>CM051662.1:20741211-22197229 GCA_028020825.1 Podargus strigoides | reverse complement strand
AGAAGGGCAGTGAATTATATTCCTTTTACTTTGTGGGAAACAGTCTATGTGAGCTTGTGCTAGAAGGAACACTTCTGGCTGATCTCTTGTGGACAAGACAGGATTTTGACTCAAGAACATAGCAGATCACTGAGAAAATACACTTTTGCAGGTACTTGGAAAGAAATAAGGATTCTATGGTGAACGTTTCTTGCTTCTGCTTCTTTTTAGTGGCCAGATTACAGAACTTCATTTCAGTATAAGTGCCTAATTGAAGACCTGGCACTGTAGCAAATCTGAGAAATCAAGAAGAATGCACATTTCTTCCTTTTATATCTAGTGAAGGAAGAAACAAAAAGGCAAAGACAAAAATGTAATAAATGTGGGGGAACATACAAAATGTTTGAAATAAAAGTAGATTCTGATTTCCAGATCTATGAAGGGAGAATAATTTGATTCAATAGGCACCTCTGTGTATACAACTTTATTATACCTGCATGATTTAAACCAAAATTAATTGATCCAGAACTGAAGGCTTCCAAAGTTAAATATCACTTTTATATGGATTTTAATTTGTCCAGTAAGCAGAAGTAATGACTGGTTTAGAGCCTGGGAGTCATGTCATTGCCAAAGCACTGTGGATAAGACTTGCATGTAAAAGATATTTCTCGTAGTCACTCTTTCCACTGGCAGCAAACTCCTTCCACTTTGAATTCCCCTGTGTGACAATAGTCAAACAAAGTGTAATTCAGAAGTCAACATGTACAGTACAAAGGGATCTAATTAATTAAGAGATGGCAGAAGGAACTACCAGGACTGTACATGCTTAAATATGTAACTTCTAGTGTACACTTAATGCTGAGAAGTGTACCAAAGGATTTTTAATACCTGCTTCTGGCCAAGTATGAGTAATTTCAACCATAGTATATCAGGGGCCCACTCTCTTCACTGTGAAACACAGTGTGTAATATAACATGCTGTTCCCTCTTGCTGTCTGCTTGCAATTACTTTTAACTGTTTGGGATCACTGAAGTAATACATTTAATGTGAATCATGGTTGTTCATTTGTTATACTGCAGTGGAATAAACTAGTCCAAATGAAGACTTTTTTTTTTTTTTTTTTTTTTTTCCTGGACAGGCAAGGAAAGCACAGACTTAAAATCCACTGAGGTTGGAGGGATGTTGTCCATCGACATCAGTGTGTGCTGAATTAAAATAACTGTGAACATTATGCACCCAGCTTGGGAGTTTTTTGCATTGGGTACCAAATATCAGTTCTCTTGTATTGCATGCTAGTTCTTTAACAACCTCTTTTCCTTTAATGCATGCAGATTTGCAGATTTTTTAAAAAAATCTTGATTTAAGCTGTCCTTGCTGTTGTTGGACATGAGGTATGTTAGAGTTTTTTGGTGAGGTCATCAAAGCATCACGATATCACATAATTTTTCAGACAAGGAAGGTTTTCATTGCCTTGGTAACAGGTAGCTCTCAATTGCTTTCAGCCAGTTAAATGACTTCTTAATTTTCAGTTTATTTCCATTATTGGGTTGCTGCCGATAGTATGATTTAAAATCTACTTTGTGACTACACAGCTGGATGTGAAAGTAGTTGATATCACTTAAAATAAGTCTGCAAAAGGACACACTGTGTGTGCCTCTGGTTAAATAATTTGAGATGATTTTCCCTTTGGTTGTAATCAGCACAAAATGAAATCTGTTGCTGGGTGGTGAGAAGGAAAGAGATGGTGCTGAATATTCTGTAGAAATGCTTTATGTGCTGTGTCTGGAATGCAAGTTTGTTTGGGGATATAGTAGGAGGGCTCTTGCTTGTGTTTTCTTTTTCAATTTCAACAATAAACCAAAATGTTATACCTGCTAGATCTGTATAACTCTGTGAGAAAGAAGAAATAACCAGTAGCTAACATGCATCAAAACAGCAAATGTGAGGCTGCCTAGTTTGCCCTCAGTGGGCTTTGCACTGTCCAAATGATCCTGAGCATCCAGGCAACAAACGTACCCAGGAGCCTTCGGTAACAGATAAGGGAACAAACAAGCTGTGTGCTCAGCTCTGGAGGTTAATGAACAGATATAGTGGCTGTTCTGCTGTGAACAGATGTTTGCTCTGTGTACAGATGTGGGTCTGTGGAAGTTGAGGTTATAAACCAACTGTTGTAAACCAATCTTGGCTAGCTAATTTAGTTAAATTAGTTTTCCTGCTGTCATACTCTTGTCAGTGGAGTGCTGTATGTCAATCCCATCAAGCCCCTTTCTATGCAAAATGATCCACTGTGAGGAAATTTGTGCAGCCTCTCATGGTAAGATGTTGCAGGTAACCAGGTAGGGTAGAAAGCAGCAGACGTACAAACTGTGCATGGGAATGCAATACTCCACGCTGTCTGTTCTGGAAGGGTGGTTCCCCAAAACTGGTCATGATGAAAAGAAAGCAACAACAATGAAGATTGCCTAAAATGACCATTTGCAGGATTAATCTGTGACCAATGGACTCTTGAGACATTTTTGAGAAAAGGAGTCAGGTTGAATTGCAACAGAAGCATGAAAATTTGTAATGAGGAGGACACACCTTGGTGTGAGAAGTGGTACCAAATCACCTGTCAAATTGACAGGTTTGGCACTGCCAGAAGTGACCCCAGTGGCACCGTGCCTTCTGTCTGTGCCTAATGGAGCATCCTCCCTGTCGGAGGCTGGACTGATGGTAAGGGGTGCAGCAGGTAGGGACCCACACTTGGATTATGCATATGTGACCTTGGGGGGTGTTTTCTTGCTGGAATGAAGATATGTCGGTTGCAGGGAGTAGCTTGGACATGTATAATGCTTGAGCATCCACACTCACAGAAAAGGGCGTGGGAGCCCATAACCACACATCCTGTGATGGAGGCTGGGGAGCATGTGAGTGCTTAACTGCATGAATGTGGGGGGAGATGGGATTTTATAATTTTCTGAGATGAATTCTAGGAAGTTTTTTAGAAAATTTAAGGTTTTTACTGACATTATTGAAGTGTCCAGTATTGTGGTTTATCTGTTGTACTACTGATACTGATATTGAATGTATAGATTACTCACTGATGGTTATTTTTGCACTATCAATAAATAAAAATTATTTCATTAAATCATTTGAGTGGAATAGTTATTTCCCTGTGACAAGTCACCTTCTAAATATGAAGATTCAGAAATAAAATATCAATAAAAATAGAAATTGGTCTAAGATGCGTACTAACTGAATTCCAGGGAAAACATCAGTGGCACCATTCAGTTAACAAAATTCCACAAGAATAAGGGGGAAAAAAAAGGATGAAACCATGGCATTCTGTACAAAAATGATGGAAAATCCCAATCTTATTTCATATCTACAACAAACAAAAATGGCTAATACATTAAAGTTCAATCCTAAACCTGGAACACAGATCACAGAATCACAGAATCACAGAATGTTAGGGATGGGAAGGGACCTCAAAAGATCATCTAGTCCAATCCCCCTGCCAGAGCAGGAATACCTAGATCAGGTCTTCCTTGCCCACAAAAATAACTGAATGATAAATTAGTGATAAAAAATAAAACAGAACAGAGTCCTAGCTTTAAACGAGTAATTTCTCTTTGAACAAGTCTATAGACCCCACACTGTTACCAATCTGATCAGATTTTGATGATTTTATGATTTTAGTTTAGCTAAAATCAAATTAGGCCTAATCGAATCATATGAGGGAGTGACTGTGTTTTGTTTTAGTAACCACAGAAAGCACACAGAACAAACAGGTGGTACCAGCAGCTAAAGTACGTGAAGTGAACAGGTGGTACAAGCAGCTAAGGCCCAGCATTGTCTGTAACTAGAAACGGTGTAGTCAAGAAAGTAAAATATTATGTTTAAGCAACCACCGTGGAAACAATACAATAATTAATCATATAGTGGCTAAAGTCACAGTGACCAGTTATGCTGCTTGAAGATCCCCTTATCCCCCTCCCCATCCTAATCTGAATATTAGAGGGTACAACCAATAACGCGACTATGGCGTGACTATAGGTGACCAATGATTGTTATTAGAAATGAATATACATGAAGTGATGTAATCTGACAGATCATTAGGGGCCAATCAAGGTAAAGGTTGATTTTAATGAGCAATTGAAAGCGAGCAGTATATGCAGTTTTATGTTAAATAGCTTATACAATGGAAATCAAATATATAAAAACCCTGCTAAATGTGATGTAACCCAGGATACGCTAGGTGGAGTTATCGCCCGTATCCTTCACGCGTCAATAAAGAAGTGTCTGCTTATCTACATCACATTGGTGTTGATAAGTTCTTTGTCCTGTTTGGTGACAGTTTTGGCGACCCAGATGGGACCTTGCTGAAAGAGACAGGAGGAGTCAGGGACCTGATCGGTTCCAGCCAGCACCGAGGAAATTCTCGGGGATACCCATCAATCCCCGATCCACAAGGCTCTTCACGATGTCCCCTGGAATTGGTAAGACACTTCTTAAAATTATCTGGTCTGGGGAAAGGGGTTCGAGTCCCCTAGTCTGCCTGTCAGACGTGGCGAAAGCTGCGCAAGGTTGGACTGAGAGCGTACCCGTCTGTGGAAGCCTGGGCGCCGCCCAGTAAGACGAATATGAAAGTTTCGCAAGGTTGGCATCGGTGTATGCAGGTTGGAGTCCTGCCGTATCTGGTATCTGGGTAATTTGAGTACTCTTGGGAAATTGTTGTGCACACATCTGGTATTTCTGTAATAACTGTGGAGCGCTGTGGAGTGTGACTGAGTTAGTCTGAGACGTACAATTGCGTGTGAAGCGAGAGGGAGCTTTGATCCGCGGTTCTGTTATCCCACGAGGGGTGCAGCCGGAGATAAGCGAAGCGAAAGGACGAAACAAGTGTTAAAAATATTATATTATATAATTATATTATTATTATATAATAATATTATATTATACTGTGGTGGTATAACAATGGCATTTAAGCTCCCAAAGTTGTTTAAGGAGAGAAATGAGGGTTCTATACCAAGGACCTCTCTTTTAGGTTGCCTTTTGGCTCACTGGAAAGAGATGCATGAGTTGCGTAAAAATCAACTTATTGAATACTGTAATCATGTGTGGCAAATGTATCAGCTAGAAGATCAGGAGGTATGGCCCTTAAATGGAACTTTAAACTATAATACTATTTTACAGTTAATGTTATTTTGTAAATGAGAAGGAAAGTGGGATGAAGCTCCATGTGTGGATTTGTTTTTCTATCTAAGGGAAAAATCTGAGTGGCAAAAGGAATGACTGACCAAATAATGCCTCTTATGAAAAAGGATAAAAAGGTCCAGGAACATTGTCCTGCATGTCCTGCTACTAAAATGTGTCTTAAGCATCTAGCACTCAAGAAAGAGGGAAGGGTTACCCAAGGGGGGGAGTGTGGGGGGGAAGAGGAAGAACAGGTAATACAGTCCCCCTTGGAATAAATCAGTGTGCCTTTTGTAAAGAGGAGGGGCACTGGAAAAAGGAATGCCCAAAGAAACTGAATGAACAGCAAGCAGCAACAAGAGTAATGCTTCTGGGAGAATATACAGATTGACGGGGACCGGAGGCGAACCCAGCTGAGCCTCTGGTTACCATTAAGCTGGGAAAAAAAAAAAAGTCTGCATTTTTGGTTGATACGGGAGCAACATTTTCAGTTTTGAATACACAGAAAGGAAAAATAGGAACAAAACCAGCAAATATTATTGGAGCCACAGGGAAAGAGGAAAACCAACCATTCCTACAACCCTTGGATTTGAAATTTGGAAGCAAAAGTATAACGCATGAATTTCTGTATGTTCCAGATTGTCCGATACCCTTAATGGGAAGAGATTTGCTATCTAAATTAAATACACAAATTGCCTTTGAAGATGGGGAGTTGTTTTTAAAAATACCTGAATCAAAACCAGGAGAAATTTTGATGATAAAAGAAAAATCAAAAGTACAAGAAATTCCCCCAGAAGTAAATAATGCAGTAATCCCCATGGTATGGGAAACCGATATCCCAGGAAAATCCAAATTAGCCCAACCTGTGAAAATTGAATTAAAGAAAGGAGCAAAACCGGTAAGGATTTTTTGAAATATAACATTTTAGAAGAGTGTGAGTCAGAGTATAATACCCCTGTCCTACCAGTACGGAAACCACCAGATGATTTTAGATTAGTGCAAGATCTGCGACCTGTTAATCAGATCGTAAAAGATATCCATCCAGTAGTGGCAAATCCGTATACATTATTAACTGCCCTCAGAGAGACATATCAGTGGTTTACAGTGCTTGATTTGAAAGATGCTTTCTTTTGCATACCCCTGGACCAGGAAAGCCGTAATTTATTTGCTTTTGAGTGGGAAGACCCACAGACAGGGCGCAAAACACAATTAGCATGGACATGGCTACCCCAAGGATTTAAAAACAGCCCAACGATCTTCGGTAACCAGCTGGCAAAAGAATTGGAAATTTGGACAAAGGAAAAGACAACGACGCCACGACCAGATCACCTTCTTCTATAGTATGTGGATGATATTCTAATAGCCACTGAAGAGAAGCCTGCTTGTATCCAGGTAACCATTGAACTTTTAAATTTCCTGGGACTTAATGGGTATAAGGTGTCTAAAAAGAAAGCCCAAATAGCAAGCCAAACAGTAATATACTTGGGCTTTGAGGTTTCAAAGGGGCAGAGAAAGCTCGGAACTGACCGAAAGGAAGCAATTTGTGCTATCCCTGAACCTCGGACTATGCATGAATTAAGAGCGTTTCTGGGAACGACCGGGTGGTGTCGTCTTTGGATTATGAACTATGGGCTGATAGCCAAACCACTCTACGAGGCCCAGACGTCTACTCCTCTTGTGTGGGGTTACCAACAGCAACAGGCCTTTCGAGACCTTAAGCAAGCTTTAATGTCAGCACCAGCTCTAGGATTGCCTGACCTAACCAAAGACTTTCAGTTGTTTGTCCATGAGAGGCAACACCTTGCTCTGGGAGTCCTGACCCAAAGGATGGGAAGCTGGAAGAGGCTGGTGGGATACTTTTCCAAACAACTGGACACAGTGAGTAAGGGATGGCCTGCCTGCTTGCGAGCAGTAGCAGCAACAGTCATACTGATACAAGAAGCCAGCAAGCTCACTCTGGGGAGAGTCATCACAGTTTGTCCCACACATGGTTATTACAGCACTGGAGCAAAAAGTGGGGCATTGGCTCTCCCCTAGCAGAATGATGAAATACCAAGTAATCCTTACCAAACAGGATGATGTGGTCCTGAAAACAACTAATCTTGTGAATCCTGCAGTTTTCTTAAGTGCTTCACAGGAGGAAGAGAGACCCGAGCACGACTGCATAACAACTACTGAGCACACATACTCCAGCCGAGAAGACCTGAAGGATGTCCCGTTCGAGGACCCTGAGTGGGAGCTGTTCACAGATGGCAGTAGCTTTGTGCAGAACGGAACTCGATACGCTGGATATGTGGTAACAACTGAAAATTCTGTGATAGAAGCAAATGCATTACCTAACACGACATCAGCTCAGAAGGCAGAACTGATTGCCTTAATACGGGCTCTGGAATTAAGTAAAAAAAAAAAAAAAAAAAAAAGTAAACATATGGACAGACTCAAAATATGCTTATGCTTTTGGAGTAGTCCATGCCCATGGAGCCCTGTGGAAAGAAAGAGGACTCTTGTCCTCCCAGGGGGCAAATATTAAGCATCAAAAAGAAGTCTTACAATTATTGTTGGCAGTCCAAGAACTGGCTCAAGTAGCAATCATGCACTGTAAAGAACATCAAACTGGAAATACAAAAGTAGCTGAAGGAAACAGATTGGCTGATCAAGCTGCTAAGAAGGCAGCCCAAAAACGAGCACTAGAAATGGCATTAATTCCCACTAGGACTGTAACACTCCCTAAAGAACTTCCGAAGTATTCAAAAGAAGATGAGAAATTGGCTCAACTTGTAAATGCAAAGAAAAATCCAGAAGGATGGTGGACAACTTCTGAAGGTCAGGTTGTAGTACCCCCATTCATTATGAAAGAAATTCTACAGATAAAACATTAGGAATGCCACTGGGGCGTGGAAGCCTTGGTGACATTCCTGAAAAGGCATGTAATATCAGTAAGAATGTTAGAAATGGCTAAATCAGTTACTGTTAAGTGTGAAGTATGCCTAAAGAATAATCCAGTCATACAAAGAAAGGTTCAAATGGGTAAGTTAAAAACTGGGATGGAACCTGGTGATTACTGGCAAATTGATTTTACTGAATTACCCAGATGCAGAGGGTATCGGTATATTCTGGTCGGTGGGTGATAACTTTTCTGGATGGCCGGAGGCCTTTCCCTGTCATACAAATCAAGCTAAAGAAACAGTTAAGTGGCTTTTATAAGAAATAATTCCAAGGTTTGGGGTGCCCCTCAGGATATCATCAGATAGGGGCCCACATTTTGTAGCAACTGTAATACAGGATATAAGTAAAACTCTGGGAATAACCTGGGATTTACATGCCTCTTGGAGGCCTCAGTCTAGTGGAAAAGTAGAAAGAATGAATCAAACTTTAAAAAGACAGATAAGCAAAATTTGTCAGGAGGCTAATTTGAAATGGCCTCAAGCACTCCCATTGGCATTATTGTGTATTCGAATACAGCCAAGAAGTGGGATGTCAGTCAGCCCCTATGAATTAATGTATGGAAAACCATATGAAACGCCTGAACCCAATCCAAGTATGCATATAAAAGGAAAACAAGATGTGTATAACTATTTGCTTTCTCTTGGAAAAACTCTAGCTAAACTCCGGAGCGCAGTGGTGTGGAATCGACCCTTGACTTTGGAGAATCCTGTCCATAACTTCCAGCCTGGAGACTATGTCTACATAAAGACCTGGACATCAGAGCCTGTACAAGAGAACTGGAAGGGACCTTATCAAGTGTTGCTAACTACGTTCACTGCAATCAAGATCGCTGAATCCGATGCTTGGATCCATTATTCCAGAGTGAAGAAAGCACCATCCTCAAACTGGAGAGTGACTGGAGATCCAGAGACTTTAAAACAGCGAACAGGTGGTACAAGCAGCTGGGGCCCAGCATTGTATTTAACTAGAAACCGTATAGTCAAGGAAGTAAGATATTATGTTTAAGTAACCACCGTGGAAACAATGCAATAATTAATCATATAGTGGCTACAGTCACAGTGACCAGTTATGCTGCTTGAAGATCCCCTTATCCCCCTCCCCATCCTAGTCTGAATATTAGAGGGTACAATCAATAGCGTGACTATGGCGTGACTATAGGTGACCAATGATTGTTATTAGAAATGAATATACATGAAGTGATGTAACTCGAAAGATCATTAGGGGCCAATCAAGGTAAAGGTTAACTTCAATGAGTAATTGAAAGCGAGCAGTATATGCAGTTTTATGTTAAATAGCTTATACAATGGAAATCAAATATATAAAAACCCTGCTAAATGGGATGTAACCCAGGATACGCTGGGCGGAGTTATCCCCCATATCCTCCGTGCGTCAATAAAAAAGTGTCTGCTTATCTACATCACATTGGTGTTGATAAGTTCTTTGTCCTGTTTGGTGACAACACTATAATTGTTGTACAATGTGGTTTGCACAACTTTTGAAGTTATGTGTATTCAAAACATTTTCTTTGCAAAGAACTTTCTCAGATTTGTTTCAAAACTAATTCCAGTTCCTCTCTGATAAAGCAATTAGCGAAAACTTAAATTATATTAGATCTCTCTCAGATTAAATTATCACAGCTCCTTGCTAGGTTAACTATTTATGTACTGTACCTTGTAAATGAATTGAATTAGAAGGCAGTGTATGAGAGAATTTCTTACCTTTTTTTGTGAAGTGTGGTTTTGGATATACTGTAACTATTTTATTATGTTAAGAACAATAAAATATGCACTGTTTTCTTTTAAAAAATGCTTTGTTAACTGAATTACTTGAAATGGTCATAAAACATGAAAGACTGGTTGTAGTAAGGCTTCTACCTCTATTCACATGAGATATTACTTCCTTGCACAGAGATACACCTTATATCACCAGTATGCCTTAAACATTGGCGTTGGGAAGCTCTATTGCTCTTTATGATTTAGAATCAGTTGCCTTAGATCCAGGGGCCAGACTTTCAGGGATATTTAAGTATTAGAGTTGGATTCATATCCTGTGGGTTTCACAAAAGTGTTTAATTATATTACTTTCCTAGCTTTTCTGTATATTCTTTAAAATGGATATTTCTCTGCAGCTTTAAAGATGTATATCTCTGGGCCACTGAAGTGATTCCAAGGGACTCTGAGAACATCTGCATCAAACTTGGGATAGCACATCCTTGACCTTGTCATTTATTCCTTATGACATATCTGGCAAAGTGCTTCTGACGTGCGGAAAAGACTCTATAACCCTGGAAAAGTTATAAAGTAGGTATGTTTATTCAGTGCTGGGTGCAAGGGGGATCGCTCCTCCTAGCTTGCACACCTAGGGGTAAAAGCGTGTTCCTTTTATGGCATAAAGAAATACATATTCATGAGGGTTGTGTCAGAAGGCATTACATCATTTAGAAAGATTGCATCAAATCATTATAATATTCCATGCCTCTTGCTCTGCCTGGTTGTGCCTGCGCAGTGCTTCCTGGTGGTCGTCTTTGGGGGTCTCAGGAGGAAGGCTCCAAGTCTTCCTCTCATCTGAACTTTTCACCTTAGTTGGCTGCGCATGCTCTGTGGGCCTCTGGCTCTTCTCCTGACCACGGGGTCGGCTCCAGCCGGTTCGAATGCTGAAGAAGCAGGAATAGTCCTACCTCTCATTAGAAAAAGCAGAAACGATAAGAGGAAGGGCTAATTTGAGAAAGGACTGTTCGCGTTATCAGCGTCTCGCAGCCTTCGTTTCGCTTAGCAAGCAAGGTTACATATTTAGCAAAAAGAATTGCATACCTTTAGTTAAACTGTTACTATTAGCTCTTTTGCCCCTGTATGACTTCTAGCTTGTGCCTTCCCTTCAACTCGTCTGCAGTGGTCAGACAAGTTACCACTGTTTGGTAGAGTCAAGTATTGCATGCACTTTTACGAAGAGCAGACATGGAGTTCTGCTTCCTGCTGTGTTAAGACAAAAAAAACCCAACAAACCGAAAACTGTTTACATCCTTACACTTTCAAGGCTTTGTCAACAATTTGGTTCAAAAGTTTTTCCTCTCTCATTTTGCTTGTTGTGAGTGCAGCCCAGGCTTTCTTGTAGCCTCTCTGCTGTCTCCATTAGCTCTTGCACGGACACACACAGGGAGATCTCTCTACTCAGATAAACCCTTCATGGGTCTCTGTTTTGGATTTTGGCTATTATTGAGTCAGCTAATTAGAGTAGGCCCAGCCCTGTGTGAAAAGTTTTATAGCAGATACAAAGTGGATTTCAAAAGGTGGCAAGTGAAAAGGAGGGTTAGGAGAAGGAAGGGCTTGGTCTGACAACTACAACCATCTTACACTGATGCTTGTTTGTCCTGTTCTGAACTGCCTCTGAAGCTACTTGGTTCTGGAAAATTAACTTATTTTATTCATTTTTTAAACCGTGAAAAGTAAGATTGGCTGTTACGCTTACCACTTCCAATGCTGTTTATCTCAAGCTGTAAAGCTACTTCGTATATAAACACATTTCTTCATCATTGCTTTTTCTTTTGCTCTCATCTCTGTTAATCAACTGCTCCTTATGCAACATATACTGTAACAAAAATATATGACACAGGCTGCTGCAAGCAACAGATCACGAACTCTTTGGACCACTCATCTTGAACTTGCTAGTCAAGAAGCATTTTGCTTAAATCATAGAATCATAGAATCATTATGGTGGGAAGGGACCTCCAGGGTCATCAAGTCCAACCTTTATCCCATCATTTTCCTAACCATTAGACCATTAGACCATGGCCTGAAGTGCCTCATCAACTCGTTTTTTGAACACCCCCAGGGACGGTGACTTCACCACCTCCCTGGGCAGCCTATTCCAGTGCCTAACCACCCTCTCAGTAAAGAACTTCTTCCTAATATCCAATCTAAACTTCCCCTGACGTAACTTGAGTCCATTTCCTCTCATCCGGTCATTAGCAATTTAGGAGAAGTGACCAACACCAGCCTCACTACAACCTCCTTTTAGGTAGTTGTAGAGGGCAATGAGGTCTCCTCTCAGTCTCCTCCAAACTAAACAACCCCAGTTCCCTCAGCTGGTCTTCATAAGGCCTGTTTTCCAGACCTCTCACCAGCCTCATTGCCCTTCTCTGGACTCGCTCCAGCACCTCAATGTCTTTCTTATACTGTGGTGCCCAGAACTGGACACAGTACTTAAGGTGCGGTCTCACAAGTGCCGAGTACAGGGGCACGATCACCTCCCTACTCCTGCTGGTCACACCGTTTCTGATACAGGCCAGGATGCCATTGGCCTTCTTGGCCACCTGGGCACACTGCTGGCTCATGTTCAGTCGGCTGTCAACCAACACCCCCAGGTCCTTTTTTGCCAGGCAGCTTTCCAGCCACTCTTCCCCAATCCTGTAGTGCTGCATGGGGTTGTTGTGGCTGAAGTGCATTGTGGGAGTTTGGCTTGTAAATAATGGACATGGAGTGTTAGAGTAGGTGCACGAACAAGCTACTGTGCAGGCGCTAGCGGCCAAGATTAGGCCTCAAGGACGTACTGTCCTTGAAGAGTAGTACACGGAACTAAGTTATATAAGATAGGGAACTAACACTTAGGCAAGGCGGAGAATATGATAATTAGAAGCTGAAGCATAGGTTAAAAGTTAATGATTGATGTAGAAGTGGTCTAATGAAAACCTAAGAAAAAGATAATAAGATATGCTTAGTCGTGATGATTTGACAAAAGAATGATATATAAGTGAATGTATCTGCGCAATAAAACGAGCTTTCCGGATAACTCACATTGAGTCGTTCCTGATTTCTCCAGTCCCGTCTCCGCAGTGCATGACCCGGCACTTTCCTGTAGGAATGTATTTAAAGGAGAATGGCCACATAGTGAACCAGCCATACGGGATGTTGGCCTAGGCACATAACCGCATTCTAGAAGCTACATTAATGGAAGAAAAAATAAGAAAGAGCAACAATTGCTTCACTAAGGAATGCAAGAGTAAGCAGAAAAAGCAGATAAAAGTGACCAACTGGACACTGCGTGAGAAGAACTTAAAGAACCAACAGGAGCTGAACTGAGCTGCATGCTTGCCTCGTGCTAGAGACTTTTAACCAACCAGATAATGCGTGACCGCATGTAGGGAAAGAAAATTTGTATAAAAGGAACAGACAAAGTATATAAAATGGCTTCTGTTTGATTCACATTGAATCGTGTGGAGTCCAGTTTTTATTCCTCACTTACCCTTGTTAAACCTCATACAATTATCCTCAGCCCATCACTCCAGCCTGTCCAAATCCCGCTGCAGAGCCTCCCTACTCTCAGGCAGATTGACAGTCCCACTTAATTTCGTGTCATCTGCAAATTTACTGAGGGTGCATTTGATCCCCTCATCCAGGTCATTGATAAAGACATTAAACAAGACTGGCCCCAAGACCGAGCCCTGAGGGACACCGCTTGTGACCAGTCTCCATCTGGATTTAACTCCATTCACCACAACTCTCTGGGCTCGACCATCCAGCCAGTTTTTAACCCAGCGAAGAGTCCACCTGTCTAGACCATGAGCCGCCAGCTTCTGCAGCAGAATGCTCTGGGAGACAGTGTCAAATGCCTTACTGAAGTCCAGGGAGACAACATCCACCGCTTTTCCCTCATCCACTAGGCGGGTCACCTGATCATAGAAGGAGATCATATTTTGAAGGCAGTTTAAAATACATGGCAATAATAGCAAAGCTAATAAAACAACCCCAATAATAACTGCAAGATATTGTATAACTCCTCCCAACCACGGACCTAGTCCCAGGCCCTTAAGCCAACCATCAAAGCCCCAACCCGTTTCTTGCTGAAGGTGCCTGGTAAGTTGCTGAAGTTTAGACAACTGAGCATGAATTGATACAGAATGATCTGAAAGGTTCAAACAGCACATACCTGCGAATTCTTCACAACCATGTCCTTGAGCCAATAGCAAGAAATCGATGGCTGCACGGTTTTGCAAAGTTGCATGACGCACCGAGTCCACATTGGTTAATAACTCAGAGATTGCTATAGATGTTGCATTATTTAGTTTTGCTAGCCAACATCCCAGTTTGTTTAATGTCCCCAGTGCCCCTGCAGCTGCGACACCTGGAGCCAAAATTGACGCAGCTATAATCTGGTCGGGAGACTAAAATTTCACCTGGTCATCACACTGTCGATTAAAAGCATGCAAACTGCGCTTTGCTCGGGTGAGATTCCGATGCGTTTGCAAAATCATAGAGGTGTTGGGCGTTAAAGGGTAAGTCGTCCAAGGGCACAAGGACCTCCCCTCAATCTGGAGGGAATTCCCTACCCAAGCTCGATCTCCACAGATTAAAAACACTCCAGGGGGTAATGAGATGGGATGATTACTAGATTTTGATATATTTTCCCCTGTACAATCGCAACAAACTGATGCATTTCGATATACTGAAAGTGAAGAATTCACGTTAATTGGACTAGATACATTGCCTGTCCAGTTAAAATAGATACACCAATCTTGTTTAACAGAGCCCAAAAGCTCCAACTCTTGAGGTTCAGTTGGGGCTGTTGGAAACTGGGGGATAATACCATCCCAATAGTCGGCATATTTCTGTGTTGTGTTCAAAGTTGGGCAAAAGGTTTTGGCCAGCTCCTCCGGACATGGTAGTGTGGGAAGTCATGGCAAGCAATCACATAGAGACTTAATAAATCTCGTGAAAGGCACTTTAATGGCGTTACAACCCGGTTTATATAGACAGAGCACTAAGTCACAAGACTCTTCACGAGACTCTTCTAGCTACTAACTGGTTAACAGCACTATCGTGGCATAAATTGATTTGTGACTTTAAAGCATGCATTCACACCGTCACACCTTTCCCAGCTTCCCATCCTGCTTCAGCATCCGGGTCAGGCTCGAAGGTTGGATTGCTCACATGACCATTGCTTGCTAAAAACCCCCCAACAAATCCACCTTCTTAATTTTGAGCAATCCAAACCCAATGATGGGAACAACGAGGAAATTATGATGGTGAGGTTCTTCATATTCTTTCTTAACTGCTACAGTTGCTTATGAATAGAGAAAGAGTGATTAGACAAATTCATACAACTTATTTCATCTAAAATTTTATAACCTTAAGCTAGGCTAATAACAGAGAAATTTTAAACAGCAATTCTTATTTTACTACACAGCATGCATAACATTATCTAAATCTTCAGTTAATTCCGTCTGTCCCTTTTTAAACAGGTTTTCTATCCCCACACGCAGCCACGCATTATCTAATTTGATAAAAGTCTCTAGCACGAGGCAAACATGCAAGTCAGTTCAGCTCTCGTTGTTTCTTGAGTTCTTCTCACGCAGCGTCCAATTGGTCACTCTTATCTGTTCGCTCCTGCAAGCTGTCACTGTTCTTTCTCATTTTTTCTTCCTCTGAAGTAACTTCTAGAATGCAGCTACGTGCCTAGGCCAACATCTCGTATGGCTGGTTCACTATATGGTTATTTTCTTTTAAAATACATTCCTACAATTCCCCCTTTTTCTTCTTGAGCCAGCCATATGTTCTTCATGGTGTATGTAATCATGCTTGTTACCTTTTCGAAAACATAAAGTACAATCATTAATATAATAGCAACCAATAATAGGTGGAATTCAATGACAGGTGGATTTAACAAAGAAACAACGTCTCCCACAGAAGGAATGGGAGACAACCACGTCAATAGGCTGATTATATTGAAGTAGTCCCATATGGTTTTCCCATGAAGCCCCCGTTTGCAAATGTCAAACCTGAGCGGAGCCCAGTTGCATGGAGGGTCAGGAGGTCCTTCCCCAACAGGAAATTTCTGCAAGGTGCGTCCACCTCACAGACAGACACTCCACCCTTCCTGCAAGTGGCCCCAGCCCCTGTCCCCAAAACAGGACACCTGGCACTCATTTATCCAATGTGGGGCACCTGGGGCTTGTTTACCCAAGGGCTCCCCCCCACAAGGCCGGCCGCACCTTGAAGGAAAGCCAAAAGGCAAACTTGTCCCCTCGACCTTAAAGGACCATGGGAACCACCCATATGTCAACCTAGGACATTTGCGGATCTGGTTCTGACATCAGTGGTGTTAAAATAGCCTCTTATTATTACGTGACTTCTTTTTTGGGGGTGGGATCATTACCTAATAACTATCATTCAGTAACAAATTCAATATAAACTTATTTTATCTAAACCTCTTAGCCTATTTTTACAGATTCTAAGACTCTAATTAAACATGTTCAAAAAAGAAAGTCGCCAGACGCGGCCATTGATAAACAAAACGATTATTTCCCATTCGATTTGCCCACGTCACCCACATGTTCTGTCTGAGATTAATAGTGTGGGGCTTCTAACAATTTATTTTGATGATAAAGCCTTTACAGATGAGTCTTGGCACTGCGGCTCCTTCCATGGTTTTACCCATCTGGAAGGAATCCAATGGAGACCTTCACCTGTGAGCAAACACATTTATCCTCTTACAGTTAGTTTCACTTCAGCTGGTCCTTCCCAAAGTCCCGTGCTGAGATTTTTATACTGCACCAAAATTTTCTGTTGTTCATCTAACCCGGCTTTTAAAACTGCACTATGAATTACCATAGGTGGATCTTTTCTTTCTCCTGTGAGACGCAGGTAATTTAGCACATACACAGCTTTAGCTAATCTTTCTGCTGGGGTACTGGGCTCTCCCCCTTTTTGTTTTTGAAGCAAATCTTTTAGAGTTTGATGGGCTCGTTCGACCATTGCTTGACCTGTGGGGGAGTGAGGAATACCAGTGGTGTGCTGAATACCCCAAGGGAGACAAAATTGTTGAAATCTACGAGAGGTATATGCAGGGCCATTGTCAGTTTTGAGGGATAATGGGACTCCTAAAACCGCAAAACTGGAATATAGATGTTTTTCAACATGCTTAGCAGTCTCTCCAGTTTGAGCTGTCACCCATACAGCCATAGAAAATGTATCAATTACAACATGGACATATTTCAACCTGCCAAACTCTACAACATGTGTCACATCCATTTGCCACAATTGCAAGGGCCGCAGTCCTTTAGGGTTGACCCCAAGGTCAACTCCAAACCCTATTTTTTGACAATCTGGACAGGACTTCACGATCCCTTGTGCATCTGTCAAGGGCAAATGAAATTGTCATGCTAACATTTTTTGCTGATTGGTGGAAAAATGCATAGGAATTTTTTGCTTGCTCAAAAATATTTACAGGTGGACCAGTCCAAGCTGGAGCTACCAAATGATCAGCCTTGTTGTTTCCAATGGCCAATCCTTCAGTCATTAAGTGACTGCGAATATGGGTGATGAAATATGAGTGACGTCTGTCATTTAAGGTCAATAATAATTGTCGCAACAGCTCAGCAAGCAGCTTATTCGAGACCTCATGAAGCATAGCCCTTTCAATGCGCCACACCACTCCAACCACATAGAGAGAGTCTGATACAATATTCAGTGGTTGATCATTCCAATGTTGAAATGCCCATATTACAGCTCAGAGCTCTAATGTCTGCAAGGAGTCTATAGTCCCTCCCTGGATGATGTGACTATCCCATTGACCAGGCTCCTTTTCCCAGGTGACTCCTGCCTTTTTAGTTTTCTTTCCTGCATCAGTGAAAACAGTGATACCGTTTACCGGTGTTTCAGACCGATACGGCTGTTCCTCAAAGGTCTGGTTTTGCAGCATAGGGATCATGCGGTGAGCAGGATAAACATTTGTGAGGAGACCCGTGAAATCTGCGCAGGCAATTTGCAAAGCAAGAGAATTTCTAATGAGCCATTCTAAATATTCCTGAACCAATGGCACAATAATTGATTCTGGATCCGCTCCTGCTATTTCTTGAATTCTAGATCATTCTTTCATAATTAATTGCGCAAGTATTTCAATTCGGGTCACAACGGTTTTTTCTCTGCCTCATTGGAGAAAATATCCACTCTAAAATGCGTAAAGGATTTGGCCCTTCCTGCACCCATTGGATGATGAGGGCAAGTGGCCAATCTCTACCTTGTTATGAATTGACAATCATAAGGACAATAGGATACTGAGAATTAAACCGAGCTGCATGACATTGGGATATTTTTTCACTGATTGTGCTCAATGCACACTGCTGTTCAGGACCAAGCTCACGTTTCTTGTTAGCTTGAGTAGAGGTGCCTAACAACTGAATTAAAGGTTTTAAATCATCATTTGTTATGCCACAGATACCTCTTACCCATTGAATATCGCCAACCAGCTTCTGGATATCACTGAGCGTTTTGATGTCTGATTTGATTTCTAGTTTTTGTGGTCTGACACTACTTCCTGTGATGATCCAGCCTAAATATTTCCAAGGTGGTTGCTGTTGAATTTTTTCAGGGGCAATTTTTAACCCCCTCTTCTCAAATTCTCTGGTCATTGCTATTAAAATGGTTTCTTTTTGCAAATGTTTCCCAGCAATTAATATATCATCCATATAGTGATAAATTATCAATTGCAGATATTTCTTTCGAATTGGTCCTAAGGCCCAGGCAACAAATGCCTGGCACATGATAGGAGAATTTTTCATGCCTTGAGGCAAGACCAGCCAATGATATCTTTCTGCCGGTTCGGCCTTGTTAACAGAGGGAACCGAAAAGGCAAACTTTCCTACATCATCTTTACACAGTGGAATTGTGAAGAAACAATCTTTCAAGTCAATAATCAGTAAATCCCAATCCTCGGGTAGCATAACAGGTGATGGCAAACCCGGCTGCAAGGATCCCATATTTTCCATAACTGCATTAACTGCCCGTAAATCATGCAACAATCTCCATTTCCTACCTTTTTTGGGAATAGTAAAAATCGGTGTGTTCCAGGGGCTGTTTGAAGGAACAATATGTCCTGCTTTTAATTGCTCCTCTACTAGTTCTCTGACTTTTAGCAGCCTTTCGTGTGTAAGCGGCCACTGATCTATCCATACTGGTTCTTCTGTTTTCCATTTCAATTTCAGGATTGGCTGCTCAGCAGCGGCCGCCACTAAAAAGGCTGAGTTACCATTTGAGCTCCCATTTGACTTAGTAAGTCTCTGCCAATTAGTGTAATAGGCACATTCATGATGTAGGGTCTGGTAGTAACTATTACACCGTCAGGAAACTGAAATGCAATCACCTCTTTGCTAATTTGGGTTGACTGTGTTCCGCCAATTCCATAAATACCGGATGGAGCAAAAACTGTAGGCCATGTATCAGCCCACTGTAATTTTGAGATGATTGTCACATCAGCCCCTGTGTCGATTAGCATTTTTGCCTGTTTTTTCTGGCTATTTTTGCTATCATGATTATCACACATTCAGGTTTTGCTTTTGCTATGTCTAAAGACAAGTATACTTGCGGTGATCCTGTTGAGCCGAATCCCCCGCCTCCTCGTTCTGCTATACCCGGTCGAGGAACACAAGATTTAAAAGGAACCAGTTGAGCTATGCGGCTACCTTTTGGAATGAAAACAGGTGGTGTTAAGGAGTAAACCATTATTTTTACAATCCCTACAAAGTCAGCATCAATTACTCCAGGCAAAACAAAAATACCCCGTCTAGAGGTTGAAGATCTTCCTAACAATAAGGCACTAAGACCATGACCTAATGGCCCTTGAATATTGCTATCTATTAGATGCACTCCGGTGTCTTGTAGAGTGACGTCTACGGCTGTTCCACATCCACTCTGGCACTTCCAGCTGTGGCGGAGGGAATGGTATCAAGGCATCCTTTTGCTGTTGGGATGCTGCCCAAGCCCCCTGCATTTGTGTCATCGCGCGAGAGGGCGTGGCGCTCCTGTTCCAGTTTCCCTTACCTTTACCATTGCATGTGTTATGGCTATCCTTTTGACAATGAACACACCATTTTGATCGTTTTAAAGCTTTACATTGAATTTTCCAGTGACCTAATTTGCCGCAATTAAAACACTTCTTTTCTTTATTCTCTTTGCCTCCCTTTTTTTGTTTTAACAAGGGGGCAATGACTCCTTTCATAGTAGGAGCGATAGCTCCTTGCAAGGCAGCAGCAACATAGGCCGTGTTATTCATTTGCGTGGTGCGTTCAGCCAATTCAATCATATCAGCTACCTCTGAATTTTTTGGTAGCGTCCCTAAGACCCGTTTGGTTTTTTCATTGGCATTATCAAAGGCCAGCATTTTGAACATTTGCTGTTTCATGGCCTCATTAAGATCAGGGTGACTGTCAATGGCAGAATATAATTTGTCTACAAACTGTGCATAGCTATCATTTAGCCCTTGCTTGACATGCGTGAACCCACAGGGCTTCCCTGGCTCATGCACTGAAAAAATGGCCTGCAGTGCTAGTTGTTGAGATAACTGCAGAGCTTCTGTTGAAAATTGAGACTGCATTTGTACAGAGGCAAAAGGGCCCATACCCAATAGCATTTGGGCCTGAATTCCATATAATGGGTCATTTTGTTGGCGTGGTTTAGCTTGCTCCGCATCACACAATCTCTGCCAAGTTCTTTGGAACATGAGCTGTTGTGATGGAGTAAGCAAAAAATTTGCAACCTGTGTACTATCAAATGGAATCAACAAATCAGCGGTGAAAATATAGCAAATTATTTGTTGAGTGAGCTGTGACTGCAACCCATACTGCGCAATGGCAGACCGAGCTTTTTCTAGCATTTTCCAATCAAAAGACTCCCACTTTTGACCCGCTGGGGATAAAATAACAGGGAAAGCCTGTGGAAGAAAAGACCCTTCAACAATTGCATCTTTGATGATTCCTCTCCAGTGCTGAGTGGATTCCTGAGGATCTTTGGCTCCGGCGAAGAGATGCTCTGGAGGCGGCAGCAGCGGGGCAGGTGGTTGCAGAGCTGAGGCTTGTGGGGAAACGCCTTCTGGCGTGAAGGGGTTAAAAGTTTTAGATCTGTCCAGTGAAGCAGCAACCGCTGTTTTTCCAGCTAGGGTGTGATGCTGTAATTCCAGCTCGCTGAGGCGTGCCATCACATCTCTCATGCATTCGTCCACTGATGGGGAGGGCTGGTCGGGGTTGTCCTCGGGGCTGATGTCGTCACCCGAGGGCGGGGATGACAGGGCCGGTGTAAAAGGGAGCGGTGGATAAGTACCCGCCCCTGATCTGCATAATGGACCACCCACTAATGTTTTTTCCTTTGTTGTTACTTCTGCATTCGTCTCAGTCTGTTTCAGGCTGAGAAGCGCGGCGCTGCCTGGCAGAGCTCCGCCAGGTGAAACGGGGCGGCGCGGGCGGCGCCGGCGGCGCCGGCGGCAGCGGCGCAGGCCGGGGTGGGCGGGGGGGGGGCGGCGGCGGGGCAGAGGTGGAACGCCCAACTCGGGAGGTGGAGTCCCGAGGACCTGGAATCGCGAAATTCTGCGCGAAGGGATTAAAAGGAGACGAAACCGCCATGGGTGCAGGGTCGGCCCCCTCCTTTTTCTCCTCCCCGGGAGTCAAAGCCGCATGTGCAGCAGCAGCAGCCCGTTCCCCTTTCATTGTGCTCAAAGTCTCTCTTATTTGTTTCCACAGTATCGAACGTTTATAGGCTTCTTTGCCACTCTTTCCTCCGTTGCTAACTTCATCCCACAGACTCGTGCCTATGGCTTCCCAGGCAGACAGCTCAAACGCTGTTTTCACCCCGGATATCAAGTTTCTGTCCCGTGCCCACTGCAGCAGACCCTTCAGGGCTTGTGCGTCATAAGAAATTCCTCTCGCAGAGAGTATATCTTGGAGGAGCTTAATTACTGCTTCCTTCACTTTGGTAAGCGTAAACCCCATCTCCTCCCCGACTGCTCACTAACCTTTTTTAGTGAGATTCAGAACAGGACCCGTTGTCCTTCGGTGCGCACCGTCTCCGTCCGCTGGGCACTGCGGAACGACTGTCGCCGGGGCAGCGACAACTTTCGGTCGGCTTTTCCACCCTCTCCGTCTGCTTTTCTTCACGCTGACAGCATCAGCTTCTAGCAGCGGTTCTGAGGGTCCCTGTTCGGGCGCCAGTTGCGGGAAGTCATGGCAAGCAATCATACAGAGACTTAATAAATCTCGTGAAAGGCAGTTTAATGGCGTTACAGCCCGGTTTATATAGACAGAGCACTAAGTCACAAGACTCTTCACGAGACTCTTCTAGCTACTAATTGGTTAACAGCACTATCGTGACATAAATTGATTTGTGACTTTAAAGCATGCATTCACACCGTCACACCTTTCCCAGCTTCCCATCCTGCTTCTGCATCCGGGTCAGGCTCGAAGGTTGGATTGCTCACATGACCATTGCCTGCTAAAAACCCCCCAACATGGTAGGGAATCCAAAGGGACTCCCACCAAACAGGTAGAGAAGGGATTGCCAGGTGAAGACAAGGACAGACAAATGGTGTCTTGCCCAGTCATGTTAGCTATGGTTACCCATATATTTGTCTTAGGTTGGGATGGCACCCAAGCAATGCCCACTACAACATTGGCTGTTACTATCGATATCAATAGGGGCTTCATGTCTTGTTCTTCTTCTTTATTCGGTTCCTCTTTAGGCGAGCACTTTGTATTTTACGAACTCCCAATAACTGAAACCTCAAGAGGCACTGATCTAATTCCTGTTCAGTATCCACCCTTACAGGACCTATAATAGAGTGTTGTGTTAATGGGACCAATTTTCTACACCTTACTGCTTTTAAGCACGAGTGTTCCTGAGCCTTAATGCGTTTGACTTCCCTATTCAATTCCCACCGAAACCAGGCTAAAAACTTCTGCTCTGGGGTCTCATACAATTGCACAGCTTGATCAATGGGGAGTCCGGTTTCTTTCCTTAGTTTTCTCTGCCAAGAGTTAAAGCTATAAGAAAAATTCACAGTTATGGCACCACACCTCACGTAATCGTGATTGCTCCAGCCAAAATGTTCTCCCACAACCCCCACAAAACAAGGCTACCCAGGCAGCACAGCGTATATCTCTGCAGGTTAGGCAAGGTTGCTGTGCCAGACGCGACATTCGTACATTCTGTAAGGCAAATAGTGTTTGGTAAAGTGACTCAATCGTGCCACCGCACGTGATGAGTCTGCTCACAGTTGGGAGAGTACTACTCAGGCGATGTAACAGAGGCTGCAGGATCAGCAGTGCTTTCGCTTCGATCTGTGTTCTGTTCGCCTCCGCCAGGTGTTCCATTTGCTGCTACCTTAGTCCATTTCGCTGGCACCCAGAGGGGACCTGAGGGGGAGGAAACACAGAGATACCCCCGTCCCCAATATAATACTTTTGCTGGTTCTTGCCAAAGGCCCGTTTTTGGATCTCGGTATCTAACCCAGACCGCAGGGCCTTCCTTCATTGTTTTCCATTGATGGTGCTTGATTATAGCAGGTATCTTACTTTCCCCAAAGACACAGAGATGATTTAACACAAAAAGACATTTTAGCAGTCTTTCTTGTGGGTCCCTAACCTCAGAATATTTCATCAGATAGCGTTTCAGGGTTCCGTTTGCCCTTTCTCCCACAGCCTGTCCTGTGGGTGAGTTGGCAATTCCTGTTATGTGAGTAATGCCCCACTTACATAAAAAATGCTTGATTCTTTTGCTACTATACGCTGGCCCGTTATCTGTCTTGATCTTTTGTGGTGTTCCCATTATCGCAAAGCAACTACTAAGGTGTCGTTCCACATGTATGGCCTTTTCACCTGCTTGGGCTGTAGCCCATATTAAATGACTATAGGTGTCGATCGTTACATGCACATATTTAAGCCTCCCAAACTCCTTAACATGCGTAACATCCATTTGCCAAATCTCATTTGCCCCCAGACCCCGAGGATTTACCCCCAGGCCCAATCCACATCCCCCATTATGGTGACTACAAATAGGGCAGGCCTTGACTATCGCCCTTGCTTCATCAATGGGGATTCGAAATTCCCTATGCAGGCCTTTTGCATTTTGGTGAAACATAGAGTGTGCTTCCCTGGCCAACACGTGTTGGGGGATGGGGGTCGCCTGTGCCACTGAGACCAACCTATCTGCTCTCGCATTTCCTTCCCCCAGCCCTATATCCCATTTATGACTTCTAATGAGAATGATAGCAAACGCCTGTTCCCGCAGCCTGATAGCCCTTTGCAGTTGTATAAACAATTCATGCAGTCTTTTGTTTTGTACTTCTCTAATGGAAGCGTCCTCTATTCTTTCACACACTCCTGCCACGTATAAGGAGTCGGTGACAATGTTAAGGGGCTTAGCTATATGTAACATGGCCCAAACCACTGCTACTAGTTCCATAGTCTGTAGTGAGTCCTCTTCTGTGGCGGCGATAACACGATGTTTCCATTGCTCCCCCTCTTTCCAGGTAACTGTGGCAGTCCTGGTTCTCTTTCCTGCATCTGTAAAAGCGGTAGTCGCCTCCTGAAGAGGGACCATTAATCGTTTGGGGCGTGCCATCCATCCCCATTGTCCCAGCCATCGCAGTGGCACATTCGGAATCTTTTCCATTGATATTACACCTCCAGCCCCCAGCAGGGCTTCCTGGAGTTCGGCACAGTTCTCTAAATACCAGGTTAAACTCTCCTTCTTCATTGGGATCCAAATGTGATCAGGTTCCAGGCCCGTAACCTGCAATGCTCTTTCTCTTCCTTTCTTAATTAAATCGGCCAACATCCCGTATGGCTGGTTCACTATATGGCCATTCTCTTTTAAATGCATTTCTACAATTTTCCCTTTTTCTTCTTGAGCCAGCCATACGTTCTTCATGGCATCTTTAATCATGCTTGTTGCCTTTTTGAAAACACAAAGTACAATCATTAACACAATAGCGACCAATAACAGGTGGAATTCAATAATAGGTGGAATTAACAAAGAAACAAAGTCTCCCACAGAAGAGATGGAGACAACCAAGTCAATAGGCTCATCATATAGAAGTAGTCCCGTATTGTTTTCCCACGAAGCCCCATTTGCAAATGCCAAACCTGACCAGGGCCCAGTTGCAGGGAGAGTCAGGAGGTCCTTCCCCAACAGGAAAACTCTGCAAAGTGCGTCCACCTCACAGACAGACACTCCACTCTTTCCTCAAATGGACCCAGCCCCTGTCCCCAAAACAGGACACCTGGCACTCATTTATCCAATGTGGGGCACCTGGGGCTTGTTTACCCAAGGGCTCCCCCGACAAGGCTGGCCACACCTTGAAGGAAAGCCAAAAGGCAAACTCATCCCCTCCTTTTAAAGGACCATGGGAACTATCCATATGTCGTTCAATACATATATAGCCTTATTTAATCTATCTGCAGGTGGCAGTCCTATTCTTTCTCCTTTTGGAGCGACATTCACTAGCACAGTACCCATAGCTCCGACAGCAATTACAGACACCATCAAAGCCTTCTCCTGTGTTTTTGGTTTTTGGAGCTTTACATTGTACCTTAATGTGCCCAGACTTTCCACAGCTGCAACATTTTGGGCCTCAATTACGGTTACCTTGTACCAAGGGCCGGATAACCGCAGCAAAAGCTGAGGCCATGAAACCAGCATGCTCTTCAGGTGTTCCTACCCACGAATAAGCATCCATCATTTCAGCAATACTGGAGTTTTTAGGCAGACTCTGTAAAACACGCTTGCAGGTTGGGTTAGAATTTTCAACACCTAAAGACATGAGTAATGCTTCTTGTGCAGGATCAGACAAAGGTGCCCTATCAAGTGCATTTCACAACCGATCTATAAATTACATATATGGCTCATTTGCACCCTGTTTTACTGTGATTGCTTCATAAAAACTGCTCTGCTGCTAAACAGTATTACAGGTACTGTGATGTTTTTATCTTAACATTTTTGCTTGCTTAAATGTTTATTCCAGAAGGTCTGAAAAACTATGTTTGCAACTACTGTTAATTCTCCCCACAAAAAGCAGCTTATGCACAACTATTTTTCCCTTTTTTTTTTTTTTTTTGAGTTATTTTGAGATATTTTACCTACAGTTTAGTCTTAATCTGAGTCAGACTAAATCATAGTCACATTTTCTCTTTACCCCGGCCCCCTTTCCATTTCTTGTCCCAGCCTGCCCACCCCCAACCACGCTCCTTTTTGAAATCTTGCACTCAGGTGAGGTGGTTTAGGTGCTGGGTCAGATGTTTCAGGAATATTTGGTTCAGGCGGTGGGGGGGAGGGCGGCGGCGGAACGGGCCATTGTTCGTCTGTGTCCATTGACTCTTCTTCTGTCCCAGACACCTCTCGCCGCTGGAATAGGTGGGGGGGACGGAACAGGCATTCGGTCCAACACTCTGATTCCGGCAGGAAACGCTTCCGGTGGCGAGGGCCTTGAAGCCGCGAACGTTCCGGCTGCTGCCACAGCGCGCGCGAAGAGGCGGGGGGGGGCGGGGGAGGAGGGGGGGCTGGAATGCCGATCGCGCCGCTCCGCTGCGGTAGGCACGGCCCCGCCGCCGGCCGCCGCTCCAGCCGCTGCCGTGGCGCGCGCGGGGGAGGGTTGGGGGGTGGGGGGAGTGGGGCATTGTTTACCTCCCGCCACGGTTTTTGCAATTTTTTATTTTTTTTTTCGCCGTTTTATCACCTTCAATATCATTGTCCCACAGAGAGTCCCCACACTTTCTCCACTCCGTTACATCAAACAACGTATTAGGGTCTTGAAAGTGTCCTCTGGCATACCCCCAAGCATATAGGGAGCCCAAAGTCTTTTTACTTATGTCCAGTCCTCACTTTTCTAAAAAGCATAACAATAGCTAGCGACAGTGTTACTTCTTTTTCCATTTTTCTTACCCGGGTTTTCACTCCAGCTTCCCTTGACGGTAGCCGGTCCAGCTTCCCATTAACGGTAGCCTGTCCATTGATCATAATTGGTCCCCTGATGCCTGTGGGAACTTTCTCAGGTGTGGGCGACATTAGCGTTACTGTCACTGCGGCTGCCACGTCCAGGCCGAGGCTCCCTGCTGTGGCAGGGTGCAAGTTGGTTGATCCGAGGGTTGACTGACAGCAGCTACTTGTGTCGGGGCGCGGCTGCTGTGGTGTTTCTGCGCGCTGGTATTGAAGTTTCCCGAACGTCGACGACAGGCCCCAGTATTGTGGGAGTCCACACGACACTAATGGCACCATAGTCCTCACTCTCGCCGCAAATGTCCAAACCCTCCACAGCGGTAGCACTTGATACGGCCATTAGATGGAGCTCTAGGACTGACTGTCGCAGAGGCTTGCAGGGGCGCAAGAGCAACTAACACCTGACTGGCTCACCTTTGCTTGTTCTTTTAATCCCAATCCCAATCCTTAATAGCCTCCACTAACATCGCTTGTGGCCCGATCGGTATACTAGCCATGCGCTCAAGGGCCTCCTCAATACTCCAATTTGCCCCCATTGTGTTTAATACACTCCGAGTAGCAGCATTACAGTTCTGGAATAGCTGCTGATGCTGCGTAAAAATAAGCTTAACTATGCCTCGACAGTCCGCGGGCAGCAGAATATGTGTTCCCCAAATATAATCTAACATCTGTTTAACTGGCTCGCTCTTGACTCCAAACTGGCTGACCATGGATTGTAATTGGGACAAAAGTTTCCAATCCAGCGCCGTAATGGCAGCCTGAAGTCCACCTCCGGCAAGGGAGAAAAAACCACCGGACAAGCCAGCTCTTTCGCAGCCTCCATGGCCTCCCCATCCCCAGACTCCAGACAATTTTTTGCCAACGCCGCCCATGCCTCCCGCCTTTCTTGAGCAATGGCCTCCGACAGGTCGCTCTCCGCCCCAGGGACAGGCTCATTGGCTACCGGTGGTGGCGGTGGGGGCACCTCTGGCCAGGGATCTCATCTCACAGAAGAGATGGAGACAACCGAGTCAATAGGCTCATCATATAGAAGTAGTCCCATATTGTTTTTCCATGAAGCCCCATTTGCAAATGTCAAACGTGACCAGGGCCCAGTTGCAGGGAGAGTCAGGAGGTCCTTCCCCAACAGGAAAACTCTGCAAAGTGCGTCCACCTCACAGACAGACACTCCACTCTTTCCACAAATGGACCCAGCCCCTGTCCCCAAAGCAGGACACCTGGCACTCATTTACCCAATGTGGGGCACCTGGGGCTTGTTTACCCAAGGGCTCCCCCCACAAGGCCGATCGCACCTCGAAGGAAAGCCAAAAGGCAAAGTCATCCCCTCGTTTTAAAGGACCATGGGAACTATCCAAATGTTGTTACCAAGGGTTGGATAGCTGCAGGAAAAGCTGAGGCCATGAAACCAGCATGCTCTTCAGGTGTTCCTACTCCGGAACAAGCATCCATCATTTCAGCAATACTGGAGTTTCTAGGCAGACTCTGTAAAATACGCTTGCAGGTTGGGTTAGAATTTTCAACAGCTAAACATAAGAGTAATGCTTCTCGCACAGGATCAGATAAAGGTGCCCTATCAAATGCATTTTGCAACCAATTTAGAAATTGCATATATGGCTCATTTGCACCCGGTTTTACTGTGATTGCTTCATAAAAAGTGCTCTGCTGCTAAATAGCATTACAGGTACTGTGATGTTTTTATCCTAACATTGTTGCTTGCTCAAATGTTTATTCCAGAAGGTCTGAAAAACCATGTTTGCAACTACTGTCAATTCTCCCCACAAAAAGCAGTTTATGCATAACTATTTTTCCTTTTTTTTTTTTTCTTTTTTTTTTTTCTTTTTTTTTTTTTTTTTTCCAGTTATTTTGAGATATTTTACCCACAGTTTAGTTTTAATCTGAGTCAGACCAAATCATAGTCACATTTTCTCTTTACCCCGGCTCCCTTTCCATTTCTTGTCCCAGCCTGCCCACCCCCCAACCACGCTCCTTCTGAAATCTCGCACTCAGGTGAGGTGGGTCAGATGTTTCAGGAACGTTTGGTTAAGGCGGTGGGGGGGAGGGCGGCGGTGGAACGGGCCATCGTTCGTCTGTGTCCATTGCCTCTTCTTCTGTCCCAGACACTTCTCTCTCGCCGCTGGAATAGGCATTCGGTCCAACACTCTGATTCCGGCAGGAAACGCTCCCGGTGGCGAGGGCCTTGAAGCTGCGAACGCTCCGGCTGCTGCCACAGCGCGCGAGGGAGGAGGGGAGGGGGGGGGGCGGGGGAGAGGGGGGGGGTTGGAATGCCGATCGCGCCGCTCCGCTGCGCCAGGCACGGCCCCACCGCCGGCCGCCGCTCCAGCCGCTGCCGCGGCGCGCGCGGGGGGGGGGGCGGGTGGGGGTTGGGGGGGGGGGGGGGCATTGTTTACCTCCCGCCGCGGTCCCCGCAACTTTTTCGCCGTTTTATCACCGTCAATAACATTGTCCCACAGAGAGTCCCCACACTTTCTCCACTCCGTTACATCAAACAACGTATTAGGGTCTTTAAAGTGTCCTTTGGCATACCCCCAAGCATATAGGGAGCCCAAAGTCTTTTTACTTATGTCCAGTCCTCACTTTTCTAAAAAGCATAACAATAGCTAGCGACAGTGTTACTTCTTTTTCCATTTTTCTTACCCGGGTTTTCACTCCAGCTTCCCTTGACGGTAGCCTGTCCAGCTTCCCATAACGGTAGCCTGTCCAGCTTCCCATTACAGTAGCCTGTCCAGCTTCCCATTAATGGTAGCCTGTCCAGCTTCCCATTACAGTAGCCTGTCCAGCTTCCCATTAATGGTAGCCTGTCCAGCTTCCCACTACGGTAGCCTATCCAGCTTCCCATAATGGTAGCCTGCTGTCGCTCTCGTCCTTCTCTCTGCCGAGCTCCTACTCTTTGCAGAGGCGAGCTTTTCTTCGCTTCCCCGAGCGTGAGTCCTGCTCATTCCTCGGGTCCCTGTTCGGGCGCCAGTTGCGGGACGGGACTGGAGAAATCAGGAACGACTCAATGTGAGTTATCCGGAAAGCTCGTTTTATTGCGCAGATACATTTACTTATATATCATTCTTCTGTCAAATCACCACGACTAAGCATATCTTTATTATCTTTTTCTTAGGTTTTCATTAGACCACTTCTACATCAATCATTAACTTTTAACCTATGCTTCAGCCTCTAATTATCATATTCTCCGCCTTGCCTGTTAGTTCCCTATCTTATGTAACTTAGTTTCTTGTACTACTCTGCAAGGACAGTACGTCCTTGAGGCCTAATCTTGGCTGCTAGCGCCTGCACAGTAGCCTGTTCGTGCACCTGCTCTAACACTCCATGTCCATTACTCACAAGCCAAACTCCCACATGGTCCCATCGATTTATGGATGTCCTGATCGCTCAACTGATCCCTAACCCAATCCTCATCTACCGAGGCAAACTCCTCCTTTATCCTGACTTCTTCTGGGGCTACAGGGATCAGGGGCTCCTGGGGAAAGCCTGCAGGAGTAAAGACAGAGGCAAAGAAGGCATTCAGCACCTCTGCCTTCTTTATATCCTCTGTCTCTAGGGCACCCACCTCATTCATCAGTGGGCCTATATTGCCTCTAGTGTTAGTTTTATTAGCTATGTATTTGAAAAAGCCCTTTCTATTGTCCTTGACCTGGCTTGCAAGGTTAAGTTCTAAGGAGGCCTTTGCCTTTCTACATCCTCTGACAACTGTCCTATATTCCTCCCAAATCACCATGGTTGGAAAGGACCTCCAGGATCATCAAGTCCAACCTTTATCCCATCATCTCCCTAACCACTAGACCATTAGACCATGGCCTCAATTGCTTCATCCACTCGTTTTTTGAACACCCCCAGGGACAGCGACTCCACCACCTCCCTGGGCAGCCTATTCCAGTGCCTAACCACCCTCTCAGTAAAGAACATGATCCTAATAGCCAACCTAAACTTCTCCTGACGTAACTTGAGGCTATTTCCTCTCATCCTGTCATTAGCAATTTGGGAGAAGAGACCAACACCAGCCTCACTACAACCTCCTTTTAGGTAGTTGTAGAGGGCAATGAGGTCTCCTCTCAGTCTCTTCTTCTCCAGACTAAACAACCCCAGTTCCTTCATCTGGTCTCCATAAGGCCTGTTTTCCAGACCTCTCACCAGCCTCATTGCCCTTCTCTGGACTCGCTCCAGCACCTCAATGTCCTTCTTATACTGTGGTGCCCAGAACTGGACACAGTACTTAAGGTGCGGTCTCACGAGGGCTGAGTACAGGGGTACAATCACCTCCCTACTCCTGCTGGTCACACCGTTTCTGATACAGGCCAGGATGCCATTGGCCTTCTTGGCCACCTGGGCACACTGCCGGCTCGTGTTCAGTCGGCTGTCAACCAACACCCCCAGGTCCTTTTCCACCAGGCTGCTTTCCAGCCACTCTTCCCCAAGCCTGTAGCGCTGCATGGGGTTGTTGTGACCAAAACACATGACCCGGCACTTGCCCTTGTTAAACCTCATACAATTGGCCTCAGCCGATCACTCCAGCCTGTCCAAATCCCACTGCAGAGCCTCCCTACCCTCAGGCAGATCGACACTCCCACTTAATTTTGCGTCATCTGCAAATTTACTGAGGGTGCATTTGATCCCCTCATCCAGGTCATTGATAAAGACATTAAACAAGACCTATTTTGCCTGCAAGGCATATGGTCCTACTGAATTAATTCAGTGCACGGGTCCAGTGGGGAGAGGTGAGGCTGTACTGAAGGAACACCCTCTGCAGCCAGCAGCCCTCCCTTGCAGGGTGGGAGTAAGCCATGAAGGGTGATGAGGCAGATCCCTCTAAGGAGAAATGTGCTGGAGGAAAGAGCTGGTGTCAGTGCACACACACAGACATTGTTTTCACATTTGGAAAAATTGCAAAGCTGATAAGGAGCAAACTTTAGCTATTCAGCTTCAGAGAAAGAGATGGGAATCAGTGTTTCAGAAAAAAAGAAGACAAAACCAGAGACTTAATATAATAACTGCATATAATAACTGCAGTGAAGTCTGATGCTGTGGCCTGATTTCATGTCAGTTTAATGTAAAACAGCGATCATCATGACTTAATATAATAACTGCATATAATAACTGCAGTGAAGTCTGATGCTGCGGCCTGATTTCATGTCAGTTTAATGTAAAACAGCAATCATCATGACTTTTTAAAAAGTGTATTTAGAATACTGAAACTTTAAGACTTCAATATTTTAATAGAAATTAAATCCTATTGGCTTTGGTTTTTAAGTTGGCAGAGGTAACTTTTTGCTTCCGCTGTGGTATGAGGCTGAGAATACTTTGTGTAACTGTATGCTTGCTTTTTGCAGTTGATCTTTGATTATTCAAGTAGTTCATCAGGCATTTTGTTAGTGCAACTGCATCAGCTGCTCCCACTGAATCTGCATTTCTGCTTTTTTGTTCTTTTGTGGTTTTTTTTCATTTTAAGAATAATGCAGCCTAAAAGTGGTATGCAAAAAATGATGTGTACCTGCAGTACAAAGGACATGTCAGACTTTACAGATTCCTCATCTGATTTAAAGCAGCTAATATCTGAAGTCTATATTTAAAGTTTTAAGAGAGCTGACAATCCTACCTTTGTCACCTCTCAGGAGTATGTTTTGTTAGTAATGCTAGAATGTTGATGAGAGTATTTTTTTAAAATAAATTCCCTGTGTTAAAAAAAAAAATGATAAAAAAAAAAGTCATGTTGCTGCTCTTGCTGGATTTAGTTTTGCTTTGCCCCATCCTGAAAGGGAAAGAAGAATGCCTGCAGGTTGTCTAAATTGTAATGGATGTCCTGATGGTTTAATTGCAATGTCTGGTAAGTGCTGTGGGCTGGAGGAATACCAAAATGTGTTAACGTTTGTTTTATAGTAATACTTTTCCTGGGAAAAAAAGAAAACAAAACACCAAAAAAAACAACAACAAAACAACTGAACTCTTACGCGTTGTATAGAAATTCCTTTCTGGAAAGAAGCTCCTTAAATTAAAGCAGGACTGATGACTGAAGTCGATGCTTTGAAATGTGTAGGGTAAGTGAAAAGTCCCTTTGCTGAGATGATGCAATTCCTAGAGAAGCACCGAGCCAGAAATCTGCTCTGCCCCTTGTCATTCCAGGAGGCAAACTGCCCTGCGGGGTGTTCCTGTCCCCTCCCTCCCCCGTGGCAGTGCTGCCTAGCGAGGGCTTTTCGCAAACACCAGCGTTGAGTGCAGTTGACGCAGCACCCTCATCCAGGGGACAGTCCAGCATCTGGTTTATGCTGGAGTTTCCTTCCACTGCTGCTACAACAGCTTGGATTCAACCAGTCAAGTCCATGAGCAATGGTGAAAATTTAAGTGCAAGGTTAATCTAACCAAGCTTTTAAAAACCTCCCACGTGCTTGAAAGTAGAACTTGCTTTAAAAAAAGGTTTTCTGCATCAGCTCTCTTGAAAGGCAGAATTGAAACTGGTGGGGGAGACGTGTGTCATCTGAAGCAAAGTCTGAGAAGAGGTGGAACCACGGCTCGTCCTCGCTTCCCATCGCAGCGTTTGGCACAGCGCTGGTCCAGCGTTGGCTGGTCTCTCAAACCCATCCCTATGCCAGCACAGGGGGAATACTGACTGCTGCTCCGTGTTACCTGCTCGCCCGTTTCCAGTTCTAGCCACTGGTGAACCATAAGCTTTTCAAATAAATACAATTTTTGGATTACTCAGTGTTTTATAAAACCAGGTGCCATCTCTTCACGAGCTGTAGTTCCTCTCTAGGAGGAGATGGTGTACAAAAATGACTATGCACTGACTGTTCAGGGTTTGTTGAGGGAGAATTTCTCTCCCCCTATAAATTGTGTACAGTTAAATATATTATATATTTCTTATGAAAGAGCATTTCCCCTCCAGAATACATCCTGCAGGGACCCGATAAATTCAAGTTATAACCCATTGCTGCTCTTCCCCTGTGGGACGGGGCCTGGAAGGCAGAGCCCCGAGTGCTGCTCAATTGATAAGTGGGGACGTGTTGGAACTTGTAGGCCATAAACCATGGGAAAGGAATGCGGTAAAACCTGAAACCAGGAATCTGACAAATGTTGCAACACTGAGAAGCAAGTTTCAGGCGCCCTGCCAAAAAAGGCCTTAAGGACTTTGCCCGCAAGATAAGATACAGTTGCTAGTGTGACCGTGTATCACTGACCAATCAGATGCAACTGCGTAAACAGTGTATGTACAAAAAGACCAATCTGTTTAAAACACGCAGCTAATGTAAGCATATATAAAGAAATGATTGCGCACAATAAACCGACATTCTGCTTGCATCAAGCTGCGTCCCGTCTCTCAGTCGCTGCATTCCCCCTTTTCCAATCTTGGGATTTATTTTTGTTTGTTTTGGATTTTTGTGTGTGTGCGATGAATTGAAAAACAGACCTAGAAGAAGCTACAGAAGTTCTTTACTGAGAGGGTGGTTAGGCACTGGAACAGGCTGCCCAGGGAGGTGGTGGAGTCTCTGTCCCTGGAGGTGTTCAAAAAACGAGTGGATGAAGCACTTGAGGCCATGGTCTAATGGTCTAGTGGTTAGGGAGATGATGGGATAAAGGTTGGACTTGATGATCCTGGAGGTCCTTTCCAACCATGGTGATTCTATGATTCTACCAAGACTACTGTTTACAGACTGAAAAAATACTGCTTTTATACTACTGCGGTCATGAGCCACGATCCTTTTACAGATTTCCTCAAATCTTTGCTTAAAATCAGTGTCTGCTGTAGATGAAGGTCAGAAGTCCTACCCTGCTTTGTCTACATACCAGACAAAATGTACAATGCCTTTGTGTTGCTCATCATTTTTGCACTTTTTAAATGTTCAGAAATTGCATTTATATTTTGCAATCATTGATAATCATGACTTTATTTTAACCGCTAGTGATCTTAGAGGGTTTTTTTTTCTTGTTATATCTGCAGCCTTATCTGAACTTTCTCTTCCTTGATTATTCATTGTTAACCTATGACTGTAGAAGATATGTAAGATAAATAAAACAGTTTTATAAAAATACTCAATATCCTCAGATTATTCATGTTATGGCTGATATTTGATCTCTCAAAAATCTGGATTTGTTGACACATTGAGAAAATTTGTATATATTACTCTTAATAAATTCAGATAGTTATCCAATGAAGTGAAAGATAAAGCAACATACTTTTGAATAAACCTCTCAATAAACTACATAATATTTTCCTTGAGTACTTGATTCTATCAATATTAACATGAACAAGATCAGAGAAAAAATAAGATACTTATTCATAACTTGAATTTTACATGTCATAAATCAAAAACTAGCCATGATGCTCTTTTGCAGTATTTAGGCCATAATATACTTTTGTAAAACAGAACTAAAATGGCAAGGAAAACAACATTACCATAAAAACAGGGCTGAAAACAAATGTCTGGAAATACACTTTGACTGAATCTGAAAACTAAAAGATGTACATATGATATCTAATCAGCATTAAACAATTTGTTTTACAGTATGATTCAGATACTAAATGACATTTCACTGCTATTAGAATACAGTCTAGCAAGAAAGTAGGGGAAAAAAAAAAAAGGTTTTGCTTTGTTGATCTCCCAGTATAATTAATGTTAAGTGCTCTATTTGCTAAGTGTAATTAGTATGGAGTTTTATACAATAGTAAATGGGAATATAATTACAGATGCAAGCTGTCTCCTAACACAGAATTAAGTCAAATTTCCTATGCAGAAAAGCTTGTATTATGGTTGATACATATTCATAACCAAACACACTTTATGTCATTTCTCTACTAAAAACTGAAGAAAAACTAACTGTGCATATCCTTTACAATGACTTAAATTTGTCATGAACTCAAACTGCATATTTGTAGTCTTTTTTTCCTAAAATAACTGTGTCCCTTTTAGTTCTGTGATCTATAATAGACATCTCTCCATTTTTAAGTGATTTCAGGTCATTAAGACCTTGGAGTCCTAGTGGACAGTAAGTTGTGCAATGTGCCCTTGCGGCCAAGAGGACCAACAGTATCCTGGGGTGCATTAAGAAAAGTGTGTCCAGCAGGTCTAGGGAGGTTCTCCTCTCCCTCTACTCTGCCCTGGTGAGACCACACCTGGAATACTGTGTCCAGTTTTGGGCTCCCCAGTTCAGGAGAGACAGGGATCTACTGGAGAGAGTACAACAGAGAGCTACGAGGATGATCAAGGGACTTGAACATCTCTCCTATGAAGATAGACTGAGAGAACTGGGGCGGTTTAGTATTGAAAAAAGAAGGCTGAGAGGGGATCTTATTAATGTCTATAAATATCTGAGGAGTGGGGGTCAAGAGGAAGATGCCAGTCTCTTCACAGTGGTGCCCAGTGATAGTACAAGGAATAATGGGTGCAAGCTGGAACATAGGAAGTTCCGTGTCAACATGAGGAAAAACTACTGTGAGGGTGATGGAGCACTGGAACAGGCTACCCAGAGAGGTTGTGGAGTCTCCTTCTCTGGAGACTTTCAAAAACCACCTGGACGCGTTCCTGTGTGGCCTACTCCAGATGATCCTGCTTTGGCAGGGGGGTTGGACTAGATGATCTCTAGAGGTCCCTTCCAACCCCTAACATTCTATGATTCTATGATTATACACTAAAACATAACCAAGTTTAAAATAATTTGGTTTATGAGGAACATTACAAGTGGAGCGCCATTAAAAGAGAGACTGGATAAATACTTGGAAGATCCACTGAAGGGTAGAATAAATAGATAAACTGCATTAAAGTAGAAAGGCCCCTGGAGCTGTCACTTAGCATCTGGGACTGTATTACGGCCAGTAACAAACATGCTTGCCCTATTCTCCTGGTGTTGGCTAGTGGCTGCTGTTCCCACTGGTTCTGTCCCTGCTGTCTGTTACTAACAGAAAACGTACACTCTTTCTGCCTCGCTTTCTTCACAAAAAAAAAAAAAAAAAAAAAAAGACAAAGAAAAAAACAGGTCAGATAAAAGATAACCAATGAATAAAGGGAAGAATGGAAGCAGATTATTATTATTTAATAATAATAATATTGAAGACTACACCTTAGGCAGGCACAGAGGAATTTGACAGATGAGGTACCATGATCTAGTGAGACCTTGGATGGCACAGTACAAAGGTGGTCCAGGAGAAAGAAAGAGCACGCGGCACGCGGAGCAGAGAGCGGCAGCTCGCCTCCGCAGAAAGAAGCGCGCGGAGAGCGGCACAAGGAGAGGATTAGCCAGATAGACCATGGTCGCAACGCACCCAAAAACTGTAGTGAACAAGAATAAGGGAACTCAAGACGGATCCTCCGAGCAGACATGCAGCTGTGCAGGTTTCTGGCTGCAGCGAATGCCTGAGCCTGGCACTGGTACCGGAGGGAGCCAGTGACATCACGTATGTGTGGTGCGAGCAAATAAATGATCTGCTCGGGCAGGTGGTTAAACTGATGGAGGAGGTAGAAAGGCTAAGAACTATTAGAGAATGTGAAAGTGAAATAGATGATTGGTGGAGCTTCACCCTGAGGCAAGGGCAGTTGGAAAAGGGTGAGCAAGTGATGGATCCCCTCCCCTCCTGTCATCAGACAGAAGGAGAGGGCTCAGGAGACAGGGAGGAATGGAGGGTGGTCCGTCCGCGGAGAGGCAAGCAAAAACCCTCCCAACCCCCTTCACCCTCCCAGTTGCCCTTGAGTAACAGGTATCAGGCCTTGGAACTTCAGGGAGAGGTAAATGAAGTTGGAGGGGTATATCAGTCTCCTGAATCAGCTAGGGCTTGTCAGTCACCCCGATGCCTTAGGACTTCTTCAATTAAGAAGAAAAGGAGGGTAATTGTGGTGGGCGACTCCATTCTGAGGGGAACAGAAGGGCCCATCTGTCGACCAGACCCATCCCACAGGGAAGTCTGCTGCCTCCCTGGGGTTCAGATTAGAGAAATTAAAAAGAAACTTCCTAATCTTGTAAAGCCCTCCGATTACTATCCACTGCTGGTTTTTCAGGTTGGCAGTGACGAAATTATTACAAGAAGTGCAAGGGCAATGAAGAGTGACTTCAGGGCCCTGGGACAACTGGTTAGGGGGTCTGGAGTGCAAGTAGTGTTTGCCTCCATCCCTCCTGCAAGAATGGGTGAAGAGATAAGCAGGAAGAGTTTACAGAATAATGAATGGCTATGTAACTGGTGTCAAAGGCAGGGCTTTGGGTTCTTTGATCATGGGCTGCTATATGAGACACCTGGCCTGGTGGCAGGTGGAATGCATTTGTCAAAGAGGGGGAGAAGGCTTTTGGGGCAGGAGTTAGCAGGGCTCATTGAGAGGGCTTTAAACTAGATGTGAAGGGGGAAGGGGAGAGAACTGGGTCTGTTAGGGACAAGCCCAAGAGCAATATGCTAGGGCCTGAAGGAAGGTGGTCTAGGGAGGATTTTTGATCATTGAAGAGAAGGGATAGATGTTTAGGCCCTGACCACAAGGCCTCCTGCCTCCCAGGGGTCCCACCAGTGCGTTCTGCTTGCTTTCTGAAATGCCTGTACACCAATGCACGCAGTATGGGGAATAAACAGGAGGAGTTAGAGGTCTGTGTGCAGTCCAAAGGTTATGACCTGGTGGCAATTACAGAGACATGGTGGGACAGCTCACATGACTGGAACGTGGTCATGGATGGCTGTCATTTTTAGGAAAGATCGGTCAGTGAAGCGAGGTGGTGGAGTTGCTCTCTATGTGAGGGAGCAACTAGAATGTATTGAGTTTTGTCCAGGGACTGATGAGGGGCAAGTTGAAAGTCTGTGGGTGAGAATTAAGGGGCAGGCTGGCATGGGTGATACAGTTGTGGGGGTCTATTACAGACCTCCTGATCAGGACGAGGGAGTTGATGAGGCTTTCTACAGGCAGCTGAAAGCAGCCTCGCAACTACAGGCCTTGGTCCTCATGGGGGATTTTAACTACCCTGATATCTGCTGGAAGACTTACACAGCCAGCCATTCACAGTCTAGGTGGTTCCTCCAGTGCATTGATGACAACTACTTAATGCAAATGGTGGATAAGCCGACTAGGAGAGGAGCGCTGCTGGATCTTGTACTCACCAACAAGGAGGGTCTTGTTGAAGCAGTGATGGTCGATGGCAGCCTTGGCTGCAGTGATCATGAGATGGTGGAGTTCAGGATCCTGTGTGGGAGGAATAGAGTACCTAGCAAGACCAGAACACTGGACTTGCGCAGGGCCAACTTTAGCCTCCTTAATCAATTGTTAAGGGAAGTCCCATGGGACAGGGTGCTAGATGGTAAAGGGGCTCAAGATAGTTGGTCAACATTCAAGGACCACTTCTTGCAAGCTCAGGATCAGAGCGTCCCAATGGGTATGAAATCAAGTAAGGGAGCTAGGAGACCAGCATGGCTAAACAAGGAACTGCTGGGCAAACTCAGGTGGAAAAAAAGAATCTATGGATCATGGAAGGAGGGGCTAGACTTCGGAGGAATATAGGACAGTTGTCAGAGGATGTAGAAAGGCAATTAGGAAAGCTAAGGCCTCCTTGGAACTTAACCTTGCAAGCCAGGTCAAGGATAATAGAAAGGGCTTTTTCAAATACATAGCTAATAAAACAAACACTAGAGGCAATATAGGCCCACTGATGAATGAGGGGGGTGCCCTAGAGACAGAGGATATAAAGAAGGCAGAGGTGCTGAATGCCTTCTTTGCCTCTGTCTTTACTCCTGCAGGCTTTCCCCAGGAGCCCCTGATCCCTGTAGCCCCAGAAGAAGTCAGGATAAAGGAGGAGTTTGCCTCGGTAGATGAGGATTGGGTTAGGGATCAGTTGAGCAATCTGGATATCCATAAATCGATGGGACCGGATGGAATGCACCCAAGGGTGCTGAGGGAGCTGGCAGAGGTCATTGCTAGGCCACTCTCCATCATCTTTGGTAAATCATGGAGAACAGGAGAGGTGCCTGAGGACTGGAGGATAGCAAATGTCACTCCAATCTACAAGAAGGGCAAGAAGGAGGACCCGGGTAACTATAGACCGGTCAGCCACACCTCCATCCCTGGAAAGGTGATGGAACAGCTTGTTCTTGGCACTATCTCTAGGCATATCAAGGATGAGGGGGTCATTAAGAGCCGTCAACATGGTTTTACCAAGGGTAAGTCATGTTTGACCAACCTTATTGCCTTCTATGAGGAAATAACTAGGTGGATAGATGATGGTAGAGCGGTGGATGTGGTTTATCTTGATTTCAGTAAAGCATTTGACACTGTCTCCCACAGCATCCTTGTAGATAAGCTGATAAAGTATGGGTTTGGTGATCAGGTAGTGAGGTGGATTGTGAACTGGCTGAAGGAAAGAAGCCAGAGAGTTGTGGTCAATGGGACGGAGTCTAGTTGGAGGCCTGTGACTAGTGGAGTCCCTCAGGGGTCGGTACTGGGACCGGTGTTGTTCAATATCTTCATCAACGACCTGGATGAGGGTACAGAATGTATCCTCAGCAAGTTTGCTGATGACACCAAACCAGGAGGAGTGGCTGACACACCAGAGGGTTGTGCTGCCATTCAGCAAGACCTTGATAGGCTGGAGAGTTGGGCGGGGAGAAACTTAATGAAATTCAACAAGGGCAAGTGTAGAGTTTTGCATCTGGGCAAGAACAACCCCATGTACCAGTACAGGTTGGGGGCTGACCTGCTGGAGAGCAGTGTAGGAGAAAGGGACCTGGGGATCCTGGTGGACAGGAGGATGACCATGAGCCAGCAATGTGCCCTTGCGGCCAAGAAGGCCAATGGCATCCTGGGGTGCATTAGAAAGGGGGTGGTTAGTAGGTCAAGAGAGGTTCTCCTCCCACTCTATTCTGCCTTGGTGAGGCCACATCTGGAGTATTGTGTCCAGTTCTGGGCCCCCCAGTTCAAGAAGGACAGGGAACTACTGGAGAGAGTCCAGCGCAGAGCCACAAAGATGATGAAGGGAGTGGAACATCTCCCTTATGAGGAAAGGCTGAGGGAGCTGGGTCTCTTTAGTTTGGAGAAGAGACTGAGGGGTGACCTCATTAATGTTTATAAATATGTAAAGGGTGAGTGTCATGAGGATGGAGCCAGGCTCTTCTCAGTGACATCCAATGATAGGACAAGGGGCAATGGGTGCAAGCTGGAACATAGGAGGTTCCACATAAATGTGAGGAAGAACTTCTTCACAGTGAGGGTAACAGAACACTGGAACAGGCTGCCCAGAGAGGTTGTGGAGTCTCCTTCTCTGGAGACATTCAAAACCCGCCTGGACATGTTCCTGTGTGACCTGACCTAGGTGTTCCTGCTCTGGCAGGGGGATTGGACTAGATGATCTTTTGAGGTCCCTTCCAATCCCTAACATTCTGTGGTTCTGTGATTCTGTGAAAGAAGGTAGTCAAAACTCTGAAATAGTTTGGAAGAAATCCATGAAAGTATTTTAGACAATCTAAACTATAGAGGGATAAGAGGAAGCTTTTTCTCACAGATAGTAGGAATTATCAATAGTTAAAAGTAGCAAGCAAAAGCTGGGGGTAGTTGTTCAGTTCTCAGAATAGGGAGGAATTACCATAGGGAGAATTGCTCTTATATTGCCGTTTTGCAGCATCCTCATGAAAAATCTTGAAAGTGAGGAGATGCATAAGATAACAAGACTTGCTAATGGTATAAAATTATTCAAACTTGCCAGAAGTAAATTGACTGCAAATAGTTGCAGAAGGCTCTTCTGACATTGAATGATTGGCACATAAAGCAGCTGATGAAATTTCAGTTCAATAAATGTCGAGTCATGCACATGGGGAAAACACAGTCCTAACTTCATACATAAACAGGTGATGATAAGACTGAAAGGAGATAATTCTATGAAAACTAGTAGAGCCTTTCTGCTGAATTTTTGCGGCAAGGGCCATCCTTCAAGAGTTAAGAAATTAATCTGCTAACAGTCTTTCTAACCAGGAGTTGCAAAAGCCACTTGTAGATTGACTTTAATTGATGCTAAAACTAGTAAAGCATCATCTGGAATCAGAGTTCGTGTTCTAGGTAAGTGCCTGAGTAGTTTAAATTCCTGTCTGTGCTGCTTGGGAAATTCAGGATAAGTATTGAGAAAAAAAATTATTTCAGTCTAGCCTGATGAGGAGAGGCAATGTGGACCCTAAGGACTCATAAAAAACTTTGGTTCCTAAAAACCAGTAAGATTTGAGAGAGCTCCATGCTGGGACATATGGTAGGGCAAAAACTGATGGAAGCTTATTTGACTCTGTGCCTCTGACAAGGTATGTCAGCCAAGGATGCATCCTAAAGTCTGTCCGATCAATTCTGTCATACGGAGGAGCAAGAGTCTAAATATATGACCCTTAATAATTCACTTTAGAAAAAGTAGGCCTGTTTTCTCACCAGTACTCCCCTTTAGAAGTCCATTGCTTGCATTTTGTTTGCTCTGCTGCAGTGACCCCTTCTGCCATGAACTAGATTCAGTGTAGGGGCACTCCTGTGCACACACTTTACCCTTGCTTTCCCTCAGACACTGAGAAGAATGCTGGAGTGACTGCCTGCATTATTCTTTAAGTAAATTAAAATGTACAGCAAGATTATACTGAGGCTTCTTGAATTTCACCTCTGGTTTGTAGGACCATTTCACCTACTTCCTCGTGTCAGATGAATTGTTTGTATTCAGGCTAGGACCTAGGAGTTGAATTATAATAGCAATAAAGACTCACTGTTTATTTAATTTAAATAGTATTCTGTTATTTTAAACAGTTTTTCTTAAACCCAAAAGTGATGTTAGCTTGCTTTTGAAAATTACATTAAGGAACAGGACATTCGACCTCTTTTCCTTTGTCTCTTTTGAAAAAGATCGTATAGGCAAAATGTAAACAAAGAAGAGCACTCTAAAAATAGACTCTAAGAATAAAACAGATTAAAAAGAAAATAATGATGTAAGCCTCAGTGTTGCATAATGCAAAATAAACAGTTCTTCAAAGAAAGGCCACAGATATTCGATAGTACAATGTTGTATAGGTGTATGTTTTATGCTGAGAGAAATTATTATGCAAAAGGGTTGCATAGGCTTTTCCATCATCCTATGTTAAAACACTGCAGAAGAAGAAACAAACACAATTTTTGCCTGAGAGCACTCTGTGGCACTCTATGCCAATCTGCAGCTCCACAGAAGGCTCTATACAATATCTCTGTACAGCAGGTTTCCTTGGAGAATATGATGTGGTAGAGCAGCTGAGATGACTGAAAGAACTAGAGAGCAAGTTCTGTCTAGTTAGCACCGTTTTTTGCATATAGAGGTAAAAATAAATAAAAATAAATGACTCCACAAAATCTCTGTAGATTACCAAAGGCTTCCAGAGTTGATATTTTTGCACTCATACGAATGTCATTATGACTAAAAAGAGACTAGCAGAGCAGATAGTTGGAACAGATCTCAAAATCTGATCATCATGGTACAAGATAACATGGAAGAGGAGTCATTTCAGCACAAACATATTCAGTCATATCTTGTGCCAAGTGTGTGTGTACAACTTGGATAACACATCTAAGGAGTGATTCCAGATGCATTTCTTTTAGCTAAGCAGAAACACAGATCCCAGTCACAAGTGGATATGCTGGGCTTTACATGGAAAAAGTAAGTTAAGCCTGATTTTGAGAAGATGTACTTGTTAGGAACACAGGACAGAATATATGTTGTCCTATGTAGGAATGTATTTAAAAGAGAATGGCCATATAGTGAACCAGCCATACGGGATGTTGGCCTAGGCATGTAGCTGCATTCTAGAAGCTACTTCAAAGGAAGAAAAAATAAGGAAGAGCAATGACCACTTCACTAAGGAATGCAGGAGTGAACAGATAAGAGTGACCAATTGGACACTGCGTGAGAAGAACTTAAGAACCAACGGGAACTGAACTAAGCTGCATGTTTACCTTGTGCTAGAGACTTTTAACCAATTAAATAATGTGTGACCACGTGTAGGGAAAGAAAGATTGTATAAAAGGGACAGACAAAGTAAATAAAGCGGCTTCTGTTTGATTCACATTGAATCGTGCGGAGTCCAGTTTTTTCTCCTCAGTCCTAGTCAGAACTGCATTTGATAGAAATAATAATTCAGGATGCAGAAGAACCGAGAAGTACCAACAGAGGATTCCTCTACATTTGGCTCTCTTATGACTATCACACTAAGGAGCATGTCTTTTTTCATCACGAATCACTTGCTGGGCAGATAGAGTATCGATACCTTCTTGGAGATAACTGATAGGACTCGATGTGATTTGGTTTTCACTGTGTAGGAAATTTAGGTATTATTGTTATTATGGTTGAGAAAGACTGTAGAATGTGAACTCAGATACAGTACTGGTTAAATGTAGAGACACGGAATAGCAGCAGCATTATGGAAACTTTCACTTGAGCAGAAAAAGTGAGCAAATCGTGTTCACATAATGCTCAGGCAGAGTGGGGAGGGACCTGGAGAAAGCCCAAGAAGTCACACAGGAAGTGTGAACCATATGTCACATGCAAGGGTATGGCTGCTTCTTTGGGAGTCTGGCCACATTTCTAAGGCTGTATGCCTAACTGTGCTTGAATCAAGAATATAAAAGCAATATTCTTGGTTTCTTATTAGCACACATACTCTCTCCCTGACCAAACAAAACAATTGAGGCTAAATCTGGGGCTCTCTGGTTGTCATTTGCCACTTGAAAGTGGACTGTTGATTGGGCGACACAGGAGTTACTCCATTTCAGCTGAGACTGCAGGCAGCTTGCAGTTGCCACAAATAAGTGAGCAATAAGTAACCTAACTAGAACACTTTTCCTCCTCCAAAAAAAGAAAATGAGATGTGTATGATTTAAGACTATAAGGAAAATAGAGGTAGTCAGGGAAAGCTTAAGAAAACATCTTTGCAAATATGCAGAAGAAGGTAACAGTAAAAGAAGGAAAAGCTGAAATAAGTTGAGTAGTACCAGCCTCAAACAATGAAACATGGTCAGAGCAAAGAGCCTCTGAATCTGTAAAAACTTTGAATTGAAAGACTGGCAACTGTCATCTCCGTGTTCCCAAGACTCCCCACGCATCTGGTCAACAGATCAGTGACCTCTTGATAACAGGTAGTACATACCATTGCTTTGCTGGGGGCACACATATGTCCAGTAAGGCTGGTCTGTATGAGGATGGGTCAGAGGCTGATCTGATGACTTGGTTTTATTCTAGTGCAGGTATCACTTTGGTAAAGGAGACTGCAACAGTGCAAAAAGAAGCAGATACTCCTCTACTACATTTTTTGGGGAGATACTGCACTATTCTTGGCAGTCAGGGAATCAACCAGAGATAGACATCAAAATAACGTCTGAGTAGGATCCATTAATGTAGCAAGTGAGCTTTTCCATTGTCTTCCTTGCGATTAGCCACAAAACCCCACAGACAGCACTGCCCTGCTGCCTCCTTCCCTTACCTCTGCCAAGTGGATCTCATGTTGCAGCCTTCACGTGAGCCAGGTCTTGAAGCTGTCCATTAGCTATATGGGCAAGTGGGGAGGATAGGGATCATATCAGAGTTGAGGGAGGTTAAGGAATTATGAAAAAATGGGTTGACCAATTTTTTCGAAAAAGACAGAGGCAGATGAATGTTGGGCTCAAGCACTTACAGGTACAAGTAGTTACAGGCACAGAAAGGTACCTACATTATCATCATTATTTATTAAGTTTTGCTTACCATAAATGAGCAGTCAACAGGCAAGCCAAAAAAGTATCAGTCCAAATACCACTTGGAATAAGCTAGAGTCTAAACCAGGCCAGAAAATATGGATACCTCTCAGAAGTCATCTGGGTCTTGTAAGTTTATATGCAATATATTTTCTAAGCATTTTAAATAATAAAGATATAATACTTTTGTGACATATTTGAACTCCATCCTCATCTTTCTGTCCTTAACTGCTGCTTTGCCCCAGGAAGTGAAGGCTTTCCTTGCTAGCAAATCACTGCAGTCAAAATTTTCTGAAGAAAACTTTTCCTGTGAAAATAAAACACGCCTATTGAGAGAGACATTGACTCTATTCAGTACCTGACCTTTCAGCAAATTCTCATTAGAATTGCCCTTCTACTCTAGACTGCTTCCCATGAATCAGTTCTGGCATATCAGACATCACTACCAACACTATGAGTTGGTCATCAGGGCTAGCAAATACAGAAACCACGCAAGCCCTGTTGGACACTGCACCCCTCCCTGCAAGAAATTCATCAGAATAAGAACACACTGAAAATGTGATAGAATATGGCTTTAAGGTGTTATACTTGTTTCCGACATGATTATTCCTTACTGAACATTAATAGCAACTTTATGATTGTTCTCTGCAATACCTATCTACAATACCTAAATCTATCTTACATTTTAAAAACATTATATTGAAAAATTAAGATAATTCACAGCATCTTAAGCTTTTGATCTTATTGTTTTCAGTGTACAAATCTTCCAGTTATTAGAGTTCTCCACCCTGTAGTCACCTTTTAAAACGCAAAACCACTCCAGTTTCTCAAAGAAATAATACATGAACTTTATAGTCTAAATAAAAAGCACTTCAAATGCTCTTTAAATATATATATAAACTTCTTTCTTTATGGATCTGATTCTAAATACACTGCCAAATTTATGTGGGAATAAATGAGAATTTAAGAACACTAAATAGAAGCAATAGTGTATAACTACTTCAAATGAGGCATGAATATTGTATATGTATTTTTCTCTTGCTGTTAGACAAGATGGAAACTCACTGAGGCCAATTTTGCATTAGAGTTTGCAGCCCTATTTTATCTGATTACAATAGGTGCTCAAGGGCCATAAAATAATTTGATAGGGAAAAAAAATCATTCACCTCACAGAGGCTTCTGATGAGCGATAGCAATAGCAAGAACATTGTCAGCAGAACATGGAAGGTGATCCTTCCCCTCTGCTCACTGCTGATGTGACCACATCTGAGAGCTGGGTCCAGTGCTGGGCTCCTCAGTACATGAGTGACATGGGCATACTGGAGCAAGTCCTGCCAAGGGCTATGAAAATAGTTTAGGGATTGGAGTATCTCTCATAAAAGGAGAAGCTGAGAGACTGGGACTGTTCAGCCTGGAGAAGGCTCAGGGGGATCTTATCCATGTGTATAACTACCTGATCAGAGGCGATTAAAGAAGACAGAGCCAGACTCTTCTCAGTGGTGCCCAGGGAAACGGGCAAAATCTGAAATATAGAAAACTCAATTTAAATGTCAGAAAAAATGTTTTTACTGTGAGGTTGGCCAAATACTGGAGCAGGTTTCCCAAAGAGATTGTGGAGTCTCCATCCTCAAAGCTATTCAAGACCTAACTGCACATGGCCTTGTACAACCTGGTCTAGCTGACCTTGCTTTGAGCACAAGGGTTGGACTAGATGATCTCTAGAGATCCCTAGCAATCCCAGCAATTCTGAAGAAAGACAAACAACTCAAACATGACTTGAACCTCAGTTTGATAAAAGATATCTCCCGTTCAAAGGGTAAGCATTCAGGGTTGATGTTGAATTCAGCAAAATCAACAAGATATTGATAGGGGACAGTAACTGCACCACCTATCAAAACTGTAGATCAGAAGATGTTCAGATTCTGAATTGTACAGGTTGTACAGGCTACTGGACAGTCTGTGTTTCCTCCCTGTACAAACAGGGACTAGATGCAGACAGAATCCATTACCAACAGGGAATTCCAAAAGGGGATTAAATACAAATATATGCAGTTATCTCAGATCACAGATTCTAGGATTTTTTGTTTGTTTAAAATTTAGTGAAATTTCTGTGAATCGCAGTATGAAGGGAGGAGGTGAGAAGAACAGAAAGTTGTGGAAAAATAAATAACAACCAAACAAATCCCAAAACACCCAAAATTCTGAAATTATTCCAGTTATGTTCCCCTGCCCCACAGAAAGGAGTGTTTCAATTGAATTGTTCTTTTATTTGTGAAACTCTTAGATATGACAAAGAGTACTTTTGAAACTAAGAGTATTGCCTTCACCTTCTCAAGGGGAAATAGGAAGAGATGTGCTGGCCAGGGACATGCTTACTCTAGCTGGTTTGACACAAATCTACTGTGCAGTAGTGTGGTAGTGCTGAACAGAACCCTCAGTTGCTAAAGCTTGCTAATATTTCCTGGAAGCATTTCTTTCAGCACTTTGTTTTTACAGCTATAAAGAGCTCTCCACTCTGACCACTCAGAGGCTGCTCTCAACCTTCCGTCATACCCAAAGTCACCAGTGTGCAAACAAAACCCTATCATCCTATTGTCCGCCATGTCCATATGTCTCAACAAGACAGGAGGGTGTTGAAGGCACTTAGTTCCCTCCAAAGCACTGTAATCATAGTTGTTTAAGGGGTGCTGTTGTCTAGTGTACTAACTGGATTAAAATACTGAGTCATCTCTTTCCTTTCATGGTTCATGGTGATTACTTTTGACCTGTGGTGACAGCTCTTCTGGAGAGCAGCTGATTAGAGCTAATATTTGAATTCATCCACTAAAATCAGGCCGGCAATTTTCAGCCCACAAATAGAAGAAATTTAAGTAACATTTATGCCTCTATATGCTAGAAAAAAATAAGCCTGGCCCTACTTCCACCAAGCACCAGTGGCACTCTCTTTCCACTGTCATTCAATATGCCTGGGTCCTGCAGCTGCCTTTTTGTCTGTGTTCACCCAGACCAAATCCAGTTCCCTGATATTACTTAAAGTGGGAACAGCTTTTGTTTTGGACCACTGAGCAGAGCTCAGGTCCTGTAATATTGTCAGAAATACTGATGCCAACCTATGCAAAATTTCCCATTTTATTTCTGTGATTAATCAAAGGGAGTCAGTTTTATTGGTGGTACAATTAGCATGTGATCTACCCTGAGCTGAGATTGTCTTTTTAGTACCATGCACCCACTTTCAGTTCCTAATTCCATGCACACAGTGCTCAGGTTTGTGACAGCTGCTATCTCTGCACATAGCTCTGGGGCTGAGTCTTGACACTGTATAAGTGCAAGTGCCATTACTGGCATGAACCATGGTCATCAGCTGGTGTCATTGTTGTTCCTAGCACTGTTCAGAAACTCATGGGCTCAGATATGACATCGATGTGGAGCTGGATGACACAAAACAATAGTGAGAGGAGAGTGCTTCCATTGACATGCAGATGTTTCCATGGTTACATCCCTTTTCTAGGATAGGGCTGTCTTTCAAGTGCTCAGGGATTTGAGGATGACCACTGCTGTGCCATAGAATCAGCGAATATAAAAAAGTCGTAATAATATATACACATTGTAGTGCACTGCTCCATGGAAACTGACAGTAGGTTTCCAAGGCAGCCAAATAAAAAAAAAGAACAAGGCTAAAAAAGAGTGAAGTACAGAGAACAACAACTAACAGCTCAATGTGTTAAGGGGTAAATTTTGGAAAGTGCTTAAGCCCCACTGGAAGTCAATGACAGTTGTGCTCACCTGAGGACCTTTCAAAAAGTCCAGCCAGGAGCACTGTTGCTTGATGTGCGTGACTGATTATTCATTGTTGTATGCAGCTATCCTGCAGCTGCACTTTCATTCTATGCTCTGCTCCATATCAGGACTTCTCCCCTTTCTTCAATCTCCCACAGGTGCTGTGTTCAGGAGACTGTTATTCCTCCTCCTCCTCCTCCTCTACTTCTCCCCAGACTCAATGTAGCTGTATAACCACCCAGCAGCCAAATATTTGCATGGCCCTTTTAATAACCAGGTTTGTGATACCAAAGGGGCATTTGTCTGTTTTCAGGGCCAGTGACCAAATAAGGTTTGGGTTGGCAGGGAAGAGCAGGGATGGTCCATTCCCATCCCTCATGAAAGGTAGGTATTTTTGCATAGCAGTCTGAGTTGGCAAGAAAGAGGAGGAAGAGCCACGAGCTACAAGAAGCATAGCTAATGCAATCCCTAACAAGAGCTCTGAGAAAATGAAGCAACAGAACTTGTTTTTAAAATAAACAATTCAAGCATAGTTGGTTGTTACTTTGGCAGATGATCCTACAAAACAGAACTGACCCATCTTGAGTACAGCATTACTTTCCAAGCTTTCCTCTTTTCCATTTACATTAGAAGAAAACAAAACACTCCAGCAAGTTTTGCTTCAGTACAACAGGGTACATGACATCTCTGTAGAAGCTGCAAGCAACCTACAAGCGCTGGTATTTCGTAGCAAAACAAACGGAAAATGCCAAAGCAATAAGAAGACTTCTTGGAAAAAGTGCAAATAAGGATGTTAGTATGCCATTAAATACGGGGAAAAAATTATTTTTTTTTTGCAATAAAAAAAAAGACTAGGTGATATCTATAAGATTATTAACCTCTAAAAACAGTATTAACTCCCAAAATACAGCAGACATTTTTCTTTCATACATCTGGAAGCCTGTAACTTATTCTATAGGAGAAGACACTCTTCAAGACTGTAATAATAAAATACATATAAAAAAGCTAAGCCAGTATATAATCAGTTTTATGAAGTCTTTTTTAGCCCTTCTATGTTTGAAAATTTCTGGGTAAAGTTCTCAGAGAGCAAAATATAATAACTATTTTATGGCAGCCGCCAAAGTAAAGTGGATTTGCCACTCTAGATGTAGACTGAAAAAAATGAAGAAAATAAAAACTAAATGGCCTCAGTAACTATTAAGGAAATAAATATGTCAAGTGTTCACAAAATCACAGAATAACACAATGTTAGGGATTGGAAGGGACCTCAAAAGATCATCTAGTCCAATCCCCCTGCCAGAGCAGGAACACCTAGATCAGGTCACACAGGAACATGTCCAGGCGGGTTTTGAATGTCTCCAGAGAAGGAGACTCCACAACCTCTCTGGGCAGCCTGTTCCAGTGTTCTGTTACCCTCACTGTGAAGAAGTTCTTCCTCATATTTGTGTGGAACCTCCTATGTTCCATCTTACACCCATTGCCCCTTGTCCTATCATTGGATGTCACTGAGAAGAGCCTGGCTCCATCCTCATGACACTCACCCTTTACATATTTATAAACATTAATGAGGTCACCCCTCAGTCTCCTCCAAGCTAAAGAGACCCAGCTCCCTCAGCCTTTCCTCATAAGGGAGATGTTCCACTCCCTTAATCATTTTTGTGACTCTGCGCTGGACTCTCTCAAGTAGTTCCCTGTCCTTCTTGAACTGGGGGGCCCAGAACTGGACACAATATTCCAGACGCGCGCTCACCAGGGCAGAGTAGAGGGGGAGGAGAACCTCTCTCCACCTACTAACCACACCCCTTCTAATACACCCCAGGATGCCATTGGCCTTCTTGGCCACAAGGGCACATTGCTGGCTCATGGTCATCCTGCTGTCCCCCAGGACCCCCAGGTCCCTTTCCCCTACGCTGCTCTCCAACAGGTCAGTCCCCAGTTTATAGTGGCACATGGGGTTGTTCTTCCCCAGATGCAAGACTCCACACTTGCCCTTGTGATATTTCATTAAATTTCTCCCTGCACAACTCTCCAGCCTGTCTAGGTCTCTCTGAATGGCAGAACAGCCTTCTGGTGCGTCAGCCACTCCTCCCAGTTTTGTGTCATCAGCAAACTTGCTGACAGAGCACTCTATTCCCTCATTCAAATCATTGATGAATATACTGAATAGTACCGGTCCTAGTACTGACCCCTGAGGGACTTCTCTAGATACAGGCCTCCAACTAGACTCCGTCCCATTGACCACCACTCTCTGGCTTCTTTCCTTCAGCCAGTTCACAATCCACCTCACTACCTGATCATCCAGACCACGCTTGCTCAGTTTAGCTGTGAGGATGCTGTGGGAGACCGTGTCAAATGCTTTACTGAAATCAAGATAGACCACATCCACTGCTTTGCCATCATCTATCCACTGGGCTACGTCCTCATAAAAGGCTATCAGGTTGTTCAAGCATGACTTCCTGTTGCAGAATGTCGGAGAAGGCGAGGGAAGCAGAACGCAACTCAGTATGAGTTATAAGCAAGCTTCAACTTTATTCGAGTTCTGCTATGCCTTTTATACACTGGAGGATAATTATGCCTACTTATGTTAAATTATGCCTACATATCTATATTTGATTGGCTAAGCACAAAAGCTACATTTGCATGTTCCAGCCTCTTGCGGTTATCTTCTTCTGGATTCTTCCTGCAGGTTCTACCTTGGAACTTTCCACCAGATTCGAGGTTATTCTGACCTGGAAGTTTCCACAAGCTTCCAGGTCAGAATGACCCTGGGAAGCTACTGCTATCAGCAGTACTGCTCCCGTTATCAGTACTGCTTGCTCACAGCTGTTACATTCGGCCCTCTTCAGCAAGCCATTCCTCCACAACTTCCCCTTGGTGAAGCCATGCTGACTGCCCCTAATGACCCTCTTGTCCTTGATATGCCTAGAGACAGCACCAAGGATAAGTTGTTCCATCACCTTTCCAGGGATGGAGGTGAGGCTGACCGGTCTATAGTTACCTGGGTCTTCCTTCTTGCCCTTTTTGAAGACCAGAGTGACATTTGCTTTCCTCCAGTCCTCAGGCACCTCTCCCATTCCCCACGACTTAACAAAGATGATGGAGAGTGGCCTAGCAATGACATCCGCCAGCTCCCTCAGCACCCACGGGTGCATCCCATCAGGACCCATGGATTTATGGATGTTCAGGTTGCTTAACTGATCCCTAACCCAGTCCTCATCAACCAGGACAAACTCCTCCCCTATCCTGACTTCCTCTGGAGCCTCAGGGGTCCTGGGCTCCTCAGGACAGCCTCCAGCAGTATAGACAGAGGCAAAGCAGGCATTTAGTAACTCTGCCTGCTTTTTATCCTCTTTCACCAGGGCACCCACCTCATCACCAGTGGGCCTACATTGCCTCTAGTGTTAGTTTTATCTGCAGTGTATTTAAAGAAGCCCTTTCTGTTGTCCTTGACCTTTCTTGCAAGGTTTAATTCCAAGGAGGCCTTGGCTTTCCTAGTTGCCTCCCTGCATCCTCTGACAACAGACTTATATTCCTCCCAAGTGGCCAGCCCCTCCTTCCATGATCTGTGCATTCTCTTCTTCCACTTGAGTTTGCCCAGCAGTTCCCTGTATAACCATGCAGATCTCCCAGCACCCTTTCTTGACTTCCTACCTGTTGGGATGCACTGATCTTGAGCTCGGAAGAAGAGGTCCTTAAAAGCTAACCAACTATCTTGGGCCCCTTTACCTTCAGGTACCCTGTCCCATGGGATTTCCCCTAGCAATTGCTTGAAAAGGCAAATGTTGGCCCTCCTGAAGTCCAGGGTTGTAGTTCTGCTAGGTATTCTATTCCTGCCACACGAGATCCTGAACTCCACCATCTCATGGTCACTGCAACCAAGGCTACCCTCAACCTTCAGTGCTTCAACCAGACCCTCCTTGTTCATGAGAATAAGATCCAACAGCGCTCCTCTCCTAGTTGGCTCATCCACCATTTGCATCAGGAATTTATCATCAGTGCACTGGAGGAACCTCCTGGACTGTGGATGGATGGCTGAGTAGGCCTCCCAGCAAATATCAGGGTAGTTAAAATGCCCCATGACAACCAGTGCCTGCATTTGCGAGACTGCTATCAGCTGCCTGTAGAAGGCCTCATCAACCTCCTCATCCTGATCCGGTGGCCTGTAGTAGACACCCACAACAGTATCACCCATGCCAGCCTGCCCCTTAATTTGCACCCACAAGCTCTCAACTCGCTCCTGATCCGCCCCTGGACAGAACTCAATACATTCTAGTTGCTCCCTCACGTAAAGAGCAACTCCACCACCTCGCCTCACTGGCCTATCTTTCCTGAAAAGGGCATAGCCATCCAGACCACATTCCAGTCATGCGAGCTGTCCCACCAAGTCTCTGTAATTCCCACGAGATCATAATCCCCTGACCGAACACGGATTTCTAACTTCTCCTGTTTATTCCCCATGCCGCGTGCATTGGTGCACAGGCATTTCAGAGAGCGAGCTGAGCATGCCTATTTCACCCTAGGGGGTGGGGAGGCCTCATGGTCTTCATCAATACTAGAGCACTGCCCCGGTGGTGCAAGGCCAGCTACAACCCCATCCCCCTTCGCATCTAGTTTAAAGCCCTCCGAATGAGCCCTGCTAATACCTGTCCCAGGTCCCTTTTGCCCCTGCAAGATAAACCTTCCCCATGTTTTACTGTCAGGTCTCTTGTCTTATAAAATCAGCCATTATCAAAGAACCCAAAGCCCTGCCTGTAGCACCAGTCTCGTAGCCAGGCATTTACGGAATGAAACCTCCTATTGCATCCCATGTCATCACCTGAAAATGGAAGGAGGGAGGAGAAAACAACCTGCTCCCCAGACTCTTTCACCAACCGTCCCAAGGCCTTGAAGTCTGTCTTCATCCCTCTCAGACTACGCGATGAAGCTTCCTCCCCTCCTGTCCTGAGGGCAGGCTGTCCCACAGCAGAGCAGGGAATCGCGATAAAACAAGGCGAATTTCAGGAGTTTTGAGAGCCAGCAGAGTTGAACAGAGCTTGAGTTCCAGGGACAAAACAAGGCAAATTTCAGGGGTTTTGAGAGCCGGGAGAGCTGAGCAGAGAGCCAAGCACCAGCGAGAGAGGAACAGGAGGGGGCAAACAGGAGGGGGGCAGGGCTGTGAGGGGGGCACAGCAGTTTGCCCGGGGCGGTTCTCACGAGCAGGGTGTGGAGAAGGCGCTGAGGAGCCGTGAAGTGGGGAGGGGAGTGAGGAGCTGAGGTGCCAACAACTGATTGTTGCAGAGATCAGCTCCTGGGGGCAGTTAGCACTGCAAGAACAATGGTCTCCACCAGGCAGAGGAAGACCAAACTGGATGTGGGAACCCAGACAGAGCTCCCAGGAAAGGATGCAGTTGTGCAGGCAGCAGGCTGCAGGGAATGCCACAGCATCCCCCTGGGAACAGGGGGCTGTGTGCGCTGTGAGCAGGTGAATGATCTGCTCAGCCTGGTCATGGAGCTAAAGGAGGAGGTGGAAAGGCTGAGGACAATAAGGGAGTGTGAGAGGGAGACAGACTGGTGGAGTCAGGCCCTACCATCCTTGAGGACAGGCAACAAACAGGAGGAGCTGGAAGCCATTGTTCAACATGACAAGTATGGTGTAGTTGCCATCACGGAAACATGGTGGCATGACTCTCATGAATGGAGTGCTGCAATGGATGGCTACAAGCTCTACAGGAGGAATAGGCAGGGTAGAAAGGGCAGTGGGGTGGCACACTATATTAGGGAGTGTTTCGACTGTATGGAGATTGATAAGTGTGATGAGCCAGTCGAATGTTTATGGATAAAGTTGAGGAAGGCGAACGAAGCAGATATCCTGCTGGGAGTCTACTGCAGGCCACCTGACCAAGACGAAGAGGTCGATGAACTGTTCTGTAGGCAACTGGCTGAAGCTGCAAAGTCACTGGCCCTTGTTCTTGGTGGGGGACTTCAACTTACCAGACATCTTGTGGAAATATAACACAGCAGAGAGAAATCAATCCAAGAAGTTCCTAGAGTGCGTGGAAGATAACTTCCTGACTCAGCTGGTAAGTGAGCCCACTGTCACCAAACAGGACAAAGAACTTATCAACACCAATGTGATGTAGATAAGCAGACACTTCTTTATTGACGCGCGGAGGATATGGGGGATAACTCCACCTAGCGTATCCTGGGTTACATCACCTTTAGCAGGGTTTTTATATATTTGAGTTCCGTTGTATAAGCTGTTTAACATAAAACTGCATATACTGCTCTCCTTCAATTGCTCATTAAAATCAACCTTTACCTTGATTGGCCCCTAATGATCTGTCAGATTGCATCACTTCATGTATATTCATTTCTAATAACAATCATTGGTCACCTATAGTCATGCCATAGCCGCGTTATTGATTGTACCCTCTAATATTCAGATTAGGATGGGGAGGGGAATAAGGGGATCTTTAAACAGCATAAACTGGTCACTGTGACTTTAGACACTATATGATTAATTATTGTATTGTTTCCACGGTGGTTGCTTAAACATAATATTTTACTTTCTTGACTACATGGTTTCTAGTTACAGACAATGCTGGGCCTTAGCTGCTTGTACCACCTGTTCACTTCATGTACTTTAGCTGCTGGTACCACCTGTTTGTTCTGTGTGCTTTCTGGGGTTACTAAAGTAAAACACAGTCACTCCCTCATATGATACGATTAGGCCTAACTTGATTTTAGCTAAAATAAAATCATAAAATCATCAAAATCATCAGAATCTGATCAGATTGGTAACATTTCCCCCCTTTGAAAGTATTGATAATCATGCTCAATACTTTCACTTATTTATAGTGTGATTTCACGGAACCCCGACTTGTCGTATGATGGTGGATCTTTTGATGGTTCATCTCGTTGTCTTGCCACTGCTTGTATAATCATCCGATTAAATTCTGGTTTTCGTGTCAATTGTCATTCCAAACATTTGTATGCCAGAATGAGTGCTAGAAATACCAATGCTAGAATGATTAGAGTCTCAATTAATGATTTTTTCCATGAACTCAGATTCAATCCTAATCCACTGAAAATTTTACCTATCCAGTTTTCCGACATGTCCTCTCTAAGTTCGTGTGTTTCTTTTTCTATTTTTCCTAATAACTCCAGATCGTGCTCGACATCTTCAGTTACATTTCGAATATGTACACAACAATGGTCTATTCTGTCTCTTAAAAATCCACACACACCATGCTCCTTTAGCAGCAGGATATCCAGTGCCATCCTATTCTGTAAAGCCATCCTTGATGTAGCCTGCAATTGTATATTCATTTTTCTGAACCCTCTGCATGTCACATTTGCCAGTCGTTCAACCTGACCAGTTAGCTGATACAACCACTTTCTATTTCTATAGGATGCTATAGGATTTAGGAGAGATTCTAATACCCATCCTATTTTCACCCCTGCTCCTGGATCATTCCAGGTTTCATCATCTTCGTTTCCTCTTTCTGATCTTTTTAGTCGTGCTATGTGCAAATTTTCTTGATTTCCCTTGAAGGGAGCTTTTTTCCATATAGGGCATAATGTGGGTAATCCCAATGTTGTTTAACTTTTCCGTCAGTGTTTAAATGAGTGGTCCAGGTACCATCGCTCATTACCCAGACTAAATGCCCAGGGCTCGGAATTGCATACCTTTGGCAACTAACCTTCCAGAGACTAGTTACGTTCAAATTATTTTCTAGTCGCCGACATAAGCACCCAAATTTTAGAGCCGCAGCTAGAGGGGGTATGCGTTGAAATGCTTGGTTCACTGTACTACAATTGTATATTTGTTTACATTGCCACCAAGGAACTACTTTTTCTTTTTCCCTTGTAGATGTACTTTTATCTATTACAACTGGATTTGTTGAAAATTTTAGTCCAACCCACGTGAAACACCATGATGTCTCTGCCATGTACTGAAATTGTAAAAGTATGCTTGTAGACCAAATGGATTCCCACTTCTCTTCTAGTCCTGAGGTTCGATTAGCTCTTTCGCATTCCCATTTCATGATTGTTCTACATACATTTTGTTTTATTTGTTCATCGTAAGAACAATACATGCGGGACAGGACTGGAGAAATCAGGAACGACTCAATGTGAGTTATCCAGAAAGCTCGTTTTATTGCGCAGATACATTTACTTATATATCATTCTTTTGTCAAATCATCACGACTAAGCATATCTTATTATCTTTTTCTTAGGTTTTCATTAGACCACTTCTACATCAATCATTAAGTTTTAACCTATGCTTCAGCTTCTAATTATCATATTCTCCACCTTGCCTAAGTGTTAGTTCCCTATCTTATATAACTTAGTTCCTTGTACTACTCTTCAAGGACAGTACGTCCTTGAGGCCTAATCTTGGCCGCTAGCGCCTGCACAGTAGCCTGTTCGTGCACCTGCTCTAACACTCCATGTCCATTACTCACAAGCCAAACTCCCACAATTCCCACTTTTTCCTTTTGCATGAACAGAATTTTATGCATTAGACTAGTGACTAATTTTATTAGCTTCCATACTATTCCTAGCCCAATTAACAACAAGACAATTATGATTACCCAGCGAATGCCTTCTTTGATCAAGCCAAGTAACCATGGGGACAGACTGCCAAATATTTTTTTTTGTAACCATGAATCAAACCAGCTTGTCTCCTTTTGAATCTTCTGAGTGTGTTCTTTAAGCCACTGCAGTTGTTGGTGAATTGATTCCCCATGATCGCTTAGATTGAAGCGGCACATCCCTTCAAAATCTTCACATCCATGGCCTTGTGCTAAAAGCAAAAAATCAACAGCGGCTCTATTTTGCAACACAGCATGCCTAACGCTATCTAAATCTTCTGTTAATTCTGTCTGTCCCTTTTTTACAAATTTTCTTTCCCTACACGCGGTCATGCATTATTTAACTGGTTAAAAGTCTCTAGCACAAGGTAAACATGCAGCTCAGTTCAGTTCCCGTTGGTTCTTAAGTTCTTCTCATGCAGTGTCCAATTGGTCACTCTTATCTGCTCACTCCTGCATTCCTTAGTGAAGCAGTCATTGCTCTTTCTTATTTTTTCTTCCTTTGAAGTAGCTTCTAGAATGTGGCTACCTGCCTAGGCCAACATCCTGTATGGCTGGTTCACTATATGGCCATTCTCTTTTAAAATACATTCCTACAGTTCCCCCTTTTTCTTCTTGAGCCAGCCATACGTTCTTCATGGCATCTTTAATCATGCTTGTTGCCTTTTTGAAAACACAAGGTACAATCATTAACACAATAGTGACCAATAACAGGTGGAATTCAATAATAGGTGGAATTAACAAAGAAACAAAGTCTCCCACAGAAGAGATGGAGACAACCAAGTCAATAGGCTCATCATATAGAAGTAGTCCCGTATTGTTTTCCCACGAAGCCCCATTTGCAAATGCCAAACCTGACCAGGGCCCAGTTGCGGGGAGAGTCAGGAGGTCCTTCCCCAACAGGAAAACTCTGCAAAGTGCGTCCACCTCACTGACAGACACTCCACTCTTTCCTCAAGTGGCCCCAGCCCCTGTCCCCAAAGCAGGACACCTGGTACTCATTTATCCAATATGGGGCACCTGGGGCTTGTTTACCCAAGGGCTCCCCCGACAAGGCTGGCCACACCTTGAAGGAAAGCCAAAAGGCAAACTCATCCCCTCCTTTTAAAGGACCATGGGAACTACCCATATGTCGTTCAATACATATATAGCCTTATTTAATCTATCTGCAGGTGGCAGTCCTATTCTTTCTCCTTTTGGAGCGACATTCACTAGCACAGTACCCATAGCTCCGACAGCGATTACAGACACAATCAAAGCCTTCTCCTGTGTTTTTGTTTTTTGGAGCTTTTCATTGTACCTTAATATGCCCAGACTTTCCACAGTTGTAACATTTTGGGCCTCGATTACCGTTACCTTGTTGTACCAAGGGCCGGATAGCCGCAGCAAAAGCTGAGGCCATGAAACCAGCATGCTCTTCAGGTGTTCCTACCCACGAATAAGCATCCATCATTTCAGCAATACCGGAGTTTTTAGGCAGACTCCGGGTTTTCACTCCAGCTTCCCTTGACGGTAGCCTGTCCAGCTTCCCATAATGGTAGCCTGTCCAGCTTCCCATTAACGGTAGCCTGTCCAGCTTCCCATTAACGGTCGCCTGTCCAGCTTCCCATTAACGGTCGCCTGTTATTTTGCCAATTAGTAGGCCCAGTACAAAAGACACAGCCAGCAGTAGAACAACAATCCAGTAGGTAGATTCTATTTTACATAAAGGGGTCAGTATATAGAGGATTGCTGGGGGTACAAACAAGTCAGATAGATCACGAATAACAGACATCAACCCCAGCGACCCCAGGAATGACACAATATCGCTCATAACAGATGGAACAAACAGAGACACGAGATAACCCACAGAGAAGATGGGAGACAACCAGGAGAACAAGGCAGTTACATATGACAGAAGTAACCCCATGTTGCCTCCCCACAAAGCCCGCGTTTGTATGTGCCAGACCTGACTGCGGTCCGGTTGCATGAGTGGTCAGGAGGTCCTTCCCCAACAGGAAACTCTGTGAAGTGCGTCCACTCCACAGACAGACTCTCCAACCCTTCCTGCAAGTGGGCCCAGCTTTTATCCCCAAAGAGGACACCTGGCACTTGTTACCAAAATGCAGGGCACCTGGGGCTTGTTTACCCAAGGGCTCTCCCTGCAAGGCCGGCTGCACCCTGGAGGAAAGCCAAAAGGCAAACTCATCCCCTCCTCTTAAAGGGCTGTGGGAACCACCCATATGTCAACCTTAATTCAGGGCTGGGGGTTCAGACCCCAGCACTTCACCTATCCAGCTTCCCACTACGGTAGCCTGTCCAGCTTCCCATAATGGTATCCTGCTGTCGCTCTCGTCCTTCTCTCTGCTGAGCTCCTACTCTTTGCAGAGGCGAGCTTTTCTTCGCTTCCCCGAGCGTGAGTCCTGCTCATTCCTCGGGTCCCTGTTCGGGCGCCAGTTGAGGGATGGGACTGGAGAAATCAGGAACGACTCAATGTGAGCTATCCAGAAAGCTCGTTTTATTTTTTTTCCCATAAAAGAAAGCCCAGGGAAGGTGCCTTGTTAGACTTGTTGTTCACAGAGAAGGATTGGTAGGTGATGTGGTGGTCGGAGGCCATCTTGGGCTGAGCGATCATGAAATGATACAGTTCTCGATCCTTAGCCCAGTTAGGAGGGGGGGCAGCAAAACTCTCACTATGGACTTCCGAAGGGCAGACTTCAACCTGTTTAAAACACAGGCTGAGAAAGTCCCTTGGGGAACAGTCCTAGAGGGCAAAGGGGTTCAGGAAGGATGGACTCTTTTCAAGAAAAAACTGTCAGAGATGCAGGAGCAGGCTGTCCCCATGTGTTGTAAAACAAACTGGCGGGGAAAGCGACCGGCATGGTTGAACAGGGAGCTCCTGCTGGGACTTAGGAGAAAGAAGAGAGTCTACCACCTTTGAAAGAAGGGGCAGGCTACTTGGGAAGAGTATAAGGATTTAGTTAGGCTGTGTAGGAATAATATTAGGGAGGCAAAAGCTCAGCTATAACTTAGCCTGGCCACTGCTGCAAGAGATAATAAGAAGAGTTTTTATAAATACAAAAACAATAAAAAAAGATGCAGAGAGAATCTCCATCCCTTGTTGGATGCGAAAGGGAACATTGTTACCAAGGACGAGGAAAAGGCTGAGGTACTTAATGCCTTCTTTGCTTCGGTCTTTAACAGCCAGACCAGTTTGCCTCATGGTATTCAGTTCCCTGAGCTGGAAGATTGGGATGGAGATCAGAATAAACCCGGTCACAAGCAGTGTCCCTCAGGGCTTGGTCTTGGGGCCAGTCTTGTTTAATGTCTTTATCGATGACCTGCATGAGGGGATTGAATGCACCCTCAGTAAATTTGCAGATAACATGAAATTGAGTCGGAGTGTCGATCTGCCTGAGGGTAGGGAGGCCCTGCAGGGGGATTTGGACAGGCTGGAGCGATGGGCTGAGGCCAATTGCATGAGGTTTAACAAGGGTAAGTGCCGGGTAATGCACTTCGGCCACAACAACCCCATGCAGCGCTACAGGCTTGGGGAAGAGTGGCTGGAAAGCAGCCTGGTGGAAAAGGACCTGGGGGTGTTGGTTGACAGCCGACTGAACATGAGCCAGCAGTGTGCCCAGGTGGCCAAGAAGGCCAATGGCATCCTGGCCTGTATCAGAAACGGTGTGACCAGCAGGAGTAGGGAGGTGATCGTGCCCCTGTACTCAGCCCTCGTGAGACCGCACCTTAAGTACTGTGTCCAGTTCTGGGCACCACAGTATAAGAAGGACGTTGAGGTGCTGGAGCGAGTCCAGAGAAGGGCAATGAGGCTGGTGAGAGGTCTGGAAAACAGGCCTTATGAAGACCGGCTGAGGGAACTGGGGTTATTTAGCCTGGAGAAGAGGAGACTGAGAGGAGACCTCATTGCCCTCTACAACTACCTAAAAGGAGGTTGTAGTGAGGCTGGTGTTGGTCACTTCTCCCAAATTGCTAATGACAGGACGAGAGGAAATGGCCTCAAGTTGTGTCAGGGGAAGTTTAGGTTGGATATTAGGAAGAAGTTCTTTACTGAGAGGGTGGTTAAGCACTGGAATAGGCTGCCCAGGGAGGTGGTGGAGTCACCGTCCTTGGGAGTGTTCAAAAAATGGGTTGATGAGGCACTTGAGGCCATGGTCTAATGGTTAGGAATATGATGGGATAAAGGTTGGACTTGATGACCCTGGAGGTCCCTTCCAAGCATAATGATTCTATGATTCTATGATTCTATGAAGATCAGTAGCGGGTAGGAGTCTGTCGACTGCACCAGGTTAGGGGGTTTCCAGGTGATATCCCTGAAATTTCCTTTGATTTAGAGTATAGCCGAGGTTTAAAACTAGTGATTTATGTAGTTGATTTACAGCCATGTCTTCTAGCTATGAACGGAGGAGATTTTTTTTCTTTACTGTTGAAGACAAATCTGTATTTGCCTTCTGTGCTTCAGATGAAAATTCATCTCTTCACAAAGTTCATGTGAATTCTCCTTCAGGACACTGCCCAGTGAGATCCCTAAGAGAGAAGCCTTAGCTAAAGACATCATTCAGATTATCTTTCTGTTCTCAGCTATGAAGATTTAAGCATTTATTCAGGAGTAATGCATAATGTAGCTAAAATCAGGAGGCTTGACTGGAGCACTGGAAATTAGTGAGTGATGGTGGCTTCTCATGTCATTTTCAAGAGTGAGATTTGTCACCCCAAAACTGTCAGTTTTCCAAAACAATCCAACTTATTTTCATAGTAATATTTTCTGAAATTTTTTTTGGAGGGGCTATGCTGCACACATTTATTTCACTGTTTTTGAAAGATTTCTGAAGTAAGTTTTTAGGAAAAAAAAAATCAACAGGTACTATTTGGATATTTTTTATATTAACCATAATAAACAGCAGAATAAAAACCACCAGTTAAACCCCAGATCTCAGGATGTTTATGGCAATGGTTTGTACATCCTGACAACCTACTGCACTTACAGGTGATGATTATGTCCACAGCCTGTGGCCTTGGTCTGATCTGACAAGCAGATCCATGGCACCACTCTCCAAAATCCAGCATGCTTGAAAAATCCCTAGACTATACAGTATCAATGAAATAAACATTGTGTTGGAAACTCAGAGCACTCTAAACTTTCAGAAGGCAGAAACTTTCAGGACTCACACGACCACAACAGCTTTTATCACACGGGTGACAGATTTGCTGGAGAGAGGAGGAGGGCAGAGACGTGGAGGAAGGCATGTTCCCTGTGAGGAAATACTGGAGCCTCACAGGACATGGCAAGTACTACTCATTCCAGATAGTGGGTAGTAAGATCCATAGGACTGGAGACCAACAGAGTCTTCTTGTCCCAAATTATAGATGCACAACATCACACTCTTGTGCCTGGATGAATAAAAAAGTTACCAGGCTCAGGGAGGAAAGCATCGAGCAAGCAGCAAGTGGAAAAAATGGCCCTGGGACCACAAGAATGACTTTTCTCTGTAGATGCTGAATGAGATCAGTCAGTTTACATGATGATTGACCGATGGGCACCAAAGCAGAAGAGCCGAGACCACTAGAAAGACTAGGCTATAGATGAGCCTCATGAGGTGTCAATCAAGTGAGGCAAAGGATATGAAGAGTCATGAAGGAGTGGGCCAAATAAGCCCAATAAATACAGCCGCCTTTATCACTACTGAGCCTCTCTAGAAAAGGCTGCGCTTTTCGTATCTGTATGTTTCTTTTGGTGTTCGACTAATCACATCCTGAAGGTCTTATCATATGAATAATCCCCAGTCTGGCTTTCTCTGAAGGTCATACTTCCTGTTTTCATGCCTTACCCTTGAAGTTTGATAAACTCCAGTGATCAAGTAGAACACTTTTATAAACCTACTTGTTATTTACAGTTATAACTCTCAGCAGGCTTTTAGTTCCATTTTTTTCAATTCCTTGCCCATTTTCAGACATTATCTTTGAGTTCTGATGAATTTTACTGGCAAAGAAAATAGTTTTGTCTAAATTTTTAATACTTTTATTTTAATTTTTTTCTTCAGACACCGGTAAGGCACTTACAGTAATGGCCTCTGTCACAAATGATCATATTTTCAGAGAAGTAGCTTTGAGAAGTCAAGTCAGTCATGGTATTTGATGTCACTCTGGCATTTCTCTCCTGTATTTCTCTTTGTAGTGTTCACAGCAGAATGGAATGAAGTTAAAGCAAATGTTTTCGTTTGCATTTCCCTTTAAATTATTCAGTACGTGTTGAGGAAATTAAGCACACTATAAAAGCAGATGGAAATAAGTATGCAGAAGCATCACACAGAAAACAAAAATTTGGAAATAAAATCCTATCAGCCATTATAAAAGTTAGAGTCACAAAAGTCAGGAAAAATGGTTGATTTTCAATGTCTCATTTATTTCAGCTCCCTGGCATGGTAGGATCATTTTCTATAGCATTTATTTTTTTTTTTAATGTGCTTTTTTTCTATTTGGTTTAAAAAGACATAAGCAGTGAGGATTTTATAGTTTCTTCAAGACCATAATTCCACCACTTTTTCTTCTCAAACTATTTCAACTATATCTCATCTGACTTTTTTCCACATGTATTGAATTAACTTTTTTTTTCCAGGGCTTCGAGTATATCTGAGTTCTGCACCATGTTTGTTCTCCTTCACTAAATTCCTCCAAGTGTTGCTGGTTCCTCACTTCTGTCAACCTCACTTGTGATCAAAGTCTCTACATTTGAAAAAAAAAACCAACCCGCCACCACAATAGTGTTTCTCATGTTTTCCTAATGCACAAAATTTACATGCACTTCTCTCCCTCTTTGGAACAATTCAAAGCAGACTGAATGCATGCAAGAGAGAAGAAATATAAATAATGCACTCATAAGAAATCAAAGGAAATTGGGGAGGCAATCAGTTAAATTTACATTAGCTGTGGTGGCAAAGAACAAACCACATGTGAAATACACACTGAATAAATGAGGGAAAACTAAAAATGAGGTGTAATTACTTGGTGTAATTCAAAACTATGTTGTGACACTGTATTAGGTGTAACTTGGAGCAGGGCTCTGTTCCTGCAGTGCTCAGGGGTCTCCCAGGAGGTCTTTGCTCCTGCCTGCCCACCTGGTCTGATCCCACTTATTCTGTGGAACTTCACCACCAGTAGCGCGTCTGCAAGCAGGATGCTGTGAAAAAATCATTAACTGCTGAGAGGATCTCAGCTCTGGAAACATGACAGGCATAATTCTCTTGGAAAATAGTTAGACTACTAATGTGGAGTTCATGCCCTTGCTCAGGCAGGGCAAGATCTCATTTTGTTACTTACCCCATGCATTACTAAGTGGATACAAGGCTCTTTAGCAAAGGAATGTATTGGAAAGTTAAAAATAAAAAGTCTTGTTTGTCTGGAAGTACTGCATACAGTTAATCTGTCTTGAAAATTTAAATGGGCAACAGCATGCATTTTCTAATTTCAGAGGTATTTGATAAGTCAGTGTACAAGGTATTTAGCAAATATGTATGCTGGGCAGTGCAACACAAAAAAGGATGCTTAAATGTACTCATAGACTTCTTCTAATGATTGCATATATTATTAAAAAAATAAAATCTTTCAGTTGTTTAATTTAAAGCGGGATTATTTATATCATCGGAGGAATGATTTCTTTGGGAAATACTTAAATATAGAACCAGCAAATGAAGGCTAGTATTTTTCCATACTTGTCACAATGACAACTGGCTTGAAGTGTTTTATTGATTTCCCTATAAATAACTTTGAGCTGTGGAAGAAACACACTGCATGTAATGTAACTTGGGTTATAAAATAATTACATAATATTGGAATGAGGACTCAATCTGCTGGAACAGCTTGCAAAATAAAATGACCAAGTAATGTTTGAGTAAGGATGTGGTTGATAAAGTGAACTGATTTAAATCTATACAAATGTTTGGAAAGTAATGGTCTAGAGTAAGAATGAAGGAATGACTGTACTGTAGACTTGCTCTCATACTGTACTGAGTTGAGCCACTGGACGAGGACTTTTGCCATAACCTACATTATTCCAGTGCCATCTGAGTGGTAACAGGCACCAGTATAATTTAAGATTATGAAAAGAAACAAGCTTCTCATTGAGCTCTCGGTGTGAAAAGTCTTCTTCTGTCATAAAACTTTACCATATCCTTTGGATAAATCTCCATGGCCTCCAGGGTACCACCTAAATCAAGAGTTATCTTGCATCATGACTCAAGCATTATTCTCAGCTAAGCAGAATCTGATTGATCCATTCCAGCATCAGTTCTCATGTAAAACAGCTCATCTTTTTCTCAGAAGCTGCCATCTCAAGTTTGCTGTACATATGGAGGGACATGGGAAGAGTAAAGTTACTGGTACACAGTCAACAAGTGGAAGTGTCCACATGCTCCATCAGAAGCAGACAGTTCATATTTTGTAGAGCACAGCTCCTTGGCCAGGGGATCCCACTTATGTCGTGGTATAGGTAACCTTGCCTGTGAAGGGACTCATGGCCTTTCATGGCCCTCCTCTGGACCCTCTCCAGCCTGTTCACATCTTTTTCATATACCAGACACCAAAACTGAACACAGTGTTCCAGGCGTGGCCTGAAAAGTGCTGAGTAGAGTGGGATAATGACTTCTTTATCTTTGTTGGTGATGCCCTTATTGATGCAACCCAGCATCCTGTTGGCTTGCTTTGCCGCTGCAGCAAACTGTTCACTTATATTGAGCTTGTTGTCCACCAGGACTCCCAGGTTCCTTTACACAGAGCTGCTCCCTAGTCAGGTAGATCCCAGCCTGTACTGCACTCCTGGATTATGTTTTCCCAAGTGCAAGACCTTAAATTTGTCTTTGTAGAACTACATAAGGTTCCTGTTAGCCCACTCTTCCAGCCTATCCAGTTCTTCCTACAGGGTGGCTCTCCCTTCCAAGGTGTCTACTTGCCCACTCAGTTTGGTGTTATCCACAAACTTCATGAGGGTACACTTGATCCCATCATCCACATCACTTATGAAGATATCAAACAGCATTGGACCCAATATTGATCCCTGGGGGACTCCACTTGTGATGGGTTGCCAGCTTGAAAAGGAGCTATTTACCACTAGCCTCTGAGTGCAGCCTGTCAGACAGTTCCCCATCCACTGCACAGACCACTTGTCTTAACGTTTTAAAATAGGTATGCTAATGCCCTCAAGTCTCTCCAGGAACAGGCTTGTCTAAAACTTCCATTTGCTTCTGGTTATTGCAGCCTGCTGGCTGGACACAGCTATAGACCCTGAACTACCATACTGTAAAAGGAAAAACAAGAAACTCTGAAACAGGCATTATTGTCATGAGGAGCTGCTACTCTGCATTCATTTTTTTTTTTCCTCTAAATGCTGAATTTTATAAAAAAAATAATAAACACGAGTCACAAATGTGTGACATGGTGTGTATGTAATAGTTACACTGGCTGCCTAGCCTGCCCTTCCATTGAACCCTGATTCACCAAGTCCTAGGATGTCTGATTTTGTGACAAGTTAGTACACTGAGGCAGCAAGACACACTCAATTTTATTTTTTTTTTTACTTCAGAGAGAAATGGCAATAGGGAAAAGAACACTATTGAGTGACCAAAGGAAGACAGTCAAGGGTCAGGCTGTGCTGAAAAGCCGTATTATATTTGTGTACTAGTCTGCTGACATTCCAGTCCTGATTTCATTTATTGCTTTTTTAAAATGAAACAGAGTTACAAGTTCTTTTTGTTTGATGTGTTAATTATCAATTTCCCGTATCTTCTGATTACGTTCATTGAAATGTTTCTCTCCTCCCCATCAGTCATATATCATTTTTTCCTGTCTTGTACAAATCTATCCTTATCATCCCATCCTTCTTTTTCCCCTGCTTGTGTTTAGGAAGGAAGGAAATATTAGTCCTGAGTATAAGAAATTCTGGCAAAACTAGGTAAGGTGACCAGCAAACCATAAAATAAGATTATTGTGCTTAGTAAAATAACCATCCTCCACTCATATTCCTATTTCCATTCCTGCAATGTACATATTTTCCATGGACACTTGAAGCAGTCAAAGATTTTCATATAGACTTTTGCTGTCCAAATAGAAAAGATTTAAAAAAAAATAAATTTACTTTTTGGTTCATTCGCTCTGGGTTTCAGCTACATCATTGCTATGAGAATTATCTACTGTGTTAACAAGAATTTCTATTAGCCTTGAAAAGCTGAGCTAGGTGGTGCTGCCTGTCACTTGCATTGTTTTTGCTCAGATACCCACCATGCCTGGAACTTACACCTGTCTGATCTTATCAGTTCAACACAGCAGCCACCCAATTTGGAGTTATACCTTCTAGTGCAATCAGCTTAGAACAGCTTTGCACATCCATTGCAGAGTTTGCCTCCTTGCATGTTAACTGAATCTTATTTGCTGAAACACATGATCTAACAGGTATAGTAAATCTTAAACCTCAACAAATGCAGGCTTGATTAATGAATACAGAATAAACTAAATTGCCTTTTTGTGTTTAATCACCATCAAAAAGTTCTTGGTCCAGTGATCTAAAGGTACCTTTCCTGTTGACTTCAGCTCCTGATTTCTTGTGAAGTACCTCATCCTTAAACTTACTAATTATGAAAGCTCTTATGCACTTCTTTTTGCCCCTGCAGAGTACCTAGAAATGACTTTGAACTTGAACATACTGCTATAGAAAGCGTGGCAAAGAGCAGTCATGTTTCTCCTCTCAGGCACTTTTGTGGTACCTCTACTCTTTCCCCTGACACCTTGTGCTAGCATCTCACCCAGAGATGCAAAAGGGCTTAGATGAAACTCAGCTGTCAAATGGCAAATGGTTTCTCATGATGCCAAAGCCTCTGCTGTCTATTAGCAATTTCAAGAACCTGCCTTTCACCCTGTCCCAAGTTATAACTGTAAAAACAGAGGGGGTGAGTTTAATTATATTCCTGCAGCTTTGTTAGAAAATTGCAAAGATTTCCATTTAGTTTTGCCCTGGCAGTTTTGAAAACAGGAAGATCTTTTGCATAATGCACTCAAATAAAAGCATAAGCTATATTTTTCTGCTGTGATTTCAAACATTCAGAACAACAGACTATCCTGTTCAGTTTACACGTGTTTGGGTTCTAGTTTGCATTCTTCCTCCTCCCTCTTTATCTCTCATGCATATCTGGATGAGGAAGAATTTACTGAATTAACCTTTCACAGGCTGGGGTAAAACCTGGCCCTGGGTTTTAGGAGAGATTTGGAAAGAAGATAAATTATAAAAGCCTTTCAGTGTCCACAGAGAATATTTTTAGTTTCAGATCTTACACCAGGGGGATTAATTTCATTTTGTGCTACTATATTTCCAGCAGAATCTTAGTAGCATGGTGCACCAGGTGCTGATATTAAATCTATAAAATATACAGTAAGCCAGTGAAAGCCATTTCAAGCTGATAAATATTTACAGCCACTTACTCAAAAATGAAGTAAGAGAAGTTATATTGTCTTCAACTTTAATTTCAAAGATCTAGTCCAGTTAAGAACACTCTTGTATATACTCTTCCTTTCAAAAGTAAGTGAAGCATTACATTGCAAAAAGGCCAAAATGAATAATGGTACAAAATCCCTGGGAAAAATTAGCATCTGTTGAAGAATAATCTCTAAAAATACCCCCAGCCAGACTGGTAGAGCAACTATCTGTGGTGATAAGGAGAGTGAAAGGAGCTTCCTCCCTCACCCAGGATGCTGCTCCATGTAAGTGAAGGTCCTCACAGGGAATCCCTGCAGGACCCCTTGACCAAGTGGCTGTTCCTTCTGAGACAGCACATCTACTCAGTTTAGCAGGATGTAGGGCAAGGAGTGTAATTTAGTAGCCTTGGCACATACACGTGAAGTTGAGGGGAAAAGACACACGGATATTTTCCATCTTATCCAGAGTAAAGGCTAGGTGCAGGTAAACTAAGTTATTCTATTTCTTGTTTGGTCAATATCCTACCTCATTTAAAACTCCCTGTAAGTGGTGTCATGTTGGCCATGTAAGGAACAAACAGTAAAAATGCATTTCCCTGGTATGACCATACTCCCCCTCCTATAGGAATTCAAATGCCATCTGTCAGCTTCTGTTGCCACAAAGTGGGACAAGGCCAAGGTACAGGAATAGGAAAAACAAAGCAGAAGCTAGAACACCACCTCCTACCTCCATGACTGCATAGCCTGAACTGGCAGCAATGGTTACTGTACTTTAAAAGGGAAGAGGTAACTTGATAGACATTGAAGGATCAGATGATCAGCTTTAAAGAGAGAACCAAACAATCTTCTTTTAAAAAAAAAATAAAAAATGAAAAAATGAGTTTCAAGTGTTGCAGCCCATGTACAGAAATTCTAGTATTTTAAATGAAAGAAGGGAAAATTTAGCAAGTACACTTGTCCTTGGCTGTTTTTCAAGACATCTCAGCTGTTCCAATGAATTTAAAATGTGAAATGAATCAAGTAGATGAGGATGGATCTATGATAAGTTATAATTTTCTTCTTTAAATAATAAAAAAAACCCTCTAATTTATCCTAGAAAAATATCTTTTTTTTTTTTAAATACAAGTTTTAGGTGCTGTTTAAAATTAACATATGCACACTTACCAGTAGAAATATACAGTGCAGATGATTTTTCCAAATCTCTTTGGTTTGTCATCAGTTTTCATGTTACTGCTATGCAGTACCTACAAATTATATTTTCCTTCCCATGCTGCAGTACTAAGACAAGCTGCCATTCACTCACAAAACCTAGAGTTGTCCTGCAATCATCTGTAGCATCAGAGATGACTTTAAAGTTATGTTACACAGAATCACAGAATGTTAGGGATTGGAAGGGACCTCAAAAGATCATCTAGTCCAATCCCCCTGCCAGAGCAGGAATACCTAAATCAGGTCACACAGGAATGCATCCAGGCGGGTTTTGAATGTCTCCAGAGAAGGAGACTCCACAGTCTGTTCCAGTGCTCTGTCACCCTCACTGTGAAGAGGTTCTTCCTCACATTTATGCAGAACCTCCTATGTTCCAACACATGTGAGTGAAAACACTTCTTTTTTGGAAAGTTTTAAGACTGTTGTTGGAAATGCAGAGATTAGTGTGACGAAAGACTTAAAGATGCCTCCTGTTCACAAACAGGAAATCTGGTGAGGAGAAAATCTCCAACATTCAGTGTCACAGACTACAGGAAAACAAAGCTGAAATGGGCACTCAGTTACTGAGTCAAAAGACAAGTTACCTTGTCATTGGAATTTGCTCCACTTGGTCTAACCTTTTACCTTGTAAAGTACAAATTCCTTACAGGAAGGACTGCCATTTCAGTGGTCACAGATGCCATCTGCTTAAAAACTTTTTTCAGAGTTAAGAAAATGTGAAAGTCTCACTTGGAGAAAGGAAGCATTAGTGCTAAGATCTCAGAAAGTGTTCAGCTTTAACTTGAGGTGCCACAAAGTTATTTCTGAGCTTCATTTCCTCTCTGCAGCAATTCTTGGACTGTGCTGCCATGAACAGCCTCTGACCTATACCAATTTATATAGATGATTTGCTTGGCTTGATAAAAAAAACCCCCCACAAAACAACAACCTCCTCCTTCCAATGTCTTCCCTGCACATCTTATCTATAATATTTGTATGCAATACTGACAGAGGATGGTAGATAACATTTGGAAGCAAGTCTGAAATAGTGAAGAAAGAAAACTGCTGAGAAGTGACATTGTTTTTTTCTTTTCTTTTTTTTTTTTTAAATTGCAGATAGGAAAGACAAAGACATTAACTTAAGCAGCTTCATGCTTTTCACAGTGAAAACAGAGAGGCTGAAGTAATGTCATATTTTAAGACAAAACAAATTTTGCATTAATATTTTAAAATTTACACCTTGCATATATTCTCTTCTACAGAAGAGAAAATGAATATTGAAATACCTTACTACTTATGATGAAACATACAGAATATTCATAGAGAACAATGAAATAGTTAAAAAGGTGTTGCTCATTGCAGAACACTTATGCTACATTTGATCGTGAAATTCTTAGCTTTTTAGATATCAGGTGCAAAAAAGTGCAAAGAATATTTAGTTAACTGTTACAGTACCACATTACAAAAAGTATTTTCTAGGCCACAAAGGCCACTGCTGATATAATTCATATTAAGATAATTGTATACACAAAATAGTTTTTCAGTCTCCACATATATATATATATATCTATTTCTATATCAGCCTTGTAAAATCATGATGAAAATGATCTAGGCCACAAAATGTCATGATGATAACAATGATGGGAGGAAAAAAACCCCACAGTTTGTTCTCCTATGTATATGCCTTGAAGTGTCTTAACTGCTCCAGGAAAGTTAGGAAGGCTGATCTCAACATTGCAGGTGTTTCTAAAGAAAAAAATGGAGGCAGGTTTTATACCTTGCCCTCTGTGCCTACAAACACAGCAAGCAAACAATTATATAAAGCTTTCAGACATTCTCTACGAATTAAAAAAAAAAAAAAAAGGTAAAAAGGCTCCAGCCCAAGTTTTTGAATGTCTATTCCAGGTTGCCATTCATGGCCTCTAGACAGAAATAGTTTTTCCCAGAGAGGGTTGGTAATGCTGAACACTGATCCTCCCTGCTTAAGATTTTATTTTCATCACCATAAGTACAGAGCAGCCTTGCAGAATTTCATTCCTCTGTTTGCTCTGGCTGAGTAATTTTTTACATAGGAGAACAAGCTGTGGTTTTTTTTTTTTCCTGGCTAGCAGAATGGAGGGACTGGATCTTCAAAAACATATTCTGCATCAACCAGGCCAAACTAAACAAGTCAAAACGGTTCTTCAGAAGTCTGTTTAAACTGCCTTTTCCCTTCATAATTAGATTAATTCTCACAAATAATTCTTCCATTATTGCAAAACAAACTTCCACTGGTATTTTTCTCATGTATGACACTTCTCTTATGTAAAAACACTGTTTTGAAAAATACTGTCTTCTCATTTCTCTTTATACGTTACAAAGACACAAAAAGAGCCACCACCCCAACTTTTTTCTAGTTGCAGTTCAGCTTGCAAAATCTCAGGCCCAATCATGCAGTCTTTGTCATGTTCTTGACAGAAAACAAAACAAAACAAAAATCAGAAAAAAGGAAACAAGAAAATAACTGTCTGACTGAGGTAAACTGCAGTGCTAAAAAGAGCTAAATCCACAAAATAATCTGTAGTTCTCTTCCAGTTTTTAAAAAGGCTCACTTCAGCCAATACATTTTTGCATTTGCTGGCACCGTGTATTCTAATAAATGAGTTTACTAGTTTATAAAATTGTTACATTTCAATTTCTTTCTCCATATATTGACACAAAACATATCTCAAATTCATATTTGGAATATAATTCTGGAGGCATCCAGCCAGGGACCAGAAACTAGTCCACGTGAGCTATTCACTCAGTCAAAATAACTTCAAAGAAATCTAATACTGGCACACTAAATCAAGAATCAAAAAAAATATTTGGTGTAACTGCAGATTTTGGTCAAATTTTTGAACAGCTTAAATACATTAAATAAATTATCTCGCCCACAGTTTGACCTACATAGACCGAATAAGGACTGCATGATGCCAGCAGGAAACAGGCTATTTTGAAGGGCCTGGATGCACCTCATCAGGAGACACATCGATTTCCACACAACTCATTACAGACATATCTACTTTCCACAATGATATCCATATGTGTGCTGTTCAGTGCCATGCAGAGACATCCGAGCTAGCTCTTCATCAGCCAGTGGGTAGTTGAAGCAAAACAGCTGCTGAGTACAGCCACCTGCCTGGCCATACATGCCTGGTTGTTTTGCTGGACAGGCTAACGAGTTCCTGTAGGTACAGAGGGCATCTTGAACCCTGGAAGATTATAACTGCATAGATCCAGTTGTGAATCCTCGTCCACAAAGGCTGATCTAAAACCCAGTGAAGCCAGTAGGGTCCTTCTCATTGGCTTCAGTGGGCTTTTGATCGACCCTTCCTCCCTGCCCAAGGAATGAACTAACTTTTCAAATACTCAAAAAATGACAACAGTTCTTTTTTCATGCAACATTCAGTTTGTCAAATGTCGTCTTGAGAAGCCATACAGGATTTAGTGCAATTTAGAAGAAATTTACTGCAAGAGTTATATATGTCTATTTGCTCTCCCTCAAAAGAATTAGGCATTACAAGCTGCAGTGGTTTTGAATTGCTTAACAGATTTTTTTTTTTTTCTGTTTTCTTTGTCTATGCAAAGATATAGGTCATATCAAAACACTGCTTGGATATGACACTGGATACATGCCAGCAAGAAAAGAGGTGAATGAATTTGTATGAGGAAGGGTTACATTTTCTCGGGAGGTATTAGGGTACTAGAGACTTTTAACCAATTAAATAATGCGTGACCGCGTGTAGGGAAAGAAAAATTTGTAAAAAGGGACAGACAAAATTAATAGAAGATTTAGATAGCGTTAGGCATGCTGTGTTGCAAAATAGAGCTGCTATTGATTTTTTGCTTTTAGCACAAGGCCATGGTTGTGAAGATTTCGAGGGTATGTGTTGTTTTAATCTCTCTGATCATAGTGATTCCATCCATAAGCAGTTAAACTGGCTAAAGCAACACACCAATAAGATCACTGTTAATAACAATCCATTTGATAAATGGTTATCTTCCATATTTGAGGGATTAACACCATGGCTGCTTTCGCTTGTTAAAGAAGGTTTGCGTTGGGTAGGAATATTCTTAGCAATCATAATTATTGTTAAAATTGCTTTTACTTGTGTAATGAAAAATATAAATCGATTGTCACATAAACTTATGCTTGCCATACCAAAAGAAAACGGGGGAGATGTGGACCAATATTTGCAACAGTGGCTGACAGAGAGGCCTCAAGGACATCTCGACCTTGAAACCTGCAAGTCATAGACTAGGAGGAGCTGGGTGAAGCAAGTAAACAGCAAAAGAAGGTGTTCTAATTACAAAAATGTTTCATGTAACAGTTTGGGACTTTTGGGACTTTCCAGGGGGGTTTTCGGCTTTAAATGTTGCAGTAACCAATAAGGAGCTCAGCTTTTGCACTATGTATGAGCTCATTAGTAAGTGTATAAAAAACGCAGCCTGTTGCTTAATAAACGAGTTCTGCCGACCTCATATGAGAGTGCAGTCTCCCTCCGTCGATTCCTACATAGAACTACTAAACTGATGTGAGAAACTAAGTTTTAGGCCGAAAAAGTTTGCTCAGGTGAGGATCATGGTGAAGCAGCTCCGTTTATTCGCGAGTGCAATCGCGGGCGTGCCACCCCATGGCCGAAGTAGAAACGCGCACCATTACAAAGGAAAGAAAGCATTTTTATAGTATTTTATCCCGATGCGGGTTATCTGTTTCTCCATTGGTTGGATACTCCAGGCTCACAGCCTATCCGATGCATTCTATTACAATCAGTTTCCATAAGAGGTTTTTCCGGTTTCCATAATAGGTTTTTCTTTTACCAGCTGGCTGTTTATGCATAGTTGTGGAATGATGGCAATATTTTCTCAGGTGCACCCTATCTCCTGATCCATGTAAGACACAACATTCTAAAAAAAAATTGTTATGCGTAGCTCTTGTCTTTCTACATTATCTGGTACCAGGATGTACTGAACAAGACGGTCTTTATCCTGGGCTCCTTTCTAGTTTGGTATTTTTGTACAAGGCCTTGGTGTTTTTCTCTCTGTAGTGCTAGACAAAAACATCAGTCGGTTCTCACATCCTTCTACGCTATCTGGCACCTGGATGTGCATGGTGTTTTTCTTGGTTCTACAAAAATATGATTCTCACAACACTGCAAAAACACAAGTTATTTCTCACACTGAGAAATTAAAATAAAAGCAGACCCAAAACTTTCTGGATTCCTGATATGTTTGTGCTGAATTCACACAAATGAAATGGTGCTAAATGTAGAATGTCAAATTCCGATGTAGAAAAGACTCAGACTCCATCCTCCTCAAGAGAAAGAAATACGGTAGAATATTTAGATCACACACATTTACATGCCTTTTAGCCACTGGAATTTATGTAGGAGATTTATTTATGCACAAATGTATGCATATGAAAAGTTTATACTAAGCACTTTGTTTTTCTCTAAAACAGAACAGCCCCTCGAAGAACAGTAAAAGCAATAAAGCTAGCAACTTCTACAAGCACATTCATCTTCTCAAAGGAGTAGCACCTACAACTTTCCCGGCTCAAGGGCAAATTTTGGAGGATAATATACTCACAGAAGGATGGATAAGGTCCATCTTACAATGCTTAAGAAATGTAATCTAAGGCAGAGAGGTTCCATCAATTCTTATTTTTTGTTTCCTCACAGTTATATAAATAGCCTAGTAGCACAAAAATTTAGTTGTTGAGATGTTAGTTATGTTCCAAGTTCCTAATTTCTGTTCTTCTAAGATTTCAAAAACATCCGCAAAAAAGCCCAAAGAAAATTGCATATTAAGAACAACTCAGGATTTTTAAATATGAGCTTGTAAGGAGCATGTAAGGAAGTCACTTCTGCAAGGCAGCCATTCGCAAGCATGCTCATGTGATCTCAAATGACTTTCTTTAACTACTACTAAAAAGCTTATTTTTAACATCCCAGCTCTAATGTTTTATCTCTCAAACCTCCGGCTACTCTAAGAGTACAAATATGTTGGAGAACTGCTAGATTTATGGTACAGTTGTTCTAGCATCAGAAGACAAGCATGATATATTTTTAAGTGATACATACTAAAATAATGATTGCTGTGTAGATGACAAAGTGCTTATAGTTATGAGACAGACTTGGGCTTCTTGTTCACATTTTTCAACTGCTTATATGAACAGTTTTATAGTCTGCCTTCAGGTTAATGCTCTGTCTAAATTGAAATAGGTACTTCAGATCTTTCCTGAGTAAAGACAGACTCACATGCTTCAGGGTTTTGTGTTTGGTTTTGATCATTTTTTTTTACTGCATTGCAGACTAGATCAAACAATGCAGTTTTAGAATAGTTTTAAATTCTCTTGACTTTTGTGTAGGTTGGTCAATTCACATGTTCAGTTATTTTGCTAAGATTCTGTTCTGAGAATTAACAGATTGATAAGCATGTGAACATGCACTGTGGGCAAATTTCATGCTTGTCAGGATTTCAGGATTTCAAAATTATTTAGCTCATTCAGTCCAGATAGGATAAATACAGCTATTTGACATCTCCTTAGCCCAGCCCTTTACTTTGCCACACAGAGTGCAGAATTTTGTGCCACAGGGTACATTAACAAACACATTTTTCTATTTCAGAAAACATAAATAAAACTTGAACAAATTAAGTGTAATTCTTTTCACTCCTTTGTTAAAGTGACAAGTGCTCTCTGTCAAATTTTACAGTTTTTGTCATCTCTGAAATCTGTTTTAAGCACAGCTTCTGTTGCTAGCATTACTTTCTGAATTCAGAGTCTTATCATTGTTCCTCATATCCGCATGTGAAAGAGATCTCACTCTTATCTGAAAAGGAAATATAGTTTCCCCACATCCAGCGTTTCAAAGTTTAAGGTCTATGTTGAGGGAGGTGATGAAGAGGAGTTGGATCAAAAAACACAGTGGGCAGCTCATAAAAGGGACTAAGTCTTCCTTCTTCAGAGAGATGCCTTGTGTAGGTGAATAGAGAAAAAGTTATTTTTGCAAGATGGGAGTATGAAATTAAGCATTCTATTATTTTGTTTTGAAGAGAGATTGGATAGACACTCAAAGGTTTGGGTGAGTTCAAATGATAAACAAGAATACAGACAGTCAGAACTATGACTTAGATACTTTAAAAGAAATGTTGCTCAAAATACTTGCAAAACTCCATATGGTGGCTACTCTACCCCACTTTTCTGAAGAGCAGAGAAATGCATCAGTACTTAACAAAATGGCAACTGTTCGAGGCATATGCTCAGCTGTTTTTCTTTCCTTTCTGAATAACATGTACTGAATCTATACTGAAAAAGATCTTGGAAAATCCCCTGAAATCAAACCCAACATTTTTGACAAGAGTTAAAAGAATTATAGGAAAGAGCAGTACAGAAATCTACCAGTCTCTATGTTTTCTCATCTATGCATTTAGAATTTGATGATATTTATGCTATCACAGAAACTGTCAAAAGTTACATGAAGCTCGAACTGGAGAGCTAATTCTACCAACTCTCAAGGGGATTTTACTTGGGAAACCTTGTCCCCACAGCTAATATTTATATTCCTCTCTTGGTTTTTTTTGCATATCAAATCCAGCTCTTTTTCTTCCTCCCAGCACCACTTACTGATTGAGCTGTTCTCCTGGGAAATGAATCCATGAGGTTTGTGGTTTTTTTTGCTTCCGTGTAAGATAGTATGGAAGCAATGGGGCCTGTTGCTCTATCATGACTATGTCTTCAGCTTGTGGAGGCCAAATGCTTGTTTTTGCCTGACATCCCAACTGCTCTGGGTACACACAGCTGCTGATTGGAGTCCTGGTTGAATAGAGAGGACTCCCTGAGATAGCATGCTGGGTCAGCAGGCTGAATGCTCACAATAGCACCCCAGGAAGCCTCCTGGGTGCATCTTTTCTCACTCCCTGTGTATATAACCACCTGCCTTGTGCACCAGAGAGGTAGTTTCATCTTACCAGGCAGCAAGGAAGCCCATTCCTGCTTCAGAACAGCTGAGAATAAAGGCACTTCTGTAAACTAACCATGGCATCTACTGGCACATAAACAAACCAAAACATATGTGGCTTCCCATATAAAGATGCTCTTCTGAAACAGCAATGCATTAACAGCAAAGAGACTATTTGCAGTGAGAAACTCAGAGAGCACTTAGGGCACAGCAGGTCAGTCAAGCCATGCACCTTAGAATAGCTACCACAGTACCTTCTGGATGCAGATATTAATTCCCTTGAGGAAACCATATTCCTCGTTCATCTAATAATTCTTACTTTTAAGGTAGACTAAAAGTAGCAGTTTGCATCTAGCCGAGCGGAATATTCAAATAATTCATAGTTTCAAAAGAAAAGAAATATACAATAATAATAGAAACCTTCCCTGTTTTCAGAAACTGGACAGAAACCCATTTTTCTCCATCTTCTTTTCTAGCTATTACCCAGACCTAAAGCAGTTCCAAACCTAAACAAAAAAAATCAACACATTTCCTAAGAAGGCTGACACAGAGTATTCTCTCATCTACTCAGCAGCAGGTGATCACATGAATCCTTTATATCACCAGCCCTAATTAGAAATGACAAGTGTCTGCTCTTCTTGGCTTTAAAGGGGCTGATTATACAGATGATAAATGTTTCTGTGCTGACAAGCCTTTATTCTTTCACATGTTTAGCATTATGTCAAAACTTTTTCCAGAAACAATAATAGTCTAAGTCCATTCTGATGAGGATGGCTAATTGTGGAGCATAGTCCCCTACATTGCTGGTGATAAAACATTTCCTCATAGTGCTGCTCTTTGAACACTAAGAAATATGGCAATCCTTATAATGTGGCCTCAAAGTTGGACTACAATAAGACAAATCTTTGTCAGCACCATACCACTACTCCCTTACTCAAAGTAAGGTCTAATGTGCCTTATTTTGTCCTCTTACAAAATAGCAAACTATAGAGCAAAGACGATGCCTGCAATTATTCTGGGTGAAGTGCAAAGGTGGGCTTCATCCTTGTTTGATCAGGAGGTCAAAAGATTCCCTTTCCATAACAGCAGCCAACAGCTAGCAGATTACCTTTGTCACATCCTTCTCCAGCAAGTGTTTGAGATAGATCTACTGAGACAAATGTTACTGTCCCGTTTACTAAAAAAAAAAAAAAAAAAGTATTTAAGCACTTTTGTCTTTTGCAGCAATGATATTCACTTATATTCCAAGTGCTTTAGAAACAGCAATCACACATCACGTGCATCACAATAAGTCTCTGTCATAACAAAATCTTTTTCTGTATCCCACTTCACAAATGAGAAAACTGCAGCACTGAGATGCCTGGTGTTGGAAAACTAAATAATAAAAAAGTTTCATCCATATACATGAGATAATGCAAGAGGCTACAAATATATGACAGCTTCACTGTGCTGAAAATGGCTTTCATCTAAATTCTGAGCTCTATCTTTTTTTTCCCCAAATGCATAGTTTCCTATAATTGGCTACACTAACAGAGTTCCTGGAATATCTTTGGAAAGAAAATGTTTGAATGTTACTTGCCAATTTTTTTAGACAACGATGTTAGAGGCAGAGATTTCCAAAGCAATCAATCATTTAAAAAAGTGTAATAAGAAGTTACTAAACTTTTAAATCCAGAAAGTGTTATATCACAAGAGGTCTTTTTGCCTAAAATATTTTACAACACTGAATATTTACACTTAAGTGCTTGTTAGCAATTGCAGTAAATGAGTTTTCTTTTTTTAAAGTATTTGGCATATTTTGATAGCAACAAAACTTCAGAAATGCATGCAAAACTCACATGTGCTTCACAAAAACAGAAGCTAGATATGTTGGCTAAAAAATCCATTGGATATTATTTGCCTCTGATGTTATGAATTAAATTCCGAAAGAGTATTAAGAATTACAGTATTCCAATATATTGAACAACCTTCAGAGATGGTCCAAACCTGCCTCTAGAGTTTTTCTTTTTTTTTTTTATATAATCAAATGAACAGAAGTAAATGATGGGTTATTTATTGAAAATTCAATCACCCATATATAAGCAAAATATAGTGATATTAATATAATCAGATATCTAGGATACTTTTTTTTCTGCAACCGATTTTACACCAAATTAACTTTGATAATTTAACATTAAGAAATGAAAATAACACAACAGGTACATGCTACGTATTACACAGTAGCTGCAGGTTTTCAACATAATGTGTAACAGAGAAACAATGATACAAATGTAAAATTAAAGGAACAAAATACAGACTACAGAAGAAGAAAAAATAAACAGTTGAAAATCACAAGAAAAAAGATGAGTAAGTGGGGAGGGCAATCCTGCACTTGTATAAAAGAGTTTCAAATCACCATTATCAGGGGAAAAAAAGGAATTAAAACTGTGGATTCTGACTGAGTCATTGGTTTTAGGTTCAAGATTTTCCCCAGACTGTGTTTCCTGTACCAAATAAAACCTCCTTATGGATGTGTAAACCTTTTAAAAATGATGTTAACTACTGACAGAGAGTCTTTGCATATGTACTGGGTCTAGCTGAGCCGGAATTGATTTTCCCCTATAGCAGCCCTCACGGTGCTGTGTTTTATGTTGGGAGCTAGAAGGGTGTTGATAACACACTGGTGGTGTGGCTACTGCTGAGTAGTGCTTACACAGCACCAAGGCTCTTTCCAACATTTCCCCCCAGTGGGATGTGGTGGGCAAGATCTTGGGAGGGGACACAACCAGGACAGCTGACCTGAACTGACCAAAGGGATATTCCATACCATATGACGTCTGCTCAAGTATAAAGCTGGGAAGAAGGAGGAAGGGGGGTGGGGTCACCCTTGGTCCTCCAAGGCAACCGCTACACGTATCGCAGCCCTGCTTCCTGAGAAGGCCCCACATCGCCTGCTAATGGGAATAATGAGAATAAATCTGTTTTCTTTTTTTTTTTGCTTCCGCACACAGACCTTGCTTTGCTTTGCTTACATTAAAACTGCTTTTGTTTTACCCACAAGGGTTGGTTTTTTTCTCTCTTATTTTCTTTCCCCTTTTTTGCCCTGCTGAGAGAAGGGGGGGGAAAGTGAAAGAGTGGCTTGGTGGGTACCTGGAGTTTAGCCAAGGTCAAACCACCACAGTCCCTTTTTTGGCACCCAACGTGGGGCAAGACAACGGCAGTTTTACATTCAGTTTTATTCTGCAGGCTCCCGAGGTACTTATTCACCCTTATGTGAGCTGTCTGATGCTGTTCATTAATACTGTTGGCCTATTGTGGGTTGTGTGGAGCTTGGTATCTTTTTGGTGTAAGAGAAGGAAACTTTTGGATGAGCCAATACCAAAATGTGTCCTGAGGCAGCCTGTTCCTGAGTGGCAGGGGGAGTGGAAGGATTTGGGCAGATTCCTAGGACGGTTATCACCTCCCGTAGCCTGGGATCTTACCCCTGAACAGGCAAGCAACCCCACAAAATTGACACAACACCTGATAGAAGGGTGCCTTGCCTACCCCAGTGAAAGTCAGCAACTTTGAGTGCTGTACTGGGGCCTGGCCTATGCCTATCGAGCTGCAGTTCAGTACTCTCAGAGGACTGTGGTGGAGACGGGGACTCAAACATCAACAACAACAACAGCAGAGATTTCCCCAGTAGTAAAAAAGAAACAGTGGACAAGGAGAACAACAGGCCCATACCCTCGATTAGTAAGGGAGGAGAAAGAAGAGGAAAAGCTTGATCAAGAAGCTGGCCCTTCAACAAAGGGATTGGAAGAGGGGGTAACAGAACTCAAACAGGAGGCGGAAACTACCCAGTCCCTGACCTCATCTGAACTGCGAGGTCTGCGGAAAGACTACAGTCGCCAGCCGGGTGAGTGGATTGCTGCCCTGCTGCTTTGGTGCTGGGATAATGGGGCTTATGCTCAACAACTGGAAGGTAAGAAAGCCCAACAGTTAGGTTCCCTTGCTAGAAATCGAGGCATTGAAAGGAGGATTGGAAAAGAGCCAGCAATTTGTAGTCTGTGGAGACGGCTCCTTTCAAGTGTTAAAGCGAGATATCCTTATAAGGAAGATCTTATGGACAACTCCCCAGGGAAGTGGACTAATGCAGATGAAGGTGTCCAGTACCTGAGAGAATTAGCAGTGCTGGAAGTCATCTATGGCGATCCAGATAATGATGAAGCCCCTAAAAGTCCAGAGGATGTCCTGTGCACACAGGCCATGTGGAGAAAGGTGATTAAAGGTGCGCCATCATCATATTCTGCCAGTTTGGCTGCAATGTACTACCCAGAAATGGATGCGGGAGAAGGACTAGGACGTACATCAACTGTGGAGGCAGTGTCTTCCTGGCTTCAGAACTTTGAAGAGAGTCTTGGTACCTCCTCATCTCTACGGGCGAGCGCCCTGGATGTCAGGAGCACCCCAAGAAATCGGTTCTTTTCCGCCCCAGTCAGAGGGAAAGGGAACCCCAGGCGCATGACACGTGGTGAACTTTGGTTCTTCCTACGTGACCAGGGGGAGGACATGAGGAAGTGGGATGGTCAACCCACCTTTAAGTTAGAAGCTCGCGTACATGAATTGCGAGGAAAGACCCCTGTCAAGAAGAAGACATCCAAGAAGGTTGTTAATGTAGCTGGTGTAAAACTACAAGAAAGTAATCGGCGATCTCCCAGATACAGGAAGACTGAGATCACCTCCCTTGACCCTGATGAAGGAATCTCCGGCCTGGCATGGAAAGGGTCAGACAGTGAATATTCCGACCAAGAACGGGAATAGAGGGCCCCTGCCTCCAGCCAGGAGGAGGAAAGGGATGATCGAGTATATTGGACAGTGTGGATTCAATGGCCTGGCACATCAAATCCACAGAAGTACCAGGCTTTAGTCAACATTTTAGTACATAGATACCATCAGGCTATAGAGGGGCAGAACCTATCAGGATCTCAGGAGTGACAGGGGGATGTCAAGAACTGTCAGTACTGGAGGCCGAGGTTAGCTTGACCGGGGACAAGTGGGAGAAACATCCCATTGTGACTGGCCCAGAAGCCCCTTGTATCCTGGGCATTGACTACCTCAAGAGGGGGTACTTCAAAGACCCAAAGGGATACTGATTGGCTTTTGGTGTGGCCTGTGTGAACACAGAGAAGGTCAAACAGTTGTCTAATCTGCCTAGCCTCTCAGAAGATCCTTTTGTTGTGGGACTGCCACGAGTTGAAGAACAACAGGTGCCAATTGCTACGAGGACCGTGCACCGACGGCAGTATCACACAGACCGAGACTCTCTGGCTCCCATCCAAGAACTGATTCGTCGACTGGAGAGCCAAGATGTCATCAGTAAGACACATTCGCCTTTTAATAGCCCCATATGGCCAGTGCGAAAGTCTGATGGAGGGTGGAGGTTAACAGTAGACTATCGTGGCCTGAACAAAGTGACGCCACCACTGAGTGCTGCTGTACCAGATATATTAGCGCTCCAATATGAACTGGAGTCAAAGGCAGCCAAGTGGCACACCACAATCGACATTGCCAATGCATTCTTTTCAATTCCTTTGGCAGAAGAGTGCAGGCCACAGTTTGCTTTCATGTGGAGGGGTGTCCAGTATACCTGGAATCGACTGCCCCAGGGGTGGAAGCATAGCTCCACTATTTGCCATGGACTAATTCAAACTGCACTGGAAAAGGCTGATGCCCCTGAACATCTACAGTATATCGATGACATCATTGTGTGGGGCAACAAGGCAGAAGAAGTGTTCGAGAAAGGAAAAAGAGTAATTCAGATTCTTCTGAAAGCTGGGTTTGCCATAAAGAAGAGCAAAGTCAAGGGACCAGCACAAGAGATTCAGTTCTTGGGAATAAAATGGCAGGATGGACGCCATCATGTGCCTATGGATGTCGTCAACAAGATAGCAACTATGTCTCCGCCGACCAACAAGAAGGAAACACAAGCTTTCTTAGGACTTGTGGGATTTTGGAGAATGCATATTCCAGGTTACAGTCAATTTGTGAGCCCTCTCTATCAAGTAACCTGAAAGAAGAACCATTTTGAGTGGGGTCTTGAGCAACAACAAGCCTTTGAGCACATCAAACAGGAGATAGCTCGGGTGGTAGCTCCTGGGCCTGTTCAGACAGGACCAGCTGTGCAAAAAGTACTCTACACAGCAACTGGAGAGCATGGCCTCACATGGAGCCTCTGGCAGAAGATACCAGGAGAAACTTGGGGTTGACCATTAGGATTTTGGAGCCGGGGATATCGAGGGTCAGAAGCCCACTACACTCTGACTGAAAAAGAGATACTAGCAGCATATGATGGCATTCGAGCCGCTTCAGAAGTTGTTGGTACAGAAAAGAGAGCCCAAAGAGTGCCCAAGAGGCACCACCATATAACGAGTTACCAGAAGATGAAAGGCGTTATGCTGTGTTTACTGATGAATCCTGTCGTGTGGTAGGAAACCATTGGAAGTGGAAAGCTGCTGTGTGGAGTCCCACAAGACAAGTCGTTGAGGCCACTGAAGGAGAGGGCGAGTCAAGTCAGTTTGCAGAAGTAAAAGCGATCCAACTAGCCCTAGAGATTGCTGAACGAGAAAAGTGGCCAGTACTGTATCTCTACACTGACTCCTGGATGGTGGCTAATGCCCTATGGGGGCGGCTACAGGAGTGGAAGAAGACCAATTGGCAGCGCAGAGGTAAACCCATCTGGGCTGCTGCACTGTGGCAGGACATCGCTGCCCTAGTGGAAAACATGGCTCTAAAGGTACGTCATGTAGATGCTCATGTGCCCAAAAGCCATGCCACCAAAGAACATCAAAACAATGAGCAAGTAGACAAGGCTGCCAAAATTGAAGTAGCTCAGCTGGACCTGGACTGGGAGCGCAAGGGTGAGCTATTTGTAGCTCGATGGGCCCATGAAACATCAGGGCATCTAGGGAGAGATGCAACGTACAGATGGGCTCGTGATCGAGGGGTGGACCTGACCATGGAGGCCATCACACAGGTCACTCATGAATGTGAAACACATGCTGCAATCAAGCGAGCCATACAAGTAAAGTCTGCCTGGAACAGAGGGCGATGGCTGAGTTTTCGATATGGTGAGGCCTGGCAGGTCAACTACATTGGACCACTGCCACGAACACGTCAAGGCAAGCGCTACATACTCACCATGGTGGAAGCAACTACTGGTTGGCTCGAAACATACCCTGTAAATCATGCCACTGCCCGAAACACCATCTTGGCCCTTGAAAGGCAAACTTTATGGTGACATGGTACTCCTGAAAGAATTGAATCAGACAATGGGACCCATTTTCAAACTAATCTTATCAGCTCCTGGGCAAAGAAACATGGCATTGAGTGGGTGTATCACATCCCTTATTACCCACAAGCATCCGGAAAGATTGAAAGATACAATGGACTGTTGAAGACTATGTTGAGAGCATTGGATAATGGGGGATGGAAGCACTGGGATATAAATTTAGCAGAAGCCACTTGGCTAATTAACACCAGAGGATCTGTTAACTGTCCTGGTCCTGCCCAAACAAAACCCCTTCATACTGTGGGAGGAGATAAGGTCCCTGTCATACACACAGGGAAATGGCTGGGAAAGGCAGTTTGGATTGCTCCTCCCTTGGGAAAAGGCAAGCCCACTCGTGGGATTGTTTTTGCTCAGGGACTTGGGTGTACTTGGTGGGTAATGCAGGAGGATGGGGGTACTCGGTGTGTGCCTCAAGGAGATTTAAGCTTGGGGGGGAAATAATCTGTGGTGTGAGTTGTATGTTGCAGGAAGTGATGGAGGAAGTAGGAACGACAAAGAGTGAATTCCGCAAAAAAACAGATGCGTGCAATGATGACCCAAACCTAGCCGGTGCTGGTGTCCAACAGTCAAACATACTGCTCCTGTCCTGAACATCCATCTTGACAGATGGGGGCCAAGTCATTGAACATCTGGAGAAGTGAAGAAAGCCCATGGAATGTAGGAATACTATTTATCTGTTAAAGGACAGGGGACAGTAGTTAATGAGAGTGTATTAACCTGCATGTTGGGTATGAAGATGGTCTAAGTACGTAGATTAAGATGTAAGTGTTGGCAAGAAGGAATGTCAGTGATGAGAACCAAATATGATGGAATGGATAAATGAGTATTGTGTGGGACCTGGGCACGACGTAAATGGTATGGAATAAGGGGTGGAGACTGTACTGGGTCTGGCTGAGCCGGAATGGATTTTCCCCTATAGCAGCCCTCATGGTGCTGTGTTTTATGTTGGGAGCTAGAAGGGTGTTGATAACACACTGGTGTTGTGGCTACTGCTGAGTAGTGCTTACACAGCACCAAGGCTCTTTCCAACATTTCCACCCCAGTGGGATGGGGTGGGCAAGCAGAGAACGTCCCGATCGCCTGCGGTAATTTCCTTCACTGGTAAAATGTTGCAGTTCCTTTCCTTGGTAAATCCGTCTAGTACGTGTTCAACCCCAAGACTGCAGAGCCTTGTGTCAGAAAAATAGGTTCTTTCCAAGAACGCAACAGGAATGATTTTTACCCTCACACTACCTTCTGAATTGAAAATTCTTGACTATGTTACCAATCTGAAGTTTTTGATGATTTTATGATTTTAGTTTAGCTAAAATCAAGTTAGGCCTAATCGAATCATATGAGGGAGTGACTGTGTTTTACTTGAGTAACCACAGAAAGCACACAGAACAAACAGGTGGTACCAGCAGCTAAAGTACATCAAGTGAACAGGTGGTACAAGCAGCTAAGGCCCAGCATTGTCTGTAACTAGAAACTGTACAGTCAACAAAGTAAGATATTATGTTTAAGTAACCACCGTGGAAACAATACAATAATTAATCATATAGTGGCTAAAGTCACAGTGACCAGTTATGCTGCTTGAAGATCCCATTATTCCCCTCCCCATCCTAATCTGAATATTAGAGTCTACAATCAACAGCACGACTATGGCGTGACTATAGGTGACCAATGATTGTTATTAGAAATGAATATACATGAAGTGATGTAATCCGACAGATCATTAGGGGCCAATCAAGGTAAAGGTTAACTTCAGTGAGCAATTGAAAGCAAACAGTGTATGCAGTTTTATGTTAAATAGCTTATACAATGGAAATCAAATATATAAAAACCCTGCTAAAGGTGGTGTAACCCAGGATACGCTAGGTGGAGTTATCCCCCGTATCCTCCGCGCGTCAATAAAGAAGTGTCTGCTTATCTACATCACATTGGTGTTGATAAGTTCTTTGTCCTGTTTGGTGACAACTACAGAAGAGATGTAAAAGACACAAAGCTGACAGGAAGCTACTTCTGCTGTGTTTTTTAAGTTGTGGACTGATCCTTTTATCTATCACTTCCACCCTTCTCTACCATTTATCATTTAACAACAGCATGAACATAAGACTGAAAAACTTCATAGAACATACAACAAAACATAGCAGAGGTGAAGAAGGAAAAAGGACGAAAGAAGTATATTTGCAGAATGGCATCTTGATTCCTATGCTCTCCTGTGTAAGTAAGGATCTTCCCACTGAGTCATCCAGTTTGTTTTTTAAAGATTATTTATGAACATCAAAGCATGCTTGCCTGGAATAAGGTTATTTTTCACTAATTGCAGAACCAGCTGGATCTTTTTTTTTCCCCCAAGGCTTAATCCAAGTCCAATTGACTTTGGCAAGCATTAGTTCATTATTTAATTGCTGGTTAGTGACTTTGGTAAACTTTAGATCTGGTGTTTAAGACTAATTCCCCATTGATTAACATCTTATGCGCTGTTTATGCCTATGCAGGATTGGCTCCCTCATCTTACATTTTCTGAAACAACAGAACTAGAAACTTTTAGTACTAACCAATTTTAATGTACATGAAACAGCTGAAATAAAAAACAAGGCAGCACACTGCATATATAGTAACATGAAATCTTATAGGAGGGTTTCATTTTGCCAGGAAAAAAAATTCAAACAGTTTCTTACATAATTTTCTGAGAATAGTGTAAGGTTTGTGAAAGCTGAAGCAGTCACCTAGTACTAGGATATATCTCAATTTTATGTGTTTATGTTAGTGGTTTAAGTGGAGACAACTTATTCACACACACAGAATACTGCAAACTATACTGGCTGAAAGGTATATACCAAAACTTCATGCTTTCTCTTAAACTTCATACATAGTAAAACACCAGGAGACTGAATTAAGCACTCTAACTGCATGTACTAACCCTTAGTGAGGAAGAAACTTGAATTATAATTCAGCACCAAGATTAGCAACCATTTTCATCTGGATATATATTAGTATCTCTCCCAACTGCATAATTTGGTATGGCACTTCATTCTACTCAAAACCAGTGATGATCAGTCCAGGGATTCTAATTTGCTGAAATTATTTAGTTATCAGCTAAAAATCTCACACATACATCTGTTGCAAAGGATCAGTGCACAATTAAATCATTACTAACATATTAAAGATAATATCACAGCTAGAAGAAACTTAAAAAATTGTTACTGGGCTATTATTCCAAGACCTTAAACACAGATTCAATTTTAAGCTTGAGAAAGAGTTTTTAAATTTACCTGAAATCTGAGCTTGATCAAACTAAACACACACGGATGCAGTTTTCTGGAGGTGTGCCGGAGGCTGTTCAGACCAGTTTGGTTGACCCAGTAGTTAAATAGCTGTTTTTGTGAATTCACAATCAAAAACTGTCTCCACTATGCTCCGCTCCCTATTTTTCTCCTTCCTTAGGAAACACATTGCTTATGTTCATACCACAGTGAGGAAATACCAGTCCTCTGTCCTCCTAGTCATGCAGACCTAAACTTCCTCCACTAGCAGGTATGAGCAGCATGAAAGCAGGCATGAAGAGAGGCATAGGAAGTCTCCAGCTCTATTGAAGGGATGGTATGAAGCTTCTGTCACTGAAGCAGTGTCTAGTACTGCTCTGTCCTCTGTTCATCCCTGCTGTGGAGCTCCAGCCCATGCTCAAACCCACAGATGATTCAGACTGTTTTGGATATCTCCACAGAACAAGGGATGGAAAAACTTCTATATAAATACTATAGTACTTAAAAACCAAACCAAACCAAAAACCACAATACACCCCACCATTTATTATTTATTTTTCCCTCTCAAATCCCAGCCAGGGAAGATGAGTTTGGATTTCAAGGTTAAGAAAGACAATATTTGGAGACTGGTGGTTTTCCTGCTGGTAGCCTGTCTTGCATCCTGTCATCCATGCACAGGCCTCCTTTATTTCTTTACAGTTGCAAGCAAGAAATCTGTATTTCATAACTCTACTTGCTTGTGCCTCTTGAGTTTTGCTAGTACCCAGCAGTAAGACAGATACATCTCCTGGGCACCCTAAGCACAGGGCAGCCAGCAAAGAACATTTTAGACTTCAAGCGTATTTAGTCTCTTTCTCTTCCTTCACAAGATTCCCAGCCTATGAAAATCTGCTGACAAGAGCAGGATGGGCCCTGTTCCTTAATAGATGGTCTTTTTGAAGGACGGGGTATTATGCTAACAAGAAAATGTTAAATGTTTTTGCTAAGCAGTGACTTTCATGATGTACTGTTTAATTAATAAACCTAATTTATATTTGCACAGTGAGCCATAAGGGTGACGGTATGTTCCCAGAAGATTTTTTACTAATTAAATTTTATAGCTTCCTAAGCATTTTATTCTCTATGCTCTAAGGAAAATACTGACAACTTTTTTTTTTTTCCTTCCAGAGTCTGCTGATAAACATGATGCTCTGCCACAAACTACAAAAAAGACATGAAAATATCACACTAATGCTTTTGGAATTTATTACTTACTGTGGTGGCACAGTGGATGTCTTTCCATACATTGGCTTCCCTGGAGAGATCTGAGACTTCAAAGAGGTTATCAAGAATAACTTCCCCAATCATGTCATGTCTAGAAAATCTGTCAGAATCATAAACACTGAAATGTAATTTCCTGTTGCTGAGTTGATCATAGGCTACAGGAAACTGAAAGGTTTCATCAAAGACTGGATTTAATGTCTTTCTGTGAACTCGTGTCTGAAACTTCTTTTTCCTATCTGGAAGCAGATAAACCTTAATGTAGGGGTCAGATGTTCCTGTGAAGTCCTTAGCAGGCAGATCCAAGACTTTGACAATTGTGACAGCCAGAAGTTCATTCTCATAATTGTACTGAAGAGTGAAGTTAAGTTTTCCACACGTTTTCACATCTTCCTGTTGCCCATCAGAATCCACAGACTTCTGTTTGTAGAGTTCTGGTTTTATTCTCCCAATGCTGGTTGTTTGCAAAATCGGATCTGTCCCCACGTTAAAATCAACACTGGACACTTGCATCTGCCTTGGCAAGTGTCTCCTGAAAGAACTGTGCCTGCACACATACACACACACACACACACAAAACGAGCCATGGTTATCTCCGGGAAAAGACCTGGCTATTACTAAGTTAACAATACCAGAAGACTAAGGGTTCCTCCCTTTAAAATAATCTTGAAATAATCCCCCCTCACAATGTTTTGCAAGTGTTAAAATATCTTGGGAGGAAATGATCATTCAGAATTAATTTCTTGGCCCCAGAGACACCCAGTGTGCTGACAATACATATATTTATAACCTTGTTTTCAGGCTGTGCAGCTGCAACTGAATTCAGGTTCTTTCACAGATCAAATTGACAGTTTCAACATTGCTCAATCCCACTGTGCTAGGGTCTGAGTAAAGTATAGTCAAGCAGAAAAAAAAAATCCCTTGCAGAATTGTCATGAGTACTTCCTGGTTTTTGGAGGCATCCCTTGGTGGTTTTCCAATTAAATATTTACTGTGCTTAACACCAATCACTGTGAAAGGCCTGAAAAGGCCATGCAGACCTATGTCTGGAGGTTTTCAGCATAGTGCTTTGCCATCCTACAACATTTTATATATTTTTATATATATCTGCTTGGTGTTTACTACGCTGAGGTTGCTACACTACAGGCTGCCTTCTCCAATCATACTGGCAACATTTTGTTCTGGCTGCAAGACACTTCAAAATTTTGGTTGCCATTTTTCTGTGATAGGTTTTTTACCCTTCTGTTCTCCCACTCTGCTGTGTAGTGTATTAGAAAACAGATTCCTGTACTCATACCAAGAAACAATATGTTTAATTCCTTATAATTCTGAATACAGTGTTGCATATGTATTTACAGGTTTATCTTGACTCATGGAAATTTGTGTCTTTCCTACCAAGAAGTAAAATCAAACCCCTGGTATGTCATACAGCCTTACAGTAGTATAAAAACACTGGTCAAAAGCTTCAGAATTAATCATCAGAAGATGCCATTATGACCACACTGTCCAGTTTGGTTTTTGGACATTTTCACATTTTCTTGGCACTTCACTACCCCAACAATCTGTACTGGCAAAGCTCACTACCTTCTCTTGTGAACATACTCAGTTCCCATTAAAAAACAATTTGTCAGAATTTCCTCTGCTTTTTGCAATCAATTGCTTATTAATGCCAAAGGCAGCTTTGCCTCATTGCTTGGTTTCCCTGTGGTGTTGTGTTCTGAAAACAAGAGGTGTCACAGCTGTGTGTTTATTTCTTTAAATCAGAAATGCAAATTGTCCATTTGAAAGCAACCAGGACTCATTTCATAGATACTATTTGTATTTTTACAGTAAGTGAAGTGGTTGCAGAAGGCATGAAGTACAAAACTACCGCAGTTCAACCGAGCAGAGATACAAAAGGGTAATCTGCAGCCATTAAGTAATAGACAAGAACTTTTTCCCTTTTTGCTGTTTCAGTACTGGTAGGTGCAGGGAGCAGTAGTATCGTAACACAGGAAAAGGTGAGGGAGAACTTGATAGTCTAGATTTGATGTAGCTCCAAAAAATCCAGGTGTTTTGATCACAAATTTAAATGAACAATACACTCCTCTCATAACACACTCTACCTTTGGGTTTTTTTAGACAAGCAGTTGAAAGATTCTTTTCTCTTAAATGTTAAAACTCTCCAAATTCATAGTATACAATATCCACATTGAAATGGAGTGAGGAGTGGAAAGGCCCTAACTAGTCAGGAAAGTACAATATTGTCTGCAGGGAGTTTCAGGGCTGCCCTTGTGCCTTCATCCTCCAAGAAGTCCAGCCTCATAGATGTGCTAAACAGAGGGAAGGAACTGAACTCCACCCAAAATGATGCGACAATGAAAGTTTGGGCATACAGCAATTTAGGTACTAGCTCTCTAGCGTCTTTGGCTGACAATGAAGTCCAGGAAGACCTGTGTTACTGCTACTTCTACCTCAGCTAATGAAACCTGTGCAGGTAGGCATTCCTGAGTGCTCCTCACACCTGCAGCTGCAGTACACAGATACACAGATCATCATGTTCAAACCCTGCCATAGACAAGCAGTAGAGAAAATTGCCTATGCAGGGGAGACAGTGAAGGTGACCGTATGGCATTTCCAGTTTGTGTGAAAAATTCTCTTTTCCTCAACTTCTCTTGCATTTATGAAGATCTGCGTTAATACTTATAAAAGTAACATATGAACCCCCAAATCTATGATTTATAAGGTACCAACCTTATTTCAAATTTTTGAACTTTATGCACATAAGATCCTCTAGTGAACATAGTCATCATTGTGAGATGTGACTAAGTAAAACAGTGCAGCTGTATGGCTGTTCCCCATAGGAACCAGCATCACTTTTGCTCTAGTAAGCCAAAGTCCTAATTACATAGCTCCTAGTATCTGTTCTGAGTCACAGCATTTCACCAAGATAGCTAATTGATCTGTTAATTATTAAGATGCTTCATTGTTGTCATGGCAACATATCTTCCTTTGTTCTGCAATAACAAAGGAATTAATGACTGTGATAATGAAGTACAAGGATGTCAGGCAACCAGGTTATGAAAATGCTGTGAAGCTACTAACCTGTGTAAATCCAGGAACTTCAATCTGTACTAGCACTTGTGTAGCACTCCTGTAATGGACATGCCTTTTATAACTTAGAACAAATACATTCTGAGTGACAGTAAATCTGTATGTAAATCTCTAATATAAAATTGTGCTTGCATAGGAGTAATAATAGTATGAAGCTGATATCCAGCTCAGTATAACTGCAATATATAAGACTGTTTTGCCAATTATTAGGCCCAGTACAAAAGACACAGCCAGCAGCAGAACAACAATCCAGTAGGTAGGTTCTATTTCACGTAAAGGGGTCAGTATATAGAGGATCGCTGGGGGTACAAACAAGTCAGATAGATCACGAATAACAGACATCAACCCCAGCGACCCCAGGAATGACACAATATCGCTCATAACAGATGGAACAAACAGAGACACGAGATAACCCACAGAGAAGATGGGAGACAACCAGGAGAACAAGGCAGTTACATATGACAGAAGTAACCCCATGTTGCCTCCCCACAAAGCCCACGTTTGTACGTGCCAGACCTGGCTGGGACCCGGTTCCATGAGGAGTCAGAAGGTCCTTCCCCAACAGGAAAACTCTGTGAAGTGCATCCACTCCACAGACAGACTCTCCAACCCTTCCTGCAAGTGGGCCCAGCTTTTATCCCCAAACAGGACACCTGGCACTTGTTACCAAAATGCAGGGCACCTGGGGCTTGTTTACCCAAGGGCTTTCCTTACAAGGCTGGCTGCACCCTGGAGGAAAGCCAAAAGGTAAACTCATCCCCTCCTCTTAAGGGCTGTGGGAACCACCCATATGTCAACCTTAATTCAGGGCTTGGGGTTCAGACCCCAGCACTTCAAAGACATAAGAGAAAGACAGGATGCTGATTCACGATACAACCTAGGATTTTTGAGGACTGGCTCTGGACTAGCTTTCCTAGGTGACATTAGACCAATCTCTTGGACCAAATCCAGGAACAGACACCAGCACTAAATACTCCAACAGAACAGAGGCTGCTGTCTCCTCCTGCCAATCACTAAAGTCAACAGACTTTGTTTTTTGGTTGTTTTTCTTTAACTTTAACATTGCCAAGCACCTCACTGTTGTCTTTGTGCCTCTTGGGAACCAACTCACTCTTTGCAGAGCCAAATGACAAGCCCCTCCCCCACTTAACACTAAAGAGCAAAAAGCATGCCCATTGAAAATACAAGTGAACATTTAAAGGAAGGAATACCAGAGAAGCAATAAACTAGGATACAGAATACTTTCACAAAGTACTGGGAAGAGTGGTTCTCAATAACACAGAACAAAAATATTTGTAAGTGAACACCACTGATGCATGACTTCTATCATAGTTTACTGGTTAATTGGGTTCAAGGACTAAATAGCTTTTTCTTTTTTTTAACAAGCAGGTCTTTTCATGTTATCAGAAAATAGGAAAATGATACAGTTCTGATTAAGAAGAAATTCATCATTGCCCTATACTAACATGTCTTCATGTTAAGTGTACAGTCTATAAAAAGCAATCAGGTACATTTTATTATTGCTCTGAATGGCTTCTTAAAATCCTTATATTTCATTTACAATGCTTTAATATGATTCTATTTCTTTTATTAAGAGCTGATGGCTGCAAGAACCTATCACAGAACTGCTTACAACCCTTTTCTCTGCCCTAGCTCAGGTGCCATCAGCATAGAGGAGACAATCCAGACAGCAAACATTCCTTAGATTCTTTGTCAACAGAATATGTTTTGGAGACTACATTTGGGTCACTCAGGACTCCTGAGTACAATGAAGGAGTGCTGCTTCAAAGGTAGTGCAAAAGAAAATTATGTTACCTCTGTGTCTCCCCTTTATTTAGAGGTGCCAATGAAGGACACCAAGACAGCTTTTAGTCATTTTGTGATTCAACATTCTGTGACACAATAGAGAACTAATCCAGAAAGTTGGTCTAAAAGTCCAATCTTCATCTTATACATGATACTCCTGGCAGCAATAATTAATATGGGCTGTCAGAAGGTTAAGACTCACTTAAGGCAGGGATATTTCTGTCAATATCCCTGAACAATTTCTGTGTAATTTTTAAGACACATCTGCCTACATTTAGCCTGTACCTGGGGCTAAACTGTAGCAGTTGTTCTACCACCCGATGAACCCTCCCCAGCTGACAAGGGGAATCAGGGACAAAAGGGAGAAGCCCCATGGGTTGAAGTAGAAACAGATTTCATGAAATAACAAAACTAATACAATCACCAACATAAAGTGTACAAGGTTTTACTCAGCCTGGTCCTTGAAGAAACAGAATACCAAGAGAGAGGAGTCCCAGAAAGAGGAACTCCCTCCTTTTATAATGAGCATGATCAAGTGCTATTGCATACACCTGTGAGTCAGCTGCCTTGATTGAATCTCCCAGCTGACTCAGGGCTACTCATGGCCTGCCTGCATGGCTGGCCCATGGGTCTGCGCCTGGGAAATTGTTGGGGGGTTTTTAGCAAGCAATGGTCATGTGAGCAATCCAACCTTCGAGCCTGACCCGGATGCTGAAGCAGGATGGGAAGCTGGGAAAGGTGTGACGGTGTGAATACATGCTTTAAAGTCACAAATCAATTTATGCCACGATAGTGCTGTTAGCCAATTAGTAGTTAGAAGAGTCTCGTGAAGAGTCTTGTGACTTAGTGCTCTGTCTATATAAACCGGGTTGTAACGCCATTAAACTGCCTTTCACGAGATTTATTAAGTCTCTGTGTGATTGCTTGCCTTGACTTCCCGCAAGTGGCGCCCGAACAGGGACCCTCAGAACTGCTATTAGAAGCTGATGCTGTCAGCGTGAAGAAAAGCAGACGGAGAGGGTGGAAAAGCCGACCGAAAGTTGTCGCTGCCCCGGCGACAGTCGTTCCGCAGTGCCCAGCGGACGGAGACGGTGCGCACCGAAGGACAACTGGTCCTGTTCTGAATCTCACTAAAAATGGTTAGTGAGCGGTCGGGGAGGAGATGGGGTCTACGCTTACCAAAGAAGAGGAAGCAGTAGTTAAGCTCCTCCAAGATATGCTCTCTGCGAGAGGAATTTCTTATGACGCACAAGCCCTGAAGGGTCTGCTGCAGTGGGCACGGGACAAAAGTCTAATATCCGGGGTGAACACAGCGTTTGAGCTGTCTGCCTGGGAAGCCATAGGCACGAGTCTGTGGGATGAAGTTAGCAACGGAGGAAGGAGTGGCAAAGAAGCCTATAAACGTTCAGCGCTGTGGAAACAAATAAGAGAGACTTTGAGTACAATGAAAGGGGAACGGGCTGCTGCTGCTGCTGCATATGCGGCTTTGACTCCCGGAGAGGAGAAAAAAGGGGGGGCCGACCCTGCACCCATGGCGGTTGCGTCTCCTTTTAATCCCTTCGCGCAGAATTTCGCGATTCCAGGTCCTCGGAACTTCACCTCCCGAGTTGGGCGTTCCACCTCTGCCCCGCCGCCGCGCCCCCCACGGCAAACAGCAGTGGGTGGTCCATTATGCAGACCAGGGGCGGGTACTTATCCACCGCTCCCTTTTTCGCCGCCCTCGGGTGACGACACCAGCCCCGAGGACAACCCCGACCGGCCCTCCCCATCAGTGGACGAATGCATGAGAGATGTGATGGCACGCCTCAGCGAGCTGGAATTACAGCATCACACCCTAGCTGGAAAAACAGCGGTTGCTGCTTCACTGGACAGATCTAAAACTTTTAACCCCTTCACGCCAGGAGGCGTTTCTCCACAAGCCTCAGCTCTGCAACCGCTTGCCCCGCCGCTGCCGCCTCCAGAGCATCTTTTCGACGGAGCCAAAGATCCTCAGGAATCCACTCAGCGCTGGAGAGGAATCATCAAAGATGCAATTGTTGAGGGGTCTTTTCTTCCGCAGGCTTTCCCTGTTATTTTATCCCTAACGGGTCAAAAGTGGGAGTCTTTTGATTGGAAAATGCTAGAAAAAGCTCGGTCTGCCATTGCGCAGTATGGGTTGCAGTCACAACTCACTCAACAAATAATTCGCTATATTTTCACCGCTGATTTGTTGATTCCATTTGATAGTACACAGGTTGCAAATTTTTTGCTTACTCCATCACAACAGCTCATGTTCCAAAGAGCTTGGCAGAGATTGTGTGATGCAGAGCAAGCTAAACCACGCCAACAAAATGACCCATTATATGGAATTCAGGCCCAAATGCTATTGGGTATGGGCCCTTTTGCCTCGGTACAAATGCAGTCTCAATTTTCAACAGAAGCTCTGCAGTTATCTCAACAACTAGCACTGCAGGCCATTTTTTCAGTGCATGAGCCAGGTAAGCCCTATGGGTTCACGCATGTCAAGCAAGGGCTAAATGATAGCTATGCACAGTTTGTAGATAAATTATATTCTGCCATTGACAGTCACCCTGATCTTAATGAGGCCATGAAACAGCAAATGTTCAAAATGCTGGCCTTTGATAATGCCAATGAAAAAACCAAACAAGTCTTAGGGACACTACCTAAAAATTCAGAGGTAGCTGATATGATTGAATTGGCTGAACGCACCACACAGATGAACAGTGCAGCCTATATTGCTGCTGCCTTGAAAGGAGCTATTGCTCCTACTATGAAAGGAGCCATTGCACCCTTGTTAAAACAAAAAAGGGGCAAAGAAAATAAAGAAAAGAGGTGTTTTAATTGTGGCAAACTAGGTCACTGGAAAAGTCAATGTAAAGCTTCAAAACAATCAAAATGGTGTGTTCATTGTCAAAAGAATACTCATGACACATCAGAATGCAATACTAAACGTAAGGGAAGCTGGAACAAGAGCGCCCCGCCCTCTTGCGCGACAACACAAATGCAGGGGGCTTGGGCAGCATCCCAACAGCAAGGGATGCCTCGACACCATTCCCTCCGCCACGGCAGGAAGTGCCAGAGTGGACGTGGAATCAGCTGTAGACGTCACTCTACAAGACACCGGAGTGCATCTAATAGATAGCAATACTCAAGGGCCATTAGGTCATGGTCTTAGTGCCTTATTGTTAGGGAGATCTTCCACCTCTAGACGGGGTATTTTTGTTTTGCCTCGAGTAATTGATGCTGACTTTGTAGGGATTGTAAAAATAATGGTTTACTCATTAACACCACCTGTTTTCATTCCAAAACGTAGCCGCATAGCTCAACTGTTTCCTTTTAAATCTTGTGTTCCTCGACCGGGTATAGCAGAATGAGGAGACGGGGGATTCGGCTCAACAGGATCGCCGCAAGTATACTTGTCTTTAGACATAGCAAAAGCAAAACCTGAATGTGTGATAATCATGATAGTAAAAAATGGCCAGAAAAAACAGGCAAAAATGCTAATCGACACAGGGGCTGATGTGACAATCATCTCAACATTACAGTGGGCTGATACATGGCCTACAGTTTTTGCTCCATCCGGTATTTATGGAATTGGCGGAACACAGTCAACCCAAATTAGCAAAGAGGTGATTGCATTTCAGTTTCCTGACGGTGTAAAAGTTACTACCAGACCCTACATCATGGATGTGCCTATTACACTAGTTGGCAGAGACTTACTAAGTCAAATGGGAACTCAAATGGTAACTCAGCCTTTTTAGTGGCGGCCGCTGCTGAGCAGCCAATCCTGAAATTGAAAAGGAAAACGGAAGGACCAGTATGGATAGATCAGTGGCCGCTTACACACGAAAGGCTGCTAAAAATCAAAGAACTAGTAGAGGAGCAATTAAAAGCAGGACATATTGTTCCTTCAAACAGCCCCTGGAACACACCGATTTTTACTATTCCCAAAAACGGTGGGAAATGGAGATTGTTGCATGACTTAAGGGCAGTTAATGCAGTCATGGAAAATATGGGATCCTTGCAGCTGGGTTTGCCATCTCCTGTTATGCTACCCGAGGATTGGGATTTACTGATTATTGACTTGAAAGATTGTTTTCTCACAATTCCACTGTGTAAAGATGATGTAGAAAAGTTTGCCTTTTCGGTTCCCTCTGTTAACAAGGCCGAACCGGCAGAAAGATATCATTGGCTGGTCTTGCCTCAAGGCATGAAAAATTCTCCTATCATGTGCCAGGCATTTGTTGCCTGGGCCTTAGGACCAATTCGAAAGAAATATTTGCAATTGATAATTTATCACTATATGGATGAGATATTAATTGCTGGGAAACATTTGCAAAAAGAAACCATTTTAATAGCGATGACCAGAAAATTAGAGAAGAGGGGGTTAAAAATTGCCCCTGAAAAAATTCAACAGCAATCACCTTGGAAATATTTGGGCTGGATCATCACAGGAAGTAGTGTCAGACCACAAAAACTAGAAATCAAATCAGACATCAAAATGCTCAATGATATGCAGAAGCTGGTTGGCGATATTCAATGGCTAAGAGGTATCTGTGGCATAACAAATGATGATTTAAAACCTTTAATTCAGTTATTAGGCACCTCTACTCAAGCTAACAAGCAACGTGAACTTGGTCCTGAGCAACAGCGTGCATTGAGCAAAATCAGTGAAAAAATATCTCAGTGTCATGCAGCTCGATTTAATCCTCAGTATCCTATTGTCCTTATGATTGTCAATTCACAACAAGGTAGAGATTGGCCACTTGCCCTCATCATCCAATGGGTGCAGGACGGGCCAAATCCTTTACGCATTTTACAGTGGATATTTTCTCCAATGAGGCAGAGAAAAACCGTTGTGACCCGAATTGAACTACTTGCGCAATTAATTATGAAAGGACGATCTAGAATTCAGGAAATAGCAGGTGCGGATCCACAATCAATTATTGTGCCATTGGTTCAGGAATATTTAGAATGGCTCATTAGAAACTCTTGCTTTGCGAATTGCCTGCGCAGATTTCACGGGTCTCCTCACAAATGTTTATCCTGCTCACCCCATGATCCCTATGCTGCAAAACCAGACCTTTGAGGAACACCCATATCAGTCTGAAACACCGGTAAACGGTATCACTGTTTTCACTGATGCAGGAAAGAAAACTAAAAAGGCAGGAGTCACCTGGGAAAAGGAGCCTGGTCAATGGGATAGTCACATCATCCAGGGAGGGACTATAGACTCCTTGCAGACATTAGAGCTCCGAGCTGTAATATGGGCATTTCAACATTGGAGTGATCAACCACTGAATATTGTATCAGACTCTCTCTATGTGGTTGGAGTAGTGTGGCACATTGAAAGGGCTATGCTTCGTGAGGTCTCGAATAAGCTGCTTGCTGAGCTGTTGCGAGAATTGTTATTGACCTTAAATGACAGACGTCACTCATATTTCATCACCCATATTCGCAGTCACTTAATGACTGAAGGATTGGCCATTGGAAACAACAAGGCTGATCAATTGGTAGCTCCAGCTTGGACTGGTCCACCTGTAAATATTTTTGAGCAAGCAAAAAATTCCTATGCATTTTTCCACCAATCAGCAAAAAATGTTAGCACGACAATTTTATTTGCCCTTGACAGATGCACAAGGGATCGTGAAGTCCTGTCCAGCTTGTCAAAAAATAGGGTTTGGAGTTGACCTCGGGGTCAACCCTAAAGGACTGCGGCCCTTGCAATTGTGGCAAATGGATGTGACACATGTTGTAGAGTTTGGCAGGTTGAAATATGTCCATGTTGTAATTGATACATTTTCTATGGCTGTATGGGCAACAGCTCAAAGTGGAGAGACTGCTAAGCATGTTGAAAAACATCTATATTCCAGTTTTGCAGTTTTAGGAGTCCCATTATCCCTCAAGACTGACAATGGCCCTGCATATACCTCTCGTAGATTTCAACAATTTTGTCTCGCTTGGGGTATTCAGCACACCACTGGTATTCCTCACTCCCCCACAGGTCAAGCGATGGTCGAACGAGCCCATCAAACTCTAAAAGATTTGCTTCAAGAACAAAAAGGGGGAGAGCCCAGTACCCCAGCAGAAAGATTAGCTAAAGCTGTGTATGTGCTAAATTACCTGCGTCTCACAGGAGAAAGAAAAGATCCACCTATGGTAATTCATAGTGCAGTTTTAAAAACCGGGTTAGATGAACAACAGAAAATTCTGGTGCAGTATAAAAATCTCAGCACAGGACTTTGGGAAGGACCAGCTGAAGTGAAACTAACTGGAAGAGGATATATGTGTTTGCTCACAGGTGAGGGTCTCCGATGGATTCCTTCTAGATGGGTAAAACCATGGAAGGAGCCACAGTGCCGAGACTCATCTGTAAAGGCTGTATCATCAAAATAAATTGTTAGAAGCCCCACACTATTAATCTCAGACAGAACATGTAGGTGACGTGGGCAAACCGAATTGGGAAATAATCTTTTTGTTTATCAATGGCCGCGTCTGGCGACTTTCTTTTTTGAACATGTTTAATTAGAGTCTTAGAATCTGTAAAAATAGGCTAAGAGGTTTATATAAAATAAGTTTATATTGAATTTGTTACCGAATGATAGTTATTAGGTAATGATCCCACCCCCAGAAAAGAAGTCAAGTAATAATAAGAGGCTATTTTAACACCATTGATGTCAGAACCAGATCCGCAGATGTCCTAGGTTGACATATGGGTGGTTCCCATGGTCCTTTAAGGACGAGGGGACAAGTTTGCCTTTTGGCTTTCCTTCAAGGTGCGGCCGGCCTTGTGGGGGGGAGCCCTTGGGTAAACAAGCCCCAGGTGCCCCACATTGGATAAATGAGTGCCAGGTGTCCTGTTTTGGGGACAGGGGCTGGGGCCACTTGCGGAAGGGTGCAGTGTCTGTCTGTGAGGTGGACGCACCTTGCAGAAATTTCCTGTTGGGGAAGGACCTCCTGACCCTCCATGCAACTGGGCCCTGCTCAGGTTTGGCATTTGCAAACGGGGGCTTCATGGGAAAACCATATGGGACTACTTCAATATAATCAGCCTATTGACTTGGTTGTCTCCCATTCCTTCTGTGGGAGACGTTGTTTCTTTGTTAAATCCACCTGTCATTGAATTCCACCTATTATTGGTCGCTATTGTATTAATGATTGTACTTTATGTTTTCAAAAAGGTAACAAGCATGATTACATATACCATGAAGAATGTATGGATGGCTCAAGAAGAAAAAGGGGGAATTGTAGGAATGTATTTTAAAAGAAAATAACCATATAGTGAACCAGCCATACGAGATGTTGGCCTAGGCACGTAGCCGCATTCTAGAAGCTACTTCAGAGGAAGAAAATATAAGAAAGAGCAATAACGGCTTGCAGGAGCGAGCAGATAAGAGTGTCCAGTTGGACACTGCGTGAGAAGAACTCAAGAATCAACGAGAGCTGAACTGACTTGCATGTTTGCCTCGTGCTAGAGACTTTTATCAAATTAGATAATGCGTGGCTGCGTGTAGGGACAGAAAACCTGTTTAAAAAGGGACAGACGGAATTAACTGAAGATTTAGATAATGTTATGCATGCTGTGTGGTAAAATAAGAATTGCTGTTAAAAATTTCTCTTTTATTAGCCTAGGTTAAGGTTATAAGATTAGGCATGCTGTGTCGTAAAAGAAGAACCGCTGTGAAATTTTTCTGTTCTTAGCCCTAGGTTAAGGTTGTAAAGATTTAGATGAAATGCATCGCATGAATCTGTCTAACCATTCTTTCTCTATTCATAAGCAACTGCAGCAATTAAGAGAGAATATGAAGAAACTCACCATCATAATTTCCTTGTTGTTCCCATCATTGGTTTGGATTGCTCAAAATTAAGAAGGGGGATTTGTTGGGGCGTTTTTAGCAGGCAATGGTCATGTGAGCAATCCAACCTTCGAGCCTGACCCGGATGCTGAAGCAGGATGGGAAGTTGGGAAAGGTGTGATGGTGTGAATGCATGCTTTAAGGTCGCAAATCAATTTATGCCACGCTAGTGCTGTTAACCAATTAGTAGTTAGAAGAGTCTCGTGAAGAGTCTTGTGACTTAGTGCTCTGTCTATATAAACCGGGTTGTAACGCCATTAAAGTGCCTTTCACGAGATTTATTAAGTCTCTATGTGATTGCTTGCCTTGACTTCCCGCAGTGTTCCATTAACATATGGTTTACTTACTTTTGGTTCAGGAAGGGCTTCCATGCTTACATGGAGATTAGTATCTATCATCTATTATGTCTGCATTAAATCTAGAAAATAGGGATTGTGTGTCTGTCTGTATCTACATAGGAAAAAACATAATTCACAGGCTTTTAATTATTTCTTCAAATGGTAATTGTATACCTTTTCATACATTTTCTGTCCCTGTGGAATACTAAAATTGCTACTGTTTCTCTACAGACGAGATACCTCAAGACAGTAAATTTTCTAATACTTTTCCCAAAGCATGATTCAAATTTGATCTACTGGAGAAGAAGGAAATTTCATTGGCATGCTAATTCTTTACTGGGTGTGACTTCTTGAAAAATGGCCATACTAAGATGAATTGTTAGCATACTATTTTCGAGACTCGGTGACTAGAGGTACTGACATTGGCTATAGACACTATGAATTTATTTTGCCATGTAATGCACCTCACTGATACTGCTCTACCCCTGCTATGCTAGTGATAAGTTTCTGTTAAACTAGCACTGGTAATTACCTGGAACCAGGCACCAGTTCTTTGAGACTAACCACTAGGTATTAGCAGGAAAATTGCAAACTCATTTAATTTCTGAGCTAAAGTGGCACCAGAAGCTAAAGCTACTTCTGTAGAGGTGAAAAGCTAGAAAGCTAATCTACCATACTGCTCACTCTAAAGGTTTAGCCAGTGCTGTATCACTGTGTGACATAATTCAAGGCTTTTATTTTTTGAAATGTATAACCCTGGTGATTTAGATATCACAGAATTGTAAGAGTTGGAAGAAACCTCTAGAGATCATCTAGTCCAATTCCCCCGGCTTTAAAGCAGGATCCCCTAGAGCACATCACTCAGGACTGCATCCAGGTGAGTCTTGAAAAACTCTAGAGAAGGAGACTCCACAACCTCTCTGGGCAGCCTGTGCCAGTGCTCTGGTACCCTCACTGAAAAAAAGTTCTTTCTCATATTTAAATGGAACCTCCTATGTTCCAGCTTGTGTCCGTTACCCCTTGTCCTGTCACCGGGAACCACTGAAAAGAGTCTGGCTCCATCCTCCCTCAACCCATCCTTTAGGTATTTATAAACATTAATTAGATCACCCCTCAGCCTTCTCTTCTCCAGGCTAAAGAGTCCCAGCTCTCTCAGCCTTTCCTCATAGGGGAGATGCTCCAGTCCCCCAGTCATCCTCGTTGCCCTCCTCTGGACTCTCTCCAGTAGGTCCCTGTCTCTCTTCAGCTGGGAAGCTGTTCTGCCAATTACTAGGCCTAATATAAAGGACACAGCCAGCAGAAAAACAATCCAGTAACCAGATTCTATTGCACGTAGAAAAGTCAGTATATGTGGGATCGCTGGGGGTACAAACAAGTCAGACCACAAATAATAGACATCAACCCCAGCAACCCCAAGAATGACACAGCACGACCCATAATAGATGGAATAAACAAAGATACAAGGTATCTCATAGAAAAAATGGGAGACAACCAAGTCAATAGGCTGATCATGTACGACAGAAGTAGCCACATATTGTCCCCCCACAAAGTCCGCGTAAGTGCCAGACCTGACCGGGGCTCAGTTGCAGGGAGAATCAGGAGGTCCTTCCCCAACAGGAAACTCTGCAAAGTACATCCACCTCACAGATAGACACTCCATCCTTCCTGCAAGTGGTCCCAGCTTTTATGCCCAAAGCAGGACACCTGGTCTGAGTGCTGACCTGTACCAGTAAGGTGCTCTATGGTCAGCACAGCCAATGCAGCATTATTATGGCCCACATATGTAAGGAGGAGTGCCTGAAGTCCCTTTCTCCAATGTGATTCTCATAACGAACATTGAGTCGGAGTCAATAATAACTGCGCTAGAGACTTTAGATCATGCGGAGTCATAACGTACGTGTCGAACACGGAAGATAACAGACTCGCAAAATAGGGGGAAGAAAGCCCGTGCTCGGTGACGGTACGGCGCAGTTCCTTAATAACCGGAAAAGACAGGGCTTCCCATTGCGCCCCCCGGCCCCGATAAATCACCGGGGCCACTATTGTTCTAGCAACCTCCAGATCCCTCTCCTTCAGGGCTTGTTGTCTTATGTTAGCCCACACATTGCGTGGGTCAGGGGGGTATAAGTCCGGTTCCTTGCCCGGATGGACCGGACCTAGATCGAAAGGGTGTTCCTCCGGGGGGTAACCAGTGGCGTATGCACCTAAAGGTCCGGGACGCAGTGGCCCAGAGGGCGGCAAGGGAGGTGCTGTTGGGGTTTCCGTGGCACGCGGTTCCCCTCCCCCTTCTTTGGCTTCTAGCTCCCCCTCTTGGGCTTTTAGAGTCTCAAAAATGCTTCTCCACCACGGGAGCATACGCTGAGCCTCGGCATTTCCCATTGTTGCCGCATCCCATAATTTCACCCCCACGTTATCCCAGAGTTCACATGTAAAAATACTAGATGCAGTAGGTATTTCCACCTGTGCCCATTTAATCATTGCCTTGAGGTCATGCCTGGAAATATTTCTCCCATGGTTTTTAAGATGACCTTCCATGAGGTCATATACGTCTCTTTCCGGGGAAGACGCTCGATTCCCCATGTTTCCCACAGCTCACCTCTCTGCTCCAGAGGGATTTCAGGCCGGCCGGCTCCCGCTTCCTTTCAGCGGCTCATTCAACGTTCTGTGGGACTCGCAGCATGCCGCTCAGCTAGGCGGTTCATAAACCCATCACGTTGGGGTCACCAATTTGCCGCGATTGAGAGACGGGACGCAGCTTGATGCAAGCAAAATGTCGGTTTATTGTGCACAACCATTTCTTTATATATGCCCACATGAGCTGTGTGTTCTAAACAGATTGGTCTTTTTGAACATACACTGTTTACACGGTTGTATCTGATTGGTCAGTGATACACGGTCACGCTAGCAACCTGATCTTGAGGGCAAAGTCGTTAAGGCCTATTAGGCATGGGGCCTGAAACTTGTTGTTCAGGTTTTACCGCATTCCTTTCTCATTGTTTATGGCCTACAAGTTCCAACACGTCCCGGCCTATCAATTGAGCAGGCAGCACCAGGGGCTCTGCTCTCCAGGCCCCATCCCACATTTACCCAAGGGCTTTCCTTACAAGGCCAGCTGCACCTTGGAGGAAAGCCAAAAGGCAAACTCATCCCCTCCTTTTAAAGGACCATGGGTCCCACCCATATGTCAACCTTAATTCAGGGCTTGGAGTTCAGACCCCAGCACTTCAGAAGCCCAGAACTGGACGCAGTATTCCAGTTGTGGCCTCACCAGGGCAGAGTAGAGGGGGAGAATGACCTCCCTCGACCTACTGGCCACACACTGCCCTATGCAGACCAGGGTGGCATTGGCCTTCTTGGCTGCAAGGGCACATTCCTGGCTCATGGATAATTTACTGTCTACCAGGACTCCCAGATCCTTCTCCTCGGAAATGCTTTCCAGGAGGTCCCCCCCTAACCTATACTGGTGCCTGGCATTCTTCTTCCCCAGGTGCAGCACCCTACACTTGCCTGTATTGAACCTCATTAGGTTCTTTTTTGCCCAGCTCTCCAGCCTTTCCAGGTCCTGCTGGATGGCAGCACAGCCCACTGGCGTGTCAGCCACCCCTCCCAACTTGGTATCATCAGCAAACTTGCTGAGGATACACTCTGTCCCCTCGTCCAGGTCATTGATGAATATGTTGAACAAGACCAGACCGAGTATTGACCCCTGGGGGGATAGCACTGGTTACAGGCCTCCAACTTGACTCTGCTCCATTGATCACAACCCTCTGTGATCTGTCACACAGCCAGCTCTCGATCCACCTCACCATCCCCTCATCTAACCCACACTTCCTGAGTTTTCTAATGAGGATGTTATGGGAGACAGCATCAAAAGCCTTGCTGCAATCAAGGTAGATGACATCTGCTCTCCCCTCATCCAGCCAACCTGTTATAACATCATAGAAGGCTAGCAGATTGGTCAAGCATGATTTGCCCTTGGTAAATCCATGTTGACCACTCCCAATAACTTCCTGCTCTTCAACATGTTTGGAGATGACCTCCAGAACAAGTTGCTCCATCACCTTCCCAGGGATGGAGGTGAGACTAACCGGCCTGTAGTTCCCTGGGTCCTCCTTCTTGCCCTTTTTGTAGACTGGAGTGATGTTGGCCTTCCTCCAGTCTTCAGGCACCTCTCCTGTTCTCCACGACCTTTCAAAGATGATGGAGAGTGGCCCAGCAATAACATCTGCCAGCTCTCTCAGAACTCGTGGGTGCATCCCATCAGGGCCCATGGACTTCTGGATGTCCAGTTTGGCCAAGTTGTCTCTAATGCAGTCTTCCTCTATAGAGGGAAAATCTTCTCTCCAGACCTTCCCTCTTGCCTCCAGGATTTGGGATTCAAGAGGGACTGCTTTAGTAGTGAAGACTGAGGCAAAGAAGGTATTCAGTAACTCCACCTTTTCTGTGTCTTCCACCACAAGGGTGCCTGTCTCTTTCATCAGTGGGCCAACATTTTCCCTAGTCTTCCTTTTTCTATTGAGATATTGAAAGAACCTCTTCTTATTTAACTGTAGTGGCCAATTTAAGTTCTGCTTGAGCTTTGGCCCTTCTAATTTTCCCTCTGCATAGCTTCACTACATTTTGGTACTCCTCATAGGTTGTCAGCCCCCTTTTCCAAAGGCCATAGACTTTCCTTTTGTTCCTGAGGTCCAGCCAAACTCTCCATTTAGCCAGGCTGGCCTTCTTCCCCGCTGGCTCATTTTTTGGGACCTGGGGATGGCCTTCTCCTGAGCTTTTAAGAGTTGCTCCTTGAAGTATTCCCAGCCATCCTGGGCACCTTTGACCTTCAGGACTGCCTCCTAAGGGACACTCTCAACCATGCTCCTAAGCAGGCCAAAGTCTACCCTTCGGAAGTCCAGGGTGGCAGTTCTGTTGGCTCCCTGCCTTGTTTCTCCAAGAATTGTGAACTCTATCATTTCATGGTCACTCTGCCCAAGATGACCTCCAACCTTTACATCCCCCACAAGACCTTCACTGTTAACAAGCAGCAGGTCCAGTAGGGCGCTGTCCCTAGTTGGTTCCCTTACCAGCTGTGTTAAGAAGCTGTCTTCCACACACTCTAGGAACCTCTGGGACTGTTCCCTCTCTGCTGTCTTATATTTCCAGCAGACATCTGGGAAGTTGAAGTCCCCCACGAGAACAAAGGCAAGCAATTGCGATATCTCTGCCAGCTGCTTACAGAATATTTTGTCAGCCTCTACATCCTGGCTGGGGGGTCTATATCAGACTCCCACCAAGATGTCTGTTTTATTGGTCTTCCCCTTGATTCTTACCCATAAACACTCCACACTTGTCATTCACATTTTTGAGTTCAAGGCATTCAATTCTGTCTCTAACATAGAGTGCCACCCCACCACCTCTCCTTCCTTGCCGATCCCTTCTGAAAAGTTGGTAGCCATCAATCACAGAATCACAGAATCACTCCAGTTATGCAAGTCCTCCCATACGTTTCTGTGCTGACAACTATATCATAGTTTTCCTGCTTCACCATGGCCTCCAGCTCCTCCTGTTTGTTGCCCATGCTGTGTAGATTCGTGTAGACGCACTTCAGCTGGGCTAATTGTCCTGCCACTTTTTAGGGGGGACAAGCCCTAATTCTCACCTGACCACACTCAGACCCTTCTGTAGCTTCCAACCTATCACTACCCCTCATGTCTCTGCTACTACATGGATCACCATCCCCCACCTCCACTGAGACAACAGAGTGCAAGAACTTGCTAGCACTTGCACCCACAAGCACTGGCATGCTGCTCCCAGGTATCACTTTATTTATTCTAGTTCCATCCCCGTCCCCCTTCAAACCTAGTTTAAAGCCCTTGCAATGAGCCCTGCTAGCTGTTGTCCTAGGATCCTTCTCCCCCTTCAAGTTAGGCTTCCCCCCCTTTTGCCAGCATGTCTGGTGTCATGAAGATCAACCCATGATCAAAGAAACCAAAGTCCTGCTGGTTGCACCAGTCTCGGAGCCAGGAGTTAATCTGCTGGCTCTTCCTGTTTACCCCCTCAGCAGTCCCTGCAACTGGTGGGATGGAGGAGAACACCACTTGTGCTCCTGATCCCTTAACCAGCCGTCCCAGGACCCTGAAGTCTCTCTTTGTTGCCCCTAGACTTCTGGTGGCTACCTCATCACTGCCTACTTGAAATATCAGTAATGGGTAGTAATCTGAGGGCTGAATCAGGGTGGGGAGTTTTCTCCGTATATCCTTAATCCTGACCCCAGGGAGGCAGCTGATTTACCTAAGAAGTGGGTCTGGCCTGCATATAGGGCCTTCCACTCCCTTTAGAAGTGAGTCACCTATGACTAGGACCCACCTTTTTTTCTTAACTGAGGTGGTTTGGATGCGAGGAATGGTCTAACTTGGCCTCAGTGGCACCTCCAAGTTTGGCGAACCATCGCCCTCATCCCAGGTTGGTTCCCCTTGCAGAGCATCATATCTATTTTGCAAGGTCACCTGGGGAGGTGGGACAGTTACCCTAGGGACACACTTCCCACACCGCTTCGCCATGCAGGAACTTGTCGCCATTGCTCACTGTCCTGTGAGCCATCATGCTCGGCCAGGCGGAGAGGGGACAGGGAGCGCTCTGCATCATGAGCCCCACCTGACTGCTGGGCCTGGTTCAGAGGGGCTGAGTCATGACACCAACAGTCTATTTCCCTCTCCCTGATACTCCTCAGCCTCTCCACTTCCTCATTCAGCTCTGCAACCATGCCCAGCAGATCACTGATCTACTCGCACCTCACACAGCCAGTCTCCCTGCTGTACTCCGACAGGCTCAGGCACTCCCTGCAGTCAGAAACCTGGACCTCTGTGTCTGTAAGGGACCTCCATCTGGATTTCCACAGTCCTCCTGGCAGCAGCTTTTGCCCAAGCCACACTCCTGTTTGCTCATGCTCCCCAGGGGCATTTAAAAATCTCCCGCGGGGCTCCGGGACACGCCTCTGCCGCGCCTGATTGGCTGTTGTGGAGTTCCTGGAGCGACTGGGACTCCACAACCTCTCTGGGCAGCCTGTTCCAGTGTTCTGTTACCCTCACTGTGAAGAAATTCTTCCTCACATTTATGTGGAACCTCCTATGTTCCAGCTTACACCCATTGCCCCTTGTCCTATCATTGGATGTCACTGAGAAGAGCCTGGCTCCATCCTCATGACACTCACCCTTGACATATTTATAAACATTAAGGAGGTCACCCCTCAGTCTCCTCTTCTCTAAGCTAAAGAGACCCAGCTCCCTCAGCCTTTCCTCATAAGGGAGATGTTCCACTCCCTTAATCATCTTTGTGGCTCTGCGCTGGACTCTCTCAAGTAGCTCCCTGTCCTTCTTGAACTGGGGGGCCCAGAACTGGACACAATACTCCAGATGTGGCCTCACCAAGGCAGAATAGAGGGGAAGGAGAACCTCTCTTGACCTACTAACCACCCCCTTTCTAATACACCCCAGGATGCCATTGGCCTTCTTGGCCACAAGGGCACATTCCTGGCTCATGATCATCCTCCTGTCCACCAGGACCCCCAGGTCCCTTTCCCCTACACTGCTCTCCAGCAGGTCAGCCCCCAACCTGTACTGGTACATGGGGTTGTTCTTCCCCAGATGCAAAACTCTACACTTGCCCTTGTTGAATTTCATTAAGTTTCTCCCCGCCCAACTCTCCAGCCTATCAAGGTCTCGTTGAATGGCAGCACAACCCTCTGGTGTGTCAGCCACTCCTCCTAGTTTGGTGTCATCAGCAAACTTGCTGAGGATACATTCTGTACCCTCATCCAAGTCGTTGATGAAGATATTGAACAACACCAGTCCCAGTACCGACCCCTGAGGGACTCCACTAGTCACAGGCCTCCAACTAGACTCCGTCCCATTGACCACAACTCTCTGGCTTCTTTCCTTCAGCCAGTTCACAATCCACCTCACTACCTGATCACCAAACCCATACTTTATCAGCTTATCTACGAGGATGCTGTGGGAGACAGTGTCAAATGCTTTACTGAAATCAAGATAAACCACATCTACCGCTCTACCATCATCTATCCAGCTAGTTATTTCCTCATAGAAGGCAATAAGGTTGGTCATACATGACTTAGCCTTGGTAAAACCATGATGACTGCTCTTAATGACCCCCTCATCTTTGATATGCCTAGAGATAGTGCCAAGAACAAGCTGTTCCATCACCTTTCCAGGGATGGAGGTGAGGCTGACCGGTCTATAGTTACCCGGGTCCTCCTTCTTGCCCTTCTTATAGATTGGAGTGACATTTGCTATCCTCCAGTCCTCAGGCACCTCTCCTGTTCTCCATGACTTACCAAAGAAGATGGAGAGTGGCCTAGCAATGACCTCTGCCAGCTCCCTCAGCACCCTTGAGTGCATTCCATCTGGTCCCATTGATTTATGGATATCCAGATTGCTCAACTGATCCCTAACCCAATCCTCATCTACCGTGGCAAACTCCTCTTTAATCCTGACTTCTTCTGGGGCTACAGGGATCAGGGGCTCCTGGGGAAAGCCTGCAGGAGTAAAGACAGAGGCAAAGAAGGCATTCAGCACCTCTGCCTTCTTTATATCCTCTGTCTCTAGGGCACCCCCCTCATTCATCAGGGGGCCTATATTGCCTCTAGTGTTTGTTTTATTAGCTATGTATTTGAAAAAGCCCTTTCTATTGTCCTTGACCTGGCTTGCAAGGTTAAGTTCTAAGGAGGCCTTAGCTTTCCTAATTGCCTTTCTACATCCTCTGACAACTGTCCTATATTCCTCCCAAGTGACTAGCCCCTCTTTCCATGATCCATAAATTCTTTTTTTCCACCTAAGTTTGCCCAGCAGTTCCTTGTTTAACCATGCTGGTCTCCTAGCTCCCTTACTTGATTTCATACCCATTGGGACGCTCTGATCCTGAGCTTGCAAGAAGTGGTCCTTGAATGTTGACCAACTATCTTGTGCTCCTTTACCACCTATATGCTTGGGGGTATGCCAAAGGACACTTTAAAGACCCTAATACGTTGTTTGATGTAACGGAGTGGAGAAAGGGTGGGGACTCTCTGTGGCACAATGTTATTGACTGTGATAAAACGGCAAAAAAATTGCAAAAACCATGGCGGGAGGTAAACATTGCCCCTCCACTTCCCCCTCCCCCCCGCCGCGCCCCGCGGCAGCAGCCGGAACATTCGCGGCTTCAAGGCCCTCACCACCGGAAGCGTTTCCTGCCGGAATCAGAGTGTTCAACCGAATGCCTATTCCGTCCCCCCCACCTATTCCAGCGGCGCCCCTGTTGGGAGAGGTGTCTGGGACGGAAGAAGAGGCAATGGACACAGACGAACAATGGCCCGTTCCGCCGCCGCCCTCCACCCCACCGCCTGAACCAAACGTTCCTGAAACATCTGACCCACCACCTAAACCACCTCACCAGAGTGTAAGATTTCAAAAGGAGCGTGGTTGGGGGGTGGGCAGGTTGGGACAAGAAATGGAAAGGGGGGCAGAGGCGGGAAATGCGGGGAAAGGATTTGATCTGGGTAAAGAGAAAATGTGACTATGATTTAGTCTGACTCAGATTAAGACTAAACTGTAGGTAAAATATCTCAAAATAACTCAAAAAAAAAAAAAAAAGGGAAAAATGGTTGTGCATAAGCTGCTTTTTGTGGGGAGAATTAACAGTAGTTGCAAACACAATTTTTCAAACCTTCTGGAATAAACATTTAAGCAAGCAACAATGTTAAGATAAAAACATCACAGTACCTGTAATACTACTTAGCAGGAGAGCATTTTTTATGAAGCAATCACAGTAAAACAGGGTGCAAATGAGCCATATATGCAATTTCCAAATTGGTTGCGAAATGCACTTGATAGGGCACCTTTATCTGATCCTGGGTGAGAAGCATTACTCATGTCTTTAGGTGTTGAAAATTCTAACCCAACTTGCAAGCATATTTTACAGAGTCTGCCAAAAAACTCCAGTATTGCTGAAATGATGGATGCTTGTTCCAGGGTAGGAACACCTGAAGAGCATGCTGGTTTCATGGCCTCAGCTTTTGCTGCGGCTATCCGGCCCTTGGTAACGACATATGGATAGTTCCCATGGTCCTTTAAAAGGAGGGGATGAGTTTGCCTTTTGGCTTTCCTTCAAGGTGTGGCCAGCCTTGTCGGGGGAGCCCTTGGGTAAACAAGCCCCAAGTGCCCCACATTGGATAAATGAGTGCCAGGTGTCCTGCTTTGGGGACGGAGGCTGGGGCCACTTGCGGAAGGGTGGAATGTCTGTCTGTGAGGTGGATGCACCTTGCAGAGTTTTCCTGTTGGGGAAGGACCTCCTGACTCTCCCTGCAACTGGACCCCAGTCAGGTTTGGCATTTGCAAATGGGGCTTCGTGGGAAAACTATACGGGACTACTTCTATATGATCAGCCTACTGACTTGGTTATCTCCCATGTCTTCTGTGGGAGACTTTGTTAATTCCACCTATTATTGAATTCCACCTGTTATTGGTCGCTATTGTGTTAATGATTGTACTTTGTGTTTTCGAAAAGGCAACAAGCATGATTAAAGATGCCATGAAGAACGTATGGCTGGCTCAAGAAGAAAAAGGGGAAATTGTAGAAATGTATTTAAAAGAGAATGACCATATAGTGAACCAGCCATACGGGATGTTGGCCTAGGCAGGTAGCCACATTCTAGAAGCTACTTCAAAGGAAGAAAAAATAAGAAAGAGCAATGACTGCTTCACTAAGGAATGCAGGAGTGAGCAGATAAGAGTGACCAATTGGACACTGCATGAGAAGAACTTAAGAACCAACGGGAACTGAACTGAGCTGCATGTTTACCTTGTGCTAGAGACTTTTAACCAATTAAATAATGCGTGACCGCGTGTAGGGAAAGAAAAATTGTATAAAAGGGACAGACAGAACTAACAGAAGATTTAGATAGCGTTAGGCATGCTGTGTTGCAAAATAGAGCCGCTGTTGATTTTTTGCTTTTAGCACAAGGCCATGGATGTGAAGATTTTGAAGGGATGTGCTGCTTCAATCTAAGCGATCATGGGGAATCAATTCACCAACAACTGCAGTGGCTTAAAGAACACACTCAGAAGATTCAAAAGGAGACAAGCTGGTTTGATTCATGGTTACAAAAAAAAATATTTGGCAGTCTGTCCCCATGGTTACTTGGCTTGATCAAAGAAGGCATTCGCTGGGTAATCATAATTGTCTTGTTGTTAATTGGGCTAGGAATAGTATGGAAGCTAATAACAAAATTAGTCACTAGTCTAATGCATAAAATTCTGTTCGTGCAAAAGGAAAAAGGGGGAATTGTGGGAGTTTGGCTTGTGAGTAATGGACATGGAGTGTTAGAGCAGGTGCACGAACAAGCTACTGTGTAGGCGCTAGCGGCCAAGATTAGGCCTCAAGGACGTACTGTCCTTGAAGAGTAGTACAAGGAACTAAGTTATATAAGATAGGGAACTAACACTTAGGCAAGGTGGAGAATATGATAATTAGAAGCTGAAGCACAGGTTAAAAGTTAATGATTGATGTAGAAGTAGTGGAATGAAAACCTAAGAAAAAGATAATAAGATATGCTTAGTCGTGGTGATTTGACAAAAGAATGATATATAAGTGAATGTATCTGCGCAATAAAACGAGCTTTCCGGATAACTCACATTGAGTCATTCCTGATTTCTCCAAGTCCCGTCTCCGCACATGATCACCCCCATAACATCTTTGCTGGAGGGCTGGAGGGAAGACAGCTGTAATGTTAAAAGAAGAGACTGGATTAAAGTGTCATGCCTTAAATTACTGCAGCAAGATCTACCAATGCTCACCTACCCTTTCTACTGCTGAGAAAGGAGTCAAAAGGGTTGCTATAAGCTCTGGTTTGATGAGGTAACGAGATTATTTTGTAGGCAGGCGATATAACAGAGATTCTCCTTTTACAAAAAATAGCAGTATTTTCTACATGAGTTCTAGAATTCATTATTGTTTTTGATGCAGGAATAAAGTACTATGCTGAAATGAATGAAAAATGCAGTATGTGTTTCCACTTCTTATTCATAATGTTGGGTGGATGCCATCCTGATCAGGCTGCAGAAAAGAAGAGGGGAGAATGGTGTGCAGCTGCATGGTTAAAACCATGTCATAGATGCGAGAATACATTCTGAACTCGGCAGTGCTAGCAAGGAGGATAAATTTTCCCAGAGTCAGGACAAGAAATTTTGCAGAGCTTCTGCTTTTGAAACTTGCTTCTTACTTTACATGGAGGCTTCCAGCTGTATCAGTAATGCCTTCTTCCAACACTTTTGGAAATGTAGACATATAGAGGAGTCTGGTGCATTTCTTCAGAAATGTTAGGAAAGTAAAGCTCTCCTAGAGATGTAGCACTAAAATTAAAATTTCCTTTAGCCCCTGCTCTTTCATAGAAGATATTGTTCCTATGAAACTGTCCCATAATATAAATATATCACAAAAAGGGAAAATGAAGATTTTCTTTATAATCATTATATATGTATGGCATAATTTAAATCAGAGATGTTGCAGTTGATCCCCTTTTTCTATTAAAAATGGAACTCAGTAGCCTAAGTTAGGGCTGTCAATCCTTCACTGTAGGCCAAGTCGCAAAATAATGACAGTATTGACATACTGAACCTTGCAATGATCAGGACTCTCTAGATCTGGCTCCACATGCAAAGTGTTATTAACAAGGAAAGGACAATGAGTGCAAGCAAATGAGTGGCTTTCGAGGGCTTCCTACCCTCCAAGTATTAAACCGATTTCTTCATTTTGGTGATGTAGCAAATTATTCCTTTGACCATTTTTTGGAACAAATTACAAATCACGTAAGGGACTTTGCAGCTGAAATACATGCTGAAGGGGACTGGAAACACAGTCATTACATGATCTCTCTGACTATCTAGCTTAATACTAGTTTATCAAAAAAATTAATATAAGTGGCTAGGAAATAGCACATGTTTATAATACTCCAGCCACAGAACAGAGAGTATACTGCAGTGAATAATCCAGTTAGAAATATATAATACCAATCAAATAAGGCAGGAAAAATCAAAGCCTACCTTCTAATTTCTGAAAGGCAGTAGGGTGCTCTAATGCCAGAAACAGTGACTGCAATGAGCTTTGAGACCAGCTCCAGAGAGCCCAGCAGACATCTTGATACTGTTACTTACACCTTTGATTTGGGACTAGGACTGCCTGTCCCAGAGCAGTGATTTCAGTCCTAGAGATGTACAATATTTGCCTCAAAAAGACCATTCCTAAGAGAAAATATAAGAAATAGTAGTCAACCTGTGCTTTGACTGCTACCTATCTATCTTGCACATGTAGCACAAGCCATGCAAAGAGATAAGGCTGATAACCTGTTCATAAATTCTCCATTTATATAACATCACAGAGAAATCACACCATGTTCAGCTGAAGTGCATAAGGAGTCTCCAAGATCCTTTTGTGTAAGCCTGACTTGAACCTACAACTGGATGATAGTTTGAAAGCACAAACACTGCATTTGGGGCTTTCTACAGGTGAAGAACAATCAGGACAGCTTTGCCTGAAAACCCAGGTGCAGGCATTAGATAATATGTTATATGTTATCCCTTGATTTTAAATTGCTGTAATATTGCTGATGAAAAGGTTATGTATAAATGGTCATTCATAATGTCTGTCACAATGAACTGAAACAAAAAAATATTCTCTGTTGCTATAGCTTCTACAAAACGATTAACAAAGTGATAGCTTTAAAAAATGTTCGTTAGATTTGGAACAAAAGAACTGCAGTATAAACTGCATTTTGCTGTATAGGAAAGAATTGAATATACTTTAAGACTGGGAAGCTTGTGTAGGGCATTAAACACAAGAACTGAATTAATTTTTGATAACATTATGCCTTCTTAACAGTCTAAAACATGCATGACGTTAGACTGACTTTTAGTACAATAGAAGTATCACTTTTTTATTATTTAATTTCTTCAAAGTTGAAAAATATTAACTAAAAATAGGTTTGAGAAACAATCAAATAATTTTAATTGAATTAAAGGAAGTACTTCAAAACATTTTCGAAAAAAAGGAAGAAACAATGTACAAATGCAAAATCCATAGTCAGTAGTATTAAGTGGTCAGGGACCTGATCTTTGGCTTCTCTTTGAATAATTGTGGTGAAACAAAGAACCTGGAAAGTCAGGGTAACTAACCATCTGAAGATTTCCCAGAAGATGTTTAAGTGTTGGAGATTTAAAAATTCATCACAGCAAGGTGATCTTGGCAACAGAAAAATTGCTCACGCTGCGACAATCTGCAGCATCCAAAGGAGAGTCTGCAAGCAAGAGCAGTCAACTATTTCTAGACAATTAGGAAGACACATTAACCATATTAGTCTCTAAAGTGCAGCCCACTAGCAAGCAAGGGCACTACTTCGGAGTCTTGACTGACTTTCAGAGCCTCCATCTGTACATTTCCAGTTACAGGAATCCAAAGGAAATCACTAGTAGGTTTGTGACTTCGTTGCTGTCTTTTTAGTCTATGCTAAGTGACACAGAAGGTCAAGAACAACATGTTGCAAAGCTGGTGACCAATCTAATCAGAACAGAAAAAGCAGCATTTTGTGGACTTTGTTGTATATGTCTATACATAAAACTCCTCACCTGACAGTTCCAAGCTGAAGAAAGGAAGGCATCTTCAGAGTGCCATTTGCTCTTGTGTGATTTTTTTCCTGAGAAACACAGGCAGCTGAGTAGTATTTTATCTGCTAAGTGCCATAGTTATCAGAAGAGTTCACATCAATCTGCTATTGATTTTTACGTACAGTGATACATAGATGATATCCCAAAATTCAGATACTCCACAGTGGGTTAAAATTTGGGTGGAAGCATAGGCTAAAAAAGATTACAAAAGCAACCATTATCTGAATAATTTTAAACTAAACAAAATGGTTGCATTTAGTTTATTTTGAGGGTGAAGGAAATGAGGAGGGGAGGAGGAGAAGCCACTCTTTTCAGAAGCAGAACATTTTTTGGTTTTGTTTTTGCATTTGGAAAAAAGCAATTAACTGGTTGCAATTGTTCTGAAGCAGCAGTCTCTTTATTTGATTAAGAAGCATGCCCTAAAATAGAATTACATTTTCAAGTTTAGAAATTAATCTTTTCAAAATAACTTTTAATTTTACTAATGTTTTTCCTGACCTCCAGAGTCAACCTGATTCCCTAGGTCTATTCAATATCTTGCCCTATTTTGGCAGGACTGGGATTTGTTTACTTTTTAGCTCCTTTTGTTCACACTGGGCTTTGATTTAATAGGTTTTTCGTTTGAAGTGAAGTTGTCTGTGTGTAATTTTTTTTATATTCTGGGCAGTCCAGCGCTTATAAAATGTCTGTTGGTAAAGGTTGGTTTCATTTTGTTTTGTTTCTGGATCAGCTACCCACTCATTTATCTTATTTTCAGGAAGGTCCACTGATCTTTATAGTTTGCTGTATTTTCATGTAGCAATGAATTTTATGTCTGGTTACCTTCGATATACTTGGCCAGATTTTTATTTTGTGCCTTTATAAACTTGGAATGATTCCTTTGACACAATGTAGTTAAGTATTTCAGCTTATGTCAGTCTTACTGAGATCAGAATTTGACCAACTATATCTTCCATGATCAGGATTTAGAGCCATTTGAAAAAGGAAGAGCACAAAAGAAACTATCACATCACACACAGCAATGTGCCCTTGTGGCCAAGAAGGCCAATGGCATCCTGGGGTGTATTAGAAAGGGGGTGGTTAGTAGGTCAAGAGAGGTTCTCCTTCCCCTCTATTCTGCCTTGGTGAGGCCACATCTGGAGTATTGTGTCCAGTTCTGGGCCCCCCAGTTCAAGAAGGACAGGGAGCTGCCTGAGAGAGTCCAGCGCAGAGCCACAAAGATGATTAAGGGAGTGGAACATCTCCCTTATGAGGAAAGGCTGAGGGAGCTGGGTCTCTTTAGCTTGGAGAAGAGGAGACTGAGGGGTGACCTTATTAATGTTTATAAATATGTAAAGGGTGAGTGTCATGAGGATGGAGCCAGGCTCTTCTCAGTGACATCCAATGATAGGACAAGGGGCAATGGGTGCAAGCTGGAACATAGGAGGTTCCACATAAATGTGAGGAAGAACTTCTTCACAGTGAGGGTAACAGAACACTGGAACAGGCTGCCCAGAGAGGTTGTGGAGTCTCCTTCTCTGGAGACATTCAAAACCCGCCTGGATATGTTCCTGTGTGACCTGACCTAGGTGTTCCTGCTCTGGCAGGGGGATTGGACTAGATGATCTTTTGAGGTCCCTTCCAATCCCTAACATTCTGTGATTAATAATAAATAGGCTTAATCACAGTAAGGACTAGTCCATTAAGCAATTCCATAGAAATGAGAAACATACAGTAGCCAAATAAATTATGAAAACTTAAAGCATGTCCTGATTAGGAGTGAATGGTGATCACAGTATCTCTTTCCACTATGACTGTGTCCTGGGTTGCAATGTATTCTATTACCATGAGCCGTTGAGGCCTGGCGCCGGTGTTCCTTGCCTCGCCCCTCGGGACTATTCTTCTGTTAATGCGCCCATCAGGGCCTTGCCCTAGGACTCACCATCTCTTTGTGAGATGCCCCGGCCAGGGGGGGAGGGGTGGAGCCAAGCATTTCCCGCCGGAGATAACTTTGGGGTTTGGAGCAGCGCGAGGGGCCTTACCCGCTGGGATCCCAGAGGACAGGGACTGCACCGCCGCCGGATTTTTGGAGGAGGACCAGTTTTCTTTTCTACAAGATCACCGCTTCAACGGGATCATTTAAAAGAGAACTGCAGCTGCCACCGAAATCGGATTGCTCAGACTTTGTTTTCTTTTCCTACGGACCACCGCTTTAACAGGACCATTTCGGAGAGAACTGCAGCTGCCACTGGATCGGACTGGTACCAGCACCCTGCCCGGCAGGGGGCCAGGTTGTATCCCTGACTCTGTCAGGCCTGTAACCAGTTTCTCTGTATTATAGTTTTGTTGTATATATTAGTAAAAACTGTTATTCCCATTTTCCTCATATCTTTGCCTGAAAGCCCCTTAATTTCAATTCTATAACAATTTGGGGGGAAGGGGGTTGTATTTTCCATTCCAAGGGGGGCTCCTGCCTTCCTTAGCAGACACCTGTCTTTCAAACCGGGACAGACTGGTTATTCGTAAGAAAGTGGATTTCCCTCCCCCCCCCCCCCCCGTGTGGATTCCCTGTTGAACACTTAAGGCCATGAATGAGTTAAGGCTCGGTTGATTTGATCCAGTGTACACTTGTATTAAGATCACGTAAGTCTGAAAGGTTTAACTTCTGTCTCTTAGATCACTAATTTCTCCCCTTCTGTTATCAATATGGAAGAGTACATATGCACCTGCACTAACATGCTGAATAGCATGACTTCACAGCCAAAACGACAGTTATAAGTGAAGTCAGAACTGTCAGCATTTTCCTTTCCGCTCCCAATTTCTTCATGACAATCACAGAAACATCACATTGAATTTCTAAACAAAAGGATCAAAGCACAACATTCAGGAATTTGGTGGCAGATTTTCTTGGCATAACCAAGGAGTGATACTTTTCTGGAGGAGTGGTGCTCTGAAAACTGTTGGGTTGGACCTTTGATTTGTGTTCTCTGTTCAGTCACAGAATCACAGAATCACAGAATGTTAGGGATTGGAAGGGACCTCAAAAGATCATCTAGTCCAATCCCCCTGCCAGAGCAGGATTACCTAGATCAGGTCACACAGTCCTGCCACACTATTTGGGGATTTCCTTGTGTGCGGTTTTGCTAGGACCAGTGGAAGAAAGTTTTAAATCAAATCAGTGGTAGAATCTGAATTAAGTCTGGGGTTTGGCTAGATTCCTTTACGTAATGTGTTACAAAACAAGTCTTTGCAACCATGTGGTAAGCATTTGGGTATTCAAGGTTATGACTCACCATGCTCAACAAATAACGTGCAGTCTGAGCAGTAATTGGCATTTTAGAGGGAAAGACAAGAAAACCTCATTCCTCCAATCTTTTCCCCTTTTATCCACTGAATGCAATTTTATAGATGCAAGTGCTTTTCAGAATTTAAGCAGACTGAAGTTTAGTTAAGGTCAGCTTGTTCAGCTTTCCCCCTTAAATTCCTGGGAACACTTTATACTGCTAGAGGCATGATGAACGGCCTTATTATTCCCTTGACAGGTAATATTCATGCAGAGGAATGGAAATGACAAGTTTGAACTAATGATGTTTTCTCTCATTTCTCCACTGGAGAATTTTCCTCCTATAAACCAGACTAAGAATTCAGCATTTTATGTACACAAATTGTCACGATCTGGAGAGGTCAAGGTCATGGTCATGAGCATAGAATAAGGTCCCTTATAGTACAATTACCACCCACCTCCACTTCTTTGCTTATTTGATGTCTTTTGTAGTGGCTGCCCTAATGCTTTTCCTAAAAGTCACAACAAAGATGGAGAGGGAAAAACGGGAGTGATGCTCCATCCTACTACAGAGAAAAGATGAGGGAATCTCTAGAGCACTTAACTCCCTGTCTATGTTTAGCAGTTGTTCTACCACCTGTTGACTCCTCCCCAGCTGAGAAATGGAACTGGGGAAAAAAGGGAGAAGCCCCATGGGTTGAAACAGAATTAATGAAATAAGAAAACTAATACAATTGCCAACATAAAGTACTACTCAGCCTGGTCCTTGGGGTTACGTCAGGGGAAGTTTAGGTTGGATATTAGGAAGAAGTTCTTTACTGAGAGGGTGGTTAGACATTGGAACAGGCTGCCCAGGGAGGTGGTAGAGTCGCCGTCCCTGGGGGTGTTCAAAAAACAGGTTGATGAGGCACTTGAGGCCATGGTCTAATGGTTAGGAATATGATGGGATAAAGGTTGGACTTGATGACCCTGGAGGTCCCTTCAAACCATAATTATTCTAGGAGCAGAATACCAAGATGGAAGAGCCCCAGAGAAAGGAACACCACCCCCACTAACTCCCTCCTTTTATAATGAGCATGATTAGGTGGTATGGGATACACCTGTGAGTCAGCTGCCTTGATTGGATCTCTCAGCTGACTCAGGGCTACTCATGGCCTGCCTGCCGTGGCTGGCCCATGGGTCTGTGCCTGGGTAACCAGGACACTCCCTAACAGTCTTCGAAAATACTTTCCATACTTGCTGAGGCAAGTCCCTTTCATGCTCACTAGCTGCATCTCCTTCCAGAGGATGTGGGTGCCTCAGGGGTTTATACCAGGCTCAGCTGCCTGTTCTTTCCATAGCTTCATCAGTGGACATTGCATCAACCTACATAATCTCACAGTGACCCTGTGTGTGTTTATTGCCTTCTCTTAAATGAAAAAAAAATAAATTCAGCTACCATTTGTTTTATAGTTGATATGCAGAGACAGTTCTTTTAGAAAAGGGTAAAGAACACTTGTGACCAGCTTGTTCTTTAATTGTGAACATGTCAAACTGTCATGTATGAGTGATACTATAGATATATATGTTAGGATTTTATCAAATATAAAGATCGCATGAATTCTATAACATTGTTGTCTAGACTGTGCTTTGTCAATTCACTGTGTTTGCAATAGAAATAATGTGTTACTCTCAGCTTCAATATAAAATTAACCAATATTTAAATTCCTTAAAACATTTACCTTTATAGAATTATTCAGAATGAGTATGTAATTTCACAATGGGCATGTTAAATAGGTTAAGTGATCACTTATTAAAACTCTTCTTAAGACCTTTCCTACAAATGCTGTTGAGGAGGACATGTTTTTCAAAATGCATGAATGATCTCAGCTTATAGTTATAGTTTAGACATTCTGGGAAAGAAAAATCCCAGGTACATAATTGTTGGAAGCCAACATTTAAGCAAATTTTAGAGACAGATATATCAGCAATTGAGGCAAGGGAACATCCCATTAGAGCTGTTGTAGATCTGGCCTTGGGCACGAAGCATGTTCACAGGAAATGCTGGCTTAGCCTCTTTGGAAAACTGAATCAGAGAGAGCAGAATATATACTACTGCTTCTAATCTCACATGTTATCTAAAGGCATATATTACCTTCCTTAACATCTAAGGGGAACTGGAATGTTCTCTTATTAAGTGCATGTTGTGTATGGGTAGGGAAAGCAGCCACCCATAATTTTTAAACTAGTTTAAATACTGCTGCGATTTTAAGAAAATGTAAAAATTGAATTCAGCTGGAAAAAAATGTTCCTAAAGTTGCTATGCTCAGATGTTCTGGTCTTTCCGTGAGTGTGCACGTGCACAGTTTCCAGAGCATTACAAGCAGGCAGGGGTATAAAGTACCAGAAGCTGTGTCCCTCAAAGCAGGCTGTCCTGTCGTCAGTTTTCTGGAGGTGATGCAGACTCATTAAACAACTGAGATTGAAACAAGTAAATAAATAAGTAAAAGTGTAATCCAGCAAGATTCCATTGACAGCAACCCTACAGATACAGTGCCAGAAAACAAATGGAATCAATCATCAATTAAAAATTTTACTGGGTTTAATGGAATCTGGAAACAATGCTAAGGTGAACAGGGCATAATAAGTGGTGATGAATGTTAGGATAATGGGACAAATTTAGCTTTTAGACATATCTCTACTGCACATTAACTCTGATTTGTCTATAGATCATACAAAGAGGACAATTTCAGGGACTACAGGGTATGCCCAACTCTCGTAAATCAATGTACTGTCTATTGAGCTATTGGAGCTTTGCTGATTTAGATAAAGAGGAGATCTACTGCTATATTAGCTGTGTATCCTTAGGAGCAAAGTTTTGCCAAGAAAGAACTGAAGCTAGAACTTTCTAAAACCCTGCAAAGTGCATATGAATCAGTTGAGAAGGACATGAGGCTAGAATCATTCAAAGTGTTCACAGACCAGAAAGCTGTACTGAAGAAAGATCTTACAGGCTGTATTGATGTACATTTCATTTCTAGGTAGAGATTAATATCACTGTATTTATCTCATAAAGGCACAAGTGATTTTGAGTCCTAGCTGTGTTAAAAAAAAAATTCAACCATCTCTTTTCTCATAGAAAACCATTTGAAATGGTAATGGAAGGAATGTCTCTAATAGTGGTCTCTTGAATCAAAAGGTAAGAGCTAAAGATACATACAAATTACTAATTGCGGGTATGCAGAATAGTGTTGCAAGTATCATTTTTAAAGACAGAACTGGAGCATCATAGATCTATTTTTATAACTGACAGATGTTCATCATGATTTCTAATAACTTCAAATACACTTCCTTTTAACCCATAACTGATTTTTTTTTTCCTCCACAAATTGCTATGACAGTCCTGCCTAAAGTAACTAGGGAACAGAATTAAAATTAAGGACTCATTCAGATCTTTGGCCTCTTACATATGTTGGTGGAGATATGTTCACCGATTTATGGGATCTTACCCTTCTATGGGGAATAATGCCATTTCAGCTTTATGTGTTCTCAGGAGAGAGAAATGAGAGTGAGAAAGAAAGAGCAGTAGTTTATTCCTTTGCAATGAAGTCTTTGTTGTAATCACTTGGGAAAATGTTAGTTTAAGCCAGGTGTGTTAAGGGTGTGTGTTATGTGAGAGTTCTCGTATTATTCTCCCATTACTTAAATGCTTGATGAATGCTTTGTTACCTCAGCCCTTGTAAATGACAGACAGATGTAGGGGGATTAGACATAATCCCTGATACAATTTACCATTAATTCATTCAGGATTTTGGAGAGAGGTTAAATTCATTGAGTTTCCACCTGAGCTGGGTTACAGGCAAAGAAGGAATGCTGAGTAGTAGGCTATGGAATAGTAAACTTCAATGTCTGGGGCACGCACATATGTATTAAGGAAGCAGTTATGTACTGGAGCTGTTATAACATGCTATTTATGCTAACAAAAGGGTATGTATTTTATTTAATTCACATACAAGTAATATGAAAAGAATAAATAAACACCTTTTAAAGGAAGTGCAATAATCAAGAATTCATTCAGTAATAGCAAGTCTTATATGCTGATTTCTGTTTATTTCATCTAGTCAGCTCCATGATTCTATGTAGAAACCAATTTTCTAAATGAATAAAAAACTTTGGTTGCTAGCTGGGATCTGTTTCACTGGGGAATCTATATCTATCAATTTTGATTATGTTTATGAATGGACTTGATTGTTTTAGAAAAAAAAATGTCTTTAAAAATCACTTTAAATGAATGTAGTTACCTTAAAAGAGATTGTATCTCACTTGCATGTTAATGAAGGACAACTGAAATCTCTAACTAACTACTGAATTTCTGTTTAATTTATGGGTATCTGGGTGATTAGCTTTCAGAGATATAGTGCAGTTGTTATGATTCTGATTGCTTCTGGGCAGAGTATGCATGATCTTCAGGTTCCATTTAATGAATGTAGTAAAGTGCATTGCTTAAAGCCTCCATAACTAAATAAAGGCTGGAGTGCCTGTGCTATTTGTTTAAGAAGGAATAATTATGCCAATTTCTTCTTGTAGAGCTTCTTAAAAATTGCTCTTTGGCAATTTATTGTTTAGAAAGCTAAAGAGCAATTTTATGAATTTAGAATAATCTCCCAGAGAACTGCTGCTCCTAACTTACTTTGTTTTTCTCTAGGTAAAAGTGTTTATATTTTCATTAGTTTCATCTCCCTTTATCAGAGAAATGTGTTTTCTAACTTTACAGCTGCTAAGATGACTGTTTCAAGCTTTGCATTCTGTGGTTTCCCACTACAGGAGTGGGATGCTGGGTTTGGTTGCTGGGGAAGGAAAGTAACAAATAATTTAATGCTATCCTTCTTTTCCTCATTGCCTAAGTCAGCTTAAAAACTGTTAGAGGATGGCAACTAACATGGTCCCTGTTGATACACAATTACCTGCTAACCTCCTTATCCTGCATACCCCTCACTGCTGTTTCCAGAGGTTGGGCACAAGAATTGATACCCTAAAGCATGTATATTGCATGATTTTCCCAGTTGGAATGCAGAACGCTGCTGATTCATTTGTTTGTTTTTGTTTTGTTTTTTAATCTTTTATTTTAATTTTCTTTTTAAATAAGGCTCCACTTAGTATTTAAAATGTAAGTCTGGGTTTTGGGACATTTAAAGTAGTGCTTTAAATGTAAACTTTTCTGTTATGGGATTTAACCAAATTCTAGCATAGATTAAGAAGAATAGATTAGCAGGTTTCTTGTCCCTTCTGGTGAGGCATCTGCTGTTGAAAGACAGGCTATTGGGTTAGACAGACCTCCAAACTACCCTGAGGAAAAGTCTTACATCATTAAGAATGTTCCTGAAATAAACAGATCAGGATGGGGAAAAAAACACAACAACAAACAAGCAAAGAAACTAGGCAAAGAAATCAGATGTGGGAAAAGTTACTTTGCACTGAAATCTTTTTATGTCAGTCTAGGAGAGTGGTAACTTTAATTTCATATACAGCTTGCAAAGCTCCAAAGGAATCTGAACTTGCTGAACAATCTGATTCTTGATGTTAATTGCAAAAAAACACTAAGAAATGCAGATACAGACCAACAGGAAACCAGAACAATCTCCTGGCTTTAACAGTTTCCTTTCCAGAATTTGTTCTTTGTTGCTGTCTCGAAGCTCTCTGTGGTGTCTCAGGCCTGGGGTTTAGCCAGAGGCTCTTTTGGAGGAAAGAAGCCTAACTCAATCTCTTGTCATACTAGTCTTTGAGCAAAAGCAAACAAATTCCATATGTACAATTTTAACAACATTTATCTGTCATGAGGAGGAGAAATGTGCCTGGATGGCTATGCCTGTGTTCTGATCACTAAAGATCTTTTTCAAAAGAAAGATGCTAAGAAGGGAAGGATAGATTTGTGATTTTAGTCTGAGAGTGGGACAGTGGGTCTTGAATCAGTCCATAGTTCTGTAATATGTTTCCTGTGTAGACAGGAAAACCATTACAGTTTCTGAGCTGTCTAAACTGCAAGACACACACACAGAGAAAAAAAAAAAGGCTCAGGGGAGGAAAACATTTCTTTTCTTCCTCCTATTGACAATGCTGTAATAAGTGTGCATAGTAAATTTGTTGATCAAACCAAATTGTTGCGCTTGTTGAGCTCTGTGGGATATAATGGGCCTTGAAAACTAGCTTAGCCATGCTTTTTTTACAGAAATTTGTGGAACATGCTTCTTGCAAGGCCTGTTTGCTGTTATACCATGATGTCCGGTTAAGTAAACAAGACAAATTTGTAATGTTTGCCTAATAAGGAAATATGTTGAGTTGTTGTTTAGCACTAAAGGCGCATGCTCCAAGACACCAGGTCCTGACCCACCACGCCGGGGAAAATTACCTACAACGCAGTGGAAAATTACAGCCTTCGTCCTACGACTCTAGAGGGCAGCAAACGACCCCCTGGCGACGGCACGCTCGGCCGTAGAGGATACCGAGTTGTGAAAGCCACGCCCGGAAACCATGGACTATAAATAAGAGACTCTGGGGGGGAGCGGAGACTCCCATGGCCGCCCAGCGCTGTTTTGCCTGTTTACCTTTTTCAATAAAGTTCACCTTATAATTCGAGAAATAATTTGGTCTTAATCTATAACAATGCAGTTTATTATCTTTGCTTGTTTATCCAACTAAAACTGAAACAAGGAAAAACACATTCATAGTTAATACTTACACCTTTTCCTACTGTTTCTGATGGAAAGGGAAAGCAATTATATAGGTGTGGTGGTTTAGACCCTGCCGGGACCCGAGACCACGTTGCTGCTGCCCCACCCCCACCCTCGGACTGGGATGGGAGTAAAAAGCAAATCCCGGGGTTGAGATAAGGAAGATTTAATATAACAGTGTAACAACAACAACCCGAACAACAACAATAACAGTGATAATGTACAGAGCAAGAGCTATACCACACGGACACAGCACAAGGGTACAGACCCGGACAAAAGCCGTTCCCGCACTGCCCGCGCCTGGGCACCCGGACATGATGTCAGCATGGGATGGAATAGCCCGGCTGTAGCTCCCTCCCAACTGCTGGGGAAAATTAACCCCATCCTAGCTGAACCAGGACATAATCCACCCCTTATTCTATACCATTTACGTCACGCCCAGCAGCCATTTAACAATCAGAAAAAAAACCAACAAACCCACCCCCCCCCAATATAATTCATGGTATATTTTCACCCAAAATCAAGTCCTCTTGTGGAACACATCGGACTTCTCCGTCCTCCTGCATCACCCACCAGGTGCACCCAGGTCCTTGAGCAAAAGCAATCCCATGGGTGGGTTTGCCTTTGCCTGGCGCAGGACTAACCCAGACCATTTCTCCCAATACATCCCTCATGCGCACTACAGGGACTTTATCCCCGTCTACTGTACGTGGAAGTTTTGACTGAGCCGGGCCAGCTTGATAGGCAGATCCTCTTGTGTTGACTAACCAGGTGGCCTTTGCCAGATGTGTCCCCCAGTGTTTGAAGGTTCCACCTCCCATTGCTTTCAATGTAGTTTTTAGCAGTCCATTATAGCGTTCAATTTTTCCAGAGGCTGGTGCATGGTAGGGGATGTGGTAGACCCACTCGATGCCGTGTTCTTCTGCCCAGGTGTCTATGAGGTTGTTTCAGAAGTGAGTCCCGTTGTCCGACTCAATTCTCGCTGGGGTGCCGTGTCACCACAGGACTTGCTTCTCAAGGCCCAGGATGGTGTTCCGGGCGGTGGCGTGGGGCACTGGATGCGTTTCCAGCCATCCAGTGGTTGCTTCCACCATTGTGAGCACGTGGCTCTTGCCTTGGCGAGTCTGTGGCAGTGTGATGTAGTCAATCTGCCAGGCCTCTCCATATTTATATTTCAGCCATCGTTCTCCATTCCGCTGGGGCTTTACCCGTTTGGCTTGTTTGATTGCAGCACACGTTTCACATCCGTGGATGACCTCTCCGATGGTGTCAATAGTGAGGTCCACCCCTCGATCTCGAGCCCACCTGTATGTTGCATCTCTGCCTTGGTGGCCTGAGGTCTCATGGGCCCATTGGGCTATGAACAATTCACCTTTACACTGCCAGTCCAAATCCACCTGAGCCACTCTGATCTTAGCAGCCTGGTCTGCCTGCTGGTTGTTTTGATGTTCATCAGTGGCCCGACTTTTGGGCACGTGGGCATCCACATGGCGCACTTTCATGACGAGGTTCAACACCTGAGCTGCAATATCCTGCCATACTTCAGTGGCCCAGATGGGTTTACCTCTGCATTGTCAGTTGCTGTGTTTCCACTGCTGCAACCACCCCCACAGGGCATTTGCCACCACCCATGAGTCAGTATAGAGAGCGAGCTTTGGCCACTTTTCTCGCTCAGCAATATCCAAAGCCAGCTGGGTGGCTTTCACTTCTGTGAAGTGGCTCAATGCACCTTGCCCCTCAGCAGCTTCAGCGACTCATCGTGTGGGACACCACACAGCAGCCTTCCATTGCCAATGTTTTCCCACAATACGACAAGACCCATCAGTGAACAGGACATACCACTTCTCGTCTGGCAGCGCGTCATATGGTGGGGCCTCCTCAGCACATGTCACCTCCTGCTCTGGTGACATCCCAGAATCTTTGCCCTCTGGCCAGTTTGTTATCACCTCCAATATTCCTGGGCGGCTGGGGTTCCCTATTCGAGCCCATTGTGTTATCAACGCAACCCATTTACTCCATGTGGCATCAGTTCCATGATGTGTAGAGGAAGCCCTTTCTTTGAACATCCAGCCCAGCACCGGCAGTCGGGGCACCAGAAGGAACTGTGTTTCAGTGCCGACCACTTCTGAGGCAGCTCGAATGCCTTCGTATGTTGCCAGTATCTCCTTTCCAGTTGGTGTATAGTTAGCTTTGGAGCCTTTGCATCCCCGGCTCCAAAAAGCTAGAGGTCAGCCTCGGGTTTGCCCTGGTGCTCTCTGCCAGAGGCTCCAGGTAGGACCATTCTCCCCAGCTGCGGTGTAGAGCATGTTTTTAACCTCCTGTTCTGCCCTGACTGGCCCAGGGCTACTGCCTGAGCGATCTCCCATTTAATTTGTTCAAAAGCTTGCTGTTGCTCAGGGCCCCATCCAAAATCATTCTTCTTACGGATCACATGGTAGAGAGGGCTCACAATCAGGCTGTAGTCTGGGATGTGCATCCTCCAGAACCCCACAGCGCCCAGGAAAGACTGAGTCTCCTTTTTACTAGTTGGTGGGGCCATGGCTGCTCTTGTTTATCACCCCCGTTGGGATGTGGCGACACCCATCTTGCCATTTTATTCCTAGGAACTGAATCTCCTTTGCAGGCCCCTTAACTTTCCTTTGTTTGATGGTGAAACCAGCCTTCAGGAGGATTTCAATTATCTTCTTTCCTTTTTCAAAGACTTCTTCAGCTGTGTCCCCCCATACAATGACATTGTCAATGTACTGCAGGTGTTCTGGAGCCCCACCTTTCTCCAATGCAGTATGGACCAGTCCATGGCAAATGGTGGAGCTGTGGTTCCACCCCTGGGACAATCGATTCCAGGTGTACTGGATGCCTCTCCAAGTGAATGCAAACTGTGGCCTGCACTCTGGTGCTATCGAAATGAAGAAAAACGCATTAGCAATGTCGATCGTGGCATACCACTTGGCTGCCTTTGACTCCAGTTCATATTGGAGCTCTAGCATGTCCGGCACTGCAGCACTCATCGCTGGCGTAACTTCATTCAGGCCACAGTAGTCCACGGTTAGTCTCCACCCACCATTAGACATTTTCCACTGGTCATATAGCACTGTTGAAGGGTGAATGAGTTTTGCTAATCACCTTCTGGCTCTCTAGTTGATGGATCAGCTGATGGATGGGGACCAGGGAGTCTCGGTTGGTGTGGTACTGCCGCCGGTGCACTGTCTTGGTAGCAGTTGACACTCGCTGCTTTTCAACCTTCAGCAACCCCACCACTGAAGGGTTCTCTGAGAGGCCGGGTAAGGTGGACAATTGTTCAGTCTCCTCCAGGGCAGCTATACCAAAGGCCCACCGGTAACCTTTTGGATCTTTAAAGTACCCTCTCCTGAGATAATCTATGCCCAGAATGCACGGGGCGTCTGGACCAGTCACAATGGGGTGTTGTTTTGCCAATTACTAGGCCTAGTGCAAAGGACGCAGCCAGCAGAAAAACAATCCAGTAAGCAGATTCTATTGCACGTAGGGAAGTCAGTATATGGGGGATTGCTGGGGGTACAAACAAGTCAGATCACAAATAATAGATATCAACCACAGCGACCCCAAGAATGACACAGCACGACCAATAATGGATGGAATAAACAAAGACACAAGGTATCCCATAGAAAAAATGGGAGACACCCAAGTCAATAGGCTGATCATGTATGATAGAAGTAGCCCCATGTTGTCTTCCCACAAAGCCCGTGTTTGTAAATGCCAGACCTGACTGGGGCCCAGTTGCATGAAGAGACAGGAGGTCCTTCCCCAACAGGAAACTCTGCAAAGTGCATCCACTTCACAGACAGACACTCCAACTCTTCCTGCAAGTGGTCCCAGCTTTTATGCCCAAAGCAGGACACCTGGCACTCATTTACCCAGTGCAGGGCACCTGGGGCTTGTTTACCCAAGGGCTTTCCTTACAAGGTCGGCCACACCTTGGAGGAAAGCCAGAAGGCAAACTCATCCCCTCCTCTTAAAGGACCATGGGGCCCACCCATATGTCAACCTTAATTCAGGGCTTGGGGTTCAGACCCCAGCACTTCAGGTGTTTATGCCAGTTCTTCCCAGTTAGGCTCACTTCTGCTTCCAATAGGGTCAGCTGTTGGGATCCCCCTGTCACTCCAGAGATACAGATGGGTCAACCCCACTATAGCTTGATGGCATCAGGGTGCACAGTGCACCAGTATCCACCAAGGCCTTATATTCTTGTGGGTCTGATGTGCCAGGCCATCGGATCCACACCGTCCAGTAAATCCGATTATCCCTTTCCTCCACCTGGCTGGAGGCAGAGCCCCTCTAATCCTGCTCAGCATCACTCACTTGTTCTAAGAATGACTCTTGCTGTAGGAATGGCTCAGAGGTCCCCTCAAGAGGGTCAGGCATAAGACTGGACATTCTATTCTGTCTGGGGGACTTATAACTGGAAATAGGAGTGACGCTCTTCTTGGACGATTCCCCTTTCAGCTGCTGTACTTGTGCAGCTAGGGTGGAAGTGGGTTTTCCATCCCACCTCCTCATGTCTTCTCCATGGTCACGGAGGTAGAACCACAGGGTACCCCATGGTGTGTACCTTCCACTGTCTTTCTCTTGGGTGGGGAGGCGTTTGCTCCTAATGGCCAAGACATCGGCCTGTGCAGGTGGAGTGTAGGACACTTTCTTCCTGCCTGTTACTGAATTCAAAGTTGTATTGCTGAAATTCACTTTAGTTACATATTATAAATCAGAGTGCCATCACTTATAATCAAACCCCCAAATCTGATTGCCAGCTATAATAATAGCTACGTATTTACTTCTGCAGAAATGTCTCTCTTCACAGGCCTATGTACCATGCTTTAAGCCATTAAAACCCTTAGATTGATCCTCTGCCCTGCTGTTCACCCTGAGGCAAGGGCAGTCGGAAAAGGGTGAGCAAGTGATGGATCCCCTCCCCTCCTGTCATCAGACAGAAGGAGAGGGCTCAGGAGACAGGGAGGAATGGAGGGTGGTCCGTCCTCAGAGAGGCAAGCAAAACCCCTCCCAACCCCCTTCACCCTCCCAGTTGCCCTTGAGTAACAGGTATCAGGCCTTGGAACTACAGGGAGAGGTAAATGAAGTTGGAGGGGTAGATCAGTCTCCTGAATCACCTAAGGCTTGTCAGTCACCCAGACGCCTTAGGACTTCTTCAATTAAGAAGAAAAGGAGGGTAATTGTGGTGGGCGACTCCCTTCTGAGGGGAACAGAAGGGCCCATCTGTCGACCGGACCCATCCCACAGGGAAGTCTGCTGCCTCCCTGGGGTTCGGATTAGAGAAATTAAAAAGAAACTTCCTAATCTTGTAAAGCCCTCCGATTACTACCCACTGCTGGTTTTTCAGGTTGGCAGGGACGAAATTATTACAAGAAGTGCAAGGGCAATGAAGAGTGACTTCAGGGCCCTGGGACGGCTGGTTAAGGGGTCTGGAGTGCAAGTAGTGTTTGCCTCCATACCTCCTGCAAGAATGGGTGAAGAGGTAAGCAGGAAGAGTTTACAGATTAATGAATGGCTATGTAACTGGTGCCAAAGGCAGGGCTTTGGGTTCTTTGATCATGGGCTGCTATATGAGACACCTGGCCTGATGGTGGCAGGTGGAATGCATTTGTCCCAGAGGGGGAGAAGGCTTTTGGGGCAGGAGTTAGCAGGGCTCATTGAGAGGGCTTTAAACTACATGTGAAAGGGGAAGGGGAGAGAACTGGGTCTGTTAGGGATGAGCCCAAGAGCAATATGCTAGGGCCTGAAGGAAGGTGGTCTAGGGAGGATTTTCGATCATTGAAGAGAAGGGATAGATGTTTAGGCCCTGGCCACAAGGCCTCCTGCCTCCCAGGGGTCCCACCAGTGCGCTCTGCTTGCTTTCTGAAATGCCTGTACACCAATGCACGCAGTATGGGGAATAAACAGGAGGAGTTAGAGGTCTGTGTGTGGTCTAAAGGTCATGACATGGTGGCAATTACAGAGACATGGTGGGACAGCTCACATGACTGGAATGTGGTCGTGGATGGCTATGTCATTTTTAGGAAAGATCGGTCAGTGAAGCGAGGTGGTGGAGTTGCTCTCTATGTGAGGGAGCAACTACAATGTATTGAGTTTTCTCCAGGGACTGATGAGGGGCAAGTGGAAAGTCTGTGGGTGAGAATTAAGGGGCAGGAAGGCATGGGTGATACAGTTGTGGGGGTCTATTACAGACCTCCTGATCAGGACGAGGGAGTTGATGAGGCTTTCTACAGGCAGCTGGAAGCAGCCTCGCAACTACAGGCCTTGGTCCTCATGGGGGATTTTAACTACCCCGATATCTGCTGGAAGACTTACACAGCCAGCCATTCACAGTCTAGGAGGTTCCTCCAGTGCATTGATGACAACTACTTAACGCAAATGGTGGATAAGCCGACTAGGAGAGGAGCGCTGCTGGATCTTGTACTCACCAACAAGGAGGGTCTTGTTGAAGCAGTGATGGTCGATGGCAGCCTTGGCTGCAGTGATCATGAGATGGTGGAGTTCAGGATCCTGTGTGGGAGGAATAGAGTACCTAGCAAGACCAGAACCCTGGACTTGCGCAGGGCCAACTTTAGCCTCCTCAATCAATTGTTAAGGGAAGTCCCATGGGACAGGGTGCTAGATGGTAAAGGGGCTCAAGATAGTTGGTCAACATTCAAGGACCACTTCTTGCAAGCTCAGGATCAGAGCGTCCCAATGGGTATGAAATCAAGTAAGGGAGCTAGGAGACCAGCATGGTTAAACAAGGAACTGCTGGGCAAACTCAGGTGGAAAAAAAGAATCTATGGATCATGGAAGGAGGGGCTAGTCACTTGGGAGGAATATAGGACAGTTGTCAGAGGATGTAGAGAGGCAATTAGGAAAGCTAAGGCCTCCTTGGAACTTAACCTTGCAAGTCAGGTCAAGGATAATAGAAAGGGCTTTTTCAAATACATAGCTAATAAAACTAACACTAGAGGCAATATAGGCCCACTGATGAATGAGGTGGGTGCCGTAGAGACAGAGGATATAAAGAAGGCAGAGGTGCTGAATGCCTTCTTTGCCTCTGTCTTTACTCCTGCAGGCTTTCCCCAGGAGCCCCTGATCCCTGTAGCCCCAGAAGAAGTCAGGATAAAGGAGGAGTTTGCCTCGGTAGATGAGGATTGGGTTAGGGATCAGTTGAGCAATCTGGATATCCATAAATCGATGGGACCAGATGGAATGCACCCAAGGGTGCTGAGGGAGCTGGCAGAGGTCATTGTTAGGCCACTCTCCATCATCTTTGGTAAGTCATGGAGAACAGGAGAGGTGCCTGAGGACTGGAGGATAGCAAATGTCACTCCAATCTATAAGAAGGGCAAGAAGGAGGACCCGGGTAACTATAGACCGGTCAGCCTCACCTCCATCCCTGGAAAGGTGATGGAACAGCTTGTTCTTGGCACTATCTCTAGGCATATCAAAGACGAGGGGGTCATTAAGAGCAGTCATCATGGTTTTACCAAGGCTAAGTCATGTATGACCAACCTTATTGCCTTCTATGAGGAAATAACTAGGTGGATAGATGATGGTAGAGCGGTAGATGTGGTTTATCTTGATTTCAGTAAAGCATTTGACACTGTCTCCCACAGCATCCTTGTAGATAAGCTGATAAAGTATGGGTTTGGTGATCAGGTAGTGAGGTGGATTGTGAACTGGCTGAAGGAAAGAAGCCAGAGAGTTGTGGTCAATGGGACGGAGTCTAGTTGGAGGCCTGTGACTAGTGGAGTCCCTCAGGGGTCGGTACTGGGACTGGTGTTGTTCAATATCTTCATCAACGACTTGGATGAGGGTACAGAATGTATCCTCAGCAAGTTTGCTGATGACACCAAACTAGGAGGAGTGGCTGACACACCAGAGGGTTGTGCTGCCATTCAACGAGACCTTGATAGGCTGGAGAGTTGGGCGGGGAGAAACTTAATGAAATTCAACAAGGGCAGGTATAGAGTTTTGCATCTGGGGAAGAACAACCCCATGTACCAGTACAGGTTGGGGGCTGACCTGCTGGAGAGCAGTGTAGGGGAAAGGGACCTGGGGGTCCTGGTGGACAGGAGGATGATCATGAGCCAGGAATGTGCCCTTGTGGCCAAGAAAGCCAATGGCATCCTGGGGTGTATTAGAAAGGGGGTGGTTAGTAGGTCAAGAGAGGTTCTCCTTCCCCTCTATTCTGCCTTGGTGAGGCCACATCTGGAGTATTGTGTCCAGTTCTGGGCCCCGCAGTTCAAGAAGGACAGGGAACTACTTGAGAGAGTCCAGCGCAGAGCCACAAAGATGATGAAGGGAGTGGAACATCTCCCTTATGAGGAAAGGCTGAGGGAGCTGGGTCTCTTTAGCTTGGAGAAGAGGAGACTGAGGGGTGACCTTATTAATGTTTATAAATATGTAAAAGGTGAGTGTCATGAGGATGGAGCCAGGCTCTTCTCAGTGACATCCAATGATAGGACAAGGGGCAATGGGTGCAAGCTGGAACATAGGAGGTTCCGCATAAATGTGAGGAAGAACTTCTTCACAGTGAGGATAACAGAACACTGGAACAGGCTGCCCAGAGAGGTTGTGGAGTCTCCTTCTCTGGAGACATTCAAAACCCGCCTGGACATGTTCCTGTGTGACCTGACCTAGGTGTTCCTGCTCTGGCATGGGGATTGGACTAGATGATCTTTTGAGGTCCCTTCCAATCCCTAACATTCTGTGATTCTCTTCTGTTTAGGAATGAATTGTTGGTTGTTCAGAGCAGGTAAACACAGCTTGTCTATCAGGAGTTCCACATGGGAGAGAACGACTCTCCTAAACCATGCACAAAACTGTACACATTCACTATGGCAAATAATTTTTCCCTAAAAATAATCTCTGAAGCTCACCAGGGCAGGAAGAGGAGTCACTTGTTTAGCAACAGTCTGTGCATTGTTCCTTGAGATTCAAAATAACTTTATTTGATAACTGAGACTCTTCAGTTAGGTTACTGCTTGGTTGTTATAATGGAAAATAAAAACTTATCTACAATCCCTCCTATGAAATGTATCACTGCCTTTAGAAACCTTGACCAATACTCAATCCCTCTAAAGGCAGAAACAACAATCTTCTGTACACTTGAAGCAAGGATTGTGTTTGACCTTAGGAGAAATGTTGCAAGGACAGCAGAAGGGTTTTTGCTAGCAATCTTGGTGCATTTCAGATCTAAGGTGAAGTGAACAAACTTTAAGGATACAGGAGCAGACACCTGCATGCTTACTGAGGTCCTGACATCTCTTCCAAGGTGACCAATTAATACCAATTACATGATATACATCTCACACCCAAAGAGTGAAAAAAATTAGCTCATTTTCAGTAGATCAAACATTCAAGAGTAGATATTAAACTTCACTCATCTTCAAGGCAGAACAGATTCAGAATTAGAAAGCTGCTGGTAGCAGGTGCCTTTGCTGCCTGGTGAAAGGACACCCAGCAGGACTTTTGGGTGCAGGGACCCCTGGTGCACCACTACATACAGCTGTGCTCCAGAGCCAGACCATCACAGCTTCCTGGTTTGGCTAAAACAGAAACGATTTTTCTTTCAGTGATTTCCCCTCGTTATTGTATTTCTCATTTTGTTGTTATAGTTTCTTTAAATCTGTTTTAGTTTTATTTCCAACTCTTAAGTCTCTCTCCTTTTTCTTCTTTTCCTTCCCCTGTCCAGGAAGGGAGAGAGGTTCACAGAATGTAACAGTTCAACAGAGTTAACTGAGAACAGGTTAACAGAGAACATCTGCTGGCCCAGCCTCAAACCATGACACAGTGACAAGCAGGCACAATGGAGCACAACCTGCTCCCTGATAGTGAGCCCATCCTTTGTGCACCATATGTAAGGGACTGATGTGGTTATATTATGGTTCACAGATCCCCAAACATAAATCCTCCCTGGGGTTCTGGGGAGGAAAACAAGGCAGCTAAAATGAATGGAATGATTGCATAATGAAATATGCAGTGCCAGAGGTACCTTGGAAAGATATGAAACACTGATTCTTTTTCCAAAGATGAAAGAAACAGAAATTCAGTATAACCACTAATTTAGCGTAAATTACTTTCCAGTTGTTTTAGTTTCACTCAGCTCAACATGTTAGTTATTTTCCTCCCCTTCCTGTTGGATGTTTCAGCTTTTTTCAGGAGATAAAAGATATTTTGCTCCAAAGAAATAGAAGCTTCATTATTATTATTATTTTGAGCAGCAGATAAATCCATGAAAATAATTCCAGAGCCAGACTACCTTGAAATCTGTGTGACAGAAGTAATGAAATGACTTTATCAAAAAGTCTTCATAAATTACAGTGTCTGTCCACTGCTAGATTGAGAAAAAAGCAGAGAAAATTAACATTTCAAGAAATTGTTCCCTCCTTACAATTTAAGGAGTTCCAGGGAAGCATATTGCAAGGGCCAGGATTTTAGCTTTGGTTAAACCTGGATTTTTGCAGTGCTGCATTTCAGTTAGAGATGGAAGTTATTGCTTAGGACTCTGTACAAACACAAGATTGTTCTGTCAATCCTTCATTAAATATAGTTGTTGGGTTTTTTTACTGTGTCTGGTAAAACAGTAAAAAGATAAAACTTACCATGAGGAAGAAATTTTAAGAGGAAAAAAACCCACAAGTTAAATAGCTATAATTTTGGAAAGTGACAACTTAACAAAAAACAGGATGCTTTTCAATTTAGATTTAGAGACCACAACAATACTTACACACAAACTTTATAGAGGATATGGACACAAATGGTGAATTTATGTCTTTATAATTTGAAAAATGCCACTTCCAATGACTTAAAGACTTCATCCATGATGTAAAGCAGAAAGATGTAATTTACCACTAAGAAAAACATGTACCTATGAATTTTTCTGAAAATAAACATCTATTAATACTTCATTCAAATATAATTAAACATATCAGAAAACAACCAGGAAATATGTCTGTCTGTTTTTTGCAGCCTTCAAAATATTCTGTTGTTTTTCTGAAAACTTTTCTGATGCTGAAGTTCTTTTTGAGGGTGTGATACAGCTAGAGAGAAGCTGTTAGACACTATCAGAAAGAATTTTTACTTCGCCAAGTTGAAGTGACACTCATGTCATTTGAATTCACAAAGAAAATGTGCTTGGAAAGAAACTGGCCAGGTGTGGCAAAAGGGCCCCCAGTGACAAGCACAGCAACTGAGGTCTGAACAATACACACATTCCAGTCAAGTGGTCTGAGACATATATTCAGAAGCTCAGCTGCATTTCAAAGCATCAGTGCAAGAAAAGCATGAAGCAGGGGGGCTCCCTGTTTGCTTGTGCACTACAGGCAACACACCAGGGAGCCTGTGGGTACTGGTGCCTATGAGGGTGGGAGTGGGAAAGCGAGGAGGAAGGATCTGTAGCACTAAACAATTGTGTGCAATGGAAAATGTTGTGTTGCATATAGGTTAGTGTAAGGGTATAGGGAAGTGTAACCTGAACAAACAGCCTCTACAAATAAAGCAAGGACTATGCAGACCCACAAAAATCAGATATTGGCAGAAACAGGCACTGACTGAAATACCTCTTTGGAGATGAACAAAATCCTGTCTTACTCAGAAAAAGGCTTACCAGACACCATTTAATGATATAGATAGCTGGATATGTTTCTTATTAGTACAATATAATAGACTGTTATGGGACAATTTTCTATATGTGAAAAGGGAAGACAAGGAATATATATTCCCTTAAGGGTTATAAAATGAGGACCACGGAAAACAGGCTGAGCACTTATTTTCCAGCAGAGGAGTAAATTTCAGTTGATGGACTCTACTAGCAATTTTTTTATAGCTGTAATAAACTTCTACTGTAAATTTTGCTTATGGACTTCTTTAAGGATCCCAAACACCAAATACTGAAAATAAGACGAAGATGAATTAAAAAAAAAAAAATAAAAAGAAGAATAGAGTCAAGAAGATAGCTGTTAAAGCACATAGTGTTATTGTAATCTATTTAGCAGAGATCAAATGGGAAGATAATGAAGAATTGTGTTGATCAATTGCAATCAGATAGAGATTTGCAGAGGTTACAAGATGAGGCTTCTATGGCCGATAAGAGGGGTTACAGCTTTTGTTCACTTAAGCAAGAAGAAAAGGTGGTTTCAGAAAATGATCAACAAGAGGGAAAAAACAAAGGACTTCTGGGAATTGTTTTATAGTTGCACTAAAGAATCAGAAAAAACCCTAAAATCTCACTTCATCGTGAATAACATCAGCCAAAGAATTTTCTAATTTACTTTAAAGCTACACTTTTGTTGCAGTTTGTCATTTGTTCTTTTTCAGTCTAGTTTCCTATTCTGTGTCTGCAAGCACACATATCTGTGGTCTATGAAAAATTCTGAATTCTTTTGCCAGTTTAAATCAGATTTGCCAAGAGAATATAAGTTTCACGCGTGGTGCATTCTTATGACAGAGTGAAAACACACAGCCAGCTATGAATGTATTAATATATCCTGTGGAAAAGACTGCAGTCTCAGCTCACTGCTTTTTAGTTAGCCTTGAATCTACATAAGTGTTTATGCAAGAGTTGCAAAGTCAATAAAACTGGACTGCCTTGATTGCTGCCCACTGAACTACCTGAGGGAGGATTGAGACGGGGGGGGGGGAAGGGGGGGGAGCAAAAAGAGTTAATAGAAATAGTTTAATTAGAGAAATATGCAGCTCTTGCTTGGAAAGTATGTAAAGTATGTAATCTTGCCTCTCCTGCTTGGAGACCTTGCTTGCTAGACAAAACAGGTGCTACAGGCCGCTGATTAGAAGGAGGCCATTGGGAAAGGGGAGAAAGGCTCCTGCTCCTTCTGATAAGGGGGAAAGGTCGAGCATTCGAGCCTGGAGAAGAGCCAGAGGCCCACAGAGCATGCGCAGCCAACTGAGGAAGACACAGAGCCTTCCTCCCGAGACCCCCGAAGAGGACCACCAGGGAGCACTGCGCAGGCGTGACCAGGCGGAGCAAGAGGCGTGGAATATTATAATGATCTGATACAATGATGTAATGTTTATGATACACTCCTCATGAATATGTATTACTTAGTGCCATAAAAGAAGCACCCTTTGGCCCCCCAAGTGTGCAAGTTCGGAGGAGCGATCCCCCTTGCACCCGGCGCTGAATAAACATACCTACTTTATAACTTTACGAGAGTTATAGTGTCTTTTCCATGCGTCAGTTGGCACCCCAGATGGGACATCTCTGCTTGGCTGCAGGATCGACTGAGGGACGGACGTCCTAGGCGCGCCCCAGACCTTTCTGGAGGAACTCCGCTCCTCGGCCGCTCACTGCAGGAGCAGACAAGGACCATCTACACTTGCGGACAAACGGTATGTTTTATTGGAGTAGCCTGTAAGTCGTACGCGTGGCCGGGGCAGCTGGTAAATCGCACAGAGACGTCTGGCGTGCAGCACAGTCCCTGTAGGGAAGGAGTCTCCGTTTGGTGGGGAGCCGGCTGGGGAGGCGGGCTGGGGGATTCGCTCGCGATCTTCGGGGTGAACTGAGTGAATCCCTAGGGAACAGTTGTGTGTGTGTAACTTTAGGAGCCCGCTATAGAATTCGCTGACCGATAGAGCGGCCGCTAGCGATCCTCGGGGTGGATCGAGTGAATTCAGAGGTAGTATGCATGAAATGAGTGTGTGGATATGTATGTTGTGTATGTTTGTCTAAAGTGTTGAAGTGCCCTAACTAATAAAAAATCATCGCGTTTATTGGTTGGGTTGTGGTTTGGAGTCTGAGATCTTGTGCTCCGAAGGTGGAGATCCAAGTCCCCTGAGGGTTCGGGTCCCCCTTTTCTGACGGATGTAGTGGAAATTGAATTATGGCTAAAGATTTATGGCTTATGATTTATGCTGAAACATTGTGACTGGCACCTTTGTGTTTGAGTGTAAGGAGCTCCTTTGCGTGGCTGTGGGCTGTGTTGTGTGATTGTTTGGTGTGTGGAGCTCCGATCCGCTCGTCCGCTGTCCTGCGGGGGAAAGGGGGGGGGCGGTCGGTGTAAGCGAGTGATATTTGAGATGCCTGAGCTTAATTGCCGGTTCACTCGGCTAAAGTGTGACCCTCAGTTAAGGTCTGAGTGTTAACCGTCTGTGTCTTTATCACGAATCACACAGCCGTATGGCAGATTCATTATTGTCCTATACATGAAGGAGGGATTTTTTCTTCGTGGTCCAATCTTTGTGATCAATTGTGAACAATATGTTTGGGTTAGGTTTGAAGGCGACTTTTAGTGCAGGTGTGGGAATTGATTAGATTGGGATAAAATAGGGGTAAAGGAGAGCTCGTGAAGATTTAAGGTCGTAGGGAGGGAGGATCGAAGCCAACCTCCCATCCCCCTGGAACGGAGCACACCCTAGTGCCTGTCCTTTGTGTCATCACTGTTGTTTGTTTGTTCGGGCAGTGTTTGAATTGTAATAACTACATAATACCTCCAAAGGGGAGGCAGGAGTTTTATCCTAGCTGCTGCCTTGAGCTTCAGTGTATACGCTGCGGAGCCAGTACACCCTTAAATAGATTGCGTTGGGTTAATTATCATTGTTGCAGGACCCGACGTCACGTATTTTAGATTAAAATCAGAATAAAAAAAAAAATACAAATGAGAGATCAGGGATAGCCCCTTCCCAAAATCCCCAAAATCAAATGCCAGGAAAGTGTTTTTATTGTGGGCAGGAGGGCCACCTTAAACGAGACTGCCCTGAGTTGAAAAGAGAGGAGAAATTGTTTCTGGTTGTAAATTATGAAAAAGCGAAGGAGGCCGCTTTAAGGCCAGAGGCGATCATGAGACTGTCTCTAGTGCCAGAGATAAGGCGTCTGCCTGAGAAGCAAGTATTCAGTGAAAAGGAGATAACAACTTTCAAGGAATTAGGAACAAAAGAGTCAGGCAGGCAATGGATCCTCCCTGATGGCAAGGAACTGGTGAATAAACAAGTAATGAGACATATTTTAACTATTTCGCATCAAGGGAGTCATTGGGGAGTTCAGGCAATGTGTGATGCTGTATTAAGAAAATATGCCTGCACAGGACTGTACACAGAAGCTAAACAAATCTGTTGTAGCTGTGTAACATACCAACAAATAATCCCCAGATATGGGATTGCAGGGTATATTGACCCAGATAAGGGAAGTCAGCTCACTTCACGTATCCCCCCCAAGAATGAATGAACACCCTAGAGAGAAAGTGGGAGTTTCATACTCGATGGCATCCCTTCTCTTCAGGAAAAGTGGAGAGGATAAATCAAACATTAAAGAAACACCTGCCAAAATTGGTTTTAGAAACCAAACTATCATGGACAAAGTGTTTACCTCTGGCCTTTCTCAGATTCAAACTGCTCCTAGAAAGGATCTAGGAGTGTCACCATATGAGATGCTGTTCGGGCTGCCGTATCTGGGAGGAGATGGCGAGGTGCCCACTCTCGAGACCAAAGATAAATTCCTCAAGAACTATGCACTCGGGTTGTCCTCTTCCTTATCATCCCTTAAGGTACGCGGACTGCTGGCTCAAACTCCACTTCTGGAATTTCCAGTACACACCTTCCAGGCAGGAGGCTGGGTCCTAGTGCATGCCTGGAAGGAATCAAAGCTCCAGCCCGAGTGGGAAGGACCTTTTCAAGTACTGCTAACCACTGAGACTGTTGTGAGAACTGCAGAGAAGGGGTGGACTCACTACACATGATTAAACACAGGAGAACTGTCATATTTCAAAGCAAACTATCTTCAAAAAAGGGGGGGGAGTAGTGGCGCATGTTAAGGAGGACTGACGGGGACCTGGGGGATCTACCCTAGCAGATCCACTGGTTACAATAAAGCTAGGGAAAGAAGAAAAAGGAGTAGAATTTTTGGTGGACACTGGGGCAACATATTCGGTTCTGAATCAAGCTTTAATACCTCTGGAAAATGATTATGTCATGGTAAAAGGAGCAACTGGCCAAAGTGAAAAGGCATACTTCCGTAAACCTTTAGAATACAAATTGGGAAAACAATGGGGCATTCATAAATTTTTGTACATGCCTAATTCCCCAAAGGCACTCCTGGGCAGGGACCTGCTAGAACAATTAAATGCAATTATTAAATTTGAAAAAGGGGAAATTATTCTGGAGGTAAATGATCAGCAATATGTACAAATGCTGAGCTTATTTTTAACCAGCATATCCATCGAGGGACAAATTAATACAGAAGTATTGAACCAGGTATTTCCTGGGGTATGGGCCACTGATGTGCCAGGAAAAGCAAAAAATGCTCCACCCGTTGAAGTTAGACTTAAAGAGGGAAAGCAGCCAGTGAGAATCAAACAATACCCCCTGAAAAGGGAGGACAGGGAAGGAATTTACCCGGTAATAGAAAAATTTTTACAATTTGGGTTATTAAAGGAATGTGAATCTGACTTTAACACCCCCATACTACCTATTTGTACACCTGATGGATCATACAGAGTGGTCCAAGATTTACAAGCTGTAAATAAAATCACTGAAGATCTTTACCCGGTAGTACCAAATCCGTATACTTTATTAACTGAGCTAACACCTGAACTAACCTGATTTACCGTTGTAGATTTGAAAGATGCCTTCTTTTGCCTCCCTCTCCATGAAGCCAGCCAGAAAATATTTGCATTTGAATGGGAGAACCCCAAGAGTGGACGGAAAACTCAGCTCACTTGGACGGTGTTGCCTCAAGGATTCAAGAATAGCCCTACTATATTTGGAAACCAGCTTGCAAAGGATTTAGAGTCCTGGGAAACCCCACCTGAAGAAGGAAAGATAGTGCAGTACGTAGATGACATCCTGATAGCTACCTGGACAGAAGAAGCCTGCATAATGTGGACAGTAAGTTTGTTAAATTTCTTGGGGCTCCAAGGGTACCGGGTGTCTAAGAAAAAGGCTCAAGCAGTAAAACAAAAAGTAATCTATTTGGGCTATGAAATTAGTGCTGGGCAGAGGTCTCTGGGACAAGACCGGAAAGAAGCAATATGTCAAACCCCGAGACCACAGACAGTGAAAGAACTACGAACCTTTTTGGGGATGAATGGGTGGTGCAGGCTATGGATTTATAATTATGGACTGCTTGTGAAGCCCCTATATGCACAGACTGTAACCAAGCAAAAGAATCTTCAGTGGACCAAGGAGGCTGAGCAAGCTTTCAGGCAACTGAAAAAGGCTTTGATGTCAGCCCCGGCTCTAGGACTCCCAGACGTGAGTAAACCATTCCTTCTTTTCTCCCACGAAAACCAAGGAATTGCCCTTGGAATACTGGCACAAGACTTAGGCCCATATCGCCGGGCAGTTGCCTATTTTTCCAAACAGCTAGATGGCACTGCAAAAGGCTGGCCTGGGTGTTTAAGAACAGTTGCAGCTGTGGTACTGAACATCCAAGAGGCACGAAAGTTCACTTTGGGCCAGAAAATGACTGTGCTAGTATCTCACACAGTATCTGCAGTACTGGAAGCAAAAGGCAGGCACTGGCTTTCTCCACAGAGGTTCCTGAGATACCAGGCTGTCATGGTGGAGCAAGATGATGTGAGAATTGTGGTTACTAACATTGTCAACCCAGCTTCTTTTCTCAGTGGGAATATGGGAGAGCCGGTACACCACGATTGCCTAGAGACCATCGAAGCCACATACTCCAGCCGTCCAGACCTGAAAGATGACCCTATGGAAAACGCAGAGACCTGGTTTACCGATGGGAGTAGCTACGTTGTAAGTGGTAAAAGATATGCCGGGTATGCCATCACCACCAGTCAAGAAATAATAGAATCAGGACCCTTACCCACAAACACTTCTGCACAAAAGGCAGAAATAATCGCTCTGACACGAGCCTTGGAGCTAGCCAGAAATAAGACTGTGAATATTTACACAGACTTAAAGTATGCTTTTGGAGTCGTACATGCACATGGAGCAATTTGGAAAGAAAGAGGACTGCTGAACTCGCAAGGCAAGAACATTAAGCATGCAGCAGAAATTTTAAAATTATTGGAAGCAGTTCAACTACCGAAGAAAATAGCAATCATGCACATAAAGGCACACCAAAGAATGAGCTCAGAGTTGGAAAAAGGAAATGAGCTGGCGGACAGAGAGGCAAAACTGGCAGCCAAAAGAAAGGTGATAACGGAGGGGGCTTTAATTCCTGACGGGCAAGTCTCCCTAGAAGGTAAGCCAGAATATACCAAAGAGGATCAGAAGTTAATTACAGATTTAAAAGGATCGTATAACGAAGAAGGGTGGGCTCTCACACCACAAGGGAAACTGGCTATTCCCTCTCAGATGGTATGGTCCTTAGTAAGGGAAGAACATAAGAAGGGGCATTGGGGGCAGAAGCCCTGTATAAATATTTAATTGAAAAAATCTTAGCTAGAAATTTGTATACCACTGTGAGACAGGTGACACAACAGTGTGACCTTTGCCTCCAGACTAATCCCAAAAATACCCCAAAACTGGAGATGGGCCAAATTGGGAAAGGGAATGGACCGGGGCAACAATGGCAGATTGATTTTTCAGAACTTCCAAGGAAAAGGGGGTACAAATATTTACTTGTACTAACTGATACCTTTTCAGGTTGGCCAGAGGCATTTCCTACTAGAACAGCCCAAGCTCGGGAAGTAACCAAAATATTGCTATATGTAAAATCTCTTTTAGAAAAAAACTTCAGAACCACAGTGGGAAGGCCCTTTCCAGGTGCTTCTTACCTCCTTCACTGCAATCAAGATCAGAGAACAAAACGCATGGATCCATCACACCAGAGTGAAGAAAGCTCATAAATCCTAATGGAGAATCACGCAAGTCCAAATGGGAAAACTATCTTCCTCACGATCATAATTATGATCCAGGGATGGGAAAACACCTTTAGTCAGAGTGGTACTGAATGGCCTTAGTCCCAAGCATTTAATCAGTATACTGGGTCTATGGGGGAAGGCTATTATTTAACAGGTTTAAATCTCTCAATTGTAGTTATGCATGAAAATCAGGTATATGCAGGACAGGAATGGGAAGAAAATGATTTGGAGGATTTTGGAAAACAAACAGTCTGGCAACTTCGGGGAACTATAGGGGAAACAATCAAAATAGGATGCCGAATGATCAATGGGACCACCCATGAGAAGGCTTCCCTAATTAGCGTGACCACAAGTGCAAACCTATCCTATGGTGCTCCCCGTTATCGAAATATTGTGTAAATGAGTTAAATTGCTGGTATAATTTCACCTTAGTGCAGACTATTGAGGTAATTTGTCTCTGGGCCCATGATACTATCGGACTCTCATTCAAAATTAAAATAAAGGCCACACCTCACGCCACACCACCTCACCACACCACCTCACCGCACCACTACACCACACCACCACACCACACATCACACACCACTTAAACCCAGAATCTATGAAATTGGCCCATATGTAGTAAGAAACACAGGCCAACAACAGATTTTGTTTAACCCGGAGTGGTCTCTTAAACGTGTTGAATTGCTAATGCAGACTAATATCTCTGACATTCAACCAGTATGTTCTTCCTTTACTCAAACATCTTTCAATGGCTGGACAACTTGGCTGCAGAAGGAGGTGCCCTTCAAGGGCAGAATGCGAAGAGATCTAACTGGAGTATTGGGGACCGGATTGGGGGTCCTCAATGGAATTGATTCAGAAATAATAATGAATAAATTAGCTGCTGCAACTAATGATTTGACAAAATTGGAACAGCCTCTGCAGTCTTCTCTATTAGCATTAGGAACCAGTCAATGGCAATTCTCAAAAGTATTACCAAAATGGGAAAGGATAGAAGAACGAGACCACCGAATAATAATAAATGCACTTGATGTAGCCCAAAATAATATATCTTTGGCTCTCAGTTGTATGCAGGCACAATTATGGATACAATCACTGGCCGCCTTAATTATAAGAGAAGGCAGTGAGGGCATTTTCCCCATTGAAATTCGAAAAGCTGTCTGGGACAATGCCACTGATGTAGAAAGGAAGCTCCAAGCTTGGTGGACCCGAGGAAATTTCACCTACAACCCTATTACTAATGTGGCTACTACTTTTGTGTTAACCATACGTAACGCCTCAATATACACAATCCACCCCATCACTGCACTAGGATTAAACCATGATAAAACAGTGCTCTATCCTTCTGAGCACAGGGCATGGGCACGGAGAGCAAACAAGAAGTGGCAGACTAAATTTAGAATCTTGTGCTACACGAAAACAACAAGGGTTTATTTGTGAAGGTAATACAATTGATGCCCAAGACATTTGCCTTGATACTGAGCAAGGCATTTGTCACTTTGAGATCCATCCAAATATCAGTCAAAAGACTGTACTTGTATATATTGGTCAAGGTTGTACATGTCTGAGAACTGCTTGTGCTTCTATAGTGATAGATGAAACAATGATAGATAGCAAGAATCGTTCTAACTTTTGTATTTGCAATTTTGTTATACAATGTTTCACAAATTATTACCTGTACCTATTGGAATGAATCTGACATTAATAAGACAACTAGTAAAGCACCAAGATTTTATCAAAATTTTGGAAGAGGTCCAAGAAAACGGGAAGAAAACTTTGATAACGGTTTATCATGATACAAAACAAATAAACAGAATTTTAAAAAGGGGTAAAACAATATGCAAGCCATAATTGGTGGGATGTACTTTTTGGATGGTCACCTACTGCAACTGGTATCCTGAATACAATGTTACACCCTATTGTTGTGCTTCTAATATTGGTTTTACTTAGCTTTGTGTTCTCTGTAATATTGTGTGTCTTGAATAGGAGAATGTTACAGCAACTGGCCATGCTAACTTCTGTATCTAATGCACATGGGAAGGCACTGAGAGATACCTTTTGAAACCATAGAGTCATAGAATTGTAGAAATAGACTACTAGATAAAGAATTTCTGTATTAGTAAAAGAATTTACTAACTCTGTAGAAAAGGGGGGACTGAGACGGGGGGGGGGGAAGGGGGGGGAGCAAAAAGAGTTAATAGAAATAGTTTAATTAGAGAAATATGCAGCTCTTGCTTGGAAAGTATGTAAAGTATGTAATCTTGCCTCTCCTGCTTGGAGACCTTGCTTGCTAGACAAAACAGGTGCTACAGGCCGCTGATTAGAAGGAGGCCATTGGGAAAGGGGAGAAAGGCTCCTGCTCCTTCTGATAAGGGGGAAAGGTCGAGCATTCGAGCCTGGAGAAGAGCCAGAGGCCCACAGAGCATGCGCAGCCAACTGAGGAAGACACAGAGCCTTCCTCCCGAGACCCCCGAAGAGGACCACCAGGGAGCACTGCGCAGGCGTGACCAGGCGGAGCAAGAGGCGTGGAATATTATAATGACCTGATACAATGATGTAATGTTTATGATACACTCCTCATGAATATGTATTACTTAGTGCCATAAAAGAAGCACCCTTTGGCCCCCCAAGTGTGCAAGTTCGGAGGAGCGATCCCCCTTGCACCTGGCGCTGAATAAACATACCTACTTTATAACTTTACGAGAGTTATAGAGTCTTTTCCGCGCGTCAGGATACCATTTGAACTGGGGGATATGCACTGGGGAACAAGCCATGTTGCTCTTTTTAAGGTGTATGTATTTGCTTACTCTTGCTTGCAAGCTTGAGGTCTCCAAGGAAGCACGAGATCAAGGATGAGCTTTCCCATGGTTAGCTTTAGATTTAAGCTTCTTGCACCAAAGTGGGTTACAGTCTGTTAGTGCTGTCTTAGTTTGTAAAGCTCTTATGATCTGGTTTCTGCAGAGTTTAATAGTAGCATTTACTGTTTAATATTCTAGCCACATTCAGAGACATTAGTATTTCCTCTTTGTTGGCAGTTTTTCATTTTTTAAAGTGATATATGCAACTGAAAGTAGATAATATATACCTTGTCTATAGAGTCCCCTTCAAATATACCAGGCATAGTATTCAGGTGCATAAAGCACCCCTTTTTCTCTTTGTTCTTCAATTATAGTTCAAAATAGAAATATTTAATCCTTTAAAATCTTATTGTAAGCTTGTACTATAGGCACTACACTCAAAGCCATCCTTTCTTTAGAAATACCGAGGCCTTATATCTTGTTGTTACCCTAATCTTTTGGACTTTTCCAGGTATTTTACTGATAAAAACCAACTGTGAAACTTTTACTTTTCAATTAGGAATGGCCATATATCTCACCATTTTTTTTTAAAGGTCAGATATGTGACCATTTTAGTGAAGAAATTATCCTACCTTCAATAAGTGGGCCATATTCCAACTGTTACTGAGAAAGGAAACACTTTCCATAGATACAGTCTCTCAAAAATGTTTTCATTTTCCACTTGTATTTACCTCCAGTAGCTTGTATCTCTCCATGACTCTCCCTACCCCTTTTCCTATCATGCACTGCTGGCCTGAATGCAATTTCCAAGACTTACATTTGGGTTACAGGACCAGTGAAGAACACTAGCTCCCTCTGAAAGGGTCAATTTATCATCTAATAAAGGACTACCTGTTACAAATGGAACTATAAATTTTCTTTTAAGAAATTGTGACCACAGAGGAAAATCTATAAATTGACAGTTTGAATTTGTTGATATCCCTCCAAAACATGTTGGTTTGGCTTTTTATTTTTTAAGCACCTATGACTTAAAGTACTTTGAGGAACCCAGAAAAACATCGGAGGATTTATTCAAATTAAATTCCCCAAAACATCTATTCAACACTTAGGTCCTCAGAATTACCATCAGAGTACAGTATGTGAAATCTTTTGTGTGACATGTGCAGTTCACCCTGGCTGCATCCAAATTAGAAACACCACAGTAGAAGATTCCTTACTCATTTACTAACTTTCCCCCCCTGCATTGTACTTCAAACAGCATTCAGACATGCAAAGACATTTAAAAATGAAATCCAATAAAAAACTAATTAGCTGACACTCCTATATCCCTCCAAGGGTCCAGTTTTGTTGAAGCTCAGGACAAGGTTCCTATTTTAGACTGAAATGACACCTTCTTCCCTACCTGTAAGTGAATCAAGACTGAGTCAGTGGACAGACTAGTTATATCCACTCAGTCAAGACCTAATTAAGGTATATCCTGATGGATATAGACACGAAGAATATTAAGTTTAAAAAGAAAATAGAGAAAAGAGGGTTATATTTTGATGAGCTCATGTTTTGATTAAATCCATCAAAACTCATAATTTCAGTTCTGCAGGAAACAATGAACTCTTAAAATTATTTCTACCTTAAACTAAACCCAAATCAAATATTTTTGTCCTCCCTGCAAAATGGCTTTCCAAAGACATTTGTACCCGAGTGCCCAGTATGTCCTTTGATATAATCAAAATTTTAATTTTACATCACCTTTCATTTCATAATGATTGCATTTATTATTTTAAGTGCTTTTCTAGTATTTTGGTAATGCAGTATATGGCAAAAGGTCTCCTTACATCTATTTTGCTAGTGTCAGGCTGCTTCATGAAAATACAAGTAGCATCATCATAGAATCATTTAAGTTGGAAGAGACCTTTAAGATCATTGAGTCCAGCCATAAACCTAACACTGCCAAGTCCATCCCTAAACCATGTCCCTAAGCACCACATCTTCACATCTTTTAAACACCTCTAGGGATGGGGACTCAGTCACTTCCCTGGGAAGCCTGTTCCAATGTTTGATAACCCTTTCAGTGAAGAACTTCTTCCTAATATCCAATCTAAATTTCCCCTGGCACAACTTGAGGCCATTTCCTCTTGTCCTATTGCTTGTTACTTGGGAAAAGAGTCCTACAGAGCAATTGCACACCATGACCGTAAACTAATAAAATCATATACCAGTTATTTTACTAACTATCCATTTCACTAGTAAAAATAGCAATGCATAATGCTAACATTGAGAAGCAATGTAAAATTATTAAAAGATATAGTTAAGTTTTTAAATCAACACATTTCTGTATTTTACAAACTAAACTGTTAGAGGAATCCTTTTCTTTTAAAAGTTTTTCAAGGAAGTCTGTTTTGAGATATATTTGAGAGTCTGAAATAATGGTTAAATACAAAACCATTAGCTGATAAAAAATGTTATCTTCAGATGAGAACTCATATTAACACATCGTACTGTCACAATGTCAACTTAAAGGAAGCTAAAAGTCAACCACTGTGTGTGACTAGCAATACTGACATGTGCCAAATAAGATATTTCATCATCTATATTAAAAATGCAACCAAATACCCCTGTACCCCCTAACAAAGTCCCACTCCATTGCTTTATTAATGGCCTTAATAAACCTGGTAAATCCAGCTACCTAGGTATCTTAAGTCTACGTTTAACCTGAACCTGGGGCTAAACTGTAGTAGTTGTTCTACTACCCAATGGCCGCTCCCCAGCTGAGAAGGAGAATCAGGGGAAAAAGGGAGAAGCTCCATGGGTTGAGGCAGAAACAAATTTAACCAAATAACAAAACTAATGCAATTGCCAACATAAAGTATACATGGTTCTACTCAGCCTGGTCCTTAGAATAAGCAGCAAAAGGAACAGAAGACCAAAAAAGAAGAACCCCAGTAAAAAGAACATCCACTGCTGTGAACTCCCTCCTTTTATAATGAGCATGAGTAGGTGGTATGGGATACACCTGTGAAGTGCTGGGGTCTGAACCCCCAGCCCTGAATTAAGGTTGACATATGGGTGGTTCCCATAGCCCTTTAAGAGGAGGGGATGAGTTTACCTTTTGGCTTTCCTCCAGGGTGCAGCCGGCCTTGCAAGGAAAGCCCTCAGGTAAACAAGCCCCAGGTGCCCTGCATTTTGATAACAAGTGCCAGGTGTCCTGTTTGGGGATAAAAGCTGGGCCCACTTGCAGGAAGGGTTGGAGAGTCTGTCTGTGGAGTGGATGCACTTCACAGAGTTTTCCTGTTGGGGAAAGGACCTCCTGACTCCTCATGGAACCGGGTCCCAGTCAGGTCTGGCACATTCAAACGCGGACTTTGTGGGGAGGCAACATGGGGTTACTTCTGTCATATGTAACTGCCTTGTTCTCCTGGTTGTCTCCCATCTGCTCTGTGGGTTATCTCGTGTCTCTGTTTGTTCCATCTGTTATGAGCAATATTGTGTCATTCCTGGGGTCGCTGGGGTTGATGTCTGTTATTCGTGATCTATCTGACTTGTTTGTACCCCCAGCAATCCTCTATATACTGACCCCTTTACGTTAAATAGAACCTACGTACTGGATTGTTGGTCTGCTGCTGGCTGTGTCCTTTTTACTGGGCCTACTAATTGGCAAAACAACCTGTGAGTCAGCTGCCTTGATTGGATCTCCCAGCTGACTCAGGGCTACTCCTGGCCTGCCTGCCATGGCTGGCCCATGGTTCTATTCCTGGGAACCAGGACACTTGACAATATCAACTCAAGAAAGAGTGTTGCACTACAGGCCATGCTTTAACAATTTCTGGTTTATGGACCATTTCTCATTTATGCAGACAAGAACATTCTTTCCCAAAAGTCTGAAGTCAGCAGACAGCAGGCTGGTAGGTGGATGCCCCATCTTGAAATACTGTTCTAATTTGAAAGAAAGGATGAGCAGATACTCTGAGTGTTCAAACATGCATGGGAGTATGGCACTAACATTTTTCTTTAGAAGATGTAGTATATAGATTTAGTCCTGGATTTTTTGTTTGAGGTTTTTTGGTTTGGGTTTGGTTTTTTGGGGGGGTGGGGGAAGATGGGGGGAAAAGCATAATTTGGTGGGTTTTTGTACTTGAGAATATTGCCTTTAATGTACCATTCATAGAAAATTCTCAGCCATTTGAAGAACATCTCTGCTTTTCTCTTGTGTCTGAGAAAATTTTAGCTGCTCAGTAGAAAGACTTGGAATAGATCATTCATATCTACTTTTTCAGGTTTTTATTCCTAGATGAATGACAAATTATAGTGAGCAGAATGTCAATGACAGCATAGAGAACAAGTGATTGATGAGGGGTTATTACAACAAAATGTTATTACATTAACATTATGTTAAATTTTAACATTATGTTAAATTCTTGATGAAAGTTACATTGTAGAGATGATTTTCTCCAGATGAATGTAAAAGAAATATGATCAGAAATCATATGTATAGTGAAAATAACTAAGTAAGCCTGTTATTCACAAAAAGCAGTTGCTCAAGCATATATTAACTTCTCTAATTATTTAACAAAGCCTTTATAAATGTGAATATTCACAAACTTTAAATAATATTTGTCATTAATAATGCTTTGACAGTGAGACAAACTGAATAAAACCCTGAATATTTGCTTTTTCTATCTGTAGTTTTCAGGACATTTATCGCCATGATTTCTCAATGAAGTTAAGATTTGCAAGCATCTGTTTTGGTAATAGGCTCTGATCTTTGATCACCTATATCTACAGCTTTAAACTTCTTGATTGTTACTGATAGCAGTTACTGTGGTAGCAGAGAGCTCAGTATGGATTACACAGAAGTCCCATTTCTTGCTTAGTTTTTCATGACTACACTTAACTCCATACTGCTATGAAAGCACTACAGGCAGTACCTATGTCAGTGCAATGCTTGCTAATTTAAATCTATGCAAACATCAGTCAGAGCAGTGACCGTAGCGTGTTCTTACCCCGAAAGTATGGCTGTGTCAACATCTATTTCCTCCTAAATAAGAATTGTTTTCCTCCTTTGCTTTGAACTATTCGGAGAAAACTTTCTCCAGTATTCGAAGCCTTACAATGTATTTTGAGGATGGGTTGTTCTTTTGTCTAAAGATTCATTTGTCACAAAAGTAGTACTGCACTGATCCTCTGCAAACCACAGGATTATAGATTTACTAGTATTCCCATTTTTCAGTGATTATATAGTAGATATGGAGAATAAAATTTTTTTCTGCTGTACTGAGTGTGATATTTTTGGTGCCATGCTCCTTGCTTCTTTACTCCATCCCTACTTTTTATATAACATCTGTTTTGAATTTATTTGCTTCTGCAGATCACCTCACATTAAACCAAACATTGCATTCACCTTTCACAGTCCTAAACAAACCATAAGAATTCAGGCTAATAGGAACAATACTTAACAGCCATATCCACTCTTTATAATTTATTTCTCTCCTTTACTGAATGTTGACTTCATCAAGTTAGCTCAATAGGAAAGGACATGGCCTGAGAGTCTGGAGTAAGATTTATGGTTTGGAGTTCACTGACCATTTTTGTGTAAATGAAATGGAGCACTACACCTTTCAGTCCTGTGCCTTGGCTGCTGGCAGTGATGGTGTTCTGCCTGCCCTGTTCCAGCTTTTTTGTGCTTTACAGTGAGAGCTGCTTCCTTTGAATAAAGTTCTTGCCTCAGAAGAGCCACAAACTTGTCACATGCCTACACCAACCTTAATCTTACACAAGTTATCATTAATCCTGTATGCAGTACATATCAATCTCAAATATTCATCATCACTCAAATTTATTGAAAAGAAGGCAATTGGACTACACTGATTTATGTTCCACAACAACAACAACAAAAATTGAAATCTGAAGCAGCTCAATGTGTAATTTTTCCAAATGACTGTTATTCTTTAACTAGAATAAATTATATCTGAAATAGAATTCTGAACCTAGTCTCTTGGAATAGATACCAGTCTTGCATATCTCAAAATATCTTGTAAATTTTAATCCCAGACACAGAAAAGGAAGTAAAGATCAACTAACAGGTCCATGAATTGGTGACACTGGCATGTAGAAAAAGGAAATAATAAAAAGAAATGCATTCTGTATTTTGTTTATCAGAAGCTTCCAGCAGATGAAAAAAAGGAAACTGGTTTTTCAGAGTGGTAAAGTATTTTTCAAGATTATGAGAAGACAATCAATGATAAGTGTAAAAAAAGATAAAATTAAAGTAGTAACATCCTTTTCAGTGTCCTTTCCATTTAAGATACACTGAACTGCTACAGGAAAATCTATTACAGCTGGTTATCGCAGCGTACTCCTTTGTACTGTAAGCCAGTCTGTAACTGGCCAGCACATGAACTGCAATACCTTCAATATGAAGGTTACATTCACAAAAGAGGTTATATCCATGTTGGAAAGTATTGTGACTCAAAAGGACCAAACCTTAAAGGTGAAACTGTCAGTGCTGAGGATGCAGTGGACACACCACACATGAATTTTGTGGGGGAGTCTCATAAGCTGGGCTCAAATCTGATCTCGTGGCCTTGACTTGTGGCACTCTTAACCTATGGCCCTTTAACAGCTGATGAGCATCTTCAAGTTCAGTTTCATCCAAAAAGAATAAATTAATCTCATGAGTTTGTGGGTTCATCTGAAAAGAAAACAGGTCATGCACTCCAAAACTCTGGTAGGAACCAAAGTGCAGAAAATGGGGGTGACCAGGAGAAGTAATTCAAAAGCATTCGCAAGTAATCTGAACTAAAATTCTAACTTGGGCTCCACATAGCTTTACCTTACGCCTGCCACCTTCCAAAGAAAGACAAAACAGACACAAAATTTATAACATTTATGCTAATTCAGTAAATGTACTTCAGTTATGCCATAATCTATGAAAAAATCTGTGGGAGTATATTGAAGATGTTGAACCTGGAATAAAATATTGTATAATTTATAAAGAACAATTTATAGTAGTGCAGTGTTTAAAATGCAGTTCTTTCTGAAAAATAAACTAATTGGCATAATGAAATTTCATATATTTTCAGATCAGATCTCTTCAGCTTACAGAAACAACTCTGCCCGCCCAGACATCTGGATATCAGATCTACAAATGCAACTGAGACAAGTCTTCCTCAGATATCATCATGACTAATAAAAGCAATGTGTCTAAAGTAGTCTGTAGATAGTACTCTGCGCTTATATTTCCTTTAAACTGTATCCCTAGTGACAATTGGTGCAACCCATCAAGAGCAGATAGATTGTCTAGAAGTTACAGACGAGAATTTAGCAAGCAATTATTTGATGATGTGCATGAAGGATTCAAGCCCCATTCGTGTCAGCACAGCTGCTCTTACTCTGTGAGGCTGCCCTTCATTTTGTCACTGGAGTCAGTAAATCCATACCAAAAACAGGTCTAAAATTACTTTCAGACCAGAACTACTTTAACTGCCACTTCTTGTCTTCTACCTTGTATTTTTATTCTGTCCTTACTAGCTATGTATTTTACCTAATGGTCTTTAGTTTTCCTGTTTCTCAGCAGCTTTATGAAGGGAAAACAAATACATATGCCTTCCAAAGCTGAACCTTTGATCTTATTTGGTTTATGACATTGATCATAAAACCTGTATTACCAAATATGCATATACATTTTTAATCTGCTAAGGCAAACATAAACTTCAATAATAAATTGTTTATGTAATGTAGAAAATATTTTCTTCATTGTCTTATGTCATTTGACAAAATTCTGGTTATATTTTTTTCTCAAGTGTAAGTTTGAACTTTCTGTTGTACAATTTGGCATATAGTTAACATGTTTAACTGTTACTGTTTTACAAATCACCTACTTAGTTTATCTATGAATGCCCTAGAGTGTAATAAAATATCATAGGGAAGAACACAATAAACCAGTGTTATTGAAAAGAAGAAAAAGACAGTTAGAAAGTTAAATTTTCAGACATGCTATATTTCATCCAAAAAAAAAGTTTAAAGAAACAAAATGATGTGCTGCTTTGATATTTTACAGTAAGAAAGTATTGTATAACATACAAAATTATCTATGGTAGTTTTAAGGATGGTGGGTGGGGAGGAATTAAATTATGAAATGAAAATTAAATTATGAGACATCTTCCATTAGTACCGAAATATTCCCAGCAATGCTATTTATACAAAATATGTCCTTCCTGATAATCACATCATAAACAAGACAGCTACTTATTGCTGTTTTTATTAAGTTGATTTATTATTGCAGACTTACAAACAGGCTCTTTAAATCTGCGAGTAAGACAGTAGAGTTACAGATATATACTATCTAAAACAAATTACTGAAGAATTTGAGCATATGATTGTCCATTACTGCTAATTGGTACATCCTGTAATGGTACAATGAAAGTAGAATAGATATTTTTTAGCTCCAAATTAAACCAGATCTTTTTATGTCGAGTCATTAAAAGCCCAGAATCAGTGCACCAAGAATTTTAAAGAAAATGGCAATCATCTCTTCTGAGATCTACCACAGCTCTCCATAGGCTGTATCTTTAATACACAGAAACTGATTTTGCCCTCAGAATAGGGAAATAATGAAGTCACAGAATCTCTCAGTGGAGCAGTCAGCCCCGAGGGTATGTGGCATATCTCTTCCCATTGATCTGTGTCCAGTTTCCCAGGAACAGCCCCCCAGCCCAGCCATGGCAGGCAGGCCATGAGTAGTCCCGAGTCAGCTGGGAGTTTCAGTCAGGGCAGCTGCCCCAAGCTGACTCACAGGTGTATCCCATACCACTGACATCAAGATCATTGTAAAAGGAGGGAGTTTCCTGCGGATGAGGAGGTCCTTTTCCTATGGCTCTATGTTCTTGGCTTTTTGTTCCTGCTGCTGATTCTAAGGATGAGGCTGAGTATAAGCTTATATACTTTAGACTGGTGATTGTATTATTTTTGTTATTTCATGAAATCTGTTTCTATTTCAACTCTTCTTCCTTTTTTTGCCCTAATTCCCCCTCTCAGCTGGGGAGGGGTCATTGAGTGGTAGAACAACTGCTACAGTTTAGCCCCTGGTACAGGCAACCTGACACAAAGACTTCTTAACTTCATGATCTTGTTAAAGATGGGGTTTCAAAGAATCATAGAATAATTGTGGTTGGAAGGGACCTCCAGGGTCATCGAGTCCAACCTTTATCCCATCATATTCCTAACCATTAAACCACTAGACCATGGCCTCAAGTGCCTCATCAACCTGTTTTTTGAACACTCCCAGGGACGGCGACTCCACCACCTCCCTGGGCAGCCTGTTCCAATGTCTAACCACCCTCTCAGTAAAGAACTTCTTCCTAATATCCAGCCTAAACTTCCCCTGACGCAACTTGAGGCCATTTCCTCTTGTCCTATCATTAGTAATTTGGGAGAAGAGACCAACACCAGCCTCACTACAACCTCCTTTTAGGTAGTTGTAGAGGGCAATGAGGTCTCCTCTCAGTCTCCTCTTCTCCAGACTAAACAACCCCAGTTCCCTCAGCCGGTCTCCATAAGGCCTGTTTTCCAGACCTCTCACCAGCCTCGTTGCCCTTCTCTGGACTCGCTCCAGCACCTCAGTGTCCTTCTTATACTGTGGTCACCAGAACTGGACACAGTACTCAAGGTGTGGTCTTACGAGTGCTGAGTACAGGGGCACGATCACCTCCCTACTCCTGCTGGTCACACCGTTTCTGATACAGGCCAGAATGCCATTGGCCTTCTTGGCCACCTGGGCACACTGCTGGCTCATGTTCAGTCGGCTGTCAACCAACACCCCCAGGTCCTTTTCCACCAGGCAGCTTTCCAGCAATTCTTCCTCAAGCCTGGAGCGCTGCATGGGGTTGTTGTGGCCAAAGTGCATGACCCGGCACTTACCCTTGTTGGGGAGTAGACTAGCTACCTAAATCTCACTGTGATTCATTGGACCTTGCTTCCCTGATTCCTTTGAAAAATCCCATACTGCAATAAAATTATATACCTTAAATCACCTCTGTAGTTTACATAGCTTTTTAAATTCTTCTCACATGATTAAAGATGAAGAATGGGAAAGAGTTAAGTAAAATAGTTAAACTCAAGTTATATGTGATGTATATTAGGCTAATGTTTGAGTCAGGAATTTTTAGTGACTATGTTATGCAGGTGGACATCAAGCAAAAAAAATTGCATCTGCTTTTTAGGATGTGTTGCTCTTTGTTATGAGTTCAGGATCACTGCATTATAAAATAAGCTATCCAGAAAATCCACAGCTAATGTGGATTCAGTGTAAAATTCGGATCTCTCTAGTATCAGTGCATTCAAAACTGAGTGTTGGTTTGGATCTATTTTCTAATACATAGTATTAGTGGGCTAAATTCCATCTATGTAAAAGGTTAAAAGTTTGGAGATACCTTATCACAGGGAAGTTTTCTTATGTCTCCTACCAGTTTCCCCTGTCCTAAGAGGGTGCTTACATCAACTGTGTACCAGCTTCCATGAACCCATGGTTTGCTTCTTTCTCAATGCATTCTGTGCTAAGGCTTTGAAATCAGGGATCAGCAACCAGAAGACTGCAAGAGAAAAATAAACAAGGGGAAAATGAGCTAGAAAGCAGCAATGCCACATAATACCTGACTAGTCTGATACCTCCCTGTTTTAACAGTACATGTTTTCTAGGCAAGAGAAATACAGCAGATCCAAATGATTCATTCAGTGTGCATCCAATACAAGGATGCAGGAATTAGTGAAACTAGAGAATGTGAGGATTACTACAAAAGTAGCAAAGCAAGCAAGAAACAGGCTAAAGGGAAGATGTTTTTATTGCATTGAAATAGGAACTACTGTGCTAGAATGAAGTTTTAGTACAATTCTGGAGGTTTTTTCTTTAATACTTTTATTAGAGTAACTATTAAAGAATAGAGGCATCCTAATGGCATTTGTTCAAGATACAGCACAGTCAGGAAGAATTAGAGGCCTTAAAGACAGGATGAAATTTCATGCTGTAACATGAAAACACTGTGGAGGAATGGCTTGCTGAACAGGGCCGAATGTAACAGCTGTGAGTGAGCAGTACTGATAACGGGAGCTGTACTGCTGATAGCTGTAGCTTCCCAGGGTCACTCTGACCTGGAAGCTTGTGGAAAGCTCCAGGTCAGAATAAGCTCGAATCTGGTGGAAAGTTCCAAGGTAGAACCTGCAGGAAGAATCCAGAAGAAGATAACCGCAAGAGGCTGGAACATGCAAATGTAGCTTTATGCTTAGCCAATCAAATATAGACAAGTAGGCATAATTTGTGCTTAGCCAATCAAACATAGATATGTAGGCATAATTTAACATAAGTAGGCATAATTAACCTCCAGTGTATAAAAGGCATAGCAGAACTTGAATAAAGTGTTGAAGCTTGCTTATAACTCATACTGAGTTGCGTCTTGCTTCCCTCGCCTTCTCCAACATTCTGCAACAAAACACCTCCATCAAGGAATTAATAATGAAAATTGAGGAGTTACCAGTTAGGAAATACAATGGTGCTGAAAGACTTGAAGGCACCAGTGGATCAGAATGTAGATCAGAAGGTGACTGAATTTGGCATCTCTCTGTAACCCCTGATGTGATGTGGGATGGGGAAAAGAAGGTATTTCTGTGTTAATCTGGCAGTAGATATCCAGTCAAGATGTAAGTTTTGTTATTCATATGAGGCACTGGCAAATTGGATTTTGGAGTTCCAATTCTCCAAATAAGAAAATAATAATTAAAAAATAATAAATGCAAAAGATGAATTCATGGCACAGAGCTCAAATAAAGACTGCTCAACAATTTGGAGGACCTGAAAGCCATTAAGTTTTAATTAGCTGAGTGAGTAAATTTCTAAAGCTGCATGGGCTAAATGTGAGAGAGGGAAAAGACTATATTAATTGATAGTGGTCTGAAGAAAATAGAAGCTAAATAACTACAAATGCAGTTATATGGACAGGTAGTTTATAGCTTCTAAGACTCAGAGGACAAATATTCTGAAATATCCTTATTACAGTGGAAATCTAACTGATTTTAAGTGAGAACTTGATATATATGTGAAAATACTACTTGATATGTTTACCTGTACCAGCAAAGGACAACATTAGAGGACCCAGTAGGTCTGCTCAATTCCATTGTTCATCGAAAAATCAGTCATTTCACTGACTGCTCTGAGGCAATTCTGAAGTAGCAAAATGAGAAGCTATGTATACTCAGCAAAATTATTTAATTCCCATGGTGCACCAGTGCTTGTACAGCACATTCTCTCTGTTTTGGTATTATTTTTCAGTAATTTCTCTTATAGCTGCAAGAATTTATAAAACATCTTTACTTCCATTCTCTTGGCTCATACTCATCCTTGAGAATTTGAATTCTTTTCCAACTTCTTTCTATTCTCCATTCTGTCTTCCTGTGATCTGACACCACAAACTTTCATCAACCCCTTTCTGACCAAAACTGCAACATTTTTTCCAGTCACGGTGCTTTTTTGAACCTATTGATCATTCCTGGAGTTGTACCTTGTTTGACTTCTGTAAATCTGGGAGTCTTTCCCCATTGAAACTGCTAGTAAGATAAAGACAGGGAAAGCATGATGACTCAACATTATGTAAACAGGGAGAGCTTTCAGTATACTTCATCTAACCCTCTGGTCAAGGTTTCCTAAGTGTTCCACAATTGGAAAAGGGAGTTTAATGTTCAGTAAATTGGCTTTTTTTCCCCTGATGTTTTTTACTTTATTTGAGAGATGCTCCCTTTTACTGCAAATCCCAGCCACTACTTCATGCTACAAGAAAAATAAGTCACATATTGGTCTATTTGAGAATTTTCTTAGTGCAGGCTAATGCAGAAAGCATACCATAATCATTAATTTGACCTCATTTGTTGAACTTAGGTCAGTTCAGGGATAGGAGGCACTAGGTTATGAACTGAAGGTCTCAAGTAGTTGGACACAGAAAGCTTACATACATAACATCCTTAAAGACTGCAACAATGGTAACCCAGTGAAAGTGCATGTTTGTGTTGTGTGCCCGTGTTTGAACATATGCATGCATCTAGGCTTAGCTGTATCAAAACCTGTATTTGTATTTAAAGTATGTCCTGTCATTTGTTAGTAGGTGACTACTGGCACCTGGATAACTACTGAGAGTATGTTTCAGTCTGGTTGCTTACGTTGGCCCACAGTCCCACTGAAATCACAGCAGTGCTAGGCAGGAGCTGGAGTGTACCGTGCCTGGTCAAATTTTAGGATAGGGGTGTTACTGGGTGTAAAACACATAACACGCAGCACAGAGCTTGGTTTGATTCAGTGAAATATTCTTTTGTGATATAGTCTAAAACTTGAATCTGAGACGCTCATATGTTCTAAATAGGGATTCAAATCTCTTGAGCAAGAAATCTTGAGAGGTTTCTTGTATTTTCTCATTCCAGTCAACAAATATACCAAGCAGAACAATCTTTTTTTTTTTTTTCTCAAGGTGAAATTCAGAGGTCTAGATAAAAGCCAAGCTCATTAATGCTATTTTGATGGTTACTTAACATAGATTAACAGCATGTTGGATAGATGTGTATAAGTTTGTTCTTGATGTTTTCCTGCAATGGACTACTAATGAATATTTTCTTTTGACAACTCTTTAATGCCTTAGTTCAACTGAATGTAAATCAAGTACAGAGAGAATATGATTTATTTTAAAAATTGATGATTTTCTGTAGCATCTTTTTTTTATCTGTCAGCCTAGTTATTTTGTCTCCATGAAACCTAGAAAGGGTTTTCCTTGATTACAGAATCCTAGAACCACAGAAGTGCTGAGGTGTGAAAGCATCTCTAGTCTGTCTTCCCTGCTGTCCAGTTGAGTTTTGAAAGTCTCCAACAATGGAGACATCACAAACTCTATGGGCAATCTGTTCCAGTGCTTGACCACCCTTACATTAAAAAGAAGCAGTTTTAATGTTCAAGAAGAACTTACTGTTTTTTAGTTTGTTCATTCCACCCTGTCCTTTTCATAGACACCAATGAGAAGAGTCCGGCTCTATCTTCTTTAGTCTCCTCAGACCTGTGAGTAGGGGGGGTAGATCACGTGCCGGGGGGTAGCTCACACATCTGGGAAAGGGGGTTGGTCATGCACGGGCAATTCGGGTGGCGTTTGAGTGTACAGGTATAAAAGCCTTTGTGGCGCAGCATTAAATTGGAACAGCTATCCACGACGTTCGTGCTTGTGGTTGTTCTCCTGGGATGGGATCCCAGACCACGGCACACGGAGATTGTCGCCTCAGCAGCAGCGACACTTTCACAAGATTTATTGGTCTCTATGTGATTGCTTGCCATGACTTCCCGCAACTGGCGCCCGAACAGGGACCCTCAGAACCGCTGCTAGAAGCTGATGATGTCAGCATGAAGAAAAGCAGACGGAGAGGGTGGAAAAGCCGACCGAAAGTTGTCGCTGCCCCGGCGACAGTCGTTCCGCAGTGCCCAGCGGACGGAGATGGTGCGCACCGGAGGACAACTGGTCCTGTTCTGAATCTCACTAAAGGTTAGTGAGCGGTCGGGGAGGAGATGGGGTTTACGCTTACCAAAGTGAAGGAAGCGGTAATTAAGCTCCTCCAAGATATACTCTCTGTGAGAGGAATTTCTTAGGACGCACAAGCCCTGAAGGGTCTGCTGCAGTGGGCATGGGACAGAAACTTGATATCCGGGGTGAAAACAGCGTTTGAGCTGTCTGCCTGGGAAGCCATAGGCACGAGTCTGTGGGATGAAGTTAGCAACGGAGGAAAGAGTGGCAAAGAAGCCTATAAACGTTCGATACTGTGGAAACAAATAAGAGAGACTTTGAGCACAATGAAAGGGGAACGGGCTGCTGCTGCTGCTGCATATGCGGCTTTGACTCCCGGAGAGGAGAAAAAAGGAGGGGCCGACCCTGCACCCATGGCGGTTTCTTCTCCTTTTAATCCTTTCATGCAGAATATCGAGATTCCAGGACCTCGGAGCTCCACCTCCCCAGTTAAACATTCCACCCCTACACGGTCACGCTAGCAACCTAATCTTGAGGGCAAAGTCGTTAAGGCCTATTAGGCATGGCACCTGAAACTTGTTTCTCTCAGTGTTGTTCAAGTTTTACCGCATTCCTTTCCCATTGTTTATGGCCTACAAGTTCCAACACATCCCTGCCTATCAGTTGAGCAGGCAGCACTAGGGGCTCTGCTCTCCAGGCCCCATCCCACAGCTAGGGAGATCTTCAACCTCTAGACAGGGTATTTTTGTTTTGCCTGGAGTAATTGATGCTGATTTTGTAGGAATTGTAAAAATAATGGTCTATTCATTAACACCACCTGCTTTTATTCCAAAAGGTAGCCCCATAGCTCAACTGGTTCCTTTTAAATCTTGTGTTCCTCGACCGGGTATAGCAGAACGAGGAGACGGGGGATTCGGCTCAACAGGATCGCCGCAAGTATACTTGTCTTTAGACATAGCGAAAGCAAAACCTGAATGTGTGATAATCATGATAGCAAAAAATGGCCAGAAAAAACAGACAAAGATGCTAATCGACACAGGGGCTGATGTGACAATCATCTCAAAATCACAGTGGCCTGATACATGGCCTACAGTTTTTGCCCCATCCGGTATTTATGGGATTGGCGGAACACAGTCAACCCAAATTAGCAAAGAGGTGATTACATTTCAGCTTCCTGACGGTGTAATAGTTACTACCAGACCCTACATCATGAATGTACCTATTACACTTATTGGCAGAGACTTACTAAGTCAAATGGGAGCTCAGATTGTAATTCAGCCTTTTTAGTGGTGGCCACTGCTGAGCAGCCAATCCTGAAACTGAAATGGAAAACAGAAGAACCAGTATGGATAGATCAGTGGCCGCTTAAACAAGAAAGGCTGCTAAAAGTCAAAGAACTAGTAGAGGAGCAATTAAAAGCAGGACATATTGTTCCTTCAAACAGCCCCTGGAACACACCAATCTTCACTATTCCCAAGAAAGGTGGGAAGTGGCGATTGTTGCATGACTTAAGGGCGGTTAATGCAGTCATGGAAAATATGGGGTCCCTGCAGCCGGGTTTGCCATCTCCTGTTATGCTACCCGAGGACTGGGATTTACTGATTATTGACTCGAAAGATTGTTTTTTCACAATTCCACTGTGTAAAGATGATGTAGAATCACAGAATCACAGAATGTTAGGGATTGGAAGGGACCAATAGAAAAGTTTGCTTTTTCGGTTCCCTCTGTTAACAAGGCCAAACTGGCAGAAAGATATCATTGGCTGGTCTTGCCTCAAGGCATGAAAAATTCTCCTATCATGTGCCAGGCATTTGTTGCCTGGGCCTTAGGACCAATTCGAAAGAAATATCCGCAATTGATAATGTATCACTATATGGATGAGATATTAATTGCTGGAAAACATTTGCAAAAAGAAACCATTTTAATAGCGATGACCAGAGAATTAGAGAAGAGGGGGTTAAAAACTGCCCCTGAAAAAATTCAACAGCAACCACCTTGGAAATATTTAGGCTGGATCATCACAGGAAGTAGTGTCAGACCACAAAAATTAGAAATCAAATCAGATATCAAAACGCTCAGTGATATCCAGAAGCTGGTTGGCGATATTCAATGGGTAAGAGGTATCTGTGGCATAACAAATGATGATTTAAAACCTTTAATTCAGTTATTAGGCACCTCTACTCAAGCTAACAAGCAACGTGAGCTTTGTCCTGAACAACAGTGTGCATTGAGCAAAATCAGTGAAAAAATATCTCAGTGTCATGCAGCTCGATTTAATCCTCATTATCCTATTGTCCTTATGATTGTCAATTCACAACAAGGTAGAGATTGGCCACTTGCCCTCATCATCCAATGGGTGCAGGAAGGGCCAAATCCTTTACGCATTTTAGAGTGGATATTTTCTCCAATGAGGCAGAGAAAAACCGTTGTGACACGAATTGAAATAATTGCGCAATTAATTATGAAAGGACGATCTAGAATTCAAGAAATAGCAGGAGCGGATCCACAATCAATTATTGTGCCATTGGTTCAGGAATATTTAGAATGGCTCATTAGAAATTCTCTTGCTTTGCAAATTGCCTGCGCAGATTTCACGGGTCTCCTCACAAATGTTTATCCTGCTCACCGCATGATCCCTATGCTGCAAAACCAGACCTTTGAGGAACAGCTGTATCAGTCTGAAACACGGGTAAACGGTATCACTGTTTTCACCGATGCAGGAAAGAAAACTAAAAAGGCAGGAGTCACCTGGGAAAAGGAGCCTGGTCAATGGAATAGTCGCATCATCCAGGGAGGGACTATAGACTCCTTGCAGACATTAGAGCTCCGAGCTGTAATATGGGCATTTCAACATTGGAATGATCAGCCACTGAATACTGTATCAGACTCCCTCTATGTGGTTGGAGTGGTGTGGCGCATTGAAAGGGCTATGCTTCGTGAGGTCTCGAATAAGCTGCTTGCTGAGCTGCTGCGAGAATTATTGTTGACCTTAAATGACAGACGTCACTCATATTTAATCACCCATATTCGCAGTCACTTAATGACTGAAGGATTGGCCATTGGAAACAATAAGGCTGATCAATTGGTAGCTCCAGCTTGGACTGGTCCACCTGTAAATACTTTTGAGCAAGCAAAAAATTCCCATGCATTTTTCCACCAATCAGCAAAAATGTTAGCACGCGAATTTCATTTGCCCTTGACAGATGCACAAGGGATCGTGAAGTCCTGTCCAGCCTGTCAGAAAATAGGGTCTGGAGTTGGCCTCGGGGTCATCCCTAAGGGGCTGCGGCCCTTGCAATTGTGGCAAATGGATGTGACACATGTTGTAGAGTTTGGCAGATTGAAATATGTCCATGTTGTAATTGACACATTTTCTATGGCTGTATGGGCGACAGCTCAAACTGGAGAGTCTAGTAAGCATGTTCAAAGGTACATGAGTTCTGCAATGGCAGCCCTAGGCATCCCACGGGAAATCAAAACCGACAACGGACCGGGATATGTGGCTCAATCCACTCAGTCCTTTTTCCAACTTTGGGGCATAGTACATGTTACAGGTACTCCACATTCTCCGATGGGTCAAGCTATTGCATAACGGATGAACCAGACACTCAAGTGCCTGCTTCAAAAACAAAAAGGGGGAGAAATAGGACTGCCACCTGCAGATAGATTGAATAAGGTTATATATGTATTGAACTTTTTACGTCTGCCACAGGCTAGTCTAGTACTGCCAGTCGTGAAGCATGGAGCAGGATTGAAAGGGGATATGCATGTGTCGTTACAGATCATGGATCCAAATGGGTACCGGCAAAGTGGGTGAAACCATGGCTGTCAGAACCAGATCCGCAGATGTCCTAGGCTGACATATGGGTGGTTCCCATGGTCCTTTAAGGACGAGGGGATAAGTTTGCCGTTTGGCTTTCCTTCAAGGTGCAGCCGGCCTTGTAGGGGGAACCCTTGGGTAAACAAGCCCCAAGTGCCCCACATTGGATAAATGAGTGCCAGGTGTCCTGTTTTGGGCATAAAAGCTGGGGCCACTTGAGGAAAGAGTGGAGTGTCTGTCTGTGAGGTGGACGCACTTTGCAGAGTTTTCCTGTTGGGGAAGGACCTCCTGACTCTCCCTGCAACTGGGCCCCAGTCAGGTTTGGCATTTGCAAATGGGGCTTCGTGGGGAAACAATATGGGGCTACTTCTATATGATCAGCCTATTGGTTGTCTCCCATCTCTTCTGTGGGAGACTTTGTTTCTTTGTTAATTCCACCTATTATTGAATTCCACCTATTATTGGTCGCTATTGTATTAATGATTGTGTTTTCGAAAAGGTAACAAGCATGATTAAAGATACCACGAAGAATGTATGGCTGGCTCAAGAAGAAAAAGGGGGAATTGTAGGAATGTATTTTAAAAGAGAATAACCATATAGTGAACCAGCCATACGGGATGTTGGCCTAGGCACGTAGCCGCATTCTAGAAGCTACTTCAGAGGAAGAAAAAATAAGAAAGAGCAATGACCGCTTGCAGGAGTGAGTAGATAAGTGTCCAATTGGACACTGCGTGAGAAGAACTCAAGAATCAACGAGAGCTGAACTGAGTTGCATGTTTGCCTCGTGCTAGAGACCTTTAATAAATTAGATAATGCGTGACCACATGTAGGGATAGAAAACCTGTTTGAAAGGGACAGACAGAATTAACTGAAGATTTAGATAGCGTTAGGCATGCTGTGTATTAAAATAAGAACCGCTGTTGAATTTTTCTGTTATTAGCCCTAGGTTAAGGTTGTAAAGATTTCAGGAGACAGGGAGGAATGGAGGGTGGTCCGTCCGCGGAGAGGCAAGCAAAAACCCTCCCAACCCCTTTCACCCTCCCAGTTGCCCTTGAGTAACAGGTATCAGGCCTTGGAACTACAGGGAGAGATAAATGAAGTTGGAGGGGTAGATCAGTCTCCTGAATCACTTAAGGCTTGTCAGTCACCCAGACGCCTTAGGACTTCTTCAACTAAGAACAAAAGGAGGGTAATTGTGGTGGGCAACTCCCTTCTGAGGGGAACAGAAGGGCCCATCTGTCGACCGGACCCATCCCACAGGGAAGTCTGCTGCCTCCCCGGGGTTCGGATTAGAGAAATTAAAAAGAAACTTCCTAATCTTGTAAAGCCCTCCGATTACTACCCACTGCTCCTTTTTCAGGTTGGCAGTGACGAAATTATTACAAGAAGTGTAAGGGCAATGAAGAGTGACTTCAGGGCCCTGGGACGGCTGGTTAGGGGGTCTGGAGTGCAAGTAGTGTTTGCCTCCATACCTCCTGCAAGAATGGGTGAAGAGATAAGCAGGAAGAGTTTACAGATTAATGAATGGCTATGTAACTGGTGCCAAAGGCAGGGCTTTGGGTTCTTTGATCATGGGCTGCTATATGAGACACCTGGCCTGATGGTGGCAGGTGGAATGCATTTGTCCCAGAGGGGGAGAAGGCTTTTGGGGCAGGAGTTAGCAGGGCTCATTGAGAGGGCTTTAAACTAGATGTGAAGGGGGAAGGGGAGAGAACTGGGTCTGTTAGGGATGAGCCCAAGAGCAATATGCTAGGGCCTGAAGGAAGGTGGTCTAGGGAGGATTTTCGATCATTGAAGAGAAGGGATAGATGTTTAGGCCCTGACCACAAGGCCTCCTGCCTCCCAGGGGTCCCACCAGTGCGCTCTGCTTGCTTTCTGAAATGCCTGTACACCAATGCACGCAGTATGGGGAATAAACAGGAGGAGTTAGAGGTCTGTGTGCGGTCTAAAGGTCATGACCTGGTGGCAATTACAGAGACATGGTGGGACAGCTCACATGACTGGAATGTGGTCATGGATGGCTATGTCATTTTTAGGAAAGATCGGTCAGTGAAGCGAGGTGGTGGAGTTGCTCTCTATGAGAGGGAGCAACTAGAATGTATTGAGTTTTCTCCAGGGACTGATGAGGGGCAAGTTGAAAGTCTGTGGGTAAGAATTAAGGGGCTGGCAGGCATGGGTGATACAGTTGTGGGGGTCTATTACAGACCTCCTGATCAGGACGAGGGAGTTGATGAGGCTTTCTACAGGCAGCTGAAAGCAGCCTCACAAGTACAGGCCTTGGTCCTCATGGGGGATTTTAACTACCCCGATATCTGCTGGAAGACTTACACAGCCAGCCATTCACAGTCTAGGAGGTTCCTCCAGTGCATTGATGACAACTACTTAATGCAAATGGTGGATAAGCCGACTAGGAGAGGAGCGCTGCTGGATCTTGTACTCCCCAACAAGGAGGGTCTTGTTGAAGCAGTGATGGTCGATGGCAGCCTTGGCTGCAGTGATCATGAGATGGTGGAGTTCAGGATCCTGTGTGGGAGGAATAGAGTACCTAGCAAGACCAGAACCCTGGACTTCCACAGGGCCAACTTTAGCCTCCTCAATCAATTGTTAAGGGAAGTCCCATGGGACAGGGTGCTAGATGGTAAAGGGGCTCAAGATAGTTGATCAACATTCAAAGACCACTTCTTGCAAGCTCAGGATCAGAGCGTCCCAGTGGGTATGAAATCAAGTAAGGGAGCTAGGAGACCAGCATGGTTAAACAAGGAATTGCTGGGCAGACTCAGGTGGAAAAAAAGAATTTATGGATCATGGAAGGAGGGGCTAGTCACTTGGGAGGAATATAGGAGAGTTGTCGGAGGATGTAGAGAGGCAATTAGGAAAGCTAAGGCCTCCTTAGAACTTAACCTTGCATGCCAGGTCAAGGATAATAGAAAGGGCTTTTTCAAATACATAGCTAATAAAACAAACACTACAGGCAATATAGGCCCACTGATGAATGAGGTGGGTGCCGTAGAGACAGAGGATATAAAGAAGGCAGAGGTGCTGAATGCCTTCTTTGCCTCTGTCTTTACTCCTGCAGGCTTTCCCCAGGAGCCCCTGATCCCTGTAGCCCCAGAAGAAGTCAGGATTAAAGAGGAGTTTGCCACGGTAGATGAGGATTGGGTTAGGGATCAGTTGAGCAATCTGGATATCCATAAATCGATGGGACCGGATGGAATGCACCCAAGGGTGCTGAGGGAGCTGGCAGAGGTCATTGTTAGGCCACTCTCCATCATCTTCGGTAAGTCATGGACAACAGGAGAGGTGCTTGAGGACTGGAGGGTAGCAAATGTCACTCCAATCTACAAGAAGGGCAAGAAGGAGGACCCGGGTAACTATAGACCGGTCAGCCTCACCTCCATCCCTGGAAAGGTGATGGAACAGCTTGTTCTTGGCACTATCTCTAGGCACATCAAGGATGAGGGGGTCATTAAGAGCAGTCAACATGGTTTTACCAAGGGTAAGTCATGTTTGACCAACCTTATTGCCTTCTATGAGGAAATAACTAGCTGGATAGATGATGGTAGAGCGGTGGATGTGGTTTATCTTGATTTCAGTAAAGCATTTGACACTGTCTCCCACAGCATCCTCGTAGATAAGCTGATAAAGTATGGGTTTGGTGATCAGGTAGTGAGGTGGATTGTGAACTGGCTGAAGGAAAGAAGCCAGAGAGTTGTGGTCAATGGGACGGAGTCTAGTTGGAGGCCTGTGACTAGTGGAGTCCCTCAGGGGTCGGTACTGGGACCGGTGTTGTTTAATATCTTCATCAACAACCTGGATGAGGGTACAGAATGTATCCTCAGCAAGTTTGCTGATGACACCAAACTGGGAGGAGTGGCTGACACACCAGAGGGTTGTGCTGCCATTCAACGAGACCTTGATAGGCTGGAGAGTTGGGCGGGGAGAAACTTAATGAAATTCAACAAGGGCAAGTGTAGAGTTTTGCATCTGGGGAAGAACAACCCCATGTAGCAGTACAGGTTGGGGGCTGACCTGCTGGAGATCAGTGTAGGGGAAAGGGACCTGGGGATCCTGGTGGACAGGAGGATGACCATGAGCCAGCAATGTGCCCTTGTGGCCAAGAAGGCCAATGGCATCCTGGGGTGTATTAGAAAGGGGGTGGTTAGTAGGTCGAGAGAGGTTCTCCTTCCCCTCTATTCTGCCTTGGTGAGGCCACATCTGGAGTATTGTGTCCAGTTCTGGGCCCCGCAGTTCAAGAAGGACAGGGAACTACTTGAGAGAGTCCAGCGCAGAGCCACAAAGATGATGAAGGGAGTGGAACATCTCCCTTATGAGGAAAGGCTGAGGGAGCTGGGTCTCTTTAGCTTGGAGAAGAGGAGACTGAGGGGTGACCTCATTAATGTTTATAAATATATAAAGGGTGCGTGTCATGAGGATGGAGCCAGGCTCTTCTCAGTGACATCCAATGATAGGACAAGGGGCAATGGGTGTAAGCTGAAACATAGGAGGTTCTGCATAAATGTGAGGAAGAACTTCTTCACAGTGAGGGTGACAGAGCACTGGAACAGGCTGCCCAGAGAGGTTGTGGAGTCTCCTTCTCTGGAGACATTCAAAACCCGCCTGGACATGTTCCTGTGTGACCTGACCTAGGTGTTCCTGCTCTGGCATGGGGATTGGACTAGATGATCTTTTGAGGTCCCTTCCAATCCCTAACATTCTGTGATTCTCTGATTCTGTGATTCTGTGAGATGGAATGCGTTGCATGAATCTGTCTAATTACTCTATTCATAAGCAACTGCAGCTGTTAAGAGAGAATATGAAGAAACTCACCGTCATAACTTCTTCATTGTCCCCAACATTTGTTTGGATTGCTCAAAATTAAGAAGCGGGATTTGTTGGGGGGTTTTTAGCAAGCAATGGACATGTGAGCAATCCAACCTTCAAGCCTGACCTGGATGCTGAAGCAGGACAGGGAGTTGGAAAAGGAGTTACGGTGTAAATGCATGCTTTAAGGTCGCAAATCAATTTATACCTCACGCTAGTGCTATAAGCCAATCGGTAGTTAGAAGAGTCTTGTGATTTAGTGCTCTGTCTGTATAAACCAGGTTGTAACGCCATTAAAGTGCCTTTCACAAGATTTATTGGTCTTTATGTGATTGCTTGCCATGACTTCCCGTACCTCGCAATGACATCAGTCAGCTCCCTCAACACGTCTGGGTGCATCCCATCTTGTCCCATGGCCTTGTGTATGTCCAACCTGTTTAAATGTTCCCTGACTAAATCCTCCCTCCCCAAGAGTAAGTCTTCCTTGCTCAAAACTTTCCCAGTGGGAATTTGGGATTCCTGAAAGCAGTCTTAACAGTGAAGACTGAGGCAAAGAAAGCACTAAACATCCTTTTCCATCTTCCCTGTCACTAGGTCCCCTGCCCCATTCAGCAGCAGGCTCACTTTACCCCTGGTCTTTTGCTGCTGTAAACACGCTTCTGTTTTTTTTCACGGCCCATACCAGATTCAGCTTCAGGCAGGCTTTGACTTTCCTAACCCCATCCCAGCACACTTGGACAGTGTCTCTTTATATTTTCCTGGGTCACCTGTCCCTGCTTTCATGTCTTGTATGCCTTTTTTTTTTTTTTTTTTTTTTTTGCAGGCACTTCTACCACCTTGACGGGATTTCTTGCATGTGGGGAATGGACCATTCTTGAATTCTAAGAATCCCTCCAAGCAGTTTCATGAACTGTCCAGGGTCTGCTCTCCTGAAGTCCAGGGCTGTGATCCTGCTGTTTGCCATGGTCCCTGCTCTCAGGATCCTGAACTCCATCTCATGGTCACTGCAGCCAAAGCTGCCCCTGACCTTCGCATCCTCCACTGGTTCTTCCTTGTTTGCAAGTACAAGGTTCAGCAGAAAGCCCCATCTTGTTGGACAGCTGTCCAGGCTCAGCAAAGTGCAGAACTTCCTAGCAGCCACAGAGAGAGCTTGTGAGACTTTCTGTTGGGAGGAGGTGATCCCTTCATATCATGAAGGTGCATGTGAGGAGTGCTAGGTGCATCAGATTAGTACACACATGCAGAGTATGAAAAGTGACAAAGTAATGGCTTGCTCTTTCTGGCTCTTTTTGCCTTCATGAAAAATCTCATGTGGTGAATATGAGCAGGATTCACAAATTGTTTCAAGATGACAAAATTTTCTTTATTGAATTTCCTATTCACTGAAAAAACCCCCCACCTTTGGTAATTATATCCCAGACTTGTCAGTCTCCACTGTAAAAGGCAGTGCTGCTGAAAAAACAGGAGAAGACAATGCTGGTCAAAGGAGTGCCTTTGTTGGCAGTCTTAGTGGCTGGCTAATGAATACTTTATCTTTAAAGAAGTTATGCCTACTCTTACACTGGAGTCAGGAACACAAGATGTGTTTCAAATTTGTCCAGTTCAAAAAAAAATATCAGAAAGAGAAAACAGACTTCATTCATTTATAAGCCATGTATAAACTAGTCTTGAACTGTTAAGTCCTGGCACATTTAATGAAGTATACACATACATTCTTAAAGCAAAGTAGTAGTGGAGAAAAACATAAATAAAAGGAAAGCTATGCAACATCAAAAAGGTTGGAGGCAAGTTCTGTGCACGGAAGTACTCTGATTTTAAGACCTGCTACAGCTAATGGCACTAGGGGATATTGTAAATTAGGATTTAAAAGCTGATCTATTATGTACCACTTATTTTGTGACATTCTTCATTCTATGTAGGGCCTTTTTCCCAGGTAGTTATATTCATTATTTTTTTTATTCCTACAAGAACACAGCCTAACAGGTTCACATGATACTAAAGAAGTAGAGTAGGAGGACTGACAGAGGTGGGAGTGAATGTTTCAGAAGGCATCACTGAATGGGCTGAGAGTTTGGCAGATGCCTCCTAATAATTTCTGCTGTTGTGGTCTGAGATTTGAGAAAAATACTAACCACTGGAGACAGGCCCACTGATGGATTGCTGATGTGTATGTAACCACAGCTCCAGCTGTGCCCAATATGTTAGCAAACCACATATTCATAATAGAACATGCAATTTTATATTCCGCTTACTGACTGCGTAAGCTTTTGTCCTTTTCATACAGATATATTCTCTGAGAATGAATGATTCTCCTCTGTCTTACACCTAACAGTCATTTCTACCCACTTGTGCAAAGCAGGTATGTTCTGGATCTATTTTGATGTGTAGAAAATTTATTTGCACTCAGATGTAAATTATGGCACACAATCGCAAAGCGGTGTTGAATGGTGCCTTTGGTATTCAAGGTGAAAAAGTAATTCAGTTGGAAAACAAGATGTGTATCCAATGACTGTTATTGGTATGTATTTACTGAGAGTATATTTTAGGCTATTGAAACTTCTTAATGTTTCTTTATGTCAGGGGGGTATCTGGACATCTTTCCCTCCACTATCATTCTGCATGTCATCATCTCAGTCACCCTTCTGCTTGTGGAGTTCAAGACTCTCCAAATTTATCATAACTGTCTGGAGAAGTACAAGGCTGTCTCCTTTTTGTGGAAGTCTTATTTGCCCAGCCTCATGCTACAATGTGTCTCACTCCTTCCTCAGGTATAAGACTTTGCTCTTCCCTTTGTTGAACTTAGAGATTCCTGCCAGCCCATTTCTTCAGCCTGTTGAGGTCCCTTTGCTGCTGGATAGCAGCACAGTGCTCTGCATATCAGCTACTCCTCTCAGTTTTGTGTCATCAAACTTGTTGAGGGTACTCTCTGCACCATCATCCAGACCATTAATGAAGATGTTAAAGAGGATCAGATCCAGAACTGACCACTAAGGTACATCACTACCTACTGGCCTCCAACTAGACTATGCCACTGATAACTCCTCAGGGCCTGGCTGTTCTGCTAGTTTTCACTATACTGTCTGCTCATCACCTTCTCTATGAATAATGGAAGACGGTGTTGAAAGCCTTTTAGGCAATATCCACTGCTCTCCCCTCATCTACCAAACTAGTGATTTCCCCGTAGACATTTTCAAGTTGGTCAAGCATGACTTTCCCTTTGTGAATTTGTGCTGACTATTCCTGACATCTTTCTTGTCCTTAATGTGCTTGGAAATGGTGTCCAGAATTAGTTGTTTGATCACCTTTCCAGAGATCAAGGTAAGGCTGACTAGCGTGTTGTTCCCTTAGTCGTCCTCCTTGTTATTTTTGAAGAGAAAAGGAACATTTGCTTTCCTCCAGCACTCAGGCACCATTCCCAGTCACCATGAGTGTTCAAAGATTGAGACTGGTCTCACAGTGACATCAGACAGCTCCTTCAGCACTTATTGGTGTATCTCATCAGGGCCAATGGTGTGTCCTGCTTGCTAAGTATTCCCTGACCTGGTCCTCTTCCAGTGCTCCAGTGGCTATGATTCATGTGAACTCTTTGAGAACTCTATATCAGGATGGGATGAACCCAGGACTAGAAATGCTGGTTTTATCTTTTAGAAACTCCTGAAAATAAGACTGCCATATTGTTCCGTAGGAAACAACACTGTAACACTCTTGTGACCATGTAGCTCAATGCAACACCTTGTAGAAAGGAAGGATGGATTTGGTTAAAACACAAGCAATTTTGGTCTCTCACAGGCACATGCTAGTACCCCCAGCAGCAGGACACATGCAAGCAGCCTGTCGAGCAGTCAGGCATGAGGACACCTGTACCCAGGCAGCCTGTCTAGAGTTGCTCACAGTGACATGGAGGTTGAGAGGTATCAGTTTGAACCTTTCCCCACACTACCTGGGGTCTTAGGAGTAAGAATCCACTGAGAATTGTGCTGGTTTTTGATGCATCTCATGATACCATTCAGATATGATTAATCTCTGTCCTGTCCCACTTCTGTAAGTCTGGGGATCATCAGGATTTAGCCACTGTCTCTGTTTCAGATCCAGTCATTCTGAGAAATTGCAGGGAGATGGGTGCTAGGATCTTGATGATTTGCTACTGTGGATGCCAGCAGCACAAACCATTATTATGCCCTGCTGGCATTTTGCACTCAGGTGTTCACATTCGCTCTCCATTCTCTCTGTGTCAATTCTGTTCTTGTTGCAGAACAGATTTGGTGGCCTGAGTACTGCTGAGGATGAGAAGTTTTGTGAGCACGGCCAGCATGCTGTTTCAGCCACTTTTGGTTCAGAAACAGGGTTTATATGTACATAAAAAGTTATACTTGGAACTTGATCATCTGCCCGTAGGCTGATGCTAATTGCTGCTTTATCTACTTGTGGGAGCTGGATTTGCAATAAACCAGACTCATCCTACTAAAAAGCAGAAAAGAAAAAGGTAAAAGAAAAAGAAAGATTATATAGATCATATACAGATATATAGCTTCAACTTTTGTCTATTTTTTTATTTATTTGGTATGCTTTACACATTCTTTGAACTTAAAGATTTCACTTGTGTCTGTGAAAATTTATGTAAAATAGAGATGGGAGAAGTATCCTGGCCGTTGTCTGTCTAAGCGGCTAATGACTGTAATAGTTCCCAAGCTTAAAACCAGATGCATGCTCAATGCTTTACAATTCTCATATAAAAGCATTTACAGTCTTGCAGAGACATAATTGAAAGGCAAAACAAATAAACCTTTAATCATAACTGGAACATATTTTTAAAACACCAGAAAGGTAGGGGCTGACTGATTAGAAAATGAATAGCAGAAAAGAGAGTCCTAGTCAACCCTTTTTTTTTCTAAGGTAACTCACTTGAAACCAATACTGCACTGAAACCAAGTGAGAAATAAGTTTCTTTCTCTAAAAGTAACATCAACAGCATGGAACAGGGGCAACTGAGGTAATCCTTGGCATGTCCAGAGTTCAGCCTCTCTCCTCAGTGTCAATGGTTTTAAGTCAAACTCTGGCCAGTACAGAAAGTTGTCACTGTCTCAGGAGTACCCTGGGCAAAGGAGCTGGAGGAGCTGGTCTTCATGTGAACACTGACGCCTGAATGTTGGGATGTAACTAGGTGTGTATAAATAACACGAGGTAAATTTATTATCTGACTGATCAGATGGAGTATCTCCAGCACATAAATTCCTGAGATTGTTTTGCCTGTTAGGCATGGGTTGTGGCATTAGATGACTTTCATGTTTTATCTCTTTTAGATGGTTTGTGTGAGTCTGACACAGGCAGGTTGCAGGAACAACTATGAAACCACAGATAAAAATGCAAAGAGAAAATTTATTCTGTTACCTCACGAACTGGGGGATCTCTGCAGCAGCACCCGGGGCAGAGGCACGTAGGCAGGAATGCAGGGCCGTGGAGCTCGGTCCTTGCTAGGGTCAGAGCGTGAGATTCCAAACCTGCTACTTTCGCTTGTATATCAAGGACTTTTCACAGGAGGTAGTTTTTCACTGTGCTTTCGTGTTTCCCACAGCAGGGCAGGAATCTCAAGCATGTTTTCAAAAAGGGTGCCTCTGAGTCTGTCACAGGCCTGTGTTACCTCACTGCGGATGTACTACTTGTCAGGCACAAGACTAAGTAACAATTAGTTGTGTGATACATGTGTTTTTCAACACTCCAGGTGCAGGTCACTTGAGCATATTTATAATCCTTCTCGTCAATCTTCCGTTATATTCCCAGTTTCCTATATCTGTGCTTTTTTGTTCCTTGTTATTGAGGCAAATCACATCGAGAGGATTATCCAGATTGCTTTGCTTAACAGTGTAAGAGGTTAAAAATGATTACACTTTTAGCATTAAAAATGACAGAAAGAACTCTTTCAGTCAGTTATTATTCAGCAAGCTAATTTTTCCCAGAGTCAATATAATCACTATAAATGATGAATTTTGTATCAGTTGTTATTTCTCATAAATTCTATTCAAGCATTCTGCTGAGGTGTTGCTGTTAGATTCTGTCTTTATAAACCATTCTTAGACAAGAATACAACAAAACAGTCATAAAATACAGAAGCATTTTATTTGCATACATTTTAAAAGAAAGATGTATCAAAATCCCATTCTGACACTGTAGTCTCAATCAAAATAATTTTTACCATGTGCAAAATTAAGAATAGCTGCGCATGCTTAAACTGAGATTTCCAGAGCTCTAATGATACTATCAATTTGTCTCAGAAGTACAGGGGTTTGTCAGTTTATCAGTAGCTCCTGGAAGCCATGATGAGGCTTTTTCTTGATTCTCAGTTCAGAAGTGTCCAAAAGTATGCTGAAAAATGAATTTAAAAGGTCTGTTTTCTACTGTTCATTGAGTATCATACTGTGATATATCATACCTGTGAGGCTGTCTTGAATTTGAAACTGAGACATTTCTTGAAAACTAATCTGTTGTAAGCATGTCTTATTGGGTCTTCAAGGACTGCTCTGCATATAAACGGCTTTGAAAGGTCCCAGAAGCACTTCACAAGCTGTAACTATGTCCTGATGTACAGCCATGAACAGAAACCTGTGGAACCTTCTTCATATGGAAGGCTTTAGAGACTCCAACTTCAGAGTTCACCACCACTTACGTACTTGACAGGAAAATGTGGCATCCATCTTTGTAAAGGAAGAAAGGAAGGTCAAGCTTGCCTTCAGAAATCTCACTGCGGTGGTTTGACCTTGGCTAAACGCCAGGTACCCACCAAGCCGCTCTATCTCTTTCCCCCCCCTTCTCTCAGCAGGGCAAAAAGGGGGAAAGAAAATAAGAGAGAAAAAAAACAACCCTTGTGGGTAAAACAAAAGCAGTTTTAATGTAAGCAAAGCGAATCAAGGTCCGCACACAGAAGCAAAAAAAAGAAAACAGATTTATTCTCTACTTCCCATAAGCAGGTGATGTCGGGCCTTCTCAAGAAGCAGGGCTGCGATACACGTAGCAGTTGCCTCAGAGGACCAAGAGTGACCCCACCCCCCTTCCTCCTTTTTCCCAGCTTTATACTTGAGCAGACGTCATATGGTATGGAATATCCCTTTGGTCAGTTCGGGTCAGCTGTCCTGGTTGTGTCCCTTCCCATGATCTTGCCCACCCCATCCCACCGGGGGGAAATGTTGCAAAGAGCCTTGGTGCTGTGTAAGCACTACTCAGCAGTAGCCACACCACCAGTGTGTTATCAACACCCTTCTAGCTCCCAACATAAAACACAGCACCATGAGGGCTGCTATAGGGGAAAATCCATTCCAGCTCAGCCAGACCCAGTATAGTCTCCACCCCTTATTCCATACCATTTACGTCATGCCCAGGTCCCACACAATACTCATTTATCCATTCCATCATATTTGGTTCTCATCACTGACATTCCTTCTTGCCAACACTTACATCTTAATCTACGTACTTAGACCATCTTCATACCCAACATGCAGGTTAATACACTCTCATTAACTACTGTCCCCTGTCCTTTAACAGATAAATAGTATTCCTCCATTCCATGGGCTTTCTTCACTTCTCCAGATGTTCAATGACTTGGCCCCCATCTGTCAAGATGGATGTTCAGGACAGGAGCAGTATGTTTGACTGTTGGACACCAGCACCGGCTAGGTTTGGGTCATCATTGCACGCATCTGTTTTTTTGTGGAATTCACTCTTTGTCGTTCCTACTTCCTCCATCACTTCCTGCAACATACAACTCACACCACAGATTATTTCCCCCCCAAGGTTAAATCTCCTTGAGGCACACACTGAGTACCCCCATCCTCCTGCATTACCCACCAAGTACACCCAGGTCCCTGAGCAAAAACAATCCCACGAGTGGGCTTGCCTTTTCCCAAGGGAGGAGCAATCCACACTGCCTTCCCCAGCCATTTCCCTGTGTGTATGACAGGGACCTTATCTCCTCCCACAGTATGAAGGGGTTTTGTTTGGGCAGGACCAGGACCAGGTTAACAGATCCTCTGGTGTTAATTAGCCAAGTGGCTTCTGCTAAATTTATATCCCAGTGCTTCCATCCCCCATTATCCAATGCTCTCAACATAGTCTTCAACAGTCCATTGTATCTTTCAGTCTTTCCAGATGCTTGTGGGTAATAAGGGATGTGATACACCCACTCAATGCCATGTTTCTTTGCCCAGGAGTTTATAAGATTATTTCGAAAATGGGTCCCATTGTCTGATTCAATTCTTTCAGGAGTACCATGTCACCATAAAATTTGCCTTTCAAGGCCTAAGATGGTGTTTCGGGCAGTGGCATGATTTACAGGGTACGTTTCGAGACAACCAGTAGTTGCTTCCACCATGGTGAGTATGTAGCGCTTGCCTTGGCGTGTTCGCGGCAGTGGTCCAATATAGTCGACCTGCCAGGCCTCACCATATCGAAAACTCAGCCACCGCCCTCTGTTCCAGGGAGACTTTACTCGTGTGGCTCGCTTGATTGCAGCACGTTTCACATTCATGAGTGACCTGTGTGATGGCCTCCATGGTCAGGTCCACCCCTCGATCATGAGCCCATCTGTACGTTGCATCTCTCTCTAGATGCCCTGATGTTTCATGGGCCCATCGAGCTACAAATAGCTCACCCGTGCGCTCCCAGTCCAAGTCCAGCTGAGCTACTTCAATTTTGGCAGCCTTGTCTACTTGCTCATTGTTTTGATGTTCTTTGGTGGCATGGCTTTTGGGCACATGAGCATCTACATGACGTACCTTTAGAGCCATGTTTTCCACTAGGGCAGCGATGTCCTGCCACAATGCAGCAGCCCAGATGGGTTTACCTCTGCACTGCCAATTGGTCTTCTTCCACTCCTGTAGCCACCCCCATAGGGCGTTAGCCACCATCCAGGAGTCAGTGTAGAGATACAGTACTGGCCACTTTTCACGTTCAGCAATCTCTAGGGCTAGTTGGATCACTTTTACTTCTGCAAACTGACTTGACTCACCCTCTCCTTTAGTGGCTTCAATGACTTGTCTTGTGGGACTCCACACAGCAGCTTTCCACTTCCAATGGTTTCCTACCACACGACAGGATCCATCAGTAAACACAGCATAACGTCTTTCATCTTCTAGTAACTCGTTATATGGTGGTGCCTCTTGGGCACGAGCCACCTCTTCAGGCAGTGCTCCATAATCTCTACCTTCTGGCCAGTCCATGATCTCTTCCAGGATCCTGGGATGGTTGGGTTTTCCCAGTCGAGCTTGTTGTGTGATTAACACTACCCATTTACTCCAGGTAGCACTGGTTGCATGGTTTGTAGAAGGGATGTTTCCTTTGAACATCCAATGTAGCATTGAGTTTCTCCTGGTATCTTCTGCCAGAGGCTCCATGTGAGGCCATGCTCCCCAGTTTCTGTGTAGAGTACATTTTGCACAGCTGGTTCTGTCCGAACAGGCCCAAGAGCTACCGCCCCAGCTATCTCCTGTTTGATGTGCTCAAAGGCTTGTTGTTGCTCAAGACCCCACTCAAAATGGTTCTTCTTTCAGGTTACTTGATAGAGAGGGCTCACAAGTTGACTGTAACCTGGAATATGCATTCTCCAAAATCCCACAAGTCCTAAGAAAGCTTGTGTTTCCTTCTTGTTGGTCGGCGGAGACATAGTTGCTATCTTGTTGACGACATCCATAGGCACATGATGGCGTCCATCCTGCCATTTTATTCCCAAGAACTGAATCTCTTGTGCTGGTCCCTTGACTTTGCTCTTCTTTATGGCAAACCCAGCTTTCAGAAGAATCTGAATTACTCTTTTTCCTTTCTCGAACACTTCTTCTGCCTTGTTGCCCCACACAATGATGTCATCGATATACTGTAGATGTTCAGGGGCATCAGCCTTTTCCAGTGCAGTTTGAATTAGTCCATGGCAAATAGTGGAGCTATGCTTCCACCCCTGGGGCAGTCGATTCCAGGTATACTGGACACCCCTCCACATGAAAGCAAACTGTGGCCTGCACTCTTCTGCCAAAGGAATTGAAAAGAATGCATTGGCAATGTCGATTGTGGTGTGCCACTTGGCTGCCTTTGACTCCAGTTCATATTGGAGCGCTAACATATCTGGTACAGCAGCACTCAGTGGTGGCGTCACTTTGTTCAGGCCACGATAGTGTACTGTTAACCTCCACCCTCCATCAAACTTTCGCACTGGCCATATGGGGCTATTAAAAGGCGAATGTGTCTTACTGATGACATCTTGGCTCTCCAGTCGACGAATCAGTTCTTGGATGGGAGCCAGAGAGTCTCGGTCTGTGTGATACTGCCGTCAGTGCATGGTCCTCGTAGCAATTGGCACCTGTTGTTCTTCAACTCGTGGCAGTCCCACAACAAAAGGATCTTCTGAGAGGCCAGGCAGATTAGACAACTGTTTGACCTTCTCTGTGTTCACACAGGCCACACCAAAAGCCCATCGGTATCCCTTTGGGTCTTTGAAGTACCCCCTCTTGAGGTAGTCAATGCCCAGGATACAAGGGGCTTCTGGGCCAGTCACAATGGGATGTTTCTCCCACTTGTCCCCGGTCAAGCTAACCTCAGCCTCCAGTACTGACAGTTCTTGACATCCCCCTGTCGCTCCTGAGATCCAGATAGGTTCTGCCCCTCTATAGCCTGATGGTATCTATGTACTAAAATGTTGACTAAAGCCTGGTACTTCTGTGGATTTGATGTGCCAGGCCATTGAATCCACACTGTCCAATATACTTGATCATCCCTTTCCTCCTCCTGGCTGGAGGCAGGGGCCCTCTATTCCCGTTCTTGGTCGGAGTATTCACTGTCTGACCCTTTCCATGCCAGGCCGGAGATTCCTTCATCAGGGTCAAGGGAGGTGATCTCAGTCTTCCTGTATCTGGGAGATCGCCGATTACTTTCTTGTGGTTTTACACCAGCTACATTAACAACCTTCTTGGATGTCTTCTTCTTGACAGGGGTCTTTCCTCGCAATTCATGTACGCGAGCTTCTAACTTAAAGGTGGGTTGACCATCCCACTTCCTCATGTCCTCCCCCAGTCATGTAGGAAGAACCAAAGTTCACCACGTGTCATGCGCCTGGGGTTCCCTTTCCCTCTGACTGGGGCGGAAGAGAACCGATTTCTTGGGGTGCTCCTGACATCCAGGACGCTCGCCCGTAGAGATGAGGAGGTACCAAGACTCTCTTCAAAGTTCTGAAGCCAGGAAGACACTGCCTCCACAGTTGATGTACGTCCTAGTCCTTCTCCCGCATCCATTTCTGGGTAGTACATTGCAGCCAAACTGGCAGAATATGATGATGGCGCACCTTTAATCACCTTCCTCCACATGGCCTGTGTGCACAGGACATCCTCTGGATTTTTAGGGGCTTCATCATTATCTGGATCGCCACAGATGACTTCCTAATTCTCTCAGGTACTGGACACCTTCATCTGTATTAGTCCACTTCCCTGGGGAGTTGTCCATAAGATCTTCCTTATAAGGATATCTCGCTTTAACACTTGAAAGGAGCCGTCTCCACAGACTACAAATTGCTGGCTCTTTTCCAATCCTCCTTTCAATGCCTCGATTTCTAGCAAGGGAACCTAACTGTTGGGCTTCTTACCTTCCAGTTGTTGAGCATAAGCCCCATTATCCCAGCACCAAAGCAGCCAGGCAGCAATCCACTCACCCGGCTGGCGACTGTAGTCTTTCCACAGACCTCGCAGTTCAGATGAGGTCAGGGACTGGGTAGTTTCCGCCTCCTGTTTGAGTTCTGTTACCCCCTCTTCCAATCCCTTTGTTGAAGGGCCAGCTTCTTGATCAAGCTTTTCCTCTTCTTTCTCCTCCCTTACTAATCGAGGGTATGGGCCTGTTGTTCTCCTTGTCCACTGTTTCTTTTTTACTACTGGGGAAATCTCTGCTGTTGTTGTTGTTATTTTAGTCCCCATCTCCACCACAGTCCTCAGAGTACTCAACTGCAGCTCAACAGGCATAGGCCAGGCCCCAGTACAGCGCTAGAAGTTGCTGAGTTTCACTGGGGTAGGCAAGGCACCCTTCTATCAGGTGTTGTGTCAATTTTGTGGGGTTGCTTGCCTGTTCAGGGGTAAGATCCCAGGCTACGGGAGGTGATAACCATCCTAGGAATCTGCCCAAATTCTTCCACTCCCCCTGCCACCCAGGGACAGGCTGCCTCAGGACACTTTTTGGTATTGGCTCACCCAAAAGTTTCCTTCTCTTACACCACAAAGATACCTAGCTCCACACAACCCACAATAGGCCAACAGTATTAATGAACAGCATCAGACAGCTCACATAAGGGTGAATAAGTACCTCAGGAGCCTGCAGAATACAACCACCCATGATGTTCCCGATTTCTTTCAGCATGTTCCTGAGCTTAGCAAAATAAAGATAAGCAGCACAATCAACAAACCCATGACCAGCACAGGAGCTTGTCGCTTAATAGCTGCTATAGCTATAGCACACTTAATACAAAACTGCCATTGTCGTGCCCCACGTTGGGTGACAAAAAGGACTGTGGTGGTTTGACCTTGGCTAAACGCCAGGTACCCACCAAGCCGCTCTATCACTTCCCCCCCCCTTCTCTCAGCAGGGAGAAAAGGGGGAAAGAAAATAAGATGAGTGATAGAAGATTATCCATCAAGCAGGGAAATGTCTGGAAATCTTTTGACTGTTACATTTCATAATTTCTAATTCATGTAATATTAAAAGCTTCAGACTTTCAAGATAATATTGTTTTATGACTGGATTCCCTTGAAGCACTTCTTTAGCTTTTTTTTTTTTTCATTTTTTTCTTAATTAAAATAAATTTTTAGGTTCTTTTCTGAACTGTCAATTTTCTCTCTCTCATTTTTTTATCTTCTGACAGGCATTTAAATTGGTCTGGCATAAATAATCCATAATAATTTCCGTCCTGGAGTAGCTGGGAGCCACCCTTACAGTGTCCTGTCACCTACAGTAGGCTCCAAATCCCCACACTACACTAAGCAGCCACAGCAGCAGCTGCCCTGTGAGTGCAACCAGGGCAGAGGGCTCCATAGACCTTGCTACACTCACTCTAAGGAAAGCAGGAGTTACAGTACTACAGGCTGCTCCCCATCTACTCACCAGCAAGTTACAATGATGGCATATTCTCTCTGCTTAATTTAGACACCTAATTCCAGTTTCTCTCTAGACTGCCTCAACTTTAGACTCTCTGAATTATCCTCCTGAGGATTTTAAGTTACATTCATGCACCTTGTTCCCAGGCAGCTTGAGGAGACTAGGTGATCTTGAAGATCCCTTCCAACCCAAACCATTCTATGATTCTATGAGAATAGACACCTTATTCAGGTACCTAACTTAGATGGCTGAGGTTAAGCAATATGAGTATCTCCTTATAACTACTAGAAGGATTAGCCTTGTAACCTTTAACTGACACAAGCAAGCTGTTAATCACAATGAAAATGGTTTCCCAAAATTGAATCTTTTGTCCACTAGAAGCTGCTGTAATTCCTCCAGTTAATTTCTTTCTAAGATGATGGTACGTCTCCAGTTTTAAGCATTTAAGACTGCAAATTTTTATCTGCCCAGGAAGCTCAGTCATTCAAACAAAATAGATCAGGACTGCTGTATGGTTTGGTTTCACATAGGAAAAAAATCTCCACTACTAAGAAGTCTTAGCAAAAAACAAATAAACAATCTAGTTACTTTAACAAGTTTATAAACAGTTAAAAAGTTTACTACGCACCTTCATTAGATTTCACCCTTTGGAAAATGCAAAACAGATCATCAATTGCTAACACTACCTTCCCATTGCACAACACTGAGGAAAGACAAACAAAAATACCTTTCTCAGGAATTACGTACCTCTGAGCCAAGCAACAGGGGCAGCTTTCCTTTCAAACTGGCAAGCTACAGCAGAGAGAAGAAAAACGGATTTCAAAATCAGTGACTGCAGTGAAATGGACAAACAGGTACAGTGTGTTGGTCACAATCTGATTATTGATGTATTTCAATTAAAAATAAAAAATAAAAATATCTAGAACATTATTATTCTGCAGCCAGATTTTCATTAAGATAGAAATATTTCTCATGTCTTGAGTGGAAACCTATTTTCTGCACTGGTTTGGTAGTACCACAACTCTAAATCTGCTGGAAATCCTGCCACAGAAGAGTGGTTCTTCACCCTTGTTTTTACCTCAGCTAATCCTTGTCTCTTCCTGATGATTTCCTTGTGCGCCTGATATGGGAAAGATTTCTAAGCAGTCTGGCAATGAAAAATAACAGATTGTGCTCTGTGAAACATCTGACCATATTTTTATAAGACTGACCTGTTCTGTCTCTCCTTAACCTGTTTTCATTGGTGTGAAATCTCAGGGCTTTTTTAATCAGTTTTTAGTTATCATTGAAAGAAGTCAAATATATCACTGTGCTGACAAAGGAGAAAGAGATGATAGAGATGTTAATATAAGCCTCCCCATCACAATTTGACATCTTGTTCTTTGTGACAAGAAGCTATTTTATCTATTAGATTATAAAAACTTGCTGATCTTATTTGTGACAATGTATTTTACGTATATCCTTTAGCAACATTAGCAGAGTAAGAGAGTTAACGGTTGAGAAAAGCTAGATGAGATCCAGTGTGAGAAAGAAGTTTGGAGTGAATGTTTATAGCCTGAATGTCTACTGCTCACAATTATAAAACAGAGCAGTGGCTCAACCTGTCACTGTCTCCTTGAAACATCACATCCTGTCCTGGTTCGGCTGGGATAGGGTTAATTTTCCCCAGCAGTTGGCAGGGAGCTACAGCCGGGTTATTCCATCTCATGCTGACGTCATATCCGGGTGTCCAGGCGCGGGCAGTGCGGAACGGCTTTTGTCCGGGTCTGTCCCTCGTGCTGTGTCCGTGCGGTACAGCTCTTGTTCTGTACGTTATCATCACTGTTATTATTGTTGTTGTTCGGGTTGTTGTTGTTACACTGTTGTATTAAATCTTCCTTATCTCAGTCCCGGGGTTTGCATTTCACTCCCTGTCCCGTCCCCATCCAAAGGTGGGGGAGGGGCAGCGGCAACGTGGTCTCAGGTCCCGGCAGGGTCTAAACCACCACATATCCTTAGTGACTGATTCACTTCCACTGATATACTGAATCAGGAAGGGAAAATTTCTGCTTTCTGTAGCCTGAGGGAAGAACAGCAGTGGATGGTGTATCCACAGGAAGGCTGCATATGGCCTATAGGAAAGAAGAGTCTCTAAAGTTAGATTAACCAATTTGTTGTACCTCTAAATGGAGCCTGTATCTCATGTGACACACTAAGGTAAGATGTTTCTCACAACAAGGAAAGGTAGCACTTCATATGCCTTTAACTAAAGTGCTCTGAATGACAGTTCTATCACAACAGAGGTAAGATTTTAAGAGTGCAACCAAGGGAGGGCTTTGGAACTAAACTGTTGAGTGCTCCAGAGGTGAATAGAAGATCCTTCAGCTCTGGAACATTCTGTTACCACAGCAAAAATATAAACCATTTAAAACAGGTTCTGGATATTTTCTAAATTATATTGAATTGCTAAAAAGCCTTTTCTTTAGCCTCCCGCAGCACTAACCAGATTGTCTACGTTTTCCTTACATTAAAGTACTTGTCATGGCATGGGTGAGTGTTTTACTTTGTGTCTCAAGAGATCGTTTAGCTTTCACAGCTCCATCGGAAGTCCTTTCTTTTTCTGTTTGTCACTTTGGTCTGTCTTCAGCTGGGCGGGAGTGGGAAAACACAGGGACGGCTCTGGGCTCAAATCCTTGGGGATCAAAACATGTGTGAGGATTTCTGTAGCTGTCATTTTCACAAAATATCAGATATGTGACTAAAATCATTTAACTAAAGTAGCCCTCTCTCCACCAAGTAAGGAGATATAGTGATACTGACAGCAAAATTTACTCTTCAGAATCTGGTTAATTGATGAAAATAATCTGGACTTTCTTAAAGATGGACAAACAGACATCTCTACCCTTTTGCAGTAGCAAAATTATTTATTCATCCTTTACAGAGAAGAATTCCAGGCTCTCTTTCTAGTTTTTCTCTGATTTCTCATTGACTGTAAAAGTCTCTGACCATACACCCTTCCTATTCACTGGCCAGTTTCCAAACTAGAGTGTATTAATTACCCTCTCTGCTTGTATTCAGCATCTGTATCCTTGGAATTATACAGAGAAGGAAAAATACAGCCACAAGTGATAGCAAAATTCTGATTTTATTCTACAAAGGCTTTGGAGAAAACTTTACTGCACGACTGTATTCCATAGACCTTCTGTTTCAGTGACAGTAAGCTAATGAAACACATTCAGTATTGCTAATGCTTATCTAACACACATGCAGTAGATCCAGAGTGTTTATAATTTATACCCACTGCTCTTACCATATCCTGCAGCAGACTACTCCTACTTTTGTTAATGGGTTCCTTGCGTCTCTCGACACCCTGCTTTGCTAACAAAACCTCATTAATTCTATTACAGTGTTAGGATTTTTGCTGTTGTGAAACTAGTTTTCATGAAAACAGAATAAGCCATGCTGTTTCCACATGAAGGCTTTATAGTAGAAAACGTCAGATTACTTTTTGTGTACTGTTATGACTGCTCAGATAGCCATTATATACAAATTTTTCTCCCTATTCTGTCCCATATAGGTCTGTCTGGCCCATCACACCTTAAATGAACTCACTGCTAAGGCTAAGGCTTCTGTCTGCTCTGAAATCTTTCTTCCTTTGCTCTCTGTCTACTCGTCTGTCCATTCTACCTTGAGCTATAAGTTATTTACAGCAGAGACCATCCTTCTGAAATGGTTTAGGATGTACTAAAGCCCACTCCCTGGTAGGCAGACATAAGTAGTAATGTTACCATTTTTGTTTTGCCAGACACACCAAATTTTTTTTGTATGCTTCTTAAGTAGTTTAATAATAAAGCACTTTAGATGTTCTTTTCAAGTGTAAATTGTTGAAAAATAAAGCTTTTAGAATTTGTAATTTATTATTTATTTCTCAACAGTCTTGAGCTGATATGTGGTGTTCTCCATAATACAATAAATCACAGTTTGTTCAAATCCAGGAGCGCTTTAGGGAAACTCCAAGGGGGAGAGAACAAATACTACACTGGCATAAAAATTTAAGCTAAATGAGCAAAAGTCCCACCTTGACATCATACATATACTAATTGGCCCATCTGTAGTGACTGTATTGGGAATATAGCCACTGAGTTTGGGAAACATAAGTCCATTAAGCTGCCTCAGAAAGTTTTGAAAATGTGCCAGTCACTGAGATTTTTAAAAGAGCAAGTATCAGGGTGTGGAAGCAATGGATAGAAAAGCACTGTTGGGGTAGTTGGTAACACTGTCCAAATACCTGCTGCCAGACTACCAAAAAAGGGACATGACATCTGATAACTGCTCTCATGATGATCAGTTTCAGGAGTATAAAGATTACACTCTAATCTTAAAATGTAGAATTTCTGTTGACACATGGAGGAAGAAAGCTTGTAACAGAAAAAAAAAAACCAAACAACTGATGGAATATGACCTTTGATGATCTAATTATACTCAAAACAACATATACCTCGATCACAGAGAAAAAGAGAAGAATAAATAAAACAGAAGCAAACAACCTTTAAGTGAACTTCAGATCTGAAATCAACTGTTTTGGAGAAGACTCTTCACCAAAAAGAAAATGTTTTTGCAGTAGTTGAAAGAATATGATCTGGATTAATGGGGTACAAAAAATGTGAATGTTAACTGCCAGTGAGGCGAGGTGGTGGAGTTGCTCTTTACGTGAGGGAGCAACTAGGGTGTATTGAGTTCTGTCCAGGGGCGGATCAGGAGCGAGTTGAGAGCTTGTGGGTGCGAATGAAGGGGCAGGCTGGCATGGGTGATACTGTTGTGGGTGTCTATTACAGGCCACCGGATCAGGATGAGGAGGTTGATGAGGCCTTCTACAGGCAGCTGATAGCGGTCTCGCAAATGCAGGCCCTGGTTGTCTTGGGGGGCTTTAACTACCCTGATATTTGCTGGGAGGCCTACCTTGTAAGTCTGTTGCCAGAGGATGCAGGGAGGCGACTAGGAAAGTCAAGGCCTCCTTGGAATCAAACCTTGCAAGAAAGGTCAAGGAAAACAGAAAGGGCTTCTTCAAATACATTGCAGATAAAACGAACACTAGAGGCAATATAGGCCCACTGGTGAATGAGGTGGGTGCCCTGGTGACAGAGGATAAAAAGAAGGCACAGTTACTGAATGCCTACTTTGCCTCTGTCTATACTGCTGGAGGCTGTCCTGAGAAGCCCAGGACCCCTGAGGCTCCAGAGGAAGTCAGGATAGGGGAGGAGTTTCTCCTGGCTGATGAGGACTGGGTTAGGGATCAGTTAAGCAACCTGAACATCCATAAATCCATGGGTCCTGATGGGATGCACCCGTGGGTGCTGAGGGAGCTGGTGGATGTCATTGCTAGGCCACTCTCCATCATCTTTGTTAAGTCGTGGGGAACGGGAGAGGTGCCTGAGGACTGGAGGAAAGCAAATGTCACTCTGGTCTTCAAAAAGGGCAAGAAGGAAGACCCGGGTAACTATAGACCGGTCAGCCTCACCTCTATCCCTGGAAAGGTGATGGAACAACATATCCTTGGTACTATCTTTAGGCATATCAAGGATAAGAGGGTCATTAGGGGCAATAAACATGGCTTCACCAAGGGGAAGTCATGCTTGACCAACCTGATAGCCTTTTATGAGGACATAGCCCGGTGGATAGATGATGGTAAAGCAGTGGATGTGGTCTATCTTGATTTCAGTAAAGCATTTGACAGTGTCCCATGGCATCCTCGCAGCTAAACTGAGGAAGTGTGTTCTGGATGATCAGATAGTGAGGTGGATTGTGAACTGGCTGAAGGAAAGAAGCCAGAGAGTGGTGGTCAATGGGACAGAGTCTAGTTGGAGGCCTGTATCTAGAGAAGCCCCTCAGGGGTGGGTACTGGGACCAGTACTATTCAATATATTCATCAGTGATATGGATGAGGGAATAGAGTGCTCTGTCAGCAAGTTTGCTGATGACACAAATCCGGGAGGAGTGGCTGACACACCAGAAGGCTGTGCTGCCATTCAGAGAGACCTAGACAGGCTGGAGAGTTGGGCGGGGAGATTCTGTAATACACTGAAATTGTCCATTCTTTTCTCTTACTCTGATCTGCACACCTGTGCTCTGTTAATATAATTGCATTAAGCATCTGGTTGCATCTCAATGTCTTTGAGTAAAAATTGAATCTAGGAATTCACTGAGATCATAATCTTGCATCACTCGTTACTTAGTTTCCTGTTCTATTAAGTAATGTATCTGTTTTTATTTTTTCTTCTTTTCACTTTGAAAGTATCTGCAAAGCCTTTTATAGACAGTGCTGCTTATGAGTCTTTTATTATTATCAAAGCTCTAATTGTCTTCAGGATCCTTAAACAATCTCAGTGATTTCCTGTCTCCCTCCTGCTTTCAGAGATCTTCTGCTTAATTATTAATACCCCCAGCTTTCTCTGTTCCACATCAGTAAGGCTAGTTTCAGAACAGGGAAACGTTTTGTTTCAGGCGCAGTTTGAAGTATATAGAATTTCATGTAAAATGTACGAACTTGACAAGCAAAATAAAGATGTTCCCAATACCATTTTTGGGAGTGAGTATGTAGTAATGTGCATTCAGTTTACTATCTTTTGCAAGATGATCTGGCTCAGCAGTAAGGCAACGCACATGACAAGTCACTTTTAAAGTATTTTAAAGTACATTATCTGTTTCTGGATTTTTTTTTTTCCTAATTTTTTATTATTTTCCACACTTAGAAGAATAAATCTCACCAAACCATGGAGCTTCAGTGTCGATTGCAGCATATACTATCCTGATATATCTTGCTTGACATAAATCCAATTTTTGAGCTTTGTTTCTGCTTCTTGTGCTTGAGCTTTACAATCTAAGCTTACCAAGTATGAATAATTTTAATACACTCAATGACTAGGGGGAAAAAAAATCCCTGTATCTCAGACTTTATCTTCATTTTTCATGTTTCTTTCATGGCAGCAGATGCGGTCAAGGGAATATTGTTTAACCTGACTCAGTGTTATGACTTTGAGATGACTTCCTTGGAGGGCATAGGGCAGGAACATTTATGAGGTCATGTAACTCTGAGAACTGTTGCATCAAAAGTTTTAACTCCTTGTTAGTGTACCTAAGTGAAATAAGTCAAAGGAGGAACCCCAGCCATGGAAGCCATCACCTTTCCTGGGTGTTGAATCAATCCCAGTGCATGTCACAAATCGTGCTTGTAATAAAATCAAGTTCTGGAAATGTAAGAAAGGTATTTATCCTAACAAACAACATGTTAGCTAAAGATGTCATCACTGTGTCTGTGACTTAATTAAGCTTCAATAACATGGAATTCTTTTGTTTTCAAGAAACCCAGAACAATGGAAACTTGCATTCAGATTTCCTTCTTCTAACAACACTGTTGTCTTTCCGTTCAAACACTCCACAAGTACCTAACATTTCAGGACAGTGTTTTTTCTGTTGTATTTGCATGTTTCTTAGCATTTTTCAATATCAATCAATAAATACAAAAAAATGCTTTTCGTCTTTCCTTGGAAATATTTGAGACAGTTTGGTTCAATTCTAATTTTGGCCAAGACATAGAATCATAGAATCATTAAGGCTGGAAAGGACCTCCAAGATCAAGTCCAACCATCAATCCAACACCACCATGCCCACTAAACCATGTCCCGAAGTGCCATGTCTACATGTTTTTTGAATACCTCCAGAGATGGTGACTGCACCACTGCCCTGGGCAGCCTATTCTAGTGCTTGACCACTCTTTCAGTAAATAAATTTTTCCTAATATCCAATCTAAACCTCCCCTGACCATTTCCTCTCATCTTATCACTAGTTACTTGGGAGAAGAGCCTGACCCCAGCCTCTCAACACCCTCCTTTCAGGTAATAAGGTCTCCCCTCAGCCTCCTCCAGACTAAACACCCCCAGTTCCCTCAGCTTCTCTTCATAAGACTTGTGCTCCAGACCCTTCACCAGCTTTTTTGTCCTTCTCTGGACATGCTCCAGCAGCTCAATGTCCGTCTTGTAGTGAGGGGCCCAAAACTGAACACAGTATTTGAGGTGCAGCCTCACCAGAGCTGAGTACAGGAAGACAATCACCTTCCTAGTCCTGCTGGTCACACCATTTCTGATGCAAGCCAGGATGCTGTTGGCATTCTTGGCCACTTGGGCACACTGCTGGCAGTGTCAGCAGGCTGTCGACCAGCACCACCAACGGGCAGCTTTCCAGCCACTCTTCCCCAAGCCTGTAGCATTGCATGGGGCTGTTGTGACCGAAGTGCAGGATCCGGCACTTCGCCTTGTTAAACCTCATATAATTGGCCTTGGCCCATCGCTCCAGCCTGTCCAGATCCCTCTGCAGAGCCTTCCTACCCTCAAGCAGATCACCACTCTCACTCAACTTGATGTTGTCTGCAAACTTACTGAGGGAGCATGTTCTCTCCTGTTCTTCTGTGCATGCATATTTTCTCTCTCTGCTCTCCAGACTTGAAATGGCAGTTGTCATGACAACATAACACTTTTACTGTTCTTGTGTTCTTATGATTTTTGATTTCTTTTTTGATGGCAGCAGCTGACAGCCTTTTTTTTAGAAGCACAGGCATATAAATCACAGAATCACAGAATCACAGAATGTTAGGGATTGGAAGGGACCTTAAAAGATCATCTAGTCCAATCCCCCTGCCAGAGCAGGAATATCTTCTTGTATTTTTTTGTGTGTAGATGATTGATTGCAAAAATTATGAAGTTTAACTAAGCTGTGATTTGATCCTTTCCAAAACACATCCATGGAGAAGTTTTCCCACAGACATCTAAAATTATCATTTTTGTATAGTACACCAAAAAACAGAGGCAATTCCTTCTAGAAGATGAAAGCTTATGGTTATATATGGTCATAGTACAGACTGTTCAGTGCACAGATGGATACATGAAGTTGCAATTTGCTATGAGCTAATACTTGTTCTGCAAATCCAGTTTGCACATGGAAATGCACATTTTGCATATATATTTGGACAATTTGGTGAAAAATGTCCTGTATGTAATATTCCTGGAAACCTTCCATACAAGTATTATTGCAGCTGAATTTCCAAAACTTCCATTCATTTTTGAACTTTGTTAGAATAATTATTTTTTTTCTACATGATTCTTTAGTCTTCATCTTCTTTCATAGTCATGTTTTACTAATATTTCTAGAGAAAATTAGTCTATATACTTCATTGGTACATTTTTCTTCCATTGAATAAATTATTAATTTCAGCTTAAAGTTCTATTCTTAATAACATCTGCATTACAATATTTCTAGGACAAGTACTTGTTGAGTATTTTTTTTTGTCTAATTCATTTCTAATGTAATAAGTATTTCTTGGGCTAGGAAAACAAAAATAAGAAAAATTCAGAAGAAAATTATAATAATAAAAACCCCATCAGAATGAACAAAAAAGGGCTACAGAAAAGACACAGTAGACAACTAGATGTATCATTCTCAGATAGCCACTAATCTCACATTCCCAAACTTCTAAAGCCCTGTAACTTGAATCTTCCTTTAAAATACTGTTTTGTATACAGCAAAGACTATGCCCAGAATTTTTAGTGAAGGTATGTCTTCTGGGTATTTTTTCCATTAATATTTTACCATATGTATTTCTTTGCAAAAATATTCAATAATGTAGTTGTACACAAATATTGGAGAATATTTGTCAAAAGTAAAGATTAAAATTATAATGAGCATCAATAGACCATCAATATTTTAGGAATGCAAAATTACCTGAGTAACTGTAATACAGAATAATACATAGTCATAATCAACTGATTGTGAATCAGGTACAGAATTATAAAGATACAATGGTTAGATTACTACTCTTAGCTAACTAATGCACTAGAGAAAATTTCAATCTATTTAGAGATGATTCACAAAGCAGAGACAAAAATGTCCCATATGAGTTTTTCATTATGAAGTATTGGCTGAGCATCTCAGGGAGTCAATATTTACTTTCCCTGCAAACTTTGTCTCACTTATATCCTGTTAATGTCTTGATTACTGCAATCACATTCATTTGGTTTGATTGTTATGTTGAAGGAATGAAGTGGCTATCTCCCAGCACAGCCTGGAGAGCAGGCACACACAAAGGTCCTGTAATTTTTTATACCCTTGCATGGAAATACCAAAAATACAAAGTTGTTGTCATGCCACATTTCCCCAAGGTTACTCTTCCCCTTTGAAGGCAGGTTTACTAAAGCAGTACAGCACTGAGTGGCATGAGAAAGAGTGACGGATCATGAGAGGGTGACTTTTTCCTTTTCTTTTGATGAATGTTCATTTTATCTCTTCCTTCTCCCAGACTGAGGGCCCCACAGCAATTCTGAGCTCAGATGTAGGATGATTTACATGTTAATGTGGCACAAACAGGCAGCAGTCACAACCAGTTTTTTATTCTGCTGTAAGTGAAATGGCATAAATATGCCTGTCTTTCACTTCTGAGGTTCACTGGTTGCTATTCAGGGAATAAAGAAACAGCAACAAAAACACCAAGACCAAACAGAGCAGGAAGTCTTCTTGTCAACAAGTGTATCCATGTCTCTGTCAGCCCCATGGAGTGTTCAGCAGAAGACGGAAGCACTGTTTATTTATTTGTTTCTTTGCACAATACAGAGAAGAAGCACTTAACCAAAACTCCAGGCGCCATGGTTACCAAGTAAAAATATCACATATGAAAACTAAATCACCAATTATTTCTTACCTTTCCAAAGCCAAGAAGATAATGAAATTTGTCCTGACCATCATTCACTCTACTTGGCCACAACACACACCTTTATCCTTTATTATTCATCAAGGTGAACTTCAGGAGAATGGCTTTCTTGCTTATGTGTGTGTGAGCAAAGCTCAATCTCCTGTACCCAGAGCACAGCGCAGGAAGAAGCAAAACATGGCAGACTGGGTGAGTGCACAGCTGGTGTGCCTACCATGGCTGAGAAATGAAACAGTTGTCTGCCAGGCAGGTAATCTTCTAAGGGAGGTTAGAGTGGGTTTGTGCTCAGCCTCCTGCCCAGGGCAGCAGGGAGTGCAAGGGGGAAATCAAGGAGCTGATATGGTCGCTGGCCTGGAGAAGAGTGTACTGTGAGCCCCGGGGCACTGTGTGAAACTGCATGAGATTTTATAAGAGTCAGCACAATAATAGGGACATGCCACAGGACATGGTCCCCTGCACCAATCCTAGCTGGGGGCAGCAGGTGAGGTCCCATGATGATGGAGGCTGGCTGGGAGCTTGTGTCCTCCCACTGGACAGTTATGGAAGGAGAGTGGGAGCTGGAAGCAGGAGACGAGGGAGAACTTTAGTGGGGGAGACATCTAGGAGGCCATTCTGATCTGCAGGTAAGAACCAGGTTGCAGAGGCACTCATGAGCCAGATCTGCTGTTGCCCAAGGTTTACTGCTTTTGTGGGATCCAGATCCAGGATGTTGTGGAGAAGTTGCTGAGGACTTTTCCAGCCCATGGACCCTCATCATCAATGATACTGGTGAAGGAAACCTTTAGCACATCATGAAGGACTACAGGGTTCTGCAGGGTAGAGGGAAAGGCAAGAGAGTCAAGGTTGTTCTGGAGATTTTTGGAGTGTGATAAGGAAAATTTCTGATGCAGGTAATGGATAAGAACAAGGAACTCTCTGCTGGACCTGGTGCTCTCAAATAAGAAAGAACTGATCTAATATGTGAAAGTTGATGGTAGTCTTGGCTGCACTGACTATAATATATGGGGGAGATCAACTGACCAAATATCTGCTTTAGCGTGAGCTGAACTATGCTTTAGACTCTACTGACAGTATTCACTGGCTCCCCATTGTGTTTGAGAAGAGTGTACATATCTAATTTGTAGGCAGACACATCTAATTTGAGGGGTTTGAGTCTGAAGAAGAATCTCATCCCATACTTCAGTAATTACAAGATAGCACACCAGTTCTGAAAATGATTGAGAACTTTAGAATACTTACAGAAAAGAATGTGCACATTTGTAAGAAGTAGTCTTATACGTCATGAAATGCAGTTTATTTCCCACTTCTGTCACAGAGATCAGTTATAAAGTCACTTACGGTTTGGTTCAGTTGCCTGAATGTTGTTGTCAAGTTCCATTTGAGCTCTGCAAGGATATCCGTGTGAGGTTGGCTTGATATAAAATATATCTATGGGGGAGTGCATACCCACCTGGAGTAGTAACTGGAGGCCAGATGGCACTGAATAGCCACATTTGAGCAAGTGAACTAAGCCTTTATCCCCATAGATAAGGCTCTCTGTGTGAAATTAAGGTAATAATCTATGAGTTTTTCAGTCATGTGATGTAAGGATAAACTGATGCTTGCCAGATGACTGTCTGAACAGGTAGCTCAGTTGATGAAGTGATCTGAAACATAAGTTCATCCTTTTTTAACTCATTTTTGTACATTTCAAATAGGTATGAATGGTTTCTGTACAAAACTGAAGCACTGTTGTAACTTACAATTTGTGTCAGAATACAAAAGTAATCTTTTTTCTTGAATATGTTTCAACTTTGAGTGCCAAAACACCCAGCAAATTACAGTGAAGTAAAAATGTGGGGAAAATATGTCAAAGCCTACCAAGGCAGCCTGCTCCTGTGCAAGGGACAAGCATAAACCCCTATGCCACATTAAGCTCACTTCAGTCTTCAAAATTTGGCAAACATAGTACTTGTGTGATATGCAGACCTTGTGCTTGGCTGCAGAAAAAGGAGTTTTACTGTCAGCAACCACCACCCTCTGTGGGTTTCAATTGCTTGAGAAGGAGCAAGGCAACTTGGCGCTTGATCGTTCTCTTGAAATTCTTAGAAGCTAGATGTCAGGGATCTGTACTTCAGCAGTCCTATTACAGTTCACTTTATATGTTAAATTCTAATTATGGGTCACATTATAGCATCTTTCAGACTTTAATACGACTGCAGAGCATAATAAGCATATAAGTCAGCAGGTTATTAAAAGGTTTCTTAATAGTTCATGAAAACTTTTGCATGCAGGTTAGAAAAGATGTTACCTCCAACCTAATTTTTCTGCTGGTAAATTTAAGAAACATTACTGATCTCAGTGAAGAGTCCCATTTGCTGATAATCTACTTTTTCATTTGTTTGTTGGTGTGTTCAGAAACAAAGCAGCTGAGGATGTCTGTGACATGCATTCTGTTAACTCAAATGCAACGGTACCTGGGGCTTTGTTTGTTTCATTAGTATGTGTTTCCCAGAGGTAAAGCATTGCCATAAAAGATTTTCATTTCTGTGCTTTATGGGCTAGTTTTCCTTGTTTCTGTGGATAAGAAAGCTTTCTTCATGGTAGAAGTGTCAGCACACAAGTAAACCAACTTGCATTTTTTTGGTTTTGTTTTGTTTCTTACCAGCCAACAGGAAAAAAAAGCAATCTCAATATACTCTTGTTATAAGCCTCAGACATTATGGAAGTAGAAATAGAAGTGAATTTTATATGGCATGTTGAAATATTTTTGCATATAGAAGATTTTTGTTTTCTAAATTACTCAGGATTTCTTCATGATTGCTTAATTTCTCATGCCCTCTCTTTTTCAATTTAAAGCAATAATTTCTCAGAAATCATTGATAGAAATGTTTAGTTAGATTTGTGACTTATTCACTGATTCTTTTCCTCTTTTTAATTTTTTTTTTTCAAAATCAAAATTATATTGTTTCCAAGTAGCCCTTTGGTAAAGAGTTGCTACTTACAAAATGTAGGATGGAAAACTACTTATGGATTTGCCATAGTTCCTGTTAGTTTTACTTTACGTTTTTTGAGGTATTCAGGTTCTAAATATTTTGGAAAATAAATGAGTCTCATTCTTTTGAAGGTGACATTCTCTTAGAGGCTCTATGGTGCCTGAGCACTACAGTACACTGAGGATATGTGCACTTAGGCATCATTTAATCTAAATTCAGCTATGAAAACATAGGTGATTAATGCAGTCTAGTCATCCAGGCCCAGATATAGTCAGGATATAGAGAAGTGCATTTACAGACCGTAATACATCCCCTCTCAAGAGAACTGTCTAAAAGAGTTGAAATGAATGACTCTTTGGCAGTACAGATCTGCTACTGCCTAGTTGCATTGACTCCTACTATAAAGACCTAATTTTTAAATACTATTTAATTTTTAAATGGCTAAAGTTAGGTGAAGTGACTTCAGTGACTATCTTGAGTCTGGAAATTCACCTGACTTCTTGCTATGTCTTTTGATAACTCTGTACCCAGTAATCCTTAGGCTACATAGTAAGATTAAATTCTTCTAAGTAAAAAATTACTTCTCTAAATTACACAGCTTTGTTATAAAAAAGTGTTACATCTGAGGGCAAGCTATTGTAGCATGATGGCTAACTACATATATTATGCTTACTAACATGCACACGTTGGTGTTAGGTCTGATCTCATGACATCACTACACATTTATTTACCACTCTTTATGGCAGCAGTCTCACTGGCACAAAACAGGAGTGACGCGGTTAAGAATCAGTTCTCTAATATCTATTGTAATGCTAAATACCGTGGAAAAGTAATTATCTATTTCAAATCCTCAGCCCAGTAAAGCATATTTTAAAAAAATATTCACAATCCCATTTTTAGTTGCAAATGTCAATTCTCTTTGCAGACCCACTAATTTCTCAGTACAGAGTATGACTATAGATACTTAGGCACATAGGAAGCTGTGAGTACTTAGTTGCTGAATAAATGGGAGTCATGGCTCTGCAAATAATATATTTATTAGTTCAGTAGCTTGACCAAAGAAATGCATCCTAATTTTAGGGTTTTGGCCAAAAAAAATCCCCTAGGACAAGCAACAGTTTTAGGTGGACACCAATAAAGATGCAGAAGAGAATTACAGCCACCTCAGGACAGATTGGCTGCAGGCAGTTGCCGCCACCACATGAGCAGGGACAAGGAGAGAATCCCGCTCCCCATTCACAAAATCAGCTTTTCCTGATGTCCACTGATGCACTTGCTGTGTCTTCCCTACTGCAGCCAGCAAAGTAGAGGCCCTGCTGCCAAGAATTTCTTACATTCCTTCTCTAAAAGCCATTTGTCCACCAGGGTTCCAGTTGGAAAAATACTGTTCAAGCATGTAATTAAAGACTGTCATGGGCTGCTTTGCATAGGCCCTGAGAAAACTGTGATCCTAATGATTACAGTGGGTAAACAGCTGATTTCAGCCTGGATCCTGCTGTTAAGTTAATTAGCCTTCCATCCAAGGTATTGAGAGGTTGCTTAAATAAAACCAAAAGCAAAGAACATGGATGCCTGTCTGCAGTGGGTACATTTATTTTTCAGTTTTTATGTACACCTTCAGTACTCTCTTTTCACTCCTGTTTCTACAATAATGCTGGCATGACGTTTTCAGATTCATGTTCTTAATACTTGTTTAGTTTCCAGGTGCTAGGGAGATATAAAATCCTGTCTTGTTTTGTTTGGCTGTTTTTTTCGTTTGGGTTTTATTTTGGTTTGGTTTTAGGTAGGGCTGGTACTAATTGGTTTCTGAGTTAAAGGAATAAAAGAAACTGTTAGCAAATCTGGTTTTGTGTTTTCTTTCTACGTATTGTATTGAAAAGAGATGGCAATTATTCCACAGAGTTGAAGGTTGGTTACACTAGGGTTTATTGAATGCTGATTGGCATCGTCACACACAATTTAAATATTGTTTTATGCTGTTTTATGTCATAAATGTTACAGAGCCAAGGGATCACAAATGGGACTGGAGCGGAACTACAACAGCATAGTTTTTTGCTGCTTATTGGCAAAGTAAAACTGTGTGTTTATTTTCTTCCAAACAAAAATATTAGTTTTCAAAATAAAACATTCTCCTTTCCTTCTCTTTTCTCCCATTTTTTCTCTTCTTATAATCCTTAAATTTAACTGCCTTTTTCTTTCAAGGAGCGTTGTTTTTTTTTTTAACTTCAGGGGGATTAAAATTTCACTAGCTAAATTTGAATGCAAAATAGTTGTACATAGCACATCTATCAAGATGTTTATAAAATACCAGGGAAAAAAATCATCCACATCCAAAAAATTATCACTCTTTCTCACAAATTAAACCGTTCTTTTTTTTTTGCTTTATTTGAAAACTCATTTTTCATTCAATAAACTGGTGTATGAGGAAAAAAAATAGACAAAACAACACATTCAGTTCTCAGAAAGTCACTGACCTATTCCTTTCAGCCACAATCATCATATATATGCCAATAAATTTATTTGTATTTCTTGTATGAGAAACCATTCCAACTGTAAAGCTCAGAGTAGTAATGCACTCTGACAACCTTCACTCAAACAACTAAAGGATCAACACAGTTAGAATTGCTAATGTTCAGAAGGGCTAACACTGAAAGATGAGTAAAATTTACTAAAATTACAATCACTGGGAAATAGAATCCTGTTTCAGAATATTTTCATGAAACATTTTCTGATATTTAAATAGCCATGTTAATGATATCTAAATCCAGGGGTATTTCTCCCCCTGCCAGCTAATTATGGTGCTCTGATTTTTTGTTTCTGAGAGTGACATGGCTCCTGCTCAGTGTGGGGGGTCTTTTTTGCTATGTTCTCTTCTCAGATTTGAAGCCTGTGAGGTTAAAGGAAGATTCTAATGACACCCTCCAGGGTAGTCTCCTTTGAAGGCTAGGACCAAGAGCTTTGATTTCAGGTCACTCCCTATGTGACTGCCTTTAAAGTTCATCTGAATTAACATTCAGTGATATTTTTGGCAGCTTTGACTGCCAGGAAAAATCATTACAGAGGAATAATAATGCAAATAAACTTTGCATAGTCCCATTAAATCATTAAATGCCACATTGTTCTGTATTACAGAACAGGGAATGACATCTCATTATTTCTGAAGCATCAAATGCATCTCTATGCTCGCTGCCAGTTTCATGGTATTAATACTGGTGACAGAATACAGTAACACTGTAACAAGAAACTAAGGGGTCCTGGGGCTTTTATGATGCCTGGAGATACCTGAAATGACTGAAAAATACAGAGGTAAAATCATCATAGAAGAACTGCGCTGGACTTTTTAGAGTGTATTCGAACATTTCATCCAGATTGTCAATGGTATTCATTTTTTATTTTGTCCTCTTTCTGACAAAAGCAAAAGGAAAAGATTAGTCAACTGCCATCTGGAGACTACCTTCCATCTTTTGGTCATGTTATTTGTTTATTTCTTCTATATTTTTCTTCTTGTAACCTTTACAAAGGTTGAAGAAACCTTTCACAATGGTAATGCACCATACACTTGAGTGTATAAGGCATAAATAAAAGTAAACCAAACCAAACCAACTATTTTGCTTTTAGACAGAGCTCTCTGAAGTCCAAAGACTTCTTCTGAGAAGAAGGTAAATTCTTGAGAGATATGAGGGCATTACTGTATTCTTTTAATGAACTGTTAAAATGTTTACTTAAAAGAGGGAAAAAAACCCCCATGAACTATCTGAAGTATGGCAAACAATAAAAAAAACAGCTTAGGAAGATCAGGGAGAAAATCTCACCGTATATTAGAAAGTGGCATGTCCTAGGGCAGTAAGTAGAGACTGCGTCAGAAATTATACCTATTCCTTCTCTGGCTGTTATGGGAATGCTTCTTTGAAGGAGCATTTCTGTGTATGACCTTCAAGAACAGTCAGAGTTTAGATGGCTCTAACATTCATTCAGTGGAGTGAGACAGAATGAAGGAAAAAAGACCCTACATTCATCAGGACATCTACTACAGTGTAAGCACAGATCTGTGGGTCAGAAGGGGCCTTTCTATTGACAGTTCATAGCGCCACTCAGGGATTTCACCTGGTATTTCCAGCTGTGGGGGAAAATATTCTCTACAGTACCAGTGAGCACATCATTTCCCTTATGAAAGAAGCCCAGACCCTGCCTAGGTGGGAAGGCAGTGAGTTGGGCAGCCAGTTCTCTGTTGAACATGTCTTTTGAAAACTTCAGACTGAAGGTCTCAGGGTAACCATTAGCAAATCCCTTTCTTTGGCTGAGGTGTCTCGTTCCAGGCATTCAATTCCCTCACCACTAGTGTGCCTTTTCCCCACTTTGATTTGTGTTTATCTTTCCAGTGTTGGATCATATCCCACACTATGGATTTTCTTGAGCTATGATATGTTTTTCCTTTTTTTTTATTGTCAAGGCACAGCTTCACCACCACTGCATGTCACAGCTCCCACAGCTTCTTCTTAGTACCCTTTAGTCCTACTGCCATACAGCCAGCTGGCAGCCCTATATTCTCGATCCACATTGCTGAAGAAGGAAAGGTGCTCTGTAAACTTATTGAGTTGGCTGCATGTTTAAACTGTTTACCTACTTTTGAATGACAGCACATGGTAAACATCATTTATACCCCTTGCAATTAGAAAAGGGAAAGCATTCACCTGATGTTAAACATGATCCGATATCCTAAGTGAAGCTACATATCCTGGAGAGTCATTGAAAATGTGAGCAAGCTGGATACCTGTCCACTCACAGAGACCTTCCGTGTCTGTAAGCCATGCAGAAGATAATTTTCTACTTTAGCTTATTCTTGCATTGAAGTTAGAAGATCGGAATCAAGAGCTCTGAGAAACTGCAGCATTCACCATGGGGAATTAAAATCCCTTTTTGGCAGAAAAGGACAAACAAAAGAAAAATGCTGAGTGTTTTTAAGGTAGAAATTGACCTGTCAAAGTTTGAGAATACTGGTCTTGTATTAGCCTGGTAATAGTAGTCTCACTGATCACAACAATTGATGCAAATTAGAATGAAAGTAGTTTATGGTGGCTTGCAATACACTGAGATGTCATGGACCACTTATCAACCATCAAAATTTCATAAGCTTTAATTTTACTGTGACTTCTGAAGGCTTGAATGAAAAAGTCAATAGCTGTCTAATCTACTTGTGTTTGTGGGATGATGCTGAGTAGAATTTGGTAATAAGTCGTGAGGTCCAGCTTTAAGCCAAAGATCCGTGTTTCTGTCATCACTTGACCTACATTTGTGCACTGAGACAGAGACACATCTTCCCAAAATGTTTTCTGGCAGAAGAGTGCAGAGACTTCAATGAATCTTATATTATTTGGCTCTGGTCCCCAGCCTGCTTGACCATTAGCCATTCTGCAACATTGCCTACCTTGTCTGGCAAATGAATGAGAGGTTGCAAATATAGTCAAAAGTTACACATCTGTTCTCACAAGAGCCTTTGTCAAAATTAAATAGATGGGGGTATCAAAAAAGACTAATAACCAAAGCATTTTTCCTCTTCAGATCTCACCAGGTTTTTAAACCAAGCAAGTAAGCCCAGGTCTTCTGAACCCATTGATCTCTTGTTCTTCTTAGTGCAATTCCATACAAGGTGTCAAGATACTTCCTCCTCTTATTCCTATCATGTCAATAGCTGAGGTAATGTACTGAGTTATAAAGTTGATATAGCAACTGAACTGTTTCTAACTAGCTATTAAGACCACTGAAAACAATATGTATTAGCCATCTGAAAAGAAGACCTTCCTGAAAAATAATTCCTCCTCATTTACAGCTAGTTTTCTGTGAGCATTAGAAGAAGATTAAACCTGCCGCGGTCCACAAAGTACCACACACTTTGGACTCAGGAGTGTACTTAGGTTACTTCACCCTTGTGTTTTCATGGTTGCTGTGCTCCTATTACTTCTCCTCCACACTCCCTAATGTGAGATGACTAGTACAGTAGTGCAATCACTGACCACCCCACATCCTCATAGCAAGGAAATTTTCACAATCCTCCTTGGTATAGCTGAAATTCTGCACAGAGTATAGCTTTGCTCGTATGTTCCATTCAAGTGTCATCCACAAACGGGATCCTTAAATCCCACTGAACTTGTCTAATTCCCAAGGCTCAATGATTTCAGTACATGGCATGAGTGTGAAGTCAAACTTCCTTACACCTTATGTCCCTGTTGAACTGCTATGCTATTAAATTAAGCAGAGACTTTTCTCATAAATGGAATCAGTGACAGCTTGTGCTCGGTGTCGTGGAATTTCCAGTGCAGCGTTGCAAAAAAAAACACACAGAAAATTACCTCAGTGATTAAAACTCAGCCATTTGGAAGCCTTCAGGTCTGTAATATCATTCAAACTGACAGAATAAAAATGTTTGACCTGATCTGTCACATTACAGCACTCAGCATCTATTTATGCCAGTCTGACTTCATCCCATCGGACAGCTTCTTGTGCTTGAAGAGCCATTAGGAAGTCCTGCATTATCTCTGTAGGTATTTAGTGTGTGGTGCTGGAAGAGTGGTTCTGAACCACAGCCGTAACTCTTCATCTGAGAGAAAATTAAAAAAGTAATGCGAGGTTCACAGATCCAGGAACATGGAAGCACCTCAAGTGCCTATTACCATTCTTTAGAAAATGGGGTTTCCAAAGTGCTGATTTGTAGGGAAATTAAGTCCCAAATCATGCTTTGTCAAGTCACCTGAACTGCCACTTGCAATAAACATCTAGAGTTGAGAGGCAATATTCACTTAGATCTGGACAATGATCTAAGAGAACCTTATCTTTTTCATCTTCAGGTGACTACTTTGGCAAAAGTGCACACTTGCACCCATGGGGCCCCAAGGACAGTATTGTCAGTCTGCTCCAGCATGTTTTTCGCAGAACAAATCATTTTGTAACTGCCTTCCATCTTAGGAAATTACTGAACCAAATTCCTATTCCCTCCTGCTCCCTTGTTACCTACTTGTTACCTTTCTCGTACTCAAAACTCATTTGTCAATTGTATTGTGCCTTAACACATGGAGAATCTGGGCTATGGGCTTCATCAGTTTCAAAATGTGCAAGAACGCTGTATTAAGGCGTCCTCACCCTAGGGTGCTGAGCCTTCTCAAACAGAGCTAGTGTTGAATGAGTTGAAGGAAAAATCCTCCTGCTACTCTAGATGGGCAGGAAAAAATGCTGCTTTTATCATCTTCGGAAACATAGCAAGACCTTTGGACCTTGTCAAAATAATGCAAATTGCATCAGCATCAAAGTATACAGCTAGTAATTAGTTCAGTATTATAATAGTATTTGGTGATACGTGTCTGACACATTGGGACCAGACATGTTTGTGCAAAAAAACACATCCAATGGATGAGAAGCTTGGAAATGACCTGTCTGCAGTTCATTGATTCATTGCTAGCAGTTTGTACTAGTTGTCACCAAATTGGGCACCTGGCTGTGGGCGCTGCTCAGGAGCAGCTGTGAATGCAGTTGCTGCAGCCTTACCCTTCCTCACTTGTAGGCAGAGGAGGTCTGCTGCATCTCACAGCCCCTGACCTTCATCCACTCTGGGAGATGTCTCAGCACCCCAGTGATATATGCAGCTGAGCTCAGGGGCCACTACTGTGCATAAAAGTGAAGTATATACCTTTTAGGTGACTTTCTTTTTTTTTTCAGATCTGACTCATGCTTGGGGGAAAACAAGAAACACCCACCTATAGGCATCAGCTCCTCATCTAATAGGAGTTAGTTTGTGACTGACGCTTTTCACAGCTGTCATGTTAGGACCAGAAATCATGGGCACAACAGCAGAGGATGTGTCCCACAGCTAAAACGTCTTTTCTCTCAAATCTGAATTCTTTTAATAAACAAACCCTAAACACAAACCACCAAAAATAGTGTGTACAAGCTCATGGTGCAACTGGAAGAATATCCACAGTGTAGGAAGAAAAAATGAATCATCTCTTCAAAATTCTAATTCAGACATAATATGACAACTGCTGAATTATCCATGAAAGACAGTAAATCCAGGAATCTTTTCACTATGGTTCATAAACTGTAGTTCACATCCTTCTCAGTTTCCAAATAGTTAAATGGACTGTTCTTTTAGCTGATGTACAAAGGATAAATACAGCCTCATTCTGTTTCTGTGCACCCATGCTAATAAGGTGTTAGTCCTCCTCACCTACAAGTGGTCAGGTGGTGAATTGATGCTCAGCACATCTGAAACTTTCCTCAGTTGAGAGCACTTGAGAACAATTTTTCAGTGTGAGCTCCAAGCAGGTTAACTAATGCTTCTCTGGTTTTGTTTTTCCAATCTAGGAAAGAAAAAGGAAGAAGAAAAAAAAAAAGAAAAGGGAAAGAGAAAAGGGAAAGGAAAAGACGAAAAGGAAGTGTTGCATAAACTATGCAGTTGAAAGGAGATAGAGATAGCTAGCAGCCCTGGTTGATTAATCTCAGTGCTCCAAATCAGTTAGCAATACACTTACATGTGAGTTTTCAAAGCCTGCTTCTCATGAAAGGGATATTCTCTCTACTTTTAATCCCAGAGGAAAAATCTGAATTATGCCCATTCAGTGAATTCAGGTTATGATAAATAGTTAGAAAGCTCTAGACATTTTATGCTGATTTTTCTCTTTCTAAGGACAAAGGAACCAGGTTTAAATGGTCTCTAGATATTAAATGTCTGGGGAAGGTCACAGTGTTTATATTAAGAAGTGGACAGGCTAATTGACCACAGAGACTAAAACATGAAGCCTATAACAGATGGATTGCAGAAATCATATTCCTGACAATAGCTGCTTGGGGTTTTATACCTGCCAGCCCAGCACATTTTCCCTTATCCCTGGAGGAGATTTAAGCAGAAATGAATAGAGAGTAAGTCTCTGCCCAGCCATAGAGAAGTAAGCCAGCACCTGAAAGAAAGGTGAAAAGTAAGTCCACTTGGTATTGCCAGGGCATATGTTAGCCTTCTTCAGCACTTTCGACAGTCATTTCACTCCTTCTCAAACACAAACCTCTGCAAGTCATAATGCCTGGATACAAGCTCAAATACATTTAAAAACCTGAAGGGGAGGAAGAAGTCTAAGAAGGGCTGGTTGTTGAGTGCCATTAACTTGTTTCAATCAGCCATACGGTTCAGACGTTAGTCTTTTAGTTCCAACACAACACTACTTTAAAATTATCTTCATTTATTTAGTATTAGTCATCACTTGTGCTACAATTGATGCATTGCATTGATGATAACTACTCAATGCAAAGGGTGGATAAGCCGACTAGGAGAGGAGCACTGCTGGATCTTGTACTCACCAACAAGGAGGGTCTTGTTGAAGCAGTGATGGTCGATGGCAGCCTTGGCTGCAGTGATCATGAGATGGTGGAGTTCAGGATCCTGTGTGGGAGGAATAGAGTACCTAGCAAGACCAGAACCCTGGACTTCCGCAGGGCCAACTTTAGCCTCCTCAATCAATTGTTAAGGGAAGTCCCATGGGACAGGGTGCTAGATGGTAAAGGGGCTCAAGATAGTTGGTCAACATTCAAGGACCACTTCTTGCAAGCTCAGGATCAGAGCGTCCCAATGGGTATGAAATCAAGTAAGGGAGCTAGGAGACCAGCATGGTTAAACAAGGAACTGCTGGGCAGACTCAGGTGGAAAAAAAGAATCTATGGATCATGGAAGGAGGGGCTAGTCACTTGGGAGGAATATAGGACAGTTGTCAGAGGATGTAGAGAGGCAATTAGGAAAGCTAAGGCCTCCTTGGAACTTAACCTTGCAAGTCAGGTCAAGGATAACAGAAAGGGCTTCTTCAAATACATTGCAGATAAAACTAACACTAGAGGCAATATAGACCCACTGATGAATGAGGTGGGTGCCCTGGTGACAGAGGATAAAAAGAATCTATACTGCTGGAGTCTGTCCTGAAAAGCCCCTGATCCCTGTAGCCCCAGAAGTCAGGATAAAGGAGGAGTTTGCCTCGGTAGATGAGGATTGGGTTAGGGATCAGTTGAGCGATCAGGACATCCATAAATCGATGGGACCAGATGGAATGCACCCAAGGGTGCTGAGGGAGCTGGCAGAGGTCATTGCTAGGCCACTCTCCATCATCTTTGGTAAGTCATGGGCAACAGGAGAGGTGCCTGAGGACTGGAGGATAGCAAATGTCACTCCAGTCGACAAGAAGGGCAAGAAGGAGGACCCAGGTAACTATAGACCTGTCAGCCACACCTCCATCCCTGGAAAGGTGATGGAACAGCTTGTTCTTGGCACTATCTCTAGGCATATCAAGGATGAGGGGGTCATTAAGAGCAGTCAACATGGGTTTACCAAGGGTAAGTCATGTTTGACCAACCTTATTGCCTTCTATGAGGAAATAACTAGGTGGATAGATGATGGTAGAGCAGTAGATGTGGTTTATCTTGATTTCAGTAAAGCATTTGACACAGTCTCCCACAGCATCCTCGTAGATAAGCTGATAAAGTATGGGTTTGGTGATCAGGTAGTGAGGTGGATTGTGAACTGGCTGAAGGAAAGAAGCCAGAGAGTTGTGGTCAATGGGATGGAGTCTAGTTGGAGGCCTGTGACTAGTGGAGACCCTCAGGGGTCGGTACTGGGACCGGTGTTGTTCAATATCTTCATCAACGACCTGGATGAGGGTACAGAATGTATCCTCAGCAAGTTTGCTGATGACACCAAACTAGGAGGAATGGCTGACACACCAGAGGGTTGTGCTGCCATTCAACGAGACCTTGATAGGCTGGAGAGTTGGGCGGGGAGAAACTTAATGAAATTCAACAAGGGCAAGTGTAGAGTTTTGCATCTGGGGAAGAACAACCCCATGTACCAGTACAGGTTGGGGGCTGACCTGCTGGAGAGCAGCGTAGGGGAATGGGACCTGGGGGGTCCTGGTGGACAGGAGGATGACCATGAGCCAGCAATGTGCCCTTGTGGCCAAGAAGGCCAATGGCATCCTGGGGTGTATTAGAAAGGGGGTGGTTAGTAGGTCAAGAGAGGTTCTCCTCCCCCTCTATTCTGCCTTGGTGAAGCAACATCTGGAGTATTGTGTCCAGTTCTGGGCCCCCCAGTTCAAGAAGGACAGGGAACTACTTGAGAGAGTCCAGCGCAGAGCCACAAAGATGATTAAGGGAGTGGAACATCTCCCTTATGAGGAAAGGCTGAGGGAGCTGGGTCTCTTTAGCTTGGAGAAGAGGAGACTGAGGGGTGACCTTATTAATGTTTATAAATATGTAAAGCGTGAGTGTCATGAGGATGGAGCCAGGCTCTTCTCAGTGACATCCAATGATAGGACAAGGGGCAACGGATGCAAGCTGGAACATAGGAGGTTCCATATAAATGTGAGGAAGAACTTCTTCACAGTGAGGATAACAGAACACTGGAACAGGCTGCCCAGAGAGGTTGTGGAGTCTCCTTCTCTGGAGACATTCAAAACCCACCTGGACATGTTCCTGTGTGACCTGACCTAGGTGTTCCTGCTCTGGCAGAAGGATTGGACTAGATGATCTTTTGAGGTCCCTTCCAATCCCTAACATTCTGTGATTCTGTGATTCCGTGTATTGTATGGGTGCACTGCATTTTGCAGCTTCCTAGAAGATAGGTCCCTACCCAGAGGACAGTACGGTACACTGAAATTTTTATAAATTGAACCGCACACACAAGCAAAAAAACAGAGTACACACAGACTCTGAGGAATGATTCACAAATAAGCTAAGCTAAAATGAGTGCTTTGGTAAAGAAGGCACATGAAGAGTGAAATTTAAGAGTAAATGAAGGCAGCAAAGAAGTAGGTGTAAAATTAAACTGAAGCAGAGCTGTAGGTGACACTGGGATTTTTCTGACATTGTAAAGCAGGAATGGAGAGATTAAATGTAATGCAGTAAGTTACCAGACTCGCTGAGGCACTTCAAAGCAGACTTTTTGCAATTTAGAGAAAAGTATGATGTCCCTTCTGCCATGGGCTTTGAAGGCTGGACTTCTGCAAAAACATTCCCCTAGGTATGTTGTTCTGGTTAGTCCAAATCAGAAAGAAACCTACTGGCAGTCTTATTGTCAGTTCAGATTTTTTCAGGTCACCTGATTTTTTGATGTGTTTGGGTTTTTTTTTAAATTACTTTCCTTTTTAGCAAATATTCTTGGTTTCATAATGTGACATATCCAAACAAGATATTCACAGCTGTACCTCCCAATGAAGTGGTCCAGTGCATTTCATACTAGGCTTGAGCCAAAAGTAAAAAGCAAAGCACCATGCCCATTTTGTGTAATTGTGCCACATTTGTTGAGACAACTGCCTCGTAAATTTGGTTATAACTTGCAGTATGAGAGCTTCAAATTCAGATTCCACATTTGCCTGACTTTCAGGATCTGCAACAAGTGTCTCTGCTTTACTGTTCAGGAATCCACAAAGAGTTCAAATGGAGCAGCTCTTCTTCTCTGGTGTCACCAACAGATGGTCTGTCAAATATTTACAGTTCTAAACCAGCTGAAGCTACTGCCAAGTGTTTTTCTTGCTAAAATACCCTTTGTAATGTATTATTTAACTATCTCTGAAAGCCAAGCACATAATTAAACCCTTAGCATTGGTACAGTATGTCTGTTTAGTCCTTCAATCTTTTTTTAAGATGCGATATACATCCTAGCAGGTACATGAAAGATTCAAAGGCTGTGGTCCATTTACAACACAGGCTGCTTGTTATTTAATCGCCTATCACTAAGACAACTATCCTCCTGGAAATAAGGAAAATATGTTATCATTAAATCACAGTTTTATAGGCATGTTGCTAAATAATTGAACAGCTCAGCTGTCACAAAGGAATAATCATGTAGGAAACTCTGTGTAACATTTTGTATCCAAATATTGAAGGAGGAAGTGAAGAGGAATAATTTTACTTGTTTTCATGATTAAAATTTCTGAGAGGCCATCATATGGTAGGACTGAAGAGCAGCAATTATCAGTGCTTTAAGTGACAAAAGAAATTGGACTTAAAAACTCAAACAAATGCAACCATAAATCTGCAGTACTGATAATGCACTTTTACATACACTTTAACTGCAGCCCATGAATGCCACAGTTTAGTGCATGATTTGTAAAAGGCTATCCAATAATAGAATATGATGGCAGTAAGTTTCAATACCTATGTTTGCCCCAACGAGTAGCAGATTACTTTTCAAGTAGACTTGCTGCAATCCCTGCAGCAGATCCTGCTTTTCCATTCCCTCTGTTAGAAAACTGGATCTTAGAAAACTGGAGCAACATGAAAAAAGCTCATAGAGGTTTACTATTTTACCCCTGCGTGAAATCAGTAGAATGAAAAGAAAAACCAGCCCCACTGAGACTCTTGGCAGTAAAGACCTGACCAAAATGGAGTAACAGAGGGTGGAGGGAATTTCCAAAGGCTTTTTTTTACCCTGTGCCTATTTGCACTGGCTGCTGTGGTACCTGCACACTGGAATTCATGCTGTGTCAGCTGTGTCAAATAGGACCCTAGCCAGAGTTACAGCTACACACTGTAAGCAGGAACAGCCCAGCCTGACCCTTCAACTGGAAAACTGTGTCTTTTGGCGAATTTGTAAAATTGACAGTGCATTTTACATCCTAAATGAACAATAATGATCAATAATGAAGACAATGAATAAGCACAAATGTGTGTTATGAGCTATGACAATATAGCTAGGCTTTTTATATTAAAAATCTACAGTGTACCTCAATCTGAATAAAAATTGGAAGAGAAAGGTTCCCAAAACAGTTTCTTCTACCCTTCCTAAAACCACTGAAACACTAACTGAAGCAATGTTGCTGTTCTTTTAAATGATCACTCCACTGAGATCTAAGCAACCAAACTTTCCTCAGATCTATCACTTATGCATACACAAACCTACATTTGCCACCAGTATGAAAATTAAGTTTTCTAGAGGGTGCTTCATCTGGTAGGTGGTATGAATACCTATTCTCTCTTCATTAATTCCTTCTATTTTGCATAACCACTGTCTTCCCTTGGATGTCTGCTTGTTATTTTGCTTTGCTTTCCTCCTCAGCTTTGCCTATCAGTTCACTTACCTTTATCTTATACAATCAAAACATATAGGTTTCAGTTTGGGAAAAAAGATTGCATGAACCTTAAGCTTGGCTGTTCTGTCATTTCTTCTGATTGTAAAAGTGATTAGTCCACATGCAAAAGATGGAAAAACCCTGACTGGTATTCTCATACTGTCCTAGAAATAGGGCCCAACTGAGGTCTAATGAATTACACTAATGAAAAAGAGAAAGGTCAAGCACAAAGGTGAGAAAATGGATTTCAAATAAATAACTTTTAAATAAATATACCAGTTTTACACTATTTCTGTTCTGTAGACAAGATTTGCTTGATCTTTAAACACAACAATTAACCTATATCCCCTAGAAATTAAACATATACAGATTAGAAAGGTAATGTCACTGCTTCAGCAATTATACAGCATATATATCCACTTCTGCAGCAGCTGGTCCTGCTAAGTGTCATATTTTCTGTACTGAAATGAAGTTGAACCATTTTGAAGTCGAAGAAGGCATTGTCTGCTCTGTAACAAGTGTTTTCTGTGTCATCCTGATTTATCTCATCTGCCACATGCAACATTAATTTCAGCCCAAATGAAAGACTTTTTTCCTCACTGTTAATTAATTTTATCATCTTTCATCTTAGCTGTTTGTTTCAGGAGTTGGGGCTTTGCCCAGAGAAGTATCACTTCTGCTTATAAAACAGTACATTTGATTCTCTTTTACCCATAGGTCAAAATTTGGGGGGAGGGAGGTGTCTCCTCTCACCAATTTAAAAGTGGAATGTGTCAGTAGTTTAGGGGGTTCATTTGCCTTTGGGCACTCATTCCCATCATGAGCTGTAAAGGCATTGCTGCATTGCTCATAGGCTTGTTTATCTTTAGAAGGATATTGACATCTTGAAAGCTCTTCAGGGGAATATATATATCCAGGAAGCAGTGTTAAATATGACTACATCCTTTCTCAAACTTCACAAGTTTTCCATGCTTTTGGCACCTACACATCTTTCTCAGGTATGCAGACAGCTATGGCTCTGCCAGCTCTTGGAAAAAGAGGTGGGAAAAGTATTATTAATAATATGGGTATCTTTAGTTTCTGTTGAAATTTCTCCCTACCTGCCTGTGCACCATGAGTAATTTCACATTGGCCAGTGAATACCATTGCCAGACGTCTGAGCTAAGCTGTCTGGGTTATAGTGCAAGTTTAAAAAGAAACTACCACACACCATAACTATGGCTTGCAAAAAGAAGATATGATATTTTTGGTCTGATGGCATAGGACATGACTTTCACAAACTTTCTCCTCCACCAGGCTCTTTTCATCTTTAAATTGCAAAATTCTATTTTTTAAAAAAAATAGGTATGTGATGTTTGAGAAGAAAACCAATTCAAATAAAATAATTAAAAAATAAAAATCAAAATTTAAAAATATTACATGATCTTTTATAGCAAGGACAAGAAACAAAAGTTTTAAAAGGAGTTTCATTTCTGGTGTTCATTTTAGCTTAGTCACAGAGATGATCAAAAAGAAAATTACATCATTGGCAAATATTTTCTGTAATTTCTTAACTTATTTTGAGGGGGGCAAAAAGTTGCTGGTCTTTTCTTAAACTGAATTTATGAGATGACATTTTGAAGAAAATATCAAAAATTTTTCTGTGATTTGGCTGAGTTCTAGTCACTCATATCTGTGTTAAATTACAGCAGCAGGATCACTGCCAAGGGTTTATCCTCCTCCTTACCACACTACTTCCTCAGTTCAGCCAGCCATTTTCATCTGGCTGAATTAAAACCAAAATCACAGAAGTATTTCTGAAATCTCTGAAGAACATTAGGACAGTTCTCACTTCTATTTCTGATCAGATAATTTGTGTGTTTAGGAGTCTGTAAGATAATGTGATAATGCTGACACTGGATACATCTGCCACCTCTACCTTCATAATCTTTGGCAATCAAGCAACTAAGGTGCCCACAAAACCAAATAAAATGGAGTGATAGGGCTTTTCATGTATAAATCCACAAATGGCTGATAATGGCAAAAGAAAAGTTGTTTATAAGGTTGTGTGGGAGGGGGAGAAAGAGTAAATTACAGAAAAAGAGTTGCAGGAGCTTAAATATTTATAATTGTATGGATACAATACCAGTGAGGTTTGTTATGAAGGAACACTCCATTCAGGCACTGAAATGCAATGGAGAAGTAGTCCTCGTAGGCACTGATTTGGTAACCAACATGGAAATTACACGCTTTCCTTCCATTAGACATACATTCAAGCAGAGCATGACAAAATCACTGCCTGAAACATCCTTTTCTTTCTAGTCTTTCAATCCAAATGAGTTCCTTTATTCACAAGCAGGACAAGTTGCACAGGCAGCAACCAGAGCTGTAATTACTGCAGACCTGGCCACGTGTACAGCTCGTTTCTGGGAACGCTTTTGTTGGCAGCAACATTTCTGTCTCTTACCCTGGACAGTGAGAAAAAAATGGCTTGCTTATACAGAGGCAGAAGTGAAGTCATACCCTAACTTTCCCATTCAATATTTTCCTGCTGCATCATATATTCCAGTTTTACAGCAAAGTGTGCTCCTATTAGAGGTTATTCAATGCTATGTATGTACTTTGAGAAATTAGAAGAAAAAAACTAGAGGTCAGTAAAGAAGACTGAAGAGGATTTAAAAAAAAATTGAGACTTTGACCGATACTTAAATATCAATTTTAAAAATTCATGGGATTTGACTAATTAAAGAAAAAAGCTACAACTAAAGACATTACTCAGCCAAGAGGTCAGCAAGTAATAGAGACCACTTCATAAAACTTAGAACGCTCTATTGAAATACAAAGTTTTATAGGAAATGACCACGTGCTCAGATATTTTCTGTATTTTCTTACTACTGTTTGACATGTCAAAGAGCTATGAGTTAAAAAAAATAAATTTTTTTTTAATGAAAATTGTGGGGTTATTATTAAAGAGAGGGAAATTGAGATTTTCTCACAAACATCTTGTCAAGTTTTAGACTACCACTATGTGCTGTTTTAAATATGTGTTTCCCTGGTATGAATAGCACTTGGACAATTTATATCAGCTGAATGACCAGCATTTTGTGATCTAGGCTGTATACCTGTGATTGGAAGGATCTTTTAAAAGACTTAGGGTTTTTGTTATGGATTTTGGATGAGCATTTTGTAACTATTTGTCATAATTATAGGGGTAGGCAAGACCTTTTCCTACCCTTTCTTATCATATTTCCACTCCCTTCTGCTCTTTCTTCTAAATGAAATTATGCATCTGGGAAATTAATTAATATGTCTCTTCATATTCAGTCTTCTATAAAACTGGATGGAAATTAGGTTCAGGACAGCTGACTTCCAGCTGAGAGCTTTTTTGCTGTGATATGGTTTCCCTTGTGGAGTAATGACTCTAGAAAAATGTTAGGCAGAGACAGCATACATCACATCACTGAAGTTACTGTGAATGAGAAGAAACAGACTTCTGTATTAACATTAGGCATCCACTTTTATACAATGATGAAGTATAACCAGTTTGTCACTAATCTTATCATTTGATAAACCAGTTTTTAGGGATCAGAGGGAGTATAAACTCTCTCATGCAGATCATATTCAAATAAATCTGTTGAACTTCAATATTCCTATTGCTTAATCACCATGTCATTATACTGTTGACAGATAAGGCTTTGAGTGATCATATTGGCTGTAAACAGCAGAATCACCACAGATGGCAACAGGCACTGATTTCTCTGGTGCTTTCAGACCTTCTTGCTTGAGGGCTGCATTATGGGTTTCATTTTATGCATCTTTTCTATTGTGTTTTACTTGGAAGAAAATAGAATTATTAACAGGATGAGAAAGAGGGGTCATTAGAGGAGATGAAATGATTAAGGAACATATTTCTCCTAAGTGAGTTGTACTTTTAATTATAAAACAGCTAGTTCAAAAAGATCAATGACTTCTCTCTTTCATTTAACTCTATTATGATATTTTTATAGTCCTAGGAATACAATGCTCTGGAATAATCTGTACAGGTCATTTAGCTCCTTTGAACAGATGACAATAAATTTTATATATTCAATATATACCTGAACAGTCTGTCCAGATTTTCTCTTCGATCTCCTTTTCAGCCACTTGCTAGTAGATTTTGGAGCACACAGATATGCTTGATTTACTTATGAAAAACACATGCCAGTTTTCAAAATATGCTTTAACTATCACATGGTTTCATCTGCATCATAATTTTCAGCCAAAAAAAAAAAAAATAAAATAGAAGGCTTCCTTTCACTGGGCTTAATGTAAAAGCCAGAGTAGCAGACAGATCAGCTAGACATTTAAGACCAAATAAGTCTTTAATGGGTTACCTTCATGTAACACTTAAACCTTGATTTTCAGAAGTCCTGATCAGGCTAAGCTACCAGAGAAGCCCCAGCAACTCTGAAAGTTTGGACCTCGCTGAAAAGCACAGGATCATTGGCTTAGGATCGAGCCCCCAAAGAGTGACGTGACTCAAATCAGTGAACTCCTCAGAATGGCACTTTCTAAATTTGAATTGCCAATTATGGATAACTAACACTGCAATTAAACAAGACATTTTCTATGTAAGAAGCAGAAGCCAGGAACATGATGGTGGTTAGCATAAATTATTTTAGATTACCATTCACTATGTGTCTGGAAAGAACTTCAGTATACCACGGAGTCTCTTCCTTTGTCTTGAAAAATGATCAGGTGTATCAGATACACCTGTCAGTCATGGCTGAAAAATTATTCTCAACTTGTTCTATAAACTCTTCAAAAAAGAGATTTATCACCATTTTCATGACACCTCTTCCAGAGCTTCACTCTATTTATTTTGAATATTTTCCTAATACCTACTCTGATTACTGTTTGATGCAAACTCAGCCCAATTTCTTCCAGTCCCATACCCAGCAAACAACTGATGTCTGTCCTCTTTCTAACAGCCTCTTATATACTGGAAGACTACTAGAGAGTAAGATATTTGATGTATTAAGAGATGCATTTTATTTAAACTTGCTGAAAATATATAAGAATCTTGCATCTGGAAAGAAAACTAGTCTACATATTACCATTAGTTCACCATACTGTCCTGCTTCATATCCAAATAGGTGACCACCATAGAAGAGAAAGAGCCCAGAAGGCCAATTGCATCTGGGGCTGCATCAAAAGAAGTGTGGCCAGCAGATCGAGAGAGGTGATTCTGCTCCCCTACTCTGCTCTGGTGAGACCTCACCTGGAATACTGCGTCCAGCTTTGGAGCCCTCAACATAAGAAGGATGTGGACCTGTTGGAGCGTGTCCAGAGGAGGGCCACAAAAATGATCAAAGGGCTGGAGCACCTCTCCTATGAAGACAGGCTGAGAGAGTTGGGGTTGTTCATCCTGGAGAAGAGAAGGCTCCAGGGAGACCTTATAGCGACCTTCCAATACCTGAAAGGTGCCTATAAGAAAGCAGGGGAGGGACTGTTCATGAAGGCATGTAGCAATAGGACGAGGGATAATGGCTTTAAACTAGAAAAGGGTAGATTTAGCTTAGATGTAAGGAAAAAGTTTTTCAATATCACCACTATTTTCAATAGTGGTAGATCACTGGAACAGGTTGCCCAGGGAGGTAGTGGAGGCCCCATCCCTGGAGACATTCAAGGTCAGGTTTGATGGGGCTCTGAGCAACCTGATCTAGTAAAGATGTCCCTGCTCACTGCAGGGAGGTTGGACTAGATGACTCTTGAGGGTCCCTTCCAACCCAATACATTCTATGATTCTATGATTCTATGTATGATCTGCTCTAGGATCCTGCTCTGGCAGGGGGGTTGGACTAGACGATCTTCAGAGGTCCCTTCCAACCCCTACCATTCTGTGATTTATATGTGTGCATATATATATACTCACACATATATATTATATATATACACTTTTAACATGGAACTTGCAAAAACAGAGCAATGTAAAAGGAACGCTTAATAGAACTGACAGATAAACTATCACCAGTGAATATTTTACGAGATCTGAAAACAGAGCATGTTGTGAAATTCAGACTTAAACGTGATTTTGTTAAAAATGAGCAAAAAAAAGAGAAACAGCTGGGAAAGCTCATATTCACATGTGATTTGAAGAAAAGTAGAGTGTACAGCATAGTCGACAACATCTCATTTGCTGTTTTACAAGTGCATTAAAAAATTCAGGCTGTATGCTACTGGGCCTGTTCTGGGAATACATTTTTAAGCTTCAGAAACTCACCAGAGAAAAATAATTACCTCTTGTAGACAAATGATGAACTCTTCTGAATGGGTTTCCTGGCATCAAATTGCAGAAGGGGTGCAATTTAAAGCAAGATAAGTTATTTGACTTAAATTGAATGTAATACCCGGGGCTTTCCACGCAATAGAAGAAAAACTTCAGAAATCTGCCAGCCATCCAATCTAAGCATCTGTTTCCACCTCTTTCTTAGTAGCGGAGTTGTTCTAGGCACAATATTGTTGGCTTATTATTATTGTATCAACTGAAATGATAATTATAAAAGAGGAAATTGTATGAAGAAGCTGGTCATAAACTAATGAATAATTAAGCTCCTTGCACATATTTCCCTGTAGATGTTCATAGAAGAAAATACTGATAAGAATAATGCAGTTTTATGGATCAGGAAATAAGCTCCAAAGAGAAATAAATGCACCTAGAGAAAGGAAAAGAGCAGCTCTTATCTGAGAAGGGAGAGCAAGTGTAGTGAAAGACATGGGAGCTAATCCTGATGTAGACTGCAGTCACCATAAGCAGCAAGCCTATCCATCAGAGGATGAGCCAGAACTAAAAAGTCAGATGATCTACCTTTGCTATTCAAGATAAATTGAAGTGAAAATAGGGCATGTTCTGGACTATCTAAATAGAAAGTAGATGGACTTTTCCTTTGTTGTACACAATTTCCTCTACTGGCACTGACTGAAGAAAAATCCCTGGTGATAATCTTCTGCAAGTACAGCAAGGACAATCTCTTCCAGTGCTTTTCATGGAAGATGGATCCCTAGTCACTAAACTACTTTTCAAAAGAGAGCTAGGGAGGTCCTTTTTAACCTTGAGAAAAGTAATTTTGCTAAGCAAAACAGCTTCACAGAGAATAGCATTACTTGCATATTTAGCAGCAAAATAAATCTTTCTTCATGACATCTTTGGATTATTTTTAAATGAAGAAAAAAAATATTTCAAGGTTATTATTTTTATTTTTTTTTAAGAAGCATTTTCATTGTGAAATCATCACAATTTTTGAATAAATAAAAAGACTGCATCCTCCGGAAAGGAGATATTGAATTTTGTTTTAAATATAATGCTTTTTTTTTTTTTTCCATTTAGTCCCCATTCCTGGAGGTATTTAAGAAATGTGTAGATGAGGTGCTGAGGGACATGGTGTACTTGTGAATTGGCAGTGTTAGGTTAATGGCTGGACTTGATGATCTTAGAGGTCTCTTCCAAACAAGACTATTCTATGATTTAAAAGGAAGTAGAGTATTTTCATCTTGGCTTGACTTGAACTATTTTTATAGGTGTTAAGATTTTTGTTTAGCCAGTGAATTAAAATTTCTGTTGTTTTATTCCCATATAAATCGGAGTCAACAAGTTGAAAGTCATTTTTTCAAGGTTACAGGGTAGAAGTCCTCTCCTCTACATCACTAATAATCTGAAAATATGAGAAAGATCTCTTGTAGTCCTGTTGGGAGCAATGGCTACGAAAAGATTGAAAAGTCCAAAATAAAAAGAATGAAACTGGATTCTATCCTGTTTCTGTTCAGTAGAAGGAGAAAAGAAGTGAAACCCTAGGAAAAGGAGAAATGCAATGATATTGCACAACTTTCCCGCACTTATTTCTCAAGGTACAGACTGAATTGCATCTGACCAGCTATGTGGGTTGACTGACGTTTTCAAGGATGATGAAGCCTGAAGGAATCAGGGAATTCAAAAGAAGATTGTTTCTAGCCACATCATTTCACTAATCCCAACCAACTAATACCAACAATCAATATTTGAATTTATTCAGATATTAGCTGCCCAGTCAATTATTATTAGGTTATGTTACCTGAAATAATGTATATAATGTGAGAATTTCATTCAGGATATATTTGAAAAGACTAGCCACTCTTGATAAGACTAGATAATATTTTTTTACCTCAAAATCATTGATAAATCCTCTTGTTCTCTGACTCTGATGGCAAAGGCATGGCTCCAAACATTATCATAACTAAGTTAACTATAAGATATTGCCACAGATTTGATTTCATGTTCTTTCTTCACATATCTAGCAACCCCATTGCCTTCCCTGAGATCACAGGCTGTAGCTGCCTGAGAACTTGGCCTATGAGCTATAAACATGAACCGAACAGGAATGGGTTTGGGAGGTTCTTTCTTTTTTTCCTTTTACAAAACATATGGCTGTTCCCTGTAGGCCAAAATGTTACCAAACTGATCAGATTCTGATGATTTTATGATTTTAGTTTAGCTAAAATCAAGTTAGGCCTAATTGAATCATATGAGGGAGTAACTGTGTTTTGTTTTAGTAATCACAGAAAGCACACAGAACATACAGGTGGTACCAGCAGCTAAAGTACATGAAGTGAACAGGTGGTACAAGCAGCTAAGGCCCAGCATTGTCTGTAACTAGAAACCATGTAGTCAAGAAAGTAAAATATTATGTTTAAGCAACCACCGTGGAAACAATACAGTCATTAATCATATCGTGGCTAAAGTCACAGTGACCAGTTTATGCTGCTTAAAGATCCCCTCATCCCCCTCCCCATCCTAATCTGAATATCAGAGAGTACAATCAATAGCGCGACCATGGCGTGACTATAGGTGACCAATGATTGTTATTAGAAATGAATATACATGAAGTGAAGTAATCCAACCAATCATTAGGGGCCAATCAAGGTAAAGGTTAATCTTAATGAGCAATTGAAAGCGAGTAGTACATGCAGTTTTATGTTAAACATCTTATACAATGGAATTCAAATGTATAAAAACCTTGCTAAAGGTGATGTAACCTAGGATACGCTAGGCGGAGTTATCCCCCATATCCTCCGCGCGTCAATAAAGAAGTGTCTGCTTATCTACATCACATTGGTGTTGATAAGTTCTTTGTCCTGTTTGGTGACAAAAACAACCCAATTTTATTAAACAGACATAAAGAACAAACTACTCTTTTGTCCTGTACAGCTACTTACACCAGGACTAAACAAAACTGAAGTGGGTGGAAGTACTGATTTTCAGATCCATTCATTTTTATGCCTACTTTCCACTCACTTTATGTATTTGTGTGGCTGTGTGCAAATGAAACAGGACATGCCTGATTATGTCCCAGCTTTGCAAACATATAGGTTTTTTTGCAACTTAAGCACTGTAATGTGGTTATCTGAAGTCAAATATATGCCGAGCCAGTCAGGCACGGAAGAGGCGTGGCCCGAAGTCGCGAGGGAGATTTAAACGCGGTAAGAACCGGCAACCAGTCAGTGAGGCAGCAGCGACAAGACTGAGGTAAGACCGAGGCGGTAAGAGTTGATCGCGCTGTGCAGAAGATTCCTGAGCCAGGGACACGCTCCCACCCCCCCCGCCTCGCAGCCCGAGCCCCAACGGCTCCAGGAAGTCGGCGGCAGCCAATCAGGGGCGGCAGAGGCGTGGCCCTGAGCCACGTGGGAGATTTTTAAACGCCCCTGGGGAGTGCAAACGACCCGGAGCACAGCGAACAAACAAACAGGAGCGTGGCACGTCTTTACAGACATGGCAGTTTGCACGGGGCAGTTTGCATGAGCAGGGCGCGGGGAAGGCGCTAAGTAGCTGTGAACTAGGGAGGGGAGCCAGGAGCTGAGGTGCTAACTACTGATTCCTGCAGAGACCAGCTCCTGGGGACACTTAGCACTGAAAGAACAATGGTCTCCACCAGGCAGATGAAGACCAAATTGGATGTGGGAACACAGACAGAGCTCCCACGGAAGGAGGCAGTTGTGCAGGCAGCAGGCTGCAGGGAATGCCACAGCATCTCCTTTGTAACGGGGAGCTATGTGCGCTGTGAGCAGGTAGATGATCTGCTCAGCCGAGCGGCACAACTGCAAGATCTGGTTGAAAGGCTTCAAGCCAAAGTGGAAAGGCTTAGGAGCATCAGGGAGGCTGAAATGGAGACAGACTAGTGGAGCCAGGCTCTGCCCTCCCTGCAACAGAAAGGGGAGCACCCACCAGAAAGCACCCAGGATCGTGTGGCCCCTGTACTCTGCCCCTCTCAGGAGGATGACAGAATCCTAAATGAAAGGGGTGAGTGGAGGCAAGTTTATGGCCGTGGCAGAAGGCGAGTGCCCTCCTTGCCCACCTTGCCTCCCCAGGTGCCTCTGAGAAATAGATATGAGGCCCTGGTGGAATACAGCCAGACTGATGAGGATGTGGTGGATAGGCAACCTACATCAGAGGTCTCACCACAGACGGGAAAACCTATGAGCTCCTAAAGGGAACTGAGGGCCCAATATGCAGAGCTGACCCTCATCACAGGGAGGTCTGCAGTCTACCTGGAGCCCGAATCAGGGATATTGCCTGGAAACTCCCCAGCCTGGTGCAGTCGACAGACTACTATCCGCTACTGATCTTCCAGGCGGGGGGAAGGAAGCTGCATCCTGTAGTCTGAGGGGAATGAAGAAAGATTTCAAGGCCTTGGGACGGTTGGAGAAAGAGTCTGGGGCGCAGGTTATTTTCTCCTCCCTCTTTCCATTTTCAGGTGATGACATGGGATGCAATAGGCGGATTCATTCCATAAATGCGTGGCTACGAGACTGATGCTACAGGCAGGGCTTTGGGTTCATTGATAATGGCTGGTTTTATAAGACAAGAGACCTGACAGTTATACATGGAGAAGGTTTATCTTGCAGGGGCAAAAGGGTCCTGGGACAGGTATTAGCAGGGCTCATTCGGAGGGCTTTAAACTAGATTCGAAGGGGGATGGGGTTGTAGCTGGCCTTGCACCACTGTGTCACCAAACAGGACAAAACTTATCAATGCCAATGTGATGTAGATAAGCAGACACTTTTTTGATGCGCGGAGGATACGGGGGTTAACTCCGCCTAGTGTATCCTGGGTTACATCACATTTAGCAGGGTTTTTATATATTTCATTTCCATTGTATAAGTTGTTTAACATAAAACTGCATACACTGCTCGCCTGTAATTACTCATTAAAGTTAACCTTTACCTTGATTAGCCCTTAATGATCTTTTGAGTTATATCACTTCATGTATATTCATTTCTAATAACAATCATTGGTCACCTATAGTCACGCCATAGTCGCGCTATTGATTGTAGCCTCTAATATTTAGATTAGGATGGGGAGGGTAATGGGACCTTCAAGCAGCATAACTGGTCACTGTGACTTTAGCCACTATATGATTAATTATTGTATTATTTCCATGGTGGTTGTTTAAACATAATATCTTACTTTCTTGACTATATGGTTTCTAGTTAAATACAATGCTGGGCCCCAGCTGCTTGTACCACCTGTTCACTTCATGTACTTTAGCTGCTGGTACCACCTGTTTGTTCTGTGTGCTTTCTGTGGTTACTAAAGTAAAACACAGTCACTCCCTCATATGATTTGATTAGGCCTAATTTGACTTTAGCTAAACTAAAATAATCAAAATAATCAAAATCTGATTAGATTGGTAACATTTCCCCCCTTTGAAAGTATTGATGATCATGCATACTTTCATTTACTCATAGTGTGATCTCGCTGAACCCCGGGTTGTTGTATGATGGTGGATCCTTTGATTTATCTCGTTGTCTCACCACTGCTTGTGTAATCATCCGATTAAATTCTGTTCTTTGAGTCAGTTGTCATTCCAGACATTTGTATGCCAGGCTAAGCACTGTCGTAGGTCTGGTAATGATCTCTCTTCTATCCAGGTTTCCACCATCATAGACTGTAACAGAAAAATGAAATTCAGATAGTTAATTATGCTTCAGTGTCAATTTTGAAGTCTCTGGATCTCCAGTCACTCTCCAGTTCGAGGATGGTGCTTTCTTCACTCTGGTATAATGGATCCAAGCGTCGGATTCAGCAATCGTGATTGCAGTGAACGTAGTTAGCAGCACTTGATAAGGTCCCTTCCAGTTCTCTTGTACAGGCTCTGATGTCCAGGTCTTTATGTAGACATAGTCTCCAGGCTGGAAGTTATGGACAGGATTCCCCAATGTCAAGGGTCGATTCCACACCACTGTGCTCCGGAGTTTAGCTAGAGTTTTTCCAAGAGAAAGCAAATAATTATACACATCCTGTTTTCCTTTTATATGCATACTTGGATTGGGTTCAGGCGTTTCATATGGTTTTCCATACCTTAGTTCATAGGGGCTGACTGACATCCCACTTCTTGGCTGTATTTGAATACACAATAATGCCAATGGGAGTGCTTGAGGCCATTTCAAATTAGCCTCCTGACAGATTTTGCTAATTTGTCTTTTTAAAGTTTGATTTATTTCTTCTACTTTTTCCACTAGACTGTGGCCTCCAAGAGGCATGTAAATTCCAGGTTATCCCCAGAGCTTTGCTCACATCTTGTACTTCAGTTGCTACAAAATGTGGGCCCCTATCTGATGATATCGCAAGGGGCACCCCAAACCTTGAGATTATTTCTTGTAAAAGCCACTTGACCGTCTCTTTAGCTTGATTTGTACAACAGGGAAAGGCCTCCGGCCATCCAGAAAGGTATCAACCCCGATCAGAATATACCGATACCCTCTGCATCTGGGTAATTCAGTAAAATCAATCTGCCAGTAATCACCAGGTTCCATCCCAGTTTTTAACTTACCCATTTGAACCTTTCTTTGTATGACTGGATAATTCTTTAGGCATACTTCACACTTAACAGTAACTGATTTAGCCATTTCTAACATTCTTACTGATATTACGTGCCTTTTCAGGAATGTCACCAAGGCTTCCACGCCCCAGTGGCATTCCTGATGTTTTATCTGTAGAATTTCTTTCATAATTAATGGGGGTATAACAACCTGACCTTCAGAAGTTGTCTACCATCCTTCTGGATTTTTCTTTGCATTTACGAGTTGAGCTAATTTCTCATCTTCTTTTGAATACTTTGGAAGTTCTTCAGGGAGTGTAACAGTTCTAGTGGGAATTAATGCCATTTCTTGAGGAGAAAAAACTGGACTCTGCACCATTCAGTGTGAATCAAACAGAAGCCATTTTATTTACTTTGTCTGTCCCTTTTATACAATCTTACTTTTCCTAGATGCAGTCACGCATTATCTAATTGGTTAAAAGTCTCTAGCACAAGGTAAACATGCAGCTTAGTTCAGTTCCCGTTGGTTCTTAAGTTCTTCTCCCACAGTGTCCAATTGGTCACTCTTATCTGTTCACTCCTGCATTCCTTAGGGAAGCTGTCATTGCTCTTTCTTATTTTTTCTTCCTTTGAAGTAGTTTCTAGAATGCAGCTACGTACCTAGGCCAACATCCCGTATGGCTGGTTCACTATATGGTTATTCTCTTTTAAATACATTCCTACAATTTCCAGTGCTCGTTTTTGGGCTGCATTCTTAGCAGCTTGATCTGCCCATCTGTTTCCTTTGGCTATTTTTGTATTTCCAGTTTGATGTGCTTTACAGTGCATGATTGCTACTTGGGCCGGTTTCTGAACCTCTAATAATAATTGTAAGACTTCTTTTTGATGCTTAATGTTTGCTCCCTGGGAGGACAATAGTCCTCTTTCTTTCCACAGGGCTCCATGGACATGGACTACTCCAAAAGCATATTTTGAGTCTGTCCATATATTCACTTTCCTTTCTTAGTTCTAGTGCCCGTATTAAAGCAATCAGTTCTGCCTTCTGAGCTGATGTCATGTTGGGTAATGCATTTGCTTCTATCACAGAGTTTTCAGTTGTTACCGCATATCCAGCATATCAAGTTCTGTTCTGTACAAAGCTACTGCCATCTGTGAACAGCTCCCACTCAGGGTCCTCGAACGGGACATCCTTTAGGTCTTCTCAGCTGGAGTATGTGTGCTCAGTAGTTGTTATGCAGTCGTGCTCGAGTCTCTCTTCTTCCTGTGAAGCACTTAAGAAAACTGCAGGATTCACAAGATTAGTTGTTTTCAAGACCACATCATCCTGTTTGGTAAGGATTACTTGGTATTTCATCATTCTGCTGGGGGAGAGCCAATGCCCCCTTTTTTGTTCCAGCACTGTAATAACCATGTGTGGGACATAAACTGTGATGACTCTCCCCAGAGTGAGCTTGCGGGCTTCTTGTATCAGTATGACTGTTGCTGCTACTGCTCGCAAGCAGGCAGGCCATCCCTTACTCACTGTGTCCAGTTGTTTGGAAAAGTATCCCACCGGCCTCTTCCAGCTTCCCATCCTTTGGGTCAGGACTCCCAGAGCAAGGTGTTGCCTCTCATGGACAAACAACTGAAAGTCTTTGGTTAGGTCAGGCAATCCTAGAGCTGGTGCTGACTTTAAAGCTTGCTTAAGGTCTCGAAAGGCCTGTTGCTGTTGGTAACCCCACACAAGAGGAGTAGACGTCTGGGCCTCGTAGAGTGGTTTGGCTATCAGCCCATAGTTCATAATCCAAAGACGACACCACCCGGTCATTCCCAGAAACGCTCTTAATTCATGCATAGTCCGAGGTTCAGGAATGGCACAAATTGCTTCCTTTCGGTCAGTTCCCAGCTTTCTCTGCCCCTTTGAAACCTCAAAGCCCAAGTATATTACTGTTTGGCTTGCTATTTGGGCTTTCTTTTTAGACACCTTATACCCATTAAGTCCCAGGAAATTTAAAAGTTCAATGGTTACCTGGATACAAGCAGGCTTCTTTTTGGTAGCTATCAGAATATCATCCACATACTGTAGGAGCAGGTGATCTGGTCGTGTGTAGGACTGTATTTAAAGGAGAATGGCCACATAGTGAGCGAGCCATATGGGATGCTGGCCTAGGCATGTAGCTGCATTCTAGAAGCTACATTAAAGGAAGAAAAAATAAGAAAGAGCTTCACTAAGGAATGCAGGAGTAAGCAGAAAAAGCATATAAGAGTGACCAACTGGACACTGCATGAGAAGAACTTAAAGAACCAACGGGAGCTGAACTGAGCTGCATGTTTGCCTCGTGCTGGAGACTTTTAACTAATTAGATAATGCGTGACAGCGTGCAGGGAAAGAAAAATTGTATAAAAGGGACAGACAAAGTAAATAAAATGGCTTCTGCTTGATTCACATTGAATCGTGTGGAGTCCAGTTTTACTCCTCAGTCGTGGAATCGTCTTCTCTTTTGTCCAAATTTCCAGTTCCTTTGCCAGCTGGTTACCGAAGATCGTTGGGCTGGTTTTAAATCCTTGGGGTAGCCGTGTCCATGTTAATTGTGTTTTGTGCCCTGCCTGTGGGTCTTCCCACTGAAAAGTAAATAAATTACAACTTTCATGTTCCAGGGGTATGCAAAAGAAAGCATCTCTCAAATCAAGCACTGTAAACCACTGATATGTCTCTCTGAGGGCAGTTAATAATGTATATGGATTTGCCACTACTGGATGAATATCTTTTGCAATCTGATTTATGGGTCGCAGATCTTGCACTAATCTAAAATCACCTGTGGGCTTCCGTACTGGTAGGACAGGAGTATTATACTCTGACTCACACTCTTCTAAAATGTTATATTTCAAAAATTTATTAATCAGCTTTTTAATTCCTTGCTTTGCTTCTGGTTTAATTGGATATTGTCTAATCCTTACCGGTTTTGCTCCTTTCTTTAATTCAATTTTCACAGGTTGGGCTAATTTGGATTTTCCAGGGATATCAGTTTCCCATACCGTGGGGATTACTGCATTATTCACTTCTGGGGGAATTTCTTGTGAGTTTGTTTTTTCTTGTATCATCAAAATTTCTCCAGTCTTTGATTCAGGTATTTTTAATAACAGCTCCCCATCTTCAAAAACAATCTGTGCATTTAATTTAGATAACAGATCTCTTCCCATTAAGGGTCTCGGACGATCTGGAACATACAGAAATTCATGTGTTATACTTTTGCTTCCAGATTTCAAAACCAAGGGTTGTAGGAATGGTCAGTTTTCCTCTTTCCCTGTGGCTCCAGTAATGTTTTCTGGTTTTGCTCCTATCGTTCTTTTCTGTGTATTCAAAACTGAGAATGTTGCTCCTGTATCTACTAAGAATGTAACCTCTTTTTCTCCCAGCTTGATGGTAACCAGAGGCTCAGCTGGGTTTGCCTCCGGTTCCTGTTAATCTGTGTATTCTCTTAGAACTATTACTTTTGCTGATACAGAGTATAAAATACATTGTTGCCACAACTCCTTCTCCTCTCCAAATATTAAATTTCCAATTCTTCGTTGTGTTTCTACCTTCTCTTACCATTCTATCTTAAACCTATACACGAAGAGGAGTGTCTCGTACAGCGCTTACACATACAACAACACAAAATAACTAAAACACAAAAAACAGCAATAACACAAATCTGCAGGTTTGATAATACAATCATTTAAAGGAAACTCTAACCCTGAATACCAAACAAACTCTAACCCTTACCCCAGCCCTGCACGGCTCTTGCTACGATTTATAAGCAGCTGCTGCATTTTACAGGCAGGAATTCCCTGAATGGGAGGGGGGGCACAGTACTATAGGAACCCTGTTCCTGGCTCTCCTGTCCAGGAGTCGAAAGACTCTCCCCGAGAAATGCTCGGTGCTAGCTGGAGAGGTCTAACGCTCCCGGGATCCACTGAGGTTCAGGAATAATTTCTTAATTAAAGTCCAGATGCAAAATCAAAATGTCTTAGGCTGTGTAATCCATCTGACCAGAACTGTACCTTTCAGATACCCAGATGCCCCTTTCGGGAGCCCAGATGTATACCCTCAGGCACCAATAGCCTCATATATGGCACCCTGGCTAGGATGTCTCCTATGACTTATGGGAAGCCCCTGATTGCTGGGGGGTTTTTAGCAGGCAATGGTCATGTGAGCAATCCAACCTTCGAGCCTGACCCGGATGCTGAAGCAGGATGGGAAGCTGGGAAAGGTGTGACGGTGTGAATGCATGCTTTAAAGTCACAAATCAATTTATGCCACGATAGTGCTGTTAACCAATTAGTAGCTAGAAGAGTCTCGTGAAGAGTCTTGTGACTTAGTGCTCTGTCTATATAAACCGGGTTGTAACGCCATTAAACTGCCTTTCACGAGATTTATTAAGTCTCTGTGTGATTGCTTACCATGACTTCCTGCAACTGGCGCCCGAACAGGGACCCTCAGAACTGCTGTTAGAAGCTGATGCTGTCAGCGTGAAGAAAAGCAGACGGAGAGGGTGGAAAAGCCAACCAAAAGTTGTCGCTGCCCCGGCGACAGTCGTTCCGCAGTGCCCAGCGGATGGAGACGGTGCGCACCGAAGGACAACTGGTCCTGTTCTGAATTCTCACTAAAAAAGGTTAGTGAGCGGTCGGGGAGGAGAGGGGGTCTACGCTTACCAAAGAAGAGGAAGCAGTAGTTAAGCTCCTCCAAGATATACTCTCTGTGAGAGGAATTTCTTATGACGCACAAGCCCTGAAGGGTCTGCTGCAGTGGGCACGGGACAGAAGTCTAATATCCGGGGTGAATACAGCGTTTGAGCTGTCTGCCTGGGAAGCCATAGGCACGAGTCTGTGGGATGAAGTTAGCAACGGAGGAAGGAGTGGCAAAGAAGCCTATAAACGTTCAGCGCTGTGGAAACAAATAAGAGAGACTTTGAGCACAAAGAAAGGGGAACGGGCTGCGGCTGCTGCTGCATATGCGGCTTTGACTCCCGGGGAGGAGAAAAAGGGGGGGGCCGACCCTGCACCCATGGCGGTTTCGTCTCCTTTTAATCCCTTCGCGCAGAATTTCGCGATTCCAGGTCCTCGGGACTTCACCTCCCGAGTTGGGCGTTCCACCTCTGACCCGCCGCCGCGCCCCCCACGGCCTGCGCCGCTGCCGCCTGCGCCGTCTGCGCCGGCGCCGCCTGCGCCGCTTGCACCGCCCCCTGCTTCACTTGGCGGAGCTCTGCCAGGCAGCGCCTCGCCTCTGAGCCTGAAACAGACCTAGACGAATGCGGAAGTAACAACAGAGGAAAAACCAGCAGTGGGTGGTCCATTATGCAGATCAGGGGCGGGTACTTATCCACCGCTCCCTTTTTCGCCGGCCCTGTCATCCCCGCCCTCGGGTGACGATACCAGCCCCGAGGACAACCCCGACCGGCCCTCCCCATCAGTGGACGAATGCATGAGAGATGTGATGGCACGCCTCAGCGAGCTGGAATTACAGCATCACACCCTAGCTGAAAAAACAGCGGTTGCTGCTTCACTGGACAGATCTAAAACTTTTAACCCCTTCACGCCAGAAGGCGTTTCTCCACAAGCCTCAGCTCTGCAACCGCTTGCCCCGCCGCTGCCGACTCCAGAGCATCTTTTCGCCGGAGCCAAAGATCCTCAGGAATCCACTCAGCGCTGGAGGGGAATCATCAAAGATGCAATTGTTGAAGGGTCTTTTCTTCCGCAGGCTTTCCCTGTTATTTTATCCCCAACGGGTCAAAAGTGGGAGGCTTTTGATTGGAAAATGCTAGAGAAAGCTCGGTCTGCCATTGCGCAGTATGGGTTGCAGTCACAACTCACTCAACAAATAATTCGCTATTTTTTCACTTCTGATTTGTTGATTCCATCTGATAGTACACAGGTTGCAAATGTTTTGCTTACTCCATCACAACAGCTCATGTTCCAAAGAACTTGGCAGAGATTGTGTGATGTGGAGCAAGCTAAACCACGCCAACAAACTGACCCATTATATGGAATTCAGGCCCAAATGCTATTGGGTATGGGCCCTTTTGCCTCTGTACAAATGCAGTCTCAATTTTCAACACAAGTTCTGCAGTTATCTCAGCAACTAGCACTGCAGGCCATTTTTTCAGTGCATGAGCCAGGGAAGCCCTATGGGTTCACGCATGTCAAGCAATGGCTAAATGATAGCTACACAGAGTTTGTAGACAAATTATATTCTGCCATTGACAGTCACCATGATCTGAATGAGGCCATGAAACAGCAAATGTTCAAAATGCTGGCCTTTGATAATGCCAATGAAAAAACCAAACGAGTCTTAGGGACACTACCTAAAAATTCAGAGGTAGCTGATATGATTGAATTGGCTGAACGCACCACACAGATGAACAATGCGGCCGATGTTGCTGCTGCCTTGAAAGGAGCTATTGCTCCTACTATGAAAGGAGCCATTGCACCCTTGTTAAAACAAAAAAGGGGCAAAGAAAATAAAGAAAAGAGGTGTTTTAATTGCGGCAAACTAGGTCACTGGAAAAGTCAATGTAAAGCTTCAAAACAATCAAAATGGTGTGTTCATTGTCAAAAGAATACTCATGACACATCAGAATGCAATACTAAACGTAAGGGAAACTGGAACAAGAGCGCCCCGCCCTCTTGCGCGACGACACAAATGCAGGGGGCTTGGGCAGCATCCCAACAGCAAAGGGATGCCTCGATACCATTCCCTGCACCCCAGCTGGAAGTGCCAGAGTGGACTTGGAACAGCCGTAGACGTCACTCTACAAGACACCGGAGTGCATCTAATAGATAGCAATATTCGAGGGCCATTAGGTTATGGTCTTAGTGCCTTATTGTTAGGAAGATCTTCAACCTCTAGATGGCGTATTTTTGTTTTGCCTGGAGTAATTGACGCTGACTTTGTAGGGATTGTAAAAATAATGGTTTACTCCTTAACACCACCTGTTTTCATTCCAAAAGGTAGCCGCATAGCTCAGCTGGTTCCTTTTAAATCTTGTGTTCCTCGACCAGGTATAGCAGAACGAGGAGACGGGGGATTCGGCTCAACAGGATCACCGCAAGTATACTTGTCTTTAGACATAGCAAAAGCAAAACCTGAATGTGTGATAATCATGATAGCAAAAAATGGCCAGAAAAAACAGGCAAAAATGCTCATCGACACAGGGGCTGATGTGACAATCATCTCAAAATTACAGTGGCCTGATACATGGCCTACAGTTCTTGCTCCAACCGGTATTTATGGAATTGGCGGAACACAGTCAACCCAAATTAGCAAAGAGGTGATTGCATTTCAGTTTCCAGACGGTGTAAAAGTTACTACCTGACCCTACATCATGAATGTGCCTATTACACTAATTGGCAGAGACTTACTAAGTCAAATGGGAGCTCAAATGGTAACTCAGCCTTTTTAGTGGCGGCCGCTGCTGAGCAGCCAATCCTGAAATTGAAATGGAAAACAGAAGAACCAGTATGGATAGATCAGTGGCCGCTTACACACGAAAGGCTGCTAAAAATCAAAGAACTAGTAGAGGAGCAATTAAAAGCAGGACATATTGTTCCTTCAAACAGCCCCTGGAACACACCGATTTTCACTATTCCCAAAAAAGGTGGGAAATGGAGATTGTTGCATGATTTACGGGCAGTTAATGCAGTTATGGAAAATATGGGATCCTTGCAGCTGGGTTTGCCATCACCTGTTATGCTACCCGAGGATTGGGATTTACTGATTATTGACTTGAAAGATTGTTTCTTCACAATTCCACTGTGTAAAGATGATGTAGAAAAGTTTGCCTTTTCGGTTCCCTCTGTTAACAAGGCTGAACCGGCAGAAAGATATCATTGGCTGGTCTTGCCTCAAGGCATGAAAAATTCTCCTACCATGTGCCAGGCATTTGTTGCCTGGGCCTTAGGACCAATTCGAAACAAATATTTGCAATTGATAATTTATCACTATATGGATGAGATATTAATTGCTGGGAAACATTTGCAAAAAGAAACCATTTTAATAGCGATGACCAGAGAATTAGAGAAGAGGGGGTTAAAAATTGCCCCTGAAAAAATTCAACAGCAATCACCTTGGAAATATTTGGGCTGGATCATCACAGGAAGTAGTGTCAGACCACAAAAACTAGAAATCAAATCAGACATCAAAACGCTCAGTGATATCCAGAAGCTGGTTGGCGATATTCAATGGGTAAGAGGTATCTGTGGCATAACAAATGATGATTTAAAACCTTTAATTCAGTTCTTAGGCACCTCTACTCAAGCTAACAAGCAACGTGAGCTTTGTCCTGAGCAACAGTGTGCATTGAGCACAATCAGTGAAAAAATATCCCAATGTCATGCAGCTCGGTTTAATCCTCAGTATCCTATTGTCCTTATGATTGTCAATTCACAACAAGGTAGAGATTGGCCACTTGTCCTCATCATCCAATGGGTGCAGGAAGGGCCAAATCCTTTATGCATTTTAGAGTGGATATTTTCTCCAATGAGGCAGAGAAAAACCGTTGTTACCCGAATTGAAATACTTGCGCAATTTATTATGAAAGGACGATCTAGAATTCAGGAAATAGCAGGAGCGGATCCACAATCAATTATTGTGCCATTGGTTCAGGAATATTTGGAATGGCTCATTAGAAATTCTCTTGCTTTGCAAATTGCCTGCGCAGATTTCACGGGTCTCCTCACAAATGTTTATCCTGCTCACCGCATGATCCCTATGCTGCAAAACCAGACCTTTGAGGAACAGCCGTATCGGTCTGAAACACGGGTAAACGGTATCACTGTTGTCACCGATGCAGGAAAGAAAACTAAAAAGGCAGGAGTCACCTGGGAAAAGGAGCCTGGTCAATGGGATAGTCACATCATCCAGGGAGGGACTATAGACTCCTTGCAGACGTTAGAACTCCGAGCTGTAATATGGGCATTTCAACATTGGAGTGATCAACCACTGAATATTGTATCAGACTCTCTCTATGTGGTTGGAGTAGTGTGGCGCATCGAAAGGGCTATGCTTCGTGAGGTCTCGAATAAGCTGCTTGCTGAGCTGCTGCGAGAATTATTATTGACCTTAAATGACAGACGTCAATCATATTTCATCACCCATATTCACAGTCACTTAATGACTGAAGGATTGGCCATTGGAAACAACAAGGCTGATCAATTGGTAGCTCCAGCTTGGACTGGTCCACCTGTAAATATTTTTGAGCAAGCAAAAAATTCCCATGCATTTTTCCACCAATCAGCAAAAACGTTAGCATGACAATTTCATTTGCCCTTGACAGATGCACAAGGGATCGTGAAGTCCTGTCCAGCTTGTCAAAAAATAGGGTTTGGAGTTGGCCTCGGGGTCAACCCTAAAGGACTACGGCCCTTGCAATTGTGGCAAATGGATGTGACACACATTGTAGAGTTCGGCAGGTTGAAATATGTCCATGTTGTAATTGATACATTTTCTATGGCTGTATGGGCGACAGCTCAAACTGGAGAGACTGCTAAGCATGTTGAAAAACATCTATATTCCAGTTTTGCAGTTTTAGGAGTCCCATTATCCCTCAAGACTGACAATGGCCCTGCATATACCTCTCGTAGATTTCAACAATTTTGTCTCGCTTGGGGTATTCAGCACACCACTGGTATTCCTCACTCCCCCACAGGTCAAGCAATGGTTGAACGAGCCCATCAAACTCTAAGAGATTTGCTTCAAAAACAAAAAGGGGGAGAGCCCAGTACCCCAGCAGAAAGATTAGCTAAAGCTGTGTATGTGGTAAATTACCTGCGTCTCACAGGAGAAAGAAAAGATCCACCTATGGTAATTCATAGTGCAGTTTTAAAAACCGGGTTAGATGAACAACAGAAAATTCTGGTGCAGTATAAAAATCTCAGCACAGGACTTTGGGAAGGACCAGCTGAAGTGAAACTAACTGGAAGAGGATATATGTGTTTGCTCACAGGTGAAGGTCTCCGTTGGATTCCTTCTAGATGGGTAAAACCATGGAAGGAGCCGCAGTGCCAAGACTCATCTGTAAAGGCTTTATCATCAAAATAAATTGTTAGAAGCCCCACACTATTAATCTCAGACAGAACATGTAGGTGACGTGGGCAAATCGAATGGGAAATAATCTTTTTGTTTATCAATGGCCACGTCTGGCGACTTTCTTTTTTGAACATGTTTAATTAGAGTCTTAGAATCTGTTAAAATAGGCTAAGAGGTTTATATAAAATAAGTTTATATTGAATTTGTTACTGAATGATAGTTATTAGGTAGTGATCCCACCCCAGATAAGAAGTCAAGTAATAATAAGAGGCTCTTTTAACACCACTGATGTCAGAACCAGATCCGCAGATGTCCTAGGTTGACATATGGGTGGTTCCCATGGTCCTTTAAGGATGAGGGGATAAGTTTGCCTTCTGGCTTTCCTTCAAGGTGCGGCCGGCCTTCTGGGGGAGCCCTTGGGTAAACAAGCCCCAGGTGCCCCACATTGGATAAATGAGTGCCAGCTGTCCTGTTTTGGGGACAGGGGCTGGGGCCACTTGCGGAAGGGTGCAGTGTGTCTGTGAGGCGGACGCACCTTGCAGAAATTTCCTGTTGGGGAAGGCCCTCCTGACCCTCCATGCAACTGGGCCCCCGTCAGGTTTGGCATTTGCAAACGGGGGCTTCATGGGAAAACCATATGGGACTACTTCTATATAATCAGCCTATTGACTTGGTTGTCTCCCATTCCTTCTGTGAGAGACTTTGTTTCTTTGTTAATTCCACCTATCATTGAATTCCACCTATTATTGGTTGCTATTATATTAATGATTGTACTTTATGTTTTCGAAAAGGTAACAAGCATGATTACATACACCATGAAGAACATATGGCTGGCTCAAGAAGAAAAAGGGGGAATTGTAGGAATGTATTTTAAAAGAAAATAACCATATAGTGAACCAGCCATACGAGATGTTGGCCTAGGCACGTAGCCGCATTCTAGAAGTTACTTCAGAGGAAGAAAAAATGAGAAAGAACAGTGACAGCTTGCAGGAGCGAACAGATAAGAGTGACCAATTGGACTCTGCGTGAGAAGAACTCAAGAAACAACGAGAGCTGAACTGACTTGCATGTTTGCCTCATGCTAGAGACTTTTATCAAATTAGATAATGCGTGGCTGCGTGTAGGGATAGAAAACCTGTTTAAAAAGGGACAGACAGAATTAACTGAAGATTTAGATAGTGTTAGGCATGCTGTGTAGTAAAAGAAGAACCACTGTGAAATTTTTCTGTTCTTAGCCCTAGGTTAAGGTTGTAAAGACTTTAGATTGTGGAGGAATGGCTTGCTCAACAGGGCCGAATGTAACAACTGTGAGCACAGGGCTGAATGTAGCAGCTGTGAGCGAGCAGTACTGATAAGGGGAGCTGTACTGCTGATAGCTGTAGCTTCCCAGGGTCACTCTGACCTGGAAGCTTGCGGAAAGCTCCAAGTCAGGACAAGCCCGAGGCAAGTCCGGACAAGTACGAAACTAGTGGAAAGTTGCAAAGTAGAACCTGCGGGAAGAATCCGGAAGTAGATAACCGCAAGAGGCTGGAATATGCAAATGTAGCTCTATGCTTAACTAATCAAATATAGACGAGTAGGCATAATTTGTGCTTAGCCAATTAGACATAGATATGTAGGCATAATTTAACATAAGTAGGCATAATTAACCTCCAGTGTATAAAAGGCATAGCAGAACTCGAATAAAGTAGAAGCTTGCTTATAACTCATACTGAGTTGCGTCCTGCTTCCCTCGCCTTCTCCGCCATTCTGCAACATTAGATGAAATGCATCGCATGAATCTGTCTAACCATTCTTTCTCTATTCATAAGCAACTGCAGTAATTAAGAGAGAATATGAAGAAACTCACCATCATAATTTCCTCGTTGTTCCCATCATTGGTTTGGATTGCTCAAAATTAAGAAGGGGGATTTGTTGGGGTGTTTTTAGCAAGCAATGGTCATGTGAGCAATCCAACCTTCGAGCCTGACCCTGATGCTGAAGCAGGATGGGAAGTTGGGAAAGGTGTGACGGTGTGAATGCATGCTTTAAGGTCGCAAATCAATTTATGCCACGCTAGTGCTGTTAGCCAATTAGTAGTTAGAAGAGTCTCGTGAAGAGTCTTGTGATCTAGTGCTCTGTCTGTATAAACCGGGTTTTAACGCCATTAAACTGCCTTTCACAAGATTTATTAAGTCTCTGTGTGATTGCTTGCCATGACTTCCCGCAAGTGGCTGGAAAGCTGCTTGGCGGAAAAGGACCGTTGGTTGACAGCTGACTGAACATGAGCCAGCAGTGTGCCCAGGTGGCCAAGAAGGCCAGTGGCATCCTGGCCTGTATCAGAAATGGTGTGACCAGCACAAGTAGGGAGGTGATCGTACCCCTGTACTTGGCCCTCGTGAGACCGCACCCTGTGTACTGTGTCCAGTTCTGGGCACTGCAGTATGGGAAGGACATTGAGGTGCTGGAGCGAGTCCAGAGAAGGGCAATGAGGCTGGTGAGAGGTCTGGAAAACAGGCCTTATGGAGACCGGCTGAAGGAACTGGGGTTATTTAGCCTGGAGGAGACTGAGAGGAGACCTCATTGCCCTCTACAACTACCTAAAAGGAGGTTGTAGTGAGGCTGGTGTTGGCCTCTTCTCCCAAATTACTAATGATAGGACAAGAGGAAATGGCCTCAAGTTACGTCAGGGGAAGTTTAGGTTGGATATTAGGGAGAAGTTCTTTACTGAGAGGGTGGTTAGGCACTAGAACGGGCTGCCTAGGGAGGTGGGGGAGTCGCCGTCCCTGGGGGTTTTCAAAAAACGAGTTGATGAGGCACTTGAGGCCATGGTCTAATGGTCTAGTGGTTAGGAATATGATGGGATAAAGGTTGGACTTGATGACCCTGGAGGTCCCAACCATGATTATTCTATGATTCTAAGATCTGTTTGTAATCTGCTGGGCAAGACAATATGAATTAAAGCAGCAAAAACCCACAGGGGTTTGATGTAGGAAGGGCTGGTATCAGGGAAGAAACTGTACCCTGACCTTCCACAGTAAAAATAACTTAATGGAAAGTTTTATGGAGAACAGAAAAGTATCATTAAATGCACTAGTAAATGTGCCCGATGTCTTTCTTGCTACATCCTCACCTTTTTCCCTTTTGCCCAGAGATGGCTTTTTTCTGGAATGAGGAAAAGGAGAAAACCAAGAAATAGTGAGACTGGCATCAGTCCGGTAACCTTTCCTAGGAGAGGAACAATGGGGTTATCATCAAAACACACTAACAATAACATTTCCAAACAAGGTACATGGTTCCGAGCAAATTGTTGTAGGTGAAGTTGTATTTCTTCATCTGAAATCTTACTAACATTCCACTAGACAAATACGTCTGCATGTCAAGGATACAGATTTTATTTTTTTTCATGTTATTGAACTGTCTCCAGCAGCCAACTTCAATCACTGCTCAACAGTTTTTAACATTCCAGTGAAAGAAAAAGAAATCCCTTTTTGTTTACAAATCTATTAACTTGGAGGTACAGAAAAGTAGTGTGTTTACTAGAAGCAAGAAACAGCAAACACAATGTGGGGAAAGCCAAATCCAAGTGATCCTTTAGAAATGAACTGTAGATTGTTTTTAAATTAAATGTTTAAAACTCAGTCTGAAAAAGTATTTTTAGGAATGCTGAACTCCAGACGTCCTCAGGAAATCCCAATATTAGGAATTGTTTTTCTATCAAAATTATGATGAAAAAATAAAATAATTTTATGCAGCAGAAAATTAAAGAAAAATAAAGTTAAAATCACTTATTTTTTGATATGCATTGTGTGTTACAGTTATATGTAATATAATTTGTTTCAACAGTATTTAAAATAAATTAAATATTGCACCACCCTGTATAATATTTAATTGAAATGGACATTTTCCTGATAAAATTTATCTTCAAAAAACCACACTTTTTGTCCAACAAATATTTTTTCAAAATAAAATTGACAAAAAAACCCCAAGTTTTAATTTGAATTATAGTTGCAATCAATTCTATTGATAGCTTCTCTATGAATACACTAAAATGTTTTAACTTCAGAACCTGACCCATTATTTACATTTGAAATATGTTTATTTTACTTTCTCTAGTTAATTCAAGTCTGCTTACTGAGAAAGAATACAATTGGCTGCCATGTGAACAGATGTAGTTTTAAAAGCAAAAATACTAATATTTTAATAAATACTTCGTTCTTCACCACCTTGTTAAAACTGGCTGATGATATGTGGGAGTTTGGCTTGTGAGTAATGGACATGGAGTGTTAGAGCAGGTGCATGAACAGGCTACTGTGCAGGCGCTAGCGGCCAAGATTAGGCCTCAAGGACGTACTGTCCTTGCAGAGTAGTACAAGAAACTAAGTTACATAAGATAGGGAACTAACAGGCAAGGCGGAGAATATGATAATTAGAAGCTGAAGCATAGGTTAAAAGTTAATGATTGATGTAGAAGTGGTCTAATGAAAACCTAAGAAAAAGATAATAAGATATGCTTAGTCGTGATGATTTGACAAAAGAATGATATATAAGTGAATGTATCTGCGCAATAAAACGAGCTTTCCGGATAACTCACATTGAGTCGTTCCTGATTTCTCCAGTCCCGTCTCCGCAATGATATTTTATGGCCAAAAATTTTTGCAGAAAGTCAGAAGATGCAAGACCAAATATCTCTGCAGTTGTTCAGGGAATTTCACTTACTTACTGTCCCGGTTTGAAAGACAGGTGTGTGCTAAGGAAGGCAGGAGCCCCCCTTGAAATGGAAAATACAACCCCCTTCCCCCCAAATTGTTATAGAATTGAAATTAAGGGGTTTTCAGGCAAAGATATGAGGAAGATGGGAATAACAGTTTTTACTAATATATATATAACAAAACAATAATACAGAGAAACTGGTTTAAAGCCTGACAGGGTCAGGGATACAACCTGGCACCCTGCCGGGCAGGGTGCTGGTAGCAGTCCGATGTAGTGGCAGCTGCAGTTCTCTTTGAAATGGTCCTGATGAAGCGGCAGTCTGTAGAAGAAAAAGTCTGAGCAATCCGATTTCGGTGGCAGCTGCAGTTCTCTTTTAAGTGATCCCGTTGAAGCGGTGATCTTGTAGAAAAGGAAAACTGGTCCTCCTCTGAAAATCCGGCCGCGGTGCAGTCCTTGTCTTCTGGGATCCCAGTGGGTAAGGCCCCTCGCGCTGCTCCAAACCCCAAATTATCTCCGGCGGGAATGCTTGGCTCCACCCCTCCCCCTCTGGCCAGAGCATCTCACAAAGGGATGGTGAGTCCTGGGGCAAGGCCCTGATGGGCGCATTAACAGAAGAATAGTCCCGAGGGGCGAGGCAAGGAACCCGGGCGCCAGGCTTCAACGGCTCATGGTAATAGAATACATTGCAACCCAGGACATTATCCACCCCTTATTCTATTACCATTTGCATCATCCCAAATCAATACCTTTCTTAAACTCTACACACACACACACACATATATATATACATACATATACAATGAAACTCTACACTCGGTTCTCACTTAAAATAAGGTCCCCTTGTGGTACACACCGGGTTTCCCCATCTTTCTGCATTACCCACCAAGTACAACCTGGTCCCTGAGCAAAGACAACCCCACGGATGGGTTTGTCTTTGCCCAAGGCAGAATTAACCCAAACAGTTTTCCCAAGCATACCTCTCATGTGCACCACTGGAACCTTATCCCCGTCTGTTGTTTGTAAGGATTCAGATTGAGCGGGGCCTGCTCGGTTCGTGGAGCCTTGGGTGTTAACTAACCAGGTGGCTTTTGCTAAATGCATCTCCCAGTTTTTGAAAGTTCCTCCACCCAGTGCCTTCAAGGTGGTTTTAAGCAGTCCGTTGCACCGTTCAACTTTCCCAGCTGCTGGTGCATGGTAAGGGATGTGGTACACCCACTCAATGCCATGCTCCCTAGCCCAGGTGTTGACAAGGCTGTTCTTGAAATGAGTCCCGTTGTCGGACTCAATTCTCTCAGGGGTGCCATGCCTCCAAAGGACTTGCTTTTCAAGGCCCAGGATGGTGTTCCGGGCAGTAGCGTGAGGCACAGGGTAGGTCTCCAGCCATCCAGTGGTGGCTTCCACCATTGTGAGCACGTAGCGCTTGCCTTGGCGGGTTTGAGGCAGTGTGATGTAGTCGATCTGCCAGGCCTCCCCATACTTGTATTTGGACCACCGCCCACCATACCACAGGGGCTTCACCCGCTTGGCCTGTTTGATCGCAGCGCACGTCTCACAGTCATGGATAGCCTGGGAGATACTGTCCATGGTTAGATCCACCCCTCGGTCTCGTGCCCACTTATAGGTGGCATCTCTGCCTTGATGGCCTGAGGCATCATGGGCCCACCGAGCCAAGAACAACTCTCCTTTATGCTGCCAATCCAAATCTATCTGGAACACCTCTATTTTTGCAGCCTGATCTGCCTTCTCGTTGTTGCGATGTTCTTCATTAGCCCGACTCTTGGGGACATGAGCATCTACATGACGGACTTTCACAGGTAGCTCCTTTACCCGAGTGGCAATGTCCTTCCACTCATCAGCAGCCCAGATTGGTTTTCCCCTACGCTGCCAGTTGGCCTTTTTCCACCTCTCCAGCCAACCCCACAGGGCATTGACTACCATCCACGAATCAATGTAGAGGTAGAGCTTTTGCCACTTCTCTCTCCCAGCAATGTCCAGGGCTAATTGGACGGCTTTGAGTTCAGCAAATTGGCTCGATCCACCCTCTCCCTCGATAGCTTGTACAACTTGTCGTGTGGGGCTCCATACAACAGCTTTCCATTTCCGGCTAGCACCTACAATTCGGCAGGAACCATCGGTGAAGAGGGCATATCGTCTGTCACTCTCTGGTAGCTCGTTATATGGAGGGGCTTCCTCAGCACGTGTCACTTCCTCTTCCTCTTCTTCAGAAGATAATCCAAAAGCCTCACCTTCTGGCCAGTTGGTAATTATCTCCAAGATCCCAGGGCGATTTTGGTTTCCAATACGGGCGCGCTGTGTGATGAGGGCAATCCATTTGCTCCAAGTAGCGTCAGTGGCATGATGCGTGGAGGGAGCCTTTCCCTTGAACATCCACCCCAGCACCGGTAGTCGGGGTGCCAGGAGGAGTTGTGCCTCTGTGCCGATTACTTCTGAGGCAGCTCGAACTCCTTCATAGACGGCCAAGATTTCTTTCTCTGTCGCAGTGTAGTTGGCTTCGGACCCTTTGTAGCTTCGGCTCCAGAATCCCAGTGGTCGGCCCCGAGTCTCGTCAGGCACCTTCTGCCAAAGGCTCCAGGACAGACCCTTGTTCCCGGCTGCAGAGTAGAGCACATTTTTCACCTCTGGTCCTGTCCTGACTGGGCCAAGGGCTACCGCATGAGCGATTTCCTGCTTGATCTGAGTGAAGGCCTGTTGTTGTTCAGGGCCCCAGTGGAAATAGTTCTTCTTGCGGGTAACCAGGTAGAGAGGGCTCACGATCTGGCTGTACTCGGGAACGTGCATTCTCCAAAAGCCTATGACACCTAGGAATTCTTGTGTTTCCTTCTTGTTGGTCGGTGGAGACATCGCAGTGATCTTATTGATGACCTCAGTGGGAATCTGGCGCCGTCCGTCTTGCCACTTTACCCCCAGGAACTGGATCTCTCGGGCAGGTCCCTTGACTTTGCGTTTCTTGATGGCGAAGCCGGCCTCCAGGAGAACCTGGATGATTTTCTCTCCTTTCTCAAATACTTCCACTGCCGTGTTCCCCCATACAATGATATCATCGATGAACTGCAAATGTTCTGGAGCCTCACCCTTTTCCAGCGCAGTCTGGATCAGCCCATGGCAGATGGTGGAACTGTGCTTCCACCCCTGGGGCAGTCGGTTCCAGGTGTACTGCACGCCCCTCCAGGTGAAGGCAAACTGAGGCCTGCACTCTGGTGACAGAGGAATGGAGAAAAATGCATTAGCAATGTCAATAATGGCATACCACTTTGCTGCTTTGGACTCCAGCTCGTACTGGAGCTCCAGCATGTCCGGCACAGCAGCACTCAATGGTGGAGTCACTTCATTCAAAGCACGATAGTCCACAGTCAATCTCCATTCTCCGTCAGGCTTGCGCACAGGCCAGATGGGGCTGTTGAAGGGTGAGTGGGTCTTGCTGATCACCCCTTGGCCCTCCAGCTCACGGATCATCTTGTGGATGGGGATCACGGCATCTCGATTCGTCCGATACTGCCGGCGGTGCACCGTCGAAGTGGCAATTGGCACCCGTTGCTCTTCCACCTTCAGGAGCCCAACTGCAGAAGGATTTTCTGATAGTCCAGGCAAGGTGTTCAACTGCCTAATGCCTTCTGCTTCCACAGCAGCTAACCCAAAAGCCCACTTAAATCCTTTTGGGTCTTTGTAATAGCCATTTCGGAGAAAGTCTATTCCCAGGATACATGGGGCCTCCGGGCCAGTCACAATAGGATGTTTCTGCCACTCCTTCCCAGTCAGGCTCACCTCAGCTTCCAACAGGGTCAACTGCTGCGACCCCCCTGTCACCCCAGCGATAGACACAGATTCTGCCCCCACATGTCCCGATGGCATTAGGGTACATTGTGCTCCAGTGTCAACCAATGCTTCATATCTCTGTGGCTCTGATGTGCCAGGCCATCGGATCCACACTGTCCAAAAGACCCGATTCTCCCGTGCCTCTTCCTGGCTAGAGGCAGGGCCCCTCTAGGCCTGGTTATCATCCCTCCCCTGGGCATACCTGCTAGATGTTTCTTCAAGGGGGTCTGACATATCATCCTCCCTTCTGTAATACCTGGCAGCTCGGTCACGGGAGGCTGAGGCTACCTTCGCTTTAGTGGAACCCCCTCGGTTAGTGTTTTCCCTTTTGAGCTCCCGAACCCGTGCTGCCAGGACAGAAGTGGGTTTCCCATCCCACCTTCTCATGTCTTCCCCACAGTCACACAAGAAGAACCACAGCTCAGATCGTGGGGTGTACCCTCTCTCTCTAGCTGGGGGACGTCGGGCTCTGACTCTGGGGTTCATGACCTGCACTGGTGCCACACGAGAGCTGCTCCTCCTCACCTCCTCCATCACCTCCTCCCTAATCTCTTCTTTGAGGTCCCTAGCCACAGCAGCGACATGAGCTTTCATTGGGCCATTGACTAAACTCTCATAATATCTGAACCTGTTGGCAACAGAACCCACTGTCTCTTGGTTGTCATCAGCATTAATTGTTGCAATGAACGTGGTATACTGCTGTGGCCCCAGCTTTGCCAGGTTCCACAGCATCTGCCCTGTACACTTGACCTTGTCGGGGTCATTATCATGCTGTCCATCCTTCCCAAAGAGTACCTTTAACACTGCCACTTCTCTCAGCTGTTGGATCGCTTCCTCAAGGGTCTTCCATTGCATTCTATGATGGTACTCCTGCATTCTCTCTCTGTGGACAAACCTTTCCCTCACACTCATTAAAAGCCGCTCCCAGAGAGAAAGGGGCCCCGGCTCCCTTACAAATACCTGGTCCACCCGAGTCTTGGGCCAAGGATCCCAAATACCTGGCTTCGCCACTATCCAGTTGTACGCCTTTACCCATAAGGTCCCAAACCCAAAGTAACCAGGTTGTATAAGGCTCACGCCCCCGTCGCGCGATGTCTTTTCGCATATTACGGAGACTGTCGAACGACAGGGATTCGATGATAATTTCCGGCTCTGACTCCCCTGCGGGTTGTGAGGGCTCTGGTTCATCCCCATCATTAACTGGGTGTACTGATTTGGCCTTGCACTTCCTCCTCTGCACAGGGGCGACTGCCGCTGGCTGTGGCTGTCCTTGTGGTTCAGCTGGATCCTGCACAGTTGTAACATCTGTGGGTTCCACTGCTGCACCATCAGACTCTCCCTCTTCAGGACGAGATTTCCCACTAGTTTGGGAGGTGTATTCCGTCAGCTTCTGGCCCATCTCACGTATTTCCTTTACCAGTACCCCCACCCAATTCGGCTGGTCCATTTGTGAGGTGGGCTGTTGGGCAATGCCTGGTCGTGGGACAGGGTCAGGCTGCGGGGCAGGATCTCTGGCCTCTGGGGCCGTGTCAGGTTCTGGGGCAGCATTCCTAGTCTCTGGGGTGGTTATCCAAGTAGTTATCCAAGCCAGTCTCACTTTATCTCTGTAGGCCCAGCAGAGTAGGCCTATTAGCAACACATTGATAGTATCTAGGGGAAATCTAAACCCTTCGAAAGCTGATGGAGCAGACCCAAAGAACTGGTTGAATGGTTGGGAGAAAACTTCCCCTGGTGTTATTTCCTCACAGAAGGTACCATTTTTAATGTAATCCCAGAAACATACGCTGAGCGTGTGATAGCCCTTTATCCACGTGCCCACATTCCACAGGAAATTGAAAAAACATGAATTCCTCACCTTACCAACCCATAGTGCAAGCTGGATAACAGCCACAGTAGCCTTAGTCAGAGGACCCATGTTTAGATAAGGGGCTGCAAAGGGGAAAAGCATAGCCACGACCACGTGCCACCCGAAGCAAGGTAAACTAGACCACATGGTGCTGCCTAACAAAGATCCCACGTTCAGTGCACAAAAAATCAGGTTAGCCAGGAACTGTTATTCCCTTTTCACCCTTTTTCCTCAATGCCCTCAGGCCCCACGTTGGGCGCCAAAATCTGTCCCGGTTTGAAAGACAGGTGTCTGCTAAGGAAGGCAGGAGCCCCCCTTGAAATGGAAAATACAACCCCCTTCCCCCCAAATTGTTATAGAATTGAAATTAAGGGGTTTTCAGGCAAAGATATGAGGAAGATGGGAATAACAGTTTTTACTAATGTATACAACAAAACTATAATACAGAGGAACTGGTTACAGGCCTGACAGAGTCAGGGATACAACCTGGCACCCTGCCGGGCAGGGTGCTGGTACCAGCCCGATCCAGTGGCAGCTGCAGCTCTCTTTGAAATGGTCCTGATGAAGCGGCAGTCTGTAGAAGAAAAAGTCTGAGCAATCCGATTTCGGTGGCAGCTGCAGTTCTCTTTTAAGTGATCCCGTTGAAGCGGTGATCTTGTAGAAAAGGAAAACTGGTCCTCCTCTGAAAATCCGGCGGCGGTGCAGTCCTTGTCTTCTGGGATCCCAGTGGGTAAGGCCCCTCGCGCTGCTCCAAACCCCAAATTATCTCCGGCGGGAATGCTTGGCTCCACCCCTCCCCCTCTGGCCAGAGCATCTCACAAAGGGATGGTGAGTCCTGGGGCAAGGCCCTGATGGGCGCATTAACAGAAGAATAGTCCCGAGGGGCGAGGCAAGGAACCCGGGCGCCAGGCTTCAACGGCTCATGGTAATAGAATACATTGCAACCCAGGACACTTACTTCTCAAAAGAAGATGACTATCCTGGTACAAAGCCAAGCTCACGAGTAAACCAAAGTAAGGTCATCAGAATGAAGAAAAATCCAGTCACCATCTCAGGATAGCTAGAAATAAATAAATAAAAATAATTGAAAAACCAAGCTAGGAATTCAGTCCAAGGTATGTCTGAAAACCTGAGAGCAAATTCCAGAAGAAGTAAGAAAGTGAAAACTGGCTTCAAGAAAACAAGTGAAAAACATATGGAAGATAGAAAGGAAGATTAGTTTGAATTAAAGAATTCTACATTTGCGTCCCAGATGAGAACCATCTAAACTCAGTAAAAAAGAGGCTAAAATATCAGTCTGTATTTGCCATTCAATCATTCATGGACAAGACCTGAAGGAAAATATTTATAAATTCTTGGTTTGTATTTGGATTATTATCTGATTAAGTGTGGTAAAATGGTAAAGCTCATGTAACTATTCCACTGTAAACACTTTCTATTGCATTTTTTAAAGATGTAGAAAATGTAAGAGCAAATGACATTGTAGATTAGCACAAATATTTTAATTCACGTGGATTAAATATAAGATTGAAGGTGACTTGAGGATACTGAGTTTTAATTTAGGATGGATTTAAATGAAGTATGGTTTCATATTTAGGCACAGTCTGAACAACAGTGTAGATTCAGAGCTGATCATATTCAGCAAGTTGATCTGTCAAAATTTCAGTTGAACAACACAAAAATTTTTTTTGAAGAATGGATTTTATGAGATATCATCCCTTTTGAAAAATGAAAATCTTGCAAAATAATCTTTTCAAGAGAGATTCTGTGTCATCATAAATAAAGATTATGTGCAACTGAGAGGGCTGGACATTCCATGGCATAGGAGATTGCTGCAAAGACTTTGCTAACAGTGAACTTCTATCCACTAAAATAAGTATGTGCCTGAATTGGGAAGGGGGGTCCTTTAACGATTTAGTTCAAAGGCAGAAATAAACCTTGACTCAGGTGACCTTTGGACCCTGGTATAAACCTGAATCTTTCATTTTATTTATTTTTTCTTTAGAAATAAAAAAACAAATGACTTAATAAATGCATGCTTGTAACAAAGTCTTTGATTTTAGTTCATTTTTGCATTTAGTTCTATTCCTATCCTGGAAAGAAGGAGAAAGAGCTGACAATTTAAGAATAATCTACATGAGCCAAAGGCAACATGGAGGGCAATATGAAAGGATGGTCCTCCCCAGAGAGGCAAATTCCTGAGGAAGGTAGGTCCATTTTACCTAACATTTCCCAGCTTCTTATATTCTTCCTGAATACTTCTCTCTGACATTTCTTCCCGTTTGGTCTTCTTCTTTCTCAGAGAACAGGTCTCTTTAAAACTGAGATAGATATCAAAGTAATATTAGACAAGGGAATAGAGTTTAAAAAAAATAAAGTAATAAAAAATAACAGCAACGAGACAAACTGAAAATTCCAGTTTCCCGAGGCTGTTGGGAGAATATGTGACTGGGGCAAAGCCTGATGGCAATGGGAAGGGAAATTATTGTGCATAATCTAATTGTGCATAGTCTAATTTCCAGCTCTTCTGAGAGTCAATCCTAGACATAGCAGGAAGTTCCCCAGGGTGCTCAGACTAATACTGACTGATATCAATGAGCCATCCCAAGCTGTGGATGGGCTCCCTTTTTGTAGGCTTCCTCAAACAGCTGGCAGTGGTCAGATTTTTCTGGTGCCAGAAACCTCGAAAGGCCATGGCTAGTTTTTATCATCACATGGAAAGCTGTGACAGAGGCTAGCTATCAACAGATTTCTTAATGGGGGAACTGTGTGCTTTCCAGTCAGATCAGGACTATCTAATATGTATGGGGCCTAGTCTGGTTTATGAGCCCAAGTTTGACTTGAATATTCAGGATTCACTGTAAGTAAAGGGGGAAAGCTGTGCTGAGGATCCCAAGATGTTTCTGGTCTTTCTGTCTGCTTCTACTAATACTAGCTGTTTCTAAACCAGACACGATCAGTGAAGCACCAAATGGCCTCTGTCACAGAGGCCAAGGCAATCAGCCTAGTGTTTTGTCCTGTTTGAAAAATGCCTGTGCTTCTGCCAGGGACATACAAGCACAAGCACATTTCATAACTGAATGCATTGAAACCTGCTATAAATTTGTATGAAAATTAGATGAAGTCCTTAGTTTATTCAGATTGCCTTCATACTATAACAAAGCCTGGACATTACTAATTGAAAATAAGATCACAGAATCACAGAATGTTAGGGATTAGAAGGGACCTCAAAAGATCATCTAGTCCAATCCCCCTGCCAGAGCAGGAACACCTAGGTCAGGTCACACAGGAACATGTCCAGGCGGGTTTTGAATGTCTCCAGAGAAGGAGACTCCACAACCTCTCTGGGCAGCCTGTTCCAGTGTTCTGTTACCCTCACTGTGAAGAAGTTCTTCCTCACATTTATGCGGAACCTCCTGTGTTCCAGCTTGCACCCGTTGCCCCTAGTCCTATCATTGGATGTCACTGAGAAGAGCCTGGCTCCATCCTCATGACACTCACCCTTTACATATTTATAAACATTAATAAGGTCACCCCTCAGTCTCCTCTTCTCCAAGCTAGAGAGACCCAGCTCCTTCAGCCTTTCCTCATAAGGGAGATGTTCCACTCCCTTCATCATCTTTGTGGCTCTGCGCTGGACTCTCTCAGGCAGTTCCCTGTCCTTCTTGAACTGGGGGGCCCAGAACTGGACACAATATTCCAGATGTGGCCTCACCAGGGCAGAGTAGAGGGGGAGGAGAACTTCTCTCCACCTACTAATCACACCCCTTCTAATACACCCCAGGATGCCATTGGCCTTCTTGGCCACAAGGGTACATTGCTGGCTCATGGTCATCCTCCTGTCCACCAGGACCCCCAGGTCCCTTTCCCCTACACTGCTCTCCAGCAGGTCAGCCCCCAACCTGTACTGGTACATGGGGTTGTTCTTCCCCAGATGCAAAACTCTACACTTGCCCTTGTTGAATTTCATTAAGTTTCTCCCCGCCCAACTCTCCAGCCTATCAAGGTCTCGTTGAATGGCAACACAACCCTCTGGTGTGTCAGCCACTCCTCCTAGTTTGGTGTCATCAGCGAACTTGCTGATGAGGGTACATTCTGTACCCTCATCCAGGTCGTTGATGAAGATATTGAACAACACTGGTCCCAGTACCGACCCCTGAGGTCGGTATCTACCCCTGTATCTAATTCCCCATTAGATACAGGCCTCCAACTAGAATCTGTCCCATTGACCACAACTCTCTGGCTTCTTTCCTTCAGCCAGTTCACAATCCACCTCACTACCCGATCATCCAGACCACACTTCCTCAGTTTAGCTGCGAGGATGCTGTGGGAGACTGTGTCAAATGCTTTACTGAAATCAAGATAGACCACATCCACTGCTTTACCATCATCTATCCACCGGGTTATGTCCTCATAAAAGGCTATCAGGTTGGTCAAGCATGACTTCCCCTTGGTGAAGCCATGTTGATTGCCCCTAATGGCCCTCTTATCCTTGATATGCCTAGAGACAGTACCAAGGATAAGTTGTTCCATCACCTTTCCAGGGATGCAGGTGAGGCTGACCGGTCTATAGTTACCTGGGTCTTCCTTCTCGCCCTTTTTGAAGACCGGAGTGACATTTGCTTTCCTCCAGTCCTCAGGCACCTCCCCCGTTCCCCACAACTTAACAAAGATACTTGCAAGCTCATTTTAACCTTTTCCTTTTCTTCTTTCCAGTACTTCTTCCATTACTTTGCTGTGCTTTGAGACATAGATTTTTGCTTTTCCACTCCGGGTGTGCCCTCTGTCACACAGAGGTGTGTGGGGTGGGTTAAGAAACCTCTGCAGTTAAATCAGTGTAAAATAGGCTTCATCAGCAGGGACTTCAGTGACCATGGGAGCACAATGGCCTGCTTTTATTGTTCCTGATATTTTAATATCTCATTTAATACCTTACTAGAGATCCATGCCATAGCACTGACCAAACCATGGACTACGATCTCCTTCCATGTATCTGGTTATGGCCAGATTCTCAAAGGAATTTGCACAGCTCAAGATGCAAGCAGGCCCTCTCTGGTTAACAAAACATCTTAAACAGGCTTTTCATTTTGCTTGTAATGGACACCTGTGTGACACTTATTTTTAGTGCACTTAGCACTGCCATGCACATATAAGTATTTAAATTTCCTTGCAAGCCTTGCTGCTAGACTCCATTAAAATCCACCAGCAGTAATGTAGCTGCTGGAAGAGAAGAGCTATATGGTTTATAATGGCCAGCTCTATAGTAACGGTTCTACCCTTAGCTCTTCTTTGCTTGATGAGTCCATTATCCTTCCCCTTTGACCTAGACTAGAGCCTAAAACAAGTCAAGTCTGACGTGTTGCTCCAACGGGCCAAGTAAGGACAGATTGATGACACTGGGCTTCCTAGGAAAACAACATGAACATTGTGGTAATTCAGTAAGCTTTTCTGCACAGGCATTAGGCAGCTGTTTCAACAAGTTTTTATAGGCTCAGGACGATGCAAAGGCAGAGTATTATTGCCAAGCTCCTAACATAATATGTTCTTTAATGAACTGCAGTGAACAGGGGTCAGAGATTAAGGAGGTTTGGAATCAACCAGTACTTTTTAAAGAGTCAATAATGCTTCAGGCTCTGGCATTATTTAGAACAACATTAATCAGCATGAGATCTTGGATGCAATGTGGAATTTCAATTATATTTATTTAAAAAAAAAAAAAAGTAATTGAGGGTCATGTTAGGGCCTGTTTCCTCTCAAGATTTTTTTTAAAAAAATAAATAATTATTTTAGCCTTTTAATTTAGAACTACAAGGCTCAGGAGACTGTCTGAGAGAAGGACATGAGGCTATTCACCTCTAAATTACCTCTTCAAATCTAGTCAAGGTCAGCAGCAAGCAGAAGTCATTATCATTTTATTCATTGTCTTAGGTGAAATAAATCAGTGATGTCAGTTCAGCTTACTTTTAAGAGTAGACCAAATCAAATTAAGGTCACTTTAATTCTCAGTAAATGTGTCTGCACCACAATTTAATGCAGATTAACTAATCCACTCTAAATGCACACATTTAGTCAATTTTCATTAAATTTGCTGAGTGCCTTTGCAAAAAGAATACGTGGTACAAATGAACTAGGAGACTGAGACTTATTCTTATTTTGGGGCTAAGACACTGGTATCAAAAGATATTAGTCTCTTGGGCTGTGAGTCCTTTCCACTTTATAGATAAATATATATGTTTAATTTTAACTGGTCTTACATTAATTTTATTGAACTGAGGGCAGATCTGAAAAGTGACTTGTTCACTTGCAGTTATTTTTCTGTTCATCTTTTAAGCTGTACTTTTCCAAAAGGACTTTTAACAAGATTTTTTGGTCCACAACAGGATCCTCATGGTCATAAGAGCCAATAAATCAGTTGTTGAATACATTGTAAGGTTTTCCATCAGCAATACCTAGGCACTTCACTCTCAAGCCGCAATACTGTACACTGCTGTCTATGCAGCACAGCTAAGCAATAAGATCTCCTCTGGTAATTGTTCTGGCAAGAAGAAGGAAGTTGTGCCTTAGTTTTTGTTATTTCCAACTGGAAACATCTTTATGAGACATGTTCTAGAGGAGCCACAGATGCCCTGCTTTCATAATCCATGCATCTTGAACAACCTGCACGCACTTGCAACCCAAGAACAGCCAATGCATCCAGAACCAAGTCAGGACCAACATGATGAGGGTGATGGGGAAGCTGAACAAAAATCAGGTTCCAAAATTCACCACTTCAGCATTTGGGTAGTGGCTTTAAAGAAAAAAAAAAGATGCACAAGAAGTTAGAACACTAGAAGGATAGGCAGCTCCAATATGCATAGATGCACACACATATATATGTATGTATATTTGTTACGACATGTTAGAAAAATTGCATCAGAATGTATTTGCAACAGCTGTGTTACATATGCATAGTGAAAGCAATTGCCAAACAATGTCTATCATTGACCACACCTGACCAACAGATAAGTTATATATCACCAGATGGTCTGGATTGTGTAGCCAGTTTCAAAAACCCTTCGTTACCAAGAGTGAAATTCTAGCCCTACCTGTAGTTTTTGTTAAAGCTCTTTTTAGCATTGGCAGACTTAAGAATGATTTCGCCGAGATTCTCTTTGTATATCTTACATTGACCACACAAATAATGACTATAGTCTACCAGGCTCTGACAAATATGTCTGATATGTGCATTTGACAGAAGAGTCATAACAGCCAAATCTTTGGAAATTCTGTAAAATACAAATCCTTGGGTTAAGGATGGCTTCTGAAATTAGTTTTCTTTGCTACCACCATTTCAGAGAGAGAAATGAAGGATATTATCTGGCAGTAGTAGATGATCAGAATCAGGTTTGAGCTTGGACGCATATCTGTGCATGAGGAGAAGTACCACCAGTCTTCTGACAGAGGTAACATTCATGTCTTTGAAAGCCCTGGACATATATGATAAATTAAATACCCAGCTGATCAGAGAGCTGGTTCCTGTCTTCTCTGAAGTGAAGGTATAAGGCCATACTTTTAAAGTTTGTTTACTTTTGCACTAGATACTGAGCAGCCCAAGTCCCAATAGTGATGCTTCTAGGCTCACCATAAGAAGTCACTTTCTAAAAACCCATAGAACAACTTGAATCTGATTTTAGGGCATTTCTTCTTTTGTATTTCTCTTTGTCTTCTTTGCTATATCTTCATGGCTTTAATGTTTACTTTTCCAGAGTGCCTGCTACCTTCATGATAGTCAGTTTGTAAAATCAAAAGAAGTTGCTGAAAAAAATTAATTATTGCCACATGCTGAGAAATGTTTATTTTGCATGGAGAAAGACATGGATATGTATTAAGCTCCCCCTTTCAACCATTAGCCATTAGTAATAACATTAGAGGAGGAAACAAAATTGCCTTCAGAGAGACTTTCTTCCAAGAGTTCCTTAAGGTAGTAAATAACCCATGAGGAAAGCCACAGACATGATAATGACCCAACCACTGTTCTCACACAACCAAAATATCACTTACTTGTTGAAGTGCTCTAAGAATGAGGCTAGTAGAGGTCCCTATGATGGTTGTCAGTCCTCCAATGGTTGCCGCATAGGAGATACTCAGTGAGAGGCATTTACAGACCATGTGGTCATGTCTGGTCTGATATTGGTACTTAGTGCTCAGGCCCAGTTCTGAGGGCTTGGGAGGTAGGTCCAGTATCTGAGCCTGTGAGGGGATACATTCACCAAAGGAAGCAGGTCATTAGAGAACAGCAGCCCAACTTGTTCTAATGCCATGGTGATACTGGTCCCAGAGAAACAACAGGTTTGCGTAAGAGTAGGCAGTTTTTTCTCCACAAGGATTAACTGGGATCAGAACTAGAAACCTGTCCAGGGATCTGAAATTTCCTGGTCTGTGGCAGTAATATAGGACAAACAGTAATTGGACTTCTGGCTATGGTTTGGGCCAGCTCCAGTTCTGACTAGAATCTCAGTGGGATACCAAAAGCCTTTGTGGGCTGCAGGGGTGGGATGTCAGCACTGCAGCAGTAGGAATCCATAATCTTTGAGGCTTAGGAGCAGCCACCAGACAAATACTTGTTGGACTTTTTGCACTTACGCTGGCTCAAGGCCTCTAATTAGGAATGGAGTTCTAGGGGTCATAGAAACACCATGAAAAAGACTGGGAAATGGGAATATGGAACAAAAAGCTGCAGGAAAATAATGCTCCAAAAGAAACTTTCTTAGTAGTGACAGGAAAGTCTCTGTGTTGGTAAATCAAGTTCTTGAACTGGAAAAAAAAAAAGGTACAGTACTTCAAGGCACTTCACATGCAACCCAAAGCTGTAGTTTAGGATCAGGAAAAATGCAGCAAATGGTTCACATAGGTTTGTTAAATTTATTAATTTGGATTTGGGTTTATGTAGTAAAATTAGTCATGCTATAGGCTCATCATCATCATGAGGGTACCGTGGCTAAAATCTCTGTAGGTTAAAAGTGAAGTGAGTATATTTGTTACAAAATAACCACTGAATGTGTATGGGAAATAAGTGGAAATTAAATATCAGGAGCAGCACATTAGCCTTTTGGAAATACACACTCAGGTTTTTTTGAACTGTGAATGCAAATTCATGTGTTGATTTTGGCCTAATCTTTCCTTTGCAGAATCATCAACTTATGCCATTAAGGTACTATGTAATTGTAGTCCAAACAGCAATCACTTCTTGGATCTACTTAAGTAGAAAGTGATCACATTACTGAATGCAAAGCTAAATGTATTATACTAGACATTGGGGGAGGGTCTTCTAAAAACACCTATGCTGGGGGCATCTAAATGGGAGTAAGAACTAGCAAAGGGCCAAGCCATGACTGCTGTGAGATGATGGGGAATGATTCCATGTAACACAGCTTACAAGGAACAAATATGAAACAGTGGGGAGCAGGTGATGTTCATGTCTGTCTTTTCCCTCACTGCCCGGGTCTAACATCTCCTTACCTGAGGTAGGTGTTGCCCATTGCTCTTAGAATTCATCGTTCCAATAGGGTTGGCTATCATGTGCACACCATTCATACTCTGTAGGGAGGCAAATGCCTTTGGATTAGTCTTTCTTCTGTTCCTAGGGGCACTTAGATTAAAATTGATGATGCTTTGTAAAGGTCGTGGCTTTTGAAAAAAAACCAAAACCAAAACAAAAAACCCACTAAAGTTTCAGCTGTAAACTTTACACTGGAAAAAAAAAACCCAAACAACAAAAGAGCAAAACAAAACAAAAAAACCCAACAACCTGATTTTATTTTAAAGTTACCTTAAAAGTCAGATTGTAATAAGTTTAGGTCTTCTCTCTCTGCCATGCAGGAGAATCTAACCGATCCCTTGCTAGAGGCTATGATATTGTAATATGTGTAGGTTGTTCTAGTAACTGAGTTGTCTCAGCTGCAGAAGCTGGACAATTAAAGATGATATCTGAACTTGCTAGAAACCATATGGAGTTGTTAGTTTGCTGACTGGATCTTAGGATCTCCATCAATAAGTACAACAAAGGCTACAGAACAGGTTAAACACAAGGCAGGACATTCTGCAAAATGTAGTCTCTGCCAATAGCCACTACTAGTTTGAAATAAAGGAAACAGCAGTTTGTTGCAGAGTTGTATGGACTCTGCTCTGATGGTTCCTGCATTAAAAAACAGTGTAGCTCGAAAGATACTACTTATGACAATACCTTTGAGTGCATCAAGGAGCTGAAGTCAGTAGTAGTAGCACTAAAAACAAAGAAAGGAAAATATACTTTAAAAATGCCTGTTTACCCAGCTCCCTCAAAAGGCACATATCATGGGTAGGAGGGGCAATATCTACAGGAGAACTAGTGCCTACTGAAATGGTGAAGAATATCATTTATTAATGCCTTTTATGTGGTATCTTGGCCAGATACAGAAGAGTAATCATGTTTTCAGCTCTATCTCTAGCTGTAGCAGTGGAGTTCCACCTCCATGAAAGAAAAAACAGGTATTCTAGGTAGTATGAACCCCATTCTAGGACTGGACTCCATTCACAGTGAGTGAATCACCAGGCAATCCAGCGCTACTGCTATTCTTCTACTCAAGCTCTTCCTCTGCCAACTTCTCCAATGCTGTTTCTGAGCACCTACCGGTACCACATTAAAAACTACACTAAAATTTGTCCTGTGTGGCATGTGGACTATGCAAACAATCCATTGAACCTTTACTTTGGCACTGAAAACAGATTTAATTCCAGAAGATGTGATACTTTTCCCATCAAATTTCAAGCTCTTTTCCAAGTAATACTATTTTAATAACAGTTCTGTTATGAAATATCCCACACATACTCTTCAACAGGGCTTAAAGGGATTAATGGCACAATGCCAGACTGAAAATTTGATTTTATACTGCACAGAAAATATGGCTGGGATAAAAAGATATAAGAATAGAGGGAATATTGGAGAATCCATTAGTCTCCAGACTGATGAGAAAACTATTTAGATCTTGCTAGTTAACTTAACATCATCAACATGTGCTATTTGAATTAAAATGTTTGTTTTTAAGTAAATTTTTAAGGGTGTTACAAGAATTTGTTTCTCTTATTTTGAACAATTGTGAACAAAATAGAAGGAGCTTAAAAAGAAATTGTGCAATTTATTCTCATACCTTGTAGGAAGATTTTGCCTATAACATAGTTTTAGGACAATTACTTTGTATATTCTCCTGAGTATCTTAAAATGCTGGTTAATTTAATAATTTGACAAAGAAATTAGTCCTTTCCTTGATTTGCCCTTTTCACCTTACTAGATTTTACCCCAAATAGAGACCTGATTGAAACTGTTAGTGTTTCAAACTTCTGAAGAACTCTGTCTATATTAAAAGAAATATTTTACCATTTTTTTTAGGTTTTTGTTGGTGTCCCCCCATCCTCTGTCCCACCCCAGCTCTCATCTCTCTCTTTAATGCTCTTGACAGTTCCGACTTTCCTTAGGAATCCCGTGTAAGTGCTTTCCCTCTGGTTATGTCCTGTGGGCACTCCATACTGTGCTTAGATCCTCTCCATCACTGTTCCTTTAGGGGAACAGAAATAAAAATCTGTGGACAGCACTCTCTTATACAGCACGAACACAGACTTCAAAAGGAGATCTTTCAAACCCTGAGAAGCATTTTCCTTCTCTCTAAAATGGCCAGTGTTAAAAAATAAATGAATCCTGGGAAGCTTTAGTGAGATCCATACCATTGCATTAATCTCATTTCTTATATAAGCCTTCTTTGACAGTCACATCTAAAACATTCACTTATAAGCTTCTGTTTGCCCTTCCTGGCCCTACTCCTGGGTTCATCTCATTGCAACCTGTGTAGGGCTCAAATCTCCAGTCGTGATGTACAGGGTTCATTCTTACTCCTCATTGATGAAGATAAGCTCCAGTGAAGGTTGACCCTTTTCACTGAGACCTGCAATGAAGGAAGAGAAAGCAGCTCTTGGGTTAGGAACTGAGCTGAGGCCCTTGGTCACACCACTGAATGCAGAGAAACTACTGCAAACAAAAGCTTGTCTGAACCCTCTCAGGTATTATGTGATCCTTATGCAGCATTTTATTGTGTCATATTGTCCTGATCACGTGCCTCTGGGAATTAAAAGACTGTCATACCTATATATAATAGGCAAGGTTACGTGACATCATTTTCAGCCTGGAATCTGTAAATCGAAAGAATAATGAGATTCTTTTCTTCCCAAATCCTTTCTTTCTGGGAAGGAATGAATGAAACGAACCTTAGAGCTCTTACAAAAAAAATGTTTTGTTGTGCCTTCTCTGACCTGGGCAACCTGGAAGGGAAGGGGTAGAATGGGCAAGCATGGGAATGTCACAGAGCAGACTTTTGTGCCTCTTCTACATTCCTTTGATTTTCTACTCAGAGATTTCCTTCCAACCCTGTAAAATCCTATGACCTAAGAATTTATGACACACAAAGTCCAGTACATGCCCTAATTCAACATAAATAGTTTCTCAACTCCAGTTCTCCCATCACATCTTGAAACTTTCTTTCAGTTTTTGAAAGAAACATCAGAGTATAAAAAGAAAGAGTACGACCAGCATCTTTGGCAGTACAAGTCAGACAGCTCTGACTTTGATAGAATTTGAATAATGTGTATCAATGAGTCTCGTCACTCACAAACAAATGAGAAAAGAATGTCCAATATTGACAAATACCTATTGGCTCGTTTTCTTCAATAATGGTGCTGCCCGCAGTACTGATGACCTCTTGCTCCTCCTCAGCATTCACTAGCTCCTGTAGCACTGCCTCTACGATTGGCATCACCATGGACGTGGTGGATGTGTTGGAAAGCCACATGGAGAGCACTGTGGTGCAACACATGAAGCAAAGAAGCAACCTGGAGTACAACACAGGGAAATCTTTTGGAGGCAGTTTCAGAAATATTTAAGGCCTCCTTGCCTAACATTTTTATTAGTCAATTGAGAACTACACGGGGTCTTTTTCTTTTTGTGGGTGCCAAAATACCATGCTGTGCACAGATAAAATGCTGCCTTGTGCTGAGAACTATAAGAAAATGTATCATTGGAAGCTGTTTGCTGCCCCACGTGGAAATCAGCATGTGATATGAGTAACAGCGATTTTCAGCATATCCAGGATTTAAGCATCCTTTTGTATTTGCTAAACAACAGGTAAAGAAAAAACAGAGACTAAAATCAGTATCAGTAGAAAATAGAAAGCAAAGGGACAACAAGCCAAGGAGTAGGAGGTGCCAGAAAGAGGATGAGAAAAAATTATAAGCTTTCAAACTCTGAAAGTAAAGGTGAGTAGGAAAAATAGCCTCAAACCAAGCTAGCTTGTGCCCATGGATGGGAAGGTCAGAATTATTATTTGCTGTTTCAAGCTGCTGCTGTCATCCTCAGACTACCCCAAAGTCAAAGGTTCACTCATATGCCTGGCTTTGCTCCAGCCATCATGACCATACACAAGGCGATTCACTTGTGGAGATTCCACTTTTCTACAGAAGCTGCCACACAAATCACACCCATGAGGAGCAAAGTCATGTTCTTGAAATATTTGGCAGCCACCCGTGTTAAGGACAAGGGGGAAACAGTCAGTTAAAAAAGCAGTAACTACCCTACACAGAGAGCATGCTGAATTAGAAGTATGGTATTGTGGATTTTTTGCCCTCTGGAGAAAGAATGACAGGGAGCTGGAGAAAATGAAGTATACATAAGTCAGAATGTTGTCTTTAATCTCTTTCATGTTGTGTTTACAAGTAACAAGTCTCTATGCCCACTTGTTTGTAGGTTTCTCAGCTTTCAAGAGATCAAGAGAGATTTTCCTTCTTTGAGCAGGATGTTCACTGCCTGAAGTTAATTATACTCAGCTAGGCTCAGACTGAAATGGCCACAGACAAACCTCTGCACTGAAGGCAGCTAATTCATATGCTTCATCTGCTTTTTCATTCTGGAGATGTCATCGTCTATCTTGTTTATATTTCTTATGTCTTGTTCAACTACTGGGCAAAATGTGGCAACCCTAGAACCTACAGCTTCAGGAAGTCCTCTGAGACATGCTCTCTGCAAGCAATAAAGGTTGGGATATTGCTATGATAATCCACAAAGCCTGTGCCAGAACTTTTCAGAATGGAAATCCATCTCCAGTGTATCAGGAAAACAGGCCAAGGTTTCAAAAAAGAACTTTAATTTAAAGGGGATCGGAAAAAATCATCAAGCAGCTCAGGAAGAAATTCAGAGACCACGCATGGTTCTCCAAAGCAGCATTCTTGAATGTGTGGCTTGCTAAGATATGAAAAGATGTTCTGTGAAGTGACTGCAAAAATAACAAATGAAGCAAACCAAAACATCCACACACATCCACACACACACACACACACACACACACACACACACACACACACACACACACACACACTTTCTCTCTCTCTCATATGAAAGCAAACAAAATGGGAGAAAATAAAAGTTATGAACAGATGCTTGGAGTCTAGCTAAATTTTTCATTTCATTCTGATGCAATCCTTCCCAAGCTGTTGCTGGAACATTTTTCCAAAAGCATAGTTTCTTCAGTTTAAAATGATTCCTCTAACCAAATGTAGGTGCCAGCATTTTAAAACAATTAAAATCAGTAGAAGCAGTAGTTTTGCCATTGTCCTCAGTTACAGTGACACTCCGCCTTAAAAGTGCAAGAATGACTCTAATGTTATTTTGTGACAGTTGCAACAAGTTTTTAATTATATTTATTTAACAAATCCCCATGGTGACCTAAATAGACTTGGCCATCATAGTTGTGTGCCAGAACTTTTAAATGTCACTTTTTTGGCTTTCTTCCACTAGTTTCTTTCTCATTAACTTTCTTTATTTTCCTGCTACCTTGTTAAAAAAAGATCTTGGACTGAATGAAAGGAATCCATCAAGCCAGCATCACAAAGAGTCTGTTGTTCTCCTTTATTCCTTTCACAGTAATTTTTGAGAAACAAGTCAATACTAATGTTCTTAGTAATACACACATGCACTTATTCAACATACTGGCTCATATTCTTAAGCCCCTATGAGTTATTTGTAGTTTAAACTGCTAGAAAAGAGCTCTGGGTTTCTATAGCACTCCAGAACAGCAGATGAAATACTGCAGCATCATCAGAGTTGTTTATTTTAAAAAACAGGAGTTTATTTTTCTTCCTAAAGCAAATAATACATTCTCTGCAGTAGTCTCACTGTTGTTTAATTTCATATTATGTTCAATTTCTGTCAGGCTACCCTTAAATTTTCCTTCTTCAATATGCTGCAGAATTTTATAATGAAAATGTATAACTACCTTAGCTTTATGTTAGGAAAAAAATCCTGAAAATATTTAACTGTGTTGGTATGGAAATGTACCAGATTATATTACACAATTGTACACCATTGGGAGGAATAAGACAAGTCATAAAACTTTTGGTTTGTGCTTGACTCCATCTATTTATGGGCAAGCCTAATGCCAGACTGTGTTAGAAATTTACCAATTTTATGTTTTATATATATTTTTCTGTGTTCTTATCTGTATTTACAGTCCTTATAAATCAAGTGTAATGCCCTCTCACCCCCAAAATGAGAGAGAAAAAAACACAGGAAAAAAAAGAAGCTGTAGGTGAAATAAAATAAATTCTTGGCATATCATGAAAGAAAATAAGCAATTTCAGAACTGATCAAAGACACTTTTTTGTACAGTTACTCCTTTGCCTTAGAACTCATGGCTATACTAAGCACTAACGTTGGAAAAAGGACTAGACATTCACCTGGATAACAAAACTGTCATGTAACTGGTAACTGTTTTTAGAATATGTAGCCTCATGCCTTATACATCATCTGTAACAAATGTAATAGGAAACTTTACAGTTTATCCCATAACTGCTGTTTACATGGTTTTGGACAAGGGCAAAAGTGGGATTCTTTGATGCAATAGGTTTTGAGAATTGTTGGTGATGCAGTAGCTGACAGGATGGACACCTCTCTTAGCTATTCTTGTATCTGTCTTCAGTAGAAGAAAGAGCTGGTTGACCCAAGTTACAAATTACAAGATGTACACTTCTTCCTTCCACACTTCTTGGTCTTGGTAGTCCACTAAGATTAGTTTTATTCAAATAATTAACTGAGAGTAAGAAGATTAAATAATAAAAAAGTGCACATTTGTCTGACCTGACTGGACTTCATGACTCCAAAAAGTGGGTATAGGAAAGCAGGAACTAAGGCTTCTGCACCAAGAGGTACCGCTTCAGAGACCCAGTATACTGCCATCACAATCAGCACATAAGCACATGAGGCTTCCTGTAGGGAGAAAGCATGAAGGTTACATGTTACTGCCGCACCATCTGCTGGGGAAACCTCTGTGGACTTTCATAGAACTCATCAGACTGAGGGTGCCTGAATTTAAAAAACTAAACAAGGACCTGCATAAGGACCTCCTAAGGCACAGCTGTTTGAGTCTGAGTCTAGCCTACCACCAAAAGGGCCAGTTCCAGAAGATGATGCTAATGAAAGGTTTTGCAAATAAGATGGACAAAACATTGGGATAAACATATTTATCAGCAAAGTAATGATTCCAAGTGAATTTACAGATTTGTCTGAATTTCATAATCCAATATTTAACAAACATTAAACCATGACTCCTCAGATTAGGCCTGTGGAGCTGGTATTTCTGCGTGCCTATCTCTCCAATACCGGACAACAACAGGAGCCTGTAGTTTACAGGACCAGATGAGAAAATTCACATTTGCCATAGCATGGATAAAGCCACAATGCAGCTCTTTCGGGAAATATTCTGAAAGACTGCTTTTTTTTTTTTTAAACAGTGTATGCAAACCTACATTTTTTGACAGTTGATTTTATTTTCACAGGTGACTCTACAGACCCCTGGGAGAAGACCTCCCTCCCCTTCCGGGCTACCTTTACAGAACAGGTATGGGGCTCTCGAAACTGAGGGACAAACAAATGAAAATGAAGATGAAGGTTCATCAGGGGAGTCACCCAAGGTAAATTGGTCTCCCCCATGCATTAGGACCAGCTCCAACAAGAAGAAAAGAAGGGTAATTGTAGTTGGAGACGCCTCTCTGAGGGGGATGGAGGCCCCCATATGCTGGTCAGATCCACTCCACAGGGAAGTCTGCTGCCTTCCTGGGGCCAAGGTGAGGGAAACTCCCTGGTCTGGTATGGCCAACAGATTACTACCCACTGTTGGTTATCCAGGTTGGTAGCGATGATGCGTCACAGAGGAGCCTGAAGACAATTAAAAAAGACTTCAGGGCCATGGGGAGATCACTTGAAGGATCGGGAGCCCACGTGGTGTTCTCCTCAATTCCTTCAGTGGCAGGAAAGAATACTGATAGAGGAAGGAAGACCCACCTGATAAACATGTGGCTGAGAGACTGGTGCCACAGACAGAATTTTGGGGTTTTTGAGCATGGGGAGCTTCAGTCTGCGGGCAGCAGATGGACTAAATCTATCTCAAAGGCGGAAAAGAATCTTAGCGTACGAGCTGTCTGGGCTCATTGAAAGGGCTTTAAACTAGGTTCAAAGGGGGAAAAGAATCTTAGCATACGAGCTGGCTGGGCTCATTGAAAGGGCCTTAAACTAGGTTTGAAGGGGGAAGAGGGTAAAACTGGACCTGCTAGAGTTGAGCCTAAGGGGGGCAGGCCATGGCTGGAAATGAAGTCGTTAGCCCGGCTCAAGTGCTTCTACTCTAATGCACGCAGCATGGGCAACAAACAGGAGGAGCTGGAAGTCATTGTGCAGTATGACAGCTACGACGTAGTTGCCATCACAGAAACGTGGTGGGATGACTCTCATGAGTAGAGTGCTGCAATGGATGGCTATAAGCTCTACAGGAGTATTGGGGGTTTTTTAGCAAGCAATGGACATGTGAGCAATCCAACCTTCGAGCCTGACCTGGATGCTGAAGCAGGACGGGGAGGTAGAAAAGGAGTGACGGTGTAAATGCATGCTTTAAGGCCGCAAATCAATTTATACTTCGCACTAGTGCTATTAGCCAATCGGTAGCTAGAAGAGTCTTGTAATCTAGTGCTCTGTCTATATAAACCGGGTTGTAATGCCATTAAAGTGCTTTTCACAAGATTTATTGGTCTCTATGTGATTGCTTGCCATGACTTCCCGCACAGGAGGAATAGGCAAGGTAGAAAGGGCGGTGGGGTGGTGCTCTATATTAGAGTGTTTTGACTGCATGGAGGTCAATAAGTGTGATGGACTAGTTGAATGCTTATGGGTAAAGTTGAAGAAGTCCAATGAGGTGGATATCCTGTTGGGAGTCTACTACAGACCACCAGACCAGGATGAAGAGGTCGATGAACTGTTCTGTAAACAACTGGCAGAAGCTGCAAAATTGCCAGCCCTTGTTCTTCTGGGGGACTTCAACTTACCAGACATCTGCAGAGACACAGCAGAGAGGAAACAGTCCAAGAAGTTCCTGGAGTGCATGGAAGATAACTTCCTGACTCAGCTGGTAAGTGAGCCCACCAGGGAAGGTGCCTTGTTAGACCTGTTGTTCACAGAGAAGGACTGGTAGGTGATGTGGTGATCAGAGGCCGTCTTGGGCTAAGCGATCATGAAATGATACAGTTCTCGATCCTTAGCCCAATTAGGGTGGGGGGCAGCAAAATCACCAACACGGACTTACGAAGAGCAGACTTCAACCTCTTTAGAACAATGGTTGAGAAAGTCCCTTGGGGAACAGTCCTAGAGAGCAAAGGGGTTCAGGAAGGATGGACTCTTTTCAAGGAGAAACTGTTAGAGATGCAGGAGCAGGCTGTCCCCAGGTGTCGTAAGACAAACTGGTGAGGAAAACGACCAGCCTGGATGAACAGGGAGATTCTGCTGGGATTTAGGAGAATGGAGAGAGTCTACCACCTTTCGAAGAAGGGGCAGGCTACTCAGGAAGAGTATAGGGATTTAGTTAGGTCGTGTAGAAAGAACATTAGGGGGGCAAAAGCCCAGCTTGAACTCAGCCTGGCCACTGCTGTAAGAGATAATAAGAAGAGTTTTTATAAATATATTAACAATAAAAAAAGATGCAGGGAGAATCTCCATCCTTTATTGGATGCGAGGGGGAACATTGTAACCAAGGATAAGGAAAAGACTGAGGTACTTAATGCCTTCTTTGTCTCAGTCAATTAGACACCCATAAGTCTATGGGACCAGATGAGATCCACCTGAGAATGCTGAGGGAGCTGGCAGAGGAACTTGCCAAGCCGCTCTCCATCATCGATCAGCAGTCCTGGTCATCGGGGGTGGTCCCGGGACGACTGGAAACTTGCCAGTGTGACGCCCATATACAAGAAGGGCAGGAAGGAGGATCCGGGGAACTACAGGCCTGCCAGCCTGACCTTGGTACCAGGGAAGATTATGGAACGGACCGTCTTGGGGGAGATCATGCAGCAAGTGCAGGACAACAGGGGGATCGTGTCCAGCCAGCATGGGTTCATGAAGGGCAGGTCCTGTTTAACCAACCTAATCTCCTTCTATGATCAGGTGACCCACCTAGAGGATGAGGAAAAAGCGGTAGATGTTGTCTACCTGGCCTTCAGTAAGGCATTTGACACTGTTTCCCACAGCATTCTGCTGCAGAAGCTGGTGGCTCATGGTCTAGACAGGTGGACTCTTCACTGGGTTAAAAACTGGCTGGATGGCCGAGCCCAGAGAGTTGTGGTGAATGGAGTTAAATCCAGATGGAGACTGGTTACAAGCGGTGTCCCTCGGGGCTCGGTCCAGGGGTCAGTCTTGTTTAATATCTTTATCGATGACCTGGATGAGGGGATCAAATGCACCCTCAGTAAATTTGCAGATGACACGAAATTGAGTGGGAGTGTCAATCTGCCTAAGGGTAGGGAGGCTCTGCAGCCGGATTTGGACAGGCTGGAGCAATGAGCTGAGGCCAACTGTATGAGGTTTAAGAAGGGTAAGTGCCAGGTCATGCACTTCGGCCACAACAACCCCATGCAGCGCTACAGGCTTGGGGAAGAGTGGCTGGAAAGCTGCCTGATGGAAAGGGAGCTGGGGGTGTTGGTTGACAGCCGACTGAACACGAGCTAGCAGTGTGCCCAGGTGGCCAAGAAGGCCAGTGGCATCCTGGCCTGTATCAGAAACGGTGTGACCAGCAGGAGTAGGGAGGTGATCGTGCCCCTGTACTCGGCACTCATGAGACCGCACCTTGAGTACTGTGTCCAGTTCTGGGCACCGCAGTATGGGAAGGACATTGAGGTGCTGGAGCGAGTCCAGAGAAGGGCAATGAGGCTGGTGAGAGGTCTGGAAAACAGGCCTTATGAAGACCGGCTGAAGGAACTGGGGTTATTTAGCCTGGAGAAGAGGAGACTGAGAGGAGACCTCATTGCCCTCTACAACTACCTAAAAGGAGGTTGTAGTGAGGCTGGTGTTGGTCTCTTCTCCCAAATTACTAATGATAGGACAAGAGGAAATGGCCTCAAGTTACGTCAGGGGAAGTTTAGGTTGGATATTAGGGAGAAGTTCTTTACTGAGAGGGTGGTTAGACATTGGAACAGGCTGCCCAGGGAGGTGGTGGAGTCGCTGTCCCTGGGGGTGTGCAAAAAACAGGTTCATGAGGCACTTGAGACCATGGTCTAGTGGTCTAATGGTTAGGAATATGATGGGATAAAGGTTGGACTTGATGATCCTGGAGGTCCTTTCCAACCATAGTGATTCTATGATTCTATGATTCTAAGACCACAGACCCGAAGGGCTTAAAGGCAATGGGTTAACAGGGTTAATCAATCAAATTTGCGGCTGTCCAAGGTTCTGGTAGAGAAAGCCAGGGCAACATCGTGCTGAGCATTCAGGGAGAGCTGAGGTATGTTGGAGAAAGGTGCTATCTGCTGGATATTTTTACAGGAAAACACAAGTTGTCCACAGAATTCAATTTTTTTAGATAGATATGGCATTCAGTGGAGCTCTCCTTAGGCTCAGTTTGTTATGCTTAGAAACCTGGGAATATTTCCTCCTAATATTTACAGAAATTACTCTTAGGAAGATGTTTTTTCCTTTCCTTTTCTCAAATTTGAAGCCAGCCTCTGTACTGGGGCTAACTGGCAGTTCTATGGAAGCTTGCAGATCTGCATTGATTTACACCAGGGTATAAATCTGGAACAGGTTGCCCAAAGAAGTTGTGGATGCCTCCTCCCTGGAAGTGTTAAAGGCCAGGTTGGATGGGGCTTTGAGCAACCTGGTCTAGTGGGAGATGTCCCTGCCCATGGCAGGGGGGTTGGAATTAGATGGTCTTTGAGGTCCCTTCCAACCCAAACCATTCTATGATATGATCTACCTGTTCTTCGTTATTTGCTGGATGTTCCATATGAATTTACCGAGCTGTATGGATTCATAGCTCACAATGGCTATTGTTTAGAAAATTTATTGCTCACAAATGTTATTTAAGTGTGTTAAAATATAATTTCATTATTTTTGTTTGATGACTGGATGACTCCCAAATCAAGCAGCTTTTAAGAAGTCACACAAGCAATTTCCACAGATCGTTGTGAAAATCAATGAACATGTATTACACTTCATTTTTTTTCAATCAGTTTTATGAACAAGTTGATGAAGTCTAATGAAAGACTATACAGGCATGCAGGTTCAATGGAATGAATCAATAGGTTGTATTCAAATTCATGTTTATACACGTCCTTTTTACTTTACCTCTACCAAAGAGCCACAATCAGCTGTTTCTTGTTTAGTACAACTTATAGTAATAACAAGCAGAACACAGCCCAGAGAAAAAGTTAAGATAGATTGCTATGTGCCATTTCCTTTACTTGCTTAAAAATTGCAGCCAAGCTTACTCAGAAGCTTGTGTTTAAATTAGCTGCCAGACCTTGCTCTGACTCCTGTTTCAGAAAACTGTAACATTAAACAGTTCTGATTCAAGGAAGCAGGGCCACCAAGATAAGCGAAACAAAGCTATCAGGAAACATTTTTTCATTGAATCAGATAAACTCCAATTACTTTAGAGACTATAAAGAGTATCTGAAAGGCTATTGGAGAAATTTAGCTCTGGATTGTTCCTTTATGGATGGTTAAGTGTTCTGAAACACACAGAAATGTACATATTTGTTTCTCTTCCTTAACTATTACAGAAGAGTGGTTTAGGTTTTAAGCTCTCCAGTACAGGTTTCACTAGTCCTCTATGATCAGGTCCTTCAGCAAAATATTACAATAAATGATTGTATCACAGCAGTAGTTTCATTGCTACCAAGAAAAAATTAGAAGAGAGGCTAGAGAAGGTTGGCTTAGAATGGATGAGATCAGAAGGGTTTTTTTAATGTTCATGCATTATGAAGCATGCATTTTGTAAAATGGAATTTCTATGGTGTTTGAAACTCCAAAGGCTGGTGTTCAGTTTGTAACAACTTCAAGTGATCACTCGGTAAAAAAATAAACAAATAATTTTGATTTAAAAATTGAAATGATTTAAAAATTGAAATAATTTAAGAAGTGAGATGACAGGCATTGGAGATTTTTAGTAATCTCTACTAGGAAGATAAAACTATTTTAGATGAGAGTCATAGAGTTGATGGATTGGCTCATAAACATTAGCTAACTTGCTGCTCAGTCACCTTTAACAACATTATACTTCATGGTTAATATTGCACAGAGAGCAGAGCATAGGGTCCTTTTTGTGACTTAGTGACAATTTGAACTGGTTTTTATTTATAACTCATTAGTTTCTGCTAACAAACTACTATGTTTGCATGGGCTCTATATCACATCCAGCAGTTGTCTGAGGAGAAAAATGCCTTTCAATGAAAAAAAAAACATTTTTGTTTTAAAGCAGTGAAGATGTAAGATCCAAGAGATATGTTTTGCCAAAATTCATAAAATTAATTTCATCCTAACCTAATTCCAAAACTGTACTTCTCTTTAATTTCTTTGAACATAGGTTGTTATCTTCTATTGCTCCTCTGTGTGTAGCAATCAAGTAGACTGATTGTGGAAATGTAATAAGTCAAAGGGAAGTTGTGTCTCTATCAAAACCTAGCTGGGATGAGCACTATGTCTTTGTGTTCCTATACACTACGTTGTAATCAGTTTACAAACAAAACTAAAAATAAGCACCTTTTTAAATGGTATAAAACTGGGTAGCAAGTATTAGGAAAGCCTAGTTTGATAATCTCCACTAAAAACTTAATCAGCTTGTCTAGCAATATTCTCTATTTATTTTCTCAGTGCTTTAAATGAGCTCATTTCCAAGAGAAACCATATTCATCTCTTCTGTTTAATTGAACTGAATTTATATATTTAATTAATGGTTACCAGAGCTACTAAGTATTGGACTGAAGTAGTGACTATGTAATTTTAACTGTTTCACCTTTCTCACTTCTTGTTGTACAGCTAAAAATTACTGTTAAGCCCACCTCAGGGCTTGAAGCAGGGAATAAGAAAACATGATGGTTAGGGCTACCACCTATCTTCAGTCAGTCCCTTAAAGGAAAAGAGGAGCTGAAAGGAAGCCATGGCTAAAAATTCCGCAATAAAGGTCATGCATGAAACTGTTGTAACTAAAACATCTGAAGATCTCAGTGTTTAAAAACAAAAATAAACTCTATGTTGGAGATTTGCCCGCTTAAGGATGTGTATTGCATATCTTGCCTGCAGGCATGTGGTTAAGCTGTGCACTGAAGAGGTAGTCTAGCCTCTGGACTACCACCTTTGAGCTGATGGGAGCACACTATAATTCCTTCCCTTCAGCTTGTGAAAATAAAACCAAAGGTGAATGAAAGTATGCCATCTGTGGCTGTTCAGAACATGTTCTATACTTTAGGGTCCATGCTGCTGATTTGGTATGTCAAGGCGTCAACATCACCTGATGCTGCAGGTCTCAAAGCTTACAGTAACTCTTACTGACTTTGGAGGAGTTATCCACAGGTCCTTGATGGGATTCCGTGTGGCCATAGGATCATTGGTCATAGGAGACCTTGCCCACAACTGACCTAATTAATGTGGCATGCTTTATGGTATCACCGATGGCTTTATGAAAAAAAGGTAGATAAAGATGGAAAAAAAGGTAGATAAAGATGGAAAAAAAGAGGCAAAAACGTTCCCATATCACTGTTAACAACGAGGAAAAATAAGGACAGAATGGAAAAGACTCACATTTTGTAAAGCACACAATGTTTTCTTATGTATGTGTTGTGACCTGAAAGGCCCTTCTGCATGTCCCAAGCCTGCTGTGCAAGTCATAGTTCAGGTATAAACTTTGGAAAGGGAAGAAGGATGCAAGCAAATTTTCTCAGGTTTATTTTTTACTGAACCATTTCTTGTCACAAAATAATAGAAAAGAAGCTGGGGACATTATCCATATAAGCCACATCTACAAACATTTCTGAGTCCTTGTGCTCCCTTTGATCACTCTTGCCACTACACATGTAATGCTCCTTTGACATTTCCAGAGTTTTGCTGGTATCATCAAAGAAGCTGCAAGCTGCCCTGCAGAAATGCTAATATAAACCACCTGGTAATTCCTGTCTTCATAAAAAATACAGAAAACTAATATAATTTCCTGATAAATGAGAATATAAATCAGCAGGCAACAAATTTAATCTTCAAGTTTAAGAAGTAATCATAGTCAATGAGTTGTAACAAAGTAAATACTACACTAAACCACTTGAATTGTGTATTGTCAACTGAGTTTATTTGGTGTAGATGTTTTCTTAATAGCCTTATAAACATTTGTCCAACTCTGGGTCAGATTCATGGCTATACTTTACCATCTGTGGTCATTCATGTATATAAAAAATGGATGTAAAACATGACCGGATGGCTTTTCATATTACTTTGCAACAAAGCAACACCATGAGGTGCAGAGTAATAGCACAGAGGAGCTTGTACTGTATAATAGCAACTCTTGCAGCAATACTGACAGTGAACTTCTGTTTCAGCACCCATATGATGCTATTACAATTCCCTTGGTTATTAAAGAGTTTCCTTATTGTATTCTGTGCCTCTGAATCCAGTAGGAAGCAAACATGAGTGACAAATTTTAGTGCAGTGAATCTCATGTTTCTCAGGTGAGGTTCTCAAGGGACATAGAGCATGCTGTATTTACAGTGCCATATGAGGATGTTAGGGAGTATCTATTCTTATGTTGCCCTTCCAGTGACATTGGGGCAGATTAAGTCCTTTGTCTCTGCGAAACCCAGTCTCTGTGAAATGGTGAACTCTGCTGTTCACTGAAGAGCACAATTGTCTGTAATCAATTCCCAAGAGAGGGAGAGATGTGTGGTGGTTTGACCTTGGCTAAACGCCAGGTACCCACCAAGTTGCTCTATCACTTCCCCTCCCCTTCTCTCAGCAGGGAAAAAAGGGGGAAAGAAAATAAGATAGAAAAAAATAACCCTTGTGGGTAAAACAAAAGCAGTTTTAATGTAAGCAAAGCGAAGCAAGGTCCATGCGTGGAAGCAAAAAAAGAAAAGAGATTTATTCTCTACTTCCCATTAGCAGGCGATGTGGGCCTTCTCAGGAAGCAGGGCTGCGATATGTGCAGTGGTTGCCTCGGAGGACCAAGGGTGACCCCACCCCCCTTCCTCCTTTTTCCCAGCTTTATACTTGAGCAGACACCATATGGTGTGGAATATCCCTTTGGTCAGTTTGGGTCAGCTGTCCTGGTTGTGTCCCCTCCCAAGATCTTGCCCACCCCATCCCACTGGGGGGAAATGTTGGAAATAGCCTTGGTGCTGTGTAAGCACTACTCAGCAGTAGCCACACCACCGGTGTGTTATCAACACCCTTCTAGCTCCCAACATAAAACACAGCACCATGAGGGCTGCTATAGGGAAAAATCAATTCTGGCTCAGCCAGACCCAGTACAAGATGGAAAACTACTATAAGAGGGCAGGCAAGATATACATTGAACTTCAGAGCAGGAAAACTCATTCAAAGTGCAACATATAGTCCAGTTGTGTAGGAACATTTCCTTTCTATGAATCCTGTTTTTTTTTTTCCAAACAAAATACTACAGTTTTATTTTAGAAAACTGCTATACAGTTCTTTGCATTTATATTTGATAAAGTAGTAGTATTCATAAAACCTCTGGTACTAGAAGGAAGAATTAATCTTTAGCAGGTAGAGGAAGGAATGGAAACTGCTGCACCATTTGGCCAGATTTATGTCTACCACTATGGAAGAACTAGCTGGAGGATTTTTATCACATTGCAATTTTTGATAAATTAAACATAACCATCTCTATAAGGTAGGAAAACATTGTTATTTTATGGTTTAGAACTGCAGAGACATGCATTCAGAAGAGTTAACCACATGGTGAAGGGAACTCAAGGGCTCCAAAGGAGTTCAGGAATGCAGCTGCATTCCCTCCCATTCCCTGGTCTGCATGTTAAGCACAGACTATTCCCTCCTTTGTATTGTTGTGTATGCCTCTGAGCCATCATTTATTAGTCACTGCCAGAGCTGCAATGTTTCAGCAGAGGTACCTACACCTGCTTTAGCATAATTAATGCCATGTATGGGCCTACATGTCTGTCACTGAGTCTGAGCTATTGCCTCACTTGAATTGTTTATCTATAAACCCACACTAAACTGAAAGTCCTTCTATGCATACTTACTACTAAAACCTAAAGACACTGAAAGTATTCCTTTTAAAGACCTCTCCTTAAAGAAAATTTTATGGATGCATTTGTTCTGTTGCCCCTTCCACCCACACATGATTGTAGAAAAAGAAGAGATACTATATTTCTGCTTTAAAGTAGTGCTTTACTAGCTTCACCTGTGTCTTGGTTTGAAAGACAGGTATCTGCTAAGGAAGGCAGGAGCCCCCCTTGGAACAGAAAATACAACCCCCTTCCCTCCAAATTATTATAAAATTGAAATTAAGGGGCTTTCAGGCAAAGATATGAGGAAATGGGAATAACAGTTTTTACTAATATATATATAACAAAACAATAATACAGAGAAACTGGTTTAAAGCCTGACAGGGTCAGGGATACAACCTGGCACCCTGCCGGGCAGGGTGCTGGTAGCAGTCCGATGTAGGGGCAGCTGCAGTTCTCTTTGAAATGGTCCTGTTGAAGCGGTGATCTTGTAGAAAAGAAAACTGGTCGTCCTCCTCCGAAAATCCGGTGGTGGTGTAGTCCTTGTCCTCTGGGATCCCAGCGGGTAAGGCTGCTCGTGTTGTTCCAAACCCCAGATTTTATCCCCGGTGGGAATGCTTGGCTCCCTCCCCCTGGCCGGAGCATCTCACAAAGGGATGGTGAGTCACGGGGCAAGGCACTGATGGGCCCATTAACAGAAGAATAGTCCAGGTGCAGGTTATCTATGGGTCATGCGGCAAGGCATTGTTGAGCCTATTAACAGAAGCTAGTCCCGAGGGGGGAGGCAAGGAACATCAGCGCCTGGTTTCAACAGCTCATGGTAATAGAATACATTGTAACCCAGGACAACCTGGTTCTTCAGCTGTGCTTGTGACATGACTCATGATTGCTTTGGTTCTTACTGTGATGACTTCTCAGTAACCTTCTCTCCTGGTTTCCCAGGAACAGACCCATGGACCAGCCATGCAGGCAGACCATGAGTAGCCCCAAGTCAGCTAGGAGATTCAGCCAGGGCAGCTGACTCACAGGTGTATCCCATACCACTTATATCATGCTCATTATAAAAGGAGGGAGTTTATTAAGGGTAGGGAGTTCCTCTTCCTGGTTCTTCTTTCTTGGTGGCCTGCTCTTTCTGTTTCTCAAGGACAAGGCTGAGTATCAACTTATACACTTTATGCTGGTGATTGTATTAGTTTTGATTTTTTTTTTTTATTTTGTTAAATCTGTTTATACTTCAGCCCACAGGACTTCTTTTTTTTTTTTTTTTTTTTTTTTTTTTTTTTTTTTTTTTTCCTCCTTGTTTCCCCTTCTCAGCGGGGGAGGGATCATTGGGTGATAGAGCAACTGCTACAGTTTAGCCCCGGGTACGGGCTAAATGTAGGCACCTTCCTAGTCTTTCAAATTGAGTCTTTGCTTTTTTTAAGAGCTATACTTATTTAGGTCTTTGCATTTCTTTTTGCAGACTGTAGACTTAGCTAACATGTCTATCTACTGCATTCAGAGGCTTTGTTAAAAAGATAATGAAAATGTACTTACACTGCTGGGGTATAAGAGTGGTAGAGGAAGCAGCAGAAGTGGGATGAGAACAACAAATGAGATTTCTGGACTGGAGAATCTCCTTCATCGTTGATATACTCTTACTTTCTGGTAGTTTTCTTCTCCTTAGGTTTCTTATTTGGTTCCTCAGATGCTCCAATTTCCACTCCATATTTTTCTTCACCTGTGCCTGGATTTCCCCCTGAAAGGTCTCTCGCTGTCTCATTTCCTATACCCACCCAGTCACCTAAAATAGCTTTCGTAACTTATTTATTCTTTAATCTGTTGTTTTGAAAATATTTTTCAATTAAGAAGGCATTTGGTTTATGTAGGGCTCACTAGCACATCCAAATTATCATCACACCATAACATACAGAGGTTTGCAAGTTGGAGCATAGTGATCTTTGACAATTTTTCTTTTTAATTCAGAACCACAGGTGTAGCTGTGTTGCATCCTTATCCCAATGTTTTGGAAGGTTTTTTTCTTCCATCTTCTAGCAATGTAATTCCTGTTTTCCTAAACCGGGTAAGATATGTTTCAGGATGTTGCTTTTCCTCTGGTTTGATAGTCTGAATGTCTTGAATGCAGGCTTCTTTTCTGCTGGAAAATTATTAAAACCAACAACTTACTGGTCAGTGCACAGAAGCAAATTTGAGGTATTCCTTCTTAAAAAAAACAAACAGCTACAACAACAACAAAAAAAACAAACTCAAAAAAACCCCCCAAACATTTGCAGCTCCTCCAGATTTTGTCTCTTTGCTGTAGTTTTGGTGTCTGGCTCTGTATCTACCTTTACCCTACTTTTGTCCGGAGCTTGGAATTCACAGGGCAGCAATTCCCATGCCGATTATACTTGGTCTCAAGACAAACTTGTTAAAGCTTCATGCAACTCTAATTCACCAATGAGGATTGTAGAAGTAGTAGTTGCTCCACACATAATCCAAAATTCAGTCAGAACATTAGAGAAAATCAGCAGCCTCCTCTTTTTGACATGCACAGAAATGGACAAAAAGATCTTTTTTTAAGTTGCTGAACAGTTTGTTATTGTTTCAGGGTCCCAGTACTGATGATAAATAATCATTGCTTTCTAAACAGGAGCTTTTGTCTTTCATGTTTCTTCCATCCTGATCCATGAATGACACTTACTCATAAGGCATGGGCTGATCTCTGTACTGATTCATGTGTCCTCAGTAACTGTAGGATTCAGACTCAAATTGAAAATGTTAAGGCTTTCTACTCTAGTCTTCTAGTGGAAAAACATTTTTACAACTTTGTTGTTAATAATACTCTTGTGGCAGAAAATACTGGAGGTTTAGAACTGAATCCATTGTCAAGTTGCACGTACAACCTGTAGACAGACATTCATTTGCTCTGTACCTCCCAGGAAGTCACACACCTGGGATTTTCTGTTCCCAAAACTTGCTTTCCTGTTGTCTTCCCCACACTCTGCTAGTCAGACACAAACTGAGCTCCCCAGATTAAGCTGGGATACCTCTATGACACCAAGTCATGGAGAATTGTCAAAGGCAGCCCTGCAGAGGGGTTTGATGTGCAAAGTGAATTCTTTCTGAAATTAAAATGTTACAGAGCCTTAGATATAACTATTTATACTTAGAAATTTCCATCAAGCAACAGAATCTTGAGACCCTTCAAGCAGATTTAGCAATTAGTTCTGGAAGCAAAAATACATTTAATGTGAAGATATTGGGCCAGGGAATCACAGAATCACAGAATGTTAGGGATTGGAAGGGACCTCAAAAGATCATCTAGTCCAATCCCCCTGCCAGAGCAGGAACACCTAGGTCAGGTCACCCAGGAACATGTCCAGGTGGGTTTTGAATGTCTCCAGAGAAGGAGACTCCACAACCTCTCTGGGCAGCCTGTTCCAGTGTTCTGTTACTCTCACTGTGAAGAAGTTCTTCCTCACATTTATGTGGAACCTCCTATGTTCCAGCTTACACCCATTGCCCCTTGTCCTATCATTGGATGTCACTGAGAAGAGCCTGGCTCCATCCTCATGACACTCACCCTTTACATATTGATAAACATTAATGAGGTCACCCCTCAGTCTCCTCTTCTCCAAGCTAAAGAGACACAGCTCCCTCAGCCTTTCCTCATAAGGGAGATGTTCCACTCCCTTAATCATCTTTGTGGCTCTGCGCTGGACTCTCTCAAGTAGTTCCCTGTCCTTCTTGAACTGGGGGGCCCAGAACTGGACACAATACTCCAGATGTGGCCTCACCAAGGCAGAATAGAGGGGAAGGAGAACATCTCTTGACCTACTAACCACCCCCTTTCTAATACACCCCAGGATGCCATTGGCCTTCTTGGCCACAAGGGCACATTCCTGGCTCATGGTCATCCTCCTGTCCACCAGGACCTCCAGGTCCCTTTCCCCTACACTGCTCTCCAGCAGGTCAGCCCCCAACCTTTACTGGTACGTGGGGTTGTTCTTCCCCAGATGCAAATCTCTACACTTGCCCTTGTTGAATTTCTTTAAGTTTCTCCCCGCCCAACTCTCCAGCCTATCAAGGTCTCGTTGAATGGCAACACAACCCTCTGGTGTGTCAGCCACTCCTCCTAGTTTGGTGTCACCAGCGAACTTGCTGATGAGGGTACATTCTGTACCCTCATCCAGGTCGTTGATGAAGATATTGAACAACACCGGTCCCAGTACCGACCCCTGAGGGACTCCACTAGTCACAGGCCTCCAACTAGACTCTGTCCCATTGATCACAGCTCTCTGGCTTCTTTCCTTCAGCCAGTTCACAATCCACCTCACTACCTGATCACCAAACCCATACTTTATCAGCTTATCTACAAGGATGCTGTGGGAGACAGTGTCAAATGCTTTACTGAAATCAAGATAAACCACATCGACCGCTCTACCATCATCTATCCACCTAGTTATTTCCTCATAGAAGGCAATAAGGTTGGTCAAACATGACTTACCCTTGGTAAAACCATGATGACTGCTCTTAATGACCCCCTCATCCTTGATATGCCTAGAGATAGTGCCAAGAACAAGCTGTTCCATCACCTTTCCAGGGATGGAGGTGAGGCTGACCGGTCTATAGTTACCCGGGTCCTCCTTCTTGCCCTTCTTATAGATTGGAGTGACATTTGCTATCCTCCAGTCCTCAAGCACCTCTCCTGTTGTCCATGACTTACCGAAGATGATGGAGAGTGGCTAGCAATGACCTCTGCCAGCTCCCTCAGCACCCTTGGGTGCATTCCATCTGGTCCCATCGATTTATGGATATCCAGATTGCTCAACTGATCCCTAACCCAATCCTCATCTTATATCCTCTGTCTCTAGGGCACCCACCTCATTCATCTGTGGGCCTATATTGCCTGTAGTGTTTGTTTTATTAGCTATGTATTTGAAAAAGCCCTTTCTATTATCCTTGACCTGGCTTGCAAGGTTAAGTTCCAAGGAGGCCTTAGCTTTCCTAATTGCCTCTCTACATCCTCTGACAACTGTCCTATATTCCTCCCAAGTGACTAGCCCCTCTTTCCATGATCCATAAATTCTTATTTTCCACCTGAGTTTGCCCAGCAGTTCCTTGTTTAACCATGCTGGTCTCCTAGCTCCCTTACTTGATTTCATACCCATTGGGACGCTCTGATCCTGAGCTTGCAAGAAGTGGTCCTTGAATGTTGACCAACTATCTTGAGCCCCTTTACCATCTAGCACCCTGTCCCATGGGACTTCCCTTAACAATTGATTAAGGAGGCTAAAGTTGGCCCTGCGCAAGTCCAGGGTTCTGGTCTTGCTAGGTACTCTATTCCTCCCACACAGGATCCTGAACTCCACCATCTCATGATCACTGCAGCCAAGGCTGCCATCGACCATCACTGCTTCAACAAGACCCTCCTTGTTGGTGAGTACAAGATCCAGCAGCGCTCCTCTCCTAGTCGGCTTATCCACCATTTGCATTATACTCTAGTGCTAGTCGGTTCTGGTATACGGCAGTCCAGATTTTTGAGTTTTGTTTGGCTAGCAAATTTAGTGCATCTCCAGTTTTATTGGTTACGATTTCTAGGACAGCCTGTAAACGAATAATACGATTTAACATATATATAGGAGTTCTATAGCCCTAGGATCCATCCTCTGCCCATGTAGCGGGATGGTAATAAGTTATAATTCTTTCTGGGGGCCACTCATTATCTTTCCAGTTCCCTGTTTTGAGACTTCTTTTCCTTTGCTCTAATTCAGTGTAAATCGGGACTCCTAACCGCTTGCCTCTTTTCATGGGCAGGAGGAACAAACTTGGGCATATCGTTCCTAGGGCACAGGTCCTGGTCCAGTTATTTGGGAGCTCCGAGTAGGCAGATTGACCGCATATCCAATATAATCTGTCAGAGGCGGGCCACTTATCCCTAGGTTTCTTATTAATTGTCCCACTGTATCCTTTGTTTGCTAGTCAGGCCCTACCATCCTTGAGGACAGGGCAGTGGGTAGAGGCTCCCCTAGAAAGAGAGGATCCCCTCCCTCTTCCTGTACCCAATGGCAAGGGAGATCTAAGAGGTGAGGGGGAATGGAAACAGGTCCCTGCTCGATGAGGCACGAGAATCCCCTCCCAGCCTCCCTCCCCTTCCCGGCTACCCTAGCAGAACAGGTATGGGGCTCTCGAAATGGAGGAACAAATGAAGAGGCAGACAAAAATGGAGAGGAGGGTCCATCAGAGGGGTCACCCAAGTTAAGTCAGTCTCCCCCACGAGTTAGGACCAACTCTAACAAGAAGAAGAGAAGACTAATTCTAGTTGGTGACTCCCTTCTGAGAGGAACAGAGGCCCCCATATGCTGGCTGGATCCACTCCACAGGGAAGTCTGCTGCCTCCCTGGGGCCAGGGTCAGGGATATCACTAAGAAACTTCCCAGACTGATAGGGCCAACAGATTACTATCCACTACTAGTTATCCAGGTTGGTAGTGATGATGCTTGTGAGAGGAGCCTGAAGACAATTAAATAAGACTTCAGGGCTATGGGGAGATCACTTGAGGGATCAGGAGCCCAGGTGGTGTTCTCATCAGTTCCTTTGGTGGAAGAGAAGAATACTGTTAAAGGAAGGAAGACCCACCTGATAAACATGTGGCTAAGAGACTGGTGCCACAAACAAAATTTTGGGTTTTTTACACATGGGAGCTTTATGCTATGTGGGGTCTGCAGGCAGCAGATGGAGATAATCTGTCCCAGAGGGGAAAAAGAATCCTGGCAAAAGAGCTGCCTGGCCTCATTGAAAGGGCTTTAAACTAGGTTGAAAGGGGGAAGGGGATAAAACAGCCTGCTAGAGCTGAACCCAAAGGTGTCAGGCCACAGTTGGTAAGGAAGTCGTCAGCCTGGCTCAAGTGTTTCTACACTAATGCACGCAGCATGGGCAACAAACAGGAGGAGCTGGAAGCCATTGTGCAGCACAACAGCTATGATGTAGTTGCCATCACAGAAACGTAGTGGGACGACTTTCATGAGTGGAGTGCTGCAATGGATGGCTATAAGCTCTACAGGAGGAATAGGCAAGGCAGAAAGGGTGGTGGGGTGACACTCTATATTAGGGAGTGTTTTGACTGTATGGAGATCGATAAGCATGATGAGCCAGGTGAATGTTTATGGGTAAAGTTGAGGAAGGCGAACGAGGTGGATATCCTGCTGGGAGTCTACTACAGGCCACCTGACCAGGATGAAGAGGTCGATGAACTGTTCTGTAAACAACTGGCAGAAGCTGCAAAGTCGCAAGCCCTTGTTCTTGTGGGGGACTTCAACTTACCAGACATCTGCTGGAAATATAAACACGGCAGAGAGAAAACAATCCAAGAAATTCCTAGAGTGCGTGGAAGATAACTCCCTGACTCAGCTGGTAAGTGAGCCCACCAGGGAAGGTGTTGTTCACGAACAGGGAAGGACTGGTCGGTGATGTGGTGGTCGGAGGCCGTCTTGAGCTAAGCGATCATGAAATGATCCAGTTCTCGATCCTTAGCCCAGTTAGGAGGGGAAGCAGCAAAACTTTCACCATGGACTTAAAAAGGGCAGACTTCAACCTCTTAAAAACACAGGCTGAGAAAGTCCCTTGGGGAACAGTCCTAGAGGGCAAAGGGATTCAGGAAGGATGGACTCTTTTCAAGGAGAAACTGTTAGAGATGCAGGAGCAGGCTGTCCCCAGGTGAGGTAAGACAAACTGGCGGGGAAAGCGACTGGCAGGGCTGAACAAGAAGCTTCTGCTGGGACTTAGGAGAAAGAAGAGAGTCTACCACATCTGGAAGAAGGGGCAGGCTACTCAGGAAGAGTATGGGGATTTAGTTAGGTTGTGTAGGAAGAACATTAGGGAGGCAAAAGACCAGCTTGAACTCAGCCTGGCCACTGCTGCAAGAGATAATAAGAAGAGTTTTTACAAATATATAAACAATAAAAAAAGATGCAGGGAGAATCTCCATCCTTTATTGGATGCGAGGGGGAACATTGTTACCAAGGATGAGGAAAAGGCTGAGGTACTTAATGCCTTCTTTGCCTCCGTGTTTAATGGCCAGACCAGTTATCCTCATGGTATTCAGTTCCCTGAGCTGGAAGATTGGGATGGAGATCAGAATAAACCCCCCGTAACCCAGGAAATAGTAGTGAAGGACCTGCTGAGTCAATTAGACACCCATAAGTCTACTGGGCCAGATGAGATCCACCCGAGAGTGCTGAGGGAGCTGGCGGAGGAACTTGCCAAGTCACTCTCCATCATCTGTCAGCACTCTTGGTTATCGGGGGTGGTCCTGGACAATTGGAAACTTGCCATTGTGACGCCCATCTACAAGAAGGGCAGGAAGGAGGATCTGGGGAACTACAGGCTGCCGCGATTGAGAGAAGGGACACAGCTTGATGCAAGCAAAATGTCGGTTTATTGTGCGCAACCATTTCTTTGTATATGCTTACATGAGCTGTGTGTTTTAAACAGATTGGTCTTTTTGAACATACAGTGTTTACGCAGTTGTATCTGATTGGTCAGTGATACACTGTCAGGCTAGCAACCTGATCTTGAGGGCAAAGTCGTTAAGGCCTATTAGGCATGGGGCCTGAAACTTGTTTGTTCAGGTTTTACCGCATTCCTTTCCCATTGTTTATGGCCTACAAGTTCCAATGCCTCCCCGCCTATCTATTGAGCAAGCAGCACTAAGGGCTCTGCTCTCCAGGCCCCATCCCACAACAGGCCTGTCAGCCTGACCTCAGTGCCAGGGAAGATTATGGAATGGTTCATCTTGGGGAAGATCACGCGGCAAGTACAGGACAACAGGGGGATCAGGTCCACCCCGCAAGGGTTCACGAAGGGCAAGTCCTGTTTAACCAATCTGATCTCCTTCTATGATCAGGTGATCCGCCTAGTGGATGAGGGAAAAGCAGTGGATGTTGTCTACCTGGACTTCAGTAAGGCATTTGACACTGTTTCCCACAGCATTCTGCTGCAGAAGCTGGCGGCTCATGGTCTAGACAGGTGGACTCTTCGCTGGGTTAAAAACTGGCTGGGTGGCCGAGCCCAGAGAGTTGTGGTGAATGGAGTTAAATCCAGATGGAGACTGGTCACAAGCGGTGTCCCTCAGGGCTCGGTCTTGGGGCCAGTCTTGTTTAATGTCTTTATCAATGGCCTGGATGAGGGGATCGAATACACCCTCAGTAAATTTGCAGATGACAGGAATTTGAGTGGGAGTGTTGATCTGCCTGAGGGTAGGGAGGCTCTGCAGCGGGATTTGGACAGGCTGGAGCGATGGGCTGAGGCTAATTGTATGAGGTTTAACAAGGGTAAGTGCCAGGTCATGCACTTTGGCCACAACAACCCCATGCAGCGCTAAAGGCTTGGGGAAGAGTGGCTGGAAAGCTGCCTGGTGGAAAAGGACCTGGGGGTGTTGGTTGACAGCCAACTGAACACGAGCCAGCAGTGTGCCCAGGTGGCCAAGGCCAACGGCATCCTGGCCTATATCAGAAATGGTGTGACCAGCAGGAGTAGGGAGGTGATCGTACCCCTGTACTCAGCCCTTGTGAGACCGCACCCTGAGTACTGTGTCCAGTTCTGGGCACCACAGTATAGGAAGGACATTGAGGTGCTGGAGCGAGTCCAGAGAAGGGCAACAAGGATTGTGAGAGGTCTGGAAAACAGGCCTTATGAAGACCAGCTGAGGGAACTGGGGTTGTTTAGTCTGGAGGAGACCTCATTGCCCTCTACAACTGCCTAAAAGGAGGTTGTAGTGAGGCTGGTGTTGGTCTCTTCTCCCAAATTACTAATGATAGGACAAGAGGAAATGGCCTCAAGTTGCATCAGGGGAAGTTTAGGTTGGTTATTAGGATCATGTTCTTTACTGAGAGGGTGGTTAGACATTGGAACAGGCTGCCCAGGGAGGTGGTGGAGTCGCCGTCCCTGGGGGTGTTTAAAAAATGGGTTGATGAGGCATGTGAGGCCATGGTCTAGTGGTTTAATGGTTAGGAATATGATGGGATAAAGGCTGGACTTGATGACCCTGGAGGTCCCTTCCAATCATAATTATTCTATGATTCTAGGTCTTTAGGCGTTTGCCATATAGTCCAGTTGGACCGGGTTTCATTCTCAGTATCAAGGCATATGTCTTGGGCATCAATTGTATTACCTTCGCAAATGAACCCTTGTTGTTTCCGTGTAACACATGATTCCAAATTTACCGTCTGCCACTTCTTATTTGCTATCCGTGTCCATGCCCTGTGCTCAGAAGGATAGAGCACTGTTTTATCATGGTTTAATCCTAGTGCAATGATGGGGTGGATTGTGTATATTGAGGCGTTACGTATGGTTAACACAAAAGTTGTCGCCACATTAGTAATAGGGTTATAGGTGAAATTTACTAGGGTCCACCAAGCTTGACGCTTCCTTTCTAAATCGGTGGCATTGTCCCAGATAGCTTTTCAAATTTCAATGGGAGAAGTGCCCTCACTGCCTTCACTTATAATTAATGCGGCCAGTGGTTGTATCCATAACTGTGCCTGTGTACAACTGAGAGCCAAAGATATATTATTTTAAGCTACATCAAGTGCATTTATTATTATTATTTGGTGGTCTCATTCTTCCATCCTTTCCCATTTTGGTAATACTTTTGAGAATTGCCATTGACTGGTTCCTAATGCTATTAGAGAAAACTGCAGGGGCTGTTCCAATTTTGTCAAATTGTTAGTTGCAACAGCTAATTTATTCATTATTATTTCTGAATCAATTCCATTGAGGACCCCCAATCCGGTCCCCAATACTCCAGTTAAATCTCTTCGCATTCTGCCCTTGAAGGGCACTTGCTTCTGCAGCCAAGTTGTCCAGCCATTGAAAGATGTTCGAATAAAGGAAGAACATACTGGTTGAATGTCAGAGATATTAGTCTGCATTAGCAATTCAACACGTTTAAGAGACCACTCTGGGTTAAACAAGATCTGTTGTTGGCCTGTGTTTCTTACTACATATGGGCCAATTTCATAGATTCTGGGTTTAAGTGGTGGGGTGTGTGGAGTGGGGTGTGTGGAGTGGGGTGTGTGGAGTGGGGTGTGTGGAGTGGGGTGTGTGGAGTGGGGTGTGTGAGGTGTAGCATTTATTCCAAATTTGAATGAGAGCCCGATAGTATCATGGGCCCAGAGACAAATTACCTCAATAGTTTGCACTAAGGTGAAATTATACCAGCAATCTAACTCATTTGCACAATTCTTTCGACAGCGGGGAGCACCATAGGAGAGATTTGCCCTTGTGGTCACACTAATTAGGGAAGCCTTCTCATGAGTGGTCCCATTGATCATTCGGCATCTTATCTTGATTGCTTCCCCTATAGTTCCCCGAAGTTGCCAGACTGTTTTTCAAAACCCTCCAAATTATTTTCTTCCCGTTCCCGTCTTGCATATACCTGATTTTCATGCATAACTACAATTGAGAGATTTAAACCTGTTAAATAATAGCCTTCCCCCATAGACCCAGTATACCAATTAAACGCTTGGGACCAAGGCCATTCAGTACTACTCTGGCTAGAGGTGCTTTCCCATCCCTGGATCATAATTATGATCGAGAGAAAGATAGTTTTCCCATTTGGACTTGCGTGATTCTCCATTAGGATTTATGAGCTTTCTTCACTCTGGTGTGATGGATCCATGCGTTTTGTTCTCTGATCTTGATTGCAGTGAAGGAGGTAAGAAGCACCTGGAAAGGGCCTTCCCACTGTGGTTCTAAAGTTTTTTCTGAAAGAGATTTCACATATACATAATCTCCAGGTTGTATATTATGTACTGGCCCATCTAGGCCTCTACTTCGAGTACCAGCCGCATGTTTTTCAATTTGCCTGAGCTGTTTGCTCAGTGCCACCATGTAGGAGGTCATAATTTCATCTCCAGCTTGTGTGGACATTCCTCCTTGTATTCCATATGGTCGCCCATACAAGATTTCAAAAGGGCTCAGTCCTTCCTTTGCTCTCGGCCTAGTTCTGATACGTAAAAGAGTCAAGGGAAGGGACTGAGGACACACCAGATTGGTTTCTTGTCCCAATTTCACAATTTGCTGTTTAATCAAATGATTCATTTTCTCTACTTGACTGAGGGCGGTATGAGGTATGAAGTTGCTAATCTATACCCAAATGACAGCTAATTTGTTGTACTACTTTTGAAATGAAATGTGGTCCTCTGTCAGAGGATATGGTGGCTGGGACTCCGAAGCGTGGTATTATTTCTTGTAGCAATATTCTGGTTACTTCCCGAGCTTTGGCTGTTCTAGTAGGAAATGCCTCTGGCCAACCTGAAAAGGTATCAGTTAGTACAAGTAAATATTTGTACCCCCTTTTCCTTGGAAGTTCTGAAAAATCAATCTGCCATTGTTGCCCCAGTCCATACCCTTTCCCAATTTGGCCCATCTCTGGTTTTGGGGTATTTTTGGGATTAGTCTGGAGGCAAAGGTCACACTGTTGTGTCACCTGTCTCACGGTGGTATACAAATTTCTAGCTAGGATTTTTCCAATTAAATATTTATACAGGGCTTCTGTCCCCCAATGCCCCTTTTTATGTTCTTTCCTTACTAAGGATCATACCATATGAGAGGGAATGATCAGCTTCCCTTGTGGTGTGAGAGCCCACCCCTCTTCGTTATATGATCCTTTTACATCTGCAATTAACTTCTGATCCTCTATGGTATTTTCTGTCTTACCTTCTAGGGAGACTTCCCATCAGGAATTAAAGCCCCCTCTGTTATTACCTCTCTTTTGGCTGCCAGTTTTGCCTCTCTGTCCGCCAGCTCATTTCCTTTTTCCAACTCTGAGCTCACTCTTTGGTGTGCCTTTATGTGCATGATTGCTATTTTCTTCAGTAGTTGAACTGCTTCCAATAATTTTAAAATTTCTGCTGCATGCTTAATGTTCCTGCCTTGCGAGTTCAACAGTCCTCTTTCTTTCCAAATTGCTCCATGTGCGTGTACGACTCCAAAAGCATATTTTGAGTCTGTGTAAATATTCACAGTCTTATCTCTGGCTAGCTCCAAGGCTCGGGTTAAGGCAATTATCTCTGCCTTTTGTGCAGAAGTGTTTGTGGGTAGGGGTCCGGATTCTATTATTTCTTGACTGGTGGTAATGGCATACCCGGCATAACTTTTACCATTTACAGCGTAGCTATGCCCATCGATAAACAAGGTTTCTGCGTTTTCCATAGGGTTGTCTTTCAGGTCTGGATGTCTGGAGTATGTGGCTTCAATGGTCTCTAGGCAATCATGGTGTCAATCATGGTGTACTGGCTCTCCCATATTCCCACTGAGAAAAGAAGCTGGGTTGATAATGTTAGTAACCACAATTCTCACATCATCTTGCTCCACCATGATGGCCTGGTATCTCAGGAACCTTTGTGGAGAAAGCCAATGCCTGCCTTTTGCTTCCAGTACTGCAGATACTGTGTGAGATACTAGCACAGTCATTTTCTGGCCCAAAGTAAACTTTCGTGCCTCTTGGATGTTCAGTACCACAGCTGCAACTGCTCTTAAACATCCAGGCCAGCCTTTTGCAGTGCCATCTAGCTGTTTGGAAAAATAGGCAACTGCCCGGTGATATGGGCCCAAGTCTTGTGCCAGTATTCCAAGGGCAATTCCTTGTTTTTCGTGGGAGAAAAGAAGGAATGGTTTACTCAGGTCTGGGAGTCCTAGAACCGGAGCTGACATCAAAGCCTTTTTCAGTTGCCCGAAAGCTTGCTCAGCTTCTTTGGACCACTGAAGATTCTTTTGTGTCCAGGTTATGCAGGCTTCTTCTGTCCAGGTAACTATCAAGATGTCATCTACGTACTGCACTATCTTCCCTTCTTCAGGTGGGGTTTCCCAGGACTTTAAATCCTTTGCAAGCTGGTTTCCAAATATGGTAGGGCTATTCTTGAATCCTTGAGGCAACACCATCCAAATGAGCTGAGTTTTCTGTCCGCTCTTGGGGTTTTCCCATTCAAATGCAAATATTTTCTGGCTGGCTTCATGGAGAGGGAGGCAAAAGAAGGCATCTTTCAAATCTACAACGGTAAACCAGGTTAGTTCAGGTGTTAGCTCAGTTAATAAAGTATACAGATTTGGTACTACCGGGTAAAGATCTTCAGTTATTTTATTTACAGCTCGTAAATCTTGGACCACTCTGTATGATCCATCAGGTTTACGAACAGGTAATATGGGGGTGTTAAAGTCAGATTCACATTTCTTTAATAACCCAAATTGTAAAAATTTTTCTATTTCCGGGCAAATTCCTTCCCTGTCCTCCCTTTTCAGGGGATATTGTTTGATTCTCACTGGCTGCTTTCCCTCTTTAAGTCTAACTTCAACGGGTGGAGCATTTTTTGCCTTTCCTGGCACATCAGTGGCCCATATCCCAGGAAACACCTGGTTCAATACTTCTTCATTAATTTGTCCCTCGATGGATATGCTGGTTAAAAATAAGCTCAGCATTTGTACATATTGTTGATCATTTACCTCCAGAATAATTTCCCCTTTTTCAAATTTAATGATTGCATTTAGTTGTTCTAGCAGGTCCCTGCCCAGGAGTGCCTTCGGGGAGTTGGGCATGTACAAAAATTTATGAATGCCCCATTGTTTTCCCAATTTGTATTCTAGAGGTTTACAGAAATATGCCTTTTCAGTTTGGCCAGTTGCTCCTTTTACCATAACATAATCATTTTCCAGAGGTATTAAAGCTTGATTCAAAACCAAATACATTGCCCCTGTATCCATCAGAAATTCTACTCCTTTTTCTTCTTTCCCTAGCTTTATTGTAACCAGTGGATCTGCTAGGGTAGATCCCCAGGTCCTCATCAGTCCTCCTTAACATGTGCCACTACCCCCCTCCCCCTTTTTGAGGATAGTTTGCTTTGAAATATGCCAGTTTTCCTGTCTTTAATCGTGTGTAGTGAGAATCTACCCCTTCTTTGCAGTTCTCACAGCAGTCTCAGTGGTTAGCAGTACTTGAAAAGGTCCTTCCCACTCGGGCTGGAGCTTTGATTCCTTCCAGGCACACACTAGGACCCAGTCTCCCACCTGGAAGGTGTGTACTGGAAATTCCAGAGGTGGCATTTGAGCCAACAGTCTGCAACCTTGAGAGATGATAAGGAAGAAAACAACCCCAGTATATAGTTCTTGGGGAATTTATCTTTGGTCTCGAGAGTGGCTCCTCACCACCCCCCCAGATACGCAGCCCGAACAGCATCTCATACGGCGACACTCCTAGATCCTTTCTAGGAGCAGTTTGAATCTGAGAAGGGCCAGAGGTAAACACTTTGTCTATGATAGTTTGGTTTCTAAAACCAATTTTGGCAGGTGTTTCTTTAATGTTTGATTTATCCTCTCCTCTTTTCCTGAAGAGAGGGGATGCCATGGAGTATGAAACTCCCACTTTCTCTCTAGGGTGTTCATTCATTCTTGGGGGGGATACGTGAAGTGAGCTGACTTCCCTTGTCCGAGTCAATATACCCTGCAATCCCGTATCTGGGAATTATTTGTTGGCGTGTTACACAGCTACTACAGATTTGTTTAGCTACTGTGTACAGTCCTGTGCAGGCATATTTTCTTAGTACAGCATCATACATTGCCTGAACTCTCCAATAACTCCCTTGATGTGAAATAGTTAAAATTTGTCTCCTTACTTGTTTATTCACCAGTTCCCTGCCATCAGGGAGGATCCACTGCCCGTCTGACTCTTTTGTTCCTAATTCCTTGAAAGTTGTTATCTCCTTTTCACTGAATACTTGCTTCTCAGGCAGAGGCCTTATCTCTGGCACTAGAGACAGTCTCATGATCGCCTCTGGCCTTAAAGCGGCCTCCTTCGCTTTTCCATAATTTACAACCAGAAACAATTTCTCCTCTCTTTTCAACTCAGGGCAGTCTCGTTTAAGGTGGCCCTCCTGCTCACGATAAAAACACTTTCCCGGCGTTTGATTTTGGGGATTTTGGGAAGGGGCTATCCCTGATCTCTCATTTGTATTTTTTTTTAATTCTGATTTTGATCTAAAATACGTGACATAGGGTCCTGCAACAATGATAATTAACCCAACGCAATCTATTTAAGGGTGTACTGGCTCCGCAGCGTATACACTGAAGCTCAAGGCAGCAGCTAGGATAAAACTCCTGCCTCCCCTTTGGAGATATTATGTAGTTATTACAATTCAAACACTTTGCCCGGACAAACAAACAACAGTGATGACACAAAGGACAGGCACTAGGGTGTGCTCCCTACCAAGGAGATGGGAGGCTGGCTTCGATCCTCCCTCCGTACGACCTTAAATCTTCACGAGCACTCCTTTACCCCTATTTTATCCCAATCTAATCAGTTCCCGCACCCGCACTAAAAGTCGCCTTCAAACCTAACCAAAACGTCTTGTTCATACTTAATCACAAAGATTGGGCCACAGGAAAAATCCTTCCTCCATGTATAGGACACCAATAATGAACTTTTAATTTTAGTACTATCGCTCTTACGTTGGCAGAATCTGCCATACGCTGTGTGATTCGCGCAAAAGACACAGACAGATAACACTCAGTCCTTAACTGAGGGTCCCACTTTAGCCGAGTGAACCGGCAATTAAGCTCAAGGTGTCTCAAATATCACACGCTTACGCTTCGTTTGTCTCCGACTGCCCCCCCCTCTTTCCCCCGCGGGACAGCGGACGAACGGATCGGAGCTCCACACACCAATCACACAACACAGCCCACAGCCACGCAAAGGAGCTCCTTACACTCACACATAAAGTTGTCAGTCACAGTGCTTCAGCATAAATCATAAGCCATAGATCTTCAGCCGTAATTCAATTTCCACCGAACCCGTCAGAAAAGGGGGACCCGAACCCTCAGGGGACTTGGATCCCTGCCTTCGGAGCACAAGATCTCAGACTCCGAACCACAACCCAACCAATAAACACGATGATTTGTTATTAGTTAGGGCACTTCAACACTTTAGACAAACATACACTGCATACATATCCACACACTCATTTCATGCATACTACCTCTGAATTCACTCGATCCACCCTGAGGATCGCTAGCGGCCGCTCTATCGGTCAGCGAATTCCATAGTGGGCTCCTAAAGTTACACGCTCACACACAACTGTTCCCTGGGGATTCACTGAATCCACCCTGAAGATCACTAGTGGCCACCCCATCGGTCAGTGAATCCCCCAGCCCGCCTCCCCTAGCCGGCTCCCCACCAAACGGAGACTCCTTCCCTATAGGGACTATGCTGCATTCCAGACATCTCTGCGCAATTTACCTGCCGCCCCAGCCGCGCGTACGACTTACAGGCTACTCCAATAAAACATAACGTTTGTCCGCAAGTGCAGATGGTCGTTGTCTGCTCCCGCAGTGAGCCGCCGAGGAGCGGAGTTCCTCCAGAAAGGTCTGGGGCACGCCTAGGACGTCCGTCACTCAGTCGATCCTGCAGCCGAGCAGAGACGTCCCATCTGGGTCACCCACTGACGTACGGAAAAGACTCTATAACTCTTGTAAAGTTATAAAGTAGGTATGTTTATTCAGCGCCGGGTGCAAGGGGGATCGCTCCTCTGAACTTGCACACCTAGGGGGCCAAAGTGTGTTTCTTTTATAGCACTAAGTAATACATATTCATGAGGAGTGTATCATAAACATTACATCATTGTATCAGGTCATTATAATATTCCACGCCTCTTGCTCTTCTCCAGGCCACGGCATCGGTTCCCACCAGCTCGAATGCTGAGATGATGGGAACCAACCTTCCTCTTATCAGAAGGAGCAGGAGCTGTCCTCCCTTTCTCAGCGGTCTTCTTCTAATCAGCGGCCTGTAACACCTGTTTCATCTAGCAGGCAAGGTTCCCAAGCAAGAGAGGCAAGATTACATACTTCCCAAGCAAGAGCTGCATACTTCTTTAATTAAACTATTTCTATTAACTCTTTTGCCCCCATATCACTTATACCTTCACATACTAGGTCTCCTACCGCTATTCTCCTGTTTACACCTTTAGGCTTTTGCCAACAACTTTGACCAATGATACTAGTTTGCAAAGCCCACTGCCTTGCTCTAGCTACTGTGGTCTGATTCCAAATGTCTGTTCGTGTGATATGAATTTCTTTGGCCTCCCATGGCTGTCTCTTTCCCATATTTGTCCCACCACAAACATAGCAGTAAGTAACATTTAGAGCTCTTGCAATATTTTCTGCCATATTTACAAACAAATTTTTGGCTGTAGTGGGTATTTTCAATTTAGTCCCTGTCCTCATTTCCTCATAGAGTGAAATAATAATTCGTGCTCTTTGTTTTCATGCACAAATTCTTGGATTTTTATAAATAAGAGTTTCAGGATCTGTTCCTGTACCAAATATTTGGAGTCCAAAGATGTATTCACCACCAGCCCCTTTACTATTCCATTCTTTTGGCTTGATTATAGTCAAATTGCGTGGGTTGCACTTATCTCTATCACAGTTAGGCGATGCTACTCCACGCCGTAGTAATACTAATTGGTCTGTTTGTTTCCAGGTAGTCCATGTTACACAGTCCCAATGATAACAATAATTGCCAGAACTCCTGAGACACAGCCAAGGAGGATCTCTTTTTCTATCTTCTTTTTCAGGGAAAATCAGCAAGGGCCCCCAGGCGACCAGAAACTGCCTACCTTCCTGCCCGGGTGGTTGGTAAAGGTGACACATATATTTATCTTGGTGCGTGTAATATCTTACCCATTCCATATTTCTGCAACCTCCCTGAAGCCACCTGTTCTGGTCTATGGCTTGGCATGCATCAAAGGTAACACAGATTATTAGTTTTGCTTTCTCAAATATCAGAAATTGCTTGCTTGTGTAACTATTAAATTTGATAAGCTTGAAAGGAATGAAACATGCAATTTTATATCCTTCTTTGTAACTTTGTATTTTTCTATTGAAACATGTAAGTTTGTATCATTTTTGTTATTTTCTACTGTAGCTAGTTTGCCAATACATGTGTAAATTTCCTTTGTAGTTTGCTAATGAATTATGTAAGCTTTGACCGTAGGAATGTGAAAACCAGACTCTGATTTTATCTTTATTGGCCACTTTGGGTGACTGAAGTAAACCTGCCCCAGCAGAGGGGTTCTGACAGGTGGCTGGCACCTCCTGAAGGGTTCAGATAAATATACAAGGACCAGTTGAGACCAAGATAAGAAACTGGTGAGCTTTAACAACCAAAAAGATGAGCTAAGACAAGAACATATATGGAAGAGGGGGCCCAAAGAGACATCTCTCCAACAACTGCAAGGGTGAAGGGTTTTTACAGGGAGGAAGACCAGCTCCTCCCCCCTTCCCAGAATTGTAATGAATATGTATTAGCCTAAGGCAATAAGTGTATAAGTATCTAGTCAACCTTGTAGACGGGGCGCCTCTGACTTTTGTCATGCGCCCAGCGCTGTCCTTTTGCTCCACCGATTTTGTCCCCAAATAAATTTTATAAAAATTTTGTGAGCGTGTTTCTCACATGATCCATTTACATAGAACTCCACCGGCAGAAAAATTTCATCATTTCTTCTTATACTGATACCTTTGTCAGTATATCTTTGGCAGGGTCAATTTTTAATCACAAAGTTGTACTGAAGTCCAGGGATCAGGGAAATTCCTGCCTCCTATTTACCTGGTGATCAATGGTCCATGAGTAAGATAAATTACCGTCTCTCTTGGAAACGAAAGCAAAGTAACTAAAGTAACAAAAAAAAAAAAGAAATCAATGTCTATGCTAGGTGTTGCTCTGTCCATTTACATATACAGAAGTTTCCCCCAGGCTAGAAGGGATTATTCCATTTTAATCAAAGAGCATACAGAGCACATTTCCCAGCTTTAAAACACAACTGAGAGACAGAATAATCAATTCATATACCACTATAGGTAGATGAATTAGTGAACACAAGGAAAAAGCTAACTGAATATCTCATTATGACAACAGAAAGCCTGAAAAAACCCAACTGCCGATAGCATGTTAAAAAGTGAAAATGTTTCTTACTATTAACCTGAAAACAAAAAAAAATAGTGTAATTTCAAAACCCCTGTAAGACAGGCTTTATATTTTTATTTAGCCAAAGACCTTAATAGGTCAATTCCCTTACTAGCTATTAGCCTTTATCACTGCTGCTCTTACACTAAATAAAACTTAAAAAGAAACTTGCTACCCTCCCAATCATGCATCCACAGCAAGTATCATTGCTTTTATTAATAGGACTGCTGTCATGAATGACAAAGGCAGCTTTAGACTGCTGGCCTCACCCATCTGCTTTCTAACAGTGAAACACAGAACATTTGAACAAATATTCTAAATACTCCATAAATGAATGAGAAAACATGATGGATTGGATCGGTAGGTGCATCCTAGCACATATGCCTACTACCTGGCAATGGTTTGAACATTTTCTTGGGAAACAATCCAGCAGAATACACTTTTTTCCGTAGAAGGCTTACACTGGACAGATGAAGCTCATGTTACCTCTTTCAAATCATTTTCTCACTCTGCTAAGTCATCACTACTTGAAAGGGAGAACAATCTGGTTGAAACCTTTTTTAAAAGGCAACGGTTTTCTGCCTATATAGCCATGAAATTGTTGATGGGTTTTCACAGCCACCAATGGGAAAAATGCATTTGGAAATCCACAATGTGTTGTAGCTGTTCTCTGCAAAAACACTTGTGCATGCAGGAGGCAGCACTGCATTGACATGGGCCTCTGCTTTATAGCCAAACTCCCATTCAACACAGCAACATTTCCCAGTCCAAATGACTGAGAAGCAATGGACATCAGAGCTTTTCTGAAAAAAAAGCTTAAAAGCATCAAGAAAAATTCATAAAGCATATTAAATCTATCATTTTAGAGCAGGAAGGCAATAAACAACGTCTTCAGCATGAACATGCAGAAGTGTAACAGAACATTAAGTCAAAATATTAATATAAGAATAGCTAACAAGTTTCAGTCATTGGGATTATGGACTACATCTCACAAATGCATGTACAAATCTTACTAAAATACCAAATGCTTGGGAAAATAGGCTGGTCTGTGGAACACAAACTGAATGTAATAGCTTTGCCTTATCACCTCAACTATTACCCTCCATCCTGCAGTCTGAAGCTCAGATGTTTATGAACTTAGCTTAAAATTGTTATTGAAAAATGATTTGTCTCCAATGGAAAGAGTGAAAAGGTGAGCTTGAAATAGAATATGGTCTATGAAAAACTACTCAGTCACTATGTAATCTTATTTTATATCCTTCACTTGCCTGCCTTGTCTGTTGGTGCAAAATTCTAAAATACTGCAAAGCCTATTCCAGCTTCTCTCTGGCATCTAGGTCTTTTTACCCTTCTGCTTTACAGCAGGTCTTTTAAATCCTGATTTTTACTATACCATTTTGTCTAGTCAGTTAAAAATGTCTATTGCCGAGTCATCCTGCTATTAAAATGTCTTATCTTGGAGGGGTGCATTTGCCCAGGTATATTTTGAATTATGCTGTATCACAACTAACAAGAAAATTGGAGTTGCAAGGCCAACTACACTGTAAAAAACAGCAGGACCACAACACACGTGATGTTTTCTATTTCTGCCAGCAGTATGATGTATTAACCATCAACAGTTCAGTATGTAAATTAGTTACCTTGAAGGCTTAAGAAAATTATCCTGCTCCAAAGGCTGAAACAAGAAGTCATTTACATTCTTCCAACCAACCCATAGCATCATGAGAGAAGCAGTCAAAAGGACATCAGGAACTCAAACAATGTGCAAGTTAAAACACTTGTGTTACAGTCACATTACTTCAGGGTAGCACCAACAATCTGTGGCACCACTGATATTACTGTATTTTGCAACCTATTTGTCTTCCAGTAGCTTTAAGGAAAAGAAAACCAAACAAGGGGAAAGTACATCATATTATTCCAATCCTATAACTACTCAGTCTACACCTGATGTGAAGAAAAGCAGTAAAGAGATAAAGCATCCAATAAAAAAAAAAGAAACAGGACACTACTATAATATTTAAAGTTGAGAACAAGCCTGTAGTAGCATGGAAAATGTCTTTCATTTACTTAATTTCTTCTCAGAGTTTCCCCCTGTGATTTTAATTCCTCCTTTCCTGTTATAGATGAAAGCCAGCCTTAGAGTATTTTCTAGTAACTTCTACAAACAATTTGTCTGCCTACTTTCTAGGCATCTATTAAGAAGAGAAAGCTGCAAGAGCATGGCTTTTGAAAGCTGTGCATTCAGGAAGGGCAGATGAAGATGAGAGAATGGGAGCACATGTCACAGGTCAGCTCTGGCACACAAAGAACAAATGCAGCTGACAGAATGTGATTTTTAGAAACCACTCAGGGAGATTTTGACATTTTATAGCACATTTCACACTCTGCACATCACTGTAAATCTTACCTCTGACAGCAAAAAAAAACCCTTAAACTCAACCTCTGAAGTTTGCAAATTGGGAACAAGGGAATTTTCTTTTCCCCAAAGGCAACTATCTGCTAAGTGACACTTTTTTTTCTTTTTTTTTTTTTTTTTTAACAGACAAGAGAAGGGACAATATATATCCAGCTGTTTCTAGCAAAAATACAGACTTCAAAGCACCTTCTTATTAAATATACAGGTTATGCAGCTTTATTGCTGTAGGCTGGGTCTTTCTTCTTTCAAGTTATTTTGTTTAATATGGCTTTGTAAATATTTAATTTCTAGCTATCTCCAGAAATTTCATTAATTTATAAGCTTGGGTTTTGTTCTTACATTTTAAACCTCTGACACTAGAAATTGGTGTGCTTCCCATCTGTTTCATCTCTCTCTTGAAATAAGCTCTTCTGTGCTTTTGAGAAGGTTATTGACACTAACTACAAAACACACATAAAAAACCCCTTTAAGGTGTGTCAGGTCCCGAGAAATAATCCTTCAATCAGCTTACAGATTAAGTGCACAAAAAAAAGAAGGGAAGACATTAAGCTTTTCTATTGAGAAGTGAAACAGAGGTTTGTGCATAGTCACAAAACAAATTGTTACTGTTGTATTGATCACAGTTCTCATGGTATTTCATTCCATGTCTCAATCAAAAACTTCACCATTTCCTTCCATGCTCTATTTATGCCTACTGTTCAGGATTTGTCTACATGTAGATATTGGTATCAGGGGTAGGACAACCTTTTCTTAGCAATTTGTCAAAAGTACAGTGGGGATGCATACCTCAACACTACTTTCTCAGATTAGAACACACAAACATTGGCTATTATTTTTCATTTCAAAATAACATAAAAGATACATTTCTGTTATAAAAGGTAAGGTCACAGTTTTGCTTTATACAAATGAGCAATGAAAGAAAACTCAAAAGAATTCTTAGTTTAGGACAAAAAAAAACCCCAAACAAAACCAAAATAAAATATATACAAGCAACAAAACTAGACTTTGTGAAAGACTTCTGGAACTTAAGAACAGAATTTATTTGCACTTTCTAGAAGACTACAATGCTGGTAGTTTAAATTAGTGTTTAAAATTCTTTAACAATGGCAGCTATCCTCACTCTCCGTATGCCAAGAGATAGACACTGGGAAGTCTTCTGCATTGCAGAAACTGAGTTAGGTAAAGACAGATATCTGAAAGGAGTTATTATCTTAGTCCTAATTAAACTTCTACATCTGCCCTGTACTACAGAGGACTGTAGCAAGAAGCTCAATTAGGAAACACTACAAAGATCTAAGGCATCATGCGGCTCTCCCAGGGATATCACCACTCTAACCAGAAGCCAAGTTGAATTGTTACATAGGGACATACAAATACTTACCTGGTTTGGTGGCTGCACTGAGAAGTTGGAAAAAAAAGACATTTTGTGTCAACCTGGAACATATCTGCTGGGTTTTTTCACTGAAAATAAAAAAAATAAATGTGTGGTTGGATTTCTTGTCACAATATGCTGCCACTCTTTTAATTAAATGTAGCCTTTTAAATAAAGTATATTCCAAAAGCAAAGAGGAAGTATAACTTCATTTCCATGAAAAGCTACATACTTTTCAAGACTTCCCATCTTCAAACGCTTTTGAGGCAAAATAGTTAAACATTGCTCCAAACTAAAAAAATATTTCTTTTACCTTGAAACAAAAGCTTTGGTGAACAAACTGAAGTTTCTTCTGAATGCAGTGTGGAATCACTTTCAGTTAGAATAAAATAAGAAACAAAGATAAAAGAATGTTTCAAAGGTAAATAATTTTATATATGCACCAAGCTTGAGTTTACTGTAGGTCAAGAAATTATTTTTGAAATCGAGTTTTGGAACCCTCAAATTTATGTTCATCTTGAGAAAACTGAAAGAAATTTTCCTTTAATGAATTTTCAGTTTGATGGATTGAGACACACAGTCTATTGTTGTTTTGACACACTGTCCTTCCACGCAGCTTCAACGGCCATGAGATGAACCTCGGAGCATGAAAAGGACAGACTCTATTCTTAATTTTGAAATGTTGCAAAATGATCTAGAAAACAGGAACTCACTGAAAAATACAAAAGAATCCGGTATACTATAGCAGCCTGGAGCATTCCTGAAAACAGACTGAAGTGCTGGAGTCTGAACCCCAAGCCCTGAATTAAGGTTGACATATGGGGGGTTCACATGGTCCTTTAAAAGGAGGGGATGAGTTTGTCTTTTGGCTTTCCTCCAAGGTGCTGCCAGCCTTGTAAGGAAAGCCCTTGGGTAAACAAGCCCCAGGTGCCCTGCATTGGGTAAATGAGTGCCAGGTGTCCTGCTTTGGGCATAAAAGCTGGGACCACTTGCAGGAAGGGTGGAGTGTCTGTCTGTGAAGTGGATGCACTTTGCAGTGTTTCCTGTTGGGGAAGGACCTCCTGGCTCCTCATGTAACTGGATTACAGTCAGGTCTGGCACGTACAAACGCGGGCTTTGTGGGGAGGCAACATGGGGCTACTTCCATCGTACATGATCACCCGATAGACTTGGTTGTCACAGAAGCACAGAATGTCAGGGATTGGAAGGGACCTCAAAAGATCATCTAGTCCAATCCCCCTGCCAGAGCAGGAACACCTAGGTCAGGTCACACAGGAACATGTCCAGGCAGGTTTTGAATGTCTCCAGAGAAGGAGACTCCACAACCTCTCTGGGCAGCCTGGTCCAGTGTTCTGTTACCCTCACTGTGAAGAAGTTCTTCCTCACATTTATGTGGAACCTCCTATGTTCCAGCTTGCATCTGTTGCCCCTAGTCCTATCATTGGATGTCACTGAGAAGAGCCTGGTTCCATCCTCATGACACTCACCCTTGACATATTTATAAACATTAATAAGGTCACCCCTCAGTCTCCTCTTCTCCAAGCTAAAGAGACCCAGCTCCCTCAGCCTTTCCTCATAAGGGAGATGTTCCACTCCCTTCATCATCTTTGTGGCTCTGCGCTAGACTCTCTCCAGTAGTTCCCTGTCCTTCTTGAACTGCGGGGCCCAGAACTGGACACAATACTCCAGATGTGGCCTCACCAAGGCAGAATAGAGGGGAAAGAGAACCTCTCTTGACCTACTAACCACCCCCTTTCTAATACACCCCAGGATGCCATTGGCCTTCTTGGCCACAAGGGCACATTGCTGGCTCATGGTCATCCTCCTGTCCACCAGGACCCCCAGGTCCCTTTCCCCTACACTGCGCCCCAGCAGGTCAGCCCCCAACCTGTACGGGTACATGGGGTTGTTCTTCCCCAGATGCAAAACTCTACACTTGCCCTTGTTGAATTTCATTAAGTTTCACCCCGCCCAACTCTCCAGCCTATCAAGGTCTCGTTGAATGGCAGCACAACCCTCTGGTGTGTCAGCCACTCCTCCTAGTTTGGTGTCATCAGCGAACTTGCTGATGAGGGTACATTCTGTACCCTCATCCAGGTCGTTGATGAAGATATTGAACAACACCGGTCCCAGTACCGACCCCTGAGGGACCCCACTAGTCACAGGCCTCCAACTAGACTCCGTCCCATTGACCACAACTCTCTGGCTTCTTTCCTTCAGCCAGTTCACAATCCACCTCACTACCTGATCACCAAACCCATACTTTATCAGCTTATCTACGAGGATGCTGTGGGAGACTGTGTCAAATGCTTTACTGAAATCAAGATAAACCACATCTACCGCTCTACCATCATCTATCCACCTAGTTATTTCCTCATAGAAGGCAATAAGGTTGGTCAAACATGACTTACCCTTGGTAAAACCATGATGACTGCTCTTAATGACCCCCTCATCCTTGATATGCCTAGAGATAGTGCCAAGAACAAGCTGTTCCATCACCTTTCCAGGGATGGAGGTGAGGCTGACCGGTCTATAGTTACCCGGGTCCTCCTTCTTGCCCTTCTTATAGATTGGAGTGACATTTGCTATCCTCCAGTCCTCGAGCACCTCTCCTGTTGTCCATGACTTACCGAAGATGATGGAGAGTGGCCTAGCAATGACCTCTGCCAGCTCCCTCAGCACCCTTGGGTGCATTCCATCTGGTCCCATCGATTTATGGATATCCAGATTGCTCAACTGATCCCTAACCCAATCCTCATCTTATATCCTCTCTCTCTAGGGCACCCACCTCATTCATCTGTGGGCCTATATTGCCTCTAGTGTTAGTTTTATTAGCTATGTATTTGAAAAAGCCCTTTCTATTATCCTTGACCTGGCTTGCAAGGTTAGAGTTCTAAGGAGGCCTTAGCTTTCCTAATTGCCTCTCTACATCCTCTGACAACTGTCCTATATTCCTCCCAAGTGACTAGCCCCTCTTTCCATGATCCGTAAATTCTTTTTTTCCACCTGACTTTGCCCAGCAGTTCCTTGTTTAACCTGCTGGTCTCCTAGCTCCCTTACTTGATTTCATACCCATTGGGACGCTCTGATCCTGAGCTTGCAAGAAGTGGTCCTTGAATGTTAACCAACTATCTTGAGCCCCTTTACCATCTAGCACCCTGTCCCATGGGACTTCCCTTAACAATTGATTGAGGAGGCTAAAGTTGGCCCTGCGCAAGTCTAGGGTTCTGGTCTTGCTAGATACTCTATTCCTCCCACACAGGATCCTGAACTCCACCATCTCATGATCACTGCAGCCAAGGCTGCCATCGACCATCACTGCTTCAACAAGACCCTCCTTGTTGGTGAGTACAAGATCCAGCAGCGCTCCTCTCCTAGTCGGCTTATCCACTGTGGAGAGTTTTACTGAGAGCTGGCTGCGGGACAGGGGGCACGCAGACACCATGGTGCTAGTCGACCAGAGGAACAGCAGATAAGCAAGAAGCTATGTAGGCACTAATTATTGCAAAGATAGCATATCCTTGCAGGTGCTGAAGCTAGACGATAATTGGATGTGATAGGTCATCATGACCGAAGTTCAAAGAAGTAGGCCTGAGAACTGTAACCGCAAGCGCGCACAACAAAAGGAGCTAGTGTTGGGAGAAGTAGCCAATAATGAGCTTAGCTTTTGCAATATGTATGAACCTAATTAACAACTGTATAAAGAGGTGCTAACCGCTGTAATAAACGAGACTTGCTGATCATCTTTGGTGGTCGTGTTGCTTGTTCTCCCGCCGACTTCCACAAATGGTGACCCCGACGTGATTGCCACGGTGGAGCGGCGAGTGAGCTCGGGTCCTACAGCAGCCGGGACGGCGAATAAGCACCTAAACCAAAAAATTCCTCGAGGAGGCAATTAGGCACTGAGGAATTCGTGGAGGGGTGCCGCGCCCTGGGTGACCTCATCGGAGAGCCCGGCCGATACGTGCTGCCGAGACCTTGCAAGGCTGCAACAGCGCTGACGAGTAACAAGGAAATGGAAAGGCAAGCAGCATATAATTTATTTACGTGCTTTTTAAAAAAGCGACAGATTAAGGGGATAGATCCCGAAAAGGAGCTCCCTGGGCTCTTAGATTATGGGTATGCTAAGGGTTGCTTTCAAAACCCACATACTGTTCATGAATTAGAGGAATGGAGGAAGCTGGGGGATAAGATCTGGGAGGCTGTGTTAGATGATGATAAGACGGCAAAAAAGCTGGGAAAGCAGTGGCGCGTAGTGCATAATGAATTGCTACAATATCAAATAGCAAAAAGGGCGGCTCAGCAGGCTAACGAGTCCCAGGAAAAGAATAGGGGGGATGCCGGGTGGTCTGATTGTCCCTTGCCTCCTGCCGTATCTACGGTTGTGTTGCCACCGCACGCTGGTGAAGGAGCTAGCGCTCCGCCGCCCGCCCCTGACCCACCTCCAGCGGCTATACCCGTTACCCCCTCGACACCCTGGCCGGAGGCACCCCCACCGCCGCCACCGATAGCCAATGCGCCTGTCCCTGGGGCAGAGAGTGACCTGGCGGAGGCCATTGCTCAAGAAAGGCGAGAGATGTGGGCGGCATTGGCAAAAGATTGTCTGGAGTCTGGGGATGGGGAGGCCATGGAGGCTGCAAAAGAGCTGGCTTGTCCGGTGGTTTTTTCTCCCTTGCAGGGAGGGGGGCTTCAGGCTGCCATTACGGCGATAGATTGGAAACTTTTGTCCCAATTGCGATCCACTGTTAGTCAGTTTGGGGTCAAGAGCGCAAATTGGAGTATTGAGGAGGCCCTTGAGCGAATGGCTAGTATACCGATCGGGCCACAAGCGATGTTAGTGGAGGCTATTAAGGAATTGGGATTGGGATTAAAAGAACAAGCAAAGGTGAGCCAGAGTCAGGTGTTAGCTGCTCTTGCACCCCTGCAAGTCTCTGCGACAGTCAGCCCTAGAGCTCCATTTACTGGCCGTGTCAAGTGCTGCCGCTGTGGAGGGTTTGGACATTTGCGGCGAGAGTGTACGTTCGGGAAACTTCAATACCAGCGCGCAGAAACACCACAGCAGCCGTGCCCCGACACAAGTAGCTGCTGTCAGCCAACCCTCGGATCAACCAACCTGCACCCCGCCACAGCAGGGAGCCTCAGCCTGGACGTGGCAGCCGCAGTGACAGTAACGCTAATGTCGCCCGCACCCGAGAAAGTTCCCACAGGCATCAGGGGACCAATTATGATCTGGACAGGCTACCGTCAAGGGAAGCTGGAGTGAAAACCCGGGTAAGAAAAATGGAAAAAGAAGTAACACTGTAACTAGCTATTGTTATGCTTTTTAGAAAAGTGGGGACTGGACATAAGTAAAAAGACTTTGGGCTCCCTATATGCTTGGGGGTATGCCAGAGGACACTTTAAAGACCCTAATACGTTGTTTGATGTAACGGAGTGGAGAAAGTGTGGGGACTCTCTGCGGGACAATGTTGTTAGCGGTGATAAAACGGCAAAAAAGTTGCGGGGACTGTGGCGGGAGGTGAACGGTGCCCCTCCGTTTTTTTCCCCCCCGCGAGCGCCGCGGCAGCGGCTGGAGCGGCGGCCGGCGCCGGGGCCGTGCCTGGCGCCGCGGAGCGGCGCGAGCGGCATTCCACCCCCCTCCTCCCCTGCACCACCACCCCCCCGCCACCACCCCCCTCCTCCCCTGCACCGCCACCACCCCCCCCCTCCTCCCCTGCACCACCACTACCCCCACCCCCACCCCCCTCCTCCCCTGCACCACCACTACCCCCCCCCCCCCCCCCCCCCCTCCCCTCCTCCCCGCGCGCACTGTGGCAGCAGCCGGAGCGTTCGCGGCTTCAAGGCCCTCGCCACTGGTAAATAAATAAAAAAATAAAAAATTTTAAAAAAAAAAAAAAAAAAAAAAAAAGGGGAAAAATAGTTGTGCATAAGCTGCCTTTTGTGGGGAGAATTAACAGTAGATGCAAACATAATTTTTCAGACCTTCTGGAATAAACATTTAAGCAAGCAACAATGTTAAGATAAAAACATCACAGTACCTGTAATACTATTTAGCAGCAGAGCAGTTTTTATGAAGCAATCACAGTAAAACAGGGTGCAAATGAGCCATATATGTAATTTCTAGATCGGTTGCGAAATGCACTTGATAGAGCACCTTTATCTGATCCTGGGGGAGAAGCATTACTCATGTCTTTAGGTGTTGAAAATTCTCACCCAACCTGCAAGCGTATTTTACAGAGTCTGCCTAAAAACTCCAGTATTGCTGAAATGATGGATGCTTGTTCCGGGGTAGGAACACCTGAAGAGCATGCTGGTTTCATGGCCTCAGCTTTTCCTGCGGCTATCCGACCCTTGGTACAACAAGGTAACGGTAATCGAGGCACAAAATGTTGCAGCTGTGGAAAATCTGATCACATTAAGGTACAATGTAAAGCTCCAAAAAAAAAAAAAAAAAAAAAAAAAAAGGCTATATATGTATTGAACGACATATGGATAGTTCCCATGGTCCTTTAAAAGGAGGGGATGACTTTGCCTTTTGGCTTTCCTCCAAGGTGCGATCGGCCTTGTGGGGGGAGCCCTTGGGTAAACAAGCCCCAGGTGCCCCACATTGGATAAATGACTGCCAGGTGTCCTGCTTTGGGGACAGGGCCTGAGTCCATTTGTGGAAAGAGTGGAGTGTCTGTCTGTGAGGTGGACGCACTTTACAGAGTTTTCCTGTTGGGGAAGGACCTCCTGACTCTCCCTGCAACTGGGCCCTGGTCACGTTTGACATTTGCAAATGGGGCTTCATGGGAAAACAATACGGGACTACTTCCATATGATGAGCCTTGGTTGTCTCCATCTCTTCTGTGGGAGACTTTGTTTCTTTGTTAATTCCACCTATTATTGAATTCCACCTGTTATTGGTCACTATTGTGTTAATGATTGTACTTTGTGTTTTCAAAAAGGCAACAAGCATGATTAAAGATGCCATGAAGAACGTATGGCTGGCTAAAAGAGAATAACCAAATAGTGAACCAGCCATACGGGATGTTGGCCTAGGCAGGTAGCCACATTCTAAAAGCTGCTTCAAAGAGAGAAAAAATAAGAAAGAGCAATGACTGCTTCACTAGGGAATGCAGGAGTGAGCAGATGGGAGTGACCAATTGGACACTGCGTGAGAAAAACTTAAGAACCAACGGGAACTGAACTGAGCTGCATGTTTACCTTGTACTAGAGACTTTTAACCAATTAGATAATGCGTGACCGCGTGTAGGGAAAGAAAAATTGTAAAAAAAGGACAGACAGAATTAATAGAAGATTTAGATAGCGTTAGGCATGCTGTGTTGCAAAATAGAGCTGCTGTTGATTTTTTGCTTTTAGCACAAGGCCATGGATGTGAAGATTTCGAAGGAATGTGCTGTTTGAACCTTTCAGATCATTCTGTATCAATTCATGCTCAGTTGTCTAAACTTCAGCAACTTACCAGGCACCTACAGCAAGAGACGGGTTGGGGTTTTGATGGCTGGCTTAAGGGCCTGGGACTAGGTCCGTGGTTGCGAGGAGTTGTACAATATCTTGCAGTTATTATTGGGGTTGTTTTATTAGCTTTGCTTTTATTGCCATGTATTTTAAACTGCCTTCAAAATATGCTTAACCGCTTGCTTAAACAAGCTTTTCAGGCTAATTTAGTTTGGCAAAAAGAAAACGGGGGAAGTGTGGAGAGTTTTACTGAGAGCTGGCTGCGGGACAGGGGGCACGCAGACACCATGGTGCTAGTCGACCAGAGGAACAGCAGATAAGCAAGAAGCTATGTAGGCACTAATTATTGCAAAGATAGCATATCCTTGCAGGTGCTGAAGCTAGACGATAATTGGATGTGATAGGTCATCATGACCGAAGTTCAAAGAAGTAGGCCTGAGAACTGTAACCGCAAGCGCGCACAACAAAAGGAGCTAGTGTTGGGAGAAGTAGCCAATAATGAGCTTAGCTTTTGCAATATGTATGAACCTAATTAACAACTGTATAAAGAGGTGCTAACCGCTGTAATAAACGAGACTTGCTGATCATCTTTGGTGGTCGTGTTGCTTGTTCTCCCGCCGACTTCCACAATCCACCATTTGCATTAAGTAGTTGTCATCAATGCACTGGAGCAACCTCCTAGACTGTGAATGGCTGGCTGTGAAAGTCTCCCAGCAGATATCAGGGTAGATAAAATCCCCCATGAGGACCAAGGCCTGTAGTTGCAAGGCTGCTTTCAGCTGCCTGTAGAAAGCCTCATCAACTCCCTCGTCCTGATCAGGTGGTCTGTAATAGACCCCCACAACTGTATCACCCATGCCTGCCTGCCCCTTAATTCTTACCCACAGACTTTCAACTTGCCCCTCATCAGTCCCTGGAGAAAACTCAATACATTCTAGTTGCTCCCTCACATAGAGAGCAATTCCACCACCTCGCTTCACTGACCGATCTTTCCTAAAAATGACATAGCCATCCATGACCACATTCCAGTCATGTGAGCTGTCCCACCATGTCTCTGTAATTGCCACCAGGTCATAACCTTTCGACCGCACACAGACCCCTAACTCCTCCTGTTTATTCCCCATACTGCGTGCATTGGTGTACAGGCATTTCAGAAAGCAAGCAGAGCGCACTGGTGGGACCCCTGGGAGGCAGGAGGCCTTGTGGTCAGGGCCTAAACATCTATCCCTTCTCTTCAATGATCAAAAATCCTCCCTAGACCACCTTCCTTCAGGCCCTAGCATATTGCTCTTGGGCTTGTCCCTAACAGACCCAGTTCTCTCCCCTTCCCCCTTCACATCTAGTTTAAAGCCCTCTCAATGAGCCCTGCTAACTCCTGCCCCAAAAGCCTTCTCCCCCTCTGGGACAAATCCATTCCACCTGCCACCAGGCCAGGTGTCTCATAGAGCAGCCCATGATCAAAGAACCCAAAGCCCTGCCTTTGGCAGCAGTTTCATAGCCATTCATTATTCTGTAAACTCTTCCTGCTTATCTCTTCACCCATTCTTGCAGGAGGTATGGAGGCAAACACTACTTGCACTCCAGACCCCCTAACCAGTTTTCCCAGGGCCCTGAAGTCACTCTTCATTGCCCTTGCACTTCTTGTAATAATTTCGTCCCTGCCAACCTGAAAAACCATCAGTGGGTAGTAATCGGAGGGCTTTACAAGATTAGGGAGTTTCCTTTTAATGTCTCTAATCCGAACCCCAGGGAGGCAGCAGACTTCCCTGTGGGATGGGTCTGGTCGACAGATGGGCCCTTCTGTTCCCCTCAGAAGGGAGTCGCCCACCACAATTACCCTCCTTTTCTTCTTAATTGAAGAAGTCCTAAGGCATCGGGGTGATTGACAAGCTCTAGGTGATTCAGGAGACTGATCTACCCCTCCAACTTCATTTACCTCTCCCTGAAGTTCCAAGGCCTGGTACCTATTACTCAAGGGCAACTGGGAGGGTGAAGGGGGTTGGGAGGGTTTTTGCTTGCCTCTCCGAGGACGGACCACCCTCCATTCCTCCCTGTCTCCTGAACCCTCTCCTTCTGTCTGATGACAGGAGGGGAGGGGATCCATCGCTTGCTCACCCTTTTCCGACTGCCCTTGCCTCAGGGTGAAGCTCCACCAATCTATTTCTCTTTCACATTCTCTACTAGTTCTTAGTCTTTCTCCCTCCTCCATCAGTTTAACCACCTGCCCGAGCAGATCATTTATCTGCTCGCACCGCACACACGCAGTGTCACTGGCTCTCTCCAGTACCAGTGCCAGGCTCAGGCATTCGCTGCAGCCAGAAACCTGCACGGCCGAATGTCTGCTCGGAGGATCCGTCTGAGTCCCCATATTCTTTTTCACAACAGTTTTTGGGTGCGTTGCGACCATGGTCTATGTGGTTTATGGTCTATCTGGCTAATCCTCTCCGCGTGCCGCTCTCCGCGTGCTTGCCTCTTCGGAGGCCGCCGCTCTCTGCTCCGCGTGCCGCATGCTCTGTGGGAGCTGCCGAGATGGCCGCTTTTCAAGTTTGCCGCGGTTCTCAGTCACGCCCCCCGCCACGTCAGCCTTTCAGTTTGTCTCAGGTTTCTCTCAGGATTCCTGCTCAGACTCGGGTTTCCTTGCTCTGCCCCGGCTTCACCGTCTCCGGGAAGCCCGGCTCCTTCGCAAAGCCTCAGCAAAAGCGAACAGCACTCACCGCAGCTGCCCCACCGCTCCCACAGCCGCCGCTCTCTGCTCCGCGTGCCGCTTGCAATGGGTTGTCTCCCATTTTTTCTATGGGATACCTTGTATCTTTGTTTGTTCCACCTATTATGGGTCATGCTATGTCATTCTTGGGGTCACTGGGGTTGATTTATTTGTGATCTGACTTGTTTATACCCCCAGCAATCCCCTATATATTGACTCCTCTATGTGCAATAGAATCTACTTACTGGATTATTTTGCTGCTCGCTGTGTCCTTTGTTCTAGGCCTAGTGATTGGCAAAACACAGATACATTTAGGACACAGGAGAATGGACATGCATACAGGTGCTTTCCAAATGCCATTTGAAGAGTGAAGAATCAAGAGACTCCAGGAGTTCTAGTTGAAAGAAGGCTCTCCAAGTTAACATTAGATCGCAATAGCAAGCAATGTATCTAAATGCAACTTTTCCTAGTTTAAAATTATTAGAAACATTGTTTTGATTGCTAAGGCACTGATGAACACTGCTCCTAGGATAAAATGCTCATTTGCTTCCTGAGCAGGCAAACACTACATGCTTCTGAAGCCTTTCAAAGCACCACATGAAACAACGTGCTTTCCAAACAACTCATCTAGTAAGTTTATGGCATAATTTACTTGAAAGCTATTCCAAGATGTCCGATTAGAAGTAAAACAAAAACATTCTGAGGAGAGCTTTGAGAACATAATTTTCTCAGAAGAATATAATTTTCTCAAAATTGAGAGAAACAAAGCAATGCAACTGAAAAACTTCCTTTCGGAAGGAAGCCATTTGTTCCAAAAGATGAGCCATAGACAAATACTAGGAAGAGTCTTTACATGTATAGATGAATTTGGCTAGCCAGTCACTGAGGAATGTGAGTGAAAAATCTGCATTCTCAACCTCAGCTAGTATTTCCTCCTACAGAAAAGCTGTCCATTGAGAAACAAACAAAAAAACACTAAGATGAACACAGGAACTGAAGCATACACATCAGTTGCCACTGGCCATCACATTTTAACTGCTTTGGTATTTATGATGAACATGCCCTTTTCAGTCAAATATTGGAGAAAGGCTGTGCATATAGCATTAGAAGTCCCTGTTTTCAAAGTTCAGCACAGAAAAACACACAAATTACGTTTCTTTTAAAATATTTTTTCCATATTTTAGTTTTCCCCAGTTCAACACACCTTCCTGTACTTTTTCTTTAAAAGTGTGTATTTTGAAATAAAAAAAATAGCAAACAATTCCAGCAATTGGATCTAAATATCTACTGACAAGCAAAGTTATAAAAGAAAGTTCTGACAGAGTCACTGTAAAGATGCAGCGAGAATAATGAATATACATTTCTACACAATTTTATTTACTCTTCAGCTGTGCTTTCTGTAAATAAGTGTTTCAATTCCTTTGATGAAGTAAAGGAGAGAATAAATTGCTTTAGTCTTCACAGGTAATGGGGAGGAACATCCTTCTGTCTACAGACTGTCTCTTAGAATTTCACATGAATAAGAGATCTTCAACATTATGCATTACCATTAAAGCAGGAAATGCAGACTACAAGACCACAGAATTAATCAACACCTCTTTTAAATGGATATAATTTTAAAAAAAACAGCTTTATATATTTAGTTCTCAAAGCAACTTCTATTCCACATTTAAGTCTTATAAGTACCTGAATATTTTAATCACTGTACATGTGAGCTGGAGCTTAGATACCTTCCAGGTAAATAAAGAGCTGTAGCCAGAGATTAACAAAACACAGGAGCAGCAAGGGAAATACAACTCCACATATCTCATATCACACAATTCAAGTTTATTCCATTCATTCCTGCAACACAAACTTAAATTACAATATCACTTAGCATTCTGATGTCTATGAACCACGATAATGATAAACCCACCTGTGTCAAAACAGTTAACAATGGTGAAAAGAGGAAGTCAAACATCAAAATGCACAGAGCACTAATTTTCTTCCATCATTGCGTAGAAAGATGATTGTTTATCCATTTACAAAATATAATTAAGACAAGTTCATTTTCAAGTTCTGCATGCAACACTGCAATTGCTTGACCTAGGACACTCCATTCTTACCAGCCTCTTCTACAAATAATTCAAGGTTATATTCAAGGATAAAGTTCTATTTAACTATCATACTCCTTTGCTCATTTCCTCCCCCTTAAGAAAAAGGAGCAGTGTACAAAATCGAAAATATACTTAAGGTTATAACTTATTCAGCACAAATTACAAAGGAAAAGGTTTAAGAAGGAAGCGGATTTCCAAGTACATGCGATTCCAGTCTGACAAAGTATTTAAATTCTGCTTATAGAATGTAAAACAATTTTCAGTTTGGTATTTTAATCTAGTTAGGACCTACTCAAAGATACAGGCAGCCACCCGTTTGTTTTTTTTTCCACAATATAGCTAACAAGGGAAACAAATGAACAAACCCAGTTTCTAGTCAATTACAAAAGGATTTTATTACTGCTTTTTTTTTTTTTTTTAACAATCCTGGGTAAAATGATCAATTACCTCTTACGTAGTGCAAAAAGCAAAAAAAAATTTTCTTCTTTACAAACCAAATGTTAAATGCCATCTATTAACTATCTTGAAAGGCAGCTTGGGTATGTATTACAGCCAAATTAACACTTGTCTCACTGAAGTTTCTTTGTATTTTTTTTTCCCCCTCAAGAAAGAAAAAAAAAAAAATAAGGTGTCCGCATAATTGTAGAAAAAGGGAAGCAAAATTGCTTCAGTGAATCACCAGAAGAGTTAGTACAAAGAATGTTTCTTTACTATGATAATGCTCGCTTAAATGAGAGTTAAAGGGAACGGCAGGAAAGAATACAGAGAGAAAAAACCCACAACCAAAACCACTATGATCAGACAACTTGACATTAATTAACACAAAAGAACTTGATTATTCAAGTTTTCCACATAAAAACAGATTGCAGTTTTCTAGACTAGTATTTTAAGAGCTAAGTATTTAAGAGCATAATAAGGAGGCAAATTTATGCCAAAGATGGTTACTTTCATAGCTGAATAAGGAGTTAAATCTATAGTCTGTGTTCACACTATTACAATGACATGACAGTCCAGCACTGATCAGATATAAGAGTTTTCTTTAATTAGCCATTAAAAGCACTGTTCACCAAACACACTTGTCCTTTTATCAGCAGCTCATCAATTGATTTATTACCGATTTCCAACCCTCCTGCTCTTCCTTGACACCCACCTCTGAGAAGCAAATAGTAATTGCACTGTACAGTTTACGGTCAGAGTAGATTGTTTTCTCTATCGCTTTTCTTACGGGACGTGTACATGTAAATCAGCTTCTGTTCTCATTTTACCGTCTAAATGCAAGGCTTTTACTAGCTGAGACATTCAATCATAATACGCAACCTGATTCAAGTAAAACTAAGTCTCCATTAAATATGAGTGGTAGTCACCAGACTACTTCTACATATCCTCTCAATTTCAAGTGATAGCAAAATAATTTCAGCTGTTTTTTTTTTAAGAATTCAGCATGAGACTTCATATACATTTGTTTCCTGTATTGTGTATGTTATCAGAATTTTTGAAACCTGTATTCCAAAAAAGACAAAGATGTATATAGTCTGTGGTATACACTTTTCCATTATAAAATGTGTTATTCAGTTTGGGGTGAATCAGCATTCTAATGAGAATTTTCAAGATTAAAATCAGAAGAGCTCAGACATTCCTGAGGACCATAAGATGTGAAAGGAATCCCTAAAACATCATTAAAGATCTTCCCATGAATTATCAAGGAAGCATCAAGTCATAGTACTATCATAGCTACTGGTATAGGAAACACCATCTACAAGTCGATGATTAACATGGTATGGTTGCACTGGGAACTTTCAGAACAAGCCCCATGCCTTAATGAAGTTTAAGAGGTTCATTCAACCAACAATGAAACACTAATTCAAAGATATGCACAATTAAAAGTTTGTGGTGGGGTTTTTTTTGTTTTTTTTGTTTGGTTTTTTTTTTTTCTTCCCTCCAGTAGTTAGAGCAAGTTAAGACTTCTACTTGTACAACTTCCTGTTTCTAACACCTGAACTTCGAAAGCTTACATGTATTTTAAAAGTTTACTGGAAAAGTTTAGCAACAATATTCACCCGATATGACCGTCTAAATTACTGTTCATTTTCCAGTTGACTTGATTATCCTTGCATACCAAACAGCCTGTAGCTTTCACACACATCTGTAAGTTTTATGCTGACACGGTGAGTAAAGAAATTCCATCTTACAGTCCTTTTGGAAATAACTACAGTGACATTTTGAACTCTCTCAATAACAGTTCCTTAAAACATCTGTCCTGGACTAGAACAAACATAGGAAAGAAAATCCTCAAATTCAAGCACCCATAAGTACCTTGACAGATATTCTGGAGTATAATACTGCCATGCCTCAACTGATCTTTCCTGGTTTACTCAAGAGTCAGAAAAACATTAGTGTGACATCCAATCAGTCAATATAAAGAACAGCTCCAATAACTAGTATCAGAAGTTCTCAAAACTGCAACATAAGCTTTAGGCAGAAGAATAATAAAGCTACTGACTGAGAGAGAAGAGAGAAAAGCAACCCAGCCACCTACATTACTACATTGCAGACTGTGGCAGACACCAATAGCATGGGACTATTGTCTCCTTCACAATTAGTTTCAGGTTGAAGTGCTGGGGTCTGAACCCTGAATTAAGGTTGACATATGGGTGGGCCCCATGGTCCTTTAAGAGGAGGGGATGAGTTTGCCTTTTGGCTTTCCTCCAAGGTGTGGCCGGCCTTGTAAGGAAAGCCCTTGGGTAAACAAGCCCCAGGTGCCCCGCATTTTGGAGTGCCAGGTGTCCTGCTTTGGGGATAAAAGCTTGGGACCACTTGCAGGAAGAGTTGGAGTGTCTGTGAAGTGCATCCACTCCACAGACAGAGTTTCCCTGTTGGGGAAGGACCTCCTGACTCTCCCTGCAACTGGGCCCCAGTCAGGTTTGGCATTTGCAAACACGGGCTTTGTGGGGAGACAATATGGGGCTACTTCTATCTTATATGATCAGCCTATTGACTTGGTTGTCTCCCATTTTTTCTATGGGAGCCTTTGTTTATTCCACCTATTATTGGTTGTGCTGTGTCATTCCTGGGGTTGCTGGAGTTGATGTCTATTATGTGTGATCTGTTTGACTTGTTTATACCCCCAGCAATCCCCCATATACTGACTTTTCTATGTACAATAGAATCTGCTTACTGGATTGTTTTGCTGCTGGCTGTGTCCTTTGTACTAGGCCTAGTAATTGGCAAAACAAGGTACATAGCACAGTACTTCCATCTCAAGGAATCTTTCAAAAAATCTTAGTACTAACCTAGGAGGTTTACAAGCCAAAAATTCAAGATCATGGTCTGTCTTCCTTCTTCCATTTTCACTAGAAATGGGAAGAGATTGTGCACTGAAAAGTCATCCTGGATTGACACTGTTCGTAATATCTTCAATATAAGCCCCCAACTAGTCTGATTCATGAAGAACTTCCCTCCCCCCAAAGTATTTAGCTGAAGAAGCTGGAAGATGCAAAGAGCAACAGACAGGCAGCAAGTGTGAGGCCACAGGAGAGACACATAAGATATCAGTCCATCCATCACTGAAGAAGAGTTTTGATTGCCTGGTTGTCAGTGGCTTCAAAGGCAGTTAGTCCATCTGGGCCTTTCACAGTCTTATCAGCACCCTGTGAAGACATTGAGAAGGACTGTCATTTCACAAAGCGAGGCTGTATTAAGTGTCACAAGTTACATACCTTGGATAATTATATTGATTATATACAGCTTTTTAGTGGAGAGCATTGTTCATTTAGAAACCAAACAGGCTATTCAGCACACAATCTAAATTTCAAAATTTACTTCAGAACTAAAAAACAAGTCACATATCCTTTGTCACACAGCAAGTTGAAAGATAAATAAATTATCAGTTAACCTGGGATAGAAACAGAAAGTTGGGGGTTTTGTTTGTTTGTTTGGGGTTTGTTTGTGGTTTTTTTGGTGGTTTTTTTTTTGTTTGTTTGTTTCCAGCAACTAGTCATATGAATGTAAGAATTCAGTATTTCAAACTTATTTGAAATCTATGGTGCAGCAAGCTTTTTCTCATGCTAAATTAAACAGGTAACCTCTGGAAGAGCTCACTTAATAGCAAATCATAGTATTTTCTTTCTATGTCATAAAAGACTACATCTATCTAGGATTGTGCTTCTCTCTCCCATTCTGAAAAAAAATCCCTATTGCTACATAGAAAAAAAGCCCAGTTTTGGACTTGGAATGATTTGATCAAGCTTATTTTGAATAAGCTATGCCTATACCTAAAAGGCAGCAAAACAGAACAGGGTGGCAACAGGAGGATGGACAGAAGGTAACAGAAATGCACCAACTAGAGAAACTGCAGAATATTAAGTACAAATGCAGTCTTGGTGCCAGAACTACAGAAGGAGAGAAAAGAGAAAAAAAGAAGTAAAGAGTGATTAACTAGTTATATTTGCTTTGAGCACTGTGTAGTCATATACAGAAGTTTAAAAGCAGACTAAATTCTAAATAGGGTAGTTAAAGAGATAAAAGTTAAAACACAGGGCTGACTACAGAGATCGAGAGAGATATTTCCTAAAAATAAGTTAGATTCCAGAACACGTCCTCTCACTTTAAAATAAGTGTATTTGCTTAGTCAAGCGACAGGAAAAATACTGTGGGTGGAAAGAACATGTACTGCAGAGGTTTGTCTTTAGTTTTACATATTAACTCCCTGTTGAAACTTCCACACGTACTACTATGCCTGTTCCCAAGACAACTCTCAGCCCACTGAAGTTCCCATTGTAACTGTTTCTAACAATCTAATAAACCTGATCTGACATGGTTATGATTTGCTGCCAGTACTACTTCTCATAACATACATTATTTTCATCTTTGAAACCTCTATTCTCTTTACTTGTAAATATTCAATTGGCCATTCTAAAAAGATGACTTTACAGTGGTTTCTAAGGCAGCAGTGCCCACCCTGTGGTCCATTGGCCAAACTGATCCTGTTGCAGCCATTCCTCTTCCTCACAGTCCCTAGAGATCCTCAGTGCAAGATACAAGCTTAGACTTTTGTTTGGTGACAGTCAGCTGTGGGGCAGGGAGACGTGCTTCTGCTATCAGGAAAAGAGCCAGACAGGGATACTTATAATTGCAACAATTCCTTCTGGGCAGCTCACTTGCTCTACAACTTTTCAGGTAGTAGAATACTACATTCTGTGCATACGCAATAAATGCACTCGTGTGACAGGAACAATCATAACTTTTACCTCTCTCTTGTCCCTATGCAACATCCTTGGCCCAAACAGTTTGCAGTATACTGCAGTATCACTGTTCTGTTGGGTAGGAACATGAGCTGAATCAGTTTGTTCCCAAGAAATGAGTAGTTAGTCATTGCAAACACACACTCAGTCTGAAACCACTGAAACCCATTGCTTGTGAAACATTTCTTTTCTCCCCTAAAACAACCTGAAAGATTTAACAGGTATTCGACAGTTATTATCTCAGTTGCTGTGTGAGAAAAAAGGCTTCTTGTACAGGTGTTGATTATTTCTACTGCTTAGATAGCTCTCAGATTAGAGTCCATGTGGAAATCATAAGGGCTTCAAAGCTGTTCTTTGATGTTATACACAAAAAAATTGAAGGAACTTAGACTTGAAGAAAAATGGAACTACACAGTAACTGACCTACCAGTATTCATCTTGAATCATAGCTTAAGTTCTTTAAACTTCTAAAAAGACTCTCCACGAATGTATCAGCGTTTAGAATATAAAAGATATAACTGTTAACTGAAGTAACTTCAAAGTATAAAGAGAACTTTTAGTTTAGACATAGGACTTTTTTCCACCCTCATGCACATTTGTACTTCAGAAAAGACTCATAAGACCTGAGTTTCTAAAACAGCTTCAATGAATGTAGGATAAGATCGTTACGACTACCTAAGGAGGACACTGTTTAATTAACTCAGTGTTAATGAATTAGGAAAATGGCCCCCTACCTAGGCAGAAAGACTCCTGCATGCATTCAATATAACAAAAAGGAAATAATAAAGTTCAGGTCAAGAAGACTTCAATTTTCACAAGTACAACACTGCCTGGGAGCAAGTTTAATGAAAAGTACATAAAAGTAAAATGGTTCTACAGTGTTCTCTACTTCCCTAAAGTAAAAGCTATTAACGTGTTATGTTTGTGTTACTTTCTTAAAATACATACACACACACATATATATATATATATATATATATAAAATATATTAAAAACTCACTTTCTTCAGCAGAGTAATAACAAAGAACACTTGACCTCCTAATCCAGTGGGCAAAGCATAAGTGTTAAACATGCTCTTAAGGCAGCACAATAGCTACTAAGGTACAGCTAGAGTTCAGGAAAAAGAAAAACATGAAGGCAGCAGATAAAGCAATGCAGAGCTGTCACCAAAGCCTGTGAAACTAGAACTGTTAATGAAGCTGGTAGAACACTGGTTTACACAGCAAGTAGCAAACTTCCAGAACTGGTTGCCATATGAAGTTACAGAGGCAGATATCAGCATGTTCAAAAAAGAATATGGATGAATTCGTGGACAACAAATCTATAAACACTTCCAAAACCCACAACACAACAACTATGAATGACGGGAACAGAAGTGGTCAAACTCACAACTCTTCCCCAATGACATCCCTTCTGCTACTGTCAGGAGGAAAAAAGATGCTAAATTGCCTAGCTCAATAGGATATTTCTTATAACACATTTTTAGTAGAAGACAGATCAAATTACATTAGAAAGAAAAAGAACTATTTTGAAAGATGAACAAATGGATGAGATCTGTTGCATCTTTCACAACAAGTCTCATCCTCCACTAGAAGCATTCAAAATAGTTTCATCTATTTTAACATGATATTGGCTTCTCCTACAATGAAAAAAAATTACATATCAAATATAAGATTCCTAAAGAAAAAAATAGAACAATTTGAATAATATATATATATATATTTCTGCTTTTTAAAATAGTTATCCTGTAAATGCGCTATTCTTGCAAAAACTAAAAGCAAACTGAAATACAGTGACTGATATTGCTCCAGTCCAGATCTTAGTACTCATTATTTTATCACAGAATATTCAGAGTTGGAAGTGACCTCCAGAGATCATCTAGTCCAACTCCCCTGCTTAAAAGCAGGATCCTCTAGAGCACATCACTCAGGACTGCATCCAGGAGAGTCTTGAAAATCTCCAGAGGAGACTCCACAACCTCTCTGGGCAGCCTGTTTCAGTGCTCTGTCACCCTCACTGAAAAAAAGTTCTTCCTCATATTTAAATGGAACCTCCTGTGTTCCAGCTTGTGCCCATTACCCCTTGTCCTGTCACCAGGAACCACTGAAAAGAGTCTGGCTCCATCCTCCCTCAACCCACCCTTTAGGTATTTATAATCATTTAATTAAAACACCCCTCAGCCTTCTCCAGGATAAAGAGTCCCAGCTCTCTCAGCCTTTCCTCATAGGGAAGATGCTCCAATCCCCCAATCATCCTCATTGCCCTCCACTGGACTCCCTCCAGTAGTTCCCTGTCTCTCTTCAACTGGGGAGCCTAGAACTGGATGCAGTAATCCAGTTGTGGCCTCACAAGGGCAGAGTAGAGGGGGAGAATGACCTCCCTCAACCTACTGGCCACACATTGCCCTATGCAGCCCAGGGTGGCATTGGCCTTCTTGGCGGCAAGGGCACATTGCCGGCTCATAGATAATTTACTGTCTACCAGGACTCCCAGATCCCTCTCCTTGGAACAGCTTTCCAGGAGGTTCCCCCTAACCTATACTGGTGCCTGGCATTCTTTTTCCCCAGGTGCAGCACCCTACACTTGCCCTTATTGAACCTCATGAGGTTCTTCTCTGCCCAGCTCTCCAGCCTGTCCAGGTCCCGCTGGATGGCAGCACAGCCCACTGGCGTGTCAGCCACCCCTCCCAGCTTGGTATCATCAGCAAACTTGCTGAGGATACACTCTGTCCCCTCGTCCAGGTCATTGATGAATATGTTGAACAAGACCAGACCGAGTATTGACCCCTGGGGGACACCACTGGTGACAGGCCTCCAACTCGACTCTGCTCCATTGATCACAACCCTCTTATCTGTTATTTTATTTTGTAGAAGGTTGGTACATATCATGAGTGAAATAAACTGGTATTTTGGAAGACAATTCAGTTCCAACTTTGTTGAAAGCTACTAAAAATTCATTTCCTCCCTAATAAAAGAATATCTTCTAATATTACGTTATTTAACTTCACTAATAGTACTGAAAAGGCAGACGTGAAAAAAAAAACAAAAAAAACCCCCACAAAACCACAAGATATGACATTTCTGCATCACTTTGAGGTCACAACATGCTGCAAACCACTAAAATAGCCTTTGTAATTTTAAACAGTAATATGCCTCAAATTCCTAGAAAAATGTTTTCCGATAAATAAAAAGGATGAACTACAGTTAATGTAGCAGTAAGACAATAAGCCCTACCTTTGAACTTGAAGCAGGAAATGCACTTCAGACTAATTACTTTCATTATTACAGTAAGAGCAAACCAACATTTCCAACTGAAGATCAAATGCTGATAGAGCAATTTTAGGTATCACTCTGCAAACCTGCATAGGTCTACACTTCAGGATGCCTGCAGTGTGTGCGGTGGTGCAGACCCCTATCCTGGGCCACACTGCGATATTCAGAACAGCCAACACCTTGCTTCAGTTACAAGGGCAGCGAGCCTAACATTTTTGGGGTTTCAATTGCAAGTGCATTGGGCTGGGACAATCTGGCACTTTCTTCTCTCCAGTATTGCAGCAGGCTGCTACTCTATCTTCTCCTGAGTTAGGAGGCCTCTCAGGGTAGATTTTGCAACACAATTCAGATAGATGCTGTCAAAGGAAGAGGGTATTTCACTCTTTGATCTCACAATGTTAAAAAATAAGAGCGAGCAATTCACTATAATTCATTTTTGCGACATTTAAAGATCACTGAGTACCTAAATTTACTATTATCTGCAGAGAAAACAAAATCTTAGTCATAGGTTAACCTCTGTGTGTGTGTGTGTGTGCACGCGTGTGTGCGTGCAATTTGATTTAGGAAATTTTGTTAAATCATAAACTAAATTGCTGTGTCTGACTATAAAAAACTTGTTGATCATGGACTAATTAGGTGTTGCTACTAATTAACTGGTGCTAGAAAACCATATAATCTAATTTTGTGATTTGTTATAATAGTGTTAATAAACCTCAAATTGCTGCTTACTCCAAAGTCCATTCTAGCCTGATTCTGATTCGATTTCCCCTTATCTGTGTGCAAATCACTCCAACCCAATTCCAACCTTTAGATGATCCCTCCACATAGTAACTCTGAGTTGTGCCTTTATAAACTTATATTAAAATCACTTTTTCTAGTATCTTCAATGGCGATTCTTTAAGCAACCTTAAATCCTTCCATCCTCTGTGACAGTATGATATTCCACACATTTTCATAAACTTGAAAGGTATACTAAGGATTCACGAAACTATTTCTAGGCTACACAGTGTATAAGAAAGGCTTGACAGTTTAAATAGAAATTATAGAAAAGGGTAGTTTTGTACGAATAGGCAAAATGAATTCTTCAAAGGATGTTTTAAGGATACAGTTTTTTGATCTCTAACCTCATGAAAAAACCCACGTTTATTAGAAAAGCATGCCTCAACTCTGACCTAGAGAGTTTACACTACTTTTGGTAGCTATAACACCTTAAGATTTAACTCATTCTACTTCAGTAAATTCACCCATCTCTTCAGGGCAGTAAAAGCTATCTTCACCTATTACGTATTTCAGTATTTGGAACCTTCCAATTTTTGAGAATTAATATGATACTGTATTATTACTTACTGGTAGTAGGTTAATTAAGCTTTTTGGAGGCTGATCTAGCATACATGTAGCAGCTGTTTATTAATATAAACATTAAAATCTTGTGCCCAAATGGAAGGTAAAGACTTTTCTAATGTACAGAAAAGTTTCAAGTATAAAACCTCACATTTCATTTTTTTCCCATTTAAGTATGTTTTACAGTTTTATAACAAATTGTTATTTTATAAGAAGTAACAAAGGAGTGACACTATTTGCACACTGTAAACATGCCAACAAAAATTTTGGTTTTGAACTTTAAATTAACCCATTAGCAATGTTTTGTTTTAGTTCATATTGGGCAGGCCTGAACCAGAGATGACCTCAACTGCATTATGGTAAAAACCATTTAATGAATCCATTCTGTCAAAATCATGACAGTAATTGATTATGGCTGATGACTACGATTACCACTACAGCAGTGCTTGAAAACACACAGTCATTTGTAATCTCAACTTTTGAACAAACTGCATCTAAGTTCCTTATAGTGTAATAAATCGAACTGAGCATTGCCGATTGCAAAATTAAAACATCCGAACAAGGCATCAGGAAGTTCTCACTGAAATACACACTTTCGTCTGAAGTAAGTAAAAAAGGCCCTTTTGAGAAACTACCTTTGGAAGAGTATATATATTTACCCTTAAGTTACGTTAGGTGTTTATTAGTAATCCTATGTATGCACTGTAATTATGAGAGCAAAGCGATATAACTATTTCACTTTGTTTTAAACAGTGCAAGTTGTTTCTAGTTATACAAAGTAATTGTATTTTGGTTATGTTTTATTTTCACATTGGAAAAAATATCTGAAGCTGAACACCAACACAAATTATGGTAATATGTGAAGCTACAGTTCAAAGTACCTCAATCATAAAACCATAATTCAACAAAACTTTTTTTTCCTCTACTACATGAATAGAAAAAAGAAAAACAAAAAAATATTGCAAGTTAAATACATGTAACCATTACAACAGGTGAAAACTTGGGGAAAACCTCCAAAGCCTAATACACTGTCAACAAATTCAATACTGAACAAAGGATTTACCAAAGAATAAAAGCAGCATTACAGAGCTGTTTGCTTTCTGAAGCTGCAAAATTAATGCTTAAACCCACTGGAGTACTCATTTGCAAACACTGATGAATATTAAAAATCACGTTTCAAGTACTTCCTGTAAAACCCACCAGAAAATTCCATCAAATGACTCTTCATCGCTGTACTTAATTCACCATTTTTGAGGAACGTACTTTCCAAGGTCAAACCAAATGTTGCAGGGTTATCTGCCTTTCACAGAGGATCACACTTTAAATGCTTGCAGGGACTCTAAGAAACTTTGAGCTGAATCACTTGGTTTACAGAACTCTTAATACTCCTCCAGAGACAGCCATTTGAAAAGCTAGAATAAATGTTATAACACACACAAGATTAAGGAAGCAGCTCTCGTGCAGTTTTTGTATCACTCCAGTTTTAACAGGTAGCCAAATGCTACAGGATCAACAGGTAGTTTAGAAAACGTTAACAATGTCACAATTTGGAGACATGGTTGACTAAAGACACAATTTAGTGCATTCTTAACAGGGTAGCAGGAGGGAAGACATAGGAAATCAGATCTATGAAATCTAAACTTATCCAGAAGTAATGAGTACCAGTTCCCTGAAACTGCACAAGGGAGAGAGCAGCATGGTACACTTTGTTTTGGCAGGCATAATATTCTAGACTTTCTAAGAGTGTTCGTTGGCACTGGTGTTTATTTAGCTTATCAAAACTAATAAAATTGAACTACTTCCAAAATTATGATGAAAAATAGGTTTGCAAAAATATTTTCCCTACAGCTCTTCAAGAACATGAAGTATGGAGAGAATGAGACCACTTGTGCCTTTGCAACTAATAGTATAAAGCAAGTGTGGGTATAAGGGACAGCATAGGGCTAGCTAAAGGACTTGAGCTTCATCCTTCCTATCTGTTCCATGCCCCTTATCCTCAAATTGCAGCTGAAATTCATCCATCCCCTATGAAAACAGTGCCACAGAGACAGCTGAGCAAGCATTTAGCACATGGCAACAAGCAAACACCATCTGCCATTTACAAAGGAACAACACAGAGACTAAGTGAGCAGTAAAACAGAGAAACCAGGTTCTATTGCACATCTACAAAAACTGTAATCAAACCCAGGAGACCATCCTCTGAAACAGGTAGATCACACTGAAAAAGCACTGAAAAAAGTTCCACTGCAGCAGCTGAAGTGAAACTGAAGATACCTCAGTTCTGTCTCTTGATTTGGCACCAGTCTTCCTACAATTCCATAAACTAACCCAAGGAACTAAATTACAACAAAGTTTTAATTTGGAGGCCTCAACCGGCAGGAAACTAACCACATAAAACTAACCTGCAACAGGGACAAATTAATGAGGTAAATGCCAGGCCTATTGCAAGGAAGCAGTAGGAATATGCATGTAAAAGTATTATAAGACTGAACAGAATCACCTGTTCTGCAGGCACCCAACCTTTGCATTGGCTTAGCTGTAACATGGGACTGCAGCCTAATGTTGGTAGACTGTGTCCCATCACTTACTGATGGGACAGCATGGCAAGAAAGACTATGTACAAGTAGTCCTTTACCAGGAAGGTTTAGACTGGATATTAGGAAGAATTTCTTCACTGAAATGGTTGTCAGGCACTGGAACAGGCTGCCCAGGGAGGTGGTAGAGTCACCATCCCTAGAGATATTGAAAAGATGTGTAGACTTGGCACTTAGGGACACGGTTTAGTGATGGACTTGGCAGTGTTACATTTATAGTTGGACTCAATGATCTTAAAAGTCTTTTCCAACCAAAATTATTCTATGATTCTATCAGTTCAGCTGCATACAGGCTGCCAGTGATTCTCAGATAAACCACAAGGCTTCACTATTCCAAAAAGTCATTTGTATTTTAGACAGCATCATCACAGCATTCAACTTCCATGTGTGATAAGCATTACCTAAGAACCCCAAAACAGTACTTTGAGGAACAACAAGAGTACCAAACTATTTTAATCACAGGAAAGCCTTGCTGAAAGTTACTTGAATCGCCATAAAACAAATTTCTGCTTTTAAAAGAACACCAGCTGGTATAATAGCTTCAACTATTAGTATCACCTACAGTAAATTGTATTATAGTCACAGAATCACAGAACATTAGGGATTGGAAGGGACCATCTAGTCCAATCCCCCTGCCAGAGCAGGAATACCTAGATCAGGTCACACAGGAACACATCCAGGCAGGTTTTAAATGTCTCCAGAGAGGGAGACTCTACGATCTCTCTGGGCAGTCTGTTCCAGGGCTCTGTTACCCTCACTATGAAGAAGTTCTTCCTCACATTTATGCGGAACCACCTATGTTCCAGCTTGCACCCATTGCCCCTTGTCCTATCATTGGATGTCACTGAGAAGAGCCTGGCTCCATCCTCATGACACTCACCCTTTACATATTTATAAACATTAATGAGGTCACCCCTCAGTCTCCTCTTCTCCAAGCTAAAGAGACCCAGCTCCCTCAGCCTTTCCACATAAGGGAAAATTTCCACTCCCTTAATCACCTTTGTGGCTTCTGCACTGGACTCTCTCCAGCAGTTCCCTGTCCTTCTTGAACTGGGGGGCCCAGAACTGGACACAATATTCCAGATGGGGCCTCACCAGGGCAGAGTAGAGAGGGAGGAGAACCTCTCTTGACCTACTAAGCACACCCCTTCTAATACACCCCAGGGTGCCATTGGTCTTCCTGGCCGCAAGGGCACATTGCTGGCTCATGGACATCCTGCTGTCCACCAGGACCCCCAGGTCCCTTTCCCCTATGCTGCTCTCCAACAGGTCAGTGCCCAACTTATATTGGCACATGGGGTTGTTCTTCCCCAGATGCAAGACTAATGAAATATACCAAGGGCAAGTGTAAATTTCTCCCCACCCAACTCTCCAGCCTGTCTAGGTCTCTGAATGGCAGCACAGTCTTCTGGTGTGTCAACCACTCCTCCCAGTTTTGTGTCATCAGCAAACTTGCTGACAGAGCACTCTATTCCCTCATCCAAATCATTGATGAATATACTGAATAGTACTGTTCCCAGTACCCACCCCTGAGGGACTCCACTAGATACAGGCCTCCAACTAGACCCTGTCCCATTGACCACAACTCTCCAGCTTTTCTTTCAGCCAGTTCACAATCCACCTCACTACCTGATCATCCAGACCACACTTCCTCAGTTTAGCTGGGAGGATGCTGTGGGAGACTGTCAAATGCTTTACTGAAATCAAGATAGACCACATCTACTGCTTTGCCATCATCTATCCACCGGGTTATGTCCTCATATAAGGCTATCAGGTTGGTCAAGCATGACTTAGAATAGAGAATCGTAGAATCACTATGGTTGGAAAGTACCTCTAGAATCATCAAGTCCAACCTTTATCCCAACATCTCCCTAACCAGGTGCAAGTGGTGCAAGGCCAGCTACAACCCCATCCCCCTTCGAATCTAGTTTAAAGCTCTCCGAATGAGCCCTGCTAATTCTTGTCCCAGGACCCTTTTCCCCTGTGAGAGAAAAAATAGTAATACACTTTGCTAATGGGTACCTTGTTCTAAACATTTGTATCTCACCTTTGACAGAAGTAATTTCACACAGGACACATGGCCCTCATAGACTGCTGATAGGAGTGGTGTGATATTATGTTTGTCTGGAGCCTGTAAATTGAGACACAGTTATTTGAAGAACAATTGCACACCGCATTAAAAGGTTTCACTTAACTTTTAAATTTTGTTTTATCAACAGCAGAGTAAAGGTAAGGATTTAAGAATATTATCCAGAAATGCACTTCTTCAGGATTTCTTACTCTCTTTTTAAAGAGAAGCCATTGTTTATAAAACAGTCAACTAACAAGTCTTCTTCCCAAGACTTCTTGGTGTCCTGAAGTTTGTCTATTTTTTAGGCTAATGGCACAAATTGTGAGTTTTCAGCTGAAAAAATTTGCCTAATTTTAAAACACTACTCTAAATTCTCCCATTCATCAGCCATCCTGGCTTCAGAAACCAGTTTTGGCTAAAACGTTGTTTGGGCTGTCTTCTCCTCTCTAAACTATAGTCCTGGAAATAATAAGAAATGGAGCAACTGAAATATTCTTATTTTTCCCTCCTCTCCACTTAGGAGAACTCCTGTGGAAGAGATAATCTTTCCAGACAGCAAGGAAAAATATCCAAGCCATTTTGTTAAGGACTAAAGCTAAAGTGTCTTATACATTAACTTTTCGACAAGTATGCTGAAGTACAGCATTTGGGGTTAAAGTATTCAAAAACTTAACTTTATGGAGAACTACACTATTTTGAAGTGCCATTATAGCCCAGGCAAGTCTTTTCACGACAAAAAGCCATGCACGTCAAGCTACAGCAAAATGACTAAGTCTGTGCAAGTAAGAGTGTCTCCAAAAAAACAAGTGAAGCACAACAGTTTAAGCAGAGTTGAAGCACAGTTGATCCTGCCCTTGCCAAGGATGCACTGAACTGTGTTCTGAAGTCTCTTCCAACAAATGTACTATTTCATGAAAACTTTATTTAGATGTAATTACTGGATTTATTCTTTTAATCATGGTCAAATTAAATTTAAACTTTTTATAGCTACAAACAACTTTTCCTAGTGCGTGTCCAAAAAGAATAAAAACATTTAACAAACAACTTAAAGCTCTTGAGAGCACTTCTCAAATATTTTTAAATGCATCAAACTGTTTACTTTGATCTATATCTTTCAGTAACCATTTAGGCACTTAGAGCAATCCCTTACTTATGGGGCAGAGGGGGGGAAGACCCTAATGCTCTAACATCTGTTTGCAAATTGATGTACATACATTAATATCAGCTCCTTTCAATAGCAGAAATTCCAGAATCTCAAGCTGTCCACAGTCTGCTGCATAGTGAAGAGGCTTCCTCCCACCTTCAAGTGTCCGGTTGACATCTTCACCCTTCAATGTAAGCATAATCTAATAAGCAAAATTTTAGAGCTAACACACCAAGAAGAGCTTGAAAAAATCCAACACCTTCAAATATGATGAAGAATGTTCCATCCAAATGTTTAAGTCATTGCCCAAGAAAAATGAAAATTAAGTTGCTCAATTTCCTTTCCCTCATCTATGCATTCAGGTCTGTAAGACAACTTTGGTCCTCCTTTTTGCACTGCATCTCGTGTAGTGAGTACCCGGGTACGCTAGGTAATGCATGTGATTTAAAAAAATAATCACTAGAGTTTATAAAAAAAATGCTCTCATTGGCTCATTTTGCTTCTTCTTCACCCCAGCTAGGATCCTAGTTACCTGTCTAAGTCACTTCACCTGCTTCTACCCATACTGAGATTTTGCATACTGAGAAATCAGACACAAGTCAGCATCATAACTACTAGCAAGTACAGACCACTCATAGTTTAAAATCCACTCATGAAACTATCCATTCTGTTCTATAAATGACAACTCTACATGACACAAAAAAGTTTCAAGACAGTCAACCAAAGCAGGACACAGGAAGCTGCATCCTAGTGCCACTCATACTAGTGGACTGAGACACCTCTTAAGATGTAAACAAAATTTAATTTAGTGAGTGCCTAATCAGCTTTATTTCTTCACCTTGGGTTGCGCAACTAAGGATAAACTGATTTGCTGCACTTCAGTAATGACGAGAAGTTACTGGAAACCAAATACTAACAAGCTATGTCTTAAGTGACTTCTTGTTCCAATGTGATGTTAGTATTTTAGGGAGTGACTAAATTTAGCATCATATCTCAAGTCCTGCGTCTCCACAGAAAAACAATCAAAAGAATTTCAGCTGCAGTACTGTACTGGGTCTGGCTGAGCCGGAATGGATTTTCCCCTATAGCAGCCCTCATGGTGCTGTGTTTTATGTTGGGAGCTAGAAGGGTGTTGATAACACACCGGTGGTGTGGCTACTGCTGAGTAGTGCTTACACAGCACCAAGGCTATTTCCAACATTTCCCCCCAGTGGGATGGGGTGGGCAAGATCTTGGGAGGGGACACAACCAGGACAGCTGACCCAAACTGACCAAAGGGATATTTCATACCATATGATGTCTGCTCAAGTATAAAACTGGGAAAAAGGAGGAAGAGGGGTGGGGTCACTTTTGGTCCTCCGAGGCAACCACTGCACATATCGCAGCCCTGCTTCCTGAGAAGGCCCCATATCGCCTGCTAACGGGAAGCAGAGAATAAATCTGGTTTCTTTTTTTGCTTCCACGTGCAGATCTTGCTTTGCTTACATTAAAGCTGCTTTTGTTTTACCCACAAGGGTTGTTTTTTTCTATCTTATTTTCTTTCCCTCTTTTGCCCTGCTGAAAGAAGGGGAGGGGAAGTGATAGAGCGGCTTTGGTAGGTACCTGGCGTTTAGCCGAGGTCAAACCACCACAAGTACCAATTCATACTTCTCTACAGAGCTCCTGCAGTTCCCTCACTCCTGCCCCAGATCTCTGGAAAGCTCACAGAATAGAGGGCTTGACATATATCTTCCAGACATCACCTCCCTTCTAAGAATGGAAGATTGTCAGAAGGAAATCTTATACTGCATTTGATGTTCTGTATTACCAGAGTTTTATACTACTGGCCAAATAACAAGATGACCTCAGAATTCTCCTCTCCTATCAAAAGCATATTCAATTCTTCTCATAATTTACCCTGCTGAAAGTCAAAGCAACACAAGTGTGTCTAACTTCAGGTGTTTAACTAAAACACTACACTGTGGTCTCAGAGATCAGGACCCAGTTTTCACATTATTAAAGGTTCTGGCTTCAAAGTAGCGTGAAGTAGCAGCAACTAGCACAATGGAAAAAAAATCTGCAACTGTTGTTACTGACCCTGAAATACTGCTATGGCTTCTGAAGCACGTTGGGCATCAGGAAAGATAGTTTTCCTTTTATCTATGATTTTCTCAACAGCAACAAATTGTACTTCTAAACAAGAAGTTGCAGAGAGTCTTGTGATGTAACTTCTCTTCCCTTTTGCTGAATTTCATTCTAAAATGTTGGTGGGCATATTTTAACAACTGTGCTCTGTTAGTGATGTGTTTATTCATTAAACCTGATATTGTTAGTGTGTTTATTCTTTAAACCTAATCTTGTTAGTGATGTGTTTGTTCATTAACCCTAGCATTGTTAGTGATGTGTTTGTTCATTAACCCTAGCATTGTTAGTGATATTCTTTAAACCTAAGATCTTGAGCAGTATGTTCCAGGAAACCAGTGGGCGTGAACCTGCTCTATCGGACCCCAGCAACAAGGGTGAACATGCCAGCGGACACGTACACAGAGAACCAAACCAAATAAAAGGAGGAACCTGGACTCAACTTGTGCGGCAGTTGGTGGAGCGGTGGTTCCCCTGTCGCCCAGTGCTGCTTGCCTTTTTACTACGCTTGCTGTAATTAATAAATTTGTAATTGGATTTAAGCAACTGCATTCGGTTCTTTTGTTGCAAATTTATCTATAACATGCTCCAATTAAAAAGTCATCCAGATCACAGTACACTGAACACCACACATATAGCCACATTGGTCTGAAAAGCATATGAGGAAGTGCCATATACTTAGCTTACCTAGGAAGTTAAGCTCTACTCATTCTTATTTGCACCTTGCTACTTCCCATCAATTTTATAAACAATTGGCATTTAAATAACACAATGTTTGCAGATAGATTAAGGATTGGCACGCATAAGTTTAAGACGACAACCATGTAAAAGCCACTCAATCACTACCCCAAAACAGGCTCTAAAAACCTCTGTAGTATCTTAGCATGCCTCAGACATGATAAGTAAGGGGGTAAGGGAGAAGGACAAGCAAACTAATGCCTAGGACAGCACACTAGAAAGCTACAAAGTTCACATTCAAAAAGAAATTTAAAATCATCATGTCTTAAGATCAGGACAGTCCAAAGCTCCCCCTTCCTTAAGCTTATAAATATTGTTTAGCTCACTGACTTACACTATAGGATTTTTTTTTTTTCTTTTTAAATAATATACCACAGATCCCCCTGTTGTCTCCTAAGGTGGTTGTGGAATAAATCCCTGATTGACAATGAACTTTTGGAAGGAAAAAAACCCACTTGAACACTGAGTTTTCTAAGTTTCCCTTAAAGATGATGAACGCTTGTTTATAGGGGAGCACCTGGCAAAAAGTCTGCAAACCAAGATGTCCCAAACATAGATTACATGAATTCAAATACTAGTACTGAGAAAATCTATCAGCAGTATTCAAAGTCAAACATCAGAATGTTTTAGTCCGAATTAACAGAACCACAATATCCTGTAAGTTACAAAAACTTAAAAAAAAAAAAGGCAAGTACTCCTAGATTCTGCAATAAACTAAATCAAATACCCAGTTGTTTCATAGGTGTGAAAAGCTACTGTAAAACAGACCACTGAATGTTATAAAACTTCATTTGACCTTTCCTACTTCCAGTCCAACACATAGAAGTAGGAAGAGAACACAAATTAATCCATTTCATATACAGGGATCAAACCCTGGCACAAGCACCTGCTTCAAATGCAGTCTTTAACACATGTATGTCAAAAAAATTGCAGGACTCTTAATAGATAATTTCTCTCTGGCCTTTAGATCTCCTCATAGGAAGAGCAGTGGTCTCTGAAGTGGGGTGTGAAAACTCAGAGGTATGCAATGCAATCTATCGAGGTGTGAGAAGAAAGTTTTTTTACATTGTTAATAAAGTAGAAAAATAGTGTTTATTTCATATTTAGTTCATCTTTAATTTCCATTTTCAGGTATGTTTTATAATGCACATAATACAGGTATATAATTTATAAATAAATATACAGGTATTGGTGGTGCATGCTCAAATATTGTTTTTCTTTACTGATGAGGTGCATGATTTAAAGGGTTTAGAAACCACTGGTATAGAGCTCTATCGGTATCCATGGAAACAATAAATGTATTCTTTTTCAGAGGGATTTTCATGCTGGAAGACTAAACAGTTTCAGTGGAAGTTTATAGGTCAACTAGAAAACTCCTAAACCTTACCCCTACACACAAATTACTCAGATTAAAGACCAATTGTTATAAAACTCACAAGCATATCCTTATAGTTCTGCTTTTGCAAAGAGAAAGCGCCTTTATACATGATCGACTTTGTATCTTTAATTGAAATTCTATTAAACGTTCCAATCTTTATCTACTTCAGCTTCCGTGCTTAAATAAGTCTCCAAGATACAAGTTTCTTATAAAATCACCTATAAAATAGGAAAGTCAGAAAACTGCTTGAACCCTCATGATCAAAACCAGTAGCACACTCACCCCAAAGACAGTAGTTACCACAGCTGTAACAATAAACCTTTATACTTGGCTGGATGTGAAACATGTAACATCCTAGACAAGGCGGTCAAAGATTATCTAACCAAGCTGCTGTTCTCCTTTAAGCTTAGGTTGTGCAATCCTGTGGGTGTTGATTTTAGTCTTCACTGAATGAGCACTCCAAGTTGAATTCTGTTGCTCTTCCACTTGAAGTATTCCAGTCAGCTAAGCCAGGGAGAGATGTTGACTTACATGGGGAGTGGGGTTCTCAGTCTTGACAAGACTGGCCAGCCACTATAGACCACATTTTGTATAGGAAACTGATCTATATGGTGACATCTAAAATGTGACTACGCACTAGAGAATACAAGGATTCACATTAGCAAAGAAATTATATATTGTAGCTGTAACAACAAGCTCCAAATCTTCATATGATAAAAGAAAATTTAAGCATAAGGTCAAGATTTGAGCACTCTCATAAATAAGCCAGCTCTGGTGAAGGCATGGCTAATTGTGTCAACAGAATGAGACAGTGGTGTCTCAAGCCCTGTAACAGGCTGAGGCAGGAAACAGCACAGGAAGTAAAGATTCAAAGAAAAGTTACCTCTATGTAAAGTTTTCTGAAATTACTGTGTTTTTGAATAATATTGGCCATAGACATCATACTGAATGTAATGAACTTGGGTATCAGCAATCCTATCATGTAATGATTCCCAATACTGACCTCTGAGACAACAAAATAACCAATATTTTGGTAGGCTGAAACTGAGGCTGTACTAAATAGCTGCTACAGGTTTTGTTTTTTTTTTTTTTTTAAAAGCCAACCATACTCTGCACAGGCATACAGTCAGAAACTACATGAACTGCCAAAGAACAGCATGATTTTTCCTTTACGCCTGCAGACCAAAATCTTATATATATTAGACAAAAAGTGACAGAACAATTATCTCAGCAAGTTTTATGGGACTTTTACCATCTTCTAGAGTCTAACAGAGCAGCAACAAGGCTAATAGTTATGAGGGTACTTTGAAGAAGATGTAATTAAATCAGAATCAAAGAATCATATCAACTTCAAAATAAAATATACCTTCAGTCAAATGCCACATCTCTTCTGAAAGAGAGCAGACCTACAAATTCACAAACAATTGTGCAAATGTTTGTGCAGAGCCTCAGAAAAGAATTTGCCCTTGCTAAAGGAAAGACATGATCACCTCTTTAATGACCCTCCAGAATACTTTGAATTTACTTAGTCAGACATTTAAGGCCAAGTCTGGCATAAACCACATCAGTAATGTTTTTCTTTGCAGATCAAAGACCTAGGGCACCAGCTATGTAATAACGTTAAAAACCAGTTCAACACAAACATCAGAACCAGCATTTAGCAGGTATCTGCTTTAATCCCCTCTATTAAAATCTGATTACAGGTAAAGAAAAGTTTAGTAAATGGAGATTCACAGAGGCAAGACAGCATGAATTAAGATTTTTATAACACATTGATCTTATGTCCTACTTAGGAAAGTCACATACATGGATAACAGCAGAACATTCAATTAGAAAGACTTTAAGTATCAGCTTCAGTTGATAGCTGGCTATCAACCTTTCACTGAAGGACAGGAAAATAAAAACTTCAAGCTCAGTTCTAAATACTTTCAAGAATTCCCTCTGCTTTTTACATAACTAATAGTAGGGTTCATTATAACATCCTCTCAATGCAACTATCACCCACTTTCTCTAATGGAGCAATTCAATCCATAAAAAGAGCTGTTCTAACTAATTTCTTAAGTGAGTACTGTCAAAATTCATTACTCTTGAACTTAAATCTTCCACTACCCTCTATCACACACATTTTCCTTGCTCTACCTTGTCTTGCCAATATATCTACAAAAAACCCTGGTTGTATCTCATGTCCTTTTCCAGTTCAACTCCAGTCCAACTTTGGCTTTTTTAGTGGCATCCCTGCATACCCTGGGAAAGTGCCTACACAGTCTTCCTGGGCACCCACCCCTAATTACACTTTTCATGCTCCCCCCTCTTTGTATGACCTCAGACAGGAGTTCCCTGACAGACAGGCTGCCCTCCTGTCATGCCTGCTCTGGATGTCCCAGAGTAATCTAGAGGGATCTGCACCTTAAGACCTGCCTTGAATAAATTCTGGCATTTAATTCCTTCTTTTAACAAGGGTTGCAAAAGAAGAATGAATCAGATTTTGCTGACTTTGTCCCTAATGCACATTATGACATCAGCTCATGGAAACCATTGAATGAACAACTGTAGTCATAACTTACAAGTTCTAAAGCTCATTATTTTCCAGGCAGATTATTTAACCACACCAAATTGATGCTGTTCTTGAACAGCTCGTCTTTCCTGTAGGCTTTATCACACAGACTGTATTCCATGCCTCCCTTGGTCTAGCTTTACCTGCCAATTCCCTCTCCCAGTTCCAAAAGCAGCAACACTCAAAGCCAAATGAGCTAAAGTAAACTTATCTAGTGCCACTCCAACATCCCTACAGCATTTTATATGTGCTTCAGTCATAGCCTTACTTGGCAGTGACACACTAACTGAAGCTGAATCTGAGCCAGCTACTCACTTGGGCACCATGGTTTGCCAGCAGCATTGCTCTAGAACATTAATGCCATGCTATTAATGTCTCAGCTCACTCATCAGTTTAGCACCGATTTTCTCCTGTGAAACAGTTACAGCATCACTACTCCTAGCCACAGTTTTATCCTTCCTGCTCCTGCATCAGAATTAGTGGCTGAACAATTAATCCAATGAAGGGATCAATCAGTCTGAGAATTAACTTGATTATTTTTTTCTTTCCAGCTGAATCTGTTTCTTCATCTGATTCACCACTTGGCACCTGAACACACCAGAAATAAGTAGCTGGGATTTACACTGCATTTCTACCACAGAAATAGAAACTGAAAATTGTGACCTTATTAAATCCTATTGCATAAGTTAACTGTATTAATAGATCAGTATCTGTAACACTGCTCTTTCAGATTTAGAAACAACTCCATATCCCCATCTGTACTTATCCTGTCACACAGAAGTAACTTCATCTCCCCATTTCACAGCACTTCTTCCATTCCAGTTTTACTGAAGGAAACATGATTTCATGCAGTCAAATGCCCTTGGAGGGAAGGGAAGCATCCTATAGGAGCTACACTATTAGGTAACACCTGTCTCCATTATTCTGGAGAAAGATGAGCTCAAATGTACAATCTGTTGCATTACTTCAATCTCTTCACATACAAAGGATAGCCATTCTTATAGAGTTAGATATTAGAGTATTTTTTTCTTAAAAATTTAACAAAGAGATTAAGTAAGTAAGATAGTTTATCAGAATTATTTCCAACCAATCTCATTGTACAGACCTATGGCAAAAGATGTTAACAACTCAACTCATGGAAAGCAGGAATGTCTCAGGTTTTGAGCATTAATGTTCCTCAGGTATAGGAACAATAGTCAAATATGGGCGGATGAAACAGAAAAGTAAATTTCAGTATTTTTGTTTCTTTGTCACATCACAGTGCATGGCCTTTATATCAGAAAAATCACTTGTGTAATACTCCTTTATGCAACGTCAGCAACATTCTTCACTTTAATGTGCATGGTGTAACAAAAAAAACTCCTGGGATTTTATGCCAGAAGAACTATTTGAAAACAAACAGGTGAAATTCAGTGTAGCATCTGCTTTCTATGTTCATTTTCATGAGACATCTTTTTTTTAAAAAAAGAAATTTCTAGTAGATAGCTAGGTAAGTTTTGATACATCAAATAACAGTGATGGAAGTGTAACTGAAATATAAAAATCTTTCTTATATTGTGATATTTTGAATTCAGAGATCCCCCTCTGAAAACACCATGGTCAAGTGTTCCGATTTAATTATAACTTTGTAAAATGGAACTGACAGACAAACTGTAATTTATGCTGTTGGATATAATCAGAAAACATATTTTGCTATAATAGAAAAATCTATTGGTATCCACTGAGATATTTCCTTCCAATGTAACTCATGTTCAGTTTTTACACCTAACTCATTGCCTGAGAGAGTAAGTTGTTTTTAAGTGGAACACAGATAACCCAAGCTTTGAAACAATTTAAGAGAAGTGTATTCCTCTGTACTCTGAAGGAAGAGCAAGCTTGAACAAACTACACCTTGAAAAAAATTATTTGCCATATATTCAAACAAGGTTTAGCAGACAACCTTACACTTTCACAATGGAAATGGGTGTGTGTGTGGAGCAACTAATTTGTATTAATCTTTCTCTAATACTCTTTTTCTCAAAGTTTGAGTCAGCTCACACCCCTTCAATCATTCTCCAGCATAACTTTCCAGATTCATCCACCTTTGGAAAGACACTAAAAAACCCAAACCAAAACAACACAACAAGCATGTACATACTCTTAAGATAAAAATACATTCAGCCATCTTTGTCATTCTACACGTATTCTCAAAATGGCTGTATTTTAAGTATTTAAGCCAAAGTTCACTTCCTAACCCATGTTTTTGTCAGTTGTACATTCATAGACTATTCAATTATTTGCTACTGTCACATTTCAGCTCCGGGGCTCATGTAATCCAAAAGTTACCTCTCCAGCACTGCAGATCTGAACCCCTTGATTGAGAACCCTTAAAAACAATACAGCAGAAACAACTGAAATAAACCTAAACATTTTCTACATACTTTTATTCTTCAAGGTCAATCATTCTACAGTTTCTAAAATCATCGCGAGTGTGAGAAAAAGCACATAGGTTATTAATTTTGCTTTCTCAAATAACAGGAATTGCTTGCTCGTATAACTATTAAATTTGATAAGCTTGAAAGGAATGAAACATGCAATTTTATATCCTTCTTTGTAACTCTCTATTTTTCTACTGAAACATGTAAGTTTGTATCATTTTTGTTATTTTCTACTGTAGCTAGTTTGTTAATACACATGTAAATCTCCTCTGTAGTTTGCTAATGAGTTGTGTAAGCTTTGATTGCAGAAGCCTGAAAACTAGACTCTGGTCTTATCTTTATGGCTGCTTTGTGGGATTGATGTAAAGATAAGAAACTGGTGAGCTTTAACAACCAAAAAGATGAGCTAAGACAAGAACATATATGGAAGAGGGGGCCCAGAGCTCGTGGAAAGGACACTCAGAGACATCTCTCCAACAACTGCAAGGGTGAAGGGTTTTTACAGTGAGGAAGACCATCCCCCCCTTCCCAGAATTGTAATGAATATGTATTAGACTAAGGCAACAAGTGTATAAGTATCTAGTCAACCTTGCAGATGGGGCGCCTCTGACTTTTGTCATGCGCCCAGTGCTGTTCTTTCGCTCCAACGACTTTGTCCCCAAATAAATTTTATAAAAATTTTGTGAGCGTGTTCCTTACAAGTTCTACAACCGAAGCAGATAGATGTAGATATCCATGCATGTTTAAAATGGGTGTCTACTTTTCAATTCTCTACTTTGTCAGAAGCTTCAACAGCTAATGATAATACCAGTACTTAGTCTATATAAGTTAAAAAAACAAATTATGAACCTGATGCTGGAATTTGCCTGTCTTGACAGGGTAAAGTACCCTGAAAAGCTTTTATAAGCCATAATAAGTATAGGGGTGCTTAAGGCAACAAAAAGAGACTTAACAAGCATACTTTTCAGGTTTTATTTGTTAGTGGTAAACAAGTACCTAGCTTATCCACCATAATCAAATGCAATCTCAAGTCCTTCGTCTCAGTCAAAAGAATACAATTCTAGAAACAAACTGCTAAATTAACTGAACTACTGAGCCATATGTGCTTCAGTTGTTGTATCAGCGTTTTTAGAGACAAACAAACCTGATACCCGAGTTGTTCTGTACAACACTGATGAACCTACTATTTCCTAGTTACAGCTTCTAGAAACTTGTGCTACAATCCCAGCTTGAGAGGCCTGTTAAACGTGCAATACTGAAAACAGTTATTCTCCCCCCTACAAAATCCTTCATCTAACATTCTAAGACTTGAGTGAGAAATAGTGGAAACCACTCACTATTTGCATTAGCAAGTGATGAAAAAAGGAATGCAGGGACCAGTTTTCCAGCTTCTCTTAGCTTTTAAACAGGAATTTGTAAAAGTTTTGTCCAAAAGCACTTGCCTCTTAGTTAAGCAACAGCTCAGAGTAATTGCAGCCACTAGTTCTGACAGAATAAGCTACTGCAGACAATGATATTATTACTTTTAACAAAAGACTCTGTCCAGAGCACTACTTTAATTGATGAGTGTTAGTGCACTAAATATTCTAGATCATGAACTGAAATAGCCGATGACCAGACATGCTTTGTAAGCTACCTCTGCTTAGAAAAATTGTTAGAATTTAGATTTAAAGCTAAAACACTTCAGTTACAGCACCCAAGCCTTCTCTATCAGACATGATAAAGGGGGCACAACTGAAAATAAAACCATTTAGCCACTAATTCTTAAGGAATCATAGCCAGATCTAAAGACTGTATAATTTAACTCGACATAAAACTAATGTGCAGTCTAAGGAGATGTGTCCAGGAGATCCACTGAACACAGTGCAGTGTGCATTTTCTCAGGCAACACTGAGCTGGCATAAAAGGGTTTTCCCTCAGAAGTGATTGGCCAGACTCCATGTTTTAACTCTGCTGCATTTTAATCTGACTTGGATGATACCCACTCTAACATTATACTAAACAGAATATATTCCAGCCCACATGGGTGCCAGATGATTGCTAAGCAGCAGATCTCATCTGATTTAGGGTTTAAATATGGTTGATATCTCAGTAATTCAGTACTTATTATACCATCAGCAGACTGACAACAGATGACACTATCAAACCAAAAAAAACTTCCTACGAAACACCTGTTCATGTAGTTTCACACGAAACCAAGCTTAACATACCAGATCATCTAGCCATGGAATTCTAAAAGCAAGTTTGGACACAGAAATACACTGTAAGATACTCTACTTCCTTGGTGCCACTAAGTTTGTATTAGAGTAAAATACTAAGTTCAGGGATAATGCAATCCAAAGGTTTACTAATAGGATTCAGGTCATTTCCATTATTAGATAATTGCTCCAAAAGTTCACCAGCTGAACAAAGAATAGAATCCATTACCATCCAATTTGCACTTAGTTGCTAACTGAATTAAAGCATTTTCAGTTACTGTAAGAGCCCCAACATCAACATCAGTATTAAAATCCTCAGTACACATTGTTCAAAGAATGTACAGGAAGTAACTGTTTTCCTTCTAGGAGAAGAGTAGCTGCCAGTTATTGGGTTTCAGTTTCAATTGATGCCAGCTTGATATTTTGACTTCTGTTCATGATCTAAAAACTAATAATAATTAAAAAAAAAAACCAACAGACAAACCACCATACACAATAATAAACAGGAGTTCTCAAAGTTAGGGTTGTACTCTGTCATGAAGATATAAGAGGATAAGCAGCAAGATGAGTATATATCTTTCAAAAATTACTGCTACAGTGTTAAAAAAAAACCCTGAATTTAAATGTTATAATTAGGGTTTAGAGAAGTTTGTTGTGCTTATGATGCTAGAGTCAAAACAAAGGATATGTCCAAGGCAAGTTCAAATGTTCTGTCAAACCCAAAGCAATGAAGCTTAGCTTCTAAATAAATTTTCATGTAAGGTTAACAGGCATTATTTTCCTGTGCATCTTGAGTCTATGTTTTCTTTACACAGCAGTGCGTAAGATACGAAATAACAAATGCAGTATAGAAGTTTTGGGCCTTAAATGCAGATTTTTGTTGACATGCTGAAGCAATTGATTATAATCACGCAAAACCAAAATGTGAAAGTAAAAAAACTTGATTGGAAAAGCTATTTTTAAATCCAGAAAATAAACTTTCTTTTCTAAGCAGTATATATGTAAAAAACCATACACAAACATCCACAGAACGGCTCTGTAAAGAAATTATATACACTTGAGTATTCAGCTTCACTGTAATTATTCCCTTAAAACTTACCAATACTGATATAATCTACATAACTCATCCACAAAAATTGAGCTATTTTCCACAGATTTCACCAGGAATTGCTATTGAAAATGCTTTAGTAATTACAGTCTACTAGCTTGTCACAAGAACTGGACTAAAGACTGTATTTCATGTTATACTCTAATTAAAGTAACATACTTTGTAATTAAACACATTTACTGTGGAGTTGCTATCTCCAAGATAAATTTAAGTAACAGATAATGCTTTATTACAGGCCAAATTAAAGCATTTTAAACCATGCTAAATATCTATCCCTTTAGCCAAGGAAAAGTTAATACTATTATTAAAGTTACTGAAAAGTCAGCAATCCAAGAAATAAAGACTGTCCCAAACACCTCACTTGAATACAAAGGTTCCTGTAAATTTTTTTTATACAGGAGATAGGTAGAAATGCAGATCCCATCCCACAGGAACTCTCCTGACCCATCTTTTATATAAGAACTTGAAACCTCCTTTTCCCAATTGCATTACCTGAATCAAGTATTGGAAGTATTTCTGAACAAACAGAAAAATAATTATTAAACATTTATTGCCTATGGTATTTGCATTCATAACATCATTAACAAATCAGTTTAGAAGAGAGATGCTGATAAGCATTCTATGGACTGCTCTCTATCTTTTGTCTCAAATGGTCTTCCAGATCATATTTCCTTCTCGAAGCTAATCACTAATTTATAGGCTGCAAGTGTGTTAAAAAGCAAGTTCACAAATTACTGGAGTTTGGGGAAAGAAAGTATCAGTCATTCAACAATAATTATCAAGACTTGATCTTGGCTCATAAGAAACTTTGAGCACACAATTATGTATCTGTACTGCACTACAGAATCACAATGCATACAAAAGATTAATAAAAACCATAAAAACACGCAAAGTGCTGAAAAGCACCAAAACCCAAGTCCCGAGGTATTTTAAAGCCATATTCATGCATTATGCATGTACAACTCCATATTTCTCTTTCCCTTCCTACTCTCCCTCATCAGGATTTGAACTGCTTTCAGGATAAAAAAAAAAAAAAAAAAATTAAAAAAAAAATCAACTTATTTGCTCTCCTTTTCTTTATTAAATAAAAAACAACACAAACAAAAAAGCCAAACCACACACAAATACATTCCAGGCAAACTGAGAATTAAGACAAGAACTGTAATCTGTTCAATAGGACTTAATACTGATTGCATTTCAAGTCAGTGAGCAACAGATCCTTGCTTAGTAACAGATACTAGTCCCTTAAACATTTTAAAGAAACTATTGTTTTCCTCCCCATATCTGGCACGTGACTACAGAATTTGCCATTGGTGGTCGCACTCAACATAGGCTTTAGCATCAAACTGCAGAGAAAAGAGTCAATAGCATGTCCAGCATCCAATAAAAATTTCAAACTCTTTTTAATATGAGCTGTGCTAATTTGTACCTGTAAAGCAGAAAAACATCTAATTGTTCAAAACTGCTGGAACTGCAACTTGTCAGGAAAACAACTGTTGTATAACAGAGCGGTCAGTTATCAGCACTTACCAATACCAGTTAATGCTTCTGTCCTAATAATAGGAGATCTATCTACACAAATGACAACTGCCTCTTTCCACAGGATTGTACTGGCTGGTAAATGCAACATTCAAGGTGGGGCTTTTTGTAGAGGGGGAAGAAAAATTAAGAATAACTTAATGCCAAACTTCAACTTCAAAAGTGTGCAAACTAGGTACAAAGATATAACTTCATTCACACTTTTGTCTGGACACATTCAGAAGCCATAAAAAAAAAACAAAACCAAGAACACTCAGCTGGGGATGCATATAAAAAAATGAGTATGTGACTTAATACAATTTTATACACCCCCAGCTTTCTGTATCTTTACTATCTTTTCTTCTATCCTTTAATCTACACCTTTAAAGTGTCTTTCAGCCTCAAAAATTCTTGGACTTAAGAATCCTGCATCTCCAAGTCCACTATGTTTTGCTTAAACTTGTGTAGAATATTTGACCTTCAAGTCCTACTACCTTAACGGCTAAGCATCTGCTCCCTCAGGATAAGCATATAGAAGTTGTTCAGTCTCTTTTGACCTGTCCAGGGGATTCCTTATTTATGCATTTTTGAGACTAGTGCAAGATCTATTCATTCAGTAATTTTACTTATGTGGCCTGCACGACTCACCAATTCCATGGCACCCAAGTCAACTGTCAGTGCATAACCTTCACAACTAACACAACTTCCCACATATTATTCCAAATGGAGACAGAATACAAACTACTGCAGAACTGTTCTCTTGTACTTTCAGAAAGCTTAGCTCAGTACACTCTCCTGCTGAAACCAAAATTAATTGGAAGACAACAGCTGAGCTTGAAAAACAACAATTTAGTAATAATAAAACTCATACAAGAGGGAAAACTGAGGTTAGAAGAAGGGAAGGCGGGAAGGAAAGGAGTGGTACTAGGAGCAAGTATTTTCCTCACACCACTGAATTCTCTGCTTGTTATTCATAACCTCTTCCTAGCTTTGTACCATCATACTTAGTAATGCATATGCTGAAGACCGCAAACATAGACAAAACAGGACATAATTCACAGTAGAGATAAAATTTGCTTTCCATTTAAGGAATGGAATACATTAGTAAAACTTTCAGCAACAAAAAATTAAATTTTGTGTCTTATTAAAATCTGATTTTGATCACCCTCTCTAGTTTTTGCAGCAAACACCAATTAGACACAGGACAAGTCAGCATGATAAGAACAGCCCAAACAGAAACAAGTACTTCATTTTTTATTTAAGCCTAAAAAATGTCAACTATGAGTCACATAGGCAGTCTCTTAAAACCACCAAGAGCACAGAAGCCACTGAATGAATAAAACAGTCATAGGTTTGACATCAACAGCTCAGAAAGATACTGCTACATTTAGCAGCTCCAGATTTGTGACCACTCTTACCACGAACTCCATTTGCATTTCAGATGAAAATGGCTTCAGAATCAGTTACCCGTATCTTCACAAAACAGACAGATTTGAGAATTCTGGGACATTCACTCAGTCAGCAAGTCATACGTTCCACCACAATGTCAGGTTTACAGATGAGTTTGTTACTCCATGCTGTTTCTATAAACTATTTAAAGAACTGACACACAAACCAATAACATTTGTGAGCAATTCTTTGCCTCAGACTATTTCAGATCATTGGGGAAATTAGCCACCCTGAAAAGGTGTTGTTCATCAACCCCATACAATCTTACTGTACCCACTACTAAAAAGTAGCTTCCATGCTGTGTTCCTTCTGAAAGTTTTTCTAGTACATTGACAGCATTTTAGTTAGGAGTAACTCTACCATGAATGTGGTAGAGTTCAAGTAGAACCAAGCAGTAAAACAAAGCTGTGACATTAGCAATCACACTCAACAGTAATCAAGGGGGGGGAACCAAAACCAACAAAAACCAGGCCTAGAATACACCAGAAAAAGAAAAACCCACAAAACACGAGTACAGGCATAACACTGAGAAGTTACAATACAGAGGTATTCAAGAGGTTCCACAGGGGATAGACTCAGTACAGCAGCTCCCAGGTCAGTGCTATCCCCAATACGCTCCTGGACAAAGTATTGAGGTATACTCACACTGCACTGTAACCCAACCAGGTTTTCAGGCTCCCTGTCAATTAAGGGCAAGAAAACTGTTTCCAAATCAGAGTCAATCCAGATATCAATGTAGCCATAGTAATGAAGTGCACTTCAGCATTCAACATAATGAGACAAGGTGAATTACAATATATCCATGGTACGATTAATCTGTAACTCAAGTAATCCACCCATATGTAATGACCATGTAAGTGTTCGGTTTTATTTACTTTATTCCTGAAGGAGTAGAAGTCCTTTCAACAGACACTCATAAGAATAGAGGTTACCCCTCAGCAGTTAAAAGCTATTTATTTCTCCATTCTAATCATTCTTCTTGCAGACATATTTGTCTTTTTCACTTAGACTTTAACTATACCTCTGACCCCTACCTCCTTTTCAACAAGGCATTTCTAAATAATGTTTCTGTTTGAGTTTCTCCAGTTAGTTTTGCAGTAGTCAAGTTTTCTTCATTTCTTGAAAGGTATTCAAACATCATTATATTGCAAAGAATCTCAAGAATGTAGTATCACAATTTTGTGAAGGATGCATAGGTAGTTGCTGTTTTCCAGCTGAGTTATTGAAGGTCCTCTAGGGATTTGGTTTTGTTTGGTTTGGTTGTTTGTTTTGTTATTTAAAAACCAAGACTCCACACCAGACATGCCCTACTAGGCAAGCATAGCATACACATACTTTCCAAGAACACGTTTCACAGCTTACCATCGCTTCAATCTCAGTCTTCTCAGCAGTAAAAATGTGGTGCTTCCAGTTTGGCTGACTGTCCTATCTGCTCATAGCATTAAGCTACTTGATTTACCAAACATAACTGTAAGCAGAGGTATGTTTCAGGAGCAACCATGTAGGAGATTACAGCAGCTCATGAAGTGAAGAATTCTCAGTTAAACTGTGAGAGATGAAATTGCTCTAGAATAAACCATTTACTGTAACCTCTTTCTTACAAATCCAAGTTTATCTTGCCAAAAAATTTTGTGCCTAGTGACTGAACAGGAATTATACTTGGCCTAAGAATTCTATTGCCAACTGGAAACATTACATGTACATGTCGATAGAGAAATCTTTTTAAGCAATTGGACATCTTATCTCATTCCACTGGGGAAGGAGGATAAAGACAAGGACAGGAAAACAAGCAAAAACTATCCATGTTAAGAAGTTCTGCAGGCTTAATATACCCTTGCTCTTCTTGTAACTAGTACTTTTTAACTCCCTGCTCCCTCCCTTGAGGGAAGCAAATTTCTCTAATCTGCATGGGTCCTCCTCACCCAGTTAACTGCACACTTGATTCATCTGTTCCCATGAAAGCTTCTGCTTTCTTGTGGAATTTTAAAACTTTAAGTGGCTGTACGTGGGAAGAGCGCAGAATTCCTTCGATCCCTGCAAAAACACCTTTGAAGCCAACATACGCTGGCTATATTCAAAAGGTAGACGTCAAAGAAAGTAAACAGTAAAAACTTTTTAACCTAGTCATCATAAAAATAGATGACATAGTGTGTTAAGACAGCATTTAAGTACTAACTACAGTACTTCAGTAGAAATTAGCATTTACCAAAAAGATAAAGTTGACACGATTACAAGTTGAGAAATAGAGACCAATAAGATGTTTCTTACAAAAACAGCTAGAAGTCTTACAGGACTATTCAAACTACACAAATAATCTTTCACACTTCCATCAAGTAGAAGACAACATCTTCCAAATGCACAGACTGGCAGCACTAAACTCTCTTTTGCTAACCAACAAAGCAGTATCATTTGGCATTTGTCTGTTTCATCACCACCCCTCAGAACTACTGTTTCTGTGAAAGATTATTTCTAAAAAACGTAACTTTAGGACCATGCAAGACCTCTACATAGAAATACATAAAATGCAAATGTAGATTCTTCCTTCTGCCTCTGTATCCGTTTTTTGTCTAAGAACTGTTGAAGTGGCAGAAGTTCTCTACTTAAAGAGGATAAACCATGTCACTGAACAGAAAGGTTTTCAAATTACACTAAATTTCACTTGGGGTTTGAATCAAAGTCTGAGAGTCATTAAGCTTCTTAGTACCTACTAACCAAACCAAAGATGAAAAAAGATATATTAATGACTCCAAAGACAGAACCTCCAGAGCTTATTACACACAAATGAAGAAAAGCCATGACTGATTATCAGAGTTCAACTCTTATAGCCTCACCAATGACATCCATTTATTATTTTAATTATTATTTTTAAAGTGCCCAGGGTCATCTAGTTGGCATTTCAAGCCCTGCCCTACCTTCCTCTACTTAATTTAGTTTTACAAAATCCACCAATATCTACCTGTATCCCTGTAAAAATCAGCCCAAAAATTAACAAAACATCAGAAAGGAAGAGGCTCAGTCAAAACTTGCTCATATAAGATTTGTTTCCACAGGAAACCAGGCCAAGAGTTTACTAGCCTACAATCTGTCAAGCAAATATAATGGACTGAAAAGAAGACACTAGATTTTTTGTGTTACTGGCAAGTAGAATACTTAACAGCTGATTATAGAAAGCATATTTTTCAAGTGGGGGAAAAGAATGAACAAAGTCACAAATAAGTAGAAAGTTCTCACAGTTTATTCATCTTCTACATTAGAAGTAGTTCTAAAATGTACAACTGTTCAAGGATTGTTAGATGACTATAGTAAAAGAAGCCTACAACAGACACTATCTCTCTTTTAAAGGTTTTTACCTCACTAGTGCAGTCAGATGATGGCCTTCAGCCTCTTCACTATACCATCATCCAGGCTGGCTCAAGACTTTTTCAGTAACAGATGGAACTAAGTATAGGACTTTGCGCTGAAGCAGATGAAAAACGATCATGTAAGCCCATTTGCTACATGAGTTTCAGTGCCACTCAGGAAGGGTGGAAATAGAAAAAGAAACTTTTCAACTAGTACTGCAGTGATCTTGTAGATATAAACTGGCTCAAGATGGTTACTGCCAAAGTTTTTGCCTCAGCAGTAGTCACACAGCGATCCATTAATCACTAGTGTGCAACAAGTTCTCTAGATATGTATAAAATTCCTATAAAAGCTGTAGCAAGAATTCAAATCTGCTGCAGAAACACTCTGGAGGCCCCCAAATCTGAGAAGAAATATGACACATCAATGTAATATCCAACTTTATTACATAGGTACACTACCATTAACAAACAGCTAAAGTGGGATAATTTTATTACTCCCGGTTATCACCTCTAGCACTTCACAGACAGAGCACATGAGTGCACAGTCACTTGATGTGAAGTCCAGTAGCTTAGCTAAAATTGTCAGAAAAGACTATTCAAGCTAAGATGTTGGACTTCGTACTAAAGCAGCTGGAAGTACTGGCACACATTTCCTTTTGCCAAGAGCACTACAAGTTTGGGTAACTTTCAACCAAAGTTAACAACTGGAGTAGGAAAAATTTAAGTCATTACAACAAGATATGTCAGCATGTGTCAAGCTCCCAGAGGCAATCATTAACTTGTACAGATATCTAAATAATTATAGCTAAATTACATGTAAACCTTTGCTCTGATGTAACAGTTTCTAGACAATATTCCTGAACAGTAAGGATTCACTGAAGCAGAAACTTGCCCTAATGTACAGGCACATTTTGCACAAACCTCACTAACAGCTGAAAGCAAATGAGGACGTGTTTTGCCAATTACTAGGCCTAGTACAAAGGACATAGCCAGCAGAAAAACAATCCAGTAAGTAGATTTTATTGCACATAGAGGAATCAGTATATAGGGGATCGCTGGGGGTACAAACAAGTCAGATAGATCACACATAATAGATATCAACCCCAGCAACCCCAAGAACGACACAGCACAACCAATAATAGGTGGGATAAATAAAGAAACAAAGTCTCCCATAGAAGAAATGGGAGACAACCAAGTCAATAGGGTGATCACATACGACAGAAGTAGCCCCATGTTGCCTCCCCACAAAGCCCGTGTTCACAAGCACCAAACCTGACCAGGGCCCAGTTGCAGGGAGAATCAGGAGGTCCTTCCCCAACAGGGAAACTCTGTGAAGTGCGTCCACTCCACAGACAGACACTCCAACTCTTCCTGCAAGTGGTCCCAAGCTTTTATCCCCAAAGCAGGACACCTGGCACTCCAAAATGCGGGGCACCTGGGGCTTGTTTACCCAAGGGCTTTCCTTACAAGGCCGGCCACACCTTGGAGGAAAGCCAAAAGGCAAACTCATCCCCTCCTCTTAAAGGACCATGGGGCCCACCCATATGTCAACCTTAATTCAGGGCTTGAGGTTCAGACCCCAGCACTTCAGGACAGAATCCATCCAGCCTCCAAATACTACACTGCACCTGAGGACTTTTCACCCATCACATCAGCATCTACTGTTCCAATAGCACTCACCCTAACTAGATATCAAAACACTTCACAGAAAGCTAATGAATTACGCCTCAACACAGCCCGTAGCTTAGCATCACCCTATTAAGGATGAGCCCTGAGGCACAGGGAGAAAGGATAACCAAACCAAGGCTACACGTATGCATACACATACAAGGCAGGACTCGGAGACGGGCTGTCTACCCAGGAAGTTTCACTTACTGACCTGTAACAACTTCAGCTGGTGGACGGGAGTGCAGCAAGGCAGCGAGGGGGAAAAAGAGGAAGCACGGGAATGGAGACGGCCGCGGGAAGGGAATCGCGCCCAGACCCGCACCACGGCGGGGAGTTCACAGCCAGCCCGGCTAGAGCGCCCCCCGGCCAACCCCCGAACGGCGGGCCCTGAAGACTCCTAACATACCTCTCCCTCCTCAGCCCACAGAGCCGCCTCGCCCACCCCAGGCCTTCGCCGCCGCCGCCTCCTCCTACCTTAGCCACATAGTCCTTCACCTCATCCAAGTCTCCATTTTTGAGGGCCCACATGAACTCCTTGTCAGACATCGCGGCCGCCTAGCAGAAACGCGGGCAGGCGAGACAGCGAGGAGCCGGCAGCACCTCCAAGGAGCGAGGGCGGCGGCGCGGAGGGCAAGACCACTCCCCCGGCTGGCGGCCACTCGCTGCCAGCGGGCGACTGCGCGGGGCGGGGCCTCGGGACAGCGGAGGTTGGGGCGGTTCAGGCGGGCAGAAGGAAACACACAGAAGAACACGCATGACTGAGAGGAAAAGCGGTTTATTCGCGCGCGGCGCTTCCGGTTTCCAGTCGGCCCCCGACAGCCCCACAGAGACACCCACGCGGGAGAGAGCGGCGCGGGACGCATGCGCCGCCCGCGAGCTGCCGCCGGATCCGCTTTGCGCATGCGCCCACTGAAAGCGTCCCTCGTTCCCGGAGAGACCGCGGGGGCACAGGGAAGCGCCGCGTCGCATGCGCTCTAACTTCTCGCGGCCTCGCCCCACCGGCGGCCCCGCCCCGGGAGTGGTCTAGGTGCCGCGGGCTGCAGCGCTTGTCGGGCTGTTGGGTCTGCTGTGGGCTCAGGTGCGTTCTGTGAAACTTAGTCCTGAGCAACCCTACACTTATCTCACCCCGTGTCCTGGGCCCTGCAGAAGATGTGCCTGGGGCGTTGCGTTAAGCCAGGGGCGTAGCAGGCCGCGCTGGACTCTGGGGGATGGCGGGCCGCTGGTTCCTGTTACCAAACCGGCTGAGGAGCGGCATGTTTAAATGTCTGTTCCCACTGAGGAACTAAGTGTCTAAATAGCTGTTCTACAAAACCCGAGGCACTGAACATACTATGAATAGTTATTATAACGCTTCCAAAACACGAGCGGGGAAACATAAAAGGAAGTATGTGATAATTAATTAATATGTTGGCACGTGGCGGTTGTATCTGTTTTTCTGAAACCACATGTTTTGCTTATGGAACATGCCAGCCTGTTGTGTGAATCATGATTGCAGCCCTCATCATGATCCTCGCCCTCATCCCCAATGCCTCGGAGCTAAAGCTGCTCTGCTGTGGCTGTGCCCAGTCTGGTCACACTATGGAAATGTACGGGTGCTATTTAAGGGCAACAGTGCTCTCATTAATGACGAGGAGGCATTCCACGATATGGCCAGAAAAATTTGTAAGAGGGTGTGGTGGTGCCATACAGCTTGTGATTTTTCTGTGTTCCCTTTGTATTTCTGAACCACAGAAATGTCAACATTCAAGGACCACTTCTTGCAAGCTCAGGATCAGTGCGTCCCAATGGGTATGAAATCAAGTAAGGGAGCTAGGAGACCAGCATGGTTAAACAAGGAACTGCTGGGCAAACTCAGGTGGAAAAAAAGAATTTATGGATCATGAAAAGAGGGGCTAGTCACTTGGGAGGAATATAGGACAGTTGTCAGAGGATGTAGAGAGGCAATTAGGAAAGCTAAGGCCTCCTTGGAACTTAACCAGGTCAAGGATAATAGAAAGGGCTTTTTCAAATACATAGCTAATAAAACTAACACTAGAGGCAATATAGGCCCACTGATGAATGAGGTGGGTGCCCTAGAGACAGAGGATATAAAGAAGGCAGAGGTGCTGAATGCCTTCTTTGCCTCTGTCTTTACTCCTGCAGGCTTTCCCCAGGAGCCCCTGATCCCTGTAGCCCCAGAAGAAGTCAGGATAAAGGAGGAGTTTGCCTCGGTAGATGAGGATTGGGTTAGGGATCAGTTGAGCAATCTGGATATCCATAAATCGATGGGACCAGATGGAATGCACCCAAGGGTGCTGAGGGAGCTGGCAGAGGTCATTGCTAGGCCACTCTCCATCATCTTTGGTAAGTCATGGACCACAGGAGAGGTGCCTGAGGACTGGAGGATAGCAAATGTCACTCCAATCTATAAGAAGGGCAAGAAGGAGGACCCGGGTAACTATAGACCGGTCAGCCTCACCTCCATCCCTGGAAAGGTGATGGAACAGCTTGTTCTTGGCACTATCTCTAGGCATATCAAGGATGAGGGGGTCATTAAGAGCAGTCAACATGGTTTTACCAAGGGTAAGTCATGTTTGACCAACCTTATTGCCTTCTATGAGAAAATAACTAGGTGGATAGATGATGGTAGAGCGGTAGATGTGGTTTATCTTGATTTCAGTAAAGCATTTGACACTGTCTCCCACAGCATCCTTGTAGATAAGCTGATAAAGTATGGGCTTGGTGATCAGGTAGTGAGGTGGATTGTGAACTGGCTGAAGGAAAGAAGCCAGAGAGTTGTGGTCAATGGGACGGAGTCTAGTTGGAAGCCTGTGACTAGTGGAGTCCCTCAGGGGTCGGTACTGGGACCGGTGTTGTTCAATATCTTCATCAACGACCTGGATGAGGGTACAGAATGTATCCTCAGCAAGTTTGCTGATGACACCAAACTAGGAGGAGTGGCTGACACACCAGAGGGTTGTGTTGCCATTCAACGAGACCTTGATAGGCTGGAGAGTTGGGCGGGGAGAAACTTAATGAAATTCAACAAGGGCAAGTGTAGAGTTTTGCATCTGGGGAAGAACAACCCCATGTACCAGTACAGGTTGGGGGCTGACCTGCTGGAGAGCAGTGTAGGGGAAAGGGACCTGGAGGTCCTGGTGGACAGGAGGATGACCATGAGCCAGCAATGTACCCTTGTGGCCAAGAAGGCCAATGGCATCCTGGGGTGTATTAGAAAGGGGGTGGTTAGTAGGTCAAGAGAGGTTCTCTTTCCCCTCTATTCTGCCTTGGTGAGGCCACATCTGGAGTATTGTGTCCAGTTCTGGGCCCCGCAGTTCAAGAAGGACAGGGAACTACTTGAGAGAGTCCAGTGCAGAGCCACAAAGATGATTAAGGGAGTGGAACATCTCCCTTATGAGGAAAGGCTGAGGGAGCTGGGTCTCTTTAGCTTGGAGAAGAGGAGACTGAGGGGTGACCTTATTAATGTTTATAAATATGTAAAGGGTGAGTGTCATGAGGATGGAGCCAGGCTCTTCTCAGTGACATCCAATGATAGGACAAGGGGCAATGGGTGCAAGCTGGAACATAGGTGGTTCCGCATAAATGTGAGGAAGAACTTCTTCATAGTGAGGGTAACAGAACACTGCAACAGGCTGCCCAGAGAAGTTGTGGAGTCTCCTTCTCTGGAGACATTCAAAACCTGCCTGGACATGTTCCTGTGTGACCTGATCTAGGTAATCCTGCTCTGGCAGGGGGATTGGACTAGATGATCTTTTGAGGTCCCTTCCAATCCCTAACATTCTGTGATTCTGTGATTCTGTGAAATATGTAGGGCTTTGCAGATTCTTGTCAGGGATTAAACAGTATTCAATTCAAATAGCTAAAATGTTACTTGCAGGGATATAAAAGTCTATACCCTTTCAAGTTGGATTAATTACGGATTTCACTTAACAAGTGAAAAGTTTTGGAACTTTTGGACATGATTTTGTCCTTGTTGCTTTTCCTAATGTCATTCAAGGAAAAGAAAACAAAAAACTCTGAAAGACAAGTTGTCAACTGCCCTTGCATTGTTTTGTAAATGCTCCCAGTACATGCATACATTTGAATTTTTCAGTGCTTAACTTCACAGTCTGCAGAAATGGTAAGCAAGTTTGGATTTTATTAATAAGCTAAATCCAATTCCTTTTCTAAGGAAAACTAAAGAATCCTGAGTTAATAAATCTAGTGAAAACATATTTAAAATTCTGGCTACTTACTTGGATATTTGAGTATGCATCTGTGAGCCAAGTTGTGACCACATTTTTTAAAATGTTACTGTACACTTCTGTTGCCGTATTTGTACTCACTAGCCTGTGAATCCAGTCTTTCAATTTTACCAATAATTTCCTTATGTTATCCTTACTCTGTTTCAGCACTGAAGCAGAAAAATTTTCACACTTCCCTCTTTCTCTGCAAGTTCTGTTACCTAAAGTACATGGTTTAGTTGGACATTTCTCCCCTTCTACCTGATACTGTACCTTTTTTACAGGTACACTCATTGGTTAGCTTCAGGCTTAAATTCTAAATGGCTTTTATCTACTTAGTGACTAATACTGGATCTCTCGGGCATGCATCCAGAAATAAAAACCCATACCTGATACAATTTCTAACTGTGGGATGCTGTCACATGTGCCTTAAAAGCTGCATGCACTGCCTTAGCCCTCTTCCCTTCTTTGGGTTTAGTTCCACCTCCTAGAAGTCTATGTGCATGCAAGAACTTTGGTTCTTAGACATATTAATCAGGAAAAAATAGTGCAAGAAATGCAGTGAATACACATTTAGCAAAGGAATTTCTTAAACTGATGTTTTTTCTTTTGAAGGCACTGTAAAGTTACAGTTATGAAGTGCTGGTGTTACCAATCTGATCAGATTTTGATGATTCTGATGATTTTGATGATTTTAGTTTAGCTAAAAGAAAGTTAGGCCTAATCGAATTAGACTGGTAGCATGGGAATCATATGAGGGAATGACTGTGTTCTACTTCAGTAGTCACAGAAAGCACATGAAACAAACAGGTGGTACAAGCAACTAGGGCCTAGTACTGTATTTAACTAGAAACTGTATAGTCAAGTGAGTAAGATATTATGTTTAAGCAACCACCGTGGAAAGAATAATAAAATAATTAATCACATAGTGACTAAAGTCACAATGACTAAAGTCACAATGACCAGTTATGCTGCTCGAAGATCCCATTACCCTCCCCATCCCGATCTGAATATCAGGGGCTAAAATCAATTGCGCGACTATGGCGTGACTATAGGTGACCAATGATTCTTATAAAGAATGAATATACATGAAGTGATGTAACTCAAAAGATCGTTAGGGGCCAATCAAGGTAAAGGTTAACTTCAATGAGTAATTAAAGGCGAGCAGTATATGCAGTTTTATGTTAAACAACTTATACAACGGAAATATATAAAAACCCTGCTAAACATGATGTAACCCAGGATACGCTGGGCGGAGTTATCCCCCGTATCCTCCGCACGTCAATAAAGAAGTGTCTGCTTATCTACATCACATTGGTGTCAATAAGTTCTTTGTCCTGTTTGGTGATAGGGGGTCTGAACCCCAAGCCCTGAATTAAGATTGACATATGGGTGGTTCCCACAGTCCTTCAAAAGGAGGGGATGAGTTTGCCTTTTGGCTTTCCTCCAAGGTGCAGCCGACCTTGTAGGGAAAGCCCATGGGTAAACAAGCCCCAGGTGCCCCACATTGGGTAAATGAGTGCCAGGTGTCATGCTTTGGGCATAAAAGCTGGGACCACTTGCAGGAAGAGTGGAGTGTCGATCTGTGAGGTGGGTGTGTTTTGCAGAGTTTCCTTGTTGGGGAGGGACCTCCTGACTCTCCCTGCAACTGGGCCCCAGTCAGGTTTGGCATTTGCAAATGTGGGCCTCATGGGGAAACATTATGGGGCTACTTCTATCTTTTATCATCAGCCTATTTACTTGGTTGGCTTCTATCTTTTCAGTTGGAGACTTTGTTTCTTTGTTTATTCCACCTATTATTGGTCGTGCTGTGTCATTCTTGGGGTTGCAGGGGTTGATGTCTACTTTGTGCGATCTGTTTGACTTGTTTGTACCTCCAGCGATCACCCATATACTGACTTTTCTGTGCAATAGAATCTGGTTACTGGTTTGTTCTATTGCTGGCTGTGTCCTTTGTGCTAGGCCTAGTAATCGGCAAAACAAAATTGGCAATGAGAATGGCTCTGTCTGAAGTTCCCCGTTGGGAAGATCCCGTGTACAGTTTGCTGGCTCTTAAATGGGTTAAATTTGGGGGACCATGTGAACAGTGAGAGAAGCGGTTGGCAGAGGCTGAACCGCAGGATGTATTAGAAACTATTCAAAAGTTCTCCAATAACAAGGCATGGGATGCCATAACTTTCGGAAACGGGGATGGATTTTGTTGACGGCATATAAGAAACAGCACCAGCAGAAAGAACAATTACTGATAGAATGTTCCTGCATGCAAGATCAGATTGTAACTAGAATTTTTAAATAAGCTCCTTACTGACAAGCTGGAAACTCGCCAAGCTGTTCCTGAGAAGGCTACAGTGCAAGTTGCCCAGTGTAAACGTGGGAAGAGAAGGGGGCAATTTAATCATAAGAAGGTGGCCTATCGTAAGCTGTTCAGTTTCTACCGAGGCCCAATACCAGGCTAACAGGTCATCGAGAAATACTACCTAAAGCTCGACAAAAGATCCTTGACTTTGCAAAACCACAGAATAAGAAAGAGGCACAGAGATTTATCGGGCTGTTCGGTTTCTGGAGATAACACATTCACCATTTAGGACAGTATTTTGGCCCCATTATACAAGGTGACCAGAAAGAAATATGAATTTGAATGGGGGAATGAGCAGCAGGCTGCCTTTGAGTTGGCTAAAGAGGTTATTCAAAGGGCTTAGACTTATGGCCCATGCAGGAAGGCGAAGTAGAACTGAACGTATCTGTAAATGGGTCATATGCTAATTGGAGCCTCTAGCAAAAACAAGGGAGGAGAAAAGTCCCCTTGGGATTTTGGGGAAGAAAGTTGCCAGAGGCAGGGAACAACTACACACCCTTTGAAAAGCAACTGTTAGCCTGCTATTGGGCCTTGGCAGAAACTGAACAGCTTACGATAGGCCACGAAGTGGCTCTGCGCCCTGAAATCCCTATTATGCAGTGGGTTAAAAGCTCCCCAAAGACCCACTGAATAGGGCATGCTCAGGAATCCAGTATTATCAAATGGAAATGGTACATCCAGGACAGAGCAAAGGTGGGATCTGGTGGTGTTGGTGCCCTCCATGAACAAATAGTGGCTGCCCCCATGCAGGATCAAGAGGTAAAGCCTGATCCTATAGTTGAGCTGGAATCCCCCGTGCAATGGGGAAAGACCCTGGATCAATTGCTACCTCTTGAAAGGGAATACACATGTTTTACAGATGGGTCAGCTAAATATATAGGAGGGAAAAGGTTTTGGAAGGCAGTGGCTTATCACCCTCACTCGGGAAAATTTCTGGAGACCACAGGAGAAGGGGAAAGTAGCCAATATGCTGAGTTATATGCAGCATATATGGCTTTAAAACAAGAGGATTTAGGGGAGTATCACCTGTATACCGATTCTTGGTCAGTGGCTAATGGTTTGGCTACTCGGTTGCCAACATGGATAGCCAAGGACTGGAAAATTTATTCTAAAACGGTCTGGGAAAAGGAAATATGGAAGGATATTTGGGAACTAGTTCAAAGAACAAAGGTGACAGTGTTTCATGTCGACGCTCATAGCAATATAAATTCACTTGAGCGACTTTACAATTGTGTTGCCGATAACCGAGCAAAGATTTCCCAAGCCGGACTGGAGTTCCCTCAGGAAGGGGACAATGAAGGCTTGGCGAAATGGGCACACCAAAATGTGGGCATCTTGGGGAGAGGGCCACTTACAAGTGGGCCCAAGAGCGTGGCATAGTTATGTCACTGGACATGATCAAAACAATAATTGCCCAATGCCCTGTGTGCCAACACACTCATAAACGCCCGGTACCAAATATCGTAAAAGGAGAACTGGGAAGAGGGAAATTGCCAGGACAAATCTGGCAAATGGACTACATCAGACTTTACCCCAGGACCGAGGGTGCAAATACATCTGCACCGCTGTAGACACATACTCGGGATATTTAATAGCTTATCCCTGCAAGAAAGCCACACACCATAGTACTACTTGCACCATAGATATAATGATTTTGTACTATGGGATCCCCTTACAAATCCAAACTGATAATGGGTCTCATTTCTGAAACAAATTAGTACAACAATATGCGGAGCAGCATAATATTCAGTGGGTCTTCCATATACCATACTATCCACAGGCTGCAGGATTAATTGAACGAATGAATGGGCTATTGAAGGAGCAGTTAAAAAAGCTGGGGAATGGAAAGCTATCCCGATGGAGGACTAACCTCACAGATGCGCTCCATACCCTCAACAATAGGCCCATTGGGGAGATGGAGACGCCCTTGATGCGTCTGACTACGCCCAGTCTCCAGATACAGACTTTAACGGTAACTGAAATGTTGATCTACTGGGAAATTGTCCCGGGTGTGATGGCTCCCTACCGGGCCACTCCAGAGGCTGCTGGGCTAGATCATTATGCATTAGAACTGGTAAAGATAAATCAAAGCCAGACAAGGGTTATTAACACCGGGATCGGAGTCCAAATTCCCCCAGGACACTTTGGTGTGATAACGGCTCTCTCAAACTTAGCCCTGAAAGGCGTTCATGTCACGGGAGGAGGGATTGATGCTGACTATCAAGGAGAGATTAAAGTAATCCTTTTAAATAATGGTGAAGAAGATTTGGTTATTCAACCCAAGGATAGAATAGCACAACTATTAATATTACCAATTTTGAAAACAACAGTGAGGAGGGGGGACCCACCCCAAGTTACTACTGTTCGTGGAGACAAAGGATTTGGATCCACAAACTTTAGTAATGGTACAAAGGTATGGGTCCAAGGGCCGAGTGGGCCCCCTGAGCCAGCTGAAGTGACAGCTGTAGGAAAAGATAACACCATCCTAATTATGAGACCTGGACAGGAAAAATGGGAACATGTCCCTGCAAATAAATGTTATTTGTGGGAATAACTAAATGGTATAGAGTTTTGTCTTGTAGGTCTTGCGCGGCGTTGCCAGGGGTGTGAGAACATTTATGTGAAGAAAATGTATACTGAATCTGATCTTGTGGATTGCAATGTGATTTAATGCTGAACTGTGCGGAGTAGATGAACTCAGCTCCAGACTACAGTCAACCTGGCCTATCGTGGCATTCTGGAAATGTGACTGAACCTGATCTTCCAATGAAAAAGAGTGTGACAGTGAAAATATGAAGCAAAGACCAAGACGACTGCAGCAGCATCTGTAGTTGATGGACTCAGGTTAATGTAAGATAAAGAAAGATGACTGTACACCTACGGATGGTATGAAGCCCGTGGTCCACCCATATGTCAAAGGGCCGAATGAAGTGCTGGAGTCTGAACCTCAAGCCCTGAATTAAGATTGACATATGGGTGGTTTCCCACAGTCCTTCAAAAGGAGGGGATGAGTTTGCCTTTTGGCTTTCCTCCAAGGTGCAGCCGACCTTGTAGGGAAAGCCCATGGGTAAACAAGCCCCAGGTGCCCCGCATTGGGTAAATGTGTGCCAGGTGTCATGCTTTGGGCATAAAAGCTGGGACCACTTGCAGGAAGGGTGGAGTGTCTGTCTGTGAGGTGGGTGTGTTCTGCAGAGTTTCCTTGTTGGGGAGGGACCTCCTGACTCTCCCTGCAACTGGGCCCCAGTCAGGTTTGGCATTTGCAAATGTGGGCCTCATGGGGAAACATTATGGGGCTACTTCTATCGTATATGATCAACCTATTGACTTGGTTGTCTCCCATTTCTTCTATGGGAGACTTTGTTTCTTTGTTTATTCCACCTATTATTGGTCGTGCTGTGTCATTCTTGGGGTTGCAGGGGTTGATGTCTACTTTGTGCGATCTGTTTGAGTTGTTTGTACCCCCAGCGATCACCCATATACTGAATTTTTTGTGTGCAATAGAATCTGGTTACTGGTTTGTTCTACTGCTGGCTGCATCCTTTGTGCTAGGCCTAGTAATCGGCAAAACAAGTTATTTGAAATTAAATGCAGTACTAAACATAGAAAGTCTGTGAGACTTAGTTTATGGATTATAATCAAACCCAGGAACTGCTTTTCCACATCTCTCTACTTGTCTGTCATATAAGCAGCTGTGGAATCACTTTCCGTTTGTGGCAAGGATCTCCTCTTTGTACTATCTTTAACCACACTAGCCAAAGCTCTAGGTTGGCTGCAGGTTCACTGGCTGGAGAATTAGTTCATCACTGAGAGAGAGCGTCATAACTGTAAGCCATAGAGTTTGCGTTGGCTTCTCGGATATAAACTTTTACTAAATGACATTCCATACTTCAAAAGAGTATTTTAGTCTTATCAGCAGAATTTTCAACCCAACACAGTTATGGTGTAAGGAGACTCCTAAACAAAGTGCCATTTGTATTTTGATAGAAATATGAGCCAAATCTATTACAACCAAGAATGAACATTATCCCCATCAGCATCTTTGTATGTTCTTTATGAATCTGTGCTTCGTTTTCTGATTAAAACTGGTTATTTCTATTCTGCATCCTCCAGAAAATTTGAGAAGCAGCATGAGATGGCGCCCTGATGGTGGAAGACACATTAAAGGCAGAGGTACCGAGTACCTTCTTTGCCTCGGTCTTCACTACTAAAGCGGTCTCTCGTGAATCCCGAACCGTGGAGGCAAGAGAGAAGGTCTGGAGAGACGAAGACTTTCCCTCGATAGAGGAAGACTGCATTAGAGACCACTTGGCCAAACTGGACATCCATAAGTCTGTGGGCCCTGATGGGATGCACCGGTGAGTGCTGAAAGAGCTGGCAGATGTTTTTGCTGGGCCACTCTCTATCATCTTTGAAAAGTCGTGAAGAGCAGGAGAGGTGCCTGAAGACTGGAGGAAGGCCAATATCACTGCAGTCTACAAAAAGGGCAAGAAGGAACACCCAGAAAACTACAGGCCAGTTAGTCTCACCTCCATCCCTGGGAAGGTGATGGAGCAACTCGTTCTGGAGGTTGTCTCCAAAAATATTGAAGAACAGAAAGTTATTGGGAGAGGTCAATATGGATTTACCAAGGGTAAATCATGCTTGACCAATCTGCTAGCCTTCTATGATGTTATAACAGGTTAGCTGGATGAGGGGAGAGCAGCAGATGTCATCTACCTTGATTTCAGCAAGGCTTTACACTGTCTCCCATAACATCCTCATTAGGAAGCTCAGGAAGTGTGGGTTAGATGAGGGGATGGTGAGGTGGATCGAGAGCTGGTTGTGTGACAGATCCCAGGGGGTTGTGATCAATGGAGCAGAGTCGAGTTGGAAGCCTGTAACCAGTGGTGTCCCCCAGGGGTCAATACTCGGTCCGGTCTTGTTCAACATATTCATCAATGACCTGGACGAGGGGACAGAGTGTATCCTCAGCAAGTTTGCTGATGATACCAAGTTGGGAGAGGTGGCTGACACGCCAGAGGGCTGTGCTGCCATCCAGCGGGACCTGGACAGGCTGGAGAGCTGGGCAGAGAAGAACCTCATGAGGTTCAATAAGGGCAAGTGTAGGGTGCTGCACCTGGGGAAAAAGAATGCCAGGCACCAGTATAGGTTAGGGGGAACCTCCTGGAAAGCTGTTCCAAGGAGAGGGATCTGGGAGTCCTGGTAGACAGTAAATTATCTATGAGCCGGCAATGTGCCCTTGCCGCCAAGAAGGCCAATGCCACCCTGGGCTGCATAAGGCAGTGTGTGGCCAGTAGGTCGAGGGAGGTCATTCTCCCCCTCTACTCTGCCCTGGTGAGGCCGCAACTGGAATACTGCATCCAGTTCTGGGCTCCCCAGTTGAAGAGAGACAGGCACCTACTGGAGGGAGTCCAGCGCAGGGCAACAAGGATGATTGGGGTATTGGAACATCTCCCCTATGAGGAAAGGCTGAGAGAGCTGGGACTCTTTATCCTGGAGAAGGCTGAGGGGTGATTTAATTAATGTTTATAAATACCTAAAGGGTGGGTTGAGGGAGGATGGAGCCAGACTCTTTTCAGTGGTTCCCAGTGACAGGACTAGGGGCAACGGACACAAGCTGGAACACAGGAGGTTCCATTTAAATATGAGGAAGAACTTTTTTTCAGTGAGGGTGCCAGAGCACTGGAACAGGCTGCCCAGAGAGGTTGTGGAGTCTCCTTCTCTGGAGATTTTCAAGACTCGCCTGGATGCAGTCCTGAGTGATGTGCTCTAGAGGATCCTGCTTTTAAGCAGGAGAGTTGGACTAGATGATCTCTGGAGGTCCCTTCCAACTCTGAATATTCTGTGATTCCATGAATGACTGGAGTAGACAGGAAGTGATAATGAGTTAAGGTGTAGGAAGACTGTTAGATCAGTGAACTGTGCCTTCTCTAGCCCAGTTATTCCCATTGGGATGATATTCATGTGTCTGCTTACTGTTTAAGCCCTGTTTTGAAGGCCTACATAACTTTTTAACTGTCCCATGAACTGGTCCTGCTCTGCCGACTGAGCTTCACTTCAGTAAGTGAATGTCAATACTCCGGGCTAAACCATAGCAGTTAGTATATCACCCAGGGCTCCCTCCCCAGGTGGGAAGGAGAATCGGGTAAAAAGAGGAAAAGGCCCATGAGCAGAAGTATGAACAGTTTTAATATTATAACGATATTGAGACAACAAGGGTTCTACTCAGGCTGGTTCTCAATGCTGACAGCAGGAACAGAGGACCACCCACGAGGAGCCTCAGGGAGAGGAGGAGGAACCCCCCCCTCCCTGAGCTCCCTCCTTTTATAATGAGCATGATGAGGTGGTATGGGATACATCTGTGAGTCAGCTGCCTTGAGTGGATCTCCCAGCTGACTCAGGGCTACTCATGGCCTGCCTGCATGGCTGGCCCATGAGTCAGTGCCTGGGGAACCAGGACAAGAATATAAATCATTTTTTTTATTTTGCATATATCTTCATATATTTGCTTATATACTTTTGCATATAAATGTAGTTTTGCATTTATCTGTTTCAACAAAGAAATTGTAATTCACTTTTGTATTCAGCTACGCATTATTATTATATAATGCATATGATTGTATAAATCAGAAATGCAGTACAAAAACAGCCTAGAATGCAAGACAATCCAATGAATTTATCTACCGAAATTTAAAAAACCAACCAAACAAAAAACCCAAAAACAAACAACCCCTCCCCCCCAAACAAAACCCAACAACACAAAAACCCAAGGAAGAGACTTGAATGCATACTGGTACCCTTGCAGGTTTCATTTTAAAATGTGTGTTTGATCTCGAGTTTACTATATTCCCTTTGTGTAATGCCAAGCAATTCATAGATGACAGCTGTTAGTTCAGCAAAAATAGCCAAGCAGTAATATAAAATATCATCATGTAGAACACATTCTATTGAGGAGAAAATAATAAAGTTAACAGCAGACTAGAAAACGTTATGGAACTGACACAAAGGATCTAGGAATGACAGATTAAAATTTGACAATTTATCGTCTTTCTATTTATTAGTTGGTCATGTTAATACTATTTGTTGCAGTTTGTCTGCCATGGAGATGACCAAAGAAGAAACACTAATATTTTCCCTTTACTTTTTGAATCAAGCAACAGTTTTACTTCTTCTTAGGCAAAAAAGTTTGGGTGTTGGTCCATGCATCTCAAATCTTACTATACAAGATATGTGAGACAAGTATCTCTTCTCTCCCTGAGTTCTTTCTTTAGTTGTGTGAATCTTTGGTGAAATAGTTTAGTGTTTGCTGAGATTACTGCAAATAAATTTCATCCTAACCTTTAGAAAAACTGTGCAAATATTTGAAAAGTAAATATATATGTGTAATAAATGGCCAGGTTTTGCCTTGCCTGTCTGTGATATGAAGTGTCTGAAGGAAGAGAGAGTGAAAAGGAAATGTGTTGTTTTTTTCTCTTCTGTAGTGAAGCAGGATTGCGGCCAGCAACTTTCAGGGAGGAATTTAATGAATTTCAATAAGAGTGTAGCGTCCTGCATCTGGGGAAGAACAACCTCATATATCAGTACAGGCTGAGGGCTGTGCTGCTGTAGAACAGCTCTGGGGAAAAGAACCTGAGAGTCCTGGTAGACAGCAGGCTGACCATGAGCCAGCAATGTGCCCTCATGGCCAAGAAGGCCAACGGCATCCTGGGGTGCATTAAGAGGAGTGTGGCCAGCAGGTCAAGGGAGGTTCTCCTCCCTCTCTTCTCTGCCCTGGTGAGGCTTCATCTGGAGTACTGTGTCCAGTTCTGGGCTCCCTAGTTCAAGAGGGACATGGAGCTACTGGAAAGAGTCCAGTGCAGGGCCACTAAGATGATGAAGGGGTTGGGGCATCTCCCATATGAGGAGAGGCTGTGGGAACTGGGTCTGTTTAGCTTGGAGAAGAGGAGGCTGAGGGGAGAATCTCATTAATGCTTATAAATATCTCAAGGGTGGGTGTCAGGAAGACGGGGCCAGACTCTTCTCAGTGGTGTCCAGTGACAGGACAAGGGGCAGTGGGCACAAACTGGAACACAGGAGGTTCGATCTTAACATAAGAAAACACTTCTTTACTGTGAGGTTGACAGAGCACTGGCACAGGCTGCCCAGAGAGGTTGTGGAGTCTCCTTCTCTGGAGACATTCAAAACCTGTCTGGATGTGTTCCTGTGTGATCTACTCTAGAATCCTGCTCTGGCAGGGGGGTTGGACTAGATGATCTTCAGAGGTCCCTTCCAACCCCTACCATTCTGTGATTCTGTGTAACTGTTGACTGTATTTGTTGTGGGTCTTGAAATAGCAGGGGAAGCAAAGTCAGACATAGAGCTCCAGTTCTTTGGTACTTGTTCATGAATCCCAGCATGGCTGGACCTTGGAAGGTAGTGCAGTAACTTGGGTAGCATCCTTTGATAGTGTGGAAGGGCAGTCGGCTGTGGAAATGCATCTTCCCATGGAGTGAAACTGCTTTTTCCTTGGACACTATTTCGTGAATATGATCGAGCAGTCAGTTTAGCAATTGCTAAGCAAGGGACTGGCTCTGAAAACTGAAGCAAGGAGCACATCAATGTTGACAAATACTCTCAGCAAGATCAGAAGGTGAATAATGGTTTGGAGTTTTGACCCATAAATAACCAGGCTGGGCTTATTTATTAACACAAAGTACAAATCTCCTTTTGGCTGTAGGCCAAATTATCCTTTGTAGATGCCAGTAGGTTTTTATAGTTTTATTTATTTCACATGTAAGTGCTATACCTTCTTTTATTTACATGAGTATGGGTATAAACTATTATTACTATCTCCATGACTAAAACAAGCTAAAATCTTTGTGCCTTCACCGGAGAAGATACTTTTTTTATTTTTTTTTTATAACCTTATTTATCTTTTCAGAAGCACTTCATACGAAATGGAGGTTCAAGATATTATCTCTTGATAATCTCAGTTATTTCTCAGAACTAAAATAATAAAATTATAGAAACACAGAATAATTTAGATTGGAAGGAACCTCTGGAGGTCATCTGATCTAATCCCTGCTTAGATGAGATTGCTCAGGGCCTTTTCCAAGCAATTTCTGAATATCTCAAAATGTGACAAAACCACAATTTTTCCTGGAAATTTGTTCCAGTGATTGATTGCTTCCACAAAACAAACAAAAAATTCTTATATCTAGTCAAAATTTCCATGTCATAACTTTATATTTATTACCTCTTATACCTACGTCTTCAAGAAAAGTTTGGCTCTGTCTTCTCTCTATGTTCACATGAGGTACTTGAAGACAGCAGTAAGCTCCCCTTCTCCCCACCTTAACCTTGTAAACTCAGGGCTGAACAAGCCAATTTCTTTCAACTCTTTGTCATGTATCATCTGCTTTAGTCAGTTTATCATCTTGGTCATCTTCCGATGGACTCACTTGAGTACGTCAAGGTCTTTTTTACTCTGCGGAGTTCAAAACTGGAAGCAGTACTCCAGCTGCAGCCTCACAAGTCATGACTAGAAAAGATCAATCACACATTACTGATTATTCCTAAGAAGGCTGAAATTGCCTTCAAGCGAACTGTTGCAATGAAGGGTTAAACACCGGAGAGCTCATGCTGACGTGAGTGACAACACAGTCTCTGTTCCAAAGCAAGGGACTGTTCAGTATAGCTGAACATCACCATCAGGAGAACTTAGCCCAAAGCTTTGCTGATGGTGCAAGAGTCTGAATAGGTTGCAGTTTGCTTTTTCACATCAGTATGGGCTTTGCAGTGCTGACAGAGGTGTAATCTTTTGCTAGTAAGCAAACGAGAGTTGGGTGCATTACAGACTGATACTAACAAAGAGGAAACATAAGCAACATCATTTTTCTCATGGTACTCATTGTTAAAGCAATAAACAACTGGCTGCTAAAAGTGATACCAATGTGATTTTTCTAGTTAAATGAAAATAAATGAGTATTGAACTTGCTTAGCTGCACAGAGGTAATTCTAAATTCTAATACTGTAGGTGAAATTCTAGGATTTTAGAGAAAGTTAGAAAACTCAAATTGCTTGGCTCTATAGAGAAGAACTGCAGAAAGCAAAATTCTGCTTTTTTTTAGAAAGGACAGCAATTGAGAATAAAAATGACATCATCTCATATATTTTTGTCCTAATTCAGAGAAGGCATCTGTGTGAAAGTTACAGTTTGGAAAGTGAGTGTAAGTTAGTGTAACTTATATATTGGGTGAATGAACACCTGGAGAGGTTGGGTAATACCAGAAGTAGAACAAACAAAAAACCCCGATGTTTAAAAGTTTCAGGATAAGCCAGAAGAAAGCATTTTAAGCTTAAACCTTTCTTTGCTGCCATTTGCATTTCTATCAAGATGAGTGCCTTGAGATAGCAGACAGTTGTATGCAATCTTCCAGTTTTTTATTTGGAGAACAGTCATAGGTCTACTTTTAGTAGGAAACAGCTCTATATGAAAAACCTATAAAGATGCTACTGAACCCTTTGCGTTTCTACACAGCAGAGAAAGCTGCCTCTGGAGTCTTTGCTTGTTAGATCTGCAACTGTCTACTCACGGACTGTGTACCTCAGCATGTGTTAGGTTTTTCTTACTCTTACTAAGCTGAGAATTTCCCGGGACCCCCTTTTTTCATGGTGGCAATATTTTGCAACCAGGAGAGACATTGGCTGCTGCCTTCCAAATCTTGTTCATTTTGGAACAGTCTCATCTTTTTTTTAGTGCTTTAAGCACTTTCTGAAACCTTTCACATTCACAAAATGAGCAACCTTGGTTCAGCATCCTAAGTTACAGAATTAAACTTAAACATGAGCATGTATATCACCCACATAAAAAAAGCTGAAATACACTGTATTTCTGCCCTTTAAATGTTTTATGGAACAGTATTTCTGGATCTAGCTGTGAGCAGTAGGAGCAAATGCAACTGCATTTCTTCATAAAAATGGAACATACCCGGCTTTTGGAGACTGCTTGTGTCAAAAAATATGTTTGGAAATGGATGTAAGAAAGGCCTTAGCCATACTAGAGATACTTGTTCCTAGTAGAGCACTGGAAAAGTTTAAGCTTCTATATTAATGAAAATATTCATCTTTCATTATAATGAACTGTATTCTTAGATCATGTACATTGCAGTCATGTCTCCAGTAATGTCTTGTTTTGTAAAAATATGAACAGGATATACCAACTAAAAATGCTGTGCTTGAAATCACTTTTTAGTGTTTTTCAGATGCCAATATGACTTGGTGTCCAGTTTTAAGCAGCAAACTTTCCCTTAGTTTAAAGCAACAACTTTCGGGTTTTTTTTTCTAGCTTTGTCCTTTTATTTATTTATTTATTTACATGTTTTTCTTTCTCTTATCCATTTGTTATTTAATACATGGACTATCCCTTCATATTAACAGAGGCAGAACTGTGGTAATGCTCTGACCATAATCTATTTATGTAACAGTTTGGGCTAGGTTCTCCTTCTTTTGCAAAGGAGAATAGCTTCCTTGAGCGGGTGTATATCTCTTCTTGTTACATGAATTGTATGGATTATGAAACATTTTGCTCTCAGTTTGGTGAGGATCTGCAGTAAAGTACTGTTGGGGGGTTTTTAGCAAGCAATGGTCATGTGAGCAATCCAACCTTCGAGCCTGACCCGGATGCAGAAGCAGGATGGGAAGCTGGGAAAGGTGTGACGGTGTGAATGCATGCTTTAAAGTCACAAATCAATTTATGCCACGATAGTGCTGTTAACCAATTAGTAGCTAGAAGAGTCTCGTGAAGAGTCTTGTGACTTAGTGCTCTGTCTATATAAACCGGGTTGTAACGCCATTAAACTGCCTTTCACGAGATTTATTAAGTCTCTGTGTGATTGCTTGCCATGACTTCCCGCAACTGGCGCCCGAACAGGGACCCTCAGAACCGCTGCTAGAAGCTGATGCTGTCAGCGTGAAGAAAAGCAGACGGAGAGGGTAGAAAAGCCGACCGAAAGTTGTCGCTGCCCCGGCGACAGTCGCTCCGCAGTGCCCAGCGGACGGAGACGGTGCGCACTGAAGGACAACTGGTCCTGTTCTGAATCTCACTAAAAAAGGTCAGTGAGCGGTTGGGGAGGAGATGGGGTTTACGCTTACCAAAGTGAAGGAAGCAGTAATTAAGCTCCTCCAAGATATACTCTCTGTGAGAGGAATTTCTTAGGACGCACAAGCCGTGAAGGCTCTGCTGCAGTGGGCACGGGACAGAAACTTGATATCCGGGGTGAAAACAGCGTTTGAGCTGTCTGCCTGGGAAGCCATAGGCACGAGTCTGTGGGATGAAGTTAGTAACGGAGGAAAGAGTGGCAAAGAAGCCTATAAACGTTCAGCGCTGTGGAAACAAATAAGAGAGACTTTGAGCACAATGAAAGGGGAATGGGCTGCTGCTGCTGCTGCATATGTGGCTTTGACTCCCGGGGAGGAGAAAAAGGGGGGGGCAGACCCTGCACCCATGGCGGTTTCGTCTCCTTTTAATCCCTTCGCGCAGAATTTCGCGATTCCAGGTCCTCGGAACTTCACCTCCCGAGTTGGGCGTTCCACCTCTGCCCCGCTGCCGCCCCCCGCCCGGCCTGCGCCGCTGCCGCCGGCGCCGCCTGCGCCGCTTGCACCGCCCCCTGCTTCACCTGGCGGAGCTCTGCCAGGCAGCGCCGCGCTTCTGAGCCTGAAACAGACCTAGACGAATGCGGAAGTAACAACAAAGGAAAAATCAGCAGTGGGTGGTCCATTATGCAGATCAGGGGCGGGTACTTATCCACCGCTCCCTTTTTCACCGGCCCTGTCATCCCCGCCCTCGGGTGACGATACCAGCCCCGAGGACAGCCCCGACCAGCCCTCCCCAGCAGTGGACGAATGCATGAAAGATGTGATGGCACGCCTCGGCGAGCTAGAATTACAGCATCACACCCTAGCTGAAAAAACAGCGGTTGCTGCTTCACTGGACAGATCTAAAACTTTTAACCCCTTCACGCCAGAAGGCGTTTCTCCACAAGCCTCAGCTCTGCAACCACCTGCCCCGCCGCTGCCGCCTCCAGAGCATCTCTTCGCTGGAGCCAAAGATCCTCAGGAATCCACTCAGCGCTGGAGAGGAATCATCAAAGATGCAATTGTTGCGGGGTCTTTTCTTCCGCAGGCTTTCCCTGTTATTTTATCCCCAACAGGTCAAAAGTGGGAGGCTTTTGATTGGAAAATGCTAGAGAAAGCTCGGTCTGCCATTGCGCAGTATGGGTTGCAGTCACAGCTCACTCAACAAATAATTTGCTATATTTTCACTTCTGATTTGTTGATTCCAGCTGATAGTACACAGGTTGCAAATGTTTTGCTTACTCCATCACAACAGCTCATGTTCCAAAGAACTTGGCAGAGATTTTGTGATGCGGAGCAAGCTAAACCACGCCAACAAACTGACCCATTATATGGAATTCAGGCCCAAATGCTATTGGGTATGGGCCCTTTTGCCTCTGTACAAATGCAGTCTCAATTTTCAACACAAGTTCTGCAGTTATCTCAACAACTAACACTGCAGGCCATTTTTTCAGTGCATGAGCCAGGGAAGCCCTATGGGTTCACGCATGTCAAGCAAGGGCTAAATGATAGCTACACAGAGTTTGTAGACAAATTATATTCTGCCATTGACAGTCACCCTGATCTTAATGAGGCCATGAAACAGCAAATGTTCAAAATGCTGGCCTTTGATAATGCCAATGAAAAAACCAAACGGGTCTTAGGGACGCTACCAAAAAATTCAGAGGTAGCTGATATGATTGAATTGGCTGAACGCACCACACAGATGAACAATGCGGCCTATGTTGCTGCTGCCTTGAAAGGAGCTATTGCTCCTACTATGAAAGGAGCCATTGCACCCTTGTTAAAACAAAAAAGGGGCAAAGAAAATAAAGAAAAGAGGTGTTTTAATTGCGGCAAACTAGGTCACTGGAAAAGTCAATGTAAAGCTTCAAAACAATCAAAATGGTGTGTTCATTGTCAAAAGAATACTCATGACACATCAGAATGCAATACTAAACGTAAGGGAAACTGGAACAAGAGTGCCACGCCCTCTTGCGCGACGACACAAATTCAGGGGGCTTGGGCAGCATCCCAACAGCAAGGGATGCCTCGAAACCATTCCCTCCGCCACGGCAGGAAGTGCCGGAGTGGACGTGGAATCAGCTGTAGACGTCACTCTACAAGACACCGGAGTGCGTCTAATAGATAGCAATATTCAAGGGCCATTAGGTCGTGGTCTTAGTGCCTTATTGTTAGGGAGATCTTCCACCTCTAGACGGGGTATTTTTGTTTTGCCTTGAGTAATTGATGCTGACTTTGTAGGGACTGTAAAAATAATGGTTTACTCATTAACACCACCTGTTTTCATTCCAAAAGGTAGCCGCATAGCTCAACTGTTTCCTTTTAAATCTTGTGTTCCTCGACCGGGTATAGCAGAACGAGGAGACGGGGGATTCGGCTCAACAGGATCGCCGCAAGTATACTTGTCTTTAGACATAGCAAAAGCCAAACCTGAATGTGTGATAATCATGATAGCAAAAAATGGCCAGAAAAAACAGGCAAAAATACTAATCGACACAGGGGCTGATGTGACAATCATCTCAACATTACAGTGGCCTGATACATGGCCTACAGTTTTTGCTCCATCCGGTATTTATGGAATTGGCGGAACACAGTCAACCCAAATTAGCAAAGAGGTGATTGCATTTCAGTTTCCTGACGGTGTAATAGTTACTACCAGACCCTACATCATGAATGTGCCTATTACACTAATTGGCAGAGACTTACTAAGTCAAATGGGAGCTCAAATTGTAACTCAGCCTATTTAGTGGCGGCCGCTGCTGAGCAGCCAATCCTGAAATTGAAATGGAAAACAGAAGAACCAGTATGGATAGATCAGTGGCCGCTTACACACGAAAGGCTGCTAAAAGTCAGAGAACTAGTAGAGGAGCAATTAAAAGCAGGACATATTGTTCCTTCAAACAGCCCCTGGAACACACCGATTTTCACTATTCCCAAAAAAGGTGGGAAATGGAGATTGTTGCATGATTTACGGGCAGTTAATGCAGTTATGGAAAATATGGGATCCTTGCAGCCAGGTTTGCCATCACCTGTTATGCTGCCCGAGGACTGGGATTTACTGATTATTGACTTGAAAGATTGTTTCTTCACAATTCCACTGTGTAAAGATGATGTAGAAAAGTTTGCCTTTTCGGTTCCCTCTGTTAACAAGGCCGAACCGGCAGAAAGATATCATTGGCTGGTCTTGCCTCAAGGCATGAAAAATTCTCCTATCATGTGCCAGGCATTTGTTGCCTGGGCCTTAGGACCAATTCGAAAGAAATATTTGCAATTGATAATTTATCACTATATGGATGAGATATTAATTGCTGGGAAACATTTGCAAAAAGAAACCATTTTAATAGCGATGACCAGAGAACTAGAGAAGAGGGGGTTAAAAATTGCCCCTGAAAAAATTCAACAGCAATCACCTTGGAAATATTTGGGCTGGATCATCACAGGAAGTAGTGTCAGACCACAAAAACTAGAAATCAAATCAGACATCAAAACGCTCAATGATATCCAGAAGCTGGTTGGCGATATTCAATGGGTAAGAGGTATCTGTGGCATAACATATGATGATTTAAAACCTTTAATTCAGTTATTAGGCACCTCTACTCAAGCTAACAAGAAACGTGAGCTTGGTCCTGAACAGCAGTGTGCACTGAGCACAATCAGTGAAAAAATATCCCAATGTCATGCAGCTCGGTTTAATCCTCAGTATCCTATTATCCTTATGATTGTCAATTCACAACAAGGTAGAGATTGGCCACTTGCCCTCATCATCCAATGGGTGCAGGAAGGGCCAAATCCTTTATGCATTTTAGAGTGGATATTTTCTCCAATGAGGCAGAGAAAAACCGTTGTGACACGAATTGAAATAATTGCACAATTAATTATGAAAGGACGATCTAGAATTCAAGAAATAGCAGGAGCGGATCCACAATCAATTATTGTGCCATTGGTTCAGGAATATTTAGAATGGCTCATTAGAAATTCTCTTGCTTTGCAAATTGTCTGCGCAGATTTCTCGGGTCTCCTCACAAATGTTTATCCTGCTCACCGCATGATCCCTATGCTGCAAAACCAGACCTTTGAGGAACAGCCTTATCGGTCTGAAACATCGGTAAACGGTATCACTGTTTTCACTGATGCAGGAAAGAAAACTAAAAAGGCAGGAGTCACCTGGGAAAAGGAGCCTGGTCAATGGAATAGTCACATCATCCAGGGAGGGACTATAGACTCCTTGCAGACGTTAGAACTCCGAGCTGTAATATGGGCATTTCAACATTGGAATGATCAACCACTGAATATTGTATCAGACTCTCTCTATGTGGTTGGAGTAGTGTGGCGCATTGAAAGGGCTATGCTTCGTGAGGTCTTGAATAAGCTGCTTGCTGAGCTGTTGCGAGAATTGTTATTGACCTTAAATGACAGACGTCACTCATATTTCATCACCCATATTCGCAGTCACTTAATGACTGAAGGATTGGCCATTGGAAACAATAAGGCTGATCAATTGGTAGCTCCAGCTTGGACTGGTGCACCTGTAAATATTTTTGAGCAAGCAAAAAATTCCTATGCATTTTTCCACCAATCAGCAAAAAATGTTAGCATGACAATTTCATTTGCCCTTGACAGATGCACAAGGGATCGTGAAGTCCTGTCCAGCTTGTCAAAAAATAGGGTTTGGAGTTGGCCTCGGGGTCAACCCTAAAGGACTGCGGCCCTTGCAATTGTGGCAAATGGATGTGACACACATTGTAGAGTTTGGCAGATTGAAATATGTCCATGTTGTAATTGATACATTTTCTATGGCTGTATGGGCGACAGCTCAAACTGGAGAGACTGCTAAGCATGTTGAAAAACATCTATATTCCAGTTTTGCAGTTTTAGGAGTCCCATTATCCCTCAAGACTGACAATGGCCCTGCATATACCTCTCATAGATTTCAACAATTTTGTCTCGCTTGGGGTATTCAGCACACCACTGGTATTCCTCACTCCCCCACAGGTCAAGCAATGGTTGAACGAGCCCATCAAACTCTGAAAGATTTGCTTCAAAAACAAAAAGGGGGAGAGCCCAGTACCCCAGCAGAAAGATTAGCTAAAGCTGTGTATGTGCTAAATTACCTGCGTCTCACAGGAGAAAGAAAAGATCCACCTATGGTAATTCATAGTGCAGTTTTAAAAACCGGGTTAGATGAACAACAGAAAATTTTGGTGCAGTATAAAAATCTCAGCACAGGACTTTGGGAAGGACCAGCTGAAGTGAAACTAACTGGAAGAGGATATATGTGTTTGCTCACAGGTGAAGGTCTCCGTTGGATTCCTTCTAGATGGGTAAAACCATGGAAGGAGCCGCAGTGCCAAGACTCATCTGTAGAGGCTGTATCATCAAAATAAATTGTTAGAAGCCCCACACTATTAATCTCAGACAGAACACGTAGGTGACGTGGGCAAATCGAATTGGGAAATAATCTTTTTGTTTATCAATGGCCGCATCTGGCGACTTTCTTTTTTGAACATGTTTAATTAGAGTCTTAGAATCTGTGAAAATAGGCTAAGAGGTTTAGATAAAATAAGTTTATATTGAATTTGTTACTGAATGATAGTTATTAGGTAATGATCCCACCCCAGATAAGTAGTCAAGTAATAATAAGAGGCTATTTTAACACCACTGATGTCAGAACCAGATCCGCAGATGTCCTAGGTTGACATATGGGTGGTTCCCATGGTCCTTTAAGGACGAGGGGACAAGTTTGCCTTTTGGCTTTCCTTCAAGGTGCGGCCGGCCTTGTGGGGGGGAGCCCTTGGGTAAACAAGCCCCAGGTGCCCCACATTGGATAAATGAGTGCCAGGTGTCCTGTTTTGGGGACAGGGGCTGGGGCCACTTGCAGGAAGGGTGGAGTGTCTGTCTGTGAGGTGGACGCACCTTGCAGAAATTTCCTGTTGGGGAAGGACCTCCTGACCCTCCATGCAACTGGGCCCGCTCAGGTTTGGCATTTGCAAACAGGGGCTTCATGGGAAAACCATATGGGACTACTTCTATATAATCAGCCTATTGACTTGGTTGTCTCCCATTCCTTCTGTGGGAGACTTTGTTTCTTTGTTAAATCTACCTGTCATTGAATTCCACCTATTATTGGTTGCTATTGTATTAATGATTGTACTTTATGTTTTCGAAAAGGTAACAAGCATGATTACATATACCATGAAGAACGTATGGCTGGCTCAAGAAGAAAAAGGGGGAATTGTAGGAATGTATTTTAAAAGAAAATAACCATATAGTGAACCAGCCATACGAGATGTTGGCCTAGGCACGTAGCTGCATTCTAGAAGTTACTTCAGAGGAAGAAAAAATGAGAAAGAACAGTGACAGCTTGCAGGAGCGAACAGATAAGAGTGACCAATTGGACGCTGCGTGAGAAGAACTCAAGAAACAACGAGAGCTGAACTGACTTGCATGTTTGCCTCGTGCTAGAGACTTTTATCAAATTAGATAATGCGTGGCTGCGTGTAGGGATAGAAAACCTGTTTAAAAAGGGACAGACGGAATTAACTGAAGATTTAGATAATGTTATGCATGCTGTGTGGTAAAATAAGAATTGCTGTTAAAAATTTCTCTGTTATTAGCCTAGGTTAAGGTTATAAGATTTTAGATGAAATAAGTTGTATGAATTTGTTTAATCACTCTTTCTCTATTCATAAGCAACTGTAGCAGTTAAGAAAGATTATGAAGAACCTCACCATCATAATTTCCTCGTTGTTTCCATCATTGGGTTTGGATTGCTCAAAATTAAGAAGGGGGATTTGTTGGGGTGTTTTTAGCAAGCAATGGTCATGTGAGCAATCCAACCTTCGAGCCTGACCCGGATGCTGAAGCAGGATGGGAAGTTGGGAAAGGTGTGACGGTGTGAATGCATGCTTTAAAGTCACAAATCAATTTATGCCACAATAGTGCTGTTAACCAATTAGTAGCTAGAAGAGTCTCGTGAAGAGTCTTGTGACTTAGTGCTCTGTCTATATAAACCGGGTTGTAACGCCATTAAACTGCCTTTCATGAGATTTATTAAGTCTCTATGTGATTGCTTGCCATGACTTCCCGCAAAGTACAGCCTGGAGTGGTGTTGTGTTGCAATGCTGCCCCTCATATCCTCTCAAGGTATGTTTTTGCTGTATTCTCCATGGGCTTAGCAGGGGGTGGGAGGAATAAATGACATCCTAACTTTAAACAGCTTAAAATTATATCTTTCACCTTAATAGCACAGTTACTGAAGGCCCTGGCAAACCTGTAACATGCAGTATTCCAACACAGTGTGTGGGAATGAGGAGAAAAAAATGGACTTTGCACCATTCAGTGTGAATCAAACTGAAGACGTTTTGTTTACTTTGTCTGTCCCTTTTATACAATCTTACTTTCCCTAGACGCGGTCACGCATTATCTAATTGGTTAAAAGTCTCTAGCACAAGGTAAACATACAGCTTTGTTCAGTTCCCATTGGTTCTTAAGTTCTTCTCACGCAGTGTCCAATTGGTCACTCTCTTCTGTTCACTCCTGCATTCCTTAGGGAAGCGGTCATTGCTCTTTCTTATTTTTTCTTCCTTTGAAGTAGTTTCTAGAATGCAGCTATGTACCTAGGCCAACATCCCGTATGGCTGGTTCACTATATGGTCATTCTCTTTTAAATACATTCCTGCAATTCCCCCTTTTTCTTCTTGAGCCAGCCATACGTTCTTCATGGGCGTCTTTAATCATGCTTGCTGCCTTTTTGAAAACACAAGGTACAATCATTAATACCATAGTGACCAATAACAGGTGGAATTCAATAATAGGTGGAATTAACAAAGAAACAAAGTCTCTCACAGAAGAGATGGGAGATAACCAAGTCAATAGGCTGATCATATAGAAGTTGTCCCGTATTGTTTCCCCATGAAGCCTCCATTTACAAGTGTCAAACCTGACTGGGGCCCAGTTGCAGGGAGAGTCAGGAGGTCCTTCCCCAACCGGAAAACTCTGCAAAGTGCGTCCACCTCACAGACAGACACTCCACTCTTTCCTCAAGTGGCCCCAGCCCACGACCCCAAAACAGGACACCTGGCACTCATTTACCCAATGTGGGGCACCTGGGGCTTGTTTACCCAAGGGCTCCCCCCCACAAGGCCGGCTGCACCTTGAAGGAAATTCAAAAGGCAAACTCATCCCCTCCTTTCAAAGGACCATGGGAACTATCCATATGTCAACCTAGGACATCTGCGGATCTGGTTCTGACAGCCATGGTTTCACCCACTTTGCCAGTACCCATTTGGATCCATGATCTGTAACGACACATGCATATCCCCTTCCCCAGGTTATTAGCTGTGCCAGTCCTTCCCAAGCTCCTGTCACTCCATTTTTAACCATAACTTTACACTGTCCTTGTTTTACCTTGTCTAACTCCCCTTTCAATCCTGCTCCATGCTTCACGACTGGTGGTACTAGACTATCCTGTGGCAGACGTAAAAAGTTCAATACATATATAGCCTTATTCAATCTATCTGCAGGTGGCAGTCCTATTTCTCCCCCTTTTTGTTTTTGAAGCAGGCACTTGAGTGTCTGGTTCATCCGTTCTACAATAGCTTGACCCGTCGGAGAATGTGGAGTACCTGTAACATGTACTATGCCCCAAAGTTGGAAAAAGGACTGAGTGGATCGAGCCACATATCCCGGTCCGTTGTCGGTTTTGATTTCCTGTGGGATGCCTAGGGCCGCTATTGCAGAACACATGTACCTTTGAACATGCTTACTAGACTCTCCAGTTTGGGCTGTGGCCCATACAGCAAGGGAAAAGCAATCTACAGAAACTTGTACGTATTTCTGCCTACCTTTCATTACTAACTGTGCAAAAGCTTCTACTCGCGTAGTGATTGTGCGTTTTGGCTGCAGTGACAAAAACACCCATTCCAAAATGTGCAGTGGGTCCTTCCCTGTAATCCACTGCACTATCAAAGCTAAAGTATGTTGCCCATGACTAATAATCAATAGCCCTATCCCGTACTCGGGGTTCCAACGATGCGTGTAAGCTATGACAATCTTAGTGCTTATGTGATTTAGAGCTTGCTTTGCTTCTTCTGTTAATGTCCGAGGTGCCTCAGCACCACCTCCTCCTTTCAACAGTTTCATTAGCGGCGCTAGCTCTGCATTGGTAAGGCCACATACTGTCCTTACCCACTTAAGATCTCCTAACAATTTCTGGACATCATTTAGGGTACATACTTCTGTTCGAATTTCTAATTTTTTGGGCCTAATGGTTGCCTTGGTAATTTCCCAGCCAAGGTACCTCCACACCTCTGGTTTTTGTACCTTTTCAGGAGCTATTTGCAGTCCCCCTAATTTTAGCACTTGTTCCAGCTCAACTATCAACCGCTCCCCATTCAGTCTCTCCCCTGCTATCAAAATATCATCCATATAATGATATATGAGTAGTTTCAGATATGCTTTTCGTATAGGAGCAAGTGCCCAGGCCACATACAATTGACACATTGTGGGTGAATTATTCATTCCTTGTGGTAATACTACCCAGTGATATCTTTTCATGGGTTCACCTTTGTTTACTGACAGTACTGAAAAGGCAAATTTTTGATAATCCTCTGGGTGCAGTGGGATGGTAAAAAAGCAATCTTTCAAATCAATAATTAATATGTCCCAGTTTTTTGGAATCGTGTTCGGAGATGGTAGACCTGGTTGCAAGGCCCCCATATCCTCCATTACTTAATTGATTTTCCTAAGATCATGCAATAATCGCCACTTACCGCTTTTTTTTGGAACTGTAAATATTGGAGTATTCCAGGGACTTGTGGTTGGTTTGATATGGCCTTTGTCCAATTGCTCCTGCACGAGAGCCTCAAGATGGGCGATCTTTTCTGTTTTTAGTGGCCATTGATCAACCCAAACAGGGGTATGCGTTTTCCAAGTTAATTTCAGGATTGGTTGCCCTTCACCAATGGCCGCTGCTGAAATCCCTCCTTGCTCGTAACCAATCGCGCCCCTATTTGACTTAGTGCATCACATCCCAATAGGCATATGGGGGCATTCATCACATATGGCCGCACTGTACATACACTCCCATTCCGCAAGGTACATTGAATCAAGCACATGCTAATTCTGGTAGACTGTATACCTCCCACTGCCATGATTGACGATGCAGGTACTTCAAGTGGCCACGATGTTGGCCATGCATCTCGACTGACAATAGTGACGTCAGCCCCGGTATCAATCAACATAGTGATTACACAGGTACTGCCCCCTGGTTCTTTTAGTGTTACCTGCTCTGTTGGTTTTGATTTACCAATATCCATTGCCAAATAAATTTCTACTTGACCTGTAGAGCCAAATCCTTCTGCTCCTCTTATGCGATTACCGGCCACAGGCACCGCTGTTTTGAATGGCACGAGTTGTCCAATTTTTGCTCCTGCCGGTATGTGTACAAGGGAGATGGCGTCCATACCATTATAGAGATAGTGCCTGTAAAACCAGAATCAATTACTGCAGGTAACACAAAAAGACCTTTTTGAGTTGTAGATGAACGCCCTAACAACAGGGCACTTAAGTCCTAGCGGACCACTCATATTAGTTGGGATACATTGTACCTGTGAATCAGTCAATGTTGTTTCTATTGTTTTCACATCCACTCGGGCACTCCCTGTTGTGGCGGCGGCGGCGACACCATCCAAGCAGCCTGAGACCGATTTTGTGTCATCGCGCCTGGCCTGCGAGCATTCACTATCCTATTCTTTCTCCTTTTGGAGCGATATTTACTAGCATGGTGCCCATAGTTCTGACAGTGATTATAGACACCATCAAAGCCTTCTCCTGTGTTTTTGGTTTTTGGAGCTTTACATTGTACCTTAATGTGCCCATACCTTCCACAGTTATGACATTTTGGGCCTCGATTACGGTTACCTTGTTGTACCAAGGGTCGGATAGCCGCAGGAAAAGCTGAGGCCATGAAACCAGCATGTTCTTCAGGTGTTCCTACCCACGAACAAGCATCCATCATTTCAGCAATACTGGAGTTTTTAGGCAGACTCTGTAAAATATAATTGCAGGTTGGGTTAGAATTTTCAACACCTAAAGATAAGAGTAATGCTTCTTGTACAGGATCAGATAAAGATGCCTTATGAAACGCATTTCACAACTGATCTAGAAATTGCATATATGGCTCATTTTCACCCTGTTTTACTGAGGTATATGGGGGTGTTGGTTTTCCATCTTCAGGGAGAGTCTTAAGTGCCTCTCTTGCCAGTTCAGCGGATTGCTGCAGTATAGCGGGATCTAATCGAGCTTGGCGCTGGGCATCGGCAAAATCTCCCTGACCCATAAGCATATCAATAGTCGCTAAGTGTAGTGGATCTCCATCTGGACGATCTAAGTTTGTTATTGCGGCAGATGCTACTGCATCCTGCCACCGAGAACACCACAGAACTTCCTGCATTGGTGTTAGTATCATTGACATAAGTACCCTACTGTCAAAAGGAGTCATAAGGTTAGTCATGAAAATGTTATGAATAAACGATTGAGTGTACGGCAATTGTAGACCATTCTGTTGTACTGACTTACGGGCTTCCTTAATTAACTCCCATGGGAAACCCACCCAGTGATTCAGGTTTCTCGAACCTCCCGATGTCCCCCCCAGCATTATCGGGAACGCAGTCGGAAGGATTTCCCCTTCGATTAATGCATTTTGAATAACTGCTCTCCATCTTTGAGCCAGATCAAATCCTTTCCCTGCATTTCCCGCTTCCGCCCGCCTCTCCATCTCTTGTCCCAGCTTGTCCACCCCCCAACCATGGTCCTTTTGAAATCTTGCAATGATTTTCTTCTCCTCCTCCCTCAGTTTCTCCTGCTTGTGGATGTCCGTTTCTAACTTTTCCATCTTCTCCAACAGTTTTTGCGCCCAAACGGGCGGTTCTCTGCTAGGATTTGGAAGCTTGGCGGGGGAGGTGGGCGTGGGTGGTGTAGAAGGAGGTAATGGTGGATACTCTGTCCATTCCCTCAGGCAAGGTGGTTTAGGTGGTGGGTTAGATGTTTCAGGAACGTTTGGTTCAGGCGGTGGGGGGAGCGGCGGCAGCTCAGGACATTGTTCATATATGTGCATTGCCTCTCCTTCCGTCCCAGACACCTCTGCCAACGGGGGCGCCGCTGGAATGGGGGGGACGGAACAGGCATTAGGTCGAACGCTCTGATTCCGGCAGGAAACGCTCCCGGAGGCGAGGGCCCTGAAGCCGCGAACGCTCCGGCCACTGGCGCAGTGTGCGGGGGGGGCAGGAGATGCCGATCGCGCCGCTCCGCTGCTGCCCGTTTAACCTCCATATCTTGTAAAGTTGTTAGAATCAATCGCCAAGTGAAAGCTAACCCTTCTAAGTTTTTTTCTCCTCTACTGATTGCGTCCCACAGTGAAGTGCTGGGGTCTGAACCCCCAGCCCTGAATTAAGGTTGACATATGGGTGGTTGCCATGGCCCTTTAAGAGGAGGGGATGAGTTTACCTTTTGGCTTTCCTCCAGGGTGCTGCCAGCCTTGTAAGGAAAGCCCTTGGGTAAACAAGCCCCAGGTGCCCTGCATTTTGATAACGAGTGCCAGGTGTCCTGTTTGGGGATAAAAGCTGGGCCCACTTGCAGGAAGGGCTGGAGAGTCTGTCTGTGGAGTGAATGCACTTCACAGAGTTTTCCTGTTGGGGAAGGACCTCCTGACTCTTCATGCAACTGGATCGCAGTCAGGTCTGGTACATACAAACGCAGGCTTTGTGGGGAGGCAACATGGGGTTACTTCTGTCATATGTAACCGCCTTGTTCTCCTGGTTGTCTCCCATTTTCTCTGTGGGTTATCTCGTGTCTCTGTTTGTTCCATCTATTATGAGCGATACTGTGTCATTCCTGGGGTCGCTGGGGTTGATGTCTGTTATTCGTGATCTATCTGACTTGTTTGTACCCCCAGCGATCCTCTATATACTGACCCCTTTACGTGAAATAGAACCTACCTACTGGATTGTTGTTCTACTGCTGGCTGTGTCTTTTGTACGGGGCCTACTAATTGGCAAAACAAAATTGGCGACGAGGATGGCCCCGTCTGATGTTCCTGGTTGGGAAGATCCCATGTACAGTTCGCTGGCTCTTGAATGGGTTAAATTTGGGGGGCCATGTGAACAGTGGGAGAAACGGTTGGCAGAGGCTGAACCACAGGATGTATTGGAAACTATTCAAAAGTTTTCCAATAAGGCACAGGATGCTGTAACCTTCGGGAGACGGGGATGGATTTTGTTAACAGCGTATAAGAAACAGCACCAGCAGAAAGAACAATTACTGGTAGAATGTTCCCACATGCGAGATCAGATTATGACTTTAGAAACTTTAAATAAGCTCCTTACTGACAAGCTGGACACTTGCCAAGCTGTGCCTGAGAAGGCTACAGTGCAAGTTGCCCAGTGTAAACGTGGGAAGAGAAGGGGGCACGCTAATCATAAGAAGGTCCACTCAGAAGTTGTAGAGGTGGATGTGCACTGTAATCCTGATGACTCGGATGATGATATTTGGTACCCTGCGGAGTCTAATGGGGCTGGTGCCTCAGATGACTCTGCAGGTGCGAGACCAGTCATCAGGAGAAAGATAGAATTTTACGAAAACCAGCCGCCGGTGAACAAACCCACAATGGAGGATTTTACACAGCAAGAAATTAATGATATCCTTGCACGACTTAGTCAGAGGCCAGGAGAGCCCCTGCTTGCTTGGATGGTACGTTTGTATGATCAGGGAGCATCAGGGGTTAGCCTGGACAACTTGGACTGTAAAAAGTTTATGACACTGAGTTTTGACCCTCTTGTGCAGAATGCATTTCGAAATAATGATCAGACTACCAATCTATTGGCTGTAGCTGCCGCAGGGTGCAAGGCAAAATACCCCCTGGAGAATAGTTGGCCAGGCTCTGACCGACCGTGGTATACTCTGCGGGATGGTATACAGTGGGTAAAGGAAGAAGGCATGAAACTGGCCATTCATGTGGGACATGTTGAGGTATTAATGCAGCTTAGATTGTCTGTGCCCATGAGAAATGCGATCATTAAAACTGCTCCACCGGCATATAAGAATGTTCTTGTGACTCTCCTACTTAGTGAAACAGGGAATCCCATTAGAGATGTAATTGAGAAAATGCAGCAGCTGGGTGACCTTGGAGACTGGGGCCCCCGGGAGCGTCAGGGGTATCGAGAATTCTGACGTCAACGGGGCCCCTGGGAGAGTACAGGGACTCGAGACACCCGACGCCGTAAAACTACCGAATATAGGATGTCTCGAGGACAAATGTTTAAAAGTTTGCTAAAAGATGGTGTACCTCTCACTAGGATTGATGGTCTTGATACCAATGAACTATGGAGGATGTATAAACAGAGAGGGTTACAGAAACCCCGTAGGGAAGGTGCAAAATTATCAGGCATATGATTCGGGAGCTGCTCAGCCTACAGCACCCCCTCTGGAACCTCAGCAGGACCCCGCCTCTGCTCGCAGCAGGCCCTCTGTTGCTCCAGAGAGGAACCACGAGTGGCAGCGGTACTCTGACCTATATCCCTCACAAGAAACTAGGCATTATAATTCTTTCTGAAATGTTGGCCAAGCTCCAGTACATTGGGCGTGGGAGGACCGGCGACCTCATGTGGAGCTACAGATATTCTGGAAAAACCGGTCCTCTCAGACAGTAAAAGCTTTAGTGGATACCGGAGCGGAGGCCTCCTTAATCTATGGGAACCCTGAGAAATTCAAAGGGCAGTCTGTGATTATTACAGGGCTGGGCAGCAAGCAAATCGAGGCGGTACAAACCCAAATTAATATGAGAATTGGACACCTTCCGAAACGACAGTATACAGTTATGATTGTTCCGATTCCGGAGTATATAATCGGAATAGATATTCTGAAGGGACTTACTTTGAATCTCCCTGATGGTTGGTATCAATTTGGAGTAAGGAATTATATCACGAATAAGGCAATTTTAGTTGGAAAGATAAAGATGCCTCCCGTTCAAATTCCAACTGCGACCAAGGTCGTATCCATGAAACAGTACAGGATTCCAGGTGGGCATGAAGAAATTTCTCAAACGATCAAAGATTTACTGGCTGCAGGAGTTATAAAACAGACTACCACCGTGTGGAATAGTCCAATCTGGCCAGTTAAGAAGGTTGATGGATCCTGGAGAATGACTGTGGATTATAGGGAATTGAACAAGAGCACCCCGCCTCTTGCGGCAGCTGTACCTGATATGGTCACTTTGATAGAAAGAGTTCAGAGGCATCCTGGCACGTGGTATGCTGTCATTGATTTAGCCAATGCATATTTTACGATCCCAATTGCAGAAGAGCATTGGGATCAATTTGCATTCACATGGCAAGGGCGGCAGTACACCTTTACCAGGTTGCCTCAAGGATGGGTGCATAGTCCAACTATTTGTCATAGAATAGTGGCTGAGCACCTGGATGAGGTACAGCTTCCCCCTCATATGCAGATTGTCCACTTTATTGATGACATTCTGATTCAGGGGAGCAATGAGACTGAAGTACAACAAATGCTCGAAGTGCTCCTAGTGCATATGAGGCAGAAAGGCTGGGAGATTAATCCAACTAAAATCCAAGGGCCGTCTCAGACAATCACATTTTTAGGAATCCATTGGCACTGTGGTCATCGAGAGATACTACCTAAGGCTCGGCAGAAGATCCTTGACTTTGCAACACCACGGAATAAGAAAGAGGCACAGAGATTTATCGGGCTGTTTGGTTTCTGGAGACAACACATTCCCCATTTGGGACAGATTTTGGCCCCATTATACAGGGTGACCAGAAAGAAATATGAATTTGAATGGGGGAATGAGCAGCAGGCTGCCTTTGAGTTGGCTAAAGAGGCTATTCAAAGGGCTTTAGACTTATGGCCCATGCAGGAAGGCGAAGTGGAACTGAACGTATATGTAAATGGGTCATATGCTAATTGGAGCCTCTGGCAAAAACAAGGGAAGAGAAAAGTCCCCTTGGGATTTTGGGGGAGAAAGCTGCCAGAGGCAGGGAACAACTACACACCCTTTGAAAAGCAACTGTTAGCCTGCTATTGGGCCTTGGCAGAAACTGAACAGCTTACGATAGGCCAGGAAGTGGCTCTGCGCCCTGAAATCCCTATTATGCAGTGGGTTAAAAGCTCCCCAAAGACCCACTGAATAGGGCATGCTCAGGAATCCAGTATTATCAAATGGAAATGGTACATACAAGACAGAGCAAAGGTGGGACCTGGTGGTGTTGCTGCCCTTCATGAACAAATAGTGGCTGCCCCCATGCAGGATCAAGAGGTAAAGCCTGATCCTATAGTTGACTGGGAATCCCCTGTGCAATGGGGGAAGACCCTGGATCAATTGCTACCTCTTGAAAGGGAACATGCATGGTTTACGGATGGGTCAGCTAAATATATAGGAGGGAAAAGGTTTTGGAAGGCAGTGGCTTATCACCCTCACACAGGAAAATTTTTGGAGACCACAGGAGAAGGGGAAAGTAGCCAATATGCTGAGTTATGTGCAGCATATATGGCTTTGAAACAAGAGGATTTAGGGGAGTGTCATCTGTATACCGATTCTTGGTCAGTGGCTAATGGATTGGCTACCTGGTTGCCAACATGGGTAGCCAAGGATTGGAAAATTTATTCCAAAACGGTCTGGGGAAAGGAAATATGGAAGGATATTTGGGAACTAGTTCAAAGAACAAAGGTGACAGTGTTTCATGTCGATGCTCACAGCAACATAAATTCACTTGAGCGACTTTACAATTCTGTCACCGATAACCGGGCAAAGATTTCCCAAGCTGGACTGGAGTTCCCTCAGGAAGGGGACCATGAAGGCTTGGCAAAATGGTCACACCAATAATGTGGGCATCTTGGGGAGAAGGCCACTTACAAGTGGGCCCAAGAGCGTGGCATAGTCATGTCACTGGACATGATCAAAACAATAATTGCCCAATGCCCTGTGTGCCAACACACTCATAAACGCCCGGTACCAAATATCGTAAAAGGAGAACTGGGAAGAGGGAAATTGCCAGGACAAATCTGGCAAATGGACTATATCGGACCTTTACCCCAGGACCGAGGGTGCAAATACATCTGCACCGCTGTAGACACATACTCGGGATATTTAATAGCTTATCCCTGCAAGAAAGCCACACACCATAGTACTACTTGCACCATAGATATAATGATTTTGTACTATGGGATCCCCTTACAAATCCAAACTGATAATGGGTCTCATTTTCGAAACAAATTTGTACAACAATATGCGGAGCAGCATAATATTCAGTGGGTCTTTCATATACCATGCTATCCCCTGGCTGCAGGATTAATCGAACGAATGAATGGGCTATTGAAGGAGCAGTTAAAAAAGCTGGGGAATGGAAAGCTATCCCGATGGAGAACTAACCTCACGGATGCGCTCCATACCCTCAACAATAGGCCCATTGGGGAGATGGAGATGCCCTTGATGCGCATGACTACGCCCAATCTCCAGATACAGCCTTTAACGGTAACTGAAACGTTGATCTGTTGGGAAATTGTCCCGGGTGCGATGGCACCCTACCGGGCCACTCCAGAGGCTGCTGGGCTAGATCTCTATGCATTAGAACTGGTAAAGATAAACCGAAGCCAGACAAGGGTTATTAACACCGGGATAGGAGTCCAGATTCCCCCAGGACACTTTGGTCTGATAACTGCTCGCTCAAACTTAGCCCTGAAAGGTGTTCACGTCATGGGAGGAGTGATTGATGCCGACTATCAGGGAGAGATTAAGGTAATCCTTTTAAATAATGGTGAAGAAGATTTGGCTATTCAACCCAAGGATAGAATAGCACAACTATTAATACTACCAATTTTGAAAACAACAGTAAGGAAGGGGGACCCACCCCAAGTTACTACTGTTCGTGGAGACAAAGGATTTGGATCCACCAACTTTAGTAATGGGGCAAAGGTATGGGTCCAAGGGCCGAGTGGGCCCCCTGAGCCAGCTGAAGTAATAGCTGTAGGAAAAGATAACACTGTCCTAATTATGAGACCTGGGCAGGAAAAATGGGAACATGTTCCCGCAAATAAGTGTTATTTGCGGGAATAACGAAATGGTATACAATCTTGTACTGCAGATCTTGTACAGCGCCGCCGGAGTATGAGAACATCTACACTGAATCTGACTTCATGAGCTGCAACATAACTTACTGCTGAACTGCGCCAAGTAGATGAACTCTGCTCCAGACTACAACATACTGGAAATAGGACTGCACCTGATCTTCCAATGAAAAAGACTACGACAGTGAAGCAACGACCGAGATGACTGCAGCAACATCTGCATCTAATGGACTGAGACTAATTCAAGATAAAGAAGAGACACTTGTACACCTACGGACGGTATAGAGGCTGTGGTCCACCCATATGTCAAAGGGCCGAATGAAGTGCTGGGGTCTGAACCCCCAGCCCTGAATTAAGGTTGACATATGGGTGGTTCCCATGGCCCTTTAAAAGGAGGGGATGAGTTTGCCTTTTGGCTTTCCTCCAAGGTGTGGCCGGCCTTGCAGGGAGAGCCCTTGGGTAAACAAGCCCCAAGTGCCCTGCATTTTGGTAACGAGTGCCAGGTGTCCTGTTTGGGGATAAAAGCTGGGCCCACTTGCAGGAAGGGTTGGAGAGTCTGTCTGTGGAGTGAATGCACTTCACAGAGTTTTCCTGTTGGGGAAGGACCTCCTGGCCATTCATGCAACTGGATCGCAGTCAGGTCTGGCACGTACAAATGCGGGCTTTGTGGGGAGGCAACATGGGGTTACTTCTGTCATATGTAACCGCCTTGTTCTCCTGGTTGTCTCCCATTTTCTCTGTGGGTTATCTCGTGTCTCTGTTTGTTCCATCTATTATGAGCGATACTGTGTCATTCCTGGGGTCGCTGGGGTTGATGTCTGTTATTCGTGATCTATCTGACTTGTTTGTACCCCCAGCGATCCTCTATATACTGACCCCTTTACGTGAAATAGAACCTACCTACTGGATTGTTGTTCTACTGCTGGCTGTGTCTTTTGTACTGGGCCTACTAATTGGCAAAACACACAGGCACTTGCCGATTTCTTCCCAAATCTTACTTTTATAGGCATTTTGAGGCTCAGCAGGGAATCTGTGTTCCGGGCACCTAATTAACAGCCTCGGGAGTGTACGCTTATCGAGTTTAACTCCTCTCCTGGAGAGTGTATGTAGGAGAATTTTCACTAAGGGACTTCCTTCTTTCGATAGTTTGTGCCCCATCTCCACTCCCGGCTGCTCACCTCACTGGGTGTCCCATCGTAATGTATGTTTTCCTCTCTGGATCGCCATCCGGTCCGCCTGGTCTCCGGCCCTGCCGTGCCGTCTATCTCCTTCTGGGCTTTTCCCCTGTACCTTCTTCTCTTGCTGCGCGAGTCGGTATCACGTCGGGGTCGCCATCTGAGGAAAAAAAGCTGGACTCGGCATGATTCAATGTCAATCAAACAGAAGCCGATTTATTTACTTTGTCTGTCCCTTTTATACAATCTTTCTTTCCCTAGATGCAGTCACGCATTATCTAATTGGTTAAAAGTCTCTAGCACAAGGTAAACATGCCGCTTAGTTCAGTTCCCATTGGTTCTTAAGTTCTTCTCACGCAGTGTCCAACTGGTCACTCTCATCTGTTCACTCCTGCATTCCTTACGGAAGCGGTCATTGCTCTTTTTTATTTTTTCTTCCTTTCAAGTAGCTTCTAGAATGCAGCTACGTACCTAGGCCAACATCTTGTATGGCTGGTTCACTATATGGTCATTCTCTTTTAAATACATTCCTACATGGGAATACTGCAGGAGCCTTACAATTGTCTCAACAGGACAGCTAAGTAATGTTCAGTTTGTTGTGTCACATTGCTGATGTCCTGTATGTGTTGCACTTCAGAAACATAGCTACTAATGTTTATAATGGTAGGTGTAATGGTAGGTACAGTGACATAATACACAGATATCATTTCTGTTAACAGACTTAACTCTCCCATTACCCATGTAGCCTATACACATAAACATCTGTATTGTTCTTGCTTATCCTAGGAGGTGCTTTGCTGGAGCAGTGGAACCAGTTCAGGTGCTTCTGCACTATGCTATCCAGTGCCTTCCAAAGTGTCTGCATTACTCTTGATAATGGAAAAGACTGTGTATCATAGCCCCTCCTGATTCTGCCACATACAGTTTGTTTTTACTTTTAATTAACCATGCATGTGCTAATGAACACCTTTATTTCTTAGCAGATTCTTAAGATTATAAAGTATCAAATAACACAGAAAAAGAGAGAGTCCTATGCCCAGAATATTTCTGCCGCTATAGCTATTTATAAAGCTTTGTGCTCACCCATATGAGTTTGCATAGCCACTTGTTATCCATGCTTCCTAGAATCATAGAATTATAGGATCATTTTGGTTGGAAAAGACCTTTATGATCATCAAGTCCAATCTTTATCCTATCACTGGCAAGTCTCCACTAAACCATGTCTCTAAGCACCACATCTACTTCACGCCATTGAATCAACATGCTCAGGAGCTCTGTGACCATTCTTGTGAAGACACATACTCTGTTTCTGACAAAGGGGATGGAATATAAAAACAGCATGTCAATATCACGGAATCACGAAATATTCAAAGTTGGAAGGGACCTCCAGAGATCTAGTCCAAGCAGGATCCCCTAGAGCATGTCACTCAGGACTGCATCCAGGTGAGCCTTGAAAAACTCCAGAGAAGGAGACTCCACAGCCTCTCTGGGCAGCCTGTGCCAGTGCTCTGTCACCCTCACTGAAAAAAAATTCTTCCTCATATTTAAATGGAACCTCCTCTGTTCCAGCTTCTGTCCGTTGCCCCTAGTCCTGCCACTGGGAACCACTGAAAAGAGTCTGGCTCCATCCTCCCTCAACCCACCCTTTAGGTATTTATAAACATTAATTAAATCACCCCTCAGCCTTCTCTTCTCCAGGCTAAAGAGTCCCAGCTCTCTCAGCCTTTCCTCACAGGGGAGATCACAGAATCACAGAATGTTAGGGATTGGAAGGGACCTCAAAAGATCATCTAGTCCAGTCCCCCTGCCAGAGCAGGATTACCTAGATCAGGTCACACAGGAACATATCCAGGCGGGTTTTGAATGTCTCCAGAGAAGGAGACTCCACAACCTCTCCGGGCAGCCTGTTGCAGTATTCTGTTACCCTCACTGTGAAGAAGTTCTTCCTCACATTTATGTGGAACCTCCTATGTTCCAGCTTGCACCCATTGCCCCTTGTCCTATTATTGGATATCACTGAGAAGAGCCTGGCTCCATCCTCATGACACTCACCCTTTACATATTTATAAACATTAATAAGGTCACCCTTCAGTCTCCTTTTCTCCAAACTAAAGAGACCCAGCTCCCTCAGCCTTTCCTCATAAGGGAGATGTTCCACTCCCTTAATCATCTTTGTGGCTCTGCGCTGGACTCTCTCAAGTAGCTACCGGTCCTTCTTGAACTGGGGGGCCCAGAACTGGACACAATACTCCAGATGTGGCCTCACCAAGGCAGAATAGAGGGGAAGGAGAACCTCTCTTGACCTACTAACCGCCCCCTTTCTAATACACCCCAGGATGCCATTGGCCTTCTTGGCCACAAGGGCACATTGCTGGCTCATGGTCATCCTGCTGTCCACCAGGACCCCCAGGTCCCTTTCCCTTACACTGCTCTCCAGCAGGTCAGCCCCCAACCTGTACTGGTACATGGGGTTGTTCTTCCACAGATGCAAAACTCTACACTTGCCCTTGTTGAATTTCATTAAGTTTCTCCCCGCCCAACTCTCCAGCCTATCGAGGTCTCGTTGAATGGCAGCACAACCCTCTGGTGTGTCGGCCACTCCTCCTAGTTTGGTGTCATCAGCAAACTTGCTGAGGATACATTCTGTACCCTCATCCAGGTCATTGATGAAGATATTGAACAACACGGGTCCCAGTACCGACCCCTGAGGGACTCCACTAGTCACAGGCCTCCAACTAGACTCCATCCTATTGATCACAACTCTCTGGCTTCTTTCCTTCAGCCAGTTCACAATCCACCTCACTACCTGATCACCAAACCCATACTTTATCAGCTTATCTACAAGGATGCTGTGGGAGACAGTGTCAAATGCTTTACTGAAATCAAGATAAACCACATCTACCGCTCTACCATCATCTATCCTCCTAGTTATTTCCTCATAGAAGGCAATAAGGTTGGTCAAACATGACTTACCCTTGGTAAAACAATGATGACTGCTCTTAATGACCCCCTCATCCTTGATATGCCTAGAGATAGTGCCAAGAACAAGCTGTTCCATCACCTTTCCAGGGATGGAGCTGAGGCTGACCGGTCTATAGTTACCCGGGTCCTCCTTCTTGCCCTTCTTATAGATTGGAGTGACATTTGCTATCCTCCAGTCCTCAGGCACCTCTCCTGTGGTCCATGACTTACCGAAGATGATGGAGAGTGGCCTAGCAATGACTTCTGCCAGCTCCCTCAGCACCCTTGGGTGCATTCCATTCGGTCCCATCGATTTATGGATATCCAGATTGCTCAACTGATCCCTAACCCAATCCTCATCTACTGAGGCAAACTCCTCCTTTATCCTGACTTCTTCTGGGGCTACAGGGATCAGGGGCTCCTGGGGAAAGCCTGCAGGAGTAAAGACAGAGGCAAAGAAGGCATTCAGCACCTCTGCCTTCTTTATATCCTCTGTCTCTAGGGCACCCTCCTCATTCATCAGTGGGCCTATATTGCCTCTAGTGTTAGTTTTATTAGCTATGTATTTGAAAAAGCCCTTTCTATTATCCTTGACCTGGCTTGCAAGGGTAAGTTCCAAGGAGGCCTTAGCTTTCCTAATTGCCTCTCTACATCCTCTGACAACTGTCCTATATTCCTCCCAAGTGACTAGCCCCTCTTTCCATGATCCATAAATTCTTTTTTTCCACCTGAGTTTGCCCAGCAGTTCCTTGTTTAACCATGCTGGTCTCCTAGCTCCCTTACTTGATTTCATACCCATTGGGACGCTCTGATCCTGAGCTTGCAAGAAGTGGTCCTTGAATGTTGACCAACTATCTTGAGCCCCTTTACCATCCAGCACCCTGTCCCATGGGACTTCCCTTAACAATTGATTGAGGAGGCTAAAGTTGGCCCTGCGCAAGTCCAGGGTTCTGGTCTTGCTAGGTACTCTATTCCTCCCACACAGGATCCTGAACTCCACCATCTCATGATCACTGCAGCCAAGGCTGCCATCGACCATCACTGCTTCAACAAGACCCTCCTTGTTGGTGAGTACAAGATCCAGCAGCGCTCCTCTCCTAGTCGGCTTATCCACCATTTGCATTAAGTAGTTGTCATCAATGCACTGGAGGAACCTCCTAGACTGTGAATGGCTGGCTGTGAAAGTCTCCCAGCAGATATCGGGGTAGTTAAAATCCCCCATGAGGACCAAGGCCTGTAGTTGCGAGGCTGCTTCCAGCTGCCTGTAGAAAGCCTCATCAACTCCCTTGTCCTGATCAGGAGGTCTGTAATAGACCCCCACAACTGTATCACTCATGCCTACCTGCCCCTTAATTCTTACCCACAGACTTTCAACTTGCCCCTCATCAGTCCCTGGAGAAAACTCAATACATTCTAGTTGCTCCCTCTCATAGAGAGCAACTCCACCACCTTGCTTCACTGACCGATCTTTCCTAAAAATGACATAGCCATCCATGACCACATTCCAGTCATGTGAGCTGTCCCACCATGTCTCTGTAATTGCCACCAGGTCATAACCTTTAGACCGCACACAGACCTCTAACTCCTCCTGTTTATTCCCCATACTGCGTGCATTGGTGTACAGGCATTTCAGAAAGCAAGCAGAGCGTGCTGGTGGGACCCCTGGGAGGCAGGAGGCCTTGTGGTCAGGGCCTAAACATCTATCCCTTCTCTTCAATGATCGAAAATCCTCCCTAGACCACCTTCCTTCAGGCCCTAGCATATTGCTCTTGGGCTTGTCCCTAACAGACCCAGTTCTCTCCCCTTCCCCCTTCACATCTAGTTTAAAGCCCTCTCAATGAGCCCTGCTAACTCCTGCCCCAAAAGCCTTCTCCCCCTCTGGGACAAATGCATTCCACCTGCCACCAGGCCAGGTGTCTCATAGAGCAGCCCATGATCAAAGAACCCAAAGCCCTGCCTTTGGCACCAGTTATGTAGCCATTCATTAATCTATAAAATCTTCCTGCTTATCTCTTCACCCATTCTTGCAGGAGGTACGGAGGCAAACACTACTTGCACTCCAGACCCCTTAACCAGCCCTCCCAGGGCCCTGAAGTCACTCTTCATTGCCCTTGCATTTCTTGTAATAATTTCGTCCCTGCCAGCCTGAAAAACCAGCAGTGGGTAGTAATCGGAGGGCTTTACAAGATTAGGAAGTTTCTTTTTAATTTCTCTAATCCGAACCCCAGGGAGGCAGCAGACTTCCCTGTGGGATGGGTCTGGTCGACAGATGGGCCCTTCTGTTCCCCTCAGAAGGGAGTCACCCACCACAATTACCCTCCTTTTCTTCTTAATTGAAGAAGTCCCAAGGCGTCGGGGTGATTGTCAAGCTCTAGGTGATTCAGGAGACTGATCTACCCCTCCAACTTCATTTACCTCTCCCTGAAGTTCCAAGGCCTGGTACCTGTTACTCAAGGGCAACTGGGAGGGTGAAGGGGGTTGGGAGGGGTTTTGCTTGCCTCTCCGAGGACGGACCACCCTCCATTCCTCCCTGTCTCCTGAACCCTCTCCTTCTGTCTGATGACAGGAGGGGAGGGGATCCATCACTTGCTCACCCTTTTCCGACTGCCCTTGCCTCAGGGTGAAGCTCCACCAATTTATTTCTCTCTCACACTCTCTAATAGTTCTTAGTCTTTCTCCCTCCTCCATCAGTTTAACCACCTGCCCGAGCAGATCATTTATCTGCTCGCACCACACACACGTGGTGTCACTGGCTCCCTCCGGTACCAGTGCCAGGCTCAGGCATTCGCTGCAGCCAGAAACCTGCACAGCTGCATGTCTGCTCGGAGGATCCGTCTGAGTCCCCATATTCTTTTTCACAACAGTTTTTGGGCGCACTGCAACCATGGTCTATGCGGTCTGTGGTCTATCTAGCTAGTCCTCTCCGCGTGCCGCTCTCCTCGCGCCTGCCTCTTCGGAGGCCGCCGCTCTCTGCTCCGCGTGCCACTTGCTCTGAGGGAGCTGCCGAGATGGCCGCTTTTCAAGTTTGCCGCGGTTCTCAGTCACGCCCCCCGCCACGTCAGCCTTTCGGTTTCTCTCAAGTTTCTCTCAGGATTCCCGCTCAGACTCGGGTTTCCTTGCTCTGCCCCGGCTTCACCGTCTCCGGGAAGCCGGGCTCCTTCGCAAAGCCTCAGCAAAAGCAAAAGCCAACAGCACTCGCCGCAGCCGCCCCCCCGCTCCCACAGCCGCCGCTCTCTGCTCCGCGTGCCGCGTGCTCTCGATGTTCCAATACAGCCTGTCTGGATAAATTGACACACACTGACCCCATATAGTGTGTATGCGCCATTCCATATCTGTCCTCTGTTTCTGATATGGTCTTTATTAACTTGCAGAATCACTAATAGCATCTTATTTCGTACTGGGAGTGTTTTCTTACTGTTCCCATTTGACATGCAATTGCGGATTACTTTCTGTACATGTTAATAATAAAGCTTGTACTGTCTTATGCACGGAGCTGAGACAATTATTTCTCTCTCCATCCACCAGGTGTTACTCTCCAATTTCTTACTGCTGTGTGATATGAAACTCAGGGCTTTGCAGTGGAGGTGGTAAATAAAAACAAGAGACAAACAGTGAATTTTCTTATGCCTTTATAGTTCCTTGTTCCTCTCCATGGAAACTGATGAGTGCTTGACCCGCTTTATTTTTTTTTTTTTTTTTTTAAAGAAAGTAAGGAAACTGAAAGATACATGGATATTTGTCTGTGCATATGGTATAGAATTACTAAAACAACAATGTCACATTTAAAAAATGTGCAGGGACACAGGACGCAGAACAGACTTTTATATGACCTTTCGGCTTCCTTCTGTAGTCCCTATTCATAGTGATCAGGGGTAGATAATTCTTATTATAAATAAGCAAGTCAGTATGAGCCACAGTTACAGAAACATTGATATTTGTTTATCTGTTCAGATACAAATCCGGAACAGAAGAGTTCCCAGTTCCTGATTTTCCCTATTTTATGGGAGGTCAATTCTGACATTGAAGCAGCTGCATAGAAAATGCAGGACTTAGTTTTTATTATCTGTTGAAGATTACATTAGCTGTTGTAGGAGGAAAAGGTTTATCAGGAATGAACAAGTATTAAAAAATTAGCAGATTCTCTTTTAACTAGTAACACATATCACACGTCTTCCTTTTTTATTTCCTATCATATTGTTGCAAGTAGGTCTAAATTTACATCTTTTTGTCTAATACTGCTGAGGACTTATGTACTTAACTGTCTCACAGTAGTTGGCAAGTACCTATAGAGACTTTGGTGAATGTGCTGTTTTTGACAGAGCTATCAGAGACAGGTATCTCTAAGTATAGATTTGCAGATCTATACCGAATTAGGAATGTGTGAGATACAGTTAGATGTGAAGCTTAGTAAATGTTAGCAAATTTTCAGTCATTTATTCTATTCACTCTGGGTATGGCATCTGAAAAAACATAGCTATTTGCAAGTGAGTTAGCTAACCAAAGCCAATGTAGCCTTTTTTTTTTTTTTTTTTTTTTTATAACTGAACCTACCTTAGTGTTAGTTTTGGTGGAATTATTTTAAATGCTTTCTAGAAATGTTATTCCAAGAAATATAGAAAAACCTGCAAATCAGGCAGGATGATGAGTGCACCAGGTAGTGAAGTGGTATATGGGAAAAAGAAACATGACTGTTTAGGGAAGTTCTCTAAAACATACCCTGCAAAGTACAAGTTGCTACCTAACCTGTGAGCTTATACCCTTACGTAGGCTGCAAGGGAATATGAGCATGTATATTAGAGGGGAGAGGCATTTTGATCAGAAGTAGCATTTTTGTGGACAGGAAAAGCCTGTGAGGCAAAGGAGGCACTGGCAGCTGCAGATCAGCTCTCCCACTGAGCAGTGCTACTGGTTTTGTGACAAAAAGTGGTCATCTGTGCACTCATTGAGCTCAATTCATCTATTCCCACTGAAGTGTAATAAGTGTGCATAGTAAATTTGTTGATCAAACTAAATTGTTATACTTGTTATACTTGTTAAGCCCTGTGGGATTTTCTTTTGTAAAATTTGTAAAACATATTTCTTACAAAACCTGTTCACTGTTGTGTGGAGCCCTATTTGCAACAGTGGATAACAGAGCGAGGAGTAAAGAACATGTCGGCTTTGGGATTTGCAAGTCAGCCTGAGAAAGAAACCTGATGTATCCAGTTATCAGCACAAAAGAATGCTCTAACTACAGAAATATTTCAAACAATCTATTTCAGGACTTTCCAGAGGGGTTGGGATTTCTCACACTGTAACTAACAGGCAAGGCGGAGAATGTGATGATTAGAGGCTTAAGCATAGGTTAGAGGTTAATGATTGATGTAGAAGTGGTCTAATGAAAACCTAAGAAAAAGATAATAAGATATGCTTAGTCGTGGTGATTTGACAGAAGAATGATATATAAGTAAATGTATCTGCGCAATAAATTGAGTTCTGCCGACCTCATATGAGAGTGCAGTCTCCCTCCGTCGATTCCTACAAAGTGGTGACCCCCGACGTGTCGGCGTGAAACTACCGAGGAATAAAAATACGGAGTAAAGATCCCAGGTCCCGACTCGCGAATAAGGACGATCAAAGCACCTCGTCGCAGGCGACTACGGTGCCGGATCCCACGGGTGAAATTACACAGTGGCTGGAAGATAACGGTGGGAGCGGAAGGTGAGCAATTGCTGTCGCTAACCACTGGTAATCAAGGTTTGTGTAGATTCATACTTTAACTATGCAAAGACAGGCGGCATTGACGCTGCTAACTCAGTTTTTGAAGCAGAGGGGGATTAAGGAGAAGGAGATAGATTTTAAAAAGGAGTTGCCGGCTTTAATAACTTACGGCATATCTAAAGGATGTTTCGTGAACCCTAACACCGTTCATGAGTTAGGGGAGTGGCGAAAATTAGGGGATATCATTTGGGATGCTGTGCTAGACGAGGATAAAACTGCAAAAAAGATGGGAAAACATTGGCGGGTGGTTCATAATGCATTGTTACAGCATTCTATAGAATTACGTGCAGCTAAGCTGGCACATGAAACTACAGCTAAAAATCAATCCTATTTAGATCATATGGGCTTGACTGAGACTCCACCTCCCCCGAGGTTCACCTCATTTATGATGCCTTCGGCTGCCGCAGAAACACCCGTCCCGTCAGCACCCCCAGAGGAGGAATTACCTCCTCCGCCTCCCGATCTAATGGTGCGTGCAGAATCGCCTCCACCGCCCGTGGAGACGAGTTCTGAACCCCACATAACGGCGGATAGTACTAAAAATCAGAGCAAGTTACGCGCGGAGTTACATGAGCGCGGGCTGATGTGGAAAACACTTGCGGCGGAAAGGCTGAAAGAAGGTGAAGGGGAGTTAATGGAAGGGCTTGCACAAGCTTTTCCAGTGGTCTATACGCCCGCTGATGATGGAAACATTCAGGTTACATTAACTAGCTTAGATTGGAAAATGCTAACACAATTAAGAGCGACAGTTGCAGAAAGTGGGTTGCAGGGAGAGCCGACAAGGCAAATGCTCGACTATATGTTCAGTACATTCTCTTTGTTGCCAGTGGAATGTCGAAGTATTATGAAATTAATTTGTACGCCATCGCAGCAACTTTTATGTCAGGGATATTGGCAGGGTGAGGCACAAGCAGCCGTTAATGTACAAAGACAGGCAGGCGATCCGTTGCATGGAATAACGTTAGAAGAGCTTATGGGGTTCACACCGTACTATACTGCAGAAGCACAGGCTATGTTAGGTCCGGATAAAATTGAGGAAGCAATGAGGGTATTTAGAAGGGCTTTATCCAGAGTAAAAGATCAGGGTACTCCCACTTATGTCAGTATTAAGCAAGGTCCCGATGAGCCACTAAATCAATTTGTTGATAAAGTAATCAATGCCATTACGAAAGCTGGAGTTAACACTTTTATGCAGGGCGCACTTTTAAAACAGTGTGTACAACAAAATGGAAATGCCCAAACAAAATCAATAATAGCTTCTATGGGAGGGAATTGGACAATAGAGGAGGCTTTAGACCGTGCCGCCCAAATTCCGCAGGGATCAATGGCATTTGTGGTTGAAGCAATGAAAGAAATTAGTTCAAAGTTAGATAAGGTAATTATTGGGCCACAATCAATGCAGGCTATGGCAGCACTTGCTCCTCTTCCGCAACCCTCTCGACCAACTGCTCGAAATCGAGCTATAATTTGTTATCGATGTGGGAATCCTGGTCACACCAGAAGAGAGTGCCGCACAAAGTCCGTGTGGTGCAATAATTGCCATCATAACACACATAACACCAAAGCCTGCCAGCGTGTCACTCAGCCGTCGGGAAACGGGCAGAGCAGCGCGAGAAGCGGAGGCCGCGCCCAGACACAAATCGCCGTCGCACAGCCGCAGAACCACCAGCAATCCAACCCTCTCAGCTTCGACCCGCCACCTGTGGAAGCATCGGATTGGACCTGGCAGCAGCAGTAGATGTCACACTACATACTAATTTACCGCAACTCATCCCAACAAATGTTAAAGGTCCTATTAAAATCAATGGACATTGTGTGGGTGCATTGCTACTTGGCCGATCTTCAACAACAATGAAAGGACTGTTTGTATTACCTGGTGTTATTGATGCGGATTATACTGGGGATATACAAATTATGGCTTATGCCCATACACCACCTTTACAAATTAAAAAGGGACAGCGATTAGCTCAACTAATACCATTTCCACCGTTGATGCAAAACATTTTACCTGACGATTTGGAACCTATTTTGGATAACCCTCGAGGTAACCAGGGATTTGGATCTACTGGAGACACTTTGGCCTGTGTCACCTTGGATTTATCAACACGACCACATTCTGATGTCGCCGTAACTTGGCAAGGAGAGACAACCAAACTAAAAGGATTATTGGATACTGGAGCTGATACTAGTGTGATATCTACTCGTTTTTGGCCTCCTCACTGGCCTACTCAAAAGTCATCATCCACAGTTGCGGGAGTAGGAGGCCTCACACTAGCCCACAGAAGTCCATTATTACAGATTCAGCTTACAAACACCGATACAATAATCAATACCATTGTCGCCGTCGCGGAGCTTCCACTATCTATTCAAATGTTGGTGGGCCGTAATGTTTTAGCACAGTTGGGAATGAAACTCACCAACGAGCAGCCTTTTCATTAGCGGCCATTGATTGGGCTTTCCCGATTCAAATGACATGGAAAACAGACAATCCGATTTGGATCAAACAATGGCCGTTAAAAGAGGAAAGCCGGAATGCAGCATATAAAATAGTTCACGAACAATTAAAACAGGGTCATCTTAAACCATCACATAGTGCCTGGAATTCGCCCATTTTTGTACTCAAGAAAAAATCGGGCAAATATCGATTATTGACTGATTTAAGAACTGTTAATTCCAGTCTGGAACCTATGGGAGCCCTACAACCAGGTTTGCCTAATCCAGCGATGTTACCTGAAAATTGGCCATTGTTAATTATTGATTTAAAGGACTGTTTCTTTACGATCCCATTGCATCCTAAGGATACTCAAAGATTTGCTTTCACGCTTCCTGCTCCAAACAGGGGTGCGCCAGATGCACGATTTGAATGGACTGTACTGCCGCAAGGTATGTGTAATTCACCCACGCTATGTCAACTATACGTGGATCATGCCTTAAAGGACTTACGAGTTAAGTGGCCAGAAATGATCATTTATCACTACATGGATGACATCTTATTTACTCAGTCACAGCCAATCACCGACCAACAACTGCAGCACATTATATCGCATCTCAAATCCTACAATCTCATCGTAGCACCTGAAAAAATCCAAAGATCAGCACCATGGAAATATTTAGGATGGACTTTAACAAACAGAACAATAAAACCGCAAAAATTGGAACTTAATCTACAAATCAAGACACTTCATGATGCACAGACCCTTTTGGGGGATTTACAATGGCTTAAACCTGTCGTCGGGATTAGCAACAGTCAATTGCAACAGCTTCGTCCACTTCTGAAAGGCACCGACCCGGCGCTTCCCGTGACTCTCACAGCACAACAACATCACGCGCTTCAGCAAATTGCAACCCGAGTGGCGCAAGGATCTGTTTCACGCTGGAAACCGGACTCGCCCATTCACTTAGCCATTTGGCTTGCTACTCAACACCTCATGGGGGCGCTTGTCCAAAAGAAAACGGGGGAGAGCTCGGGGAGCTCGGGAGGGATTGATATACTGGAATGGATAGTTCCACCTTTGCAACAAGGAAGGACTTTAGTTACGTTGATAGAACGTTTAGCGCAAGTGATAAAGAAGGGGAGAGAAAGAGCAATACAGGTGACAGGGAAAGAACCAAGGGAAATTTGGGTACCAATGCAGCAAGACAAACTTGATTGGTATGTTCAGGAGAATTGGGAGTTACAAGAAGCTTTGCTTAGTGCAGACAGTGTGGTTACAGTAAAACCGGTAAACGCACCGGTACCTAAATGGATGGGAACACAAGAATGGGTAGCAAAGTCGTGGCTTAGTAAAACACCACTAACAGCAGCAAAAACAGTTTATACTGACGCAGGGAAAAGAACAATGCGTGCAGCAGCAACATGGCAAGAAGGCAACGAATGGTGCAAACATATATTAGATGCGGTACCCGGAGATAGTTTACAAACATTAGAGTTAAGAGCAGTGGTTTGGGCTTTAGGGAATTTTCAGGACAAAATTAACATTGTTACTGATTCACTATACACTGTTGGGGTAGTTCAGAGAATTGAACATGCATACATCAAAGAAGTAGGTAACAAGGTATTAGGTACATTATTGTTTCAACTTAAAAAGGTCACAGAAAGCAGACAGGCAGAATATTTCATAATGCACATTCGCAGTCACCAAGGGACACATGGTTTACGAGATGGAAATAGCAAAGCAGATGCCTTAGTATCCTTAGCTCAAGGTGTACCACAATCACAACACCAAGCAGCCAGAGAAGCACATGATTCGTTCCATATAAATGCTAAGGGATTGGCACGCGCATTTAACATATCTAAGGCGGAGGCCACAGCCATTGTAAGAGCATGTCCACAATGTAGTCTACATAATGAAGGAACAGGATTAGGAATAGGAGTTAATCCTCGGGGTACTGAATCAAATATGCTATGGCAAATGGATGTTACACACATCCCAGAATTTGGACGATTAAAATACGTACATGTCACTGTTGACACATACAGTAAATATATTTGGGCTACAGCACAGGCAGGAGAAAAGGCACTACATGTCATCAGGCATTTAACTAGCGCATTTGCGGTAATGGGAGTTCCACAACAAATAAAAACAGATAATGGACCTGCCTATATAGGGCACAAGGTGCAAAACTTTTTTACACAATGGGGTATCAAACATACTACAGGTATTCCACATTCACCAACAGGACAGGCCATTGTAGAACGGGCAAATCGAACTTTAAAACAATATATTGCTAAACAACAAGTGAGTGACATTCAAGAGAAGGTGGCCCGAGCTTTATTTGTAATAAATCATTTGTGTGTATTTGGGGAGGCAAAGCATCCTCCAGCTTGGATGCACTATCAGCAGAAACAAGTAGAACAGAGACAACAAGCAATGGTGAGGTACAAGGATCCTAAAACAGGACTCTGGGAGGGACCTGTGCCTGTGATATATTGGGGGCGTGGTTATGTTGCAGTTTCTACCCCTACAGGAAACGAGTGGATACCATCCAAGTGGATAAGAGCAGCTCCGCAGCAAGATGCACCTGCTACTACAAATGACTCTGGGAATGATGATGACCCTACCGACAGTCTTGCCAATGACAGCGATAGAGAAAAGGCAGAATATGTGGGTAACTTGGGCTAATGTCACACATAACTCAGAATTCTGCTTGAGCATGCAATCAGCTGCTGACCCTTTTAAAACGTGTTTAATCGGAATTCCTATAACAGACATGGCAGAATTTCTTAGTTTTTCCAACTATACTACGTATAATGTGTCCCAATCAGTCAACTGTATAGCTAATCTCACAGCTCACATAATTAATAACTTAAACGTAACTCTTCCGTGGGACCCACAAGAATTAGAACTTTTGGGGTCTCAATTCATTGGCAGCGATATAAAAAATTGGAACAAAACTTGCTTTGTGTTTGGAAATCAATATAAAGTGATTCAATCAAGTAATTGGGTTGGCTGGACACGAGTTGATCCTTTAAACAATCAGAATTATAAATTTGCACACAAAGGTGATTATTGCGGAACTAATGAAACTACACAACAAGGCCTAGGAGCCTGGGGAGCAGAAAACACCACAATGCAGCAAGATATAGTATGGAGTAATGACACTGCCAAAGCTCTACCCCCCAACATATTTTTAATATGCGGAGACAGAGCTTGGCAAGGAATTCCACGCAATTCAATTGGGGGACCATGTTATTTAGGGAAATTAACACTCTTAGCTCCTACCCATCGAGCATGGCTTAATATAGCATCTAAATTAAACAGAAGAAGGAGAAGAAGTACTATTCATCACCTAAAACCTAGCTGTAATGATGAACTACAACTGTGGTCATTCACTGCTCGTGTGTTTGCGTCCATTCTTACACCCAGTGTGGCAGCTGCCCATGCTCTTAGAGAGATTGAAAGACTAGCTTGTTGGTCTGTTAAGCAATCAAATGTTACCACAAGTATTATTAATGAATTGTTAGTAGATCAAAATAGTTTGCGACATGCTTTGCTTCAAGATCGCGCCGCTATTGATTTTTTGCTTTTAGCACAAGGCCATGGTTGTGAAGATTTCGAGGGTATGTGTTGTTTTAATCTATCTGATCATAGTGATTCCATCCATAAGCAGTTAAACTGGCTAAAGCAACACACCAATAAGATCACTGTTAATACCAATCCATTTGATAAATGGCTATCTTCCATATTTGGGGGATTAACACCATGGCTGCTTTCGCTTGTTAAAGAAGGCTTGCGCTGGATAGGAATATTCTTAGCAATCATAATTATTGTTAAAATTGCTTTTAATTGTGTAATGAAAAATGTAAATCGAATGTCTCAAGAACTTATGTTCGCCGTACCAAAAGAAAACGGGGGAGATGTGGAGCCCTATTTGCAACAGTGGATAACAGAGCGAGGAGTAAAGAACATGTCGGCTTTGGGATTTGCAAGTCAGCCTGAGAAAGAAACCTGATGTATCCAGTTATCAGCACAAAAGAATGCTCTAACTACAGAAATATTTCAAACAATCTATTTCAGGACTTTCCAGAGGGGTTGGGATTTCTCACACTGTAACTAACAGGCAAGGCGGAGAATGTGATGATTAGAGGCTTAAGCATAGGTTAGAGGTTAATGATTGATGTAGAAGTGGTCTAATGAAAACCTAAGAAAAAGATAATAAGATATGCTTAGTCGTGGTGATTTGACAGAAGAATGATATATAAGTAAATGTATCTGCGCAATAAATTGAGTTCTGCCGACCTCATATGAGAGTGCAGTCTCCCTCCGTCGATTCCTACACTGTTGTACCACAATGTCCGGTTAAGAAAACAAGACTAATTTGTAAATGTTTGCCTAATATGGAAATATGTTGTTGTTTAGCAGTTAAGGCGCATGCTCCAAGACACCAGGCCCTGACCCACCACGCCGGGGGAGAATTACCTACAACGCAGTGGAAAATTACCGCCTTCGTCCTACGACCCTAGAGGGCAGCAAACGACCTCCCCCCAGCAACCACACGTGAAAGCCGCGCCCGGGAACCAAGGACTATAAAGAGGGGACTGGAGGGGAGGGGGGGGTGCGCGCCATCGGTAGAGCGGAGACTCCCGTGGCCGCCCAGCGCTGTTTTGCCTGTTTACCTTTTTCAATAAAGTTCACTTTATAATTGGAGAAATAATTTGGTCTTAATCTATAACAGAAGGAATAGATGTCTCTGAGGAGCTTACCAAAACACTGACAACAGAGTGGGTGATTCAAGGCAGTAGCTGCTGAACTATTTTGAGTATTTCAATATGATATTCTGCATGTATTCCAAGGCTGGGGCTGCATTTCTCCTCCAGCCAAGAAGAACAGAGAAATAAAATTTGTTTTGTTCTCCTTATTCCCTGTGCTGCCTGTCCCTTCCGCCCCACCTTGTATAATGAAAGCAATCTGGAAAAAATGCTTCAGATGGCAGCTGAAGAACCAGTAAACTTTTTTTTTTGGTTAACTGTCTGGCAGTTCTGAGTTTGGTATCCTATAACCATGGTTCAGATTATTCTTTTCTTAGGTTCATTGCCTTACATTTGTTGCAAAACACTTTTCTACACTGTCACTCTGTTTTGTGAAGTTCTTTAGGAGGTCTGCACTATTGATGTGTCACTTGACCACCTGTGAATCTCTCAAATCAACATACAGTACTCCATCAGAAAGCAGTGTGTTTCCAGGGTGCATACAAAACCTGTTTCCTAACTGGACGCAGAAATGCAAGAGCAGATGAGAAGGCACATGTCTTTTCAAGACCATGCTTTTGTGTAGGGCTTCAAAAACGTGTTAAATCAAACTGCTAAGGCCATAACTGCTAGGAAATTCAGCACAAGCAGCTTACTTCTTTCCATGGAACTAAAAAAAAAAAAAAAAATCAAATCATGCCTATGTAATATCACACTGTCTCCTGACATACAATATCCTGAAAACTAAGCACAACACCTTTGAGTGAAAAGCCATGTTCCAGACTGTACTCTCAGCTCTGTTATCTCTGGAGCTTAATTTTTGCCTTCAATATTATTATGTATAGAACTTCAACTTTTGCAGCTGCCTTCCTTCTTAAAACAAGTGAAGTATAGGTTTGTAAGTGTCAAGATGAGCAGGATCCTAGCTGCTGTTGTAGCTTCATTTGATGGTTTCAATAAGAACTGGAATACATGTACTCACAATAGGTGATCTTAATTCATCATGATGTCTTGTAATTCTCCTAGCACACATCAGATTATGCTGAAAGAACACATTTTGATGTAATATGCTAACCCTCACAGATGGCTTCAAAATGGTTAGCATAAGTCACCACTGCATTATGGGGATAAAGAGGTCAGGTAAGCAAGCCTGTGATCATGGGGATGATCTTTGTTGTGTCCTAAAATGCAATAGCTTGTAGAAACTATTTAAAATGCCCAGATGTCTTGCATAGCAGCTGTAAATTATGCTTCTTTATGCACACAGTGTCCTGTCTAATGTCTTTTCTGTGGTTTTAGGGTATGTATTTCTTTTTTTTTTTTTTTTTAAGCAACCAGCAGAAACCACTGCCATTACACCACAATGGAATTAAATATATGCACTAATTTAATGAATGCATTTTCAATGACATTTTTCTTTGAGCCTGCAGCAGATTAGTAGTCTGAGATGTCTTTTGTTCAGAATGACATGCTTTCTAATTTATTACAACATGCTACCATCCTGTGCTTTAAAATTAGCAGCTGGAGCTTTTCAAAGCCTCAGATGTCATTTGCATGCCTAATTTCTACAGAAAGTAAATGGGAGCGAGATACACAGTTGTCATTCATGCCTTTGAATATCTTTTCTGCTCTTATTGGTTTTCATAAATTGGCTGAATCTACTGTATTTTTTAAAAAGATATCTCAGGAGCCTCCAGTAACTTCCCATGCAAATGGTTACCTCATGGGTGGCCTAACCAGGAATGCTTGGCAGGATTTTGTTTCCACAAGCTGCACTAAACCAACAACCATGGCTTTAAATACAGGTCCTGAGTGCTCTGGGAGATGCAAGCCCAACTCCCTACTGCAGTTTGAAAAGCAAGTTTACTGTCAGCAAAGACAACGAAGCAGATATTAATAGTGCCTTTGGGTGGTCTGAGAAGACAGCCAAAAGCATAACCCTTGGAGTTGTTCCCTGCCCTATTTGCTATTGCTGTCATAAACATTTGTCAATGAAGACTGATTTTCAAAAGAACTATGTTTGGGAGTCTGGAAGTAAAGAGCTATAACATGAGACATCTTTAAAGGTAAATCAATTTTGTGGCCTAATCAACTGAACAGCATCCCTTTAGCTTCAGCATCAGAAATGCTGCCATACATGACTCTGCAAAATTGTTTTTTTTTTTTTCTTTCCTGGGGACAATATGCTCTTGAGTACTATTTCTATGTCAGGAAAGACATGTGTAAATAACTGTTCACACAGTGGTAACTTCTGATTAAAAGGTAATGAAAAAGAGCAGCCAGAAAATCATTTTAACTCTTTAAAGCTTTCTCTTGTAGCTACTAGGATAAATATAATAATGAAAGGTGGAGGTGTCTGCTTTGTTAAATGTACTTTTCCATTGTGTTTTGAAGCTAACAATAAAAAAATGTAAAAATGAGGTAAAAATTGAGTTTAACACTAAGCCTTATCTTTGGTTTACCTGCATGTTATCTTAAAATGTATAATACCTCAAGATACTGATTTAGCAATGATTTAAGACACCCTGTATTTCATTTTGGGTCAGATATTAACTCAGACTCTAAAGGCCTAGACACATGAAGTTATAGCTGCTCAGCTATTGTATTCTAGTAATCTCTTATTTTGGTGCCCAAACATCTCTCTGTATTTGCTCTCCGATGTCTTAATCTAATTTCTGTTGAATGAATAAAAGTCCATTTTCCCAGGAGTTAATAGTCTTTCTTAAACTGTGTTTGGCAAAACAAACACATGGTTTACTTTAATACAAGCCTGAATCTCATTACATGTTTGGTTAAGTGAAAAGATGAGTTTAACTGAAGCCTAAAAATGTGATTTACTCCAGTATAGACATTGGTTATCCTAAGACTGTAAGAAGTTGTACTGAAGAAGTCTGTCAGCATTTCTCACAAGTGGAAAGAGGGATGGCAGAGACTGAGACACCTGCCTATCCTCCCAATTTGGAGCTAGTCTGGTTTACAGGTTGGTGTTTTTTGGTTTTTTGTTTTTTGTCCCCAGAACCCACAGAGCAGCCAGAACTACATTGTGTTGTAGGAAATGGCTCTTAAAACTTCCTAGTTTTATTTCAACTCCCTTATTTTAGGTTGCAACTAATCAAAAATAGAACAACCTATCTACCACAAATTAAGAGGAAAAAAATGAATACTTTACTCACTGAGCCACTATAAGATTTTAAAAGTTGTCATTTACAATTGTAAGCACTGTTCTGACTTATGTGATATGTTTCTTTGATGTACTAAGATTAAAATAAAATCTGAAACTTGGAATTAACCTTCTTGGAAATATTAGAAAACATTACAAGTCACTAGGACAAATTCTGTATTCAGTAGATAGCCTGTAGAAATTTAGCCTATTATGTTTAATAAATTATTTTTTCTCTTTTTTCCTACCCCTGATGCTGGAAAGGAAAACAAACATTACAGAAAGATAGATTGCCAAGTACTTATTCATTAAGTTCACCGTTAAATCACTACTGAAAAAATTTAACTGGAGGAAGAGTATAACAAAATGCTTGTGTGTTGCAATTAAGTCCTGTTCAAGTTATTTGGGCTTTAAGTGGTGCATATGATTCTACCTGTTCTATTATATAAGTAGCAAAAAAAGTATCTAAATTTAGGCATCTACATGTAAGCTTCCCCCAGTAACTTTGTGTTTTTATCCTTTTGTTTCCTTGGGTTTTGTTTGATAATTTCAATGAGGGAAATAAAAAAAACACCAGCAAAGCAGGAAAGAGAACAGTTTAGGTGAGTAAGCAGTGAAGAATCCTGGTTTTGTCTAGTTCTACTTTTACAATTTAAAATTGCTGCTGCACACAGTGGTAGCTACATGGAACTTCAAGCCCAGTTCTGTCCTTTCCTGCTCATGCATCCCAGTCCAATATCTGTCAGAGCCTTTTCTTCAATTTCAATTAAGACTGATAATGGTATACTCATAAAGTCATGGGATCATGGAATATTCAGAGTTGGAAGGGACCTCCAGAGATCATCTAGTCCAATTCCCCTGCTTAAAAGCAGGATCCTCTAGAGCACATCACTCAGGACTGCATCCAGGAGAGTCTTGAAAATCTCAGAGAATAAGACTCTACAACCTCTCTGGGCAGCCTGTGCCAGTGCTCTGTCACCCTCACTGAAAAAAAGTTCTTCCTCATATTTAAATGGAACCTCCTATGTTCCAGCTTGTGCCCATTACCCCTCGTCCTGTCACCAGGAACCACTGAAAAGAGTCTGGCTTCATCCTCCCTCAACCCACCCTTTAGGTACTTATAAACATTAATTAAATCACCCCTCAGCCTTTTCTTCTCCAGGCTAAAGAGTCCCAGCTCTCTCAGCCTTTCCTCATAGGGGAGATGCTCCAATCCCCCAATCATCCTCGTTGCCTTCCGTTGGACTCTCTCCTGTAGTTCCCTGTCTCTTCAACTGGGGAGCCCAGAACTGGATGCCCTTGACTTACTGTCCACACACTTCCCTATGCAGCCCAAAGTGGCATTGGCCTTCTTGGCAGCAAGGGCACATTGCCAGCTCATGGATAATTTACTATCTATCAGGACTCCCAGATCCTTCTCCTCGGAACTATGGGACAAGGACAGTTTTATCTTTGTAAATGTCTGGGCAGTGCAGCTTGCACCCAAACTACTTAAATAATGAATGTTGATCATTATAGTCACCTACTTGTGTTTTCTTCACATGCTAAAAAAAAAGCTTTCTGCAGACAGCTTTTAAACTGCAATAACACTCTACATGTGATGCAGATATCTTTTTTTTTTATTTGTCAAGATGCACAACTGCCACATAAGCTGCTTTTACAATGATTTATTACTTCCCAAGTCATATGACAATTGTTGAAATCTTAATAGTAGAATCTCCAATTTGCAATTAACAGGCCATCTGTTAGAGCAGGCAGCAGTAGTAAAGCCTAAACCTCTTTTTTCTGCAGTTTCTCCTGAAGAAATATTATAGCTGAGAATTAATAGTTTTTGAAGAGCAGTTACTCCTGCTGCATAAAAAAATATTATCATCCAGTGTTGTAGAACTCCATGTGTATAAATATATAAATAACTGCATTGCTTTGCATATATATGTGTGCATATGTGTATATATACTTAAAATATGATTTTTTAAATATTCTGAATAAATTTAGAGAGAAAAAGATATTCATATGCAAAATTATATTAACTAAATATTAAGGTTGCAGAGATTTCAAAAACTCAAAAGCAGAAGCCTAATTTAGGTTTTTTCTTTTCTTTGTGTACATGTGATATTACTTCATGCCTTCTTATGTAACCGCTAGTTGTGCATGAGCTGCGAGAAGCATTACTCATGTCTTTAGGTGATAGTTGTGCATGAGCTGCGAGAAGCATTACTCATGTCTTTAGGTGTTGAAAATTCTAACCCAACCTGCAAGCGTATTTTACAGAGTCTGCCTAAAAACTCCAGTATTGCTGAAATGATGGATGCTTGTTCCGGGGTAGGAACACCTGAAGAGCATGCTGGTTTCATGGCCTCAGCTTTTGCTGCGGCTATCCGACCCTTGGTACAACAAGGTAACGGTAATCGAGGCACAAAATGTTGCAGCTGTGGAAAATCTGGTCACATTAAGGTACAATGTAAAGTTCCAAAAAAAAAAACACCAAAAAAAAACAAACAAAAAAAAACAAACAACCAAAACAAAACAAAAACGGCTTTGATGGTGTCTGTAATTGCTGTCAGAGCTATGGGTACTGTGCTAGTGAATGTCGCTCCAAAAGGAGAAAGAATAGGATTGCCACCTGCAGATAGATTAAATAAGGCTATATATGTATTGAACGACATATGGATAGTTCCCATGGTCCTTTAAAAGGAGGGGATGACTTTGCCTTTTGGCTTTCCTCCAAGGTGCGATCGGCCTTGTGGGGGGAGCCCTTGGGTAAACAAGCCCCAGGTGCCCCACATTGGATAAATGACTGCCAGGTGTCCTGCTTTGGGGACAGGGCCTGAGTCCATTTGTGGAAAGAGTGGAGTGTCTGTCTGTGAGGTGGACGCACTTTGCAGAGTTTTCCTGTTGGGGAAGGACCTCCTGACTCTCCCTGCAACTGGGCCCTGGTCACGTTTGACATTTGCAAATGGGGCTTCATGGGAAAACAATATGGGACTACTTCTACATGATCAGTCTATTGACTTGGTTGTCTCCATCTCTTCTGTGGGTGACTTTGTTTCTTTGTTAATTCCACCTATTATTGAATTCCACCTGTTATTGGTCACTATTGTGTTAATGATTGTACTTTGTGTTTTCAAAAAGGCAACAAGCATGATTAAAGATGCCATGAAGAACGTATGGCTGGCTCAAGAAGAAAAAGGGGAAATTGTAGAAATGCATTTAAAAGAGAATGGCCATATAGTGAGCCAGCCATGCGGGATGTTGGCCTAGGCAGGTAGCCACATTCTGGAAGCTGCTTCAAAGGAAGAAAAAATAAGAAAGAGCAATGACTGCTTCACTAGGGAATGCAGGAGTGAACAGATGGGAGTGACCAATTGGACATTGCGTGAGAAGAACTTAAGAACCAACGGGAACTGAACTGAGCTGCATGTTTGCCTTGTACTAGAGACTTTTAACCAATTAAATAATGCGTGACCGCGTGTAGGGAAAGAAAAATTTGTAAAAAGGGACAGACAGAATTAATAGAAGATTTAGATAGCGTTGGGCATGCTGTGTTGCAAAATAGAGCTGCTGTTGATTCTTTGCTTTTAGCACAAGGCCATGGATGTGAAGATTTTGAAGGGATGTGCTGCTTCAATCTAAGCAATCGTGGGGAATCAATTCACCAACAACTGCAGTGGCTTAAAGAACACACTTAAAGATTCAAAAGGAGACAAGCTGGTTTGATTCATGGTTACAAAAAATATTTGGCAGTCTGTCCCCATGCTTACTTGGTTTGATCAAAGAAGGTATTCGCTGGGTAATCATAATTGTCTTGTTGTTAATTGGGCTAGGAATAGGATGGAAGGTAATAACAAAACTAGTCACTAGTCTAATGCATAAAGTTCTGTTCGTGCAAAAGAAAAAAGGGGGAATTGTGGGAGTTTGGCTTGTGAATAACGGACATGGAGTGTTAGAGCAGGTGCACGAACAGGCTACTGTGCAGGCGCTAGCAGCCAAGATTAGGCCTCAAGGACGTACTGTCCTTGCAGAGTAGTACAAGAAACTAAGTTACATAAGATAGGGAACTAACAGGCAAGGAGGAGAATATGATAATTAGAGGCTGAAGCATAGGTTAAAAGTTAATGATTGATGTAGAAGTGGTCTAATGAAAACCTAAGAAAAAGATAATAAGATATGCTTAGTCGTGGTGATTTGACAGAAGAATGATATATAAGTAAATGTATCTGTGCAATAAATCGAGTTCTGCCGACCTCATATGAGAGTGCAGTCTCCCTCCGTCGATTCCTACAACCACTCACTATTTTTATGCTAGTTTTGGTGAAAATAAAGCTTAGGAAATCACTCTACCAGGGTATGATATCACCTTCTAAAAACTTCCATATCCAGTGTGGAATTTCAGTTTCCAGATAGAGGGTTCAAAAGCAATTATGTTCTGCTATATTTGCTGAAGAATAGGCAGTAGAGGATAAGAAACATTCACTTAAAAACACTTGTAACTTCATCCAGGATAAGTTTCCATTCCCTTGGCTGTATGTATACATGCAGGTAGTGGGAGATAATGTAGAGGAAATAGATTACTCTAGCCTAATACTTGAGTTGCTTGAGTAGACAAAAGAAATGGTTTCTTGTGTTCCTGCTTTGCTGGAGGACATTTGGAGGGGGAAGAGAAGGGTAAACAGGTTACCTCAGCTTCATAATCCAGTTATACATGGAGATAAAAGAAAATGTTGCTATGATTCAGTTAAAAAGTCAATCAAAAAAGAGACATAAATCCAGAAGAAAAAAGGCTGTATCAGTTTTGGTACTTGCAGTAAGATTTATTTCTATGGGAAACCCTAAAGAAAAAAATGCTTATGCTTTGACTGGACCTAATACTAATTCCATTTTTACTTTTTGTAGTTTGTGACTTGGTGGGGTACTTTGAGCGCTTCCCTCCCTTACTACAATGTAAACAGAATTATTGATTTCCTTGGGGCATTTTTATGATGCCCTCACTCCATTAACTTAGGTCTTTATATTCCTTCATGGATTTAGCTGTGTAATATCTCAGCGAGTTGAGGAGTGTTTATTATGCTCATCTTACACATCTGGAACTGTGGTGGAGGGATTCAACCCCTCAGTCATTAGTTGATTTAAGGCAGGGCTGAAGCGAGCATCTTTAGCACTTTCAGAACATGTTTCTCTCTGTGAAGCTTTTATCCACCTGCTCTTTACAACCTCCCCAGGCTGCCCACAGCCCCCACCTCGGTCCTTTCTGTCACCGGGGAAATATTTGAAGGCTGCAGCAAGGGACAAATTGTGCAGAGGACAAACATAAGTGGCCATGGGGCACAGCAAAGAGTGTGGGAAGGAATGGGGAGCAGGCAATAATATCTTTTAAGCCCCATATGCTCTCCTTTCCTTTCACAGCTTTCTTAGGTCATGCTATAAAGCAGCTCTCAAGCTATTGCTCGTGGAGGGCAATGAAGCAAGCAAGGCTCTTCTCAAAAGTGCTAGACCATAGTCACTAGAAATCTTGCTACTGCTTACCTCTTATTTCCATATCCTAATGTCCTGATAGTTGCATGTTTAAAATGTCCCGTACTATTGGGAAGATTTGAAAAAGTAGGAGAATGGTTATATGTGGGTTTGGAGCCTTGAGCTTACTTTCTGCCAATATTTTTCTCATTCTCTCTTTCTAGATTTTGCCAAAAAAAGTTTTGTTGTAACATCAGATTAATAGAAATGTCTGATTCTCTGAGGAAATGGTATATGGTTTAGTAAGTGAAACAGTTTTTACCAGTACTACAGCATTTATCACTTTTTCATTTCCCACAGGAAAAGGACATCACATGCCATTTTCTAATAGAATTGATTTCCCCTTTGTTTAATGCTGACTATCTGCCCCTTGCAAAGAAATAGACTACATCTGTCTCCTGTCCTCCACTCTGACATACTCCCATTTCCCTCCAAATCTGACCCCTATTGGGTACAGAGATCAAATTATGAATATGTCTGGAAAAATATTGCAGCAGCTGACCTGGGATTTTTACATTGCTGTATAGGCTTCAGTTGTTTTTGTCTCAGTGCAGCAAGTGAGATAAACTCTGAAGCCTGAAATCTGCTGTTTATTTTAATTAGCTACACTTAATTAAAAGAGGATCTTATCTCTATGAAGAGTTTATACCAAAGCACATATTTAATGTATCCACCACCCTATCTCAGTCCCATATTCTACAAAAGTCCTTAAACACATATTCAACTTGAGCAATGCTTTAATTACAGTCATGACTATGGATGCATCTCATCCTTTCCTAATGCTGGATTTTCTCACAATACCATCCCTTTCCATACACCTGGGCCTGCTGAGAACAGGGACTGAAATAATTCATGTTTTGCCATAATTAAAGAAAAGCAGAACACAGACTCAGCTGAATTATTTTCGTGGTGGGCTAAGAGAAGTATCATCGCTCTCTCTATTTGACTCATATATTTTTCACACTCTGACAGCTCTTGTGATGAGGAGCAGTAAGTGGAGCACTCCTGTATTAGTAAATCAGAGGAGACAGTTTTTTGGATGTGCTGGCAAAAAAGCAGGTGTATATCAGAGGGCAGCAATAGAGTGGTTAGCATGTGCTCCCTCGGGATGGGGATAGAAGGCAGAGAAATGGGATGGAAAAACAAAAGGGAGAAAAGGAGGAGCAGAGGAGTGAGAATGTAAGGTATCATCCAAAAGGATGTGGGTGCAGGGGAGCAATACATAGAATATGGCATGTATAGGCCAGCCTATAGAAGGAAACAAAGACCATGACTTTGCTATTAACCATAGCATCAAACTGGGTTTCTCTTTCTTTTCTTCTGCTGAAGTAAGAGGATAACCAGAACTTTGTGAGGTCTGGGCTGAAATGTAATTCCCCCCAAAGTTTTACTTCAAAGTAGTTGGACTTGGGTATTTGCTTTTAACCTCCTGAAAAAGACCAACAGCACTTTCTCCTCTAACGGCTTTGCATGTGTGTTAACCTAATCATTGTTATCTTAAAGACTCATTGCAGGTTGAACCTCCAGTTGGCAGTGGTGGCTTGGTGAGCATGAGTAAGCGCCCCAGCAAGTGGTGAGTGAAGCTGCTGCTCCATCCTCAGCTGTAGCACTGGCAGCTGGGGCACTGCTTCCCTTCGCCCCAGGGGCTACATCAAACTCCTGTAATCTGACTCTCTTTTTATCTGTAGTATGAACAACTTCTTTGATGGTGATGTTCACTGCTACCACTGGGCCATCATCTCAGTGGGAAATCCTTTGTTTTGAAGGGGTTTTCAGGCATTATGTTGAGTGCTACTAGGGAGTGAAGGCTGAGAAGGGGAAAAGCAGTGCTTTTGTGTTTTACCTATTTAATTTTATAATTACTATCCTATTCCAGAACAGCTTTTAAATTATTCTTATTAAAGTTTTTCCCATTATCTGGCATTTATGAATGCCAAGGTTGCTCAGCCACATTCTGCGCAGGCAAGACTTGTGAGAAAGGACAGCAGTGCAGCAAAGAATTGGAAATCCAACTCCTGGATTCCAGTCTTGAAGTCCTTGGAGACGTCTATGCCAAGACAGGTGTCTTGTTGCTCTGACACACGAGGGGCTCCTCCTCCAACCTTTTCTAAATCAATAAGAGATGTTTCTAACATATAAGTACAACTTCAATGGTTGCATTTCCAAGGAATGCTATAGGATTATGTTAACATACGTGAGACTTTTTCATAGGCAAAACTTGAACTTAATCTGGCAATAATGGAACACTGGCTTATGATGCAAGCCTGGGCTATGTATGCAAGAAAGGATATGGGACACATTTCAAAAGCTTTTAGATGCCTCATTCCAATTCCCTGAGTGTTAGATGTGGAAACGTCTTTAAAAACCTGGATCATAGTTCCACAAGTCTATGGGCTCTTGTGTACCAGGCAGGGCACATAATAGGAAGAGATAACTGAGCATCAAATCATATTATTGCCTCCTGGAGAATACACGTAGCAACACCTTCAGCTCAGTTTTAAGAATTTAAATACAAAACTCAAGGGCACTGTGCATCCTCTTTTTTTTTTCACCTTGCCAAAAACTAGAAAAGCTTCAAACGTTTCGATTTTTTTTGCTTTTGCTCTAAAGACCTTGTTTTTAATAAATATCCTTTACAGATGAAGACTTAGACTAAACTGTAGATTTCCAGGATTTTTTTGTGTTGCAGAATGGCGGAGAAGGCGAGGGAAGCAAGACGCAACTCAGTATGAGTTATAAGCAAGCTTCTACTTTATTCGAGTTCTGCTATGCCTTTTATACACTGGAGGTTAATTATGCCTACTTATGTTAAATTATGCCTACATATCTATGTCTAATTGGCTAAGCACAAATTATGCCTACTCGTCTACATTTGATTAGTTAAGCATAGAGCTACATTTGCATATTCCAGCCTCTTGCGGTTATCTACTTCCGGATTCTTCCCGCAGGTTCTACCTTGCAACTTTCCACCAGCTTTGGACTTGTCCGGACTTGCCTCGGGCTTGTCCTGACTTGGAGCTTTCTGCAAGCTTCCAGGTCAGAGTGACCCTGGGAAGCTACAGCTATCAGCAGTACAGCTCCTGTTATCAGTACTGCTCGCTCACAGCTGCTACATTCAGCCCTGTGCTCACAGTTGTTACATTCGGCCCTGTTCAGCAAGCCATTCCTCCACATTTTTGTGTTTATCTTCTATAGATAGTGGGTATACTGGTTCTGATATTCTTCTTTGTTGTTTAAACATGTTTAAAAGCTGTCAGTTTTGCTGACATTTCAATTGGAACCTCCTCTTCCCAAATTATACACTCTAGTAATGTTGTAATTTTTTGTTTTGATGCTGTTGGAATATTTGGGGCTTTTAGGTCCAAAAAGAAGTTTGGAAATGAAATACATAGATGTTCTACATGAAAGGCTTGACACCAGGATAAAACAACAAAAGCTTCTCTTTTATGAAAACAAAATATTTTGATCCACATCCATTTTTTTCCTTCTCTGCTGCTTCCCAGCTTGTGTTTACTTCACAGCACAGCTGCTTCATTTGCAGATTTCCCTACCAGTTAAAATATATAGTGCTACTCAATTATCCCTTTTATCCCTGCTACATGCCCTTCTATTCACTCTATTCTTAGTCACTTAACCTTTTCAATATCAGTTCCTAGAGACTACACCCTCAAACACAATGAAGGTCTCTCATGTGTTACACCCACACTGACACTGAGGTTATAATTGTAATGGAATTCAATGACAGTTTTGCCGAGGAATAAATATAGCCCTGGCTTTAACTAAGTATTCATTTACAGTGTCTCAGATCATGTAAGGTACCTGGAGAGTAAATACATTAAACTGTATTTTCATGACTCAGCAGTAGTAGAGACCATAGCACACCTCTATCAGACAACACAATTGCAGTCCACTTGTAAACAAAATTGGCAAGATTCTAGTATCAGACACACAGATTACAAAAGCATGGCTCCAGTCCAATTACTTCAAAATTATGTTCTATAACTGAGAGTGGAAGTCAGTTTACTATAGTCAAAGAACTTATTTACCAGCTTTCTAGAAGCAAATGTGCCCAGTATAGACAAAGCTATTGCAATCCCATTTGTACTTTTTGAACAGTTTTTTTGCATTCTCTGTTTCACCAGTTGCAGATGTTAGTTTGTGACTATTTCAGTTCTGGACAGCTGAATGAAGTGCTGGGGTCTGAACCCCCAGCCCTGAATTAAGGTTGACATATGGGTGGTCCCCATGGCCCTTTAAGAGGAGGGGATGAGTTTACCTTTTGGCTTTCCTCCAAGGTGCTGCCAGCCTTGCAAGGAAAGCCCTTGGGTAAACAAGCCCCAGGTGCCCTGCATTTTGATAACGAGTGCCAGGTGTCCTGTTTGGGGATAAAAGCTGGGCCCATTTGCAGGAAGGGTTGGAGAGTCTGTCTGTGGAGTGGACGCACTTTACAGAGTTTTCCTGTTGGGGAAGGACCTCCTGACTCCTCATGCAACTGGATCGCAGTCAGGTCTGGCACATACAAACGCGGGCTTTGTGGGGAGGCAACATGGGGTTACTTCTGTCATATGTAACCACCTTATTGTCCTGGTTGTCTCCCATTTTCTCTGTGGGTTACCTTGTGTCTCTGCTTGTTCCATCTATTATGAGTGATACTATGTCATTGCTGGGGTTGATATCTATTATTTGTGATCTGTTTGACTTGTTTGTACCCCCAGCAATCCCCTATATTCTGAGTCCTTTATGTGAAATAGAACTTACTCACTGGATTGTTGTTCTGCTGCTGGCTGCGTCTTTTGTACTGGGCCTACTAATTGGCAAAACACTGAACAATATTGTTTATTCTCAGAGCTAACTGAAGTCAGTGAGAGCATGTCAGTGGTTCTGGATCAAGCAACAGGCAATCCAGTGGACCACGACACTGTACATGTGGGTGATGACAATTCCCATTTTAACTGTGGGATCGAATTCTGTGCTTACTGTGATCGATTTTACCACAAATTTAGCAAACTCTATACTACATTTTCTTTCTTCAATTTCTAGCCATCTGCCATCTGTTGTGTAGCACTCCAGCATATATTTATGCTTAAAATAAAACAGAATACCCTTCTTTCAGCACTTCTTGCTATTTCCGATTTCTCAGCCATATAGAGACAGATAAAATATTTATAGCAAGTATCTTTTGGTTTTGTTTAGTTCATGGAATACTTAGAAAATAGAATTAATTTTATTTCAATGAAATTAGAAGCCTTTTGCTGTCAAAATCACAGTGAGTATATAAACAAGGATACACAGATGCATAGGTTTATTAGACTCCATATGCTATTTCAGTTGCAGGTTTGTCTCAAAGTAAAGCTGACCAAGAACAAATTGCCAGCAAAATGCGCAGAGAGTTTCACAGGCTAACAAAAACCACTAAGACTAGTAGTTTTCTTTAAGCTTGCTTATCAAACATTTAAGGAGTTTTTCTGAGGTTCAGAGGAGTGCCCAAACTCCTCAGAAAATGAAGCACAAACAGAAACAGAATTTTCCCTGGTAGCTCAGCAGACTAAGTATTAACCTAGCAATAACCTGGAGAAGAGAAGGTTCAGGGAAGGCTCTTATCAGTGTGTACAAGTATCTGATGGGAAGGAATAAAGAGGAGGCAGGCAGACTCTTCTCTGTAGTGCCCAGTAACAGGCCAAGAGGCAGTGGACACAAATTAAGAATGACTAAATTCAATCTGAACACAAGTTGAAGTGTTTTTACCAAGAGGGTGGTCAAACACTGGAACAGGCTGCCCAGAGAGGATGTAGATTCTCATCTGTGGAGATATTAAAAATCCTACTGGACGTGACTCCAGGCAGCATGCTATAGGTGACCTTGCTTGAGCAGCAGGGTTAGACTGGAAGTTCTCAGTAGATCCCTTCCTACCTCAGCTATTATGAGCATAGTAGCTGCTCTTTGAGTAGATACTCTTATTATCAAAGTTATAGCATGTGTTGCAATGCAGAAAAAAAAAAAAAAAACTGCTTTCCCTGGAAGCCCTGAATCTTCAGTATTTTACAAAACAAGATGGGACTTGAATGGTGTAGTTTCAGTGATTTCCCGCCCCCCCCCCCCCCCCAATTAAATCCAAGTCACTTCAAATTCATGATGCTTGCCCTTTTGACTATTAGAATATTAACATGCTACTGAGTAGTGCCTCAGTGCTTTCATAGGGTCACTTTGTATTCTTCCATCTGGAACATCTTCAAAAGGGATAAGGAACAACCTCAGATCACCTGATGGTTAGTGGCCTGGAACATGAGGACCGTTCATGTGAAAGACATCAGATCAGACCATTCTCTAGGAGCAGCAGAGCAATCTGGCACATCCCAAGGAAGGTAGAAGGGATGCTGTTGAGGAAGGGACTGTATCTCCCTGCTGCCATCTGGTGATTGTGTGTGTTGAGGGCCAGTCCAATACATGAGCTCTGGGCACAGATTGAATTTGGGGCAACATACCACTAAAAAGACTAAAGGAAAAGCAACAAGCATGTAGGATACAAAAAGCTGTTCGGATACCTCAGATGTCTGCTGGTAAAAAAAGTGTAATGATTTAGATAAGTCCTGATTTAGGTAGCAGCTGAAGTGGCTTTTAAAAGTTCTTATGCTTTAAGGAGTACTAACAGAAGCAGTTATGCCAAATTCAGATGCTTACATCCTTTTGCATGTGAAACTAAATATCTTGCTCAGAGACCATGTATTTATCAGGGAAAAAAATAATACTAGTTCTCCTGAATTCCAGCTGGGTGACTTAATCACTGTACCATGATGTAGCAACTGACGTAAAAGGCATCGGAAGGTGAACTCTTGTATTTAGTGCATGAATGATTAAAAATTGTAGAATGTTGGGGGGTTTTTAACAAGCAGTGGTCATGTGAGCAATCCAACCTTCGAGCCTGACCCGGATGCTGAAGCAGGATGGGGAGTTGGGAAAGGTGTGACGGTGTGAATGCATGCTTTAAGGTCGCAAATCAATTTATGCCACGCTAGTGCTGTTAGCCAATTAGTTGTCAGAAAAGTCTCGTGAAGAGAGTTGGGACTTAGTGCTCTGTCTATATAAACCGGGTTGTAACGCCATTAAAGTGCCTTTCACAAGATTTATTAAGTCTCTGTGTGATTGCTTGCCATGACTTCCTGCAACTGGCGCCCGAACAGGGACCCTCAGAACCGCTGCTAGAAGCTGATGCTGTCAGCGTGAAGAAAAGCAGACGGAGAGGGTGGAAAAGCCGACCGAAAGTTGTCGCTGCCCCGGCGACAGTCGCTCCGCAGTGCCCAGCGGACGGAGACGGTGCGCACCGAAGGACAACTGGTCCTGTTCTGAATTCTCACTAAAAAGGTTAGTGAGCGGTCGGGGAGGAGATGGGGTTTACGCTTACCAAAGTGAAGGAAGCAGTAATTAAGCTCCTCCAAGATATAATCTCTGTGAGAGGAATTTCTTATGACGCACAAGCCGTGAAGGCTCTGCTGCAGTGGGCACGGGACAGAAACTTGATATCCGGGGTGAACACAGCGTTTGAGCTGTCTGCCTGGGAAGCCATAGGCACGAGTCTGTGGGATGAAGTTAGTAACGGAGGAAAGAGTGGCAAAGAAGCCTATAAACGTTCAGCGCTGTGGAAACGAATAAGAGAGAGTTTGAGCACAATGAAAGGGGAACGGGCTGCTGCTGCTGCATATGCGGCTTTGACTCCCGGAGAGGAGAAAAAGGGGGGGGCCGACCCTGCACCTATGGCGGTTTTGTCTCCTTTTAATCCCTTCGCGCAGAATTTCGCGATTCCAGGTCCTCGGGACTCCACCTCCCGAGTTGGGCGTGCCACCTCTGCCCCGCCGCCGCCCCCGCCCCGGCCTGCGCCGCTTGCACCGCCCCCTGCTTCACCTGGCGGAGCTCTGCCAGGCAGCGCCTCGCCTCTGAGCCTGAAACTGACTGAGGCGAATGCGGAAGTAACAACAGAGGAAAAACCGGAAGTGGGTGGTCCATTATGCAGATCAGGGGCGGGTACTTATCCACCGCTCCCTTTTTCGCCGGCCCTGTCATCCCCGCCCTCGGGTGACGATGCCAGCCCCGAGGACAACCCCGACCAGCCCTCCCCAGCAGTGGACGAATGCATGAGAGATGTGATGGCACGCCTCGGCGAGCTGGAATTACAGCATCACACCCTAGTTGAGAAAACAGCGGTTGCTGCTTCACTGGACAGATCTAAACCTTTCAACCCCTTCACGCCAGGAGGCGTTTCTCCACAAGCCTCAGCTCTGCAACCGCCTGCCCCGCCGCTGCCGCCTCCAGAGCATCTCTTTGCCGGAGCCAGAGATCCTCAGGAATCCACTCAGCGCTGGAGAGGAATCATCAAAGATGCAATTGTTGAGGGGTCTTTTCTTCCGCAGGCTTTCCCTGTTATTTTATCCCCAACAGGTCAAAAGTGGGAGGCTTTTGATTGGAAAATGCTAGAAAAAGCTCGGTCTGCCATTGCGCAGTATGGGTTGCAGTCACAGCTCACTCAACAAATAATTCGCTATATTTTCACCGCTGATTTGTTGATTCCATTTCATAGTACACAGGTTGCAAATGTTTTGCTTACTCCATCACAACAGCTCATGTTCCAAAGAACTTGGCAGAGATTGTGTGATGCGGAGCAAGCTAAACCACGCCAACAAAATGACCCATTATATGGAATTCAGGCCCAAATGCTATTGGGTATGGGCCCTTTTGCCTCGGTACAAATGCAGTCTCAATTTTCAACACAAGTTCTGCAGTTATCTCAACAACTAGCACTGCAGGCCATTTTTTCAGTGCATGAGCCAGGGAAACCCTATGGGTTCACGCATGTCAAGCAAGGGCTAAATGATAGCTACACAGAGTTTGTAGACAAATTATATTCTGCCATTAATAATCACCCTGATCTTAATGAGGCCATGAAACAGCAAATGTTCAAAATGCTGGCCTTTGATAATGCCAATGAAAAAACCAAACGGGTCTTAGGGACGCTACCAAAAAATTCAGAGGTAGCTGATATGATTGAATTGGCTGAACGCACCACGCAAATGAATAATGCGGCCTATTTTGCTGCTGCCTTGCAAGGAGCTATCGCTCCTACTATGAAAGGAGTCATTGCCCCCTTGTTAAAACAAAAAAAGGGAGGCAAAGAGAAAAAAAAGTGTTTTAATTGCGGCCAATTAGGTTATTGGAAAATTCAATGTAAAGCTTCAAAACGATCAAAATGGTGTGTTTATTGTCAAAAGGATAGCCATAACACATTAGAATGCAACGGTAAAGACCAGACCAGACCCTATATCATGAATGTACCTATTACACTTGTTGGCAGAGACTTACTAAGTCAAATGGGAGCTCAAATGGTAACTCAGCCTTTTTAGTGGCGGCCACTGCTGAGCAGCCAATCCTGAAACTGAAATGGAAAATAGAAGAACCAGTATGGATAGATCAGTGGCCGCTTACACACGAAAGGCTGCTAAAAATCAAAGAATTAGTAGAGGAGCAATTAAAAGCAGGACATATTGTTCCTTCAAACAGCCCCTGGAACACACCAATTTTCACTATTCCCAAAAAAGGTGGGAAATGGAGATTGTTGCATGACTTACGGGCAGTTAATGCAGTCATGGAAAATATGGGATCCTTGCAGCCAGGTTTGCCATCACCTGTTATGCTACCCGAGGATTGGGATTTACTGATTATTGACTTGAAAGATTGTTTCTTCACAATTCCACTGTGTAAAGATGATGTAGAAAAGTTTGCCTTTTCGGTTCCCTCTGTTAACAAGGCCGAACCGGCAGAAAGATATCATTGGCTGGTCTTGCCTCAAGGCATGAAAAATTCTCCTATCATGTGCCAGGCATTTGTTGCCTGGGCCTTAAGACCAATTCAAAAGAAATATCCGAAATTGATAATTTATCACTATATGGATGAGATATTAATTGCTGGGAAACATTTGTAAAAAGAAAACATTTTAATAGCGATGACCAGAGAACTAGAGAAGAGGGGGTTAAAAATTGCCCCTGAAAAAAGTCAACAGCAATCACCTTGGAAATATTTGGGCTGGATCATCACAGGAAGTAGTGTCAGACCACAAAAACTAGAAATCAAATCAGACATCGAAACGCTCAATGATATCCAGAAGCTGGTTGGCGATATTCAATGGGTAAGAGGTATCTGTGGCATAACAAATGATGATTTAAACCCTTTAATTCAGTTATTAGGCACCTCTACTCAAGCTAACAAGAAACGTGAGCTTGGTCCTGAACAGCAGTGTGCATTGAGCACAATCAGTGAAAAAATATCCCAATGTCATGCAGCTCGGTTTAATCCTCAGTATCCTATTGTCCTTATGATTGTCAATTCACAACAAGGTAGAGATTGGCCACTTGCCCTCATCATCCAATGGGTGCAGGAAGGGCCAAATCCTTTACGCATTTTAGAGTGGATATTTTCTCCAAGGAGACAGAGAAAAACCGTTGTGAACTGAATTGAAATAATTGCGCAAATAATTATGAAAGGAGAATCTAGAATTCAGGAAATAGCAGGAGCGGATCCACAATCAATTATTGTGCCATGGGTTCAGGAATATTTAGAATGGCTCATTAGAAATTCTCTTGCTTTGCAAATTGCCTGCGCAGATTTCACAGGTCTCCTCACAAATGTTTATCCTGCTTCACCGCATGATCCCTATGCTGCAAAACCAGACCTCTGTGGACCAGCCGTATTGGTCTGAAACACTGGTAAACGGTATCACTGTTTTCACCGATGCAGGAAAGAAAACTAAAAAGGCAGGAGTCACCTGGGAAAAGGAGCCTGGTCAATGGAATAGTCACATCATCCAGGGAGGGACTATAGACTCCTTGCAGACATTAGAGCTCCGAGCTGTAATATGGGCATTTCAACATTGGAATGATCAGCCACTCAATATTGTATCAGACTCCCTCTATGTGGTTGGAGTGGTGTGGTGCATTGAAAGGGCTATGCTTCGTGAGGTCTGGAATAAGCTGCTTGCTGAGCTGTTGCGAGAATTATTATTGACCTTAAATGACAGACGTCACTCATATTTCACAGAATCACAGAATGTTAGGGTTTGGAAGGGACCTCAAAAGATCATCTAGTCCAATCCCCCTGCCAAAGCAGGAATACCTAGATCAGGTCACACAGGAACATGTCCAGGTGGGTTTTGAATGTCTCCAGAGAAGGAGACTCCACAACCTCTCTGGGCAGCCTGTTCCAGTGTTCTGTTACCCTCACTGTGAAGAAATTCTTCCTCACATTTATGTGGAATCTCCTATGTTCCAGCTTACACCCATTGCCCCTTGTCCTATCATTGGATGTCACTGAGAAGAGCCTGGCTCCATCCTCATGACACTCACCCTTGACATATTTATAAACATTAATGAGGTCACCCCTCAGTCTCCTCTTCTCCAAGCTAAAGAGACCCAGCTCCCTCAGCCTTTCCTCATAAGGGAGATGTTCCACTCCCTTCATCATCTTTGTGGCTCTGCGCTGGACTCTCTCAAGCAGTTCCCTGTCCTTCTTGAACTGGGGGGCCCAGAACTGGACACAATACTCCAGATGTGGCCTCACCAAGGCAGAATAGAGGGGAAGGAGAACCTCTCTTGACCTACTAACCACTCCCTTTCTAATACACCCCAGGATGCCATTGGCCTTCTTGGCCACAAGGGCACATTGCTGGCTCATGGTCATCCTGCTGTCCACCAGGACCCCCAGGTCCCTTTCCCCTACACTGCTCTCCAGCAGGTCAGCCCCCAACCTGTACTGGTACATGGGGTTGTTCTTCCCCAGATGCAAAACTCTACACTTGCCCTTGTTGAATTTCATTAAGTTTCTCCCCGCCCAACTCTCCAGCCTATCGAGGTCTCGTTGAATGGCAGCACAACCCTCTGGTGTGTCAGCCATTCCTCCTAGTTTGGTGTCATCAGCAAACTTGCTGAGGATACATTCTGTACCCTCATCCAAGTCGTTGATGAAGATATTAAACAACAACGGTCCCAGTACCGACCCCTGAGGGACTCCACTAGTCACAGGCCTCCAACTAGACTCCGTCCCATTAACCACAACTCTCTGGCTTCTTTCCTTCAGCCAGTTCATAATCCACCTCACTACCTGATCACTAAACCCATACTTTATCAGCTTACCTACGAGGATGCTGTGGGAGACAGTGTCAAATGCTTTACTGAAATCAAGATAAACCACATCTACCGCTCTACCACCATCTATCCGCCTAGTTGTTTCCTCATAGAAGGCAATAAGGTTGGTCAAACATGACTTACCCTTGGTAAAACCATGTTGACTGCTCTTAATGACCCCCTCATCCTTGATGTGCCTAGAGAAATATTTCATCACCCATATTCGCAGTCACTTAATGACTGAAGGATTGGCCATTGGAAACAATAAGGCTGATCAATTGGTAGCTCCAGGTTGGACTGGTTCACCTGTAAATATTTTTGAGCAAGCAAAAAATTCCTATGCATTTTTCCACCAATCAGCAAAAATGTTAGCACGACAATTTCATTTGCCCTTGACAGATGCACAAGGGATCGTGAAGTCCTGTCCAGCCTGTCAGAAAATAGGGTTTGGAGTTGGCCTCGGGGTCAACCCTAAGGGACTGCGGCCCTTGCAACTGTGGCAAATGGATGTGACACATGTTGTAGAGTTTGGCAGATTGAAATATGTCCATGTTGTAATTGACACATTTTCTATGGCTGTATGGGCGACAGCTCGAACTGGAGAGACTGCTAAACTCGTTGAAAAACTTCTATATTCCAGTTTTGCAGTTTTAGGAGTCCCATTATCCCTCAAGACTGACAATGGCCCTGCATATACCTCTCGTAGATTTCAACAATTTTGTCTCACTTGGGGTATTCAGCACACCACTGGTATTCCTCACTCCCCCACAGGTCAAGCAATGGTCGAACGAGCCCATCAAACTCTGAAAGATTTGCTTCAAAAACTAAAAGGGGGAGAGCCCAGTACCCCAGCAGAAAAATTAGCTAAAGCTGTGTATGTGCTAAATTACCTGCGTCTCACAGGAGAAAGAAAAGATCCACCTATGGTAATTCATAGTGCAGTTTTAAAAAACGGGTTAGATGAACAACAGAAAGTTTTGGTGCAGTATAAAAATCTCAGCACAGGACTTTGGGAAGGACCAGCTGAAGTGAAACTAACTGGGAGAGGATAAATGTGTTTGCTCACAGGTGGTCTCCATTGGATTCCTTCTAGATGGGTAAAACCATGGAAGGAGCCGCAGTGCCAAGACTCATCTGTAAAGGCTTTATCATCAAAATAAATTGTTAGAAGCCCCACACTATTAATCTCAGACAGAACATGTGGGTGACGTGGGCAAATCGAATGGGAAATAATCCTTTTGTTTATCAATGGCCGCGTCTGGCGACCTTTTTTGAACATGTTTAATTAGAGTCTTAGAATCTGTGAAAATAGGCTAAGAGGTTTATATAAAATAAGTTTATATTGAATTTGTTACTGAATGATAGTTATTAGGTAATAATCCCACCCCCAGAAAAGAAGTCAAGTAATAATAAGAGGCTATTTTAACACCACTGATGTCAGAACCAGATCCGCAGATGTCCTAGGTTGACATATGGGTGGTTCCCATGGTCCTTTAAGGACGAGGGGACAAGTTTGCCTTTTGGCTTTCCTTCAGGGTGCGGCCGGTCTTGTGCGGGGAGCCCTTGGATAAACAAGCCCCAGGTGCCCCACATTGGATAAATGAGTGCCAGGTGTCCTGTTTTGGGGACAGGGGCTGGGGCCACTTGCGGAAGGGTGGAGTGTCTGTCTGTGAGGTGGACGCACCTTGCAGAAATTTCCTGTTGAGGAAGGACCTCCTGACCCTCCATGCAACTAGGCCCCGCTCAGGTTTGGCATTTGCAAACGGGGGCTTCATGGGAAAACCATATGGGACTACTTCTATATGATCAGCCTATTGACTTGGTTGTCTCCCATTCCTTCTGTGGGAGACTTTGTTTCTTTGTTAAATCCACCTGTCATTGAATTCCACCTATTATTGGTCGCTATTGTATTAATGATTGTACTTTATGTTTTCGAAAAGGTAACAAGCATGATTACATATACCATGAAGAACGTATGGCTGGCTCAAGAAGAAAAAGGGGGAATTGTAGGAATGTATTTTAAAAGAAAATAACCATATAGTGAACCAGCCATACGAGATGTTGGCCTAGGCACGTAGCCGCATTCTAGAAGTTATTTCAGAGGAAGAAAAAAAATAAGAAAGAGCAATGACAGCTTGTAGGAGCGAACAGATAAGAGTGACCAATTGGACGCTGCGTGAGAAGAACTCAAGAAACAACGAGAGCTGAACTGACTTGCATATTTGCCTCATGCTAGAGACTTTTATCAAATTAGATAATGCGTGGCTGCGTGTAGGGACAGAAAACCTGTTTAAAAAGGGATAGTTAGAATTAACTGAAGATTTAGATAGTGTTAGGCATGCTGTGTAGTAAAATAAGAACCGCTGTGAAATTTTTCTGTTATTAGCCCTAGGTTAAAGTTGTAAAGATTTTAGATGAAATGCGTTGCATGAATCTGTCTAACCATTCTTTCTCTATTCATAAGCAACTGCAGCTGTTAAGAGAGAATATGAAGAAACTCACCGTCATAACTTCTTCATTGTCCCCATCATTGGTTTGGATTGCTCAAAATTAAGAAGGGGGATTTGTTGGGGGGTTTTTAACAAGCAACGGTCATGTGAGCAATCCAACCTTCGAGCCTGACCCGGATGCTGAAGCAGGATGGGAAGTTGGGAAAGGTGTGACGGTGTGAATACATGCTTTAAGGTCGCAAATCAATTTATGCCACGATAGTGCTGTTAGCCAATTAGTTGTTAGAAGAGTCTCGTGAAGAGTCTTGTGACTTAGTGCTCTGTCTATATAAACCGGGTTGTAACGCCATTAAACTGCCTTTCACAAGATTTATTAAGTCTCTATGTGATTGCTTGCCATGACTTCCCGCAGTAGAACATTAAAGTAGCTAAGGTATCCATACCCCTGAAGTTTGGATAGTAAGTAAATATTTCTTGAGAGTACATTTGTGGTCCCCTTTTCTTGCACCATTAGGATCTATGCTTTCAGAATTTTGAGGCAATGACAAATGATGGGCTTATGACTTACTGAAAATGAAGATGACTTTTACAATTATATGAAAGCCTTGACTTTTGTTTTAAAAAGTTTTGGAAAGTAGCATTCCAGAGAAGTGTTACAGTCCCACTTTCTAGGGAGTTTTGAAACTTGAAGATTTTACTGCAGCCAGAATCCAATACAAAGTCAGTTTACAGAAGCCACTGTGCTTGACAGGCTGTCTGGAAAATCCAGAAGGCTTCTGGGAACACAGTCTTTGCCCTTGGCAACAAGCTCCAGTTGCTCAAGTGACAGGACAGAGTAAAGTAACGTTGGAATACCAGAAACCACACAGAAGATACATACACATCTCCTAGTTTGTGTTAGAACTTGAGTGCTACAGAAATAGAAAATATTAGGAAAGTCACAATAAAGAAAAAAAGAAGGTGCTACCTTCTCAGCCAGTTCTTTAAGTTGTGTAGAGCTCATTTCAATCAGTGGACCTTAGGCAGGTAGAGAGCTTGAATTGTAGGTGAAAAGAGGATGTTGCACATAAAGGTAGCCTTAATAAAATCATCCCTTAGTCTCATAAGGGCTGAGATGAAACTGTTTAAAAATTGCTCAAAAGTGATTGAGGGACTAGATGTAAAAAGGAGCTGAGGTGGTACGAGTTATTTTTCTCCCTTTTCTGTAACTAGTGATGGTTTTTTACTTGGTCTTGCTGACCACTCTAAAGGTTTAGCAAGATGAGCAGCACTCAGCTAGAGGACCTGTAAGCAGTATTAATACAGTATTGCTGATTTTTTTTCCCCAGCAGCTGGAAATATCATTCTGCTGTCCAGTCTTCCACACTGAAGACAATACAAAAAGGACTTTCAAACAGAGTTTGGAGCATGATGTGGTCAGTTTTACTCTTTTGGCTTGTCTATGTCTACACAAACAGAAGCCACACAGCATTGTATGTCAACTGGTTCCCATGGAGTTTCTGGACTAAGAATAAGGTGGAGACTCTTGTTAGTCTCAGGATAATACACACCTCCCCCCCAACAAGCCACAATTATTGATAAAGAAAATCTAATAGAATTGACACAATTGAGGGGGGAAAAAAATTGATCTTAAATTTTATACATTTTTATTATTATGGTTTAAACACAACATGCTGCACTGTAAAATAATCTCTGCAGTGATTAAACTCCTTCCTCCTTTGTCTTTCACAATTTCATAGTTCCGTGGAGCCTCAGTTCCTGTTTTCAAAGAAGATTAAGATACTGCATCATGAAGGTTTTCTAATCATCCAAATCCACTGTACCTGGTGATTTTAATTAAAATCATTACATGTTTCAGATGAAGTGGGAAAACAGAGAAAGAAAAGATTACCAGTAATAGGAATGAAAAAAATCACAGGCAAACACCTGAGCAGGCATGAAATCTTAGGGCAGGATTTGGAAACATCCTTTCCCCAATCTCAAGGAAAGGAAGTATTAATGCTACAGCACAATTGGATAGTAAAAATCAGAGTAACTGCAGGACACCTGCATTTGTGGGTAACCACAGGGGAATCCAGATGCACCTCTGGGAACTAGCTCACACTACAGCAAACAAGATAAAACAAGGCTGATGTTGCTTCCCACACAAGCCATGCTTGTAACAGCATATTACTCTCAGGTAGTTTGATACTGAGGCTGAACTATGAGGCATTTGAGAGTGGTGTTTAGGTAAGGTTAGAAGCAAAGACAGACAATTTTTTTTTTTTTTTAAAGTTTAGTTCTTAGTTTTGTCCCAGGAGCTGATGTGTAGGAGAATGCTAGAAGTTTTATTTTTTAGACTAACTATTACAACAATATCATCCTGAATCTGGAAGTTGAAAGCAATTTTGAAAAATGGATTAGAGCTTAGAAGGAAAAATACTTTTAACAAGCCTAGCAATTAAATAATGTGGACACAACAAAGCATAAGCCTGAAAGTTGTACAGGAAAATAAATCACCATATGAGAAGAATAAATTCCAGAACACTTCTGAAAAAAGTGCATGCTATATCAAAAATTATTTAAGAAGTAGGAAAATATGAACTGAGATAGGATGGCTGGATATGGCTCTGACTGTTGTGACATTTATGACATTACTGGTCATCATCATCATCAGTGGAGTTAAAAAAAATTAAAAAATATTCTCTACCACAGATGCAAGAAGTGTATTAGATAGCTGCCCCAGATGGGCAGAAATAGAGTTAGTGACAGTGAAAGATAGAGGAAGGATCATCTGGGCATCCTACAATTAATGTCAATGAGGACTTCCATTGCTGATGAGTCATTTGAGATAGAGTCTGGGATGGATGCATGACTCATTCTCAAACAGATTAAGATGAGGCTGCATGTCATATTCATTGCTATGGTCTGGAGCTCCCTGGAACTGTGTCTGAAGTAAAGTTAATGATGTTAGAGTGTTTCTACTCTTTCTAAACCAGTGGCATTTAAACAACATCCACTTAAGACACACACAAAAAAGTACTAGGGAACTGCAGCAAGCAAATGCAATGTGTTAAAAGGACTAACAGAACCAAGAGGAGCTCTTTGTAAGCATCTCAGAGTGTCATTATCTCCCTCAGCCTCCTCCCTGAAATGCCACTGGCCTCAGGAAGACTAGAGGAACATTTGGCTGCTGACATGCCTTTCCTTTTGATCATCATGCTGAGTGATATTTCCTCATATGTTGAGGAGAAAAAACTGGACTCCGCACAATTCAATGTGAATCAAACAGAAGCCATTTTATTTACTTTGTCTGTCCCTTTTATACAATCTTCCTTTCCTAGACCCAGTCACGCATTATCTAATTGGTTAAAAGTCTCTAGCACGAGGCAAACATGCCGCTTAGTTCAGTTCCCGTTGGTTCTTAAGTTCTTCTCCCGCAGTGTCCAATTGGTCACTCTCATCTGTTCACTCCTGCATTCCTTAGGGAAGCTGTCATTGCTCTTTCTTATTTTTTCTTCCTCTGAAGTAGCTTCTAGAATGCGGCTACGTGCCTAGGCCAACATCCCGTATGGCTGGTTCACTATATGGTCATTCTCTTTTAAATACATTCCTACAATATGTTGTTATGCATCCATGTCTGTCAGTAGTCATTTCTCCTGTCTTGCCTTAAATTTGTTTTTCTGGGGCCAGGAAGAAATTCACGTTGTCCAAATAATTGGCTCTGCATGGTGATCCAGGTCCGTCACTGCTGCTCCTTGTTCCTGTACTGTACAAAGGCAGCAGCCCTTCAGTGGGCTCGTCTGAGACTGAGCACAGCCAAATGGAAAGGGAAAGTAGCCTTCCTATTCCGAGACACATCTGTATAGCTTCTGACATGCTCAGGTCACCATGCAAAAGCCTTCTGCTTCTTATCAGCCCGCTTATGATAGCTGCAGAGAAACACATGCTGAAAGACCGATTTTTGTTATTTTCAGTGTGTCCCTTCATTAGGCTTTAAAGATAAAAGAATTAAAATCCACATTAGCTTGTCTTCTTTCCATGCTCTTTAGATCATCTCAGGCAATCCACTGTTTGAAAGACATATGATTTCAAGGTTGTTTGAGAGCAATACAATTGCTAAAATGAGAACTAACAGTGATAAATTTTCAGTCATGCTGTAGAGTCTCCTTGGGATCTCATAACTGGTATACAGCTTTCTGAAGTGAAGCTGTATTGAACTCCAGTTTCCATTAAACATTTTTAGGGATTTTTTAAAAATCCAAAACCCCAAATTGGCAAATAGTTAAACACTTACTTGCCTTATGAGAAACATTTGATATGATTTTGAATACATACATGCATTCAATGCAGCAAAGGCATGCCTGGAACATGTGGTCTTAAGTATTAGAGGAACTCACCTTATCCAGTTAGTTACCTGACTGACCTGCCTAAGTTTCCTAAAATTGGTTCCTGCTCTGAAGGAGGCTATCATTCCCAATGGTAGTAGAGTAGGCCTATAAATACTAGCATTTATACTTAGCCAGCCAAATAATGTGTCTCAACTTAGTCAATACAAATACCTTCTTTAGCTCCAGGGCTGTGTGAAACAGTCAAGGTGCAATACGGCAAACTGCAGTTTTACGCTTTTCATTTAGACCGCATAGAACATGGTTGCAACGCGCCCAAAAACCCTTGGGAAAAAGAATATGGGGACTCAGACAGATCCCCCGACCAGACATGCGGCCGTGCAGGTTTCTGGCTGCAGCGAATGCCTGAGCCTGGCACTGGTACCGGAGGGAGCCAGTGACACCACGTGTGTGCAGTGCGAGCAGATAAATGATCTGCTCGGGCAGGTGGTTAAACTGATGGAGGAGGTAGAAAGACTTAGAAGTATTAGAGATTGTGAAAGAGAAAGATTGGTGGAGCTTCACCCTGAGGCAAGGGCAGTCAGAAAAGGGTGGGCAAGTGATGGATCCCCTCCCCTCCTGTCATCAGACAGAAGGAGAGGGTTCAGGAGACAGGGAGGAATGGAGGGTGGTCCGTCCGCGGAGAGGCAAGCAAAAACCCTCCCAACTCCCTTCACCCTCCCAGTTGCCCTTGAGTACCAGGTACCACGCCTTGGAACTTCAGGGAGAGGTAAATGAAGTTGGAGGGGTAGATCAGTCTCCTGAATCACCTAAGGCTTGCCAGTCACCCCGACGCCTTAGGACTTCTTCAATTAAGAAGAAAAGGAGGGTAATTGTGGTGGGCGACTCCCTTCTGAGGGGAACAGAAGGGCTCATCTGTCGACCGGACCCATCCCACAGGGAAGTCTGCTGCCTCCCTGGGGTTCGGATTAGAGACATTAAAAGGAAACTCCCTGATCTTGTAAAGCCCTCCGATTACTACCCACTGCTGGTTTTTCAGGTTGGCAGGGACGAAATTACTACAAGGAGTGTAAGGGCTATGAAGAGAGACTTCAGGGCCCTGGGACGGCTGCTTAAGGGGTCTGGAGTACAAGTAGTGTTTGCCTCCATACCTCCTGCAAGAATGGGTGAAGAGATAAGCAGGAAGAGTTCATAGATAAATGAATGGATGCGTAACTGGTGCCAAAGGCAAGGCTTTGGGTTCTTTGATCACAGGCTGCTCTATGAGACACCTGGCCTGGTGACAGGTGGAATGCATTTGTCCCAGAGGGGGAGAAGGCTTTTGGGGCAGGAGTTAGCAGGGCTCATTGAGAGGGCTTTAAACTAGATGTGAAGGGGGAAGGGGAGACAACTGAGTCTGTTAGGGACAAGCCCAAGAGCAATATGCTAGGGCCTGAAGGAAGGTGGTCTAGGGAGGATTTTCGATCATTGAAGAGAAGGGATAGATGTTTAGGCCCTGACCACAAGGCCTCCTGCCTCCCAGGGGTCCCACCAGTGCGCTCTGCTTGCTATCTGAAATGCCTGTACACCAATGCACGCAGTATGGGGAATAAACAGGAGGAGTTAGAGGTCTGTGTGCGGTCTAAAGGTTATGACCTGGTGGCAATTACAGAGACATGGTGGGACAGCTCACATGACTGGAATGTGGTCATGGATGGCTGTCATTTTTAGGAAAGATCGGTCAGTGAAGCGAGGTGGTGGAGCTGCTCTCTATGTGAGGGAGCAACTAGAATGTATTGAGTTTTCTCCAGGGACTGATGAGGGGCAAGTTGAAAGTCTGTGGGTAAGAATTAAGGGGCAGGCAGGCATGGGTGATACAGTTGTGGGGGTCTATTACAGACCTCCTGATCAGGACGAGGGAGTTGATGAGGCTTTCTACAGGCAGCTGAAAGCAGCCTCGCAACTACAGGCCTTGGTCCTCATGGGGGATTTTAACTACCCCGATATCTGCTGGAAGACTTACACAGCCAGCCATTCACAGTCTAGGAGGTTCCTCCAGTGCATTGATGATAACTACTTAATGCAAATGGTGGATAAGCTGACTAGGAGAGGAGCGCTGCTGGATCTTGTACTCACCAACAAGGAGGGTCTTGTTGAAGCAGTGATGGTCGATGGCAGCCTTGGCTGCAGTGATCATGAGATGGTGGAGTTCAGGATCCTGTGTGGGAGGAATAGAGTACCTAGCAAGACCAGAACCCTGGACTTGCGCAGGGCCAACTTTAGCCTCCTTAATCAATTGTTAAGGGAAGTCCCATGGGACAGGGTGCTAGATGGTAAAGGGGCTCAAGATAGTTGGTCAACATTCAAGGACCACTTCTTGCAAGCTCAGGATCAGAGCGTCCCAATGGGTATGAAATCAAGTAAGGGAGCTAGGAGACCAGCATGGTTAAACAAGGAACTGCTGGGCAAACTTAGGTGGAAAAAAAGAATTTCTGGATCATGGAAAGAGGGGCTAGTCACTTGGGAGGAATATAGGACAGTTGTCAGAGGGTGTAGAAAGGCAATTAGGAAAGCTAAGGCCTCCTTAGAACTTAACCTTGCAAGCCAGGTCAAGGACAATAGAAAGGGCTTTTTCAAATACATAGCTAATAAAACAAACACTAGAGGCAATATAGGCCCACTGATGAATGAGGGGGGTGCCCTAGAGACAGAGGATATAAAGAAGGCAGAGGTGCTGAATGCCTTCTTTGCCTCTGTCTTTACTCCTGCAGGCTTTCCCCAGGAGCCCCTGATCCCTGTAGCCCCATAAGTCAGGATAAAGGAGGAGTTTGCCTTGGTAGATGAGGATTGGGTTAGGGATCAGTTGAGCAATCTGGATATCCATAAATCAATGGGAACAGATGGAATGCACCCAAGGGTGCTGAGGGAGCTGGCAGGTCATTGCTAGGCCACTCTCCATCATCTTTGGTAAGTCATGGAGAACAGGAGAGGTGCCTGAGGACTGGAGGATAGCAAATGTCACTCCAATCTATAAGAAAGGCAAGAAGGAGGACCCGGGTAACTATAGACCGGTCAGCCTCACCTCCATCCCTGGAAAGGTGATGGAACAGCTTGTTCTTGGCACTATCTCTAGGCACATCAAGGATGAGGGGGTCATTAAGAGCAGTCAACATGGTTTTACCAAGGGTAAGTCATGTTTGACCAACCTTATTGCCTTCTATGAGGAAATAACTAGGTGGATAGATGATGGTAGAGCGGTAGATGTGGTTTATCTTGATTTCAGTAAAGCATTTGACACTGTCTCCCACAGCATCCTTGTAGATAAGCTGATAAAGTATGGGTTTGGTGATCAGGTAGTGAGGTGGATTATGAACTGGCTGAAGGAAAGAAGCCAGAGAGTTGTGGTTAATGGGACGGAGTCTAGTTGGAGGCCTGTGACTAGTGGAGTCCCTCAGGGGTCGGTACTGGGACCGGTGTTGTTTAATATCTTCATCAACGACTTGGATGAGGGTACAGAATGTATCCTCAGCAAGTTTGCTGATGACACCAAACTGGGAGGAATGGCTGACACACCAGAGGGTTGTGCTGCCATTCAACGAGACCTTGATAGGCTGGAGAGTTGGGCGGGGTGAAACTTAATGAAATTCAACAAGGGCAAGTGTAGAGTTTTGCATCTGGGGAAGAACAACCCCATGTACCAGTACAGGTTGGGGGCTGACCTGCTGGGGAGCAGTGTAGGGGAAAGGGACCTGGGGGTCCTGGTGGACAGCAGGATGACCATGAGCCAGCAATGTGCCCTTGTGGCCAAGAAGGCCAATGGCATCCTGGGGTGTATTAGAAAGGGGGTGGTTAGTAGGTCAAGAGAGGTTCTCCTTCCCCTCTATTCTGCCTTGGTGAGGCCACATCTGGAGTATTGTGTCCAGTTCTGGGCCCCCCAGTTCAAGAAGGACAGGGAACTGCTTGAGAGAGTCCAGCATAGAGCCACAAAGATGATTAAGGGAGTGGAACATCTCCCTTATGAGGAAAGGCTGAGGGAGCTGGGTCTCTTTAGCTTGGAGAAAAGGAGACTGAGGGGTGACCTCATTAATGTTTATAAATATGTCAAGGGTGAGTGTCATGAGGATGGAGCCAGGCTCTTCTCAATGACATCCAATGATAGGACAAGGGGCAATGGGTGCAAGCTGGAACATAGGAGGTTCCACATAAATGTGAGGAAGAATTTCTTCACAGTGAGGGTAACAGAACACTGGAACAGGCTGCCCAGAGAGATCGTAGAGTCTCCTTCTCTGGAGACATTCAAAACCCACCTGGACATGTTCCTGTGTGACCTGATCTAGGTATTCCTGCTCTGGCAGGGGGATTGGACTAGATGATCTTTTGAGGTCCCTTCCAATCCCTAACATTCTGTGATTCTGTGATTCTGTGATTCATCTCCAGTAGGAACTGTTGTTGTTTAAGAGTTATTCTACAGGTAAATATTAATTTAGATGACAAAAAGAAAAAAGACAAGCATTAGCTGAAATGTATTAACTCCTTTGTGAGTAAGTACGTTGCAAGTCTTTTATATTGAAATAAGCCTACTTGGAGAATTACTGCGTTACCTGAAAATTCCTTGAAAAAATCATCCATTAAACTTCATCCTTTTTGGGACTCCCTATTAACTATGTTCACTCTGTGGAAGAAAATGCTAAATCCAAAATATTTTCACTATTCATATTATAATCAAGTGAGAGACATCCCTTTTGAATACTTAACTGGGGACTTAAAAATCTGCATTTAAATTGATATTCTAAAATATGTAACCTAAGAGATTATGAGTACCTTTTTCAGACATTTTATACATTAAGAACATGATGCTTACACTTATTTGTCAAAACTCACTAGTTATCAGGAAGCCAAACTGGAGATTTAGATAAAAGAAAAAAATATGAGGTTTGGGAAAAATAACTGAAAAATGTTTAGGGATTGATTTCTTGCCAGCTTAAATAAATGAAAAATTCAAACAATGTTTAAGGCAGTCATTTAGATTTACTATGTCATCTTTTCACTGAACAGGAACAGATAAAACCAATTTGGAAAACATTTTGCACTCATCTTTCCTGGCATAAATATGTACACAGAGGGTAGCAGAACAGTGAACTACCAGTTGTGTAGAAACGTAACAGATATTCACCACAAACTGATGCTGTCCTCCACTGGTACAAGCTGGTATCACTGGACATGGAGCCAAATAACACCAGAAAAGGCTCTGACTCACTGGAAATATTTTCTTTTTCATTTTCCCCAGATGACAATGTGAATTATTTTGTGACACCAAATGTTATTCTTTGCAATGAGAAAGCAACTATGTACTTGAATCTGCAAAGCAAATCACATTCCCCAAGTGCTTCCTAGCTTCACATAGACTTAAGAGTGAAAATTTAATTGAGGAGGAATGCCAGATTCTACTCTTCAAGAACTTTCACCAGTTATGTGAAAACTGTGGAGGAATGGCTTGCTGAACAGGGCCGAATGTAACAACTGTGAGCGAGCAGTACTGATAACGGGAGCTGTACTGCTGATAGCTGTAGCTTCCCAGGGTCACTCTGACCTGGAAGCTTGTGGGAAGCTCCAAGTCAGAACAAGCCCGAAGCTAGTGGAAAGTTGCAAGGTAGAACCTGCGGGAAGAATCCGGAAGTAGATAACTGCAAGAGGCTGGAATATGCAAATGTAGCTCTATGCTTAACTAATCAAATGTAGACGAGTAGGCCTAATTTGTGCTTAGCCAATTAGACATAGATATGTAGGCATAATTTAACATAAGTAGGCATAATTAACCTCCAGTGTATAAAAGGCATAGCAGAACTCGAATAAAGTTGAAGCTTGCTTATAACTCATACTGAGTTGCGTCCTGCTTCCCTCGCCTTCTCCGCCGTTCTGCAACATCTGGCGCCCGAACAGGGACCCCACTCTACATCTCAGGGGTCCGGAACTCTGACCGAGGAGGCGAGAGCGGAACAGAGCACCGGTTAGCAGCGAACCGGAGGGCGAAAGATCAGCGATCTGCTATGCAGTGGGATTCCGCATCCGCGCCTGGGAACAGAACAGAGCCTGTTTGACCTGCTATCCGCTTAAGGCTACGCTCACCGGGGGACGAAACCCAGAGAGAGGGGTGTTCGTGCTGCACAGCGGGAGACCCGGTGTGGGGGTCATCCTGAAGCGGGAGATCCCTGAGAGGGAACCCTCCCGTCGCTATCCGGTTTGCCGAAGCAGAGAGAGGCTTCGAGGAGTTACGGCTGGACCAGCCAAAAAACAATGGAGCGTGAGGTAGCCTGTAAATTGCTTTTACGCTTTTTAGAAAAGCAGGGGTTAGAAAGCCTAAAGCATGTTTCGGGGCTTGTGGCTTTATTGTTATGCTTTTTAGAAAAGCGGGGATTGGACATAAGTAAAAAGACTTTGGGCTCCCTATATGCTTGGGGGTATGCCAGAGGACACTTTCAAGACCCTAATACGTTGTTTGATGTAACGGAGTGGAGAAAATGTGGGGACTCTCTGTGGGACAACGTTGTTGGCGGTGATAAAACGGCGAAAAAGTTGCGGGGACCGTGGCGGGAGGTGAACGGTGCCCCTCCGTTTTTCCCCCCCACGAGCGCCGCGGCAGCGGCTGGAGCGGCGGCCGGCGGCGGGGCCGTGCCTGGCGCAGCGGAGCGGCACGATCGGCATTTCCACCACCCCCGCGCGAGCGCTGCGGCAGCAGCCGAAACGTTCGCAGCTTCAGGGACCCGACCGAATGCCTGTTCCGTTTTTCCCCCCCCCCCCCACCTATTGCAGCGGCGCCCACATATATGAACAAGTGCAAGATTTCAAGAGGAGCGTGGCTGGGGGGTGGGCAGGCTGGGACAAGAAATGGAAAGGGGAGGGGGCGGAGGCGGGAAATGCGGGAAAAGGATTTGATCCGGGTAAAGAGAAAATGTAAAAGGAGGGGATGACTTTGCCTTTTGGCTTTCCTTCAAGGTGCGATCGGCCTTGTGGGGGGAGCCCTTGGGTAAACAAGCCCCAAGTGCCCCACATTGGATAAATGACTGCCAGCTGTCCTGTTTTGGGGACAGGGGCTGGGGCCACTTGCAGGAAGGGTGGAGTGTCTGTCTGTGAGGTGGACGCACCTTGCAGAGTTTTCCTGTTGGGGGAGGACCTCCTGATTCTCCCTGCAACTGGGCCCCGGTCAGGTTTGGCATTTGCAAATGGGGCTTCGTGGGAAAACAATATGGGACTACTTCTATATGATGAGCCTATTGACTGGGAGACTTTGTTTCTTTGTTAATTCCACCTGTTATTGAATTCCACCTATTATTGGTTGCTGTTGTATTAACGATTGTACTTTATGTTTTCGAAAAGGTAACAAGCATGATTAAATATACCATGAAGAACGTATGGCTGGCTATAAGAGAATAACCAAATAGTGAACCAGCCATACGGGATGTTGGCCTAGGCAGGTAGCCAAATTCTAGAAGCTACTTCAAAAGAAAAGAAAAAAAAAAAAAAAAAAAGAAAGAGCAATGACTGCTTCACTAAGGAATGCAGGAGTGAACAGATAAGAGAGAACAAATGGACACTGGCGCTGATGTCACCATTGTCAGTTCCACACGGTGGCCACCTGACTGGCCATGTCACCCAGCTGCCACAGGTATCGAAGGTGTGGGAGGAACCACCACAGTAAAATGCAGCGCTTCTCCTGTATGCATCACCATCGACGACAAGAAAGCCCACACAGTTGTGAACATTTTGTCATTGCCTGTTGGAGTCGACGCTCTCATCGGACGGGATGTGCTTTCTCAGCTGGGACTGCGTCTCACAAATGACCCTTTTTAGGGGTGGTCACTGCCCAGTGGACTTTCCCGATCCAGTTAACATGGCTCACTGATGAACCAGTATGGGTCGAGCAGTGGCCGCTAAAACAGGAAAGTCTTCTGCAGGCCCAAGCACTTGCCTCAGAACAGCTGCCCGTGCCCTTAAAGAGATCGAAAGGCTAGCTTGTTGGTCTGTTAAGCAATCAAATATTGCCACAGATATTATTAATGAATTGTCAGTAGATCAAAATAGTTTGCGACATGCTTTGCTTCAAGATCGCGCCGCTATTGATTTTTTGCTTTTAGCACAAGGCCATGGTTGTGAAGACTTCGAGGGTATGTGTTGCTTTAACTTATCTGATCACAGTAATTCCATCCATAAGCAGTTAAACTGGATAAAGCAACACACCAATAAGATCACTGTTAATAACAAGCCGTTTGATAAATGGCTATCTTCTATATTTGGGGGATTAACACCATGGCTGCTCTCGCTTGTTAAAGAAGGCTTGCGCTGGATAGGAATAGGCATTGCTATTGTAGTTGTTGCTAAAATTGCTTATAACTGCATAATGAAACAAATAGCTCAACTTTCCAACCAGATACTGCTCGCTCAAAAAGAAAAAGGGGGAATTGTGGAGGAATGGCTTGCTGAACAGGGCCGAATGTAACAACTGTGAGCACAGGGCTGAATGTAGCAGCTGTGAGCGAGCAGTACTAATAACAGGAGCTGTACTGCTGATAGCTGTAGCTTCCCAGGGTCACTCTGACCTGGAAGCTTGTGGGAAGCTCCAAGTCAGGACAAGCCCGAAGCTGGTGGAAAGTTGCAAGGTAGAACCTGCGGGAAGAATCCGGAAGTAGATAACCACAAGAGGCTGGAATATGCAAATGTAGCTTTATGCTTAACCAATCAAATATAGACGAGTAGGCCTAATTTGTGCTTAGCCAATTAGACATAGATATGTAGGCATAATTTAACATAAGTAGGCATAATTAACCTCCAGTGTATAAAAGGCATAGCAGAACTCGAATAAAGTTGAAGCTTGCTTATAACTCATACTGAGTTGCGTCTTGCTTCCCTTGCCTTCTCCGCCATTCTGCAACAGAAAACAAGTTAAAAAAAATGTTTCATTTTTTTTTCCCCAAAGGAATGTGAAGTTCTCATTCATAATCTGAAATCTGCATCTTCAAACAAAAACACACACATAAATAAATAGAGAGATTTTCAGCTTGTTTTGGTGCCAAGACACAGTCGTTTTCAGCAAAGGGGCCATAAATTTGTAAATGCTTGTTATTAGCTAAATTCATACTTATTTGTTTTCCTACAGACTTAAAAAGAAGACTTGCAAACCCTAAATCATCTCTGTAGTTTTTTGTTTTATAAGCTTTCTCTAACAGAGTTGCCAATTCATGTCATTAATGATTTCTCTGTTTTGGTCTCAGATACATGTTACAAATCAGCTACAGTATGCAGGGTGTGAAAACATCCCTCCTGAGGAAGGGGTGAACACATAGCTGTTTAAATTGCTGTAGTCTCCCAGTGTCCCTAATAGAGAAAAAAAATGTTATGGCAAATAAATTACCCTTCTTTCAGTGGCAAGTCATAGGTAGGATCATCATTAAGACATGCTGGGATTTGACATGATTGGGATGCGAGGATTTGTCTTTACACAGGTTTTCTATCTAGCATGAAAAGATGGAGCTCTGAGGAGAAGGATTTGGGGGTGTTGATTAATGAAAAACTCAACATGAGCCACCAATGTGTGCTTGCAGCCCAGAAGGCCAACCCTATCCTGGGCTGCATCAAAAGAAATGTGGCCAGCAGGTCAAACGAGGTGATGCTCCCCCTCTACTCTGCTCTTGTGAGATGTCACCTGGAGCACTGTGTTCAGCTGTAGGGCCCCTCCTATGACGACAGGCTGAGGGAGTTGGGGTTGTTCAGCCTGGAGAAGAGAAGGCTCTGGGGAGACCTTCTAGCTCCTTCCAGTACCTGAAGAGGCCTACAAGAAAACTGGAGAGGGACTTTTTACAAGGGTATGTAGTGATAGGACGAGGGGTAATGGTTTCAAACTGAAAGAGAGTATATTTAGATATTAGGAAGAAATTCTTGACTGAGGGTGGTGAGACATTGGAACAGTTTGTCTGGAGAAGTTGTGGATGCCCCCTCCCTGGAAGCGTTCAAGGCCAGGTTGGATGAGGCTTGGAGAAACCTGGTCTAGTGGGAGGTGTCCCTGCCCATGGCCGAGGGATTGGAACTAGGTGATCTTTGAGGTCCCTTCCAACCCAAACTATTCTATGATTCTATGATTGATTCATGGCTTATTATAAGAAATTCTAGCCCGGAAGCACTGAGCAATATGTCCAACCTGGAGATTGCAGAATGCCAATCACAAGGAATGTGCACACTTGCACTTGTCAGCACATACCCAGCACACAGGGATGGGTCCATAGATTGCCATGGTGTGAGGTCGGTCTGCCAGAACCCGCTTGTCCTTGTTACATCAGTGAAGGAAAGATAGGATTTAGTATGTCTGCAGGCTTAGAAAACAAGATGCTATCTGTAAGTCTTGTGAAGGTCACAAAAAAACCCCCAAAACACTAAGGGGCCTGCCTTAAGGTAATATGTTTAGTGAACCCACTCATGCTACTCACAGTATAACACCTATTTAAAGGTACAGTGGTATGGAAAAGATAAGACTGCAGGAGTGAAAACAGTCAACATTGCATTTCATGTTGTTACTTTTTCTTTCAGTAGCAATTTTCTTGATTAACTTTTCTTTGCATTGATTATTTACTATGAAAAAAGCAATAAAAAGGCTGATTTTTTCCTATAGTTCAAGCTTTGTTTGGTACCTCCCCACTCAGAGATGGTGAAGCTGGCACCGCTATGATGACAACTTTTGTGGATAACTCAAGGTTGAAAGCAGAAACGTGTGGAGAAATAGTCTCCCTTTATTTGCTTGTTTTGCTTTTATGATACTTATTTTTAACTCTGAGCCTTCTTATTTCAGTGCAAATTTTTTTATAAACTCGATGACATGGATTTACAAGTGAAGATTATTTTTCAGCTTGTATCTAACATCAAAGGATGTTCTGAGAAATCATATTAGTTTTCAGCTTAAGATTTGTTTACCACAAACATATATATAAATACAGTTCTGGGCCCAAATCAGGGACAACATAAAGCTTGAGTCATTAGTGTGGATTCAGTGGATGTAGTGTAATTAGGGTCAAAGTAGGTTTGCCTGGATCAGAGAGAATGTGAAACTAAGAAGATGTTACTAGAACTGATAATGGATCAAATTAGGACACTGATACTAGGAGAGCAATTGTAGGTTCATAGGAAGTAGTTTGGCACAGTGTGACCTGTTTGTATTTGTGGCAGAGCCACAAAGATGATTAAGGGAGTGGAACATCTCCCTTATGAGGAAAGGCTGAGGGAGCTGGGTCTCTTCAGCTTGGAGAAGAGGAGACTGAGGGGTGACCTCATTAATGTTTATAAATATGTCAAGGGTGAGTGTCATAAGGATGAAGCCAGGGTCTTCTCAGTGACATCCAAGGATAGGACAAGGGGTAACGCATGCAAGCTGGAACATAGGAGGTTCTGCAGAGCACTGGAACAGGCTGCCCAGAGAGGTCGTGGAGTCTCCTTCTCTGGAGACATTCAAAACCCACCCAGATGTGTTCCTGTGTGACCTGATCTAGGTATTCCTGCTCTGGCAGGGGGATTGGACTAGATGATCTTTTGAGGTCCCTTCCAATACCTAACATTCTGTGATATTACAAAAATAAAACTAAAAACCACATAATTGAACATGTTAAACTTTCTGCATTACCCTGAAGAACTCAGGGTGTTTTTATGGGGTAGTCCAAGAAAAATCTGACCTTCCATGGGAAATTAGAAATTCCTTAGTAGATGCCAAGGGCTAAAAGGCATTATGTAAGAAAAATACTGTCATGTGTAGATAATGAACAGTCACAAGGTCTGTAGTGTAAAAAAAAAAAAATGGAAGCCATTCTGAAGGTTTCAAGCTGAGTATGACAGATGAATAAGATGTAATCTGCAATGTAATTAAAGTATGCCAGTTGTAAATAAGTAATCAATTGAAAATTACTTTGGGATAGCTAAACGCATCTTCTTTGCCGCAAGGCTATTTAGCCAGTTGTGCTTATCTGTGTATCTTATTCCAAGACAGGAAAAGATTTCATCCCTTACAATGAGGTATTCAAGGCACCCTATATACATGATACATCAACTGTATCTGAAAACTGCAGTTTCCCACATAGAGATGTCTATATGAATCCATCATTATGTTTGTCATTCTAAAGCTCTGAAGCTTCTCTGAGGTGGCTACAGCTCACCTCTCAAGAACCCTTACTTGCTTATCAGACTCAGAAAAGGGAACAAAGACTGTAGCTGTTTTTAAGAATCCAGGTCATTACTGCAATCTTGCTATCTTTTGTACCGTCACTTGATGACCCTGGAGGTCCCTTTCAACCATAATTATTCTATGATTCTATGTCACTCATCTATCACTCCTATACATTTATAAACTCAAACAAAAAGGCTTTTTTTTTTTTTTAAATGATTAAGGCAGTCTCCTTTTCTTTCCTGCTTCTTAGGTCTTGTACAAGAGAGTTGAAGTAGTAGCTTTCTACACAGCACCATTTGTTTTGAGAAAGGTAAAACAAAGGGAATTTTTGATTATTTACTAAGATACACGTGGCTCTGATACAGTTGTTCATGTAGAGGACATATTTTTTGAATACTCTGGTATCTTCTTCAATGCAGCATGTATGCTCAAAATCATTGAAAATAAAGTCCTCACTGAAAGAATCCTATTATTGCTTGTGCCTGGAGAACCAAGCCACAATGCTGTGTCATTAAGTGGAAAAAAACCCAAACTTGCTGTCAAACAAAACACAGTAGAAACTATAAAATTGTTTTACTGATTTTTAAACTCATCTGTCAACCTCCTTTTTTATAGCTCAGTGACCTAATGTCTCCTTAAGTACTAAACAGAGCTCTGAAGTGCAAGTGAAGTAAGATTTATGATTACTCACTTCAACATAGGCCCATCTGGTATCATAACCTGAAGGGAATCGAATATATATAAGCAAACCTGATAGAGCAATGTGACAGTAACACTGCCATATTTAGAAAAATAGTAATAACAAGTATAATGCAAAAGCATTGTATATATAGGTATATTCTCTTATTAAACTATTATTTTGTAGAAAAATAATTTAATGAATCTTGGACAAGAGTGTGTGCACAACCTATGCACTGACCCTAGAACAAGAATGCATGCTACGCATAAGTAGCATGTGCAAAGGTTGTCCAGATGCCACATCTGGAAAATTGTTTATGCGACCAGAAAACTGTATCCTGAACAATGACTAAGAAAAAAAGGAATTACCTGTTGGAAAAACAGCCAACCACTGTACGAGAGTGTTTTGCCAATTACTAGGCCTAGTACAAAGGACGCAGCCAGCAGAAAAACAATCCAGTAAGTAGATTCTATTGCACATAGAGGAGTCAGTATATAGGGGATCGCCGGGGGTACAAACAAGTCAGATCACAAATAATAGACATCAACCCCAGTGAACCCAAGAATGACATAGCATGACCCATAATAGATGGAATAAACAAAGATACAAGGTATCCATAGAAAAAATGGGAGACAACCAAGTCAATAAGCTGATCACATACAATAGAAGTAGTCCCATGTTGCCTCCCCACAAAGCCCACATTTGTAAGTGCCAGACCTGACTGGGGCCCAGTTGCATGAAGAGTCAGGAGGTCCTTCCCCAACAAGAAACACTGCAAAGTGCATCCACCTCACAGACAGACACTCCACCCTTCCTGCAAGTGGTCCCAGCTTTTATGCCCAAAGCAGGACACCTGGCACTCATTTACCCAATGTGGGGCACCTGGGGCTTGTTTACCCAAGGGCTTTCCTTACAAGGTCGGCCTCACCTTGGAGGAAAGCCAAAAGGCAAACTCATCCCCTCCTCTTAAAGGACTATGGGAACCACCCATATGTCAACCTTAATTCAGGGCTCTGGGTTCAGACCCCAGCACTTCAAAGAGTCACATAACTTTTCAACAAGAATAATTGTATAACAATCAATGGAAACAGCATGATCTTTAGATTGTGTACAAGGCTGCAACAAAATTAACTAGTTATGTGGGTGCCATTGTTTCAGAACCAGGTGTGCAGTATCAATCACTCTGACATTCTTTGATGTTTTGTTTGCAAGTGTTATCTTGTTATCATTAAAGAAAACAAACCACAAATGCTTGAGTAGGATCTAGTATCCAGCTCTTGAGGCCTTGTTGCAATGTGGGTGCAGCACTAATGATACATTGGGACTATGGTATAGTTTTACAATGGATTAAAATGTTCTTTTACAGCTGCAGTTCTGATCTCTTCAGTTTTACTGAAGAAAGTCTTCCAGAGTCATGACCTCTGTCTTAAAAAATGAAATGTAATAATGATTTTGGAAACCAGGTTTTAATCAAATAAAGTTGATCTCACAAAAGCTAGACACAAATCTGTGAGTAGTGGAGCAGGGAAGCCTGGTAATTGTCCATAACAAAATACTGAGCTCCTAGTTCTCAGAAGGAGGAAAGGAACACCAAACAACATGACTGACAACTTCACTAATTCAACCGACCAAGCGATGGATAGGTTGTGCTAAGGCAAGCTTCTCACTCTCACACACAGAAACACAAACACACATCCCATCACCTGAGACCAGCCGCATCTACCACTTCGACCAGATGATGCAGGTGAGCCCAGGGGAACCTGACACACACTCTGTGTGACCTGGGTTCTTGCTTCTCGATCTTCTGAGACCTTTTTGGATCATTCACCTCTGGGAACCCTTTTGGGAAGCCTTTGAGGAGCTTGAGGGTGTCTGCTGCTGTTGGGAATAGATAGTTACAGGAGGCTAACACTGATTAGGGAGAGTCTGGAACCCTTTCAACCTGTGCTCAGGAGAGGCTGTCCTGTGGAGTTAAGGATAGGGAACCATATATGTGAGCAAAGTTAAAACTTTATTATAATTAATAATGGCATGATTAGGCTAAAGGACATTAATCGAAACATCTACACAGTGTAAATGCTATAGCTGCTATTTATTATGATTAACATTTACTAAATCAGTAGTTCAAAGCTAGTTTGGTAATTAATTTATGTTATTCACCCATGTTGATGACTGGGCAGCTGTCTTTCACTTGGCCTTGAGGGGTGTCCCCACTCAAGTGAGGAATTTCCAACACACTCTGGGGGGTAGGGGGGTGTGTGGTGCTAGAATCCCTTCTGTTCAAAAAATGGGACTATGCTTTTATAGTATAAAGTGATTGACTGCCAGTCATTTGTTGCCAAGCCAAACCTTCTAGCTCAGTGAAACACTGTTTATCATTCTTTTGTTCCTTTTTCCGGGAACAACTGGTTTCACATCCTACTCTGTGATATTTATTCTTGGGGTTGCTAAATCAGGCTAATCCCCAGTGTCCTTCAACACCAAGGACAGCATGACCTTCCATCAAGTCTGGTAGTTTTCCACCAGAGAACTCATACAAGTAGGGTGAATTTCAAGACAATGTTATTATTTCACCCCCATCTAGGCACAGTGGTGCTGGTTTGAAGCAGGGGGAGATCCTGCCTTAGCCTGAAGGGAGATATACAGTTTTTAAGGCATTTTATTAAGCAAAGGAGCTTCAAAAGGAGGTCAGTACACTATGCATCATCAGAGATTGTGAAAGAGACTGACTGGATTTTCTCTGATACCCTACAGCTTCAAGAAACCTTGGAGGTATGTACTGGAGGAGGGGCAGGCTGACTCTGTCTATCTGTGCCTTAGATGCCACATATCAGGGTGGGAAGCAAAGACTCCCAGGATGGGGAAAGCTGGAAGCTGGTGACTCCTGGTATTAGGAGGAAGGCTCATGCTTTGCCTTAAGGTTTGCAACTCTGAAGTGCTGGGGTCTGAACCCCCAGCCCTGAATTAAGGTTGACATATGGGTGGTTCCCATGGCCCTTTAAAAGGAGGGGATGAGTTTGCCTTTTGGCTTTCCTCCAGTGTGCGGCCGGCCTTGCAAGGAGAGCCCTCAGGTAAACAAGCCCCAGGTGCCCTGCATTTTGATAACAAGTGCCAGGTGTCCTGTTTGGGGATAAAAGCTGGGCCCACTTGCAGGAAGGGTTGGAGAGTCTGTCTGTGGAGTGGATGCACTTCACAGAGTTTTCCTGTTGGGGAAGGATCTCCTGACTCCTCATGCAACTGGATCGCAGTCAGGTCTGGCACATACAAACACGGGCTTTGTGGGGAGGCAACATGGGGTTACTTCTGTCATATGTAACTGCTTTGTTCTCCTGGTTGTCTCCCATCTTCTCTGTGGGTTATCTCGTGTCTCTGTTTGTTCCATCTGTTATGAGCGATATTGTGTCATTCCTGGGGTCGCTGGGGTTGATGTCTGTTATTCGTGTTCTATCTGACTTGTTTGTACCCCCAGCGATCCTCTATATACTGACCCCTTTACGTGAAATAGAACCTACCTACTGGATTGTTGTTCTGCTGCTGGCTGTGTCCTTTTTACTGGGCCTACTAATTGGCAAAACAAACTCCAAAATATGTTCAGTGCCGTGATTGGAGAACAGAAGTTGGGAGCTCTGTCAAGTGAAACATTTATGCTGGCTGAGCCTGAGCCATGCAGGAGCACCAGAAGAAAGCACTGAGGGTTAGTAGATGATGATTGTGCTCTAGGGAATAAGCCTCTCTACTGACCCGTTGTCTGGGGGGCTTTATTACTTGCCAGGGGCTGCGATTTATGACATCATGGAGAGCCTGTAGAAGCTTCTCTGGCTCTCGGATTATTGTTCCTTGATGCTTTTTCATGTGGGCATCAATTACATTGCCAGGGGAGACCTGGGAAATATCAATTATGATACATATAGCTTTGGGGTGATGGTCAAGGGCATAAGGGCCCATCTGGTGTCTCCTCAGCCCTGCTGGTCAACGACAATGGAGTTTTGGTTTCTATGAACATGGCATGCTCTTAGAGGACTGAATATTGCTTGGATGAGCTAGGATCCACCGGACTAAGGGCGGGGGGTGGGGTGGGCACATCTTTGCCAACAGGATGGTCAACCTGGTAAGAAGAGTTTTAAACAAGGAATGACAGGGGAAAGAAAATAACAATAAAGTAAGTGATGGATCAGGTTATCAAGCAAAGGGTGTGGGTTCATGTGAACAGAGGGGACTTTATCATCAACTAAACAGGGCTGAAACAGAGTCACCCAAGTATATGCATACAAACAAGTGCCTACAGGACAGCATTGTTGAGAATGCTTTCATACCCTTTCTAGGAAGTGAGTATGATTGGGTGCTTCTCTGAAGCATCTGTACACTAATGCATGGGCCATAGGGAAGAAATGGGAGCAATGAGAGAACTTTGCAGTCATAGGACTACAATATCATTGGGATCATGGAGACATGATGGGATAGCTCATATGACTAGAGTACTATGACAGATGGATACAGGCCTTTTAGGACGGACAGGCTAGGAATACAAGGAAGGGAAATTGCTTTTTATGTGAGAGGGCAGTGGGTTTGCATGGAGCCCTACCTAGGGCCAGGCAATGAGCCAGATGAGAGTTTATGGCTCAGGATTAATGTGTAGACCAGCATGGACAACATGGTGCATGTCTGCTAAAGACAGCCTGTTCTGGTTTCCCAGGAACAAAACCATGGGCCAGCCATGGCAGGAAGGCCATTAGTATCCTCAAGTCAGCTGGGAGTTTCAGTCAGGGCAGCTGCCCCAAGCTGACTCACAGATGTATCCCATACCACTTATATCATACTCATTATAAAAGGAGGGAGTTTGCTGAGAGGAGGGAGGTTTTATCCTTCTGGGTTGCTTGCTCTTTCTTCTGCTGATCCTAAGAATGAGGTTGAGTATAACCTTGTATATTTTATGTTAGTGTTTGTATTAATTTGGTTATTCCTTTAAAACCATTTAAAATTCAAGGCCACAGGGCTTTTCCTTTTTTTTTCCTGATTCCCCTTCTCAGCTGGGGAGGGGTCATCAGGTGGTAAAGCAACTGCTACAGTTTAGCCCCGGATACAGGCTAGATGTAGACAGTTTATTTGGCACACAAGGTTTATTTGGACCAGAAATTAAATAACTGTTTCTTTTTGGTTTGATATGGTTTATTGCTTTTGGCTGTGGTGTTAGGTTATGGTATAATAAATTCATTTGTAATTAAAACAATTTCTGATCTGTATGACTTGGTGATGGGCAATGAGTCTCTGGACCACCCTTGGGATGCTTCTACAATTGTGCTTGTGTTATCAGGCCTTTTGAATATTTTCAGGTTTTTGTCATGCTTAAAATGAAACTATGGCATAGAGGTGGGTGCTCTGTAGCTGCCACTACCTCTGCAATGGGTCCTACAGTGATCTCAGCTCCCATGGGAAGTATTGCAGACACTTAGACCCTGGTAATGGGTGATGCAGCTGCCCTGGGTACTCAATCAGTGCCAGTTGCCCCTGTATGTAAGAAGCAATATGTGAGAAGAGCAGGCTGGGAAGAGGTGACTACCTGGTCTCTGTCCCTTAGTGAGTTGAGAGATCTGTAAAGATTATAGCTGGTGTGAAGGTAAGCCACTGGTTACTTGGCTGCTCTTGTGCTGGGATAAGGGAGTTGATGTTTTGGACTTGGAAGTTAATGAAGTGAAGTAGCTGGGACAGATGACAAGAGATGTGAGCATTGAAAAAAGATCTTGCAAGAGAAGCACAGCCCTTCAGTCTCTGGACATGACTCCTGCTGAGTGTGAAAAGCAGGTATTGCTTTAGGGATGATATTGTGTACGGACCAAGCAGGTGGATGACCACTGAAAAAGGTGCGCAGTATCTGAGAGAAATAGTCATGCAGGAGCTGATTTTTGCTAATTTGGGTGACTCTCAGACACCACTGGATCCAGATGCACTTAGTTACTGGACCTACGTGGCACAAGTGGGTGTTGAGTGCACCACCAACCTATGCCAATACATTGGTGTTTTTCAGCTGAAAAGATGATGAGGCACCAACAATAGATGAACTGGATGCTTGACTGTGGCAGTATGCAGATAATCTTTCTTCATCCCCATGGGCTGGCATCTCTGCTGCAGAAAAAACATCTGATAATTCCATAGAACTGCTTAGTAAAGGTCTTGACAGAGTGTCCCAGGTGGAGGACAGGTTGTACTTTTTACCTGTGCTGACAAATGTTTCAGCCATCGAGGAAAAGCGCTTCATGAACCTCAAGTTCATGAACCACATTTTATTGGTAGTTTTTTAAATTTTATTTTCATTTCAAGAAGATCACATCTGCATTCTAATCGAACTTTGATTCTATTATAGGTTATTCTCTGAGGCCATTTAAATTAATGAACAGAAAATTATATTGCAGGACCAAAACTTGAAAAGTATCAGCTCAAAATGACACATACTCCAGTTTTCCAGTGTATCATCAATAAAAAAAATAATATGGAAAAAGAAAAAAAAAAAAAAGACTATGACTTGAGTTGACTACTTGGAGTATAAAATAATACTCCCATTACCAACATCTATCTTCACTACTCCTAAGGAGCCTAAGTAAATAGATAAAGGACTGTGTTTCATTCTGAGACCATCAGTAGCAGCCAAGATTGTGACATCATCAGTGAAAACATTGTTTACAAGACTGGACTGATTAAAGCAATGAAACTGAAAAGTACAGGGCTCACCAGCTTAAAAACAGTGAGATGAATTAAATCTGTGACCTGCCTGTGAACCTTCAATACTTCAATGTGTTTGGAAGTCCAGTGGAGGCTGACGTGATTTGACTGGTTGCGTTTGAAGGACTTTTGGGACCAGAAGGTAGACGTTAGGCTTTGTCTTAGCCATCTAGCAAGAACTTAGAATGTTGTTTCTTTCTTTTTTCATTCAGTTACATCTTTTCCTTTAAATTAGAAAAGGAGTTAAGAGCTTTGAGGTCAGTAGCCTCACTTTAGTTTCTGGAGAAATCATGAAGCACATTCCTTTGAATCCATTTCCAAACATGTAAATGTCAAGAAAGTAATCAGGAGCATTCAACACAGCTTTACCAAGGGCAAATCCTCCTTGACAGTATGGTGAAATGACCAGCTCTGTGGGTGAAGAGAGTGTTCTGGGTGAAGTGATTCTCTGACAAATACTTGCCCATCATAATGTATCTAGATGGGACATCATCACTCCCTGAAGTTTTGATATTTACAAGAAATCTGAACTCTGAGAAATGAGTAGCTAAGTGCTTAACTTGCTCTCTTCCAAAACCTCCAGAGCCTTCCTTTATGTCTGTCTGAGGTCACCAAAACCCAGTGTTAACTGTGCTGCTTGCATCATAAATGGACTCATTAAAAAGAACAAGTGGTGTTGGCTTCTTGTGGTGTTTAAATATAACCATAGTAAGTTCTAGTGAGAACATAAGCACAAATACAGCATCGTTGTAAAATCCAGACTCTTCTCATTTCCAAAGCAAATCATCTGAGTCTGTGGATGGTGTTGCTGGTTAAGCCTTACTGGAAATTGTTTTTCTGGATACTTTCCATGGTAATTCTGTTTTTTGAATGTACATTTGCTACTTCCTCCCTGACCACTTTAAATGGACATCAGCTAAAACTGACTAAACCAGATTTGGCTGGTCAGGCTGTTCTAAGCAGTTTGTACTGAATGCTTATGCACAATTCACAGTATTCATTACTCTCTGAATTAAGTTACTATATTTGGAATTACTCTGAAATTCTACAGGGAGTCTTGGAGCCTACCTCAATTTTGACAAGATTAGAAAAACATGGGGCCTAGTTTCTGACTGTATGTAAGCAAGCAGACTACCTAGCCCTACTTCAGTTTGAAATGTTGAGCATTTTGCTGGAAACTTTGGGCACTTTGAATCTCTTTAGAGACTAGACAGCAAACTGGCTCTTCCAGGAAATCTGCCCATAAGGATTTGAAGGGGGATCCCTTAGGCAGCTTTTTCTCTTCCTGAGATGGAGGCATTCCTGCAGTCCTCTACAAAACTATTTAATGGTTTTGAAAACTCTTTCAAGGACAAGCACAAAGCATTATAAAGATTTCTGCAAGGCAGCACTTGTGTATTCTGGCTACCAATACAGAGGCTTAAAAAGATCTAGGTTTATGGAAATGCAAACATCAAAGTTAGATTCTGTGTTCCCCAAGCTGATGGAAAGAGTTCTGTTTGCTTGAGTGAGGTTTGGAGCAGGCCAGGATAAGCACTGAATAAACAACTTTGCTCCAGTCCTTCCACTCTAACAGCTTAAATTTTCAAGAAGGACAAGAACTTTTTGTTCTTTCAAATCACACTTGCACAACATCTGCTTATCTAACAATAAAAAAATCCATTATTTTTTTCACTCAGCCTTTCTGTTTTATTCTTGCATCAAGCAGGTTTTGTGGGTGTTTGCATGCATATATGTCTCAGGCCTGCCAGTTCAGATTGCCTGACAAGGAGCCTGGGTATTAAAGCCCAGTTCTTTTACATTTTATGAGAGAAAAAATAATGAAGGCCTGTTCAACTTCCTGTCAGCCAGCAGTGCTACAACTCTGTTGCTGCTGTCACACACAGCAGAAGGCATCTGCTATATTGCTTGATGGATCTTTGAAGTTCAGGTGTGCTGTGCAAGGGAACCCCATACCTGCTTGTCAAATTGGCTTGCTAGTTGTGAGCATAACAATGCTTTTTTAGACTTAGGTTACAATAAAATAAGCACCCCTCTCTGTTCCTGTAGAGAACTATGGAGAATAATGCAAGATAGCTAATCATTTCTGTTCTCCAGTTGTTTGGCAGCACCTTGCAGGGAAGCTGCTGTTCCCTCTACACAGCAGGTTCAAGACCTTCCCTACCTTGCCACAGTCTGGGAGGATCTGGAAATGAGCACTGCATGCATGTGGATCACCTCCAGCTAGTCTCAGCACAGAGGCTGTGTCTCATTGGGATATAGTTCAGTATCACCAGTATTTTTGGGTTTATGTAGTGTTTGAGCCTAGGCTGTTACTATGTTATGTCCTGCTGGACTGAAGGAAGTGCGTATCTCAGCAGGCTGTTTCTCAAGACACTAGGCAAGAGAAGTGGCAGCATGGCTCAAATCTTTCCTCCTTCATGCCTTAACCTTACCTGAAAAATACCCTATTTAATTATGGTGTGTTGAAGAACTGGTTAGATGCTTTGTTCCCTAAGCCAGTGAAGCTGATGGCATATGAAAAAGGATCATGTGTGTTTGGGTAAAAGGTGGTACAAATGACCAGAGGACTTTTAAGTGGAGATACAAGGGAAACATGAATTCAGGGACTACTAGGTGTTTTGTTTTAACAGCTGGGGAAGATATAATGGGAATTGTGTCTTCCCCTAGGCAATGACTGCATTTTTCTTGTTTGCAACTGAGTGCACAGGAAAGGATTTTACCTATTCTGTTCTTCAGCAGGCCGTATTTTTAGGTCTTGTTTCTCTTCATGATTCTCATATCTTTGACAACCCTTAACCATTAATAAACTCACTTCAGACACCTCTGAAGTAAGAAAGCATGATCAGTATTTCACAGATTGAAATGGGAAGCACATCTTAGAATAGGACCTTTCCACCTTGTCATAAATGAAAGCTGTGGCAAAGGCCCAGGTATTCTTTGGTTTAAGGTTACTGTCTCGTATGCTGAACAAGCTTTCATATCCAGTAGACTATAAAACTTATGATGATAACTTTTAATACAGACAATGGCTACAGTCTCTGTTTGGCTTACTACATAGAGCCATAAAATAGACCTAATCTACAAAAATAAATCTGAATTTTGAATGTTATAACATTCAGGGGAGTTTAGTTCAACAATATAGTCCAATCCCTACCAAAACAGCTACAAAAGAAGTTTGGAATGTGACATTTCTACCCAGCACAAAGTTTAAACTTAGCAATTTGGCTGAGATCTGTCTCTTCTCAATGCACAAGGCAACAGCTATATCTAGATGCTCCATAAATTAGGCTACAGCATGCCCTGTGTCCTAGCTTTCTGATAGGGAATGTGACTGGACCACGCTGTGCTTCCTTTCTGATCCCTCCAGAGATAAAGAGCTTATGCATAGCAGTATGTTTCCCTGATGTGAGGTTAGGGAATGCACCCAAATCTGGAAAGGTAGGATTATTTCAGAGGCCCTCAGTGTAGTGGCTTCTAGGGCAACAACAGTTTGACATGATTTCTAGGGCTCTAGGAGAGTCAGAGCCTTTGTTCAGTTAGCAGAAATAGCTGCTATTCTCACTACTGTCAGTTTAGACCATAGGTGTGCAAACACTCTTAAAGAACCAGCTGGGAAAGAGTAGGTCCATTCCTGTTTACACAGTTCTCCATCTGGAGTAGATCAGTGACCACAGGTTCATGCTTCAATTGTTAAAGCCTGGGTCAGGTGTCATTAACTACATAACTACTCCACAGGCTACAAGAGTGAGGGGGAAGCATTCCTGCCTCCTAGGTCTTTTTTCAAGATACTTTATATAGCAGGGTTTTCAAAAAGAAAGGAGATGGATGTACAACCCTAGTTCTTACTCAAAAGGCAATGTTAGTCTCTGTAGCTGAAGACTAAAAGGTTTAGGGCAAAGTATTGAGCACTTAGTGAGCAGATTTATTCAGCAGTCAGTTTCTCTCATTTGGAGAGAATGATGTCTATGTTATTTCTGCCTGGTTAGTCAAAAACTTTAAAACCTAGTGCTAGCACTTAGTTCTGGGAGCAGTCCAGTCATTCTAAGGGCAAGCTAATTGTGCATCAGGGGCAATTTTAGAAACCTCAGAAAATTGTGATTTGAAATGAATCAATAGTAAACTGAGGTAGGGATAGGAAAAAGAAGAAAGGTGTTTGGTTTTTTTTTCTTTTTTTTTTTTTTTTTTTTTTTTCCCCTGGGGGTAAAGGACAGAGAAATGTCTTAAAAGGCATAAAGACATTTCATTAGAAGAACAGAAATTGCCCCTGTCTGCAGGATAATTGTCTCATGGGAAGGGTGCTCTGTTTCGTTCTTTGTGATCTTCTGTAAAGTGTGGTCAGAGCTTGTATCTCTATAGACAGTGCTCCTGTTAAAAATGCCTACCTTTGCACTCATAATACCCTGCCAAATTACTTCATTTCAAATGTATTTTGAGCAGAAGCCCTGGTAGAGGAATTCTGTCCTTTGTAAGAAATTTAGTTTCTAGCTATGTGCAAAAACTGATGGATATCATTGTCTACCTCATTGTGAAGAGATTCCTTGAGAAAGAAAAACGCTTGTGTGACACAGCATTGTAATGTTTGCAACTAGCTCGCTCTCTCAAGCCTCTGACTTCTGTTAGATTGCTATTGCCTGTATCTAATGCTCTCAGATTTCTTACTGATAATTCATTTCCACATTCTCTTTTGAACTTGCAGTCCTTCAATTTAGTGCTTTCATTTGTTACAAGAGGAGAATTCCAAGCATGGAAATTTTTTCTCTTTCACCGAGGTACACCAATGAGGCATCAGATGTTTCTGTTGAATTTAAACTCATTGCTTGAGCATGCATGTTAAAAGCTCTAGTAAAAGCAAGCATGCAAACAAATCTGAAGTTATTTGAGTAGAGCTTTCTTCCATGAAGCAATTGGGCTGGGTATGAAAACCTTTTACTTAGAGAAATGTATTTCTTGTAGTCCTTTGAATCTTTATCATGTTTCAGCAAAGAACATTTCCATAAGCTTTTTATCATTTGAATGTGTGTGTAGATTACCTCATGTTAACTTCAAGACAGCATAGTTTAATGTCAGGGTCATCTGGGGGCACTTGGCAGTTAATACTACTGTTAGAGCAGACCCTCAGTAGCCCGCAAAGAGCCAGTATAACACCATAACAGGTTTAAAAGAGGCAAAAGCAATGAAATACCCCTAGCATAAAAGTCTTTATTCCTCACTGGGGTAATGAATCTCTGCTTCTTTTTTAAAAAATGGTTTTCTTACATATTTCTTCTTTCCTAATGATAGGGATCAGTAGAAATGAAAACTTGTGCCAGTCACTTATACACATTCCCCCTCAACAGTCTGAGTTCTGACTATGTAGTGTGTCCCTAAAAGGATGTTTTTTGATAACCATCTTTGTTCTGTTTGCAGTCTGTAGTTATAGAGTTCCCTTGCTGTACCTTGGAGGTGTATGTTATTGGTCAATATGGGCCTTAAACTCTGTGTCTTTTCTAGGTTTTCTCTCTGCCAGTGCTCCCTCTTTAAATGGCAGTATCTGCCTGATGAGTTTTACCTGTGTGTGACAATACTTGATCTCTTTTAAGAATATGTATTTTCTACATGTACAGCTGTGTTTATAAGATGTGCATATCAAGTGAGACATTTTTCTTCCAAAAGTCTCTCCAGCAGTTTTCTAATATGAACAGGCCTCTCCTCTGCCAGTGCTGTGTTATTTGCTGTGTACACTTTGTGTAGTCCTAGAGGCAGTTTCCAATCACAAATTGAAATTCAGTGAGAATCAGCATAGAAAAATGTGCTACCCATGAAATCAAAGAACTAGAGAATAAGGATTCCTAAGTTAACTAACACCACGTTCTACTTATAGAGAAGTATAAATCATGTACATGCAAGGGAGTAGGAAGATACCATTTCAATTTTCTGTTAGAATCAGCAATTTTTGAGCACTGGGAAGAATTTCTTCTGTATGAAGATGTGAATGCATGCACTTGTAGAAGGATATGCTTCATCCTCACCTTACCCTTTCACAGTGCCCCCAGAATAAATGGAAAAACCTGCATTGTGTCTATAAAATTTGTCTGCAGTCATTAAGAAAGCAGGGAAGAACGTCCATACCAACTTGTCTTCCACTGGACAACAACTATTTAGTCTGTTTTTAGCATAGTGAGCATAGCCTTCATGTTCCATAGTGGAGCTAGATCCTAGTGAAGGATGTATAATAACAGAAAAGCTCCAGTCATTTCTAATTGGCACTTACTGATTGTATCTGAAACTACTGTCACAAGTATTCAAGATGTGGAGCTGGAGACAAGGCTGCAATGACAGGGAAGAGATCCCTGAAAATAACTGTTAACAAAATGTTTATTAATACACAGAATCACAGAATGTTAGGGATTGGAAGGGACCTCAAAAGATCATCTAGTCCAATCCCCCTGCCAGAGCAGGAACACCTAGGTCAGGTCACACAGGAACATGTCCAGGCGGGTTTTGAATGTCTCCAGAGAAGGAGACTCCACAACCTCTCTGGGCAGCCTGTTCCAGTGTTCTGTTACCCTCACTGTGAAGAAGTTCTTCCTCACATTTATGTGGAACCTCCTATGTTCCAGCTTGCATCTGTTGCCCCTTGTCCTATCATTGGATGTCACTGAGAAGAGCCTGGCTCCATCCTCATGACACTCACCCTTTACATATTCATAAACATTAATAAGGTCACCCCTCAGTCTCCTCTTCTCCAAACTAAAGAGACCCAGCTCCCTCAGCCTTTCCTCATAAGGGAGATGTTCCACTCCCTTAATCATCTTTGTGGCTCTACGCTGGACTCTCTCAAGTAGTTCCCTGTCCTTCTTGAACTGGGGGGCCCAGAACTGGACACAATACTCCAGATGTGGCCTCACCAAGGCAGAATAGAGGGGAAGGAGAACCTCTCTTGACCTACCAACCACTCCCTTTCTAATACACCCCAGGATGCCATTGGCCTTCTTGGCCACAAGGGCACATTGCTGGCTCATGGTCATCCTCCTGTTCACCAGGAACTCCAGGTCTGTTTCCCCTGCCCTACACTGCTCTCCAGCAGGTCAGCCCCCAACCTGTACTGCTACATGGGGTTGTTCTTCCCCAGATGCAAAACTCTACACTTGCCCTTGTTGAAATTCATTAAGTTTCTCCCCGCCCAACTCTCCAGCCTATCAAGGTCTCGTTGAATGGCAGCACAACCCTTTGGTGTGTCGGCCACTCCTCCCAGTTTGGTGTCATCAGCAAACTTGCTGAGGATACATTCTGTACCCTCATCCAGGTCATTGATGAAGATATTGAACAACACCGGTCCCAGTACCGACCCCTGTGGGACTCCACTAGTCACAGGCCTCCAACTAGACTCTGTCCCATTGACCACAACTCTCTGGCTTCTTTCCTTCAGCCAGTTCACAATCCACCTCACTACCTGATCACCAAACCCATACTTTATCAGCTTATCTACGAGGATGCTGTGGGAGACAGTGTCAAATGCTTTACTGAAATCAAGATAAACCACATCTACCGCTCTACCATCATCTATCCACCTAGTTATTTCCTCATAGGAGGCAATAATGTTGGTCAAACATGACTTACCCTTGGTAAAACCATGTTGACTGCTCTTAATGACCCCCTCATCCTTGATATGCCTAGAGATAGTGCCAAGAACAAGCTGTTCCATCACCTTTCCAGGGATGGAGGTGAGGCTGACCGGTCTATAGTTACCCGGGTCCTCCTTCTTGCCCTTCTTGTAGATTGGAGTGACATTTGCTATCCTCCAGTCCTCAGGCACCTCTCCTGTGGTCCATGACTTACCAAAGATGATGGAGAGTGGCCTAGCAATGACTTCTGCCAGCTCCCTCAGCACCCTTGGGTGCATTCCATCTGGTCCCATTGATTTATGGATATCCAGGTTGCTCAACTGATCCCTAACCCAATCCTCATCTACCGAGGCAAACTCCTCCTTTATCCTGACTTCTTCTGGGGCTACAGGGATCAGGGGCTCCTGGGGAAAGCCTGCAGGAGTAAAGACAGAGGCAAAGAAGGCATTCAGCACCTCTGCCTTCTTTATATCCTCTGTCTCTAGGGCACCCACCTCATTCATCAGAGGGCCTATATTGCCTCTAGTGTTAGTTTTATTAGCTATGTATTTGAAAAAGCCCTTTCTATTATCCTTGGCCTGACTTGCAAGGTTAAGTTCTAAGGAGGCCTTAGCTTTCCTAATTGCCTCTCTACATCCTCTGACAACTGTCCTATACTCCTCCCAAGTGACTAGCCCCTCTTTCCATGATCCATAAATTCTTTTTTTCCACCTGAGTTTGCCCAGCAGTTCCTTGTTTAACCATGCTGGTCTCCTAGCTCCCTTACTTGATTTCATACCCATTGGGATGCTCTGATTTCATGGTAAACAGAAGGTGCAAGTGTCATGAAAGGCTTTCAAAGAATATTCACCATTGGAAAAAAAGGGTGCGTAACTGTGCCACTAGGAAAACAGGATTGCAGCTTGGGCAGGAAAAGTGAAATTAGAATGGGTTTGGTAAAAATGGCTCAATGCTAATAAAAAAAGGTTAGAAAAGAGGGATTTCTCCAACTTAAATCACAGGCAGATGTGACTTAACTTTAAATGCAGCTTGCTATGACACTGTAACATTTCAAGTAAATATTCCCAGCAGAATGCAATTGCATAAAAGATAAAAAGCCCAACAAATTCAGCAGTGCTATAGATAAAAACTCCATCTGACACAACTGGCAAGAGTTTACAGCAAACAAGAGACTGGGCAGCAGGTTGACTTTGAAATTTGACCTAAGAATAAGGCATTATAATCAGAGAACCAATTACACTTGAAAGTGCCACTGAAATCTGTCAGTCCTCCTGGATTTCAAAAAGGAGAGCTTAATAAATGATATAGCCTCGAAAATGACATAACAAAGGGAACACTGAAACACTACTTTAATTGTGGTCAGAAAATATTCTTTTTTCTGGTTCATCCATCTTTCCAAGATATTTACCCTAACCTATTCTATTTGGATATCACTTGGGCTAATCGATCATTTCTTCAAATGCTGGAGTTACAGGTGTACTACTCTGTAGCGTTCATGGCCAAATGCACATTTCCCAACCCCTGGAAAACAACTCTAAACATAGGGCATGATGGGAATCATGCTAAACTGTGAAAGCTGTCTGACCGTCTCTCTGAGCCATGAACTGTGTTGATCACTCTTCTAACTACTACAGAGAAGAATACGGCTTGACATTGCTAAATGCTTATTATCAAATAAAGAATTAAAAAACCCCAAACTAAAACAGAAACATGATGAAAACAGATGACTTAGAACAAAAAAGGGTATGAAAACAGAGTTCATGCCTCCATCCTGACTGTCATTAGCCTTTATGTAAGCAGTCTTTTAGTCAGACAAAAACAAAAGAACAATGAATGTCTTGTAAGACAAAATGTTTGCTGTGGATTGATGACCTTATCCTCCCACAGTCTGAAGTAGACTGTACTCGAAGAAATTTATAGTAACTCAAAAGAGACTATTCCATAGTAAGCAAATGATATTTTGCAGTCCCAAAGCAGACAACAAAGACCAAAATTTTAATGATACCTAGAGCTGAGCACACCTCCTATTCTGTAAGCTTAAGCCTCCTGCAAAATTTGTCTGAACTTCGAAGTAACTATCAAAATATTGCAAGAGGAAAAATATACCAACCTCCAGATGGGCTCCAGCTCCAAGGAAATAACTCTTTAATATCCAGTTCTCCAGCAGAACTGCTTCTGTGACCTTTCACATTTTTTTTCTAAACTTCTCTGACAAGGTAATGAAATTTGCCAAGTAATTTATGGAATCGTAGAACCATTTATGCTGGAAAGGACCTCGTGAGGTTTTTAGTTCAACCCCCTACTCAAAGCAGAGTCAACACTGAATTCAGACTAGATTGCTTACAGGTTCATCCAGCCAGGTCTTGTAAACCTCCAAGGAGAGAGATCCCACAATCGCTCTGGGCCTTGTTCCAGTGCTTAATTATCCTCAGTGATTTTTTTTTTTTTTTCTTCATTCTATCTAGACATAATTAAAACTGTGTCAATTTATAACCATTATCTCTCAGTCTTCTTATGTGTACCTTGGTAAAGAACTTGTTTCCCCCTTTTTTTGGTTTATTTATTTATTTATTTATTTTAAATTTATGATCTCCTTTTAAGTACTGGCAGACTGCTATTACATCTCCCCAAAACCTTCTCTTCTCCAATCTAATGATCTTAGTTCCCTTAGCCTTCTTTACAAGGCATATGCTTCAATGACAATAGATGCTCACTGTAACCATATGATGGCAAGTATACATACACTACAGCAGCAACTTCAAAAGAGAGACAATACTGCTCTCTATGGAATGAACACTCAACTTTTGGTGTCATCTCAGCCAAAGTAGCAAAGATTTCCATTTCCCTGCTTCCCAAAGCTGTGGAATGCTAAAATAAGTCTCAACACATTTCACCCTCAAGACTGGCATGTCATCTGCTACCTCTACCAGCAGTCAATTGTCCTAAGACATGTAGAGAGATGTTCAAGAAGTATGATTGGTTGTAAGAACACAAATCAGTTGTTTTTTGTTTGTCTGTTTTTGTTGGTTTTTTTTTTAGTTTGGTCATTCCAACAAGCTAGGGTCAGATGCCATTGCTGGTTTTGCAACATGTATAGCCAGCTCCAGTGAAACCAGAACTGGGGACTGCACTTTAGTGGTGCCTAATGGACAACAGATCTAATCATCACTGCTCTGTTGGCTTTCTGTAGAATATCAAGTATCAGGATGATTTTGCTTGGTTTTGTAGAAGTTTTGCAGTTCATAAAATAAATTCACTATTCTCTGTTGTAGACAACTGAAAGACATCCTCTCCCTTCTCCATTTCAAACTATGGATGTTGTGGAGTTTTCTTAACGTTAAGTGCCCAAACTGTGTCTGGGGATCTTGATTTCAGGCTGCTTGATTCCCTAGAGTAGGAGTATGGCTCCCTTTGACTAGTTGCACTGCTCATGCAGTTAGCTTTGGACTCCAGGCTTTCTTTTTATGACAGACCAGGGAGGTTAAAAAGACAATTTAACAATGATTTACAGCTATCTTTTAAACCCTCAGTAAGAAAACTCAGATACCATCTTCTGTCAAGATCCTCAATCTTCTTGTTAAAACATTTCTTGTCAGTATTTCATTTTGTTTTGTTTTTTTTTTTTTTTCCTTAAGAAAGATGAATTGGGAAGAAGTCCTCTAGATCATTTCTCACAGGAGTTATCACATTTGTCAGTCCGGTTGAATACAAAATGTTTTTTTTGAGATTGTTTGACCTTTACTGATCTGTTCATGTGAATTTGTCCTCTCAGACTGGCCCAGCTCAATCAGTTCTGATGACAATGCCAAGTTTTACTCCCTTTTCTCACCCACAGCACATCCATGTGAAGTGGTGGGATCTGAGAAATAGGACTGGGCATATTTCCTGGTCCTTATAGTGGAGTTACTCTCTAACTTTTTTGTAGTGGTGTGCCGTGAGATAATTTGCTTGTTCCTTCAGAGAACATGTGTAATAACTTGTCAAAATATACTTCTTCCTTCCTAGCATGCTTGGGTTATGTTTAGTCTGTATTTCAACCAGTAATAAAAAAAGTATGTCATGACTTGTAGTGATGCAACTTTCATACGTTACTTGCATTTTCTCGTATCAGAGATACAACAGAACTTATTTGTCAGTGTGTACGGAAAATGATCTCCTGAAAACACTTCCTCACTAGTGCCAAAGAAGCATGATAGAAGTGACAATGCAGGTAAATTGCATGATAAATCTAGCCTGGGGTCTAGTATTTGGGAAATGATGTCTGAAGCAGAAGCAGAGACCAAGTACAAGCAAGAGAGCACAACTCATGGGGAAATATGGGAGATCCTGGAGAACTGGCAATATTTGTATGGTTTCATGCCTCCATCCTCACTCCAGAATGAGACTGTTAACAGTATTTCCACCATTACACTCCACTTCTCTCAGACCACCTGGATTGAATTAAAAGGAAATAAAAATCATCATTGTTCTTAAGAATGAGGCTTTTTTATTGTATGAATTAGCATTTGAATACCAATGGCAGGAATTCTGTTTCATAACTGTTGTACGATTGCTAGTTCACATTGAATAGAAAAGCTGCTAATGGGTAAGGCTATTTTTTTTTCTTTGTTTTAACACCGTATGGCATGGACATCTTATTTTTGTATTAGCTTTGAGAAATTCTTTGAATTTGCTGAGACTTTGAACCATGCTTTCATACTGCATGCCTGTTTTGTGATATTATTGCTTAATTATGATCAGAAAATGTAGTAGATTAATTTGTACTAGCAATGCCAAGAGACCTGGAAAGTTTCCTTAGTCAGAGGGGTGGAAATGAAATTCTACTTGTATTGATTTTGTTCTTATTTTTATCCAGTTCCTAATCTATAATAGACTTCTTACTTTCTGATGATTCAGTTCTGTGAGGAAGAATTCACAAAGCCTTTAGGGTTATGGTAAAGGTAAACAGAGCTAGCCTCTACGATAAATCAGTTGGATCTAACAGAGCTCAGCCATCATGTTCCTGATACCTGGGATGGGGTTTGCTGCCCTGCACTGCCCTCTTTTCACTTTAAGACAGAGTGTCTGATTGGAAGCTATGAGCCCAGACCTGTAACTTTAGTAAATCAAAGTTTCTTTTAACAAATTAAAATACTGGTCTATTTATTCCTCTGAGACAGTGAGTGATGTTATTTTAATAAGAAGAAACAGGTACTGATGATCTGAAATAGTTATGCACCAAAATGCAGTAAGTGTCTTAAAATGTGACTGGAACTGAAGCACATGGTGTTCACAGATTTATGCAATTACAGGATGGCTGTGGGAGCCTTACTGTTGAAAGAGACACTAACATCAAATACAGCAAAGAAAATCTAGCTGAAAAATTTTTTTTTATTTTCTTTCTTCTTTTTTTAATACAATTTCTCTACCCTCCATGCTCTCCTGCAACCCTTCTGTGTTTTGCGTAGCCACAGCTGACTACAGCATGTATCAAAGAACACATAATGCCTTATGCAGGATTACTTTCTCCTTCCTTGATGGATATGCTGCAAATACAGCAGTACACTCATTTGAACGTATTTTTCTCTCCTTTCACACTCGCTGTAAGCATTTACTTAATGAGCAACCCTTTTTCATTGGATTATAGGACTGCTGGGAGTTATGTATGAGAGAAATCAATGTATTCATACAACCCTTTGAAGTTGGTCTCTGCTAATGAAATCTGGATATATTCAAAATGTGATAAACACAGTCTGCCAAAGCTAACATTGTGATCCCTGTTTCCTATTAACCATTTAAATAGTTAGTCTTTTCATTTCTTCATTCAGGAGAGTAGGTCTTGTTCCAATGGTGAGAGGGACAGCACAACATATTCTGTTTATTTTATTTTTGCAGGAGTATGTACAGATCAGTCTGCATGGCTGGGGTTATTTCACTGTATTCTTCGTGAATATAATCCCTGTTTAACTTCAACCAAAGAGCACATTATCTTCTGATCTCTGTGCTTCATAGGGCTGTCTGATTTTTGTGCTCACTACCTACTCATCAAGAAACCAAAATTAGATGTAAGAAATGATTGTAGCTTGGCAAATGAAGTTTTGGTACAGTAAAAAAACCCCACTAACTAAACATTACATCTTTTTGCTTAGGGAAAGTAGATCTTCTTAAAGCATGATTTAAGGAAAACATGATTTTCTGAAACAGAACCATTTTCTGGAATGAGGCTTTTGTTTGGTTTGGTTGAAACCCAGTAATTCAGGTTTACTGCCAGCTTGTTTGACTCGATCACAGCTTCAGCCTGAGTCTAGATGGCCTTTCAGAAAATATGCTTCAAATAAACACATTTCGTTGGGTTCAGTTCATTCACAAGCAGCTCTTTGTTAACAATCTGGTGCTTGAATCACAGCTGAGCTTGAATTTTGGGATTTATAATGCAACACTAAATCTGACTCTAAATCTGAGCTTTTATTTATTTTTTTTGTATGGCCTATCCCCTGCTAGAGAATCAATTCCACTCACTGAAATTTATAGTATCATGTTCTTGTAGACTGAGACATTTTGTTTGCATTGTACATTTTAACATTTATGCAACACGTATAAGAAAAAAAGATTAATTGCTACATAAAAAGACCCTCAAGCCACATATGTATTACTAATGTTGAAAATATTAATAATTACCTGACAGTTTATTGATTACCTCATAAGGTAAATGTTATGACATTAAAACAGCAAAAAACCTAGTATGCTCCTGTCATCATTAGGGGGAGAGAGAGAACAAAATTAGGATTTTTTTTTTTGCTTTATAGGAATGTCCATCAAATTTCTAGTGTCAGGGATGTTTCTGTCAAGAAAGTTTGTGATCTTAGGTTCTCTCCTCCTTTAACAGGTCAGTGACAAATGCCCTTCATACTCCTGTGTTAAAGTCTCTTTTCTATATTCTGTTCCTTTACAATTGTGTTCCATGTCTGTATTGCGTTATCTTAAACAATCACCCCAAACATAGACCTGTATGTCCTTAAGACTGCAACATGCTTCTTCCCTTTCAAAAGCTATTTGTAAAAGGGAGAGACATAGTGATGTTTGTGGAATACTGGTGCATCTAATACTGCTTCTCAAAGCATCCAAAGATACCAAATCACAACTTGGAAGGTTTCCCCCATCAAGGCGAAAATGTTGAACAGGATCCAACTGAAGTCGCTAATTATTTGCTGGAGTTTTGTCATTTTTCCAGAAGCTAATGCAATGCATTGACTTGCTTTAGTATAATTAACATCCTTTAAAAGAACACTTACTACATAATGATCTAACAAGGATATCAGAGTTTAGAAAACAGCAGATGGATTCTAAGGCTTTTGAGTCCCTTTTGAAAAACAGGAAAACTAATAAAAATTATCTAGGCCAAATCTATAGCATGATTATATCTTATGAAGTCACTCTAGACCACATTCACAGTGCAATTAATTTTCATGGAGAAACACTCAGATGAGATTTAGCTTAGTAAAGTATTAACTTCTTAAAAAAAAAAAAAAAAAGAAATCAATCTCTACTAACAAGTCAATGATGAAAAAATGATAATCAGTTTCTCTGCTTAAATACACTCTGTGGGGCAAAGTGTAGCAGTCTACTGGCCTGAAGCCTAGTTTTCCTTCTGTCTGCTTTTAATCTCACAAATTTAAGAGTTCAGGAAAAAACTATCATCCTTTTGATGCTGGAAAGCTCATCAGAAATCCCTTTGGACTTGACAGATACTATCTGTTGACCACATGTGCAAGTGATTGTCTGTCATTTAGTGAGTGACACAAGACTCTGTGTCAGGGACTGAGTCATGGCAAGCCTCAGCTTCTGGCAGGTAGTAACTAGCTGCAGAGGGAAATTTTGAAACTGAGGAACTCAACTATTGCATAGGTAGGCCTAGCTATAGGCAGTTGTGGCCTGTGAAGCAAGAGCCGGCTTCTCCATGCGCAACAAGTCACAGTGTAATCTGAGACATTTCCCGCATGGTAAGGCAAATGAAGATCATATCAGCACTGATTTGGTGGTTGGTATGACCTCCCATACTCTCACCTGTGCCCTGCAACAACTAAGTCTCTTGACTGGGCCCAAATGTTTTTGTAATTTCAGTGCTGTGATTTTCTAAGGGGTGGTACTTCTAGTTTGTACGTAGTTGTTTCTCTTTTGTATGAATCTTGCACCACAGCAGCTGCAGCAGATACACATAAAAACACCAACTAATGGATTTTCAGCCCACTATTTATAAAAGGGAAATTCAAACCTCACATCTAATTCCACATGTTCATCCATCATTCACAGAATATTCCTAGCACTCTTTGACAAAGCGTTTCAGTAAGGTTTGCGAAGTGCATTTAAGAAAAATTAAAAACCTCTGACCCACAAACTTGGTGACTGTGGTGTATTCACAAAAGGCACAGCACAACAAATGAAAACCAGATGCCGTGAGAGAATAATCCTGCTAATGTAAACTCTATTCAGCTAATTAAAACTCCATGGGAGCAAATGTTTCTTACTGTATGCTAGTCGCAGCAGTGTAGTGCTAAAATTAAACAATGGCGGACCCAATGTATCACCCCTTAGAACTAATTGTCTCTATTCACCACTGCATTATATAAATAAATAGCTTACTCCACTCTCTTCACTGATAATGTCTGATATATACAATGGAGCATCTTCTTGCTACCTCACAATCCTGACTTATGCTGATGCAAAGGGACACAAAATCTCCTTTTAAAGGCCATGGTGGGCTGAGCAGCCCCATATTAGCTTTAGCTGCGGGCTGGTATCATACCTTTTGTTTACAGGTTACCATGTATTTTTGGCAAGGTCCTATTTTTAGCAGGGTCAGGGGGATGACACACATCCTCCCAATGTAAAGCTTCCTCCCTCCTGCCCTTCCTTCCCTATCCTCTGATAAAATACTCTTCAAGACCTTTTTAAATATATCTACTTTTTTTTTTCTTCCCCCTTTTTGAATCTTCTGTGAAAGTGAATAGGGGGTAAACTCCTGGTTTCAGCAAGAGTAATTCACATGAAAACAACTGAGAACCAGTAGAAATAAATCACATTTGTATTTGATGAAGGCTTTAACACTGAGAAGACTCAAGATTTTCCCATCCTTTTGAGGGTACCCGCAGTAGAGTGTTTCAGGCACTGGTGTGAATGCAAGTAACATGGACACAGCGAAAAGGCTATGGGAGAGGTTAGGCTGAAGTGATTATCGTCTGTGGAACCAGACAGAGTTTCCATTACCACTGTTGTTGGTCATGCTGTGGTCCTTGACACTTTTCTTAGATGAGTGGCTGTGAATGCCCATCCTTTTAGCAAGAAGGTGGCTGCTGGAAGAAGGGGCTCTCTGATACTTGAAGGTTGTTTGATAACAAGAGAGGTTTCCAGTCTTGGATCTTTTTTTTTTTTTTTTTTTTTTTGAAAACGACATTTTCTCTGATATTTTACAAGAGAGCATGTCTGCATGTATTTTTTTTTTGTATGTTTATTTTATTTTCAGAGACATAAACTTTTCAGTTGTGGTTTTTTTTTCAGGACTGTTATGACAATGTGAAAAGGATTAAACAGAAGTATTTAAACAGAAATAAATACAGTATTCCAGACAAGAAAATGACTGCAGATGCCACGGAAGCAGTTCAAAGGGTTTGGTTATGTCTTTGTTTTGAAAAGACCCAGAGGTTGCTGATTTTTGATTTTTGGGGTTTTTTTTGGTTTTTTTTTTTTAAATGTGTTCTCATAGTTTCAATCTTACATAAAACAGATAATTTTGTCAAGCAAAAGTTGAGTTTTATTTTTGGAAAAAAAAGGAAGGGGACCTTTGAGCATACCTTATTAAAACCGCTGAAAAGGATCAGTCGGTGAGGCGGCAGCAGAAGCGGCAGCAGCGACAAAACCAAGGTAAGACCAAGAGGGATTCCTGAGCCAGGGACCTCCCCCATTCGCAGCCCGAACCCCAACGGCTCCAGGAAGTCCGCGGCAGCCAATCAGGGGCGGCAGAGGCGTGGCCCCGAGCCGCGTGGGAGGTTTGTAAACGCCCCTGGGGAGGGCGGCAAAGAGAAGCGGGTAAGAGCAGGGGTGTGGCTCGGCTGTAAGTGGGGGGCACGGCAGTTTGCCCGAGGCAGTTCGCATGAGCAGGGCCTGGAGAAGGCGCCAAGGAGCCGTGAACTAGGGAAGGGAGCGAGGAGCTGAGGTGCCAACAACTGATTGTTGCAGAGATCAGCTCCTGGGGGCAGTTAGCACTGCAAGAACAATGGTCTCCACCAGGCAGAGGAAGACCAAACTGGATGTGGGAACCCAGACAGAGCTCCCAGGAAAGGATGCAGTTGTGCAGGCAGCAGGCTGCAGGGAATGCCACAGCATCCCCCTGGGAACAGGGGGCTGTGTGCGCTGTGAGCAGGTGAATGATCTGCTCAGCCTGGTGATGGAGCTAAAGGAGGAGCTGGATAGGCTGAAGACAATGAGGGAGTGTGAGAGGGAGATAGACTGGTGGAGTCAGGCCCTACCATCCTTGAGGGCAGGGCAGTGGGTGGAGGCTCCCCTAGAAAGAGAGGATCCCCCCCTCTTCCTGTACCCAATGGCAAGGGAGATCCAAGAGGTGAGGGGGAATGGAAACAGGTCCCTGCTCGGCCAGGGAGGCGAATCCCTTCCCGGCCTCCCTCCCTTTCCCGGCTACCCTTGAAGAACAGGTATGGGGCTCTCGAAATGGAGGGGCAAACAGAGAGGCAAACAGACAAAAATGGAGACGAGGGTCCATCAGAGGAGTCACCCAAGGTAAGTCGGTCTCCCCCACGAGTTAGGACCAGCTCTAACAAAGGGAAAAGAAGGGTAATTGTAGTTGATGACTCCCTTCCGAGAGGAACAGAGGCCCCCATATGCCGGCCGGATCCACTCCACAGGGAAGTCTGCTGCCTCCCTGGGGCCAGGGTCAGGGATATCACTAAGAAACTTCCCAGACTGATATGGCCAACAGATTACTATCCACTATTAGTTATCCAGGTTGGTAGTGATGATGCTTGTGAGAGGAGCCTGCAGACAATTAAAGAAGACTTCAGGGCTATGGGGAGATCACTTGAGGGATCAGGAGCCCAGGTGGTGTTCTCCTCAATTCCTTTGGTGGAAGAGAAGAATACTGTTAAAGGAAGGAAGACCCACCTGATAAACATGTGGCTAAGAGACTGGTGCCACAAACAAACTTTTGGGTTTTTTGCACATGGGGAGCTTTATGCTACGCAGGGTCTGCAGGTGACAGATGGAGCTTATCTGTTTCAGAGGGGAAAAAGAATGCTGGCAAACGAGCTGGCTGGGCTCACTGAAAGGGCTTTAAACTAGGTTTGAAGGGGGTAAAACTGGGCCCACTAGGGTTGAGCCTAAGGGTGTGAAGTGCTGGGGTCTGAAACCCAAGCCCTGAATTAAGGTTCACATATGGGTGGTTCCCACAGCCCTTCAAAAGGAGGGGATGAGTTTGCCTTTTGGCTTTCCTCCAAGGTGTGGCCGGCCTTGCAAGGAAAGCCCTTGGGTAAACAAGCCCCAGGTGCCCTGCATTTTGATAACGAGTGCCAGGTGTCCTGCTTTGGGGATAAAATCTGGGACCACTTGCAGGAAGAGTCAGAGTGTCTGTCTGTGAAGTGGACGCACTTTACAGAGTTTCCTGTTGGGGAAGGACCTCCTGGCTCCTCATGGAACTGGATCGCAGTCAGGTCTGGCACGTACAAACGCGGGCTTTGTGGGGAGGCAACATGGAGTTACCTCTATCGTATGTAATAACCCTATTGACTTGGTTGTCTCCCATTTTCTCTATGGGATACCTTGTATCTCTGTTTGTTCCATCTGTTACGGGTCATGCTATGCCATTCCTGGGGTCGCTGGGGTTGATATCTATTATTTGTGATCTGTCTGACTTGTTTGTACCCTCAGCGATCCTCTATATATTGACCCCTTTACGCGAAATAGAACCTACTCACTGGATTGTTTTTCTGCTGCTGGCTGTGTCCTTTGTACTGGGCCTACTAATTGGCAAAACAAAATTGGCGACGAGGATGGCCCTGTCTGATGTTCCTGGTTGGGAAGATCCCGTGCACAGTTCGCTGTCTCTTGAATGGGTTTAATTTGGGCGGCCATGTGAACAGTGGGAGAAACGGTTGGCAGATGCTGAACCGCAGGATGCATTGGAAACTATTCAAAAGTTTTCCATTAAGGCACAGGATGCTGTAACCTTCGGGAGACGGGGATGGATTTTGTTGACAGCGTATAAGAAACAGTACCAGCAGAAAGAACAATTACTGGTAGAATGTTCCCACATGCGAGATCAGATCATGACTTTAGAAACTTTAAACAAGCTCCTTACTGACAAGCTGGACAATTGCCAAGGTGTGCCTGAGAAGGCTACAGTGCAAGTTGCCCAGTGTAAATGTGGGAAGAGAAGGGGGCAATCTAATCATAAGAAGGTCCACTCAGAAGTTGTAGAGGTGGATGTGCACTGTAACCCTGATGACTTGGATGATGATATTTGGTACCCTGCGGAGTCTAATGGGGCTGGTGCCTCAGATGACTCTGCAGATGCGAGACCAGTCATCAGGAGAAAGATAGAATTTTCTGAACACCAGCCTCCAGTGAACAAACCCACAATGGAGGATTTCACACAACAAAAAGTAAATGATATCCTTGCACGATTTAGTCAGAGGCCAGGAGAGCCCCTGCTTGCTTGGATGGTACATTTGTATGATCAGGGAGCATCAGGGGTTAGCCTGGATAACTTGGACTGTAAAAAGTTTGTAACACTGAGTTTTGACCCTCTTGTGCAGGATGCATTTCGAAATAATGATCAGAGTACCAATCTATTGGCTGTAGCTGCCGCAGGGTGCAAGGCAAAATACCCCCTAGAGAATACCCGGCCAGGATCTGACCGGCCGTGGTATACTCTGCGGGATGGTATACACTGGGTAAAGGAAGAAGGAATGAAACTGGCCATTCATGTAGAACATGTTGAGGTATTAACATAGCTTAGACTGTCTGTGCCCATGAGAAACGCGATGAATAAAACTGCTCCACCGGCATATAAGAATGTTCTTGTGACTCTCCTACTTAGTGAAACAGGGAATCCCATTAGAGATGTAATTGAGAAAATGCAGCAGCTGGGTGACCTTGGAGACTGGGGCCCCTGGGAGCATCAGGGGTATCGAGAATTCCGATGTCAGCGGGGCCCCTGGGAGAGTACAGGGACTCGAGACACCTGACGCCATAAAAACACCGAATATAGGATGTCTCGAGGACAAATGTTTTAAAGTTTGCTAAAAGATGGTGTACCTCTCACTAGGATTGATGGTCTTGATACCAATGAACTATGGAGGATGTATAAACAGAGAGGGTTACAGAAACCCCGTAGGAAGGTGCAAAATTATCAGGCATATGATTCGGGAGCTGCTCAGCCTACAGCACCCCCTCTGGAACCTCAGCAGGACCCCGCCTCTGCTCGCAGCAGGCCCTCTGTTGCTCCAGAGAGGAACCACGAGTGGCAGCGGTACTCTGACCTATATCCCTCACAAGAAACTAGGCATTATAATTCTTTCTGAAATGTTGGCCAAGCTCCGGTACATTGGGCGCGGGAGGACCGGCAACCTCATGTGGAGCTACAGATATTCTGGAAAAAACGGTCCTCTCAAATCGTAAAAGCCTTAGTGGATACCGGAGCGGAGGCCTCCTTAATCTATGGGAACCCTGAGAAGTTCAAAGGGCAATCCATGATTATTACAGGGTTGGGTGGCAAGCAAATTGAGGCAGTACAAACCCAAATTGACATGAAAATTGGAAACCTTCCAAAACGACAATATACAGTCATGATTGTTCCGATTCCAGAGTATATAATTGGAATAGATATTCTAAAGGGACTTTCTTTGAATCTCCCTGATGGTCGGTATCAATTTGGGGTAAGGAATTATATCACTAATCAGGCAATTCTAGTAGGAAAGATAAAGATGCCTCCCGTTCAAATTCCAACTGCGACCGAGGTCGTATCCATGAAACAGTATAGGATTCCAGGCGGGCACGAAGAAATTTCTCAAACGATCAAAGATTTACTGGCTGCAGGAGTTCTGAAACCAACTACCACCATGTGGAATAGTCCAATCTGGCCAGTTAAGAAGGCCGATGGATCCTGGAGAATGACTGTGGATTATAGGGAATTGAACAAGAGCACCCCGCCTCTTGCGGCAGCTGTACCTGATATGGTCACTTGGATAGAAAGAGTTCAGAGGCATCCTGGCACGTGGTATGCTGTCATCGATTTAGCCAATGCATATTTTACGATCCCAATTGCAGAAGAGCATTGGGATCAATTTGCATTCACATGGCAAGGGCGGCAGTACACCTTTACCAGGTTGCCTCAAGGATGGGTGCATAGTCCAACTATTTGTCATAGAATAGTGGCTGAGCACCTGGATGAGGTACAGCTTCCCCCTCATATGTAGATTGTCCACTTTATTGATGACATTCTGATTCAGGGGAGCAATGAGACTGAAGTACAACAAATGCTCGAAGTGCTCCTAGTGCATATGAGGCAGAAAGGCTGGGAGATTAATCCAACTAAAATCCAAGGGCCGTCTCAGACAATCACATTTTTAGGAATCCATTGGCACTGTGGTCATCGAGAGATACTACCTAAGGCTCGGCAGAAGATCCTTGACTTTGCAACACCACAGAATAAGAAAGAGGCAGAGAGATTTATCGGGCTGTTTGGTTTCTGGAGACAACACATTCCCCATTTGGGACAGATTTTGACCCCATTATACAAGGTGACCAGAAAGAAATATGAATTTGAATGGGGGAATGAGCAGCAGGCTGCCTTGGAGTTGGCTAAAGAGGCTATTCAAAGGGCTTTAGACTTATGGCCCATGCAGGAAGGCGAAGTACAACTGAACGTATCTGTAAATGGGTCATATGCTAATTGGAGCCTCTGGCAAAAACAAGGGAAGAGAAAAGTCCCCTTGGGATTTTGGGGAAGAAAGTTTTAAGAGGCAGGGAACAACTACACGCCCTTTGAGAAGCAACTGTTAGCCTGCTATTGGGCCTTGGCAGAAACTGAACAGCTTACGATAGGCCACGAAGTGGCTCTGCGCCCTGAAATCCCTATTATGCACTGGGTTAAAAGCTCCCCAAAGACCCACTGAATAGGGCATGCTCAGGACTCCAGTATTATCAAATAGAAATGGTACATCCAGGACAGAGCAAAGGTGGGACCTGGTGGTGTTGCTGCCCTTCATGAACAAATAGTGGCTGCCCCCATGCAGGATCAAGAGGTAAAGCCTGATCCTGTAGTCGAACGGTGCGGAGACGGGACTGGAGAAATCAGGAACGACTCAATGTGAGTTATCCGGAAAGCTCGTTTTATTGCGCAGATACATTCACTTATATATCATTCTTTTGTCAAATCATCACGACTAAGCATATCTTATTATCTTTTTCTTAGGTTTTCATTAGACCACTTCTACATCAATCATTAACTTTTAACCTATGCTTCAGCTTCTAATTATCATATTCTCCGCCTAGCCTAAGTGTTAGTTCCCTATCTTATATAACTTAGTTCCTTGTACTACTCTTCAAGGACAGTACGTCCTTGAGGCCTAATCTTGGCCACTAGCGCCTGCACAGTAGCCTGTTCATGCACCTGCTCTAACACTCCATGTCCATTACTCACAAGCCAAACTCCCACAGAATGGGAATCCCCTGTGCAATGGGGGAAGACCCTGGATCAATTGCTACCTCTTGAAAGGGAACACGCATGGTTTACAGATGGGTCAGCTAAATATATAGGAGGGAAAAGGTTTTGGAAGGCAGTGGCTTATCACCCTCACTCGGGAAAATTTTTGGAGACCACAGGAGAAGGGCAAAGTAGCCAATATGCTGAGTTATATGCAGCATATATGGCTTTAAAACATGAGGATTTAGGGGAGTGTCACCTGTATACCGATTCTTGGTCAGTGGCTAATGGATTGGCTACCTGGTTGCCAACATGGGTAGCCAAGGATTGGAAAATTTATTCTAAAACGGTCTGGAGAAAGGAAATATGGAAGAATATTTGGGAACTGGTTCAAAGAACAAAGGTGACAGTGTTTCATGTCGAAGCTCATAGCAATATAAATTCACTTGAGCGACTTTACAATTCTGTCACCGATAACGGGGCAAAGATTTCCCAAGCCAGACTGGAGTTCCTTCAGGAAGGGGACCATGAAGGCTTGGTGAAATGGGCACACCAAAATGTGGGCATCTTGGGGAGAAGGCCACTTACAAGTGGGCCCAAGAGCGTGGCATAGTCATGTCACTGGATATGATCAAAACAATAATTGCCCAATGCCCTGTGTGCCAACACACTCATAAATGCCCGGTACCAGATATCGTAAAAGGAGAACTGGGAAGAGGGAAATTGCCAGGGCAAATCTGGCAAATGGACTACATCGGACCTTTACCCCAGGACCGAGGGCGCAAATACATCTGCACCGCAGCAGACACATACTCGGGATATTTAATAGCTTATCCCTGCAAGAAAGCCACACACCATAGTACTACTTCCACCATAGATATAATGATTTTGTACTATGGGATCCCCTTACAAATCCAAACTGATAATGGGTTTCATTTTCGAAACAAGTTGGTGCAACAATATGCAGAGCAGCATAATATTCAGTGGGTCTTTCATATACCATGCTATCCCCTGGCTGCAGGATTAATTGAACGAATGAATGGGCTATTGAAGGAGCAGTTAAAAAAGCTGGGAAATGGAAAGCTATCCCGATGGAGGACTAACCTCACAGATGCGCTCCATACCCTCAACAATAGGCCCATCGGGGAGATGGAGACGCCCTTGATGCGTCTGACTACGCCCAGTCTTCAGATACAGACTTTAACGGTAACTGAAATGTTGATCTACTGGGAAATTGTCCCGGGTGCGATGGCTCCCTACCGGGCCACTCCAGAGGCTGCTGGGCTAGATCATTATGCATTAGAACTGGTAAAGATAAATCAAAGCCAGACAAGGGTTATTAACACTGGGATAGGAGTCCAAATTCCCCCAGGACACTTTGGTCTAATAACTGCTCGCTCAAACTTAGCCCTGGAAGGTGTTCAAGTCATGGGAGGAGTGATTGATGCCGACTATCAGGGAGAAATTAAGGTAATCCTTTTAAATAATGGTGAAGAAGATTTGGTTATTCAACCCAAGGATAGAATAGCACAACTGTTAATATTACCAATTTTGAAAACAACAGTGAGGAGGGGGGACCCACCCCAAGTTACTACTGTTCGTGGAGACAAAGGATTTGGATCCACCAACTTCAGTAATGGGGCAAAGGTATGGGTCCAAGGGCCGAGTGGGTCCCCTGAGCCAGCTGAAGTAATAGCGGTAGGAAAAGATAACACTGTCCTAATTATGAGACCTGGACAGGAAAAATGGGAACATGTCCCCGCAAATAAATGTTATCTGTGGGAATAACTAAATGGTATAGAGTTTTGTACTGTAGATCTTGCGTGGCGCCGCCCAAGTTTGAGAACATCTACGTGAAGAAAATGTATACTGAATCTGACCTCATGAACTGCAACGCAACTTAATGCTGAACTGTGCCAAGTAGATGAACTCAGCTCCAGACTACAATCAACCTAGTTTATAGTGACATACTGGAAATATGATCGCACCTGATCTTCCAATGAGAAAGACTATGACAGTGAAGCACAGCATCTGTATTTAATGGACTGAGGCTAATTCAAGATAAGGAAAAATACTTGTACACCTACGGATGGTATAGAGGCTGTGGTCCACCCATATGTCAAAGGGCCGAATGAAGTGCTGGGGTCTGAACCCCAAGCCCTGAATTAAGTTTGACGTATGGGTGGTCCCCATGGCCCTTTAAGAGGAGGGGATGAGTTTGCCTTTTGGCTTTCCTCCAAGGTGCTGCCAGCCTTGTAAGGAAAGCCCTTGGGTAAACAAGCCCCAGGTGCCCCACATTGGGTAAATGAGTGCCAGGTGTCCTGCTTTGGGCATAAAAGCTGGGCCCACTTGCAGGAAGGGTTGGAGAGTCTGTCTGTGAGGTGGATGCACTTCACAGAGTTTCCCTGTTGAGGAAGGACCTCCTGGCTCCTCATGCAACTGGATCGCAGTCCGGTCTGGCACCTGCCAACGTGGGCTTTGTGGGGAGGCAAGATGGGGTTACCTCTATCATATGTAATCACCTTATTGTCTTGGTTGTCTCCCATCTTCTCCGTGGGTTACCTTGTGTCTCTGTTTGTTCTATCTATTGTGGGTCATGCTGTGTCGTTTCTGGGGTCGCTGGGGTTGATGTCTATTATTTGTGATCTGTCTGACTTATTTGTACCTCCAGCGATCCTCTATATACTGACCCCTTTACGCGAAATAGAACCTACTTACTGGATTGTTTTTCTGCTGCTGGCTGTGTCCTTTGTACTGGGCCTGGCAAAACAGGGTGGTAAGCCACGGTTGGTAAGGAAGTCGTCAGCCCGGCTCAAGTGCTTCTACATTAATGCACGCAGCATGGGCAACAAACAGGAGGAGCTGCATGCCATTGTGCAGCATGACAGGTATGATGTAGTTGCCATCACGGAAATGTGGTGGGATGATTCTCATGAGTGGAGTGCTGCAATGGATGGCTAAAAGCTCTACAGGAGACACAGGCAAGGTAGAAAGGGCAGTGGGGTGGCGCTCTATATTAGGGAGAGTTTTGACTGTATGGAGATCGATAAGCTTGATGAGCCATTCGAATGTTTATGGGTTAAGTTGAGGAAGGCGAACGAGGCAGATATCCTGCTGAGAGTCTACTACAGGCCACCTGACCAGGATGAAGAGGTCGATGAACTGTTCTGTAAACAACTGGCAGAAGCTGCAAAGTCGCAAGCCCTTGTTCTTGTGGGGGACTTCAACTTACCAGACATCTTCTGGAAATATAACACAGCAGAGAGAAAACAATCCAAGAAGTTCCTAGAGTGCGTGGAAGATAACTCCCTGACTCAGCTGGTAAGTGAGCCCACCAGGGAAGGTGCCTTGTTAGACCTGTTGTTCACGAACAGGGAAGGACTGGTAGGGGATGTGGTGGTCGGAGGCCGTCTTGGGCTAAGCGATCATGAAATGATATAGTTCTTGATCCTTAGCCCAGGTAGGAGGGGGGCAGCAAAACTATCACCATGGACTTCTGAAGGGCAGACTTCAACCTGTTTAGAACACTGGTTGAGAAAGTCCCTTGGGGAACAGTCCTAGAGGGCAAAGGGATTCAGGAAGGATGGACTCTTTTCAAGGAGAAACTGTTAGAGATGCAGGAGCAGGCTGTCCCCAGGTGTGGTAAGACAAACTGGCGGGAAAAGCGACCGGCAGGGCTGAACAAGAAGCTTCTGCTGGGACTTAGGAGAAAGAAGAGAGTCTACCACCTTTGGAAGAAGGGGCAGGCTACTCGGGAAGAGTATAGGGATTTAGTTAGGTTGTGTAGGAAGAACATTAGGGAGGCAAAAGACCAGCTTGAACTCAGCCTGGCCACTACCGCAAAAGATAATAAGAAGAGTTTTTACAAATATATTAACAATAAAAAAAGATGCAGGGAGAATCTCCATCCCTTATTGGATGTGAGGGGGAACATTGTTACCAAGGAAGAGGAAAAGGCTGAGGTACTTAATGCCTTTTTTGCCTCTGTCTTTAATGGCCAGACCAGTTATCCTCATGGTATTCAGTTCCCTGAGCTGGAAGATTGGGATGGAGATCAGAATAAACCCCTCATAATCCAGGAAATAGCGAAGGACCTGCTAAGTCAATTAGACACCCATAAGTCTATGGGGCCGGATGAGATCCACCTGAGAGTTCTGAGGGAGCTGGCGGAGGAACTTGCCGAGCCGCTTTCCATCATCTATCAGCTGTCCTGGTTATCGGGTGAGATCCCGGACGATTGGAAACTTGCCAATGTGTGCGGGAAGTCATGGCAAGCAATCACACAGAGACTTAATAAATCTTGTGAAAGGCACTTTAATGGCATTACAACTTGGTTTATATAGACAGAGCACTAAGTCACAAGACTCTTCACGAGACTCTTCTAGCTACTAATTAGCTAATAGCTCTAGCATGGAATAAATTGATTTGCGACCTTAAAGCATGTATTTACACCGTCACACCTTTCCCAACTCCCCATCCTGCTTCAGCATCCGGGTCAGGCTCGAAGGTTGGATTGCTCACATGTCCATTGCTTGCTAAAAACCCCCCAACAAATGTGACGCCCATCTACAAGAAGGGCAGGAAGGAGGATCCGGGGAACTACAGGCCTGTCAGCCTGACCTCGGTACTGGGGAAGGTTATGGAACGGTTCATGTTGGGTGAGATCACGCAGCAAGTGCAGGACAACAGGGGGATCAGGTCTACCCAGCATGGGTTCATGAAGGGCAAGTCCTGTTTAACCAAGCTGATCTCCTTCTATGATCAGGTGACCCGCCTAGTGGATGAGGGAAAAGCAGTGGATGTTGTCTTCCTGGACTTCAGTAAGGCATTTGACACTGTTTCCCACAGCATTCTGCTGCAGAAGCTGGTGGCTCATGGTCTAGACAGGTGGACTCTTCAGTGGGTTAAAAACTGGCTGGGTGGCCGAGCCCAGAGAGTTGTGGTGAATGGAGTTAAATCCAGATGGAGACCGGTCACAAGTGGTGTCCCTCAGGGCTCGGTCTTGGGGCCAGTCTTGTTTAATGTCTTTATCGATGACCTGGATGAGGGGATGGAATGCACCCTCAGTAAATTTGCCGATGACACGAAGTTGAGTGGGAGTGTCGATCTTTCTGAGGGTAGGGAGGCCCTGCAGTGGGATTTGGACAGGCTGGAGCAATGGGCTGAGGCTAATTGTATGAGGTTTAACAAGGGTAAGTGCCGTGTCATGCACTTTGGTCACAACAACCCCATGCAGCACTACAGGCTTGGGGAAGAGTGGCTGGAAAGCTGCCTGGTGGAAAAGGACCTGGAGGTGTTGGTTGACAGCCGGCTGAACACGAGCCAGCAGTGTGCCCAGGTGGCCAAGAAGGCCAACGGCATCCTGGCCTGTATCAGAAACAGTGTGACCAGCAGGAGTAGGGAGGTGATCGTACCCCTGTACTCGGCCCTCGTGAGACCACACCTCGAGTACTGTGTTCAGTTCTGGGCACCACAGTATAAGAAGGACATTGAGGTGCTGGAGCGAGTCCAGAGAAGGGCAACGAGGCTGGTGAGAGGTCTGGAAAACAGGCCTTATGGAGACCGGCTGAAGGAACTGGGGTTGTTTAGTCTGGAGAAGAGGAGACTGAGAGGAGACCTCATTGCCCTCTACAACTACCTAAAAGGAGGTTGTAGTGAGGCTGATGTTGGTCTTTTCCCAAATTACTAATGATAGGACAAGTGGAAATGGCGTCAAGTTGCGTCAGGGGAAGTTTAGGTTGGATATTAGGAATAAGTTCTTTACTGAGAGGGTGGTTAGACATTGGAACAGGCTGCCCACCGAGGTGGTGGAGTCGCCATCCTTGGGGGTGTTCAGAAAACGGGTTCATGAGGCACTTGAGGCCATGGTCTAGTGGTTAGGGAGATGATGGGATAAAGGTTGGACTTGATGACCTTGGAGGTCCCTTCCAACCATATTTATTCTATTATGTCTTGCACCATTGACAGCCTTCTATAAGGCACCTCAGTATCTTTTAAGTCTCCCTGTTCTAGAGAAGGGAGCCAGATTGGTGTCTTTGAGTCCCTGGTGGTTGCAATGTCATGTAGTCATCAGTCTAGACAAGGAGATATTTGGAAAAGAGGTGGTACATCCCTTCAGGTCTTTTTTTTTGTTCAGCCATGTGTTTAATAGTTCATGATTTGGGAGGAAACCACAGGGAAGACAGGAAACGGGTAAGTACTTCATAGCAGGGCTACGATGCCTGTCAGAAGAGACAATGAGCATTTTAGATTCCCTAGTCTTGCCAGCTGGATGAAGTTGTGCTGAATTGTCCTTTAACTCTTCAGGAAAATTTAAAAGAAATTCAGTTTGCCTCGTCTTTGAAATTGTTTTTTCAGGAAAAAAGCATCCATACTGGGGCTATCAGCATCAACAAGCTTACAGAAATTGTCATAATACTCCTCAGTTTGTCAAAACTCATCTGATGTACTTATTGACATGCAGTAGTACTAATTTCAAGAGTTTAGCAGTACACCAGAAGGGCTGAGTAAGTCCATGAAGATAAGAAGGATATCCAAAATTACTACAGCAAATATTGGTGAAGCTCAATGTTTTTAGAGAGATGTAAAACGTCAGACTTCTGCATGTAAACCATCCACTTGGCATTAGAAGTTGTGAAGACACTCAGTGGATAATACATTTTATTTTACCTTTTATAGTAATAATCTAAACATTGAGGCATTGAAACATGGAGGTTCTATGGGCTTTTGGATGGAGCATGATCATTGAAACTGACAATCAGCTTGTTTCTAAGTGCTCTTATCTCTAAAATGAGCTAAATATATGCCTGTGGGATTTCATCTTTTTGCATCCCCAGAAAGCTGGGGAGGGACTTTTTACAAGGGACTGTAATGATAGGACGAGGGGTAATGGGTGGAAGCTGAGAGAGGGTAGGTTTAGACTAGATATAAGGAAGAAGTTCTTTACTTTGAGGGTGGTGAGGCACTGGAACAGGTTGCCCAAGGAAGTTGTGGATGCTCCATCCCTGGAAGTGTTCAAAGCCAGGTTGGATGGAGCCTTGAGCAACCTGATCTAGTGGGAAGCGTCCCTGTCATGGCAGGGGGGTTGGAACTAGATGATCTTTGAGGTCCCTTTCAACCCAAACCATTCTATGATTATCACTCCCCAACCTGAAGGAAATCGGAGAAAATCAAGAAATACAAGACTTTTTTTCAGTAAGGCATCTGATTTTGTAATAGACTTCTTTGATTTCATTCCTTCTCTTTTTGTTGTTCTTCTTTTTTTAAAAAAAAAAATAATTGTCAATTTTAACTAGGCAGCATTCTTTTTCTTGGATTTACAATTTAAATAAAAGGTCTGAGATCAAGTAACTAACAAAAATGTCATAGCTGAGATTCATAAAGCTGTACTGGCACTATGCTATGAACTACACAAAGGCCTGATGCAGCAACAGATAATTTCGGAAGTGTTTCCTCTTTATGCATTTTTAATTATAAGAAATTGACAATAGAGCTCCAGGTAAAATCAGATAAAAATTCAGTTTGGTATTGAGTATCTCCAAAGGTGTATTATGAATTGATTCAGTAACTGAAGTCCTGCTTTAAGAACAGTCTTTAAATTCATTGTTTTTCTCTCCATGCTTTTGTATACCTGATTGTATATTTGCTGGGCATAAATTAATAAAATATGCATGACAGTGTCAGTGTGCTTGTGTGTGCTCTGTAAATGTTGTCTTTTTTCAGAAGAAATATCAAATAGCATTTAAAGAAAATGAACAGTTACAAATGAATAGTTTAACATTACTTCAAGTAGCATGACTCTGAGAAAATTCAAACAATATTAGGGACCTAACATGCTAGATATTGCAGTAAATCACAGTAAGAGTCATTTCTTGCCCACTTCTTCCAAGATTACCAGTTCAGAGACAAGTCAGAGCTCACATTTATAGATGAAAGACAGCAGCACAGACTGTAATACATCTATTTATTTGTAGAGTTTATGCTCTATTCTTCTGGGGAAAAGTAAACAAAATAAACTCTGTTGTGTGGGTATCACGTACTTTGAATTATGGAGAAGCTTTTTCTAAATTCCTTTTTTTTTACATTTTGACCAAGATACTTAGTTTGAGGAATAAATACACCTTCATCATGCAAATAAACCAGTGCAGGGAATTCATAAACAAGGACAAAAAAAAAAATAAATTATCCAGTAATTCTACAGCATCTTTGCATTAGAAGTCCCAGAGATGCTTTTCTTGAGCAGAACTAGCAACAACATAACTGATAGAAATGGCCAACAGGAGTGACAACATTTGGAATTGCATAGGAGTCAAAGAAAACAAAATCATGACTCTTGACTTGCATATAAGATCTAGCAGGATCTCAGGTTTTCTAGCAACCAAGAGTGTTCTTGGTTCAGTTTGAGGTCACAGTAGAAAGACAGGAAGGAAGGTTATTTTTTTTCTCTGTTCTGGAGGAAATTATTCTCTATTTGTTTAAAAATCACCATCTGAATTTCCACACCTGCTTTCAGCCTTATTTTAGGACTTAGAAATAGTTCAGAATACTTTGTACAGGCTGTTGCACCAATACAGCAACATTGGTTTTGGCTTAGCTTAACATTTTAGTTAATTTACTTCTGGGGAAGTAAACAACTAGTTTCTAAACCTGTCATCTGTTTGTCACCATTCTTTAATAGGAGGCTTCACTGACAGAAGGAAGCAAACCTTTTGCTGAAGACCCCCTTCATGTCTTGTCTCTATCCTGATGGCTTCTGGGTTGCATAGAAGGGAGGAAAAGAGCTGTGATGAGTAAACGAGTATGTCCACATATTTTGAAGTGGGTTCATACACTATTTTGTTTTCAGGGTGAATTCTCATACTAACATCCTGTTGGCAGATTTTCTCATGATTAGAAGTTATTCTGTCCTCTAGAGATACAATGTATGTGATATATCCCCCTGGGGAATGCAAAAATGCTTCATTGGAAGGGGCTCCTCAGGCAAAGAGGTGCTAACTCTGTCTTGAACTATATAATACAGTTTTCAGCCAATTGCTTAGAAGTACAATCTGTTTTCTCCTTGTTGCCTACCTCTTCTTAGAAAACAGCAGCATGCAGTTCTAAACATCCTTTTGTGGGGACTAGTTTTTTAATTTCTATTGGCAATACAATTCTTCTAATCAGGAAAAAAAAGATTATATCATGATTAAGGAACTTTATATTTTATGCAGAGCCTACTGAATCTAGCCCTTTAATTCAACAAACGCTTCCCAGAATATTCTCTTCCAGAGAAAACTAAAGCAAAATCACACCCCCAACTAAATCCTTCATGGGGGATTGTTGCTTTATGAAGAAATAATTTTAAAGTGAGTTCATTGCAGAATTCCTGCTGCTTTTTGCCTAGTTGCACTCACTAACACAAGCTAGCAGTTGAATAGCAGGTATATCTGTTAAAATAGGGAGCAAATATTTTGTGTTTCTTTGGAGAGAGAATGAAATGTGACACACATCTATTCATGCTGCATGCCTAGGACTGGCTTGTTCAGCTCTCTAATCAGGTAGTTCTGAATGATTTCAGCCACTGATGATTTGTTCAATATACTGTATCAAAACAAAAAACTGTTCCACAAATAAATAACCTGAATAGAAAGTACAAAGTTTATTTACTTTCAGGTCATACTGATTTCAGGTTTTTTTTCAGGGTTTCAGGGATTTCAAGAAAGTATTTCCAAACACTGTTTTCATAAATCCTGGAAAAGATTATTCTTCCACTAAAAATTCATGCTGAAATGTGTTTATTTTGTTATTTTCCATTTATCATTAATGTTCAGCTTTAAAAAGAAACAATCAAGTCAGGAACACAAGCATCAGCAGGTAACTCAACTGGCCAAACTTGTAACATAGGTACAGAAAAAATGAAAATAGTGAACCTCTCACAAATCAGCCAGAGATTGAATGCCTATTTATCCATGCTAAAATTATATGTTAAAAATAAACTGAGAAAGGAAATCAAGATTAAAAGCTTGTAAACTAATATTGCACTAACTCCAGGAAGAATATTATTCATTAAAAAATTCTGAATAGGTTTGCTTGATGATCCAGTCTAACCACTAGTGTGGATAGGGTACTGTTAATTGATTCATGACAATTAATTTGTTCTTAAAGCATGAACAGTGCTCTGGGTACTAAACAAACAATCCAGGTGGCTACAAAGCTGAGGTACTTGCTGTGAGGAGGCTTATGAACTAATTATCTAATAGTAATCTGTTCCAAGATCACAGTGCCAAAAAAGTGCAATCTGAATTTGCTCCATGTTCATCTTTCTGTTTAGTGGCTCAGAAATGACGAAGAGCTAACCGCTCTTTGCCAGATAGGTATAGAAGAAATTATAAAATTCTTTCTGCATTCTTCACGTCATCAGTTTGGAAGTGTATTAGAAGGAGGAACAGCAAATTTCCCTGTTGCTAGTGGAACATGCCGTGCTTGATGGTACATGCATGAGATATGAGAAATGGCTCTGTGCTGAGTGTGGTGATGGGAGTGAGCTGAAAATGAGCTCTTGTCATCCTCTCATATAACATTGGGAATCTGGAGGATTTTCTGGGAACTAAACATCTGCAAAGCCTGCATTTAAGAAACCAAACCCAAACCCAAAAAACCCTGTGTATAGGTATAGCTCTGAAGTTTGTACCATTGCAGTTTTAAATTCCAGCTGGATGTTGTTGCACTGACACTGATTTCAGAGCATATGTCTACCAGTGGCTAGAGTATGCATCTCATCTTGTTTTTCTGACTTCAGTAGAAGCAGCATATCAAATAATTTGGTTGGACCACTGGTGTCCATGTCTCTAGAGGGCAGCTCGGCTGTTCAGCCAGCCATATACCTCGGCATCTCGCTCCCTGGCACGTTGCATCATGAACTGCTCTCACCTTGTTCACTCAGTATCCTTCGTATTATCAGGTCATTGCCAGGAGCAGAAGACTAAGTTTGGAACCATTGATACCCTTCATATTACTGATCTAAGATAGTAGCTTTTGAGTCCATGAATGACCCTGTGGTGGTATCCTTGCTGCCATGCTCCCCCTGCTAATGGTGGCTGGAATTACACTGTGGCTCTTTTCCCTCTGCTGCCCACTGAGTGACAATGGAGGGAAGGGAACACTAGTGTGACTGCACTGCCCTCAAAACTTTCAGTGAAAGAAAGTGGCTGCAGAGCTTGCAGATTCAACACGCCACCCTCTACAAGGAAGCTTGTGTCTGCCCTGCAGCAACAACACGTGTTCTTCAGGATTCCAGTCCCCCTTTCCACTCATCTCCTTCTAGTCAACACAGATTTCCCAAGCGTGTGGCCTATATATATGGCCATATATTAAAAATACTAGAGGACAAATGTCCCATCTGGATAGATTAATCAGGAAGGATACTGTTTATTCATCTGGAAAGGACTGATGAAGCACAGGGGAGGGTTTATCCCTGACATTCTGAGTTGCCATGAATATATATGTGACGTATATTTAGATATTCATCACTCTGCATTTCAGGCCAAGCCAAAAGAACCTTCTTTTAGTAACACTATGTATGTATTGCAGTCCTAGGTCATCTCAAGTGACCATTTTTTTCAGGTTATGAACTATAACCTGGTAGCAAAAGCATGAGTGCTTGGCCATGAGTTTTAAAAGGGCTTACTGAAAGACAGACATAATGTCTGTGTTAGTGTTGTAGCACCCTGTTTTGCTGCCCACAGTCTTCATGAAGAAGGAAAGAGGGCTCTCCAGGTCCTATTCATGGATCCCAGTAGAATAGCCTGGCTCTCCCAAAGGGAGAATGAGTCCATGAAACATGTTCACACATCTCCCAGGACCAAGATGCTTTCCAACATCAGGATTTACATGTCTGTACACATTTTATACCCCCCCTTAAAGCCATCACTTCTTTTCCTAGTAAACAAAACTTCTCTTCCTTGTCTCCCATTCTCCTTGGTTTTCTCTGGAAATTTCCATCTCTAAACAGATTAAACTCCCAAAATGTCTTACATCATATTAAAAACCTAAACTTGAGCATGAGAAACCCTGCTAACATGGACCCTGAACTTTGCCACTCCCTCCTGAGTCAGAACAGCAAAATAGTTCAATGCTGGATCTATATGCAATGTAAATGTACTTTAGTTAGCTGACCTAAAGCTGGCTTCTTTTCAGATATTCTCCCTTTGGGTCATTAACAAACCTTCTACTTCACAAGCTGTCAAACAACTGCTCAAGCAGAAAAAGATCTACAATATGTCTGCAGGACTGAACTTGATTTATTGTTAGAGGGAAGCTGCAAATCAATTCACTTTATTCTCAGCAAAAAAACTCCAAATCAACCCACTGGTAGTCATAACATCCACCAGAGCCCATCTCATGCCAGCACGGGGCACTCCGGAAGATTTTCTTAGAGCAGATACTCATATTAACAAATGGGCTGCTCAGGCCCTAAGTACAAGACCTGCTAGGGCAGGCAGGGCTTGCTCAAGAGTACTAACTCCTCGAATACAATGTCTTCTGCAAGCTCACAATAAACTATTGTAATTACATGTAAATTACTGCACCAGATTACATTAGCTGTCCATCTGCTCTGTTGTTTTTCTTCAGTAGAGACCAACAGCACATTTTCAGAGAGGGACACACACACAAAAAAAAAAGATTAAGAAATTTTCCCTGTTTTGTTAGAGGAAATCAAAGTACTTTGCCTTGAGGCCATGACCCAGGAGCCTAAAGCACATGGGGAAAAGAAGAAGGAGAAAGTAATTAGTTTATTCTTTTTTGCATTATGGAGCCTGTGTTGGCCTGTAGTGGTCTGTTTAGATGTCTGGTTGTAGTGTCTCACCTAATGGCTGTTCTGAGGACCAATGTGTTCAAGACACTAAAATAATGAAGTTCATATGACTTACATTAGATTCACAAGGGATCCACTTGTTTTTTCTTTTAAAGTTAGTTTGACTCCAGAGACAGTGGGAAATATACTTGATTGATTTGTTCTTCTACCTCTCTTTGCAGAAACTGATCAGCTACAAAAAGTCCCTCAGTCTGTAACTTAGCATCTGCTATAATCACATATATACACCTTTCATAACAAGACTTCCAGAGTCACCACAGGTCAAATACATAGGTTATACTGCCACTGCTATTTTCATATAGCAGTCAGCCTTAATGTATGCCAGGAGAATGGGGCAGTCCAGCTTCCAATGAGAACTGTTTTCACTCTCACAGTGACTGCAACCATTCACATACAGTTCATCATCAGAGGCAAATGTGATTACTAGACTTCTGTCAGCCCTCACCTCACAAGAATTCATGCAAATGCACAATTTAATTCACATTGTTTTTCCTCAGGATCAGGAAACTTCAGTCACCAGGAAACAAAACTTCAATATTTTTCTAATGGGATAGAATCTGACACATATTGGATGTTGCCCAGATGCAGAAGAAGATAGCCTGTGCATTGAGGAGATTATAAATTTACAAATATGCTAATGATTACAGCTTTAATAATTCATGACAGTAATTCCCATTCCTATTAGATGCACAAAGTTTATGGGAGGTAAAAAAAAGAAGAAAGACTTAGGCTACCAGACACTTCATCTTTATATTCCCTATAAAGAAAGTATGGGTATAATTATTTTTTTATTTATATATCTGCATATGTAGAGATATATATTTGTACATATATATCTGTACAGATGAAGAACTGCTACCATCACCTGGACTTTTATGGTGTCCCATTTCAATTGTGGACATTGCTGAAAGTATAATGAAGTCTGACAGGCAGGTTGTTTCTTTAGTTCTCAAGCACTTTTACCTTGATAAGAATTTTCCAATCAATGCCTTCTGTTATCTGCCAGCAATGTTAATTGAAGATGTATTCACATCAAACACTTCTATCTTATCTGAAGAAGGCATGTGGAACAGAATTCCAGTACAATAGAAAGAGTAATATTCTGAGACTGTAATTATATTCACACTTCATGCACTGCTAGAATTACTTGCAAGTTAAAACTATGAAATACTGCAGTTGTGTTTCTGGATTAGTCAGGAAGAAACATTTCATATCAGCTAGTAAATGGGAACTTCCCAAACTCTCTGAGATGGGCTTTATATTATTTAGCAGTCTTTATGAAATAGCAAAGTCTTAAATTTTTCCTAGGAAATGAATATTCATCTGCCATGGATTAAAAAAAATGGTGTAGGAGTAAGTTTCTTTTTCTTAAAGATCAAGATCAAACCACTTTTTGGCCCCCCAAATGAAGGGAAAGAGGAAAAGATAGGCCCAGATAAATTTTTACTCTGATGTTGCAGGTTGTCTTATTAAGGTTCTTTAGAGTCTTCTTGGTTGATGCTATAGGGTTCCTGCCTTGATGGCCACATTTCCTGAGCCTGTGCAGTCTCCACACAGCCTTGCTCTCTCTTCTGACCCCCAAGAATGGCAGAAGGGGTATAACCCAAACCAACTGTCAGTGGCTTCTCAGCTGTGAGATGTTAGCCAGCACATGGCAGGGCTGCAAAGCACTCATGCAGCAGCTTGAGTGACACTATCTTCTGCAATAGTAAGTGATGGTCTAAGTTTCTGTCTTTTTTTATTGGGATTGTATTACCTAGAAGGTAGACCATTTCCTCTATGGTGATCCTTATTTGCTGTCTCACTAGGATGATGACAATCGCCTGAGCTTCCATGGTCAGAATGGGAAGCAGAAGAGACATCAAGGATGCTCAGCTCCATTCTGCTGCACTCTTACTTCCTGAGATAGAGTCTAGAACTGACCATATCTGGGATCCAGCCAGTGACACAGTGCAAAATTATTTGGAAACTAGGGCTGAAAATGCTGTTGTTGTTGAAGCTATGATGAAAATTCTACTTAAAAATTCTCATTCCAGTTTCTTCTCTCTACAGAGATCTGAGATACTTCCAGGGTACATCCCTTTGGGCAGCAGGACAATGGGAAAGGAACTACATGAGACTCCAACTGAGGCAGAGCCTCTGTTTTCCAGGAGAGAAATGGAACAACGCTGAAATATGAAAGATAAACTGTCAGTGAGTCATTGTTGCGACCAAAGCCATGAAGCAAATGTGAGCAGAATGTGGCTGGAGAATGTACATAGGGAAGAGCCACATAATTTCCATGTTTCCTTCCCCCAGCAGTCTTTGTGGTCTGTTTGTTATAGACTGGAGACCAGCATCACAAGCATCTCCCATGAAATATGAGTTAGCATCCTACTTGAGAGTGTACAAATTCCTATATGACTTTAGCTTTGTGAGTGTGACTGTGATATTTTGAAAAGAGAAAAATTAAAGTAGATATAGATCTCTTTTTTTTTTAATTTATTTATTTTGTTCACATGATTAAATGACTAAGAGCTGGGAGAAAGTCAGGGCTTTCAAGGCTCACTTAAAATAAATTGCTGTTTTGGGTGCTAGGCAAGAAAACTGTCAGAAACTACTGAAATTAGGCAACTGAGGGAGCTGTAGTAATTAGCACTCATACTGAGTAGTATTATACTTACAGGTAGTACTGAACTCACAGAGGTCAGCAACAGACCTCAGATTAACCTAAATGGAACAGAATCAAACACACTAGTGATTCCTGCAGTTCTGTGAGATATTTCAAGTGGCAGCAGTATCTTTTGATTGCTAATTACAAATTAAGGACATACAAAACTATAATATAAATTGAAGTTGCTCATGGTGAAGTAGGGCTGCATTGATTAGCTGAGAACTGATGGCCTTCTCCTGCTGGGCAGGTAAAGCACGAGTAGAAGCAATGCAAACTCCAATGAAATAAGATATAAATCAAGACTCTGAAGTGCTGAGGTCTGAACCCAGAGCCCTGAATTAAGGTTGACATATGGGTGGTTCCCATGGTCCTTTAAAAGGAGGGGATGACTTTGCCTTTTGGCTTTCCTCCAAGGTACAGACGACCTTGCAGGGAAAGCCCTTGGGTAAACAAGCCCCAGGTGCCCCACATTGGGTAAATGAGTGCCTGGTGTCCTGCTTTGGGCATAAAAGCTGGGACCACTTGCAGGAAGGGTGGAGTGTTGATCTGTGAGGTGGGTGTGTTTTGCAGAGTTTCCTTGTTGGGGAGGGACCTCCTGATTCTCCCTGCAACTGGGCCCCAGTCAGGTCTGGCATTTGCAAATGTGGGCTTTGTGGGGGAACAATATGTGGCTACTTCTATCGTATATGGTCAGCCTATTGACTTGGTTGTTTCCCATTTTTTCTATGGGAGAATTTGTGTCTTTGTTTATTCCACCTATTATTGGTTGTGCTGTGTTGTTCCTGGGGCCGATGTCTATTATGTGTGATCTGTTTGACTTGTTTGTACCCCCAGTGATCACCTATATACTGACTTTTCTATGCACAATAGAATCTGGTTACTGGGTTGTTTTTCTGCTGGCTGGGTCCTTTGTGCTAGGCCTAGTAACTGGCAAAAGAGACTTTCCTTCTTTACTTGCCTTTCTGTAAAAAGCTCACTCTGTGGCTAAAGGACATATTTTCATAAGATGACAGTCTTCCACTTCTGGAAAAGGATGCTCTAGGTTTGGTTGCTGTTGAAATCAGTACTTCTTGATACACCTGTGACTTGTTATGCACTTTTATTTTTGTCTAAATGGATGATCTCAGTCATGTGTGGGTAACTGCCTTGAGACCATTCAGTTCCCATCCTCTTTCCTAAGGATGCCAAAAAGCTGAAAGATTATGTGATGTGTCCATATTTTTGTTGAGGATAAAGATAAACCAGCAACTAACTTGTCCTAACAGCCAAAGGGAAATCAGACACTTTATTCTGGCAAACATTGGCTTGAATTAGATTTGAATCAGTGAAATGCCCTAAACACTCCCCTGTGTCTCTTGAACATTTTTTTCAGATTTATTTCTAATCTCTTCAAAACCAACTTTATCGGGCAGGAAAATACATGTGCTTGTGTTGTATAACTCTCTACTGAAATTGCTTAGGATTTTGAAATCAAAGGATCATGGACATAGATTTTTGATGGGTGCATGAAAACTTAAGGAAGAGAGGACCTTTTATTTTTAGAAATCAGCTCCCCAGTCTCTAACTATAAAGCTGAGAATTTGTCTGAATTAATTGCTAAGGTCTAAGGACCAAAGTAGGAAATATAACTCTGCTGTTTTGATAACCAGGCTTTCTTTCAAATCCATACTCCCTGGTACAAGAGCAGCAGGAGTATATAGTACAGAGCCAAGAGGTCACTCCTTGGAGAACTTGTCCTAAAGCCAGTTGAGGAACAGAGAAGAAGATGGAGTAACCTTGCACAGCTGACCTATATTAGAAGTCTGTTAATTGTATTTTTACAATATTCCTATGAGGAAATTCAGTGTCATTGCCATTTTATGGGTGGTATAAGTCATGCCTAACTTGTTTATGAACTTCCTCACATTTTGTTCTGAAATGGCAAGACGGAGGACCCAGGGAACTACAGACTGTTCAGCTTCACTTTGATCCCTTGAAAGGTGATGGAGCAGCTAACCCTGGAAACCATTTCCAGCCACTTGAAGGACACGAAAATCATCAGGAGTAGTCAGTATGAATTCACCAAGATGAGGTAATGTTTGACCAACCTGATAAGCCTTTTAGGATGGAAAGACTGCCTTGGTAGATGAAGAGAAATCAGTGGTTATTGTCTACCTTGAGTTTGGTAAGACTTTCATCATCATCTCCTGTAAGATCCTCATAGAGAAGCTGATGAAGCTGGATGAGCAGACAGTTAGGTGGATTGAAAACTGTCTTGAATGGCTGGGCCTATAGGGTGCTAAGTATGAAGTATGAAGTCTAGCTAGAGATCTGTAGCTAGCAGTGAACCCCAGGGGTCAGTTCTGGATCTGATCTTGTTTAACATCTTCATTAATGATCTGGTCGATGGGGCAGACAGTACCTTCAGCAACTTTTCTGATGACCCAAAAAAGGATGAAGTATTCTGTGAAGACCTTTCATAGCTGTTTGTCTAAATTAATCATTTAAAAACCTCTGGCAAAAGATATTACCACAGTTTTTTTGCAGTCAGCCAGCTCCGATGCCTTAGCAGTCAGAAAGCTCTGAATAATGCTCATTCTATTGCAATTAGGAATAAATTTTTCTTCTCAGTTCATCCTCCAGGAGCCATGTTGGCTCCCTTGATCACCATTTGTGATAAGTTATGTGATTATCATATTGACTCCAATATCCCACTTTCTTTTTCCTATATAAACTCATTCCTCCAAACTTTTCACTGAAATGAACTTAGCTTTCCTTGAAGTTACATTTTAGAGACCATTTATTCTTACAACTCTTCTTCAAAATCTTCATTTTTTTCCCCAAGATATTGACATTTCTTTCCTTTTTTCCCTCCTATTAAAGAACATAGAACATTTATTTTTTTTTTCAGGTTTTTCTTTGAAATCATGTGCCTTAAATTTACTTTCTTTTTTAAATAAGAAGCAAACTGAGACTGTCAGAAAATCAAACAACTCAGAGATTTGACTTCAAGAAAAATTCCAAATATCGTGAAGCTGGTGATTAAAATTTCAAGAGCTGGCAGCATGGCAATTGCAGGTGATGAATATGTATGCCAAGGCTTTCCAGACATAGTAATTAACAGATTGAGGTATCTGGACACTCCATGCAACAAATTTAGAAAGGAGGGTAACTCTTCAGCTTTATGCTTTGTTCTGTACTGAACATCCTGCTGTACCTCAGAAAACACACAGGAGTCACAGCTGAAAGCCACAGAAGATAAATGATAGTGCAGACTCGTTTAAGCAGCACACCACCTTCAGCAGATATGCAAAATATGAGCCCATGCATAAAGGATGTGATTTTTCTAACTAAAAGGAAGGCATTTTAGATGTCTTTGTGCATGGATATGGTTTGCAGCATTGTCTCCCCACATTCAGAGGAGATTCAGTGCCTACACCTAGTCAGCATCTGTATTTGTCTCTGTACTTTGAAACATACATGCACCCTGTGTGCACAAGCCACAGCCTGGACATCTCAGACCAGAAACAGCTCACCTCCCATTACCAGACATCTGCCCTGTGGTGTCACTCTCTGCATGGCTGTTGCTTTTAGTTAGGGTAGGGGCATGGTTACACCAAAGGTATCTTCCATACTGAGAACACAAGAAAGGCCTGGGCAGTGGTCCAGCTAGACCAATAGCCTGCCATGGATAGGAGCAAAAGGGGATGAAGTTTTGGGAGAGCATGTGAGCCTGCTTGATTCCTTTCCCCTCACACTTCAGCAGCCTGAACTGCTGTGCTGGGGATGTTACAGCTGCTTTCCTGTCTGTTTACTTTGCCTCTCTGTTTGGAGCCACAGTCCATGAATTTCTCTAGACTTTTTTTAGACCTACTGTTGATATCTGTCATCACAACCTCCACTGACAGCAAATTCACTACCCAGTCTGTAAAGAAGTGCTTATATTTCAATTTGCTTAAACCAACACCCTGCTAGTTTCAGTGTGTCCCCTTTGTTATAGTGGGTGGTGAATAACAGATCTGCAGTCACTACTGCTTCCCTGAAGAAACAAAAATCTGATATGGCAGTGTAAAATGCACATTTGGCTTGACACTGGGTCTGGAAAAAGCAGAAGTGGAAGAAATAAGAGAAGAGGGATTTGGGGGAAATTCTAGATTAATTAGTGTAAAGCAGGCACAGTTTAAGTTCAAGCAGATAGTGTGTTATGAGAGAGAGCAGGAAATACATGGGGAAGTATTGAGGCTGCTCAGGGAGCTGGGTAGAGGTTGTATTGGTGGCCAGGCAGGGTACAGGTGGACATCAGTTTCAACTAGAGACAATTTTCCATTAATATCCTGCCACCTGCTTTCCACTGGCTGCTTCCAGGATCCAGTATCACTGACGACATGCATCAGAGAGAACTTATGCTATCTCAGAGACATGCTGCCTCCTGCATGAAGTGGCCCATGAGCACAAACTGAGAAAGGAATAAACAAGTTAATGGTCCTTTCTGTTTGGGTTTGCCTTAAAGCACTTTAAATGGGCTATGCTGCAGGTGACATTATGTATCCTATCCTGGTTCCCCAGGCACGGACTCATGGGCCAGCCATGCAGGCAGGCCATGTGTAGCCCTGAGTCAGCTGGGAGATCCAATCAAGGCAGCTGACTCACAGGTGTATCCCATACCCCCTCATCATGCTCATTATAAAAGGAGGGAACTCAGTGAGGATGGGGTTATTCCTTCTGTCCCTGAGGCTTCTTGTTGATAGTCCTCTGTTCCTGCCCTCAGCATTGAGAACCAGGCTGAGTAGACCCTTTGTGTTTTGTCTCGATTGTTGTTTCTGTTTTGTTATTCTATTAACTATGTCTGTACTTTTCCTTTTATTTTTTTTTTTTTTTTCCCAATTCTCCTTTCCATCTGGGGAGGGAGTCTTGGGTGATAGACTAACTGCTACTGTTTAGCCCTGAGTACTGGCTAACCGTAGACATATCCTCAACCATATGATGATATTTTTTTTTTTTTTTTTATTGGGAGGGAGAATGTTCTTAAATTTCAAAATCTTAAAAGTTTAGAGTCCAATTATTTTTGGCAAAGGAGATTGGTGAATTGTTTGTGTCTGTCAGCTGTTGAATTAAGAGTCTCCCTGATCTTGTCTGTTTGAAGACACATTAATATAAAGACATGAAGAAAACAGAAAGAAAACCCAACCCCATGGAGTCATAGTTTAGTCAAGCAAAGTCACAGAGAAGATTCAAATAGCTTGGTGTGTTTGATTGAATAAATGACATATGTAGATGAAAGAAGATCCAGAAGCTTTTGATCCCTTCCATATGTTTTTGCTTGGGGAAGTTGAGAATTAGGACACAAGATCATTTCAAGGTACCGCTGTCTCTGCTTTAAGCAGAAATTAACTTCTATAGTAGGGAAAAACAGAGAAAAATGCCATCTGCTGTTTAGCATCAATATGGAGGCACACAGGATATGCAAACATGTCAGAGAAATGCATGTTAGATTTTCATCAGCTCTTCCATTAGAAAGTCAGCACATGATGTCACCTGCAAGGGTTGTCTGGTGCAGCAGGGAACCTCAGTGTTGTTTGTGGCCATTAGATAGTCAACTGAGGTACGAATGAAGGCTTTAAGACAGGAATGAACAAGGTTCCCTGTGTCCAAAGTAGAAAAAGGGAAATCAAGTTCACTGGAAAAGTCATTTGAAAGGCCTAGGCCTGAAGGCCTTAGATTTTTCTGTGGCACATGTTCTTTTCTGTATTGGCTGGTAATTTGATAATGTTTTCATAATATATGTATTACATGGCATTGCAATTTTTTTCAGTGAATAAAATTAGTTATATTCCAATATACTATTATGTTTTTAAAATGATCCCATCTTTAATAACTATTATCTGTCTAACATCTTGCACATGTTGTAAAAGGAAGGGGGTTTGCATGAGAAGAGGATAACTGGATGTGCTGGTTTCCCAGGAACAGACCCATGGGCCAGCCATGGCAGGCAGGCCATGAGTAGCCCTGAGTCAGCTGGGAGTTTCAGTCAGGGCAGCTGACCCAGGTTGACTCACAGGTGTATCCCATTCCATTTAGATCATGCTTATTATAAAAGGAGGGAGTTCAGTGAGAGTGAAGACTTGTTCCTCCTGGCTGCCTTCTCCTACTGCTGCTCCTAAGGATGAGGCTGAGTATGACCTTGTGTACTTTATGTTGGTGTTTGAATTAGTTGTGTTACTTCATTAAATCTGTTTCTACTTAAATCCACAGAGCTTCTGCCTTTTTTCCCTATTTCCCCTTTTCAGCTGAGGAGGGGATGTTGGATGGTAGAAAAACTGCTACAGTTAAGCCCTGGGTACAGGCTACTAAGTGTAGACATTGGGCTTATAAAGTTTGTCAGATCAAACACTCTCAAAAGAGGGAAATAGTACATTTGCTCTTGCCAGTATACTTTCATAAGGAAACATCTCTCAATAGCTCTGAGGATGGAAGAAGTACTCTTGAGTGCTATCTATATTTGAACTGGGTGAGAAAAGCTCTCAGGGAAGCTGACATGAGCATATGCTATTTTATATTTATAAGAATAACCTGTTTTACTCAGGGAAGGGTCTATATCTGTGGTTGTGATCCCTTCTTAAGTAGATCTATAATGTGCAAACCTGCTCCTGTTCCCAGGGCTTTTTCTTTTCCAAACTGTGTGACATATTACAGCATATCCTAAACAAGCATTCATTTAATATTGTTATATTTTTAGTGGAAAGCCACTGTCTTGTTTCTTGCTTCTCTTTTGTGAAGCAGTGGCATAAACCTGGCCATACCCAGCTTTTCAGATCAACTGCTTGAGCAAAGAAACCTGTTAAGACCTTAACTTGTTTTGATATTAGTGCTACTATCGTTTAATCTACTCAAAGAAAGGGATCTGCAGAATCTTGAAAGATTTATGTATTAGGTTCTCTAGGTTATTGAAATGAAAATATCATAAACCACTGCCCTTAAGTCTTTTCTTAACAATTGTTTAGCCAGTGCATACTAATGAACCCTCTTGATTTATTTACTTGAAATACCTTACTGAGGGGAAAAAAAGTGGCTGAGACAAAGCATCATGTTTTCAGGCTATCCTTAGAGATTTCACAAATATGGCAGCAGCTACAGGTGTTCTTTGTATTACATTGCATGCAGTTGATTTAATAGGAACTCAGTTTTGTATCAACTGGGAAAAGCAAACAAGCCCCCCAGCCTAGGAATCTCACCTCTGAGCTAACAATAACTTTCATTCAGAAGCCCACTAAAATTCCAGAGATTTTCCAGGATTTGTGCATCTCTTTTGAAAACCCATGCTTTCAGGTCAAAAGATTTTCAAAAGCCACATCCCTGATGCCAGTGGCATCTGTCCCAGGCATTCCTCCCCAGCCCCCAGACAACATGGCATGGATACAGTGCCACTCTCCTAAGCCTTCAGAAGGATCTTCAGCACTATGTAACTAGTCTTTGTACCCCTTTACAACATGTTTGCTGGCATAACACTTATATTGTGCTGCACCTCGCATGGGGTGTGCAACCCCAGATGCTTCTCAAAGATAGTGCTGCGCCCTGCTGCCAATGCCACTTCTGCTGTGGCTCCAACGACTGGGTTTGCTGCTTCTGTCCAAGTCACCCCAGACTTTGTAACATGTTGGAGGTGGCTTGGATAAAAATTCAAGTTAATGTCATCCTAAGTTTAAGCAACAGAGGGGGTAGGAAGAAAACAAGAATGAAATGTGATAGCATATTAAGCAGAAAGAGTAGTGAGGTACATTAAGAGAGGTTCTCCTTCCCCTCTATTCTGCCTTGGTGAAGTGCTGGGGTCTGAACCCCCAGTCCTGAACTAAGGTTCACATATGGGTGGTTCCCACAGCCCTTCAAAAGGAGGGGATGAGTTTACCTTTTGGCTTTCCTCCAAGGTGTGGCCGGCCTTGCAAGGAAAGCCCTTAAGTAAACAAGCCCCAGGTGCCCTGCATTTTGACAATGAGTGCCAGGTGTCCTGTTTGGGGATAAAAGCTGCAGGAAGGGTTGGAGAGTCTGTCTGTGGAGTGGACGCACTTCGCAGAGTTTTCCTGTTGGGGAAGGACCTCCTGGCTCCTCATGCAACTGGATCGCAGTCAGGTCTGGCATGTACAAACGTGGGCTTTGTGGGGAGGCAACATGGGGTTACTTCTATCATATGTAACCACCTTATTGTCTAGGTTGTCTCCCATTTTCTCCATGGGTTACCTTGTGTCTCTGCTTGTTCCATCTATTATGAGTCATACTATGTCATTCCTGGGGTCGCCGGGGTTGATAGCTATTATTTGTGATCTAACTTGTTTGTACCCCCCGGCAGTCCCCTATATTCTGACTCCTTTACGCGAAATAGAACCTACTCACTGGATTGTTGTTCTGCTGCTGGCTGTGTCTTTTGTACTGGGCCTAGTGATTGGCAAAACACTTGGTGAGGCCACATCTGGAGTATTGTGTCCAGTTCTGGGCCCCTCAGTTCAAGAAGGACAGGGAACTACTTGAGAGAGTCCAGCGCAGAGCCACAAAGATGATGAAGGGAGTGGAACATCTCCCTTATGAGGAAAGGCTGAGGGAGCTGGGTCTCTTTAGCTTGGAGAAGAGGAGACTGAGGGGTGACCTTATTAATGTTTATAAATATGTAAAGGGTGAGTGTCATGAGGATGGAGCCAGGCTCTTCTCAGTGACATCCAATGATAGGACAAGGGGCAATGGGTGCAAGCTAGAACATAGGACGTTCTGCATAAATGTGAGGAAGAACTTCTTCACAGTGAGGGTAACAGAACACTGGAACAGGCTGCCCAGAGAGGTTGTGGAGTCTCCTTCTCTGGAGACATTCAAAACCCACCTGGACATGTTCCTGTGTGACCTGACCTAGGTGTTCCTGCTCTGGCAGGGGGATTGGACTAGATGATCTTTTGAGGTCCCTTCCAATCCCTAACATGCTGTGATTCTGTGATTATTTTGCACCCCCCAACAGTGTCCATCATTTAAGAGCTTGCATTTTGCTGAAATGATGGACTGGATTATTTTTCCTCCACCTATCTGTATATTGTAGCGTTTTGGTTTGCTAATAATCCATCAAAAAAAGCCCAAGTCAAATCCTGTATGAGGGCCAATATGAGAAGTTACAACTTCTGAAATGGGTGCAAATATTCCCATATTGATAAATGGAAGGCTGCACTTGCCTGCTGACACAGACATCAAAGCAATAAATAAAAACAGGTCAGTAAGAATTATATATAGGATAATAGGCTTTTCACAGTGCATTGCTCAAAAAGAAGGGTAGATTGGCTGCTACACAGGACATTAATTCTTTAGCTATACTCTGAGCAGTGTGTGAAGATTAAATTTATTTGTCCTAGAAGTCTATGAGAATAGTCACTACAGGATTTTTTTTTTTTTACTTCTTAAATGATGCACTTTATAGATCATCAAATGAGTGCTATTTCTCTATGTTCCACTGCTTGTGTCACTCTGTTATCTGGATTTCTGCTCTGATCTCTGTGTTCTCATTCAACAAGGGACTGTTTGCATTACAAGAATTGCAGTAGGTTAGAGTCTGTCTGCCCTTTGTCTCCCATCAGGTTTTGGTAGTGGGAATCCCTTGGAAATGTTCTAAATCATGACTACAATTTGAGCTGATGTGGGAAATAGATCAAGTCAGTCTCCTTTACAGAGTAGTTTGACATTCTGAAGATGTTAATGAAGAAACACACTTGAGACCAGTCTCTCCAGAGTATTTATGTCCTGTTAACAAGGTCTGTCCTTGCTTATTAATTCTCCTGCTTTCTTGCCTCAGCTCCTAACTGCAGCTTTCCAGAAGAGTAGCTGCTTGCCACAAGAGTGGTAAGCAGTGTCATGTGCAATTCTGTCTGCTGCACAAATTGCAGATGAGCAGGCTTTGTGCTGGGGTCCTTGCATCATGCTTCAACTGTTGGAGTCTCTTCCCACATTTCCTTTGCTGCCTTCTACTAAACTTTCTGTAAATCACATAATGGCAGGGGTTGGAAGGGACCTCCAAAGATCATCTAGTCCAACCCCCCTGCTAGGGCAGGGTCCTAGGGTAGTGACTTCTTGAATACCAGCTGTTCTTGAAGCATTTCAGAGCACTGCTTCTGTCCTGGGATCTCATCAGACCATCTTTCATTTATGCAACAGAATTGAGCCAGCAACTCTAATCCACTTTTCTATAACATGGCGGGAAAATTATCCTCTTTACGGATATTCCTATTATTAGGATGCCCTAGTGTTGGCCTAGACAGAGTTCAGAGCTAGCATTACAGTTTTGCTTCTGAGGAACGTACGCTGAAACTTAGAATGTCTGATTTTCATATAAATCTGAAATGTTTGTATTTCTTATATGGCTGGTTTAAAACTGACCAGGAAATGAAGGACTTGGTTAGAACATAGTATAAACTTCCATTCCTTCATGTACTTCTGAAAAAAGATTCCAACTCTCTGATGGCTGAGGCAATGTTCAGGTTGTAATCCAGCATTGTGAGTAGCTGGTATAAACTGAATATATCTTCCCTGGTTGTCTAAAGTAAGCTGTTCAGCTCTATGGCCTAGGCTGCCCTTTATGGCTGCTGTGTGTGTAAGCATAAAACCATTGCTTGCTCTTTGTACTTAATGTTACAGCACGCAGAAGCAGCCAAGATATTTTGGCTTGAGCCTTGTATTTTGCGGGAAGTCATGGCAAGCAATCACATAGAGACTTAATAAATCTTGTGAAAGGCACTTTAATGGCGTTACAACCCATTTTATATAGACAGAGCACTAGATCAAAAGACTCTTCTAACTACCGATTGGCTAATAGCACTAGCATGAGGTATAAATTGATTTGCGACCTTAAAGCATGCATTTACACCGTCACGCCTTTTCCACCTCCCCGTCCTGTTTCAGCATCCGGGTCAGGCTTGAAGGTTGGATTGCTCACATGTCCATTGCTTGCTAAAAAACCCCTAACAAATCCCCCTTCTTGTTTTTGAGCAATCCAAACAAATGATGGGGACAATGAAGAAGTTATGATGGTGAGTTTCTTCATATTCTCTCTTAATTGCTGCAGTTGCTTATGAATAGAGCAAGAGGGATCAGACAGATTCATGCAATGCGTTCCATCTAAATCTTTACAACCATGACTTTGGGCTAATAACAAAAAATCAACAGCGGCTCTATTTTGCAACACAGCATGCCTAATGCTATCTAAATCGTCTGTTAATTCTGACTGTCCCTTTTATACAATTTTTTTTTCCCTACACGCGGTCACGCATTATCTAATTTGCTAAAGGTCTCTAGCACGAGGCAAACATACAAGTCAGTTCAGCTCTCGTTGGTTCTTGAGTTCTTCTCATGCAGTGTCCAATTGGTCACTCTTATCTGTTCACTCCTGCATTCCTTAGTGAAGCGGTCATTGCTCTTTCTTATTTTTCCTTCCTTTGAAGTAGCTTCTAGAATGCGGCTACGTGCCTAGGCCAACATCCCGTATGGCTGGTTCACTATATGGTTATTCTCTTTTAAAATACATTCCTACAATTCCCCCTTTTTCTTCTTGAGCCAGCCATACGTTCTTCATGGTATCTTTAATCATGCTTGTTACCTTTTCGAAAAACACAAAGTACAATCATTAACACAATAGCGACCAATAATAGGTGGAATTAACAAAGAAACAAAGTCTCCCACAGAAGGAATGGGAGACAACCAAGTCAATAGGCTGATTATATAGAAGTAGTCCCATATTGTTTTCCCATGAAGCCTCCATTTGCAAATGCCAAACGTGACCAGGGCCCAGTTGCAGGGAGAGTCAGGAGGTCCTTCCCCAACAGGAAAACTCTGCAAAGTGCGTCCACCTCACAGACAGACACTCCACTCTCTCCGCAAGTGGCCCCAGCCCTCATCCCCAAAACAGGACACCTGGCACTCATTTATCCAATGTGGGGCACTTGGGGCTTGTTTACCCAAGGGCTCCCCCCACAAGACCGGCCACACCTTGAAGGAAAGCCAAAAGGCAAACTTATTCCCTCGTCCTTAAAGGACCATGGGAACCACCCATATGTCAACCTAGGACATCTGCGGATCTGGTTCTGACAGCCATGGTTTCACCCACTTTGCCGGTACCCATTTGGATCCATGATCTGTAACTGCACATGCATATCCCCTTCCCCAGGTTATTAGCTGTGCCGGTCCTTCCCAAGCTCCGGTCACTCCATTTTTAACCATAACTTTACACTGTCCTTGTTTTACCTTGTCTAACTCCCCTTTCAATCCTGCTCCATGCTTCACAACTGGCGGTACTAGACTATCCTGTGGCAGACGTAAAAAGTTCAATACATATATAGCCTTATTCAATCTATCTGCAGGTGGCAGTCCTATTTCTCCCCCTTTTTGTGTTTGAAGCAGGCACTTGAGTGTCTGGTTCATCCGTTCTGCAATAGCTTGACCCATCGGAGAATGTGGAGTACCTGTAACATGTACTATGCCCCAAAGTTGGAAAAAGGACTGAGTGGATTGAGCCACATATCCTGGTCCGTTGTTGGTTTTGATTTCCCGTGGGATGCCTAGGGCCGCTATTGCAGAACACATGTACCTTTGAACATGCTTACTAGACTCTCCAGATTGAGCTGTTGCCCACACAGCCATAGAAAATGTGTCAATTACAACATGGACATATTTCAATCTGCCAAACTCTACAACATGTGTCACATCCATTTGCCACAGTTGCAAGGGCCGCAGTCCCTTAGGGTTGACCCCGAGGCCAACTCCAAACCCTGTTTTCTGACAGGCTGGACAGGACTTCACGATCCCTTGTACATCTGTCAAGGGCAAATGAAATTGTCGTGCTAACATTTTTGCTGATGGTGGAAAAATGCATGGGAATTTTTTGCTTGCTCAAAAATATTTACAGGTGAACCAGTCCAAGCTGGAGCTACCAATTGATCAGCCTTATTGTTTCCAATGGCCAATCCTTCAGTCATTAAGTGACTGTGAATATGGGTGATGAAATATGAGTGACGTCTGTCATTTAAGGTCAATAACAATTCTCGCAGCAGCTCAGCAAGCAGCTTATTTGAGACCTCACGAAGCATAGCCCTTTCAATGCGCCACACCACTCCAACCACATAGAGGGAGTCTGATACAATATTCAGTGGTTGATCATTCCAGTGTTGAAATGCCCATATTACAGCTCGGAGCTCTAACGTATGCAAGGAGTCCATAGTCCCTCCCTGGATGATGTGACTATCCCATTGAGCAGGCTCCTTTTCCCAGGTGACTCCTGCCTTTTTAGTTTTCTTTCCTGCATCGGTGAAAACAGTGATACCGTTTACCGGTGTTTCAGACCAATGCGGCTGGTCCTCAGAGGTCTGGTTTTGCAGCATAGGGATCATGCGGTGAGCCGGATAAACATTTGTGAGGAGACCTGTGAAATCTGCGCAGGCAATTTGCAAAGCAAGAGAATTTCTAATGAGCCATTCCAAATATTCCTGAACCAATGGCACAATAATTGATTGTGGATCCGCTCCTGCTATTTCTTGAATTCTAGATCGTCCTTTCATAATTAATTGCACAATTATTTCAATTTGGGTCACAACGGTTTTTCTCTGCCTCATTGGAGAAAATATCCACTCAAAAACGCGTAAAGGATTTGGCCCTTCCTGCACCCATTGGATGATGAGGGCAAGTGGCCAATCTCTACCTTGTTATGAATTGACAATCATAAGGACAATAGGATACTGAGGATTAAATCGAGCTGCATGACACTGAGATATTTTTTCACTGATTTTGCTCAATGCACGCTGTTGTTCAGGACCAAGCTCACGTTTCTTGTTAGCTTGAGTAGAGGTGCCTAATAACTGAATTAAAGGTTTTAAATCATCCTTTGTTATGCCACAGATACCTCTTACCCATTGAATATCGCCAACCAGCTTCTGCATATCATTGAGCGTTTTGATGTCTGATTTGATTTCTAGTTTTTGTGGTCTGACACTACTTCCTGTGATGATCCAGCCCAAATATTTCCAAGGTGGTTGCTGTTAAATTTTTCAGGGGCAATTTTTAACCCCCTCTTCTCTAATTCTCTGGTCATCGCTATTAAAATGGTTTCTTTTTACAAATGTTTTCCAGCAATTAATATCACATCCATATAGTGATAAATTATCAATTGCGGATATTTCTTTTGAATTGGTCCTAAGGCCCAGGCAACAAATGCCTGGCACATGGTCGGAGAATTTTTCATGCCTTGAGGCAAGACCAGCCAAAGATATCTTTCTGCCGGTTCAGCCTTGTTAACAGAGGGAACCGAAAAAGCAAACTTTTCTATTGGTCCCTTCCAATCCCTAACATTCTGTGATTCTGTGATTCTACATCATCTTTACACAGTGGAATTGTGAAAAAACAATCTTTCGAGTCAATAATCAGTAAATCCCAGTCCTCGGGCAGCATAACAGGAGATGGCAAACCCGGCTGCAAGGATCCCATATTTTCCATGACTGCATTAACTGCCCGTAAATCATGCAACAATCTCCACTTCCCACCTTTTTTGGGAATAGTGAAGATGGGTGTGTTCCAGGGGCTATTTGAAGGAACAATATGTCCTGCTTTTAATTGCTCCTCTACTAGTTCTTTGACTTTTAGCAGCCTTTCTTGTTTAAGCAGCCACTGATCTATCCATACTGCCTCTTCTGTTTTCCATTTCAATTTCAGGATTGGCTGCTCAGCAGCGGCCACCACTAAAAAGGCTGAGTTACAATTTGAGCTCCCATTTGACTTAGCAAGTCTCTGCCAACAAGTGTAATAGGCACATTCATGATGTAGGGCCTGGTAGTAACTTTTACACCGTCAGGAAACTGAAATGCAATCACCTCTTTGCTAATTTGGGTTGACTGTGTTCCGCCAATTCCATAAATACCGGATGGAGCAAAAACTATAGGCCATGTATCAGGCCACTGTGATTTTGAAACAATTGTCACATCAGCCCCTGTGTCGATGAGCATTTTTGCCTGTTTTTTCTGGCCATTTTTTGCTATCATGATTATCACACATTCAAGTTTTGCTATTGCTATGTCTAAAGACAAGTATACTTGCGGCGATCCTGTTGAGCCGAATCCCCCGTCTCCTCGTTCTGCTATACCCGGTCGAGGAACACAAGATTTAAAAGGAACCAGTTGAGCTATGCGGCTACCTTTTGGAATAAAAACAGGTGGTCTTAACGAATAGACCATTATTGGCGTTACAACCCGGTTTATATAGACAGAGCACTAAGTCACAATACTCTTCACGAGACTCTTCTAACTACTAATTGGCTAATAGCACTTGCGTGGCATAAATTGATTTGCGACCTTAAAACATGTATTTACACCGTCACACCTTTCCCAACTTCCCATCCTGCTTCAGCATCCGGGTCAGGCTCCAAGGTTGGATTGCTCACATGACCATTGCTTGCTAAAAAACCCCCAACACGAGAGGAAATGGCCTCAAATTGCATAAGGGGAAGTTTAGGTTGGATATTAGGAAGAAGTTCTTTACTGAGAGGGTGGTTAGACATTGTAACAGGCTGCCCAGGGAGGTGGTGTAGTCACCGTCCCTGGGGGTGTTCAAAAAACGGGTTGATGAGGCACTTGAGGCCATGGTCTAATGGTCTAGTGGTTAGGGAGATGATGGGATAAAGGTTGGACTTGATGATCCTGGTGGTCCTTTCCAGCCATGGTGATTCTATGAAAGCAAGAGTGGAAAGGGCTCAGGGGAAACTTCCTGTGGTTGAAATATGTTCTACTTCTTCTTACTGTACTCGAACCTAATCCTTTCCCTCATGTTTTCTGCAAGTCATTTTCTATGTGGCTGTAGCAAACCACGAGTACTTATGGGTTCAGCTGATTTCCAGAGAAAAGGGGTGCAGCCTGCCTTCAGCCCTTTGCCTTAGTCACTGCTGATGGGGGGGGGGGGGGGGGGGGGGGGGGGCACGCAGGTGATGCTGCCCCAGCTCCCTAGGGAGGGTGAATGGTGGGAAACAGGGAGACAGGATCGAAGTAGGAATTTTGGTTGTTGCCACTGTAATAGTAGCCTCACTTGGGAAGTTTGCTATCATTTAAGCATTGCAGTGATATTGCCTAATGCCTGTGTCAACACAGCATCCATCAAGGAAAGCCCTGGGGTACAGAGGAAAGTCCTGATGGCTTTTTTGTACTGCAGCATAGAATAGCACTGGTTTCTCTTCCTGTGGTGACAGATGCACACCAGACCTTGTAGACAGAGCAACTGGCACTTTTTCCATCATTCTACAGGACGTCCAAATATGTGCATAGCCAAGAGCTGAGCAAGGGATGTATATGCAAGAAAAAGGGCCATTTTGGGAAATCATACTGGAGGACTGCTAGAAAATTCCCTAAATTACTGTTACATAGTCTAATTTATTTGTATTGCTATGTTTCATTATAATCTTCCTTCGCAAAATTCTTTCATTAACATTAAAAAAGTCATACTATTACCCTTTTGTCTTTTCTAGGCAGTAGTCAGCACTTCTGGGTGGGTAGTGAAAAATCAGGATTTTTTTTTATTATTCCATTTCTATGGTCTTATTTATCACCTAATTCCACTCCACAGTGGCACCTCCTGTAATTCATACACCTCCCAAGTAGATGGAACATTCATAGTCCCCTCTCTCCTCCATTCTGTACATGTTAGGACTAGAGATGTGGTGAAAACACTGGAGTTGCTTAGATAGGGGCACTAGCTGTTTCTCTGTGATACTCTGTGAGGCCAGCTACTGGCAGAAGACTTAAATTTTTAATATCCAATTCCTTACTCAAATAATAAAATCTAATTAACTTGACTATATGTATTTAACAAATTTTATTCATTATTTAGTCAATATTCATTGTTATTAAATACTGAAAATCACTAAATAAACACTGTCAAGAGACATATTTTTATTACCGATGCTGTTGCCTACTTCCCTCCTCCCAGTTTCAATAAGACTGTCTTTCTAAACTTGCTTTTTATTTTGTTCCTCTAAAAACATTTTTGAAAGCAGCTCTGTTTCCTCGCCTGCAGGACAGAGGGCACACACAAGCCAAGACTCTCCCTTTGGCATCACTCTCTAGAGATTCCTTCTAGACTGACAAGGGACAACCATTTCCCTAATGGCTAGAAGAAACTAACCATGTTCATAGAGCTCTTCATACCTCTCTATTCCCACCCAACGTCAAATGGAGCTGTGCTCTGAGAACTGAGATATATCCTTGTCAAAGGTAGTTTAGAGGGCTTTGTATGTATGCTAACCTTTTCATGTTCTCCTGCAGCCATGGGGTTTCTGGAAAGCAGCTACACTGGTGGGCCAAAGCCTCAGTCTCCCCCAGCCTCTTCTTTACCACTTAACCTTTCCTTCTAGCAAGGAATTGTTCTGTGCAAGATAAGTTCAGTTGTGAGGATGGACATGTGAGCAATCCAACCTTCAAGCCTGACCCGGATGCTGAAGCAGGACGGGGAGGTGGAAAAGGAGTGACGGTGTAAACGCACGCTTTAAGGTCGCAAATCAATTTATACCTCACGCTAGTGCTATTAGCCAATCGGTAGTTAGAAGAGTCTTTTGATCTAGTGCTCTGTCTATATAAACCGGGTTGTAATGCCATTAAACTGCCTTTCACAAGATTTATTAAGTCTCTATGTGATTGCTTGCCATGACTTCCCGCAACTGGCGCCCGAACAGGGACCCTCAGAACCGCTGCTAGAAGCTGATGCTGTCAGCGTGAAGGAAGCAGACGGAGAGGGTGGAAAAGCCGACCGAAAGTTGTCGCTGCCCCGGCGACAGTCGTTCCGCAGTGCCCAGCGGACGGAGACGGTGCGCACCGGAGGACAACTGGTCCTGTTCTGAATTCTCACTAAAAAGGTCAGTGAGCGGTCGGGGAGGAGATGGGGTTTACGCTTACCAAAGTGAAGGAAGCAGTAATTAAGCTCCTCCAAGATATACTCTCTGTGAGAGGAATTTCTTAGGACGCACAAGCCCTGAAGGGTCTGCTGCAGTGGGCACGGGACAGAAACTTGATATCCGGGGTGAAAACAGCGTTTGAGCTGTCTGCCTGGGAAGCCATAGGCACGAGTCTGTGGGATGAAGTTAGTAACGGAGGAAAGAGTGGCAAAGAAGCCTATAAACGTTCAGCACTGTGGAAACAAATAAGAGAGACTTTGAGCGCAATGAAAGGGGAACGGGCTGCTGCTGCTGCTGCATATGCGGCTTTGACTCCCGGAGAGGAGAAAAAAGGGGGAAGGGGGAGCCGACCCTGCACCCATGGCGGTTTCGTCTCCTTTTAATCCCTTCGCGCAGAATTTCGCGATTCCAGGTCCTCGGGGCTCCACCTCCCCAGTTAAACATTCCACCCCTAAAAAGCCGCCGCTGCCGCCTGCGCCGCCCTCCGTTTCACCTGGCGGAGCTCTGCCAGGCAGCGCCTCGCTTCTCAGCCTGAAACCGACTGAGACGAAGGCGGAAGTAGCAACAAAGGCAAAAACAGCAGTGGGTGGTCCATTATGCAGACCAGGGGCGGGTACTTATCCACCGCTCCCTTTTTCACCGGCCCTGTCATCCCCGCCCTCGGGTGACGATGCCAGCCCCGAGGACAACCCCGACCGGCCCTCCCCATCAGTGGACGAATGCATGAGAGATGTGATGGCACGCCTCGGCGAGCTGGAATTACAGCATCACACCCTAGTTGAGAAAACAGCGGTTGCTGCTTCACTGGACAGATCTAAACTTTTCAACCCCTTCACGCCAGGAGGCGTTTCCCCACAAGCCTCAGCTCTGCAACCGCCTGCCCCGCCGCTGCCGCCTCCAGAGCATCTCTTTGCCGGAGCCAGAGATCCTCAGGAATCCACTCAGCGCTGGAGAGGAATCATCAAAGATGCAATTGTTGACGGGTCTTTTCTTCCGCAGGCTTTCCCTGTTATTTTATCCTCAACAGGTCAAAAATGGGAGTCTTTTGATTGGAAAATGCTAGAAAAAGCTTGGTCTGCCATTGCGCAGTATGGGTTGCAGTCACAGCTCACTCAACAAATAATTCGCTATATTTTCACTGCTGATTTGTTGATTCCATTTGATAGTACACAGGTTGCAAATGTTTTGCTTACTCCATCACAACAGCTCATGTTCCAAAGAACTTGGCAGAGATTGTGTGATGTGGAGCAAGCTAAACCACGCCAACAAAATGACCCATTATATGGAATTCAGGCCCAAATGCTATTGGGTATGGGCCCTTTTGCCTCTGTACAAATGCCGTCTCAATTTTCAACACAAGTTCTGCAGTTATCTCAACAACTAGCACTGCAGGCCATTTTTTCAGTGCATGAGCCAGGGAAGCCTTATGGGTTCGCGCATGTCAAGCAAGGGCCAAATGATAGCTATGCACAGTTTGTAGACAAATTATATTTTGCCATTGACAGTCACCCTGATCTTAATGAGGCCATGAAACAGCAAATGTTTAAAATGCTGGCCTTTGATAATGCCAATGAAAAAACCAAACGGGTCTTAGGGACGCTACCAAAAAATTCAGAGGTAGCTGATATGATTGAATTGGCTGAACGCACCATGCAAATGAATAACGCGGCCTATGTTGCTGCTGCTTTGCAAGGAACTATCGCTCCTACTATGAAAGGAGTCTTTCCCCCCCTGTTAAAACAAAAAAAGGGAGGCTAAGAGAAAAAAGAAAAGAAGTGTTTAAATTGCGGCAAATTAGGTCACTGGAAAATTCAATGTAAAGCTTTAAAACGATCAAAATAGCCATAACACATCAGAATGCAATGGTAAAAGTAAGGGAAACGGGAACAGGAGCGCCACGCCCTCTTGCGCAATGACACAAATGCAGGGGGCTTGGGCAGCATCCCAACAGCAAAAGGATGCCTCAATACCATTCCCTCCGCCACAGCTGGAAGTGCCGGAGTGCACGTGGAACAGCCGTAGACGTCACTCTACAAGACACCGGAGTGCATCTAATAGATAGCAATATTCAAGGGCCATTAGGTCATGGTCTTAGTGCCTTATTGTTAGGAAGATCTTCAACCTCTAGATGGCGTATTTTTGTTTTGCCTGGAGTAATTGACGCTGACTTTGTAGGGATTGTAAAAATAATGGTTTACTCATTAACACCACCTGTTTTCATTCCAAAAGGTAGCCGCATAGCTCAGCTGGTTCCTTTTAAATCTTGTGTTCCTCGACCAGGTATAGCAGAACGAGGAGACGGGGGATTCGGCTCAACAGGATCGCTGCAAGTATACTTGTCTTTAGACATAGCAAAAGCCAAACCTGAATGTGTGATAATCATGATAGCAAAAAATGGCCAGAAAAAACAGGCAAAAATGCTCATCGACACAGGGGCTGATGTGACAATCATCTCAAAATTACAGTGGCCTGGTACATGGCCTACAGTTCTTGCTCCATCCGGTATTTATGGAATTGGCGGAACACAGTCAACCCAAATTAGCAAAGAGGTGATTGCATTTCAGTTTCCTGACGGTGTAAAAGTTACTACCAGGCCCTACATCATGAATGTGCCTATTACACTAATTGGCAGAGACTTACTAAGTCAAATGGGAGCTCAAATGGTAACTCAGCCTTTTTAGTGGCGGCCGCTGTTGAGCAGCCAATCCTGAAATTGAAATGGAAAACAGAAGAGGCAGTATGGATAGATCAGTGGCCGCTTACACACGAAAGGCTGCTAAAAGTCAGAGAACTAGTAGAGGAGCAATTAAAAGCAGGACATATTGTTCCTTCAAACAGCCCCTGGAACACACCAATTTTCACTATTCCCAAAAAAGGTGGGAAATGGAGATTGTTGCATGATTTACGGGCAGTTAATGCAGTTATGGAAAATATGGGATCCTTGCAGCTGGGTTTGCCATCACCTGTTATGCTACCCGAGGACTGGGATTTACTGATTATTGACTTGAAAGATTGTTTCTTCACAATTCCACTGTGTAAAGATGATGTAGAAAAGTTTGCCTTTTCGGTTCCCTCTGTTAACAAGGCTGAACCGGCAGAAAGATATCTTTGGCTGGTCTTGCCTCAAGGCATGAAAATTTCTCCTGTCATGTGCCAGGCATTTGTTGCCTGGGCCTTAGGACCAATTCAAAAGAAATATCCGCAATTGATAATTTTATCACTATATGGATGTGATATTAATTGCTGGAAAGCATTTGTAAAAAGAAACCATTTTAATAGCGATGACCAGAGAACTAGAGAAGAGGGGGTTAAAAATTGCCCCTGAAAAAATTCAGCAGCAATCACCTTGGAAATATTTGGGCTGGATCATCACAGGAAGTAGTGTCAGACCACAAAAACTAGAAACCAAATCAGACATCAAAATGCTCAATGATATCCAGAAGCTGGTTGGCGATATTCAATGGGTAAGAGGTATCTGTGGCATAACAAAGGATGATTTAAAACCTTTAATTCAGTTATTAGGCACCTCTACTCAAGCTAACAAGAAACGTGAGCTTGGTCCTGAACAACAGCGTGCATTGAGCAAAATCAGTGAAAAAATATCCCATTGTCTTGCAGCTCGGTTTAATCCTCAGTATCCTATTGTCCTTATGATTGTCAAATCACAACAAGGTAGAGATTGGCCACTTGCCCTCATCATCCAATGGGTGCAGGAAGGGCCAAATCCTTTACGCGTTTTTGAGTGGATATTTTCTCCAATGAGGCAGAGAAAAACCGTTGTGACCCGAATTGAAATAATTGTGCAATTAATTATGAAAGGACGATCTAGAATTCAAGAAATAGCAGGAGCGGATCCACAATCAATTATTGTGCCATTGGTTCAGGAATATTTGGAATGGCTCATTAGAAATTCTCTTGCTTTGCAAATTGCCTGCGCAGATTTCACAGGTCTCCTCACAAATGTTTATCCGGCTCACCGCATGATCCCTATGCTGCAAAACCAGACCTCTGAGGACCAGCCGCATTGGTCTGAAACACCGGTAAACGGTATCACTGTTTTCACCGATGCAGGAAAGAAAACAAAAAAGGCAGGAGTCACCTGTGAAAAGGAGCCTGCTCAATGAGATAGTCACATCATCCAGGGAGGGACTATAGACTCCTTGCAGACATTAGAGCTCCGAGCTGTAATATGGGCATTTCAACACTGGAATGATCAGCCACTGAATACTGTATCAGACTCCCTTTATGTGGTTGGAGTGGTGTGGCGCATTGAAAGGGCTATGCTTCGTGAGGTCTCGAATAAGCTGCTTGCTGAGCTGCTGCGAGAATTATTATTGACCTTAAATGACAGACGTCACTCATATTTCATCACCCATATTCGCAGTCACTTAATGACTGAAGGATTGGCCATTGGAAACAATAAGGCTGATCAATTGGTAGCTCCAGGTTGGACTGGTTCACCTGTAAATATTTTTGAGCAAGCAAAAAATTCCCATGCATTTTTCCACCAATCAGCAAAAATGTTAGCACGACAATTTCATTTGCCCTTGACAGATGTACAAGGGATCGTGAAGTCCTGTCCAGCCTGTCAGAAAATAGGGTCTGGAGTTGGCCTCGGGGTCAACCCTAAGGGACTGCGGCCCTTGCAACTGTGGCAAATGGATGTGACACATGTTGTAGAGTTTGGCAAATAGAAATATGTCCATGTTGTAATTGACACATTTTCTATGGCTGTGTGGGCGTCAGCTCAAACTGGAGAGACTGCTAAACTCGTTGAAAAACTTCTATATTCCAGTTTTGCAGTTTTAGGAGTCCCATTATCCCTCAAGACTGACAATGGCCCTGCATATACCTCTCGTAGATTTCAACAATTTTGTCTCACTTGGGGTATTCAGCACACCACTGGTATTCCTCACTCCCCCACAGGTCAAGCAATGGTCGAACGAGCCCATCAAACACTGAAAGATTTGCTTCAAAAACTAAAAGGGGGAGAGCCCAGTACCCCAGCAGAAAAATTAGCTAAAGCTGTGTATGTGCTAAATTACCTGCGTCTCACAGGAGAAAGAAAAGATCCACCTATGGTAATTCATAGTGCAGTTTTAAAAACCGGGTTAGATGAACAACAAAAAATTTTGGTGCAGTATAAAAATCTCAGCACAGGACTTTGGGAAGGACCAGCTGAAGTGAAACTAACTGGGAGAGGATATATGTGTTTGCTCACAGGTGAAGGTCTCCGTTGGATTCCTTCTAGATGGGTAAAACCATGGAAGGAGCCGCAGTGCCAAGACTCGTCTGTAAAGACTTTATCATCAAAATGAATTGTTAGAAGCCTCCTATGTTCCCCCCACTATTAATCTCAGACAGAACATGTGGGTGACGTGGGCAAATCGAATGGGAAATAATCCTTTGGTTTATCAATGGCCGTGTCTGGCGACCTTTTTTTGAACATGTTTAATCGGAGTGTTAGAATTTGTCAAAAATAGGTTAAGAGGTTTATAAAAATAAGTTTATATTGAATTTGTTACTGAATGACAGTTATTAGGTAGTGATCCTACCCCAGAAAGAAGTCAAGTAAGAATAAGAGGCCATTTTAACACCATAGATGTCAGAACCAGATCCGCAGATGTCCTAGGCTGACATATGGGTGGTTCCCATGGTCCTTTAAGAACGAGGGGACAAGTTTGCCTTTTGGCTTTCCTTCAAGGTGTGGCCGGCCTTGTGGGGGGAGCCCTTGGGTAAACAAGCCCCAAGTGCTCCACATTGGATAAATGAGTGCCAGGTGTCTTGTTTTGGGGACTGGGGCTGGGGCCACTTGCAGGAACGGTGGAGTGTCTGTGAGGTGGATGCACTTTGCAGAGTTTTCTTGTTGGGGAAGGACCTCCTGACTCTCCCTGCAACTGGGCCCTGGTCAGGTTTGGCATTTGCAAATGGAGGCTTCATGGGAAAACAATATGGGACTACTTCTATATGATCAGCCTATTGACTTGGTTGTCTCCCATTCCTTCTGTGGGAGACTTTGTTTCTTTGTTAAATCCACCTGTCATTGAATTCCACCTATTATTGGTCGCTATTGTATTAATGATTGTACTTTATGTTTTCGAAAAGGTAACAAGCATGATTACATATACCATGAAGAACGTATGGCTGGCTCAAGAAGAAAAAGGGGGAATTGTAGGAATGTATTTTAAAAGAGAATAACCATATAGTGAACCAGCCATACGGGATGTTGGCCTAGGCACGTAGCCGCATTCTAGAAGTTACTTTAGAGGAAGAAAAAAAATAAGGAAGAGCAATGACAGCTTGCAGGAGCGAGCAGATAAGAGTGACCAATTGGACACTGCATGAGAAGAACTCAAGAATCAACGAGAGCTGAACTGACTTGCATGTTTGCCTCGTGCTAGAGACCTTTAACAAATTAGATAATGCATGACTGCCTGTAGGGATAGAAAACCTGTTTAAAAAGGGACAGACGGAATTAACTGAAGATTTAGATAGTGTTAGGCATGCTGTGTAGGAAAATAAGAACCGCTGTTAAAATTTTTCTGTTACTAGCCCTAGGTTAAGATTGTAAAGATTTAGATGAAATGCATTGTATGAACCTGTCTAATCACTCTTGGTCTAGTCATAAGCAACTGCAGCAATTAAGAGAGAATATGAAGAAACTCACTGTCATAATTTCCTCATTGTTCCCATCATTGGTTTGGATTGCTCAAAATTAAGAAGGGGGATTTGTTGGGGGGTTTTTAGCAAGCAATGGTCATGTGAGCAATCCAACCTTGGAGCCTGACCCAGATGCTGAAGCAGGATGGGGAGTTGGGAAAGGTGCGACAGTGTAAATCACAGAATCACAGAATGTTAGGGATTGGAAGGGACCTTAAAAGATCATCTAGTCCAACCCCCCTGCCAGAGCAGGAATACCTAGATCAGGTCACACAGGAACATGTCCAGGCGGGTTTTGAATGTCTCCAGAGAAGGAGACTCCACAACCTCTCTGGGCAGCCTGTTCCAGTGTTCTGTCACCCTCACTGTGAAGAAATTCTTCCTCACATTTATGTGGAACCTCCTATGTTCCAGCTTACACCCATTGCCCCTTGTCCTATCATTGGATGTCACTGAGAAGAGCCTGGCTCCATCCTCATGACACTCACCCTTGACATATTTATAAACATTAATGAGGTCACCCCTCAGTCTCCTCTTCTCCAAGCTAGAGACCCAGCTCCCTCAGCCTTTCCTCATAAGGGAGATGTTCCACTCCCTTAATCATCTTTGTGGCTCTACGCTGGACTCTCTCAAGCAGTTCCCTGTCCTTCTTGAACTGGGGGGCCCAGAACTGGACACAATACTCCAGATGTGGCCTCACCAAGGCAGAATAGAGGGGAAGGAGAACCTCTCTCGACCTACTAACCACTCCCTTTCTAATACACCCCAGGATGCCATTGGCCTTCTTGGCCACAAGGGCACATTGCTGGCTCATGGTCATCCTGCTGTCCACCAGGACCCCCAGGTCCCTTTCCCCTACACTGCTCTCCAGCAGGTCAGCTCCCAACCTGTACTGGTGCATGGGGTTGTTCTTCCCCAGATGCAAAACTCTACACTTGCCCTTGTTGAAATTCATTAAGTTTCTCCCCGCCCAACTCTCCAGCCTATCAAGGTCTTGTTGAATGGCAGCACAACCCTCTGGTGTGTCAGCCATTCCTCCTAGTTTGGTGTCATCAGCAAACTTGCTGAGGATACATTCTGTACCCTCATCCAAGTCGTTGATGAAGATATTAAACAACACCGGTCCCAGTACCGACCCCTCAGGGACTCCACTAGTCACAGGCCTCCAACTAGACTCCGTCCCATTAACCACAACTCTCTGGCTTCTTCCCTTCAGCCAGTTCATAATCCACCTCACTACCTGATCACTAAACCCATACTTTATCAGCTTATCTACAAGGATGCAGTGGGAGACAGTGTCAAATGCTTTACTGAAATCAAGATAAATACATGCTTTAAGGTCGCAAATCAATTTATGCCGCGCTGGTGCTTTTAGCCAATTAGTAGTTAGAAGAGTCTCGTGAAGAGTCTTGTGACTTAGTGCTCTGTCTGTATAAACCAGGTTGTAATGTCATTAAAGTGCTTTTCACAAGATTTATTAAGTCTCTATGTGATTGCTTGCCATGACTTCCTGCACTCTCGTCCTATCATTAGTAACTGGGGAGAAGAGACCAACACCAGCCTCACTACAACCTCCTTTTAGGCAGTTGTAGAGGGCAATGAGGTCTCCTCTCAGTCTCCTCCAAACTAAACAACCCCAGTTCCCTCAGCCAGTCTTCATAAGGCCTTTTTTTCCAGACCTCTCACCAGCCTCGTTGCCCTTCTCTGGACTCGTTCCAGCACCTCAATGTCCTACTTATACTGTGGTGCCCAGAACTGGACACAGTACTCGAGGTGCGGTCTCATGAGTGCTGAGTACAGGGGCACGATCACCTCCCTACTCCTGCTGGTCACACCGTTTCTGATACAGGCCAGGATGCCGTTGGCCTTCTTGGCCACCTGGGCACACTGCTGGCTCGTGTTCAGTCGGCTGTCAACCAACACCCCCAGGTCCTTTTCTGCCAGGCAGCTTTCCAGCCACTCTTCCCCAAGCCTGTAGCGCTGCATGGGGTTGTTGTGACTGAAGTGCATGACCTGGAACTTGCCTTTGTTGAACCTCATAAAACTGGCCTCAGCCCATCGCTCCAGCCTGTCTAAATCCCGCTGCAGAGCCTCTCTACCCTCAGGCAGATGGACATTCCCGCTCAGTTTTGTGTCATCTGCAAATTTACTGAGGGTGCATTTGATCCCCTCATCCAGGTCATTGATAAAGACATTAAACAAGACTGGCCCCAAGACCGAGCCCTGAGGGACGCCGCTTGTGACCAGTCTCCATCTGGATTTAACTCCATTCACCACAACTCTCTGGGCTCGGCCATCCAGCCAGTTTTTAACCCAGTGAAAAGTCCACCTGTCTAGACCACAAGCCGCCAGCTTCTGCAGCAGAATGCTGTGGGAAACAGTGTCAAATGCCTTACTGAAGTCCAGGGAGACAACATCCACCACTTTTCCCTCATCCACTAGGCGGGTCACCTGATCATAGAAGGAGATCAGATTGGTTAAACAGGACTTGCCCTTCATGAACCCATGCTGGGTGGGCCTGATCCCCCTGTTGTCCTGCACTTGCCGCGTGATCGCCCCCAACATGAACCATTCCATAACCTTCCCTGGCACTGAGGTCAGGCTGACAGGCCTGTACTTCCCTGGATCCTCCTTCTTGCCCTTCTTGTAGATGGGCGTCACATTGGCAATTTTCCAGTCATCCGGGACCTCACCCGATGACCAGGACTGCTGATAGATGATGGAGAGTGGCTCGGCAAGTTCCTCCGCCATCTCCCTCAGCACTCTCGGGTGGATCTCATCTGGCCCCATAGACTTATGGGTGTCTAATTGACTCAGCAGGTCCTTCACTACTATTTCCTGGATTACGAAGGGTTTATTCTGATCTCCATCCCAATCTTCCAGCTCAGGGAACTGAATACCATGAGGATAACTGCTCTGACTGTTAAAGACTGAGGCAAAGAAGGCATTAAGTACCTCAGCCTTTTCCTCATCCTTGGTAACAATGTTCCCCCTCACATCCAATAAGGGATGGAGATTCTCCCTGCATCTTTTTTTATTGTTAATATATTTGTAAAAACTCTTCTTATTATCTTTTGCGGTAGTGGCCAGGCTGAGTTCAAGCTGGTCTTTTGCCTCCCTAATGTTCTTCCTACACAAGCTAACTAAATCCCTATACTCTTCCTGAGTAGCCTGCCCCTTCTTCCAAAGGTGGTAGACTCTCTTCTTTCTCCTAAGTCCCAGCAGAAGCTCCCTGTTCAGCCAGGCCAGTCGCTTTCCCTGCCAGTTTGTCTTATGACACATGGGGACAGCCTGCTCCTGTGTCTCTTCTGTACATAGATAGATGGTTAAATAAATAAATAATCTTCCTTCTTGCAAGTTGTGCTTGACGGCTTTGGAGGCTGGGGATTGGGTTTGAACTGATGCAGATGTGTGCACCTGGCCCATCACTTCTATTTTCTTTGCTTTTAATGTCTCTAACACCTTCAGACACAGTCCCTTGAGGCAAACTGATTTTTTCGTTCTCTATTTTGGCATTTTTATGCTGCCTATTATTAAATATTGACACCACAACAGTTTGAAAGCCGTAAATGGGACCCAGGTTCTACTGTGCTGAGATCTACATAAACGTATACCTGTACCTCCACTGTAAAAATGGTTATTATTATTATCTTGCCTTTTTCCAGAAGTTGTTTAAATGCATGTATGCAGGGAAAATATATGTAATAGCACATGCAAGTCCTGACTCTCATGCAGATGGTCTAATGCAGCTTCAAGTGCCATCTCTATGAATGCTTTAAAGTTAAATTAGAGCCATGGCATACAACCCAGAATGTGAACAATTAAGCATATACATGTATGCTTTAAATGAATTCTTACCTACACTCGAGAGTCTTAAGTCTCCCTCCCTTCCTCCAGACAGCCTGATATTCACACAGACCAAAGAACAGATTTAAATGTGCTATTGCTGCAAGCAGTTCGCACTGTTCATTTTTCAGTCATGTCCAATGCACTGCTTCATCACCTTGCATGTCCTAGAAGATTGTTATGTGCTCCCCTTGAGGTCATACTGTCTCCCACGCAATGCTATCTGCTCCTATCAAAATGATAACATCACCCTCTCCCTTCCTGAGAGTCTTCCCTCTCTATCTCATGAAAATACTGAATCCCAATACCTGGAAGAAGTTTTCAACATATGGCCCACAAGGACCATGTCCAAATGACCTGTCCCACACTGGCATCTACATGGAACTGGTACTATCTAGACAGCACCAGCATGTGGCAATTAAGGCACAGACTTCCCAGTTAGTGCAGAAGGAAAGACGCTTTATTAGTACAGCAGCTCCAGTTTGTACTGTTAGAGTGGCTATTAATAAATCGGTGCACATTTATACTGTAGCTATTAATAGATCAGTTCATATTTATACCCATAGCTCAGTAGTTTACCTTTAATACTCCTATCATCTTGCAGGCTAATTGAACACATGCTACTTATCCGCTTCTTGTTCATGTTCTCTTATTGTTTCTACCTCTTATCTCTATGCACGTAGCTAGTTCTTGTACTTTCCCACTTGTCTTGCTTCGCCACACCAGCATGCTTTCTTTTGGGGCCTCATGGTGATAGGAACAGGCTTTTCAGTGGAGAAACAGAACACTGTTGTTAAGCATACAGTGGGCACAGTCATGGGAGAGACATGCAAAACCATCAATGAGACCATTCTACACAAAACCATGTTAAAAACCTGTCCTGGTTTCCCAGGAACATCCCCACAGCCCAGCCATGGCAGGCAGGCCATGAGTAGCTCTGAGTCAGCTGGGAGTTGCAGTCAGGGCAGCTGCCCCAGGTTGACTCACAGGTGTATCCCATACCACTGACATCAAGCTTATTATAAAAGAAGGGAGTTTACTGAGTGTCTGGGTTTCTCTTCCTGGTGCTCCTTTCTCTTGGCCTTCTGCTCCTTCTGCTCTTCCTAAGGACCAGGGTGTGTATGACTTTGTATACTTTAGATTGGTGTTTGTATTTGTGTGGAGGAATGGCTTGCTGAACAGGGCCGAATGTAACAACTGTGAGCACAGGGCTGAATGTAACAGCTGTGAGCGAGCAGTACTGATAACAGGAGCTGTACTGCTGATAGCTGTAGCTTCCCAGGGTCACTCTGACCTGGAAGCTTGTGGAAAGCTCCAGGTCAGAATAAGCCCGAATCTGGTGGAAAGTTCCAAGGTAGAACCTGCGGGAAGAATCCAGAAGAAGATAACCGCAAGAGGCTGGAACATGCAAATGTAGCTTTATGCTTAGCCAATCAAATATAGATATGTAGGCATAATTTAACATAAGTAGGCATAATGAACCTCCAGTGTATAAAAGGCATAGCAGAACTCGAATAAAATTGAAGCTTGCTTATAACTCATACTGAGTTGCGTCCTGCTTCCCTCGCCTTCTCCAACATTCTGCAAAATATTTGTTTTGTTATTTCATTAAATCCATTTAAATTTCAACACACAGGGCTTTTTCCTTTTCCCTTGATTCCCCTTCTCAGCTGGGGCAGGGTGGGTCACTGGGTGGTAGAACAACTGCTACAGTTTGGCCCCGGGTATGGGCCACAACCCATGGAGGTCATGCAGAACTTCGTCCAGCACAGCTCCCCCAAAATAAGCCAGAGCTGTTGATGGGATCTTTGTTTTCCAACTGTGCTCCCTATAAAACTTGCACCTCCTGTCACATTGTATTTTGTTGTTGTTAATAATGACAAAATATTTTTTAAGGCCAGCTTAATAAAAAGGATGCTTTTTCAGCCCAGGATTTGTCTTTACAGAATCACAGAACCACAGAATGTCAGGGATTGGAAGGGACCTCAAAAGATCATCTAGTCCAAACCCCCTGCCAGAGCAGGAACACCTAGGTCAGGTCACACAGGAACATGTCCAGGCGGGTTTTGAATGTCTCCAGAGAAGGAGACTCCACAACCTCTCTGGGCAGCCTGTTCCAGTGTTCTGTTACCCTCACTGTGAAGAAGTTCTTCCTCACAATTATGCGGAACCTCCTATGCTCCAGCTTGCACCCACTGCCCCTTGTGCTATCATTGGATGTCACTGAGAAGAGCCTGGCTCCATCCTCATGACTCTCACCCTTTACATATTTATAAACATTAATAAGGTCACCCCTCAGTCTCCTCTTCTCCAAGCTAAAGAGACCCAGCTCCCTCAGCCTTTCCTCATAAGGGAGATGTTCCACTCCCTTAATCATCTTGGTGGCTCTGCGCTGGACTCTCTCAGGCAGTTCCCTGTCCTTCTTGAACTGGGGGGCCCAGAACTGGACACAATACTCCAGATGTGGCCTCACCAAGGCAGAATAGAGGGGAAGGAGAACCTCTCTCAACCGACTAACCACCCCCTTTCTAATACACCCCAGGATGCCATTGGCCTTCTTGGCCACAAGGGCACATTGCTGGCTCATGGTCATCCTGCTGTCCACCAGGACCCCCAGGTCCCTTTCTCCTACACTGCTCTCCAGCAGGTCAGCTCCCAACCTGTACTGGTACATGGGGTTGTTCTTCCCCAGATGCAAAACTCTACACTTGCCCTTGTTGAAATTCATTAAGTTTCTCCCCGCCCAACTCTCCAGCCTATCAAGGTCATGTTGAATGGCAACACAACCCTCTGGTGTGTCAGCCATTCCTCCTAGTTTGGTGTCATCAGCAAACTTGCTGAGGATACATTCTGTACCCTCATCCAGGTCGTTGATGCAGATATTGAACAACACCGGTCCCAGTACCGACCCCTGAGGGACTCCACTAGTCACAGGCCTCCAACTAGACTCCGTCCCATTGACCACAACTCTCTGGCTTCTTTCCTTCAGCCAGTTCACAATCCACCTCACTACCTGATCACCAAACCCATACTTTATTAGCTTATCTACAAGGATGCTGTGGGAGACAGTGTCAAATGCTTTACTGAAATCAAGATAAACCGCATCTACCGCTCTACCATCATCTATCCACCTAGTTATTTCCTCATAGAAGGCAATAAGGTTGGTCAAACATGACTTACCCTTGGTAAAACCATGTTGACTGCTCTTAATGACCCCCTCATCCTTGATATGCCTAGAGATAGTGCCAAGAACAAGCTGTTCCATCACCTTTCCAGGGATGGAGGTGAGGCTGACCGGTCTATAGTTACCCGGGTCCTCCTTCTTGCCCTTCTTATAGATTGGAGTGACATTTGCTATCCTCCAGTCCTCAGGCACCTCTCCTGTGGTCCATGACTTACCAAAGATGATGGAGAGTGGCCTAGCAATGACCTCTGCCAGCTCCCTCAGCACCCTTGGGTGCATTCCATTTGGTCCCATCGATTTATGGATATCCAGATTGCTCAACTGATCCCTAACCCAATCCTCATCTACCGAGGCAAACTCCTCCTTTATCCTGACTTCTTCTGGGGCTACAGGGATCAGGGGCTCCTGGGGAAAGCCTGCAGGAGTAAAGACAGAGGCAAAGAAGGCATTCAGCACCTCTGCCTTCTTTATATCCTCTGTCTCTAGGGCACCCACCTCATTCATCAGTGGGCCTATATTGCCTCTAGTGTTTGTTTTATTAGCTATGTATTTGAAAAAACCCTTTCTATTATCCTTGACCTGGCTTGCAAGATTAAGTACCAAGGAGGCCTTAGCTTTCCTAATTGCCTCTCTACATCCTCTGACAACTGTCCTATATTCCTCCCAAGTGACTAGCCCCTCTTTCCATGATCCATAAATTCTTTTTTTCCACCTGAGTTTGCCCAGCAGTTCCTTGTTTAACCATGCTGGTCTCCTAGCTCCCTTACTTGATTTCATACCCATTGGGACGCTCTGATCCTGAGCTTGCAAGAAGTGGTCCTTGAATGTTGACCAACTATCTTGAGCCCCTTTACCATCCAGCACCCTGTCCCATGGGACTTCCCTTAACAATTGATTGAGGAGGCTAAAGTTGGCCCTGCGCAAGTCCAGGGTTCTGGTCTTGCTAGGTACTCTATTCCTCCCACACAGGATCCTGAACTCCACCATCTCATGATCACTGCAGCCAAGGCTGCCATCGACCATCACTGCTTCAACAAGACCCTCCTTGTTGGTGAGTACAAGATCCAGCAGCGCTCCTCTCCTCGTCGGTTTATCCACCATTTGCATTAAGTAGTTGTCATCAATGCACTGGAGCAACCTCCTAGACTGTGAATGGCTGGCTGTGTAAGTCTTCCAGCAGATATCGGGGTAGTTAAAATCCCCCATGAGGACCAAGGCCTGTAGTTGCGAGGCTGCTTTCAGCTGCCTGTAGAAAGCCTCATCAACTCCCTTGTCCTGATCAGGAGGTCTGTAATAGACCCCCACAACTGTATCACCCATGCCTGCCTGCCCCTTAATTCTTACCCACAGACTTTCAACTTGCCCCTCATCAGTCCCTAGAGAAAATTCAATACATTCTAGTTGCTCCCTCACATAGAGAGCAACTCCACCACCTCGCTTCACTGACCGATCTTTCCTAAAAATGACATAACCATCCATGACCACATTCCAGTCATGTGAGCTGTCCCACCATGTCTCTGTAATTGCCACCAGGTCATAACCTGGTGTTTACTCTTATATTTATTCAGAGAGCAGAGTTTTTGGTTGGTTTAGGGTACTGTGTGAGGGTGCAAGCGCTGCTTGGGACTGCATCAGTGGATCATGCCAAATAAAGTTAACCAAACATAGCACAGTCTTGCTCCTGCCATTAATGGAGAGAGACATACCTGGAGGAGACTGTTCACCAAAGGTCTGTTTGTTTTTTTGGGCAGAGTGAACTGGAGCTAGGGAATGAACAAAGCATTGCTTAGTGTTTGTGTACAGTTCAGTGTTCAAGTTTGTGAACTAGCTGCATTTTACTTCTCAGGGTGGGCATAACCTATGAACGTATGTTTTCTCTCTGATACAGCATAAATATCTTTTTCCTATGACCTGCTATCGAGGATTTTTATTCCTCCTCACTGATTTTCTTTCTGCTATTACTGTGCCTCTTGAGAGGCTAAAAATCTTGTAGAAAAGCCTTTTATGGGAAGTCCAAATTTCTTTTCTGTTACGGCTCAGTCCCAGAAGGGGTAAGAGGTTGTCCCCACCTAACACCTGCTCAACAGCCATACGGTATGTACTTGTGCCAGACCTGTAAGAAGCTGTCCATGTAATGCAAAATTGCTAATTGCTCTTAGGACATCTAGCAATGCTGGGAGTTATCACCAGAGGAACTGAGGGCTTTAGGGCATGAAAACTAGACTATCTTCTTAGCCCTAAGTTATGTAAGGTAAATACAAGAAAATTGTATCGCTGAAGAAAAATTGCTGTCTTAGGTTTTGATTGATTTTGATTACTTCATACACACTTAAGAAAAGCAGACCTTGATTAGTCAGAACTGTTTTGCAAATTTCATTTGTCTTAAATACTCTGCACTGAATTCCTCTGAACAAACCATGCATGCTCAGAACAGGTGTTTTTCTACCTTTTAGACTAGGCTGGTGCTCAAACAACTACAAAAAGCCTAAATAAATGGGAATTTACTCAAGGTTACTTTTCTTTTTTCATGTTTTGTTCAGACCTAGACCCTAGGTTGTGGGGTTTGGGGATTTTTTCATTGTTGATTTTGGGTTTTGTTTTGGTGGACGTTTTTTAATTTTAAATTTTTAGTCATAAAGCTTCTTTTTTCTATAAAGAGTTCCCAAAGTCACTTACATGTATTTCACAGTAATGATTTCACAATCATAATCTTTATTTACGTTCGTTAAATTTGATTAAAAATATAGGTTAAATGGTGTTTGTTTTTATATCCTGTCTGAATCAGTGTGACTCTTGGAAGTAAGTCTCTGCTGTGATTATGAAATAACATTTTACCAGAGATACTTCTATTACTGTTTTGCTTCTGCAGTTATTGAATTAGAATCATCCTGACACCAAATCTAAAAGAGATGGGATACAGCTAAAAAATATATATAAAAGAGATAGATAGATGGGGTGTGCTGTTTATCTGTTTCAACAGAACTCATAAATCAGCTCTAAAATAGCTTATTAGAAAAGGTAGACCTATCTCAGTTCTGTTTAAATGTAAGTTTTCTGTTGCTTTTCACCCTGACCTTGTCTTGAATACACAATACTTTTGAACTTATATGTTTCATAGGGGAATGTCTCAGCTTCTCGTCTTTCATTGCAGCTCTGACTGCTTCATCCAGTCTGATATGTATTCATATATTTATATATATGTCAATATATAAAAAAATATGTGTGGCTGCAGTAACAAAAGAATTCCAGCTTGAATTAATTGCAAAGATGCTTAGCATTTTCTTACTTTAGTTCTATGTACTGCATATACTGATGAGGACATTGACACCGGTATGTAATCTATTTTATATAAAATAGAATTCTGGTGTCAGATAAAATCCAGGGAAGATATTTCTGAACCTGATCTCTCCTAGGTGGAGTTAATCCCTGGGCCCAGGAAAAACTATTAATTTCCCAGCACTCATTTCTTCTCTCATCTGTGGTTTCAGGCTTTGTTGTTGGGTTGTTGTTTTTTTTTTTTTTTGGTAGGGAGAGGAATGGTAGAAATGGATTCTCTAGCTTCTGCTAATCCACAGAAGTCTAGTATGTTATTCTGTTCCTTGAGCCTTAAGAAAGGTTCAAATCTGTATGCTAATCCTATTTGCAGGATGTTTTGACTGTGTGTTTCTTTAACAATAGTGTGAATAATTTAAATCTTAAATTAAGATTAACTTCATCATAAATTACAGTGTGGAGTTTGGAAAGAAAATCACTCATCTATACAAATAATGGGGAGCTAGATTTTCAGTAATGCTGATGATAATACATATTCTTATACTTGGGAATTATCAAATCTCTGTTAGTTATTAAGACTTAACCAGCATTAATTAACAGATCCAACGGATCTTGGCTAGAAGCATGATACAGCAGGGTCTCAAAGGCAGCTGCTGGAGTGCAGTGGGAGTGCAGGAAGCAGGGAGGGAAAGCAGGAGGAAGCTTAGTTCCAAACCATTTGCTTTGTCTGCTGTCTTCACTGTCCAATAAATGACTGCCTTTGGTCAACACTAATCATTTAGCAGAGGAAAGAAAGTGGGGGGAAGAGAAAGAAAAATAGAAACCGTGAGTGATCACTGACCAGTAGCAACACTGCCCACTGTTGTAAATATGGTATGGTGAGAGGGAAGGTGCTGCTGGCTCCCGTGTTCTGCTCCACAAAAATCTTCCAGCTGGAGCAGGGAGAAACTCTCAGACTGTGGTAGTTCAAGTTTGAGGCATTTCCTTTTGATTCTGCCTCTATGTAAATAGATTGAAGCTAGCACTTCCAGCCACTGTACCACTATCTAATATTCACACTCAAATATCAAGTAGTTCAGCTGAATCAGAAGTCCTGTTGATTTAGCAAAGTACAAAGAAGCTACATCATACTGAACAAAATAGGCAAAAAGTAGAGGGGAAATAGGGAGAAAGGATATGATGCATAGGCAGAGCCTTCAGCTTGATGGCCAGCAAAGACTGCAATGAGGAATAAAAGAGGGGCACGAGTGAATTGAAAGGAAAGAAGAAAGTAAAGCAGAGGAACAGGGAAAGCAGTGTATATCAAGAATAAATTGGACATAGGGAACTAAGAATATAGGAAAAAAAAAAATTCAGACCTCCAAATTTAATATTATTGCTCATTAGTCTTGAGGGGAAAAAAATAATGTAGTCTTTGGTTTCTGCGAAACAGAAGTTGAAGAAGCCCTTGACTCAAACATGGGTGTTTTCTGTGTATAAATAGAACATCTCTATTTTGAAGGATCTTCCTACATTTAAAATATTAACTATTAATTCTTGTCTTAAGGTCAGTTTCAGAAACCATGTGCTCTTTGTGGCTGTTTTGTACCATTGTTACTTCACACTTTGAATGCCCTTTTTCTAGGATTCTTGTGTGGCTGTATCTTGTACTAACTAGTAATTTTAGTATTTCTTCCCATTCCTTTCTGAAGGCCATTGTCCCCATTTGGAAGCATTCCACAGCTTCCACAATTTTATTTTTTTTCCTTTCACTGCAGTTTATTATAGCAATGACTGTTCTGCATTTGTGTCTGTTTAGTGAATGCAGCATGGCTGAATCCATACATTTGTCATTACATGAAGATTCTTTTTGTGTTAGTCATACGCATATTTCTACACAAACTTGCCTAAATTTGTACCACTGTTGGTTTGGTATATGGGAATGACTAGTTGTTTTTCTCTGCATTTAGGCTCAAATGATAGGAGAAATGTTTATTTTTTTACTAGCATATCTTTTGAAAAGCACTAGAAAATGTTTACAGATTCTCTAGATTTCTGCTATGCTACTTTTTAATTTATAATTTTGAATGGAATTTAGTAATGAGTGAGACACATGTGCTCCTCCACTAACAGACCCTAGTGCTTTTCATATCCTTAGGTTTCTTATCTCTGACTTGGTCTATCTCTACCATTTTATTCCCTTTTAATTTGATGGCCAGTATGGAAAACACTGAGATTTATTACTACTTTTTAAGGAGGGTGGTTATAAAAGGAAAAAAGTTCACTAGTTGTCTGACAGCTGAGAGCTGACTACTACATGAAGTTCTGAGATATTTCTAAAATAGTCTTTGATTACTTCATTTTTTTTTTTTCAGGTGGAATTTTTGTATTTTCATTAGCTATGGAGAGTCTTGCAATGGTTTTAGATGACTGAAAATTGTTTGCAGAGCAAAAAATACAGTACAAATAAATCAATATTGCCACATCATAAAATGTACGTTTTTAATTTAGTTTAATAAACCTAAATAGATGATGAATTATCCTAATATTCATGGACACACTCACTGGTCTCTGTAGAGTTAAGACTGAATTCCAGCCCTCACATTAATTAACCATGACTATTTTGATGTGAAAAAAAATTTCATTCTTCAGAAAGATTGAAAAGAACAGTTTAAAGTTGTTAGGCAGCAGAAAAAAAATGAATCCTCCTTTTCTATATTTTGTTAAGCTAGTGATGCAGAGCTGAAAGATTTTTGAGTACTACCCTCTCCTATCCTAAGTTATACAACCGTGTATTTTTTCACTTATTTCCTGTCCCTGCACAGCAAAGAAGGACCACTCTTCCTGGAAGTTTAATTTTTAGGCAGTTGTTCACCGTGCTGTTAGAATTTTCAAAGCTAATTCATATTTGTGAAACAATCTTTTACTTGTAATTGCTGCTTCCCACAGTATTGGTGGGAACTAGATCACTGTTGGGTTTTTTTTTTTTTGTAAAGGGAAACAGAGCTTAACTTTTTTCAGGCAAACTCAAGATGAGGATAAACAACCATTGTCAGTATCTGATTTTTTTTTAAAAAATAGGTTTTCAGTATGAATAGAAAATGCAATTGAACGAACAATAAACACATACGAGGGGCTTCCAATCTGAACATAAACTGATCAGCTGTGCCCTCAGTTCAGCATGGAGCAATTAGTAGCTTCCTGAGAATTTGAGCTTACTTTGAAACATCAGTCATTAAGTATCACTGGAGACAGTATTGGTGGCCATTGGCTTGCTCCACTGGGGAAATTTATAGGTTTCCTCTGCTTTGGTCAGCTCACTTTATTCGAGGTTAATTGGCCATTCTGCCACTTAAAGCTATTTTTAAGCTTGTTGTTTCATTGGACACTGCCCAGATTTTGGATTTTCTGATTTAAATGTCAGTGACAGAGAAAAAATGCTGATTTTTAAATATTAGTTTCAGACTGTGCTTTAACTACTGCATGCAGTAGAGTCCCAATTACTGGTCCCTCTGTGAGAGATACTCTGTTTCTCATAAGTTATTACCTCTTCAATTGGTTCATTTGTTCAGTCATCCAGTTAGACAAATATATTTGGTACTGCCAAAGAGGGCTAGGTGGAAGGACTGCACTGCATCTGCTTAGCCATAACAGAGCTGTCTGTGGAGGTCAGTTTGAGCCATCTGTTATAAGAGAATGAAGAGGAAATATGTTATAAATATGAGACTTTTTTTGTCCAGTTGGACATCTAAGTGACTTCTACCCATCTCTGCCCAGAATGGCTGCAAAGCCAGGCACAAGTCTTGAAGCAAAATACTTAAGCTTTTTCATTTTACAAGCATTTCTTCTAGAGACTGATTTCCACAAGGACCTTCCAAGACATGAATGGCAGTTCAGTCACATTTCTTCCATCTTAGTTGGCCTCTTGTTCTCCCAGTTCTACTCTTAAAGAGGAGGCAGCTAATAGTCTGTCTTCCTTGCCAGAACCAGTTCTGTTTAACTGGAAGAGTAGTTGGTAGTTTGTGTTTAGAAAGCATCATGCCTACTGTTTATTTGTGTTTGGGGAACAGGATCTCGTGGTGTAAATTGAGGTAGAGTTTGCTTTCTCTCATGTAGAAAGATCTATTGGATGACCTCCTTGCTATGAGTCTCTTCTCTCTTACTCATAGTGGACAGTATTCTCTGTGATTATTACTTGTATGTAAATTCAAGCTGGGAGCTGATAATCAGAATATTTTCTGGAGAGTGAAAGTAAGATCAAACAATAACTTAGGCTTGTTTCATTTATCCAGAGTTCAGTAAATCTGCTTCCCAGACTCTTAGTTTATGAATGACAGAATAAGAAAACATCTTTACTCACAGAAACTAATGTAATTCTTGCTAGGTCATCTGACAAACGAAGAAATCGTGTCCAGGGATGGGAGCAGCCTCAGTTGAAGAACTGAGGACTGTCCCTTTGCAGTGAGTTTAGTAGAAGCAGCACACACTAATCCTTGCACATGTATCTGTGGTACCCACTCATCTGTCTTTCCTCATTAAAACAGCATATCATTTAGGAGTAACACCACTACAGAAAATTCTGATTTCCCTTTGGTGCCATTCTTTAATACGCAAGGGTGGGGAAAAAAAAAAATAAAAAAAATTCTGTCAATAAAATCTGAACTGCAGGGTAACTTAGGTGGCCAGGAATACATCATTACATGTCTTTATACTTAGATCTGCCTTTCCTGGGCTATGAACATAAGTATAGAATCAATTACATACACTCAATTAAACTCTTCTTTCAAGCTGTATATCAAACTGTATTTTATCCAATACATGTTTTGTGAAGGTAGACTGTAATCAAAGTAAGTTCTGGAGATGGCATCTTCAGACAACTGGAGAGGCTTGAAGAGTTCTTCAGTGTAGAAGTCTGTTGTACACTGAAGTTTATGGCAAAGTGTGCTCAGGAAGGGAACTTGTCAACCAGAAGTAAAATCTAGATACTGAGAGATGGAATAGTGAATCATCTGCCTCAATAAAGTGAATTTGAGGGGATACTGGGATCTGAATATTGTTTTCTAAAAGGGAAACGGTGGTCATTTAAGGGAAACCAGCAAGGAAGGTAACTAATCTAAAATTAAAAATCAAATCAGAGGACATTAAAAGATAGAGAACAAAAGAGACTGAGGAGAGAGTAATTTTTTATTTCTTTAATGCCATAATCCTTAGGAAGTGTACTAGAGGATGTTCTGGAAGGGGAAGTTGTTTGAACCTTGGTGGCATTGATCTGAGGAGCTTTGCAGCATATTGACTAAGGGAAGCAGTATTGCCCATATGGACAGTTCAGTTATAAGGAGTTATATCAGCAGAAATTAAGATTTTAAAAAGTAGAGTATAAGGAGAGGGATAATATTCTTCATTCTACTGAGAGAATGTAATCTCTCTCTGCATAAAGTCCAGCATTTTGTGCTTTTCAGGGGGCAAAACCTGTATGAATAACAAGTTTCTAAAGAAGACTGGGGATACATTATGTTGCATGAGGCCAGAACAAAAGGTAAGATGTTGTTTATTTCTGTCAGCATTATGAACTGCAGCAGCAGAGGTTACATTATTAATACTAGTTTTCTCAGTTCAATACTAGATTTGAGCATGATCTTAATTTATGTAATACAGTAATTCCTGCAGAAAAATATCTGATCTTCAACTTAGAGTTGAAGATGAAAAATCTTCCAGTACAGCTGCTGCTTTTTTTTTTTCTTTTTCTTATTTTTGCACTTGCAGACTCGGAGAGAATAAAATTAAGACTCTAATTAAAATTATGTAAAGGTTGCACAATTTTATGTTAACAAGATCATTTGTTGAATATTTTTCCCACATCTAGTGCAGCAGTCTTCAACTTTTTGGCCCTGCTTTTCCTCAGGGAAAGTACAGCAATCCATCAGGAACAAACAGCTTGTGTTTAAAGAATACTGAAATGTTTATCGGTCATTTTACAAAGGGTATAATCAATATTTATTCCAGTCACGAGTAATATTCTGCAAACACAGAACTCATCATGTCCTTCTGAACCCTTGTATATTTTCTTTGTACCAATGCAATTCCATAAACTGTTAGTTTAGCTGGCTAATTATAAAAGTAACAAATCATACTATGCATATGAATTATTTTCCTGGTAAAACAAAACTTGACCTTAGCTGGGGGGAGACAAGAAGAACTGTGTATATTTTCTGCAATAATTAAGCAACTAAATAAAAAACCTGTGTTTCTAGAGTCAAAAAAAACCCCCAGACAAGTCAAACCTGACACCTTCAGTGAAGGTATCTCTAAAAGTCAATAATTGTCAGCAAAAATAGAAAGTTTGTACTAAAAAAAAAAATTTTAAAGGACTGTCACCTTTGATAATAGAATATTTTTTGTTTGTATTTCACTGACCTCAGAGAATGAAATACTATTCATAAAGCATTTTACAGAACACATTTGGGCCCCATCACTAATATTAAATTAATCAAAAAATGAAATTCTTTAGCCACAAAACAGTTTTGTCTTGGGTGAGGTAGATTCTGATTCTGATCTCATTTACAATGGTTTTACATCAGTGTAATTTGATTTCACTGAAGCTTATGCTGTACAAAAGAGAAGAGAACGTGGCTCATATATTCTGTATGGTCATAAATTGCTCAATTGAAAAAAGAGGAATTTCTACTCAGGGAAGAAATCCATGCAGATGTATTTTGCTAAAATTGGGTAGCCTGTTTAGAGTGTGCTATTTATACTTTTTGTATAAGCTTAGCTCTAACCAGAAAAGATGCTACATTTCCAGTGCAAACAATTCCAAATCAGTCAGGTGATTCAGTTTTGTTAAGGATTCTCAGAAGAAAGTTGAAAAAAAATAATCTAGACAATTTCTGAAAGAGAAACATCTTTAGCTAGATAATGTCACTTTGGGATATTTCTATTGGTTCAGCACAGTCTTACTTGGGTATTTATCAGTAGTCAGAATAGGAAAGCAAGTAGAAAGAGGATTCCTAGGCTGTCACAGAGCATCTTATTGGTTGGGACAAGTCAAAATCATGTTATTTGCATGAGACAGAGAAGAATGGTTATGCTGTCTGTGTGGAATTGTTCCTCAAGGTGTTGCCACATTTTAGTCAGACCTACCCATGTTTTAGTTACTTTTTTGCCTCTGTTTTTTGTTGTGTTTTTTGTTTTTGGTTTTGTTTTTGTTTGGGTTTTTTTTTTTTTTATTTCTAACCAGTAGATGTGTAGAGAACTTCTGAAGAAATCTCTGTTGCTCTCATAAAAAAGCCTCTCAGCTAGCAGAACATAAGTGGCTACCTGGGTCCCTTGCAGTGAAAGCTGTAAGTTGCAGGGTCCTACAAAGACATCTGAAAGACTTCAGCCTTGTCTCCTCCTTTCTCCCCTCTTGGAGAAGAGGAATTTCCTCTTGGGTGCTTTTCAGCTAAGAAACATACTTCTGCACATACCTCTGCATGATGCAACAGGTCAGAGGTATCCTCTAACCTGTCATGCACATATATATATTACATTTGGTGAGATGTGGGTTAAATTTCAGGAAAAAAAAAAAGTAGAACTTTGGACAAAAAGAATTTCAGTATTTCCTGTGAATTGTTTTCCTACGTAAGGGAACAAGAGCTGCTAAACATGCATGTAGCTTGGCCATGATTCTTCCTTTTGGGAATGCTGCATAGGAAGTGACTAGCTCCTCTCTAGCTCCACATCCAATGTCAATTCCATAGGTCAGTGCCTGTACATCCAGCCACCATGGCTGTCTCAGAAAAGAAAGGGCTTTCAGATTACTACAGAGCTACAAGCACCTAACCACAATCACCTCCTTTCAGTGTCTCCTCTTGACTGCATTAGGAAATTCTGCCCTTCACCCCCTTCCCTGCCCATACAGCTGCTGTGGTGCCCATGGCCAGGCTCATAGATGTCCCTTTTCCCTGCCAGCACCTTATTCACCACGGTGAGTTTCTCTCCAGCTATCAGCCTAAGATTCTCTTCTGGGTCTGGCCTGCAGTCTCTCATGATCAGCTCCACCTCTCTAACAAGGAGTTGAGTCCCCAGCAGGATGAATCCACTGGCATCCCCAGGGTGCTCAGACTGCAGTGGTAGGGGGTATACAGCACCTTGGATTGGTTTGTAGTCTGAGTGCACTTCTGATGAATTGTGAAAAGGGGTAACTCCTGCCTTTGTCTTGCACACACAAGTGCTTCTGTGGTCATTGTCATGCCTATCCAAATGGCAAATATTTCCTGAACTGGCAATTGCATCACAAATGTAATGTTAGACATCAATAAAAAGTGTAGAGATTGATGTAAGATTTTTCTGTTTAAATTAGAGCTGATCTAGACTTAGAAACACTGCCAGTTCAATGAAAACATCCTCATGTGACTCAAACAGAATATGTACAGAGCAGAAGAGAGTTTCTCTTTCCACTAAGGAAGCAGAAATAAAAAAAAAAGCACAAAGACGACTATTCTGATGGAAAGTAAAAGGAATCCTTCAGCTTATAAGTAGTCTCCTTTTTTTTGATAATCTAGAACTTTTCTGGGGAAAAAGGTACTCTACTAAGGGATTTGGGGCTCCAGGTTGGGAGCATATTAAGGTATTTATTAATGTGATTTAAAAATAATCAAGTATAGTTGCTGGGGTTTTATGCTTATGGGTTATTTTGTAGTATTATCTGCATTTTTTAGGAAGTAGATGGAATGTGTAAAAACTCTAAGAATATTGGAGAAGAACTAAGAATATTATTTTTAAAATATATGTGAAACTAAAAAAAAAAAAGTTCCCTTAATGAAGTAGAACAACTTATACAGTAAGATTCTAATCTATGTGTATAAGGGTAATAAAATGAGAGACTTCTAAAAAAGGAAAATGGAAGAAAATTCATCTGAAGAGGAAAATAGCTTCTAACAGCTGTTCAGTTGGAGGAATAACCTACAAACTCATAGTGCAGAAAGAGGCCTGGGGGGTATCAGATGCAAATTGTACCTGAGTCTGTAATGTGCTGTGCCTACAAAATAGCTCTGGCCTGTGGGTTTGTGCTTTGCAAATGCGGAGATGAGTGGTCAAAGAACAGAGGTAAATGATCCTCTGCTGTCGCTCTGCCACAGGCATATGGAAACCTGACCCTGTTTCTTGGTGCTGTGTTCCCAGAAATGCAGTGATGAATGGGAAGGAGAGAGTTCAGGAAAAGACATAGAAAATCTTGATGCAAACAACTTTTCATAAATAATGAAAAGAAACTGAGAAATAAAATAATTTGGCAATCAGATGCCTTGAGAGCAGGTGGTGGGCATAAAAGATGGTGGCCTACAAATATTTGCTGGTTAAATTGAAGGGTAAATAGTCTCATCGTACTGCATAAATATTTCTGGGGAAGGGTAAACAACTCCATGGAGTGACAAATATTCCAATTTATAAAGCAACATTTACCTTACAGATATCACAGGGTAAATATTGTTTTTTAGGAGTGTAAATATTCCATGGAAAAATATTGTTCTGTGTTCTGCATAGAACAGTAGCTAGGACCAAATCAATTAAATAAAAAACAATTATTTGTCAGGTAGAACAGCAGTATGACATTGCAGAAACTTCATTATAAACCCTAACATATTATGGGGAATTTCCTACACAGTCCACTCAACAATATATGGGCTGACCTGTATTCCAATTCGACAGAAAACCTAAGCAAAGAGTCCCAGAAACACATAAGGAAATAAAATCACATTGTTGATTAATGACCAATCCCCTACTTTTCTGCAGTAAACTTGGAGGCTAGCAAAATACTTACAGCAACTTTGTTTTTGAGATCCTGATTTTTCTCCAAGGGATTACCCTCCCACTTCATAGAGTTAAATGAAGTAACTCTAATATTGCCTCTTGCCAAAGCATTCTTGTTCTTCCTCTAGTACTTGCTGACATTGTAAATCCTCATCATTAATGTGTCAAGACATCCCCCCAAAACATAACATCAAGTGAAAGTAAATGCTGTTCTTCACTTAATTGCTGAGGTGGGATAGCACTCTGGAGGTCTCTAGCCCAAGACTCCTGCCCAGAGCTTTGAGCACCAGAATGGTATCCAAGGATGAAGGCAACCTTGCACTTCCTTTAAGTGAAGTAAAGCACCACTAAAATATCCATCATATGTTAATGATGGAAATGGATCACCCAAACCAGTAAATTACTGCTGGTAATTCCACAACTGTTTCTTGAGTGGATATCAAGGATAAGCATCCATCTAATCTCAAACAATGAGTTCTCAGAATTAATCCACAAGGTGGGACACTGTCATCTCTAATTTAGTAGTCTTATAGTCTGAAAACTAATTTTCTGGAAGCCTTGGGTCAAACAGCGCAGCGGTCTGTTGTAAAGAAAAGCAAAAGTAGGTATTTGTATTGTTGAGATGTGCTTATTACACACAACTCCTTCAGCACTGGAGACCCAGTTGAATACAAACATTTCACTGGAGGAAGAGTGACTGAAGAAAGAAATTACTAAAGAATGTGACACTAAATAAAATATTTTACTACCAGCTTCTTCGGTCTCCCATCCTTCTTTCTAAGAGTCGCCTTTAAGATTATTCCAGCATATGGCCTTGTGGTTTTTCAAAATGTATGTGACACTTTTCCATCTAAGAAAAGTCTTGCTGGACCCTTTAGAAAGAAAAATATTCTATAACTTATCATAATAATCAGTTAGTATTCCCTTTTCTTTACTAAATGGAGGACAAGGTTTACCATGTTCTAATGAGCTTATTTCCTAATTTTTTTCCTGTAGCTATATTATAGACAAGGAGTTGCGTGCTATGTTACCCATGCTGCTTATTTAACTTTCTAGACTGCCTCCCCATTTCCAGCTAGTTCTTCCAGTTTACCCAGAGGCAAAACTTCAAGATTATTTCCTGAGTTTCTACTGTTTCAGCAGCTCTCAAATTCTCAAAAGCATCCCTACCTTATTAAGTATGCCTAATGCTAATTAGGTTCCTAAAAATGCAACCAGGTTTCCTTCCACTGGTGTGTCACTATTAATGGATGCTGCATCTTGTACAAGACCTCCAGGAACTCATACAGCTCTTTCTGCTGACTCCACAACCTGCTGTTTACAAGCTGTAATGCAGCCGTTTGATAGTCACTGCTGATGTCTTTGCCAGGGCAATCAAATGAATGCCATCACATGTGATTTCCTTTCACACCCACCATCTCATCTTTCAGCATTCCTGCTTCAGGAACCCCTAATTTTGTCTGTGGGATGCAATGTGGCTTTTTCTATTCAAGAAATATTTCTATTCTATTCTGGCCAGAGTGTGCAAAGGTACTGTTTTGCTGCTGCACCCCTTGTTGCTATGCTGTTTCTTTTTCAATGTTGAAATCCTGCTCCCACAACTTCATAAGGACTGCACATGCTATCACCCGTGTTGCCTAATTGCTAAATGCTCTCAGAACATTAATGGACAAGTAATATGTGTAGGAGAGCCCATTTAGTAGATTAGATTTCTTAATGGACTTTCTGGAAGCATGAGAAGTAATTAATCTCCACAGTAACATGCTGTCACCTGCTGCTGTGGTTTTTAAAATGTCTTTTACCAACATGGTACTTTTTTTTTTTTTGTACAGTATTGTGTCCATTTGCTTTCTGAATAGTGGGAGTGCAGATGAGATGTGTAACTTTTCTTACTGTTACTTCTGCAGGAAGAGAGATCCAGAATTCCACACAAAATATGCATGCTTTCCTCCATAGGCTACATCAAGTGTTCAGTAGCTTTTATCCCATTATTTGAAATTTTTCTGGTGAATTCAGAGTTGAAAAAAAATACTTTCCTCTCCAGTGTGTGACAGTCCAGTCTCTACAGCCATATAATGCCTCAAGCTCTCACCAAAGAGAACCCAGAGATCCTCCATTTGGCTCCAAGATAAGTAAAAACAACTTTGTGATCACCTGCTGAATTCAGTGATTGTTTACAGTTATACAGAAGTTTCAAAAAACAGCCCAGTAGTTTAGGCTTAGTATAAGACAGGTGGGAAACTTTTGTGTTTCATAAATTCCTTGAGATTTCTTAAATAATTTCAAAAATAATTACATCATTCTTTCTGATCTTGTTCTGATCTCTAGTTTGGGAAACTGTAAAATTCCCTCAGTGCTAGCATAGGTGTAGCACTTGTGGAGTTGGGTGAATTTGGCAAGTCTTGGAACTGACTGCATGCCACATATTGTCAGTGTACTACAGAAGTTCTGTTGTTCCTTTTGAACAGGAATACTCTTTGACATATTTGTGGTCTTAGATTGGAAAGAAGAAATGTGGAGCCAGATAGAGTTATGAATACAGAGCCAATGTCATTTTGGGTTTCTTTGGGGTTTTTTGGGTTTTTTTGTTTGGTTGTTTTTTGTTGTTGGTTTTTTTTTTTTAAAAAAAAAGAAAAGCAAAATGAACTTCTAAATCACTTTTTTTTAATACAACTGAAGAATTTGTTTTTACTATTCAAAATGGAATAAAGTTGTGACAAGGAGAATTAGGAAAATAGAGAATAGATCTTCCAAAATAAAATAAAGTATTTAATATTGCACACTTTTTAGTGTGTAAAGACATGATAGTTAATGCTGAGAAATAAGCTGAGGCAGGAGTCCAAAATGAATATGTTGTTTTAGGATAAGTTATACAGAAAAATTCTCTAACTTGAGTAGTTATCCTGTTTTCCTGTGGAGACTATGGTTCGTGTAATGGTACTCCCTATGTACATCTGCAGCCACACGCTTTTGGATGTGCCCCCCCCCCCCCCAATAGCTTTTGGAACATTGGCAAATTTTGACATTTGTTGTTAAAGGGTAGAGGCCTGGGGGATGGATCATTAAGCGCTTAAGAGCATCCTAGCACTTAGGAGACAGCAGAGGAGAGAGACCCACACATCTCACATATGGGAGCAGCTGCAGCAGAAGCTCATGCCTTGATAGATAGAAGCAAATCTGCATATGAGCAAGGTCTATGTCCTCCCGTGGGGAATCCCATACATGTCTCCAGGGAACACACCAAAGTCAGTGAAATATGAGGCCCATCTCTGCATGAAAAAGAGATCCTTTAGTCTGTGGAAATGCTTGCTAAGAATCCAAGCTGGGTTCAGAACAGATTATAGGGGAAAAGCGTCCTTTCATCTCTGATGTTTAGATTTGAGTGCAAAGTTTTGACCACTGCCATTTCAACATTACTTGATATATAATGAGTTAATTAAGAAATGAAAACCATTTGTAAAATTAGATTTCTTTTCTTAAGAGTGCTGGAGAGGCAAAGTATTTTAAAATGGTTTATTTTTAGTTTTCAGCTTGGTTTTGCCTATTTGGAAAAATATGTGCTTGCAGCTAATGCAGGGGTAGAACTGCTGGCCTGCTAGCCTTTATTGACATGAAACCATCAAATGATGTGCCGGTTTACTTAATGGAGAGGACAAGAAAGTTCCTTACCATTATTGTAAAAAATATTATCTCACACAGTTTAAGGTAAGCAAAGAGCAGCTTTCAGGAGAGACACATTTAGAGACCTTTTTCTGGGTCAAGAAAAGGGAGAGACAGCCTGAGTGTGTATGTTTTTGGCAGAAAAAGGACAAGCTCGTATCTCTTCTATGGTAAATTATAGAGAGGGAACCTTCTGCCTGGTGGCTGAATATATTTCTGCCTTGTTTTCTCAGTTACTGCATAGAGATCTTGGCAACTGATAGATCAGTCATCGACTATGTGGGAGATACTGCACAACTGAGTTGTATTCTTTGTGACTGAGCGTTACGGCCTGGTTTGACAAACATTTCTTCCAGAGAAATAGGATAGTGCATAAGCTGCCAAACACTGAACTCTGTTTTCTTAGTCCAAATATTTCTCAGAGTGTAAATATTTTTCTGGGGTAGGGTAGTGAAACAAATCAAGAAACTAGGAAAAAGATTAGTTTTTAACCCATTCTCCAGTCTGCTTCACCATACAGCCCCTAAACTGGCAGTGCTGAGCAGTACAAAGTTTGGGGTGAGCACCCAGGGGTTATTTAACCTAGAAAAAAGGAATGCTCAGAACACTGTGGATGCAGGATAATTTCACTGCCCTGAGAGTAAAAACCAGCTTAAGCATCTTGTGATATTTACTGCTGGGGACAAAGTAACTTCTTCCGTCTTCTATCAGCTTGTACATGGCTAAGCGTGATCCCAGACAAGGCACATCTCACTCTTTGCCTTCATTTACCTGCCTACAATAGGTGTAATATATTCCCATCCTTTCAGAAACGATCTCCAGCCACATTCTGTAAATAATTTCACAGACAAGAAGTGAAATATAATTGCCGAGTACATTTCCCTGAGATTCTGAAACGAGCACTCATATGTGTAGTAAAATATTAACTTCTTCTCTGTATGGAGAATTACACTGTTCAGGGAAACTGATGTGAGCCTTTTCAAAGTAGCTATTTGACAGGGCAAGCTGGTCTTGTGTTATATGGTGCTGATGAGTTAGCCCTCAGACAATGAATGTGGGATGACTTGGCTCTGAGTGATGGGGAGCAAGATGTCGAATGAAGCAGTTAGAACTCCCACAAGAGCCGAAACTCTTGTAATATGGAAGAGAAATGGAAAAGGCTAAAACAGTGTTTCACTCTCAGACTCTCAGTAGTAACAGTCAAGAAAATAAATCAGACAGAAAAAGCAGCTTTATTTTTGATTATAGCTTGTTCTGAAGTAGATTTCTGTTAACTTGGGCAGAGGTTAAAGGTGAAATTGTAGTGTTGGCATTTGAGTACTATTCTCTTTTTAGACAGAAAATATGAGTGATGCTAGTGCATGAAAACAAGCTGAAAGCAGCAGATCACTCACAGGGTTTGCATATTTGACAGTTTTAACTGAGCTGCTAAGAGAATAGATTTTGAGAGCAGAGTAAATATCTTGGAAGATTTCTAGCCTTTTAAGAGTTAATTCATATGAAATCAGCATTTGCTTAACCAAAAGAAGTTCCCAAGCCAAAACAATTTTTATCAGAGGTGGATAATGGAAGCACTTGATGGCATTCTCTGCATGCCTCACTGTGTATCTCAGTGGAGATAAAGGTGCCAAATTTGGGGCTATGATAGATAGTCAATCACTATAGAAGGGAGCATGGAAACTTAGAGTTTTGGTGAATATAAAGCATGTAAATGGAAAAAGCATTTGGGTTGGAACAATAGGTAATGGAGTAGACATTAAAAACACAACTTTTGGGGGGTTAAAATATGGTTTCATCAAAAAAGTGTCTTCTTAAAACAACGGAACTACTCAAGGAAAGAGAAGAGACTAAAAGATCCCAATTCATCCTCAGCTCAGGATTTAGGATAGTTTCTGTTCTTGTAAAGTTGAAACAAAAGCAAAAGCTGTACAGAAAATAATTGTTCTGGTCATGCTAAAGATGATCCAGCAGAGCTAGTAAGTTCTACGTTCACTCGTGGGAAAAATATTGCATTCCTTTGCCCCTTAATAAGGAAACAAACCAATGAAATTTGTATATAAAAAGGAAACAATTTTCATTCCTGGAGGCAGAGTCATTCTCAGAAACATAGCTGACATATTGAAAGTAATAAGGCAGATCGTATCAGCAAGGCTCCTTCCTTGTTTTGCCATAGGAATGCTATTTAACATTTCAAATACATTATGGGAAAATAGTAAACCTTTATGATGGTACACAAGGATGCTAAACTCTTTGCAGATAGCACTTCATCTGCGGGAAAGTGTACCCAAGAGAAGAGTAGACATAGAGGAGTATACAAGTATTTGATTTAAAAAACCTATCCTGATCCCTTTGCAATGTGGGCTGTGATTACCAGAGCTACAAAATAAAGTCCTGTAAAAAAGTAATTAAGAGATAGCACAGGATGGCTGGCATAGCCTATTCTTCACCCCTATAACCAAAGTACTGCTAGAGAGGCTGTTATTTAAAGGCCACAGGATGATGACTACTAAGATGTTGCAGAAAGCTTTATTAAAAGGATATCTGAAGGTCAGGAAGTACTGAGATATCTCAGAACAGTGAAGGATATTTGATGCTGTCACCGCATGAAGCATCATTAAGAAAACTACTAAGGGTCCATTGCATATGCCAGGAGTCAAATAAGAATCAAAGGATCAAGGTCAGTGACTATGGGTGGAAGAAAGCTGCATGAAGTAAAACAAGCCCAGGGCTGTGGATGTTGGAAAGGAATAAAAATTCCACAGGTCTCAGCTAGACTGTTCCTGCATATTGACAGTTATAGACAAATTTGTGTGATATCACAAATACACTGTTACAATTACTTAAAACTGAGTTCCCATTTTAACCTCCAAAAGGTCATCTCAAAGGTCTCCCAAACAGTAGTTAATTTCTCTTTTGTGAGACAATAATTAGAAACATCCTATTGAGAATGTGTTTTCAGATGCCAGGTAATCAAAGCTCAGTTGTGCATAGATATAGACTTTTTAAATTATGTTTTTTCAGGAATGATTGAAAATAATTACTTTAAAGTACCCATCCATCGCAATAAATTCACAATGGTTCATTAGCTTCTATAAGAGGATGAAATGGATCATCTTGTTAACGTTGACATTATTTTAAATGGTTGATTTCACCGTGAGTGTGTTGGAATTTGCAGTATACCTGTAAAACAAAGATAATTAATGAATTAAGAAAGTGCTTGGAAAACAATGGCAGAGAGGGAAAACTAATTTCCTGCAGATCATGGATCTACGGCTCAACTAAAAGCTGAGAGGTAGTTTAAACAAATACGACTGAGTATGAACGTGTTGAATTTTTAGTACTCACCTGAAGGTCAATAACTTGTTAAGTTGCAGTTGGTTTTTGTCACAGAAAGGGATGATTTTGTTTTTCTCCCTACATGAATGTGTGTGTGAGAACAAAAATAAGGAAACTGGGCTTTTAGTATTTTCATTATGATCACAAAAACATCCTTGAAGATATAGCACTCTCCTAGCTTTTATATTCTAGATAGAAGTGTTCCAGCCCTAGGGTAACTGTTGTTACCTAACAGGAGGGATGTGGTCATTATTTTGTTTTATCAGCTTTTATTTCTGTCCCTTTTGCAGGGTTTTAAACTTACTGTGGTCTCACTGAATCCTTCAATCCATTTCCCTGGCTGAGGCTGGCAGTATACTCTGTGGATCTGATGGAGGGATTTTATCATGGACCTGGCTTTGCATGCAAATTAGGGTTGCTAACTAGGGAAGGTCAAGGAGAGAGAAAAAGCTGGTTAATATCCGAAAAAGAAATGGGAAGCAACTCAGCTCTGATTGTCTTCTTTCTTACTTTATCTTTCCTAGGAGTAACTTTATTGACTTATTTTATTTTTTTTTTTAATTTTTTTTGGTCTGCACCTCTGAGAAAGAAGAGTCAAGGTCATTGTTTCCAATTTGTACCTTAAGACTCTAACTTTTGCCATAGATATGGGATGCTAGTTTATTATTTATTTTGGAGGATAATCCATGATCATTGTAAACTCAAAATACAATATAGCTCACTTGTGACAAAGTAAGGTAAGTTTGGGGATTAAGTTTTCCCTATTACACTGTTAAAGCTCACATGTTTGATTCTGTTCCTTAGCTTTATCGCCTAGACTGATTGATATTTTCACATCAAGCAGGCAAAACTGCCACTCAGGTTTAAAATAAAGAAATAAAGATATTTCTCTTTCTGGCCTTATCTCCCTGCAGCTCCCTCCTGGCTTCCGGTCTGTTTTGATCTTATCTACTCCAAGTCAGTTCAACCAAAATTCACTTAGAAAAATTAGTTTCAGAATGTGATCCTAGCACCTGTGGGAAGACTGGGTGCTCTGCCATTGGCATCAAGGTTGCCTCAATGTCAAGGAGCATGCACATGTCCTGGGCTACTGCTGCCTGTGTGGCAACTGGTAGACTCCTGGACTCTCTTGTGAGACTTCCTCAGCTCTTCCCACCTTACACCCGCTGATGGGACATGCACAATTCACATGCTCGAGTGGTGGTGCAGCAGTTTGTCTCCTGCACTGCAATGTCAAATGCCAGGCATAACTGGCTGCTTTCTGAAGCCCTGGAAAGTGGTTATCCAAAGTGACTGTGTCCCTTACCCCAGCCCAGAACTGAATGCTTTGTAATGTGGTCAGTATGTTATTGTGCCCCATGTTGACACAACCCAACAGACATGTTCTCACACTGACCAAGAGAAAGGTAGAAAGGTCTTTCTGAGAAAATATGCCTTTTCTTAGAACATTAGGAGCCAAGTTCTGTCAGTTTTACTTCTGGACAGCAGGTCTTTACTCAAGTGATGAAATGAATGATCTCTGTGATACTGTATGACAGTGAAGGCACAGGACTTCAGCTTATGTGGACAGCCCTCTATAACATCTTATATGACAAAAAAAATGATGGAAAGAATCCTGACAGCCTCACATACCAGCACACCTCCGCAGAGTCGGGGCCTGCTCCAGCCATCGTATGGATGGTGTAACTCTCTCCCAAAACTCTGAAGCCACCTGTGCTGTTACAGCATAATAGCCTGGTCTATCAGGATAATCCGTTTCTCCTATCACAGAATCACAGAATGTTAGGGATTGGAAGGGACCTTAAAAGATCATCTAGTCCAATCCCCCTGCCAGAGCAGGAACACCTAGGTCAGGTCACACAGGAACATGTCCAGGCGGGTTTTGAATGTCTCCAGAGAAGGAGACTCCACAACTGTTGCAGAATGTCGGAGAAAGCGAGGGAACCAGGACGCAACTCAGTATGAGTTATAAGCAAGCTTCAATTTTATTCGAGTTCTGCTATGCCTTTTATACACTGGAGGTTAATTATGCCTACTTATGTTAAATTATGCCTACATATCTATGTTTGATTGGCTAAGCATAAAGCTACATTTGCATGTTCCAGCCTCTTGCGGTTATCTTCTTCTGGATTCTTCCCGCAGGTTCTACCTTGGAACTTTCCACCAGATTCGGGCTTATTCTGACCTGGAGCTTTCCACAAGCTTCCAGGTCAGAGTGACCCTGGGAAGCTACAGCTATCAGCAGTACAGCTCCTGTTATCAGTACTGCTCGCTCACAGCTGTTACATTCAGCCCTGTGCTCACAGCTGTTACATTCGGCCCTGTTCAGCAAGCCATTCCTCCACACACAACCTCTCTGGGCAGCCTGTTCCAGTGTTCTGTTACCCTCACTGTGAAGAAGTTCTTCCTCACATTTATGTGGAACTTCCTATGTTCCAGCTTGCACCCATTGCCCCTTGTCCTATCACTGGATGTCACTGAGAAGAGCCTGGCTCCATCCTCATGACACTCACCCTTTACATATTTATAAACATTAATGAGGTCACCCCTCAGTCTCCTTTTCTCCAAGCTAAAGAGACCCAGCTCCCTCAGCCTTTCCTCATAAGGGAGATGTTCCACTCCCTTAATCATCTTTGTGGCTCTGCGCTGGACTCTCTCTTATGTGACTGGGTATTAGGAAGTATTTCTTTACAGAACGGGTTGTCAGACATATGAACTGGCTGCCCAGGGCAGTGGTGGCATCTCCATCCCTGGAGGTGTTTAAGAGTTGGGTTGACATAGCACTCAGGGATGTGGTGTAGTTGAGGACTGTCAGTGTTAGGTTGATGGTTGGGCTCGATGATCTTCAAGGTCTTTTCCAACCTAGATGACTCTGTGATTCTGTGTAACGAATCATAGGCACCATAAACTTAACATCTCTTCCACTGTAGACTCTTCTGTTGTTCAGTTGAAAAACGTTAAGTATCTGAAGTGCTGGGGTCTGAACCCCGAGCCCTGAATTAAGGTTGACATATGGGTGGTTCCCATGGTCCTTTAAAAGGAGGGGATGAGTTTGCCTTTTGGCTTTCCTCCAAGGTGCGGCTGGCCTTGTAAGGAAAGCCCTTGGGTAAACAAGCCCCAGGTGCCCCACATTGGGTAAATGAATGCCAGGTGTCCTGCTTTGGGCATAAAAGCTGGGACCACTTGCAGGAAGGGTGGAGTGTCTATCTGTGAGGTGGATGCACTTTGCAGAGTTTCCCTGTTGGGGGAGGACTTCCTGACTCTCCCTGCAACTGGGCCCCAGTCAGGTTTGGTGCTTGTGAACCCGGGCTCTGTGAGAACAATATATGGCTACCTCTCTCCTATATTATCAGCCTATTGGCTTGGCTGTCTCCCATCTCTGCCGTGGGAGACTTTGTTGCTTTGTTTGTTCCACCGATTGTTGGCCGTGTTGTATCATTCTTGAGGTCGCTGGGGTTGATGTCTGTTATGTGTAATCTGATTAACTTTTTGTACTCCCAGAGATCACCCATGTACTGACCTTTTTGTGTGCAATAGAATCTGGTTACTGGTTTGTTCTACTGCTGGCTGCGTCCTTTGTGCTAGGCCTAGTAATTGGCAAAACAGTATCAGAGATACATTATACAAGCACAAGTCATTGACATGGATAATATAGTTAGACTTTCATTAATGGAGCAGTTTACAAAGAGCAGCATATCAACATGAACAACATCTAGAGCATTAACTAAGCAGTCCAGCCATTTTGTTTGGGAAAAAAAAAAGGTCATTGATCAAATTTAAAAGGTTTATCATTCTGATAGAACCTCAAAATTTTACAAAAATAAAGCATTGTGAGCTAACTAAAAAAGCAAAACCAAAATTATGTAGTTTAACCTGACATATTTTATATTTCTGTTTTAGTGGGAAACAAATATCTATGTTTCAGACTGCTGGACTCGGGGAACTTGTTCTCACCCTTTCCCTTTCCTTCTCCCTCTCCCTCTCCTCTCTCTTTCTCTTTTCTTTCCTTTCAAGAATCAAAAAATGGCTGAGGTTGGAAGGGTTGTCTGGAAGCCTTCTTCTCTAATGCCCCTAGAGCAAGTTGCCATGGAGTGTGTCCAGATTGCTTTTGAATATCTCCAAGGATGGACACTACAATCTCTCTAGGCAACTTGTGCCAGTGCTCAGTCATCCTCACAGTAAAAAAGTGTTTCCTGATGTTCAGAGGGAACCTCCTGTGTTTCAGTTTGTGCCCACTTCTTCTGGTCCTGTCTCTGTTTACCACTGAAATGAGCCTGGCCCATCTTCCTCGTGCTGTCCCTTCAGGTGTTTATACATACTGATAAGATCTCCCTGAATCTTCCCAGCTCTCATCATAGGAGAGATGCTTCAGTTCCTTAATCATTTTTGTGGCCCTTTGCTGTGCTCTCACCTATATGTCTGTATCTTTCTTGTACTGGGGAGCCCAGGACTGGACACAGCACTCCATGTGTGGCCTCACCAGCCCAGAGTAAAGGGGAAGGATCACCTCCTTCAACCTACTGGCAATACTCCTCCTAATGCAGCCAGGGTACCATAAGCCACCTTTGCTGCAAGGGCATGTTGCTGGCTCATGTAAATGCTGGCTTATTTCTTTTTCCCTTTCCTTTTTCTTTTTCCTTTTTTCTTTCCAGACAGTGAACAAAAAAATACCTAAACCAAAAAAAAATCAACTTTTACAGAGCTTTCAATTCCTTTTCTAAAAAGGCGTTGACCTGATACTTAATTATTATCTGAGTAGATTGTTTTAGCTCTAAGGATACTCATAAATTTCAAATAGTGTATTAGAATTCTTCCAACAGGCAAGTACTTCAGCCGTGTCTCTTACTAGCTCATAATACTTTGAATAAAATGTGTGCTCTAGACTGTGACTGGTGACTAGATAAATCAAATGGTTTTAAGTCAGGTACCTGATGGGTCTCATGAATTTTTCTCCTATAGGTCACCTGTTTCTATCTCTAACAGCATAGATAACTTCATGAATGCAAGTTAAAAGTATCAGTTGACTATCTAATAGCCTATATAAAATAACTGACCTTATTTCAGTCTAGTTTTGAGTGCTTGCATCTCAGAAATGTGGGCGCTGCTGAAAGTTGCAGTTGTATTCTTGTCACCATTGACAATTTGAGAACAATTAAATCTAGCTTCAATTCACTTAAAAAAAAATGAGCAACAAAACTACTTATAGCATTGCAAATTTTTACTAAGGCCTTTGTCCAAATTCTTGGAAAGGGTCCTTTTTGCTAGTTGAAGGATAAATGATTTAACTTCTATGTACATCTAAGGTGACATGCTATAATTTATAAAAATGCCAGTGTAATGAAATAACCCAAACACAAATTAATGTACTGACAATTCCCATGTAGTTATTTCAGAGCTGTCACTTTTCTGCGTGTTCAGTGCATTAGTACATAATAAATGTTAAACGTCCCAGTAATCAATATTCTTTGTCAAGCACAACTACATTGTCATGGACTTATTACCATGTTATTCCTTCTGATTCTTCTTTTCTACTTATTTAATTAATCTAAGTGCATTGCGTTACCATTCGTAACATGTAACACTGCATCTTAGGGTGGATTATTAGCAAATTTGAGGCAGGGTGACTCCATTATTTTGCAACTTGTTTTTAAAATGTTCAGTAGCAAGCCATATCATTTACAGCGCACTGTGGGAACAGAACGCTTGTTGAGATTCTTCTTGTTAACGCAACATGGACATGGGCTGTGCTAGATTACTTTATTTTTGTATTGTTAACGTATATAAGAGGAAAAGAACAATGGCCGGATTTACTGAGGTGCTGCACTGAGTCACTGAAAGAGTATTATTATCGGTCAGTGAAGCGAGGTGGTAGAGTTGCTCTCTATGTGAGGGAGCAACTAGAATGTATTGAGTTTTCTCCAGGGACTGATGAGGGGCAAGTGGAAAGTCTGTGGGTGAGAATTAAGGGGCAGGCAGGCATGGGTGATACAGTTGTGGGGGTCTATTACAGACCTCCTGATCAGGACAAGGGAGTTGATGAGGCTTTCTACAGGCAGCTGAAAGCAGCCTCGCAACTACAGGCCTCGGTCCTCATGGGGGATTTTAACTACCCCGATATCTGCTGGAAGACTTACACAGCCAGCCATTCACAGTCTAGGAGGTTGCTCCAGTGCATTGATGACAACTACTTAATGCAAATGGTGGATAAACCGACGAGGAGAGGAGCGCTGCTGGATCTTGTACTCACCAACAAGGAGGGTCTTGTTGAAGCAGTAATGGTCGATGGCAGCCTTGGCTGCAGTGATCATGAGATGGTGGAGTTCAGGATCCTGTGTGGGAGGAATAGAGTACCTAGCAAGACCAGAACCCTGGACTTGCACAGGGCCAACTTTAGCCTCCTCAATCAATTGTTAAGGGAAGTCCCATGGGACAGGGTGCTAGATGGTAAAGGGGCTCAAGATAGTTGGTCAACATTCAAGGACCACTTCTTGCAAGCTCAGGATCAGAGCGTCCCAATGGGTATGAAATCAAGTAAGGGAGCTAGGAGACCAGCATGGTTAAACAAGGAACTGCTGGGCAAACTCAGGTGGAAGAAAAAGAATTTACGGATCATGGAAAGAGGGGCTAGTCACTTGGGAGGAATATAGGACAGTTGTCAGAGGGTGTAGAGAGGCAATTAGGAAAGCTAAGGCCTCCTTGGAACTTAACCTTGCAAGCCAGGTCAAGGATAATAGAAAGGGCTTTTTCAAATACATAGCTAATAAAACAAACACTAGAGGCAATATAGGCCCACTGATGAATGAGGGGGGTGCCCTAGAGACAGAGGATATAAAGAAGGCAGAGGTGCTGAATGCCTTCTTTGCCTCTGTCTTTACTCCTGCAGGCTTTCCCCAGGAGCCCCTGATCCCTGTAGCCCCAGAAGTCAGGATAAAGGAGGAGTTTGCCTCGGTAGATGAGGATTGGGTTAGGGATCAGTTGAGCAATCTGGATATCCATAAATTGATGGGACCAGATGGAATGCACCCAAGGGTGCTGAGGGAGCTGGCAGAAGTCATTGCTAGGCCACTCTCCATCATCTTCGGTAAGTCATGGACCACAGGAGAGGTGCCTGAGGACTGGAGGATAGCAAATGTCACTACAATCTATAAGAAGGGCAAGAAGGAGGACCCAGGTAACTATAGACCGGTCAGCCTCACCTCCATCCCTGGAAAGGTGATGGAACAGCTTGTTCTTGGCACTATCTCTAGGCATATCAAGGATGAGGGGGTCATTAAGAGCAGTCATCATTGTTTTACCAAGGGTAAGTCATGTTTGACCAACCTTATTGCCTTCTATGAGGAAATAACTAGGTGGATAGATGATGGTAGAGCGGTAGATGTGGTTTATCTTGATTTCAGTAAAGCATTTGACACTGTCTCCCACAGCATCCTTGTAGATAAGCTGATAAAGTATGGGTTTGGTGATCAGGTAGTGAGGTGGATTGTGAACTGGCTGAAGGAAAGAAGCCAGAGAGTTGTGGTCAATGGGACGGAGTCTAGTTGGAGGCCTGTGACTAGTGGAGTCCCTCAGGGGTCGGTACTGGGACCGGTGTTGTTCAATATCTTCATCAACGACTTGGATGAGGGTACAGAATGTATCCCCAGCAAGTTTGCTGATGACACCAAACTGGGAGGAGTGGCTGACACACCAGAGGGTTGTGCTGCCATTCAACGAGACCTTGATAGGCTGGAGAGTTGGGCGAGGAAAAACTTAATGAAATTCAACAAGGGCAAGTGTAGAGTTTTGCATCTGGGGAAGAACAACCCCATGTACCAGTATAGGTTGGGGGCTGACCTGCTGGAGAGCAGCGTAGGGGAAAGGGACCTGGGGGTCCTGGTGGACAGGAGGATGACCATGAGCCAGCAATGTGCCCTTGTGGCCAAGAAAGCCAATGGCATCCTGGGGTGTATTAGAAAGGGGGTGGTTAGTCGGTCGAGAGAGGTTCTCCTTCCCCTCTATTCTGCCTTGGTGAGGCCACATCTGGAATATTGTGTCCAGTTCTGGGCCCCCCAGTTCAAGAAGGACAGGGAACTGCTTGAGAGAGTCCAGCGCAGAGCCACAAAGATGATTAAGGGAGTGGAACATCTCCCTTATGAGGAAAGGCTGAGGGAGCTGGGTCTCTTTAGCTTGGAGAAGAGGAGACTGAGGGGTGACCTTATTAATGTTTATAAATATGTAAAGGGTGAGAGTCATGAGGATGGAGCCAGGCTCTTCTCAGTGACATCCAATGATAGGACAAGGGGCAACGGATGCAAGCTGGAGCATAGGAGGTTCCACATAAATGTGAGGAAGAACTTCTTCACAGTGAGGGTAACAGAACACTGGAACAGGCTGCCCAGAGAGGTTGTGGAGTCTCCTTCTCTGAAGACATTCAAAACCCGCCTGGACATGTTCCTGTGTGACCTGACCTAGGTGTTCCTGCTCTGGCAGGGGGATTGGACTAGATGATCTTTTGAGGTCCCTTCCAATCCCTAACATTCTGTGATTCTGTGATTATCATTATTATTATTGTTACTATTATTACTACTAAAACTACTATGTGAAAAGAACACCTTTTTAAATTTCAGCTTGAATTACTTTTATATCAAAGGTGTAGGAGGGTACTGAACTAAAATGTACAAACATAAGAAAGCTGAATGAACATATTTTCTAGTTCAATCATCTGAAACAGCAGCCATATTCACCCAAAACTTTTCTCCAGAGTGGGAGAGTTTCCAAAAGACATGCAACTCCATAGGAATATATAGGTGAGAAATGCTTATGAAGGACAGAATATAATCTTACTGAGAGATTCAGAATCATGTAACCATCCTTTGCCTTCACATCATAATTTGTGAAATGAGCTACTTTTTCTGGTGCTTGCAGATGAGTTAGCACTGCTTCCATCAAGTTCTAAGTTACTGTCACAGAGATGTTAAGAAAAGTATGTAGATAAGAAATACAGCCTGTGGACTATTGAGCAGAACAGCTGAAATTCACTAAATTAATGGTCTGCTTTACTGCATGAAGCAAGCAAAACAAACACTGCACCCGAGGCTTTCAATAATCCACACCCTCAAAGGTATTTTGGCTGGAAACAAAAGGCAAGAAGCATACAAAATGCAAGAATTCAACTAGCAGACTCATCTCCCTTTGAAACTCATGCTTTTGGCCTCTGAACTTAGGTCCCATTTCTCTCTTGCTTTTTTTCCTTGCTCTTTTTTTTTTTTTTTTTTTAATTATACAGATGCTAAATCTCTGTTTAAAGGCTCTTAATCTATAGGACAGGTTAGAGCTATGCATGGAGAGGAAGAAAGCAGAGAGGTGTATGGTCAGGGCACAGTGGAGAAAGTAGCAGAAACAGCTCCTCTGCCTCTGCCCAAGGAACATGTTGGGCCACCACTGACCTATGGGGTGTCACACAGTGAGCAGGGACACACTAGGCAGGAAGGTCTAGGGAATGCATTCCTGTGATCATCAAAGTAAAAATGGACTAGAAGAAGGATTGCAAATGTTCTCAAGATCTGAGTTGGGGAAAGTGGAAGGAACCCAGTTAGATGCAGTATGAACACCACAGGCTCATGAAGTGCTACCAGAGAAATAACAAGTGAACATTGAACTCTGGAGAAATTATCTTCCACAGATGGCAGTGAGCTCTGGCATCAGCACAAGCAATTACTGCAGAGAAGAAAACTGAGCAGCTGGTGAAAAGAGGAGCATGGTACAGGTACTGGGTGACTGGCTGCAGTCACTAATTGATGTATAGGCTGGATAACATGGCTACAAAACCAGTGTTCAATGCAGGCTGCTGCTGGAGAGGGATGTGTTTTAGTTCTGCTTTCAGCTCCAAGTTAGCTTTCAATTTCTATCCTAGGTAAATTAATGCTGATGCTATTCTGTATATGATTTGCTGTTCACTTTAAAGGCTGTGATGATAAAATGGGGCTTTTCTAGAGAGCTGAAGACATTTCCTATATCATATTAAAATGTTTCTCCCATTTTCCCTTTACAGAAATTACTGAATCTTTAAAAATTTATTACTGTCAGTACACTAATGATGTAGATATTTCTATAGACAAGTGTCCTGGGTTCCCTGGAACAGAACCATGGGCCAGCCATGGCAGGCAGGCCATGAGTAGCCCCGAGTCAGCTGGAAGTTTCAGTCAGTGCTGCTGATCCAAGCTGACTCACAGGTGTATCCCATAGCACTGACATCAAGCTCATTATAAAAGGGGGGAGTTTAGTGAGGGTAGAGAATTCCTCTATCATGGAGTTGCTGTCTCTTTGTCTTCTGCTTCTTTTGCCTCCCAAGGACTAGCCAAGGACCAGGCTAAGTATAAACTTGTGCATTTTATGTTGGTGATTGTATTAGTTTTGTTATTTCATTAAATCTGTTTAAACTTCAACCTGTAGGACTTCTATTTTTTTTTTCCCCCTGATTCCCCTTCTCAGCTGGGGTGGGGGCATCGGGTTGTAGAACAACTGCTACAGTTTAGCCCCAGGTACAGGCTAAACTTGGACAAGAAGCAATTTGTAAAATACTTACATATAAAGGTGGCCAGAATAAGGAAAACCTTTAATGATTCCAGAATCAGGAAAGCATTTTAGTTTGGATATTTGAATTTTCACAAAAAATACTGAAATATGCTGTAAATTTCACAACTTTGGCATTCTGTTTTGAGCCTGTTTCTTCTGGTTTTATGTTGTGTTTCATGAAAAGCTTATGAGCATTAAATTTTAACCTAGAAACTGACTTTTAACTTACCAAAATTTTCTATACGTAACACCATGAACGAAAATGTTTTTGTAGAGGTAACTGATAATTTCTTTTTCTTTGTTGTGTGCTTGTATAAGGATGGTCTTTGTGCCTGTTAAGTCTTATTTCAGTTCAACTTATTCAGTTAAAAAAAATTTCAAGCTTAATTAAACAAATTGGAAAACAACACACATTTTCCTGAAAAATGTTGTCTATCTATACAGACAAGTCATTTGGCTTCCAACCCTTGTATTTGAGTGAAAAAATAGTAACAAAGTGGGGAAGAAGTAGATTATGACAACAACAGCAAGGTATTTATTCTAAAAAAGGTAAATCCACCCCACTTTCAAATGCTTCTGTTGAGTTGCACAAAACCTTCACAGGAGATAGTGAAAAGATGAAATATGGTCTAATTTTGCAGGAAACTGATGATCTCTGCACACATGTCAAGATATATCTTCAAACTGCATTTTTACCGTCTTGCTGGGTTTTGCTTTACTACTAGTTTTTATGCTGTACTTCAAATGAAAATTTAGAAAAGGGTCAGCACTAAGCGTACAAGGTAATTAATTTAAATATCATATACTTAAATAGAAGCTTTCTAGCTGCAAGTTTGCTTTTGTCAGAGAGCAAATGAATGCAACCAGGATCTGAAACACAATGGAAAGCAGTGGATGCAAGAGATACTTGTGTCCTGGACCTATAGGATCCCACGTGAGTGAGAACAAGGTTGTCGGACCTGAGGTCAATTCACTGCTATGACTGGTGGGAAGAGATGGAGGATTCATCTAGCAGGATGGGGAAATGACAAAAGGGATCACACAAGCTGTTTGCCCTTTTGAGTAATTTCATTAGCATGAGCTTATGCTAAGAGGCTGATAAGACAGGGAAACCATCTTTTCCAGACTCCAAATACATAAATGGTGTATTTCCTAAGGAACAACTATGTAGAAATAAGAGCTACTGATATCACCTAGGAAACTAGTGGGATTGCACCAACCCTGAGTACCTTGGTCTGGGAAAGAGCTTTCTCAAGAAATATCTGCAAAAAACAACCCATAGTTCTGTTAAGATGTCTACACTCATCAGTCATGCACTTGAGCCTGGAGGGGCTGCAACTATAGCTTGGAGTACTCAGACTGTCACCTGAGTGCTGCTCTGGACCACTGAGGCTGGTGTGTTCTGTCTGCGTGAGCTGGGAAGGCAGCCAAATCACCCTAACACAGGAGTGTTTGGAGAGTCTGTAATACACGAAATCAGCCTGGGTATCTTAAGATGAAGGCTGCACCAAATATCTCTTAATTCTAGAGGGTTCAAGGACTGAGGTCTTCCGAAGCGGTTGTTTTGCCAATTACTAGGCCTAATACAAAGGGGACAGCCAGCAGAAAAACAAACTAGTAGCCAGATTCTATTGTACATAGAAAAGTCAGTATATGGGGGATTGCTGGGGGTACAAACAAGTCAAACAGATCACACATAATAGACATCAACCCCAGCAACGACACAGCATGACCAATAATAGATGGAATAAACAAAGACACAAATTCTCCCATAGAAAAAATGGGAGACAACCAAGTCAATAGGCTGACCATATATGACAGAAGTAGCCCCATATTGTCTCCCCACAAAACCTGCATTTGCAAATGCCAGACCTGACTGGGGCCCAGTTGCATGAAGAGTCAGGAGGTCCTTCCCCAACAGGGAAACTCTGCAAAGTGCATCCACTTCACAGACAGACACTCCAACTCTTCCTGCAAGTGGTCCCAGCTTTTATCCCCAGAGCAGGACACCTGGCTCTCATTTACCCAATGTGGGGCACCTGGGGCTTGTTTATCCAAGGTCTTTCCTTACAAGGTCGGCCACATCTTGGAGGAAAGCCAAAAGGCAAACTCATCCCCTCCTTTTAAAGGACCATGGGAACCACCCATATGTCAACATTAATTCAGGGCTTGGGGTTCAAACCCCAGCACTTCAGTGGTCTGTGGCTATCAGAGTGCCCTTGGTCAGATCCTGTCACAGCCAGAGCCTGGATCAATGCTCTTCACTGTGCAGTATAAAGAGGCACCTCTTGTCCCATGAAACTTCAATACAAACCCATGTTTGGCATCTGGAAATATTATATTCCTACTTTTCCATGAACTTTGTTTTACATTCAAGCCTTAAGCCTCTGCAAACCACATGAAGTGAAGGCCCAGTGCAAGGTTCTGCACCTGGGTGGGGGCAATCCCAAGCACAAATAGAGGCTGGGTGTTGAATGGATTGAGAGCAGATCTGAGAAGGATTTGGGAATGTTGGTTGATGAAAAAACTAATCATGAGCCAGCAATGTGCATTTGCAGCCCAGAAGGCCAACTGTTTTCTGGGCTGCATCAGAAGAAGTGTGGCCAGCAGATCGAAGGAGGTAATGCTCCCCCTGTACTCTGCTCTTGTGAGATCTCACATGGAACACTGTGTTCAGCTCTGGGGCCCCGAACACAAGAAGGACATGAACCTGTTGGAGTGAGTCCAGAGGATGACCAGAGGGCTGGAGCACCTCTCCTATGAAGACAGGCTGAGGGAGTTGGAGTTGTTCAGCCTGGAGAAGAGAAGGCTCTGGGGAGACCTTCTAGCACCTTCCAGTACCTGAAGGGGCCTACAAGAAGCTGGAGAGGGACTTTTTACAAGGGCATGTAGTGATAGGATGAAGGGAATGGTTTTAAACTGACCCCTATGGCAAGGGGGTTTGAACTAGATGATTTTTAAGGTCCCTTTCAACCCAAACCATTCTATGATTCATGCAAATTGAGGAGCTCTTAATCATATTCAGAACATCTTGCAGTGCTGCTATTGTCATCATACAAAACACCAGGTACCTTGCTGCCTTGTTAAAGCCTGAAAACAGTTGCTTATTCTTTTTTCTAATGATTATGTAAATGTTTGTTGTAATTATATTATAAAGTGTTTTTTTCCAACCTCCTTAATAATTTTCTTAATCCCCACCAACATTACTGCCAAACAGAATACGCATTTGATATATTTCCCAGGACTTAATGCTGAAGGAATCAGGAGTGATTTCAGGTGCCTCTATTTCAGATAGCCTGAAATCACTTTTAAAATAGTTTACAATTTTTCAGAAGGGGCTGGCAATCAGCCTCCTTTAAAGTTTCTCGTGCTAAGCATTCAGAATTCTGCTTTACCTTTTCAGGAAAGCACTTGTGACACTAAGGTCTTTTGCTTCATATACAGACACTTCTTTGCACAGGACTGTATTACTGTGAGCTTGTGGGCTGTATCTCCATGAATGAAACATCCTTTCTGATCATTTGCTTGTGCAAAAATAGATTGGCACAAATACTTCAAGCAAAGTGAAAATGATACTTTAATTCTGTGTCCTAATAATAATTTTGTTGTGCAGTCTAGTAATGAATGATGTAATAATGAACATCCTTTTTTCAGTCTTGACACAAATCACTCCCATCTCCCTCATTATCTTATGTGCTAGGATTATTGCTATTTTTCATATTTCAGCTGCTGAAAAGCTCATGTGTGGTAAACAACTGTTCTTTTGGATAGTCACTGATGATTAAGAGTTTAGCTGGAGCTCCTGTACAGCTGAGATTTTGCTTTTACCATACCTCTACATATCAGTAAACAAGATGTGTAAAAGTGCCTTTTAAGAAAATACCAGTAACATTTTCAAAACATTGCCCTTCATGTGTGAAGCCTGAAATCGTCCCTTCCTTTCTTATGAGTGCCAGGTGATTCAGCATGGCAGGGGTAGGATGTAGTCAGGGGATTGGATTTTTTTTGCAATAGCCCTAAGTGAGCATAAATCCTGTAGCCCCTGAAAGAGGTAGGCACGTATCACAGCAGAGATGAGCCTCAATCTGAATGACTCTCGCCTCCTGGAACTGCTTTAGCTTCTACACTGTGGGAAGCAACACAAATGCAGATTTCTGCTGAGCTGTCATCCATGGCTGTGGTGAAACTCATTGTTATAATGGGCAGTAAGTGTTCACATTTGATTCATTTCCTTATTTTTATCTGCGGTCTCCTTCCCTATCTAACTGTAAGCAGCAAATCATTGTGATTTCTGAGTGGTGAAAGCCATTTGAATTTCAGCCTTGTACCCTGTAACTTGCTCAGGGTGTTCATAACTGGCTGGCAGTGCCCAACCTGTCATCTTGTATTAGTTAGATGGCTTTGGATGATGATGTCTTGCTGAAATGACTGATGCCTCTAGACAGAAGGATGCAGAAGAGGTGTGATAAATGCTGCTCTGAATGTCACGTGCAATTCTTATTCTGTCAAGTCTCCTAGTGGGATCTGAGTAATCTATGCTAAACTGTAGGATTTTGAAGTTATATAGTAACAGAGGTCCAAGATGATCATCATAATCCCATACCCTCCAATACATCTCGGAGTGCCCTCTGTAGCATGAACAGCAAGAGCCACAAATTAACAGAGAAAGAGCAACTGAGCAGCTGCACTTTGATCTGTACTTTTCAGGAATGTGCAACAGATGTTGTAGATTATTTTCCATGCAGCAATATTAACTCCTCTGTTGATAAGCCCCACATTATGCCTGTACATTGGCCCATAAATCCTTTATGAGATGATTTTGCTTTCCCACCCATCTACTGGATCAGCAACTAAATGTCTCTGTAGATAAAGGAAGTTTGTCTGCCAGGTTAGTATTAAGCTGCAGGGCACTGAGGTGGGATGGGACCTGGAAATGTCAGACCTTATACAGACATTCAGAATATCCTGCCATCCTAAGTCCAAATAGCAGCTCCAATGGAAGACAACCATGGATGAAGAAGCAGAAGATAATAAAGCATAGATATAGTTGTACACATGGAACAAATGATGCAGTTAGACATGGGGTAGAATTAGTAACCATTTCTGAATGGTGCTTGAATATTGCTGAGACAAGGAGTCAAGATAGTGTGCTGTTAACTGTCCTATAATGTGAATGACAGACAGCAGCCAGATTAAAAGTGGGGTCATAAGTTTGTAGACAGACAGAAAAAAGCTGTGGCTGCATCAAGGGCAGCAATTCAGGAGCTGTAGGACACCTGCTGCTGTTCAAGAAACTTTTTTCAGCTCAGCTTGCAGATCTCTAACCTGCTTCTCCATCAATGAATGGGCGCTATTGCTCCTCCTTATGTCTTCCCACAATCATCTTCTGTCACAGATACAGTAGCAGCCTGATTTTCAATAGGGAAAGGTATCACAGAAACATCAGTCTGACCAGCTGAGGCATTACAATCAGTAACTACAGATGCTAAAAGTGGCATAGCATCCAGCTCCAAGAATGATTTATTTCCTTTCTTGTGAACACCTGGTTACACTTGATGGAGAAGACTTACAGGGGTAGGTGGCAAATATTTGAGGCAGAGAGCAGTTGTGATATAGTCCATATTAATGAAATTAGTTTGTAGATGCAGGAACTGTACTCTTGTATCACTTCCTCACTCTCTTGGAGATGCTTTTTGCCGTGCTAGTAGAGGAGTACTTGGGCTAGCATGTGTCCTGGTGCATGGTACATGACAGGATCCCCTATGAACCAAAACCAATTCTGAGCTCTACCTTTGCCCTCCAACAAAGCCCAGTATTTGAGAGCTGTGTAAGTCCTGCCTTGTTTGCATAACATACTTAATAGTGACCTCCCTTCCTCTTATCCACATAGTTTGCTATATTTGTGAGATGTGTAAAATGATGCTGGGTCAGAATGGTGGTAGCACTACACTATCCTTCCAGGAGAGTGAATGACCATACAGAATGCAATGTGCATTCCACACCAGACTTCGTTTATGATATCCACTAGGATCAGCAACTGTAAAAGTTCATATGGTGAAATAACTGCAGGATCCAGTCTGTCTTTCTGGTATAGAAAAATGTGACTGACTCCTTAGCTATAAATTAGAAGAGCAAGTAGGAGAGGCAAGCCTCCACCCTCAAAATGGGCTGTATGGTCTATATGCCATACAAGAGAACAGATTTACAAATATGTCATTCTGTTATTAACTGATATATAAAGCAAGTAAATAAACATTTTAAAGTAAAATTTGAGAGCATGATGAGGCTGCACCTTGAGTACTCTGTTCAGTTTTGGGCCCCTCGCTTCAAGAAGGACATTGAGTTTCCAGAGCTTGTTCAAAGGGCAACAAAGCTGGTGAAGAGTCTGGAGCAAAGGTCTTATGAGGAGCAGCTGAGGGAACTGGGGCTGTTTTGTCTGGAGAAGAGGAGGCTGAGGGGAGACCTTATTGCTCTCTACAACTACCTGAAAGGAGGTTGTAGTGAGATGGGGGTTGGTCTCTTCTCCCAGGTAACTAGTGATAGGATAAGGGGTAACGGCCTCAAGTTGTGCCAGGGGAGGTTTAGATTGGTTATTAGGAAAAATTTCTTACTGAAAGGGTTATCAAGCACTGGAATAGGCTGCCCAGGGCAGTGGTGGAGTCCTCATCCCAAGAGGTATTTAAGAGACATTTAGATGAGGTGCTGAGGGACATGGTTTACTGGTGAATTGGCAGTGCTAGGTTAAAGGTTGGACTTGATGATCTTAGAGGTCTTTTCCAACCAAGGCTATTCTATGATTCTATTCCCAAGCTATATAATAATGTTCAATTGCAGCAGAATCTTGGGTTTTTTTTAACAGCATCAGAAGGAAAAAGCTAGAAATTCCTTTTTGTTAATCCAAAAGCTATTTTGATCCCCCTTGCCTTTCTTCCTTTCCCTGCTCTGTGCCCCACAGCATATGGAAAACATTCAGCCAGGCAAGGAAAGAAGAGCAACTGAAAGTGCCTTCATCCATGTGAGCAATGTCAATGAACTGAGCACTGAACCTAGTAATGCACAGAGCTCTTTTGATGATGATAAATTGGAACAACAGAAAATTGTGCACAAGTTTTACAGTGTTTTTCTCTGATGAAAAGAATTTTGACATGAGGTTTCTCAAGGCATCTAAAACATCCCACTCTTAAGGCGTTAACTGCTGTCACTTCTACAACATATATCTTGCATGGCTTTGCAATGTATGGGAACTTGCCTGGGACCCTGGGACAACAAAACTTACTTTTTTTCAGGTCTTTCATAACCTCCCCTAACTCATATCTTTGTCTCCTGTGAGAAATGGTCACTATGCTGGCTCCACTTGACACCAGGTTTAGAAGCACAAGATTGTCATCGACTATGTGATCAGTAAAATTTCCCACAGTATCTGAAAGGATGACAAGGGCCCTTTTGGGAAGCCCTGTTAGAGTATTTCTCACACCTGACCTAGCTTACGAGACCAGACAGGATCGTAGCCCTTACTTGTTCATAACACCCAAAGGCTGTCTGGAGGACATTTTAAATCTAGTTAATAATATAAGTCCATGAAAGATACATCAGTGCTATGGGGAAATTAGTTTGTGGTCTTACAGCACATCTGGCAAAATCACTGAGTGAGCTTAACAGAGGTCTAAAAGAATGGGTCAAAATAATATATAATAATATATGTTATATATAGGACACAAAGAAGGTTTTTCTAGTAAAACAAAAAAAGACAATGTTGTACACATGTAACATGGTCAAATAAGAATTAACATCCAGAAGAGCAGTTGGGAGGGTTTTTTTAATCAAGCAAAATTCTTCAGACTTAGTTCACCTGTCTGGACTGTTTTCGATTTATTTTTTTTTTGTCACAGTAGTTGGTTTCATTATGATGTTTACCTTCTCACAAGGATTTTTCTTTAATATCTTTCTGGAATCAGCTGTACTGTGAAAATTTTACAATACAAAAGGACATATTCAAAGAACAAGCTCTAAACCTTGGCGCTGCTTTTACAGGTCATCAAGCAGCCATTATGGCCTCAAGTTACATCAGGGGAAGTTTAGGTTGGATATTAGGAAGAAGTTCTTTACTGAGAGGGTGGTTAGACACTGGAACAGGCTGCCCAGGGAGGTGGTGGAATCGCCATCCCTGGGGGTGTTCAAAAAACGGGTTGATGAGGCACTTGAGGCTATGGTCTAATGGTCAGGAATATGATGGGTTAAAGGTTGGACTTGATGACCCTGGAGGTCCCTTCCAACTATAATTGTTCTATGATTCTATAACATCACAAATAAGCAAAGCTTCAAGATTTTAATCCATAAATTGAACTGTTTTTGATGTATTACAAGGATGATAGATTCCCATGACATGTACTGCAGAGACACATTTAACACCTGCTTGTATTTCTTTGTACTTTTTTGGTACTAGTGCATGGGAATGTGCAATAAATATCATGGTTAAGGTTGTGATGTTGCAAAACTGAAACACCCCTGGAAATATGCCAGTTTCCAGACTTCTTGGGTAACTTGATACTGGGAGTGATTTTTTTTCACCAGACTTGATTGACAGCCACAACTCTAGGGAGTGGAGGGAAGTGAAGAATGGGCTTTTTTATTTTTAAATGTGGTATGTGATCCACTTTCTGAGTGGGTCTGGGAATTTGACAGGTTCTTTGCTGGTGCAGATGAGGCAGACTTTGACAATTCCCTTGAGCTCTTCGCTCTCTTCCCACAGCAGTTTTGGCTTATAAGGTGCCACTAAAACAATCTGTTTGTTACCTCATGCTAATAAGCAACCAGTGGCTGGTGATGCACGAAGGCATGAGGAACTGATGTTCTGCAGAATCTGTTCAATTTGACTTAGAATTATTAGGGAAATTATTTTAAGATACAGTTATTTACCCTCTAGTGCCATGTCCCTGTAGATGCCATTTAGGGAATTTAAGTTTTCTTCTTTAACATCCTTCAAAATGACCACCTCCTTAATATTTTGTCCTCTTCTCTGAAGAAAGCCCTTTGCATAACATGAGCACATTTGGAGCTCTGTTGTGCAGGAGCAGGAATTCCAGTGAGGAAAGGCACAAAGCTGAAAAAAAGTTTGATCACAACCCTCCTTCCCGCTTCCTTCTCTCCTGCCCCCATCCCTGATAAATCTCATAATACTTTCCAGGAAAGCTGATGCTGAGAACATGCTCATGAAAACCTCCAGTCTTTACAGAAAACTTCAGAAGTAGAGAGTGTTTAACAAAAGGGGTTAATGCAAATTATATTCCGCTTCACTGTGAAACAGTGATTTTGCATCCCTGTTTTGGGCAGCAAGAAAACAATATGCAGTATGCAGTGCCTACAGCAGTCAAACTCTGCTTCCTTCTCTTTCATGCCTTGGTTGGGTTTTTGAGAAACACCAATTCAAAATGCATAGAATTTCTAGTCCCTTACACTGGAAAGTCTTATACTGATAATCACAGTGATCTCAAAATATTAGCTATTAATAATCTCCCAATAGAACAGTATTCGGAAAAAAAAAGTGTTCCTGGACTACAAAGAGTAATAAGTAAAACCAATTAGTTGTATTGAAAGGTATAGCCAAGTAATTTTTTGTTATTTTTCTAAAACATGAGATAATGACTATATTCAAAATTTGTGGATTTTACTACAGTCGGAACTTCTAATCATAATATCAATTGTTGTGGAAATTATTTTAAATAAGAAGGAAGACTTTTGATCATCATTCTGAATCATTTATTTTTTGCCTTCATGTTTATTTAGCTGTTGAAAGATTTGCTCAAGGCATATATGCAGCAAGGGTACTTAATACAATTGTTAGTTATGCTATAAATGAGCCAATCATTTCTTTCCTTAAGGAAGATGAAGCAGAGAATAAACTATGTACCTCCAGAAGAGAGTGAGAATTTAGACAAAAGCTAATGAAACTTGAGAAAGGAGTGATGAATCACAGAACTCTAGGTCATGGAGGAAAACTGTGTAGATCATTGATTTCTTCTGTTTACTGTCAATTCTGAAAATTTGAAACAATTCTTCTTTTCTCCTCATTTAACTTCAAATGTGTTGTTTATCTGGAGCCAAAAAAAGAAGAAAACAAAAGTTTTTGCAGTTAGAAATATGAACACAAAAGCCTTGTAGTTAGTCCTTTTATAGATACATAGGCCAGCATTTAACTAGGTAGCATTAAACTCCACAGTTCTCAGGTATTGAGAGGACCATAAATGTTGATTGCATTTTGAAAAGCTACCTTGTCTGTTTGTAGACTGTTGTTTCAATATGAGAATTTAACTTTGCAAAGAAAAGTTAGACAAAATGGGCTCAGTTCCCTCTGGAGCAGTCAGAGCTAACAAGAGAGTCTGTAACTTCCCTGTAAGAGAGTGAGCTAAAATTTGGGCTGTGCTACCTCTCAGTCTTTAAAGCACTACTCCTTGGGCCAGCTAGACTATGACTCAGCCAGTGCTTGCTTAGCAATTGGGGACCTCCTTATCACCATCTTGAGAGAACTTCATTTTTCTAAATACTAGATATACATGAAATGAGAGCAAAATATATGCATATTAGTTTCGTATTACATATAATAATCTATCAGTAGTCTGTGAATTACAGCTAAACCATCATCTAGAGATTCTACAATCAGTGATAGATATTTGCATGTTAGAAGAAACTCTGGAATGAAGGCAAGTAACTGTGAGGAAAAAGAAAAGAGTCATTGCCTTTCAAAATGAAATCGAAATTTTCACTCTGTCAAAGTAATGCATATAGTGGAAAGGTTGTCATAGGGCTGATATAAAAAGCAGTAGCTAATTTGGAAAACACATGCAAATGAAAGATGATCAGCATGAAAACAAATAGCTGAGAATGTGATAATGTGCCAGGTGCTCTGATTTCTTTTGGGCAGATCAATTACCTAAGTTTTCCCTAAAGAAAGTCTAGAATTATATTTCCATGAATAGAAGAGTCTGTATGTTTTTTGTGATTGGTAGCATTTGTATAATGAGAGAAGACATATAAGTTGTTGAAGAGTATTATCAGGTGTGTCAGAAGCTGTTTGTAGATGCAATGCTGGAGGAATCTGTTTCTGGAGAAGGCGGCACCAGTAAATTAATAGTGAATCTGAAAATGTGTATGGGAATAGTTTAGATTGACAAAGGTAAAGAGCTGACCACAAATGAAAGAACCCTATAATCACTAGTAACAGTTTGTGAAAAAATGTGAAAATTGCTCTGAAGATCTGGATTCACTGTAAGATTTCCTGATGAAAATGTTTTTTGTACTAGGATTTAAACAGAGGACACTACCTGATAGAAAGATTGTTATTCAGTCAATGAGAAAGGCAATGAGAAAGAAATGAACTGGAAAATTCAGAAGTGATTGAATCAGTAGAGAGAGGAATGCTTTGATTAAGCTTTAGTCTCTGTTTTAAACCCAGTTTTAAAATTAGTCTCCATGTAGTCAAGCAACTTGCAAATGAAACAACTTAGTATAGACAGGAGGGTAATCATTAATGAACAAGTCAGTTAAGAAACTGATGCCAGCAAACACAGGCAAATTACTTAATTAGCAACCTATGGCATGAAATTTAATGAACATTCAAAGCAAGTCTCACTTGTGATGGATATCAGGGACAAATAGTTCTTGCAGTCCCTGTCTAACCCCAAAGCTACATGTAGTTGGTGTACACCTTAGCTTTTGATGCTACCATATCCTGGTTGCCTAAAGTTTTGCATTGGGCAAAACAACCACCTAAGTCTTGAAGTTAAAAACCACTTGGGCATTGAAAAGTAAAAAAGTAATGCAATTTGTTGTTCTGTAGTGCATTCTTCATTTCTACTGCTGCTTCAGGAGATAAAATGGGTTTATATGGGTAGTCACCACCTAAACATCTTGTCAGCTCTCCTGCCTTGATCCATGATCCCAGGAACGAGCCAGCAGTACTAAGGACTTTACCAACAGTCTTGAGAAAGTCATATTGCTGTGGGCTGTGTATCTTTAGAAGTGCTTTCCTTTCTGGATTCCTGCCATTTGTTAACCTGTTGCTCCTGAAGCAGCAGCTGCCCTGATAAAAGCACACAGTGAACACAGAATGTCAGGATATAAGCTTAAAAATTTTGACTTGAGAGAGAAGAAAACATGGTGGGGAAAAAAAAAAAAAATTAAAAAAAAAATGACATAACTTCTCAAAGACTTCTTGCAGAAAGCAGGTCTCATTTCCTAAAGATCCCTATCAATCCTGTATTTCCATATCATAAAAATTAAATTACTTTTCAAGGGTGCTTCTTTCTATAGCTGTTATTGGCAAAGTTTTCCAGCAGGATAAGGTCATGTTGTGTTACTTGTCTGACTTCCACTTTGTAGTACTGCCTGACAGTAGATTGTTAAGATAAATTTTAAGTCTTCAGAAGAGGGGTGCATCTTACACAGTTTTAGGTAAATATAGCCACAGATATTTTCTGTTCAGAGAATTTCAAAGAACGCTTCTTAAATTTCAGAAGCAATAGTCAAACACAAATCCATCTGACAAGAAAGCCCAGCTCTAGAGTAAATAAACATCTGAAATATATTGGGTTTCTTCCTATTATCAACAATAGTAATATTAAAAGATCTTGTGGGAACAAGAACATCTGGATTACCAGAACAAAAGATTATTTTTTTTTATACTGCAAATCTTCCAATTCAAGATCATGGAGTGCCCATTAGCAAATGATTGGTGGGATTTCAAAATCTTAAACAGTGATTTTTTCCATTATCAGAGAAGCACAGCAACAGTAGAAAGAGTAATATGAATTGTTATTTGTTTATCACAGTACTCAGACTTGCACAACAGGAATAATTCCATTAGAACTGTTGAATCGAAGACAGAACATACAGATCCTAACTACCTGATCAAAAACAGGGGTCAAAGAGGGAGGGAGAACAAGCATGATAAATCAGAAAGAGAAAATCAAAGTTACAATTTACACAGGTAGAAAAAAAAAAAAAAGAGAAAACAGAAGCGACTTAAAAGCAGAAGACAAAAGGATTTTTTTAATAAAGATGAAGCATGAGATAATTACATGAAAGGCTCCTGTAATTTGATAAAAAAACAAAAAAAACCAAAAAAAACCAAAAACAGACTTTGAATGAGGAAGAAGTCTGTTTAGCCTTTGTTCAGTGCCCCATTGTCTCTCAATGTCTCCAGAAACTCTTGGGCTAGAATGACACTTCCAAAGAGGTCTAGGAGTGAAAAAACTTCTAGTAAACCTGTATTGGATGTGGGGGTGAGGAAGAGAAGAATAATGGTTAAAAATTGGTTTAAACATTTATTCTAAAAGGATTGAATGACATTTTTTTAATGTGGTCTTTAGCTGACTGGTTTGTAGTGCTAAACATGTATTCTTGGCAGATGAATTTCTGGTAATACAGAGACATATTTACATGCACTACAGAGGTTGAGCTGTATGGCAGGTTGGGCTCGTATAAAGATACTGACTTAACCAATGAGAAAAAGTGTGTAGAAGTCCTTAAAAAATTATGATAAAGCCTGTGGAAATAGTAATGGCAATAACCAAACATACAAGCAATATTTTCATTTTAATTGCAGAAATACTGGAGCTAATAATATTTTCACAGGCTTTTAAAATTAATTACTTTGGTACATTGGCTCTAGGAGGATGACAAAATTTTGAAAAGCAGCATGGCAGATGTCCTTTCAGGGAAATATTTTTTTGCCAAGCAATATGAGCATTATGAAACTTCCTATAATCTACTTCAATGACCCAGTCTAAAAAAAACAAGTGAAATTAAAATTACATGGTATCAAAAATAAAAACAGCTTTTGAAAACGTTATATTTTAAGGAGCCATACAATTCTGTGAACATTAAAATGTTTCAGTCTTGTTTCAGAAACTGACAATGCTTTCTAAATAATAATTTACATGCTATTACCCACAATTATTTGCAGTAAGTTCTTGCTTGCAGTAACTTCGAGAAACTTTTGATTCTGATTATATCTGAGGTAATGCTCTAGCCTGTCATTCCCATATATCTTGAAAAATTCTCAGCAAGAAAAATAAATGATCAGGTGTCCATCCTAGCTTTGAGTGATAGTTCTTACAATTGCTAACTGTAATTTAGGATTTGCCGAATTTAGAATGAATAAAATTGGATCAATTTTCTTCTCAACTTTCAAATTAGCAGAACCCACAGAGAAAATATCCATAGAAAGACTATAGAAATACGTTCTTTTTTTCCCCCCATCTTTGCTGACTTTTAAGGCAGGTCTACTGAAGATGAGGATTACTTATTTTTCTAATTTTTTCTATTTTTCTTTATTTTTTACTGTATCTGTAGAAATAAGTCTCGAGAGTTAACTGTGTGATTGTGAAATTAAACATCTGAGAAAATACAAAGCGGAAACAAAATTGCACAAAACTTCTTGTTTAAATTAATTTACTCTTTTGAATTTACAAACTGATTATCAACATGCTTTGATTTAAATAAACATGCTAATTCAAAATTACTCTAAGATTCTGTGCAGATAAATTTCATCCTGTCAATGGCTCATAAAATGTGTTCACTAGAGTGTCACAGATAATATATATCTGAGAACAGAGTAAATCAGCATTTGGTGCTGCAAAACACCTGGTTTATGTACAGCAGGTTGGTACAAGACAGTGAAATAAAGCAGGTCTCTTGCAATTTCATTGAATGCTGAAATGAGATTTCTCCTCCCTGGAGTTAAGATGCTGTTTTGCCAATTACAAGACCTAGCACAAAGGACGCAGCCAGCAGCAAAACAAACCAGTAACCAGATTCTATTGCACATAAAAGAGTCAGTATATGGGTGATCACTGGGAGTACAAACAAGTCAAACAGATCATACATAACAGACATCAACTCCAGCGACCCCAGGAATAACACAGCACAACCAATAATAGGTGGAACAAAGAAACAAAGACTCCCATAGAAGAGATGGAAAACAACCAAGTCAACAGGCTGATCATATGAGACAGAAATAGCCCCATATTGTCTCCCCACGAAGCCTGCGTTTGCAAATACCAAACCTGACTGGGACCCAGTTGCAGGGAGAATCAGGAGATCCTTCCCCAACAAGGAAACTCTCCAAAGTGCATCCACTTCACAAACAGACACTCCACTCTTCCTGCAAGTGGTCCCAGCTTTTATGCCCAAACAGGACACCTGGCACTCATTTACCCAATGTGGGGCACCTGGGGCTTGTTTACCCATGGGCTTTCCCTACAAGGTCGGCTGCACCTTGGATGAAAGCCAAAAGGCAAACTCATCCCCTCCTTTTAAGGGACCATGGGAAACACTCATATGTCAACCTTAATTCAGGGCTAGGGTTTCAGACCCCAGAACTTCAGATGCCCAGCTGAGACACCTGAATTAGGATCTAAACCATAGGAGTAGTGTGAGATCCTGTTAAGAGCTATGCATTTCCATTTTTAAAGAGAAGGAGTCCATTCTGCAAATGAGAATAATGCAGTAATAGGTACCTTGTGGTTTGACTCCCCCCCTTTAGAATACAGCCTTGAAACATAACCAGTACAAGAGTCGATAATGTTTATTGATTTAACAACAAGCTGCTAAGAAACTAAAAAATAAAAAAAACAATAAACTAATTAACTAATGGATACACCACTGTTATCAATTTACAATTACATCATTTTGCATATGATTATACACAATTATGAAGCTGCTCTTTATCACTCTTAAGTCTCATTAATTGCACACAGCTGCTACTAAAATACAATTCTTTCACATTCCTCCCAAGTTCACTTAGTATTAGGATGCAATTCTGTCTATCTTTGCTCCAGCCTCCCACACCAAACCTTTCAGGCACAGAACTGACAGAGAGTCCAGGGGGTTGTCCATTGGGGTTCCCTCTGTCATCCTTGTGCAGGTGCACGACTGTTGGGGGGTTTTTAGCAAGCAATGGACACGTGAGCAATCCAACCTTCGAGCCTGACCCGGATGCTGAAGCAGGATGGGGAGTTGGGAAAGGTGTGACGGTGTGAATGCATGCTTTAAGGTCGCAAATCAATTTATGCCACGCTAGTGCTGTTAGCCAATTGGTTGTTAGAAGAGTCTTTTGATCTAGTGCTCTGTCTACATAAACCAGGTTGTAACGCCATTAAAGTGCCTTTCACAAGATTTATTAAGTCTCTATGTGATTGCTTGCCATGACTTCCCGCAACTGGCGCCCGAACAGGGACCCTCAGAACTGCTGTTAGAAGCTGATGCTGTCAGCGTGAAGAAAAGCAGACGGAGAGGGTGGAAAAGCCGACCGAAAGTTGTCGCTGCCCCGGCGACAGTCGCTCCGCAGTGCCCAGCGGACGGAGACGGTGCGCACCAGAGGACAACAGGTTCTGTTCTGAATTCTCACTAAAGGTTAGTGAGAGCGGTCGGGGAGGAGATGGGGTCTGCCCTTACCAAAGTGAAGGAAGCGGTAGTTAAGCTCCTCCAAGATATACTCTCTGTGAGAGGAATTTCTTAGGACGCACAAGCCCTGAAGGGTCTGCTGCAGTGGGCACGGGACAGAAACTTGATATCCGGGGTGAAAACAGCGTTTGAGCTGTCTGCCTGGGAAGCCATAGGCACGAGTCTGTGGGATGAAGTTAGTAACGGAGGAAAGAGTGGCAAAGAAGCCTATAAACGTTCAGCGCTGTGGAAACAAATAAGAGAGACTTTGAGTACAATGAAAAGGGAACGGGCTGCTGCTGCTGCTGCTGCTGCATATGCGGCTTTGACTCCCGGAGAGGAGAAAAAAGGGGGGGCCGACCCTGCACCCATGGCGGTTTCTTCTCCTTTTAATCCCTTCGCGCAGAATTTCGCGATTCCAGGTCCTCGGGACTCCACCTCCCCAGTTAAACATTCCACCCCTAAAAAGCCGCCGCTGCCGCCTGCGCCGCCCTCCGTTTCACCTGGCGGAGCTCTGCCAGGCAGCGCCTCGCTTCTCAGCCTGAAACCGACTGAGACGAAGGCGGAAGTAGCAACAAAGGCAAAAACAGCAGTGGGTGGTCCATTATGCAGACCAGGGGCGGGTACTTATCCACCGCTCCCTTTTACACCGGCCCTGTCAGCCCCGCCCTCGGGTGACGATACCAGCCCCGAGGACAACCCCGACCGGCCCTCCCCAGCAGTGGACGAATGCATGAGAGATGTGATGGCACGCCTCGGCGAGCTGGAATTACAGCATCACACCCTAGTTGAGAAAACAGCGGTTGCTGCTTCACTGGACAGATCTAAACTTTTCAACCCCTTCACGCCAGGAGGCGTTTCCCCACAAGCCTCAGCTCTGCAACCGCCTGCCCCGCCGCTGCCGCCTCCAGAGCATCTCTTTGCCGGAGCCAGAGATCCTCAGGAATCCACTCAGCGCTGGAGAGGAATCATCAAAGATGCAATTGTTGAAGGGTCTTTTCTTCCGCAGGCTTTCCCTGTTATTTTATCCCCAACAGGTCAAAAGTGGGAGGCTTTTGATTGGAAAATGCTAGAGAAAGCTCGGTCTGCCATTGCGCAGTATGGGTTGCAGTCACAGCTCACTCAACAAATAATTCGCTATATTTTCACTGCTGATTTGTTGATTCCAGCTGATAGTACACAGGTTGCAAATGTTTTGCTTACTCCATCACAACAGCTCATGTTCCAAAGAACTTGGCAGAGATTGTGTGATGCGGAGCAAGCTAAACCACGCCAACAAAATGACCCATTATATGGAATTCAGGCCCAAATGCTATTGGGTATGGGCCCTTTTGCCTCTGTACAAATGCAGTCTCAATTTTCAACAGAAGCTCTGCAGTTATCTCAACAACTAGCACTGCAGGCCATTTTTTCAGTGCATGAGCCAGGGAAACCCTATGGGTTCACGCATGTCAAGCAAGGGCCAAATGATAGCTATGCACAGTTTGTAGACAAATTGTATTCTGCCATTGACAGTCACCCTGATCTTAATGAGGCCATGAAACAGCAAATGTTTAAAATGCTGGCCTTTGATAATGCCAACGAAAAAACCAAACGGGTCTTAGGGACGCTACCAAAAAATTCAGAGGTAGCTGATTGTCCCGGTTTGAAAGACAGGTGTCTGCTAAGGAAGGCAGGAGCCCCCCTTGGAACAGAGAAATACAACCCCCTCCCCTCCGAATTGTTATAGAATTGAAATTAAGGGGCTTTCAGGCAAAGATATGAGGAAAATGAGAATAACAGTTTTTACTAATATATACAACAAAACTATAATACAGAGAAACTGGTTACAGGCCTGACAGAGTCAGGGATACAACCTGGCCCCCTGCCGGGCAGGGTGCTGGTACCAGTCCGATCCAGTGGCAGCTGCAGCTCTCTCCGAAATGGTCCGGTTAAAGCGGTGGTCCGTAGGAAAAGAAAACAAAGTCTGAGCAATCCGATTTCGGTGGCAGCTGCAGTTCTCTTTTAGATGATCCCGTTGAAGCGGTGATCTTGTAGAAAAAAGAAAACTGGTCCTCCTCTGAAAATCCGGCGGCGGTGCAGTCCTTGTCCTCTGGGATCCCAACGGGGTAAGGCTGCTCGTGCTGCTCCAAACCCCAAAGTTATCTCCGGCGGGAATGCTTGGCTCCACCCCTCCCCCCCTGGCCGGGGCATCTCACAAAGAGATGGTGAGTCCTGGGGCAAGGCACTGATGGGCGCATTAACAGAAGAATAGTCCCAAGGGGCGAGGCAAGGAACACCGGCGCCAGGCCTCAACGGCTCATGGTAATAGAATACATTGCAACCCAGGACATTATCCACCCCTTATTCTATTACCATTTGCATCATCCCAAGTCAATACCTTTCTTAAACTCTACACACACACACATATATATATATACACATACATATACAATGAAACTCTACACTCAGTTCCCACTTAAAATAAGGTCCCCTTGTGGTACACACCGGGTTTCCCCATCTTTCTGCATTACCCACCAAGTACAACCTGGTCCCTGAGCAAAGACAACCCCACGGATGGGTTTGTCTTTGCCCGAGGCAGAATTAACCCAAACAGTTTTCCCAAGCATACCTCTCATGTGCACTACTGGAACCCTATCCCCGTCTGTTGTTTGTAAGGATTCAGATTGAGCGGGGCCTGCTCGGTTTGTGGAGCCTCGGGTGTTAACTAACCAGGTGGCTTTTGCTAAATGCATCTCCCAGTTTTTTAAAGTTCCTCCACCCAGTGCCTTCAAGGTGGTTTTAAGCAGTCCGTTGCACCGTTCAACTTTCCCAGCTGCTGGTGCATGGTAAGGGATGTGGTACACCCACTCAATGCCATGCTCCCTAGCCCAGGTGTTGACAAGGCTGTTCTTGAAATGAGTCCCGTTGTCGGACTCAATTCTCTCAGGGGTGCCATGCCTCCAAAGGACTTGCTTTTCAAGGCCCAGGATGGTGTTCCGGGCAGTAGCGTGAGGCACAGGGTAGGTCTCCAGCCATCCAGTGGTGGCTTCTACCATTGTGAGCACGTAGCGCTTGCCTTGGCGGGTTTGAGGCAGTGTGATGTAGTCGATCTGCCAGGCCTCCCCATACTTGTATTTGGACCACCGCCCACCATACCACAGGGGCTTCACCCGCTTGGCCTGTTTGATCGCAGCGCACGTCTCACAGTCATGGATAGCCTGGGAGATACTGTCCATGGTTAGATCCACCCCTCGGTCTCGTGCCCACTTATAGGTGGCATCTCTGCCTTGATGGCCTGAGGCATCATGGGCCCACCGAGCCAAGAACAACTCTCCTTTATGCTGCCAATCCAAATCTATCTGGAACACCTCTATTTTTGCAGCCTGATCTGCCTTCTCGTTGTTGCGATGTTCTTCATTAGCCCGACTCTTGGGGACATGAGCATCTACATGACGGACTTTCACAGGTAGCTCCTTTACCCGAGTGGCAATGTCCTTCCACTCATCAGCAGCCCAGATTGGTTTTCCCCTACGCTGCCAGTTGGCCTTTTTCCACCTCTCCAGCCAACCCCACAGGGCATTGACTACCATCCATGAGTCAATGTAGAGGTAGAGTCTCTGCCACTTCTCTCTCCCAGCAATGTCCAGGGCTAATTGGACGGCTTTGAGTTCAGCAAATTGGCTTGATCCACCCTCTCCCTCGATAGCTTGTACAACTTGTCGTGTGGGGCTCCATACAGCAGCTTTCCATTTCCGGCTAGCACCTACAATTCGGCAGGAACCATCGGTGAAGAGGGCATATCGTCTTTCACTCTCTGGTAGCTCGTTATATGGAGGGGCTTCCTCAGCACGTGTCACTTCCTCTTCCTCTTCTTCAGAAGACAATCCAAAAGCCTCACCTTCTGGCCAGTTGGTAATTATCTCCAAGATCCCAGGGCGATTTTGGTTTCCAATACGGGCGCGCTGTGTGATGAGGGCAATCCATTTGCTCCAGGTAGCGTCGGTGGCATGATGCGTGGAGGGAGCCTTTCCCTTGAACATCCACCCCAGCACCGGTAGTCGGGGTGCCAGGAGGAGTTGTGCCTCTGTGCCGATTACTTCTGAGGCAGCTCGAACTCCTTCATAGGCGGCCAAGATTTCTTTCTCTGTCGCAGTGTAGTTGGCTTCGGACCCTTTGTAGCTTCGGCTCCAGAATCCCAGTGGTCGGCCCCGAGTCTCATCAGGCACCTTCTGCCAAAGGCTCCAGGACAGACCCTTGTTCCCGGCTGCAGAGTAGAGCACATTTTTCACCTCTGGTCCTGTCCTGACTGGGCCGAGGGCTACCGCATGAGCGATTTCCTGCTTGATCTGAGTGAAGGCTTGTTGTTGTTCAGGGCCCCAGTGGAAATCGTTCTTCTTGCGGGTAACCAGGTAGAGAGGGCTCACGATCTGGCTGTACTCGGGAATGTGCATTCTCCAAAAGCCTATGACACCCAGGAATTCTTGTGTTTCCTTCTTGGTGGTCGGTGGAGACATCGCAGTGATCTTATTGATGACCTCTGTGGGAATCTGGCGCCGTCCGTCTTGCCACTTCACCCCCAGGAACTGGATCTCTCGGGCTGGTCCCTTGACTTTGCGTTTCTTGATGGCGAAACCGGCCTCCAGGAGAATCTGGATGATTTTCTCTCCTTTCTCAAATACTTCCACTGCCGTGTTCCCCCATACAATGATATCATCAATGAACTGCAAATGTTCTGGAGCCTCACCCTTTTCCAGCGCAGTCTGGATCAGCCCATGGCAGATGGTGGAACTGTGCTTCCACCCCTGGGGCAGTCGGTTCCAGGTGTACTGCACGCCCCTCCAGGTGAAGGCAAACTGAGGCCTGCACTCTGGTGACAGAGGAATGGAGAAGAATGCATTAGCAATGTCAATGATGGCATACCACTTTGCTGCTTTGGACTCCAGCTCGTACTGGAGCTCCAGCATGTCCGGCACAGCAGCACTCAATGGTGGAGTCACTTCATTCAAAGCACGATAGTCCACAGTCAATCTCCATTCTCCGTCAGGCTTGCGCACAGGCCAGATGGGGCTGTTGAAGGGTGAGTGGGTCTTGCTGATCACCCCTTGGGCCTCCAGCTCACGGATCATCTTGTGGATGGGGATCACGGCATCCCGATTCGTCCGATACTGCCGGCGGTGCACCGTCGAAGTGGCAATTGGCACCCGTTGCTCTTCCACCTTCAGGAGCCCAACTGCAAAAGGGTTTTCTGACAGTCCAGGCAAGGTGTTCAACTGCCTAATGCCTTCTGCTTCCACAGCAGCTATCCCAAAAGCCCACTTAAATCCTTTTGGGTCTTTGTAATAGCCATTCCGGAGAAAGTCTATCCCCAGTATACATGGGGCCTCCGGGCCAGTCACAATAGGATGCTTCTGCCACTCCTTCCCAGTCAGGCTCACCTCAGCTTCCAGCAGGGTCAACTGCTGCGACCCCCCTGTCACCCCAGCAATAGACACAGATTCTGCCCCCACATGTCCCGATGGCATTAGGGTACATTGTGCTCCAGTGTCAACCAATGCTTCATATCTCTGTGGCTCTGATGTGCCAGGCCATCGGATCCACACTGTCCAAAAGACCCGATTCTCCCGTACCTCTTCCTGGCTAGAGGCAGGGCCCCTCTAGGCCTGGTTATCATCCATTCCCTGGGCATACCTGCTAGATGTTTCTTCAAGGGGATCTGACATATCATCCTCCCTTCTGTAATACCTGGCAGCTCGGTCACGGGAGGCTGAGGCTACTTTCGCTTTAGCGGAACCCCCTCGGTTAGTGTTTTCCCTTTTGAGCTCACGAACCCGTGCTGCCAGGACAGAAGTGGGTTTCCCATCCCACCTTCTCATGTCTTCCCCAGAGTCACACAAGAAGAACCACAGCTCAGATCGTGGGGTGTACCCTCTCTCTCTAGCTGGGGGACGTCGGGCTCTGACTCTGGGGTTTATGACCTGCACTGGTGCCACACGAGAGCTGCTCCTCCTCACCTCCTCCATCACCTCCTCCCTGATCTCTTCTTTGAGGTCCCTAGCCACAGCAGCGACATGAGCTTTCATTGGGCCATTGACTAAACTCTCATAATACCTGAACCTGTTGGCAACAGAACCCACTGTCTCTTGGTTGTCATCAGCATTAATTGTTGCAATGAACGTGGCATACTGCTGTGGCCCCAGCTTTGCCAGGTTCCACAGCATCTGCCCTGTACACTTGACCTTGTCGGGGTCATTACCATGCTGTCCGTCCCTCCCAAAGAGTACCTCTAACACTGCCACTTCCCTCAGCTGTTGGATCGCTTCCTCAAGGGTCTTCCATTGCATTCTATGATGGTACTCCTGCATTCTCTCTCTGTGGACAAACCTTTCCCTCACACTCATTAAAAGCCGCTCCCAGAGAGAAAGGGGCCCCGGCTCCCTTACAAATACCTGGTCCACCCCTGAGTCTTGGGCCAAGGATCCCAAATACCTGGCTTCGCCACTATCCAGTTGTACGCCTTTACCCATAAGGTCCCAAACCCGAAGTAACCAGGTTGTATAAGGCTCACGCCCCCGTCGCGCAATGTCTTTTCGCATATTACGGAGACTGTCGAACGACAGGGATTCGGTGATAATTTCAGGCTCTGACTCCCCTGCAGATTGTGAGGGCTCTGGCTCATCACCATCATTAACTGGGCGTACTGATTTGGCCTTGCACTTTCTCCTCTGCACAGGGGCGACTGCCGCTGGCTGTGGCTGTCCTTGTGGTTCAGCTGGACCCTGCACAGTTGTAACATCTGTGGGTCCCACTGCTGCACCATCAGACTTTCCCTCTTTAGGACAAGGTTTCCCACTAGTTTGGGAGGTGTATTCCGTCAGCTTCTGGCCCATCTCACGTATTTCCTTTATCAGCACCCCCACCCAATTAGGCTGGTCCATTTGTGAGGTGGGCTGTTGGGCAATGCCAGGTCGTGGGACAGGGTCAGGCTGCGGGGCAGGATCTCTGGCCTCTGGGGCCGTGTCAGGTTCTGGGGCAGCATTCCTAGTCTCTGGGGTGGGTGCCCAAGTAGTTATCCAAGCCAGTCTCACTTTGTCTCTGAAGGCCAAGCAGCCCATTAGCAGTAGGCCTATTAGCAGCAACACATGGATAATATCTAGGGGAAAACTAAACCCTTCGAAAGCTGATGGAGCAGACCTAAAGAACTGGTTGAATGGTTGGGAGAAAACTTCCCCTGGTGTTACTTCCTCACAGAAGGTACCATTTTTAATGTAATCCCCGAAACATACGCTGAGCGTGTGATAGCCCTTTATCCATGTACCCACATTCCACAGGAAATCGAAAAACCATGAACTCCTCACCTTACCAACCCACAGTGCAAGCTGGATAACAACCACAGTAGCCTTAGTCAGAGGACCCATGTTTAGACAAGGGGCTGCAAAGGGGAAAAGCATAGCCACGACCACGTGCCACCCGAAGCAAGGTAAACTAGACCACATGGTGCTGCCTAACAAAGATCCCACGTTCAGTGCACAAAACATCAGGTTAGCCAGGAACTGTTATTCCTTTTTCACCCTTTTTCCTCAATGCCCTCGTGCCCCACGTTGGGCGCCAAAATCTGTCCCGGTTTGAAAGACAGGTGTCTGCTAAGGAAGGCAGGAGCCCCCCTTGGAACAGAGAAATACAACCCCCTCCCCTCCGAATTGTTATAGAATTGAAATTAAGGGGCTTTCAGGCAAAGATATGAGGAAAATGAGAATAACAGTTTTTACTAATATATACAACAAAACTATAATACAGAGAAACTGGTTACAGGCCTGACAGAGTCAGGGATACAACCTGGCCCCCTGCCGGGCAGGGTGCTGGTACCAGTCCGATCCAGTGGCAGCTGCAGCTCTCTCCGAAATGGTCCGGTTAAAGCGGTGGTCCGTAGGAAAAGAAAACAAAGTCTGAGCAATCCGATTTCGGTGGCAGCTGCAGTTCTCTTTTAGATGATCCCGTTGAAGCGGTGATCTTGTAGAAAAAAGAAAACTGGTCCTCCTCTGAAAATCCGGCGGCGGTGCAGTCCTTGTCCTCTGGGATCCCAACGGGGTAAGGCTGCTCGTGCTGCTCCAAACCCCAAAGTTATCTCCGGCGGGAATGCTTGGCTCCACCCCTCCCCCCCTGGCCGGGGCATCTCACAAAGAGATGGTGAGTCCTGGGGCAAGGCACTGATGGGCGCATTAACAGAAGAATAGTCCCAAGGGGCGAGGCAAGGAACACCGGCGCCAGGCCTCAACGGCTCATGGTAATAGAATACATTGCAACCCAGGACATTATCCACCCCTTATTCTATTACCATTTGCATCATCCCAAGTCAATACCTTTCTTAAACTCTACACACACACACATATATATATATACACATACATATACAATGAAACTCTACACTCAGTTCCCACTTAAAATAAGGTCCCCTTGTGGTACACACCGGGTTTCCCCATCTTTCTGCATTACCCACCAAGTACAACCTGGTCCCTGAGCAAAGACAACCCCACGGATGGGTTTGTCTTTGCCCGAGGCAGAATTAACCCAAACAGTTTTCCCAAGCATACCTCTCATGTGCACTACTGGAACCCTATCCCCGTCTGTTGTTTGTAAGGATTCAGATTGAGCGGGGCCTGCTCGGTTTGTGGAGCCTCGGGTGTTAACTAACCAGGTGGCTTTTGCTAAATGCATCTCCCAGTTTTTTAAAGTTCCTCCACCCAGTGCCTTCAAGGTGGTTTTAAGCAGTCCGTTGCACCGTTCAACTTTCCCAGCTGCTGGTGCATGGTAAGGGATGTGGTACACCCACTCAATGCCATGCTCCCTAGCCCAGGTGTTGACAAGGCTGTTCTTGAAATGAGTCCCGTTGTCGGACTCAATTCTCTCAGGGGTGCCATGCCTCCAAAGGACTTGCTTTTCAAGGCCCAGGATGGTGTTCCGGGCAGTAGCGTGAGGCACAGGGTAGGTCTCCAGCCATCCAGTGGTGGCTTCTACCATTGTGAGCACGTAGCGCTTGCCTTGGCGGGTTTGAGGCAGTGTGATGTAGTCGATCTGCCAGGCCTCCCCATACTTGTATTTGGACCACCGCCCACCATACCACAGGGGCTTCACCCGCTTGGCCTGTTTGATCGCAGCGCACGTCTCACAGTCATGGATAGCCTGGGAGATACTGTCCATGGTTAGATCCACCCCTCGGTCTCGTGCCCACTTATAGGTGGCATCTCTGCCTTGATGGCCTGAGGCATCATGGGCCCACCGAGCCAAGAACAACTCTCCTTTATGCTGCCAATCCAAATCTATCTGGAACACCTCTATTTTTGCAGCCTGATCTGCCTTCTCGTTGTTGCGATGTTCTTCATTAGCCCGACTCTTGGGGACATGAGCATCTACATGACGGACTTTCACAGGTAGCTCCTTTACCCGAGTGGCAATGTCCTTCCACTCATCAGCAGCCCAGATTGGTTTTCCCCTACGCTGCCAGTTGGCCTTTTTCCACCTCTCCAGCCAACCCCACAGGGCATTGACTACCATCCATGAGTCAATGTAGAGGTAGAGTCTCTGCCACTTCTCTCTCCCAGCAATGTCCAGGGCTAATTGGACGGCTTTGAGTTCAGCAAATTGGCTTGATCCACCCTCTCCCTCGATAGCTTGTACAACTTGTCGTGTGGGGCTCCATACAGCAGCTTTCCATTTCCGGCTAGCACCTACAATTCGGCAGGAACCATCGGTGAAGAGGGCATATCGTCTTTCACTCTCTGGTAGCTCGTTATATGGAGGGGCTTCCTCAGCACGTGTCACTTCCTCTTCCTCTTCTTCAGAAGACAATCCAAAAGCCTCACCTTCTGGCCAGTTGGTAATTATCTCCAAGATCCCAGGGCGATTTTGGTTTCCAATACGGGCGCGCTGTGTGATGAGGGCAATCCATTTGCTCCAGGTAGCGTCGGTGGCATGATGCGTGGAGGGAGCCTTTCCCTTGAACATCCACCCCAGCACCGGTAGTCGGGGTGCCAGGAGGAGTTGTGCCTCTGTGCCGATTACTTCTGAGGCAGCTCGAACTCCTTCATAGGCGGCCAAGATTTCTTTCTCTGTCGCAGTGTAGTTGGCTTCGGACCCTTTGTAGCTTCGGCTCCAGAATCCCAGTGGTCGGCCCCGAGTCTCATCAGGCACCTTCTGCCAAAGGCTCCAGGACAGACCCTTGTTCCCGGCTGCAGAGTAGAGCACATTTTTCACCTCTGGTCCTGTCCTGACTGGGCCGAGGGCTACCGCATGAGCGATTTCCTGCTTGATCTGAGTGAAGGCTTGTTGTTGTTCAGGGCCCCAGTGGAAATCGTTCTTCTTGCGGGTAACCAGGTAGAGAGGGCTCACGATCTGGCTGTACTCGGGAATGTGCATTCTCCAAAAGCCTATGACACCCAGGAATTCTTGTGTTTCCTTCTTGGTGGTCGGTGGAGACATCGCAGTGATCTTATTGATGACCTCTGTGGGAATCTGGCGCCGTCCGTCTTGCCACTTCACCCCCAGGAACTGGATCTCTCGGGCTGGTCCCTTGACTTTGCGTTTCTTGATGGCGAAACCGGCCTCCAGGAGAATCTGGATGATTTTCTCTCCTTTCTCAAATACTTCCACTGCCGTGTTCCCCCATACAATGATATCATCAATGAACTGCAAATGTTCTGGAGCCTCACCCTTTTCCAGCGCAGTCTGGATCAGCCCATGGCAGATGGTGGAACTGTGCTTCCACCCCTGGGGCAGTCGGTTCCAGGTGTACTGCACGCCCCTCCAGGTGAAGGCAAACTGAGGCCTGCACTCTGGTGACAGAGGAATGGAGAAGAATGCATTAGCAATGTCAATGATGGCATACCACTTTGCTGCTTTGGACTCCAGCTCGTACTGGAGCTCCAGCATGTCCGGCACAGCAGCACTCAATGGTGGAGTCACTTCATTCAAAGCACGATAGTCCACAGTCAATCTCCATTCTCCGTCAGGCTTGCGCACAGGCCAGATGGGGCTGTTGAAGGGTGAGTGGGTCTTGCTGATCACCCCTTGGGCCTCCAGCTCACGGATCATCTTGTGGATGGGGATCACGGCATCCCGATTCGTCCGATACTGCCGGCGGTGCACCGTCGAAGTGGCAATTGGCACCCGTTGCTCTTCCACCTTCAGGAGCCCAACTGCAAAAGGGTTTTCTGACAGTCCAGGCAAGGTGTTCAACTGCCTAATGCCTTCTGCTTCCACAGCAGCTATCCCAAAAGCCCACTTAAATCCTTTTGGGTCTTTGTAATAGCCATTCCGGAGAAAGTCTATCCCCAGTATACATGGGGCCTCCGGGCCAGTCACAATAGGATGCTTCTGCCACTCCTTCCCAGTCAGGCTCACCTCAGCTTCCAGCAGGGTCAACTGCTGCGACCCCCCTGTCACCCCAGCAATAGACACAGATTCTGCCCCCACATGTCCCGATGGCATTAGGGTACATTGTGCTCCAGTGTCAACCAATGCTTCATATCTCTGTGGCTCTGATGTGCCAGGCCATCGGATCCACACTGTCCAAAAGACCCGATTCTCCCGTACCTCTTCCTGGCTAGAGGCAGGGCCCCTCTAGGCCTGGTTATCATCCATTCCCTGGGCATACCTGCTAGATGTTTCTTCAAGGGGATCTGACATATCATCCTCCCTTCTGTAATACCTGGCAGCTCGGTCACGGGAGGCTGAGGCTACTTTCGCTTTAGCGGAACCCCCTCGGTTAGTGTTTTCCCTTTTGAGCTCACGAACCCGTGCTGCCAGGACAGAAGTGGGTTTCCCATCCCACCTTCTCATGTCTTCCCCAGAGTCACACAAGAAGAACCACAGCTCAGATCGTGGGGTGTACCCTCTCTCTCTAGCTGGGGGACGTCGGGCTCTGACTCTGGGGTTTATGACCTGCACTGGTGCCACACGAGAGCTGCTCCTCCTCACCTCCTCCATCACCTCCTCCCTGATCTCTTCTTTGAGGTCCCTAGCCACAGCAGCGACATGAGCTTTCATTGGGCCATTGACTAAACTCTCATAATACCTGAACCTGTTGGCAACAGAACCCACTGTCTCTTGGTTGTCATCAGCATTAATTGTTGCAATGAACGTGGCATACTGCTGTGGCCCCAGCTTTGCCAGGTTCCACAGCATCTGCCCTGTACACTTGACCTTGTCGGGGTCATTACCATGCTGTCCGTCCCTCCCAAAGAGTACCTCTAACACTGCCACTTCCCTCAGCTGTTGGATCGCTTCCTCAAGGGTCTTCCATTGCATTCTATGATGGTACTCCTGCATTCTCTCTCTGTGGACAAACCTTTCCCTCACACTCATTAAAAGCCGCTCCCAGAGAGAAAGGGGCCCCGGCTCCCTTACAAATACCTGGTCCACCCCTGAGTCTTGGGCCAAGGATCCCAAATACCTGGCTTCGCCACTATCCAGTTGTACGCCTTTACCCATAAGGTCCCAAACCCGAAGTAACCAGGTTGTATAAGGCTCACGCCCCCGTCGCGCAATGTCTTTTCGCATATTACGGAGACTGTCGAACGACAGGGATTCGGTGATAATTTCAGGCTCTGACTCCCCTGCAGATTGTGAGGGCTCTGGCTCATCACCATCATTAACTGGGCGTACTGATTTGGCCTTGCACTTTCTCCTCTGCACAGGGGCGACTGCCGCTGGCTGTGGCTGTCCTTGTGGTTCAGCTGGACCCTGCACAGTTGTAACATCTGTGGGTCCCACTGCTGCACCATCAGACTTTCCCTCTTTAGGACAAGGTTTCCCACTAGTTTGGGAGGTGTATTCCGTCAGCTTCTGGCCCATCTCGCGTATTTCCTTTATCAGCACCCCCACCCAATTAGGCTGGTCCATTTGTGAGGTGGGCTGTTGGGCAATGCCAGGTCGTGGGACAGGGTCAGGCTGCGGGGCAGGATCTCTGGCCTCTGGGGCCGTGTCAGGTTCTGGGGCAGCATTCCTAGTCTCTGGGGTGGGTGCCCAAGTAGTTATCCAAGCCAGTCTCACTTTGTCTCTGAAGGCCAAGCAGCCCATTAGCAGTAGGCCTATTAGCAGCAACACATGGATAATATCTAGGGGAAAACTAAACCCTTCGAAAGCTGATGGAGCAGACCTAAAGAACTGGTTGAATGGTTGGGAGAAAACTTCCCCTGGTGTTACTTCCTCACAGAAGGTACCATTTTTAATGTAATCCCCGAAACATACGCTGAGCGTGTGATAGCCCTTTATCCATGTACCCACATTCCACAGGAAATCGAAAAACCATGAACTCCTCACCTTACCAACCCACAGTGCAAGCTGGATAACAACCACAGTAGCCTTAGTCAGAGGACCCATGTTTAGACAAGGGTCTGCAAAGGGGAAAAGCATAGCCACGACCACGTGCCACCCGAAGCAAGGTAAACTAGACCACATGGTGCTGCCTAACAAAGATCCCACGTTCAGTGCACAAAACATCAGGTTAGCCAGGAACTGTTATTCCTTTTTCACCCTTTTTCCTCAATGCCCTCGTGCCCCACGTTGGGCGCCAAAATCTGTCCCGGTTTGAAAGACAGGTGTCTGCTAAGGAAGGCAGGAGCCCCCCTTGGAACAGAGAAATACAACCCCCTCCCCTCCGAATTGTTATAGAATTGAAATTAAGGGGCTTTCAGGCAAAGATATGAGGAAAATGAGAATAACAGTTTTTACTAATATATACAACAAAACTATAATACAGAGAAACTGGTTACAGGCCTGACAGAGTCAGGGATACAACCTGGCCCCCTGCCGGGCAGGGTGCTGGTACCAGTCCGATCCAGTGGCAGCTGCAGCTCTCTCCGAAATGGTCCGGTTAAAGCGGTGGTCCGTAGGAAAAGAAAACAAAGTCTGAGCAATCCGATTTCGGTGGCAGCTGCAGTTCTCTTTTAGATGATCCCGTTGAAGCGGTGATCTTGTAGAAAAAAGAAAACTGGTCCTCCTCTGAAAATCCGGCGGCGGTGCAGTCCTTGTCCTCTGGGATCCCAACGGGGTAAGGCTGCTCGTGCTGCTCCAAACCCCAAAGTTATCTCCGGCGGGAATGCTTGGCTCCACCCCTCCCCCCCTGGCCGGGGCATCTCACAAAGAGATGGTGAGTCCTGGGGCAAGGCACTGATGGGCGCATTAACAGAAGAATAGTCCCAAGGGGCGAGGCAAGGAACACCGGCGCCAGGCCTCAACGGCTCATGGTAATAGAATACATTGCAACCCAGGACACTGATATGATTGAATTGGCTGAACACACCGCGCAAATGAATAATGTGGCCTATGTTGCTGCTGCTTTGCAAGGAGCTATCGCTCCTACTATGAAAGGAGTCATTGCCCCCCTGTTAAAACAAAAAAAGGGAGGCAAAGAGAAAAAAGAAAAGAAGTGTTTTAATTGCGGCAAATTAGGTCACTGGAAAATTCAATGTAAAGCTTTAAAACGATCAAAATGGTGTGTTCATTGTCAAAAGGACAGCCATAACACATCAGAATGCAACGGTAAAGGTAAGGGAAACGGGAACAGGAGCGCCACGCCCTCTTGCGCAATGACACAAATGCAGGGGGCTTGGGCAGCATCCCAACAGCAAAAGGATGCCTCGATACCATTCCCTCCGCCACAGCTGGAAGTGCTGGAGTGCACGTGGAACAGCCGTAGACGTCACTCTACAAGACACCGGAGTGCATCTAATAGATAGCAATATTCAAGGGCCATTAGGTCATGGTCTTAGTGCCTTATTGTTAGGAAGATCTTCAACCTCTAGACGGGGTATTTTTGTTTTGCCTGGAGTAATTGATGCTGATTTTGTAGGGATTGTAAAATCAATAGTTTATTTGTTAACACCACCTGTTTTTATTCCAAAAGGTAGCCGCATAGCTCAACTGGTTCCTTTTAAATCTTGTGTTCCTCAACCAGGTATAGCAGAACGAGGAGACGGGGGATTCGGCTCAACAGGATTGCCGCAAGTATCAGGACATATTGTTCCTTCAAATAGCCCCTGGAACACACCAATCTTCACTATTCCCAAGAATGGTGGAAAGTGGAGATTGTTGCATGACTTAAGGGCAGTTAATGCAGTCATGGAAAATATGGGATCCTTGCAGCCGGGTTTGCCATCTCCTGTTATGCTACCCAAAGATTGGGATTTACTGATTATTGACTTGAAAGATTGTTTTTTCACAATTCCACTGTGTAAAGATGATGTAGAAAAGTTTGCCTTTTCGGTTCCCTCTGTTAACAAGGCCGAACCGGCAGAAAGATATCATTGGCTGGTCTTGCCTCAAGGCATGAAAAGTTCTCCTGTCAAGTGCCAGGCATTTGTTGCCTGGGCCTTAGGACCAATTCAAAAGAAATATCCGCAATTGATAATTTATCACTATATGGATGAGATATTAATTGCTGGAAAACATTTGCAAAAAGAAACCATTTTAATAGCGATGACCAGAGAATTAGAAAAGAGGGGGTTAAAAATTGCCCCTGAAAAAATTCAACAGCAATCACCTTGGAAATATTTAGGCTGGATCATCACAGGAAGTAGTGTCAGACCACAAAAACTAGAAATCAAATCAGACATCAAAACGCTCAATGATATCCAGAAGCTGGTTGGCGATATTCAATGGGTAAGAGGTATCTGTGGCATAAAAAATGATGATTTAATTTATCCTGGATTTTTAACTGGGAGAGGATATATGTGTTTGCTCATTGGTGAAGGTCTCTGTTGGATTCCTTCTAGATGGGTAAAAGAGCAGTGCCAAGACTCCTCTGTAAAGACTTTATCATCAAAATAAATTGTTAGAAGCCTCCTATGTTCCCCACACTGTTAATCTCAGACAGAACATGTGGGTAACGTGGGAAAATCAAATGGGAAATAATCCTTTGGTTTATCAATGGCCGTGTCTGGCGACCTTTTTTTGAACATGTTTAATCAGTGTGTTAGAATTTGTCAAAAATAGGTTAAGAGGTTTATAAAAATAAGTTTATATTGAATTTGTAACTGAATGACAGTTATTAGGTAGTGATCACACCCCAGAAAAGAAGTCAAGTAATAATAAGAGGCCATTTTAACACCATAGATGTCAGAACCAGATCCGCATATGTCCTAGGTTGACATATGGGTGGTTCCCATGGTCCTTTAAGGAGGAGGGGACGAGTTTGCCTTTTGGCTTTCCTTCAAGGTGTGGCCGGCCTTGTGGGGGGAGCCCTTGGGAAACAAGCCCAAGTGCCCCACATTGGATAAATGAGTGCCAGGCGTCCTGTTTTGGGGACGGGGGCTGGGGCCACTTGAGGAAAGAGTGGAGTATCTGTCTGTGAGGTGGATGCACTTTGCAGAGTTTTCCTGTTGGGGAAGGACCTCCTGACTCTCCCTGCAACTGGGCCCCAGTCAGGTTTGGCATTTGCAAATGGAGGCTTCATGGGAAAACAATATGGGACTACTTTTATATGATCATCCTATTGACTTGGTTGTCTCCCATTCCTTCTGTGGGAGACTTTGTTTCTTTGTTAATTCCACCTATTATTGAATTCCACCTATTATTGGTCGCTATTTTATTAATGATTGTACTTCGTGTTTTCGAAAAGGCAATAAGCATGATTAAAGATACCATGAAGAACGTATGGCTGGCTCAAGAAGAAAAAGGGGGAATTGTAGGAATGTATTTTAAAAGAGAATAACCATATAGTGAACCAGCCATACGAGATGTTGGCCTAGGTACATAGCTGCATTCTAGAAGTTACTTCAGAGGTAGAAAAAATAAGAAAGAGCAATGACAGCTTGCAGGAGTGAGCAGATAAGAGTGTCCAATTGGACACTGCGTGAGAAGAACTCAAGAACCAACAGGAGCTGAATTGACTTGCATGTTTGCCTTGTGCTAGAGACCTTTAGCAAATTAGATAATGCATGTCCGTGTGTAGGGAAAGAAAACCTGTTTAAAAGGGACAGACAGAATTAACTGAAGATTTAGATAGTGTTAGGAATGCTGTGTAGTAAAATAAGAACCGCTGTTGAAATTTTTCTGTTATTAGCCCTAGGTTAAGGTTGTAAAGATTTTAGATGAAATGCGTCGCATGAATCTGTCTAACCATTCTTTCTCTATTCATAAGCAACTGCAGCAATTAAGAGAGAATATGAAGAAACTCACCCTCATCATTTCCTCATCGTCCCCATCATTTTTTTGGATTGCTCAAAATTAAGAAGGGGCATTTGTTGGGGGGGTTTTAGCAAGCAATGGACATGTGAGCAATCCAACCTTGGAGCCTGACCCGGATACTGAAGCAGGATGGGAAGTTGGGCAAGGAGTGACGGTGTGAATGCATGCTTTAAGGTCGCAAATCAATTTATACCGCACTAGTGCTATTCGCCAATCAGTAGTTAGAAGAGTCTTGTGAATAGTCTTTTGATTTAGTGCTCTGTCTGTATAAACTGGGTTGTAACGCCATTAAAGTGCCTTTCACAAGATTTATTAAGTCTCTATGTGATTGCTTGCCATGACTTCCCGCACATGTCGTCTGCCCTCCCCTCATCAATCCATCTAGTTATGTCCTCATAGAAAGCTATCAGGTCCGTCAAGAATGACTTCCCCTTGGTGAACCCATGCTGACTACTCCTGATAACCCTCTTTTCCTCAATATTCTTTGAGATGGCGCCAAAAACAAGCTGTTCCATCACCTTTCCAGGGATAGAGGTGAGGCTGACGAGCCTGTAGTTACCCCGGTCCTCCTTCTTGCCCTTTTTATAAGTTGGAGTGACGTTGGCCTTCCTTCAGTCCTTAGGCACTGTCTTTCTTGGATATGTATCTCTTTTGCTTTTTCATTATTCGTCAGTGTTTCTCACTCTGGAGTATTACTCTGTGTTCTTTTATAATGAAGTACTGTGTTGCTGTTAGGAGCAGATTCCTTCCCCTTTGTACTGATAAATATACTCATGCTTCATTTAAAATCTGAATCAAAGCACTTGAATTCTTTGTCTCTTGAGAGCTTCTGAATGTTATTGAAGCCAAATAGTCTCCACAGAATGCTTCAAGGAAGTTGAGAAAAGAGAAAGATTGTACAGTGGTTCCTCAGCAATTTTTCTTTCTCTCTTTCACTCCTCTTTCTCTCTCCCTCTCTTTTTTTCTCTTTCACTTTCTCTTTCTCTTTTTCTCTCTCTCCCTTTTTTCCTCTCTCTCCCTTTTTTCCTCTCTCTTTCTCTTTCTCTTTCTCTTTCTCTTTCTCTTTCTCTTTCTCTTTCTCTTTCTCTTTCTCTTTCTCTTTCTCTTTCTCTTTCTCTTTCTCTTTCTCTTTCTCTTTCTCTTTCTTAGGATTCCAGAAAAGATAATTAAAGGGGTGTTTTGGGAGTTTTGCAACCACTATGTGACATCAGAAAAGTAAATTTCACTCTCTTGCAACTTGCTAATATCTGACTGTCAAAGATATTTGGACAACTTTTGTGATTCTTGAAGGCTACTCAGGGGAATGGGTACTTGAATTCAAAGAGCTTACAAGGTTGAGAAGTGGCTCCTTGTGCCATAGCACGTATGATATAACGCAAAGCATTTGCATAATTTGATATATATATGGTTTCTCACTCAGTGAACAGTATCAATGTTGGTAAGCTAGCCAATATATTTGGTTACCCATCTGGAAGGAATCCAACGGAGACCTTCACCTGTGAGCAAACACATATATCCTCTCCCAGTTAGTTTCACTTCAGCTGGTCCTTCCCAAAGTCCTGTGTTGAGATTTTTATACTGCACCAAAATTTTCTGTTGTTCATCTAACCCGGTTTTTAAAACTGCACTATGAATTACCATAGGTGGATCTTTTCTTTCTCCTGTGAGATGCAGGTAATTTAGCACATACACAGCTTTAGCTAATTTTTCTGCTGGGGTACTGGGCTCTCCCCCTTTTTGTTTTTGAAGCAAATCTTTCAGTGTTTGATGGGCTCATTCGACCATTGCTTGTCCTGTGGGGGAGTGAGGAATACCAGTGGTGTGCTGAATACCCCAAGCGAGACAAAATTGTTGAAATCTACGAGAGGTATATGCAGGGCCATTGTCAGTCTTGAGGGATAATGGGACTCCTAAAACTGCAAAACTGGAATATAGTTGTTTTTCAACATGTTTAGCAGTCTCTCCAGTTTGAGCTGTCGCCCACACAGCCATAGAAAATGTGTCAATTACAACATGGACATATTTCAATCTGCCAAACTCTACAATGTGTCACATCCATTTGCCACAGTTGCAAGGGCCGCAGTCCCTTAGGGTTGACCCCGAGGCCAACTCCAAACCCTGTTTTCTGACAGGCTGGACAGGATTTCACAATCCCTTGTGCATCTGTCAAGGGCAAATGAAATTGTCGTGCTAACATTTTTGCTGATTGGTGGAAAAATGCATGGGAATTTTTTGCTTGCTCAAAAATATTTACAGGTGAACCAGTCCAAGCTGGAGCTACCAATTGATCAGCCTTGTTGTTTCCAATGGCCAGTCCTTCAGTCATTAAGTGACTGCGAATATGGGTGATGAAATATGAGTGACGTCTGTCATTTAAGGTCAATAATAATTCTCGCAACAGCTCAGCAAGCAGCTTATTCGAGACCTGTCTTGGTTTGAAAGACAGGTGTCTGCTAAGGAAGGGAGGAGCCCCCCTTGGAACAGAAAAATACAACCCCCTTCCCTCCGAATTATTATAAAATTGAAATTAAGGGGCTTTCAGGCAAAGATATGAGGAAAATGGGAATAACAGTTTTTACTAATGTATACAACAAAACTATAATACAGAGGAACTGGTTACAGGCCTGACAGAGTCAGGGATACAACCTGGCACCCTGCCGGGCAGGGTGCTGGTACCAGTCCGATCCAGTGGCAGGAGCAGTTCTCTCCAAAATGGTCCTGTTAAAGCGGTGGTCCGTAGAAAAAACAAAAAGGTGTGAGCAATCCGTTTTCGGTGGTAGCTGCAGTTCTCTTTTAAATGATCCCGTTGAAGCGGTGATCTTGTAGAAAAAGAAAACTGGTCCTCCTCCGAAAATCCGGCGGCGGTGCAGTCCTTGTCCTTTGGGATCCCCAGCGGGTAAGGCGCCTCGCGCTGCTCCAAACCCCAAATTATCTCCGGCGGGAATGCTTGGCTCCACCCCTCCCCCCCTGGCCGGAGCATCTCACAAAGGGATGGTGAGTCCTGGGGCAAGGCCCTGATGGGCGCATTAACAGAAGAATAGTCCCGGGGGCGGGGGAGCGGCAAGGAACACTGGCGCCAGGCTTCAACGGCTCATGGTAATAGAATACATTGCAACCCAGGACATTATCCACCCCTTATTCTATTACCATTTGCATCATCCCAAATCAATACCTTTCTTAAACTCTACACACACACACATATATATACATACATATACAATGAAACTCTACACTCAGTTCTCACTTAAAATAAGGTCCCCTTGTGGTACACACCGGGTTTCCCCATCTTTCTGCATTACCCACCAAGTATAATCTGGTCCCTGAGCAAAGACAGCCCCACGGATGGGTTTGTCTTTGCCCAAGGCAGAATTAACCCAAACAGTTTTCCCAAGCATACCTCTCATGTGCACCACTGGAACCTTATCCCCGTCTGTTGTTTGTAAGGATTCAGATTGAGCGGGGCCTGCTCGGTTCGTGGAGCCTCGGGTGTTAACTAACCAGGTGGCTTTTGCTAAATGCATCTCCCAGTTTTTGAAAGTTCCTCCACCCAGTGCCTTCAAGGTGGTTTTAAGCAGTCCGTTGCACCGCTCAACTTTCCCAGCTGCTGGTGCATGGTAAGGGATGTGGTACACCCACTCAATGCCATGTTCCCTAGCCCAGGTGTTGACAAGGCTGTTCTTGAAATGAGTCCCGTTGTCGGACTCAATTCTCTCAGGGGTGCCATGCCTCCAAAGGACTTGCTTTTCAAGGCCCAGGATGGTGTTCCGGGCAGTAGCGTGAGGCACAGGGTAGGTCTCCAGCCATCCAGTGGTGGCTTCCACCATTGTGAGCACGTAGCGCTTGCCTTGGCGGGTTTGAGGCAGTGTGATGTAGTCAATCTGCCAGGCCTCCCCATACTTGTATTTGGACCACCGCCCACCATACCACAGGGGCTTCACCCGCTTGGCCTGTTTGATCGCAGCGCACGTCTCACAGTCATGGCTAGCCTGGGAGATACTGTCCATGGTTAGATCCACCCCTCAGTCTCGTGCCCACTTATAGGTGGCATCTCTGCCTTGATGGCCTGAGGCATCATGGGCCCACCGAGCTAAGAACAACTCTCCTTTATGCTGCCAATCCAAATCTATCTGGAACACCTCTATTTTTGCAGCCTGATCTGCCTTCTCGTTGTTGCGATGTTCTTCATTAGCCTGACTCTTGGGGACATGAGCATCTACATGACGGACTTTCACAGGTAGCTCCTTTACCCGAGTGGCAATGTCCTTCCACTCATCAGCAGCCCAGATTGGTTTTCCCCTACACTGCCAGTTGGCCTTTTTCCACCTTTCTAGCCAACCCCACAGGGCATTGGCTACCATCCACGAATCAATGTAGAGGTAGAGCTTTTGCCACTTCTCTCTCCCAGCAATGTCCAGGGCTAATTGGACGGCTTTGAGTTCAGCAAATTGGCTCGATCCACCCTCTCCCTCGGTAGCTTGTACAACTTGTCGTGTGGGGCTCCATACAACGGCTTTCCATTTCCGGCTAGCACCTACAATTCGGCAGGAACCATCGGTGAAGAGGGCATATCGTCTGTCACTCTCTGGTAGCTCGTTATATGGAGGGGCTTCCTCAGCACGTGTCACTTCCTCTTCCTCTTCTTCAGAAGATAATCCAAAAGCCTCACCTTCTGGCCAGTTGGTAATTATTTCCAAGATCCCAGGGCGATTTTGGTTTCCAATACGGGCGCGCTGTGTGATGAGGGCAATCCATTTGCTCCAAGTAGCGTCGGTGGCATGATGTGTGGAGGGAGCCTTTCCCTTGAACATCCACCCCAGCACCGGTAGTCGGGGTGCCAGGAGGAGTTGTGCTTCTGTGCCGATTACTTCTGAGGCAGCTCGAACTCCTTCATAGGCGGCCAAGATTTCTTTCTCTGTCGCAGTGTAGTTGGCTTCAGACCCTCTGTAGCTTCGGCTCCAGAATCCCAGTGGTCGGCCCCGAGTCTCATCAGGCACCTTCTGCCAAAGGCTCCAGGACAGACCCTTGTTCCCGGCTGCAGAGTAGAGCACATTTTTCACCTCTGGTCCTGTCCTGACTGGGCCAAGGGCTACCGCATGAGCGATTTCCTGCTTGATCTGAGTGAAGGCTTGTTGTTGTTCAGGGCCCCAGTGGAAATAGTTCTTCTTGCGGGTAACCAGGTAGAGAGGGCTCACGATCTGGCTGTACTCGGGAATGTGCATTCTGCAAAAGCCTATGACACCCAGGAATTCTTGTGTTTCCTTCTTGGTGGTCGGTGGAGACATCGCAGTGATCTTATTGATGACCTCAGTTGGAATCTGGCGCCGTCCGTCTTGCCACTTTACCCCCAGGAACTGGATCTCTCGGGCAGGTCCCTTGACTTTGCGTTTCTTCGTGGCAAAGCCGGCCTCCAGGAGAATCTGGATGATTTTCTCTCCTTTCTCAAATACTTCCACTGCCGTGTTCCCCCATACAATGATATCATCGATGAACTGCAAATGTTCTGGAGCCTCACCCTTTTCCAGCGCAGTCTGGATCAGCCCATGGCAGATGGTGGAACTGTGCTTCCACCCCTGGGGCAGTCGGTTCCAGGTGTACTGCACGCCCCTCCAGGTGAAGGCAAACTGAGGCCTGCACTCTGGTGACAGAGGAATGGAGAAAAATGCATTAGCAATGTCAATAATGGCATACCACTTTGCTGCTTTGGACTCCAGCTCGTACTGGAGCTCCAGCATGTCCGGCACAGCAGCACTCAATGGTGGAGTGACTTCATTCAAAGCACGATAGTCCACAGTCAATCTCCATTCTCCGTCAGGCTTGCGCACAGGCCAGATGGGGCTGTTGAAGGGTGAGTGGGTCTTGCTGATCACCCCTTGGCCCTCCAGCTCACGGATCATCTTGTGGATGGGGATCACGGCATCTCGATTCGTCCGATACTGCCGGCGGTGTACCGTCGAAGTGGCAATTGGCACCCGTTGCTCTTCCACCTTCAGGAGCCCAACTGCAGAAGGATTTTCTGATAGTCCAGGCAAGGTGTTCAACTGCCTAATGCCTTCTGCTTCCACAGCAGCTATCCCAAAAGCTCACTTAAATCCTTTTGGGTCTTTGTAATAGCCATTTCGGAGAAAGTCTATTCCCAGGATACATGGGGCCTCCGGGCCAGTCACAATAGGATGTTTCTGCCACTCCTTCCCAGTCAGGCTCACCTCAGCTTCCAACAGGGTCAACTGCTGCGACCCCCCTGTCACCCCAGCGATAGACACGGATTCTGCCCCCACATGTCCCGATGGCATTAGGGTACATTGTGCTCCAGTATCAACCAACGCTTCATATCTCTGTGGCTCTGATGTGCCAGGCCATCGGATCCACACTGTCCAAAAGACCTGATTCTCCCGTGCCTCTTCCTGGCTAGAGGCAGGGCCCCTCTAGGCCTGGTTATCATCCATTCCCTGGGCATACCTGCTAGATGTTTCTTCAAGGGGATCCGACATATCATCCTCCCTTCTGTAATACCTGGCAGCTCGGTCACGGGAGGCTGAGGCTACTTTCGCTTTAGTGGAACCCCCTCAGTTAGTGTTTTCCCTTTTGAGCTCACGAACCCGTGCTGCCAGGACAGAAGTGGGTTTCCCATCCCTCCTTCTCATGTCTTCCCCACAGTCACACAGGAAGAACCACAGCTCAGATCATGGGGTGTACCCTCTCTCTCTAGCTGGGGGACGTCGGGCTCTGACTCTGGGGTTTATGACCTGCACTGGTGCCACATGAGAGCTGCTCCTCCTCACCTCCTCCATCACCTCCTCCCTAATCTCTTCTTTGAGGTCCCTAGCCACAGCAGCGACATGAGCTTTCATTGGGCCATTGACTAAACTCTCATAATATCTGAACCTGTTGGCAACAGAACCCACTGTCTCTTGGTTGTCATCAGCATTAATTGTTGCAATGAACGTGGCATACTGCTGTGGCCCCAGCTTTGCCAGGTTCCACAGCATCTGCCCTGTACACTTGACCTTGTCAGGGTCATTATCATGCTGTCCATCCTTCCCAAAGAGTACCTCTAACACTGCCACTTCTCTCAGCTGTTGGATCGCTTCCTCAAGGGTCTTCCATTGCATTCTATGATGGTACTCCTGCATTCTCTCTCTGTGGACAAACCTTTCCCTCACACTCATTAAAAGCCGCTCCCAGAGAGAAAGGGGCCCCGGCTCCCTTACGAATACCTGGTCCACCCCTGAGTCTTGGGCCAAGGATCCCAAATACCTGGCTTCGCCACTATCCAGTTGTACGCCTTTACCCATAAGGTCCCAAACCCAAAGTAACCAGGCTGTATAAGGCTCACGCCCCCGTCGCGCAATGTCTTTTCGCATATTACGGAGACTGTCGAACGACAGGGATTCGATGATAATTTCAGGCTCTGACTCCCCTGCAGGTTGTGAGGGCTCTGGTTCATCACCATCATTAACTGGGCGTACTGATTTGGCCTTGCACTTCCTCCTCTGCACAGGGGCGACTGCCGCTGGCTGTGGCTGTCCTTGTGGTTCAGCTGGACCCTGCACAGTTGTAACATCTGTGGGTTCCACTGCTGTACCATCAGACTCTCCCTCTTCAGGACAAGGTTTCCCACTAGTTTGGGAGGTGTATTCCCTCAGCATCTGGCTCATCTCGCGTATTTCCTTTACCAGTACCCCCACCCAATTTGGCTGGTCCATTTGTGAGGTGGGCTGTTGGGCAATGCCAGGTCGTGGGACAGGGTCAGGCTGTGGGGCAGGATCTCTAGCCTCTGGGGCCGTGTCAGGTTCTGGGTCAGCATTCCTAGTCTCTGGGGTGGGTGCCCAAGTAGTTATCCAAGTCAGTCTCACTTTATCTCTGAAGGCCAAGCAGAGTAGGCCTATTAGCAACACATGGATAGTATCTAGGGGAAATCTAAACCCTTTGAAAGCTGGTGGAGCAGACCCGAAGAACTGGTTGAATGGTTGGGAGAAAACTTCCCCTGGTGTTATTTCCTCACAGAAGGTACCATTTTTAATGTAATCCCAGAAACATACGCTGAGCGTGTGATAGCCCTTTACCATGTGCCCACATTCCACAGGAAACTGAAAAACCATGAATTCCTCACCTTATCAACACATAGTGCAAGCTGGATAGCAGCTACGGTAGCCTTAGTCAGAGGACCCATGTTTAGATAAGAGGCTGCAAAGGGGAAAAGTATAGCCACAACCACGTGCCACCCGAAGCAAGGTAAACTAGATCACATGGTGCTGCCTAACAAAGTTCCCATGTTCAGTGCACAAAAAAATCAGGTTAGCCAGGAACTGTTATTCCCTTTTCACCCTTTTTCCTCAATGCCCTCAAGCCCCACGTTGGGCACCAAAGTGGAAAAATGCATGGGAATTTTTTGCTTGCTCAAAAATATTTACAGGTGGACCAGTCCAAGCTGGAGCTACCAATTGATCAGCCTTATTGTTTCCAATGGCCAATCCTTCAGTCATTAAGTGACTGCGAATATGGGTGATGAAATATGATTGACGTCTGTCATTTAAGGTCAATAATAATTCTCGCAACAGCTCAGCAAGCAGCTTATTCGAGACCTCATGAAGCATAGCCCTTTCAATGCGCCACACCACTCCAACCACATAGAGAGAGTCTGATACAATATTCAGTGGTTGATCACTCCAATGTTGAAATGCCCATATTAGAGCTCGGAGCTCTAATGTCTGCAAGGAGTCTATAGTCCCACCCTGGATGATGTGACTATTCCATTGACCAGGCTCCTCTTCCCAAGTGACTCCTGCCTTTTTAGTTTTCTTTCCTGCATCGGTGAAAACAGTGATACCGTTTATCAGTGTTTCAGGCCGATATGGCTGTTCCTCAAAGGTCTGGTTTTGCAGCATAGGGATCATACGGTGAGCAGGATAAACATTTGTGAGGAGACCCGTGAAATCTGCGCAGGCAATTTGCAAAGCAAGAGAATTTCTAATGAGCCATTCTAAATATTCCTGAACCAATGGCACAATAATTGATTGTGGATCCGCTCCTGCTATTTCCTGAATTCTAGATCGTCCTTTTATAATTAATTAATTGTGCAATTATTTCAATTTGGGTCACAACGGTTATTCTCTGCCTCATTGGAGAAAATATCCACTCTAAAATGCGTAAAGGATTTGGCCCTTCCTGCACCCATTGGATGATGAGGACGAGTGGCCAATCTCTACCTTGTTGTGAATTGACAATCATAAGGACAATAGGATACTGAGGATTAAACCGAGCTGCATGACATCGAGATATTTTTTCACTGATTTTGCTCAATGCACGCTGTTGTTCAGGACCAAGCTCACGTTTCTTGTTAGCTTGAGTAGAGGTGCCTAACAACTGAATTAAAGGTTTTAAATCATCATTTGTTATGCCACAGATACCTCTTACCCATTGAATATCGCCAACCAGCTTCTGGATATCATTGAGCGTTTTGATGTCTGATTTGATTTCTAGTTTTTGTGGTCTGACACTACTTCCTGTGATGATCCAGCCCAAATATTCCCAAGGTGATTGCCGTTGAATTTTTTCAGGGGCAATTTTTAACCCCCTCTTTTCTAATTCTCTGGTCATCGCTATTAAAATGGTTTCTTTTTGCAAATGTTTTCCAGCAATTAATATCTCATCCATATAGTGATAAATTATCAATTGCAGATATTTCTTTTGAATTGGTCCTAAGGCCCAGGCAACAAATGCCTGGCACATGATAGGAGAATTTTTCATGCCTTGAGGCAAGACCAGGCAATGATATCTTTCTGCCGGTTCGGCCTTGTTAACAGAGGGAACCGAAAAGGCAAACTTTTCTACATCATCTTTACACAGTGGAATTGTGAAAAAACAATCTTTCAAGTCAATAATCAGTAAATCCCAATCCTCGGGTAGCATAACAGGAGATGGCAAACCCGGCTGCAAGGATCCCATATTTTCCATGACTGCATTAACTGCCCTTAAGTCATGCAACAATCTCCACTTGCCACCTGTTTTTGGGAATAGTGAAGATTGGTGTGTTCCAAGGGCTGTTTGAAGGAACAATATGTCCTGATACTTGTGGCGATCTTGTTAAGCCTAATCCCCGGTCTCCTTGTTCCGCTATACCCGGTTGAGGAACACAAGATTTAAAAGGAACCAGTTGAGCTATGCGGCTATCTTTTGGAATAAAAACAGGTGGTGTTAACAAATAAACCATTGATTTTACAATCCCTACAAAATCAGCATCAATTACTCCAGGCAAAACAAAAATACCCCATCAAGAGTTTGAAGATCTTCCTAACAATAAGGCACTAAGACCATGACCTAATGGCCCTTGAATATTGCTATCTATTAGATGCACTCCGGTGTCTTGTAGAGTGACGTCTACGGCTGTTCCACGTGCACTCCGGCACTTCCAGCTGTGGCGGAGGGAATGGTATCGAGGCATCCTTTTGCTGTTGGGATGCTGCCCAAGCCCCCTGCATTTGTGTCATTGCGCAAGAGGGCGTGGCGCTCCTGTTCCCGTTTCCCTTACATTTACCATTGCATTCTGATGTGTTATGGCAGTCCTTTTGACAATGAACACACCATTTTGATCGTTTTAAAGCTTTACATTGAATTTTCCAGTGACCTGATTTGCCACAATTAAAACACTTCTTTTCTTTTTTCTCTTTGCCTCCCTTTTTTTGTTTTAACAAGGGGGCAATGACTCCTTTCATAGTAGGAGCGATAGTTCCTTGCAAGGCAGCAGCAACATAGGGCGCATTATTCATTTGCGCGGTGTGTTCAGCCAATTCAATCATATCAGTTACCTCTGAATTTTTTGGTAGCGTCCCTAAGACCCGTTTGGTTTTTTCATTGGCATTATCAAAGGCCAGCATTTTAAACATTTGCTGTTTCATGGCCTCATTAAGATCAGGGTGATTATCAATGGCAGAATATAATTTGTCTACAAACTGTGCATAGCTATCATTTGGCCCTTGCTTGACATGCGTGAACCCATAGGGTTTCCCTGGATCATGCACTGAAAAAATGGCCTGCAGTGCTAGTTGTTGAGATAACTGCAGAGCTTCTGTTGAAAATTGAGACTGCATTTGTACAGAGGCAAAAGGGCCCATACCCAATAGCATTTGGGCCTGAATTCCATATAATGGGTCATTTTGTTGGCGTGGTTTAGCTTGCTCTGCATCACACAATCTCTGCCAAGTTCTTTGGAACATGAGCTGTTGTGATGGAGTAAGCAAAACATTTGCAACCTGTGTACTATGAAATGGAATCAACAAATCAGTGGAGAAAATATAGCGAATTATTTGTTGAGTGAGCTGTGACTGCAACCCATACTGCGCAATGGCAGACCGAGCTTTTTCTAGCATTTTCCAATCAAAAGCCTCCCACTTTTGACCTGTTGGGGATAAAATAACAGGGAAAGCCTGCGGAAGAAAAGACCCATCAACAATTGCATCTTTGATGATTCCTCTCCAGCGCTGAATGGATTCCTGAGAATCTCTGGCTCCGGCGAAGAGATGCTCTGGAGGCGGCAGCGGCGGGGGAGAGGGTTGCAGAGCTGAAGCTTGTGGAGAAACGCCTCCTGGCGTGAAGGGGTTGAAAGGTTTAGATCTGTCCAGTGAAGCAGCAACCGCTGTTTTCTCAACTAGGGTGTGATGTTGTAATTCCAGCTCGCCGAGGCGTGCCATCACATCTCTCATGCATTCGTCCACTGATGGGGAGGGCCGGTCGGGGTTGTCCTCGGGGCTGGTATCGTCACCCGAGGGCGGGGCTGACAGGGCCGGTGTAAAAGGGAGCGGTGGATAAGTACCCGCCCCTGGTCTGCATAATGGACCACCCACTTCTGGTTTTGCCTTTGTTGCTACTTCCGCCTTCGTCTCAGTCGGTTTCAGGCTGAGAATCGAGGCGCTGCCTGGCAGAGCTCCGCCAGGTGAAACAGGGGGCGGCGCAGGCGGCAGCGGCGGCTTTTTAGGGGTGGAATGTTTAACTGGGGAGGTGGAGTCCCGAGGACCTGGAATCGCGAAATTCTGCGCGAAGGGATTAAAAGGAGAAGAAACCGCCATGGGTGCAGGGCAGGCCCCCCCTTTTTTTCCACAGTATTGAACGTTTATAGGCTTCTTTGCCACTCTTTCCTCCGTTGCTAACTTCATCCCACAGACTCGTGCCTATGGCTTCCCAGGCAGACAGCTCAAACGCTGTTTTCACCCCGGATATCAAGTTTCTGTCCCGTGCCCACTGCAGCAGACCCTTCAGGGCTTGTGCGTCCTAAGAAATTCCTCTCACAGAGAGTATATCTTGGAGGAGCTTAACTACCGCTTCCTTCACTTTGGTAAGCGTAAACCCCATCTCCTCCCCGACCGCTCACTAACCTTTTTTAGTGAGATTCAGAACAGGACCAGTTGTCCTTCGGTGCGCACCGTCTCCGTCCGCTGGGCACTGCGGAACGACTGTCGCCGGGGCAGCGACAACTTTCGGTCGGCTTTTCTACCCTCTCCGTCTGCTTCCTTCACGCTGACAGCATCAGCTTCTAGCAGCGGTTCTGAGGGTCCCTGTTCGGGCGCCAATTGCGGGAAATCATGGCAAGCAATCACACAGAGACTTAATAAATCTTGTGAAATGCAGTTTAATGGCGTTACAACCCGGTTTATATAGACAGAGCACTAAGTCACAAGACTCTTCACAAGACTCTTCTAACTACTAATTGGCTAACAGCACTAGCGTGGCATAAATTGATTTGCGACCTTAAAGCATGCATTCACACCGTCACACCTTTCCCGACTTCCCATCCTGCTTCAGCATCCGGGTCAGGCTCGAAGGTTGGATTGCTCACATGACCATTGCTTGCTAAAAACCCCCCAACAATTAAGGGCATTGTCCAAATGCCTCTTAAACACTGACAGGCTTGATGTGGTCTGACACCCCAGGAGGCAGTTTGCCCTCTTGGCTGCCAGGGCACACTGCTAACTCAAATTAAACTTACCGTCAACCAGCACCCCCAGATACTTTTCTGCAGGGCTGCTCTCCAACCACTCCTCTCCCAATTTATACTAGTGTCTGGAATTACTTCATCCCCGGTGTAGAATCCAGTACTTGTTAAATTTCATACAGGCTGATTGGATTTTGTCTCTGGAAACTGGTGAGAAACACAGAGATGAGAACCATATGAATAGAAAACTGACACCAAAACAATTCATCCTCATTTAATTTTTCACCTTTATTGGGGAAAAGATAAGCAGAGAAACAAAAAATACGTTTTCAGCTACAAATTTACACGTCCCAATCAGTGGGAAGTCCCGTTAAATTTCAGGGATTGCTTCTCTTTTCTTTCTCCTGTCAATCAGAAGTGAAAATGAGAGCTAGTAGAGCTGTTCAATACATTCAATTTCTTCAGTCCTAACTAGATGTCTTAGCTAGGCTTGAGTACACTGTGATGCCAGATCATCCCCTGTGGGAGATCAACCTGGACAATCACACAGAGACCAATGTGATCAAGCGAATGCCAGTTTATTAGTACATCAGCTCCAATTTATGCTGTTACAGTGGCTATTAATAGGTTGGTGCACATTTATACTGTAGCTATTAATAGATCAGTTCATGTTTATACCCATAGCTCAGTAGTTTACCTTTAATACTCCTATCATCTTGCAGGCTAATTGAACACATGCTACTTATCCGCTTCTTGTTCATGTTCTCTTATTGTTTCTACCTCTTATCTCTATGCACGTAGCTAGTTCTTGTACTTTCCCACTAGATCGGTCTTGTCCTGCTTCGGTATCCGGGAGTTGTTTGTCTCGCTGCATACTTCCTCAATCGATGTTTGATTCACCCTTGCTCTGCGGCCTGTAGGAATGTATTTAAAAGAAAATGACCTTATAGTGAACCAGCCATACGGGATGTTGGCCTAGGTACGCAGCTGCATTCTAGAAACTACTTCAAAGGAAGAAAAAATAAGAAAAGAGCAATGACAGCTTCCCTAAGGAATGCAGGAGTGAACAGATAAGAGTGACCAATTGGACACTGCGGGAGAAGAACTTAAGAACCAACGGGAACTGAACTAAGCTGTATGTTTACCTTGTGCTAGAGACTTTTAACCAATTAGATAATGCGTGACTGCATCTAGGGAAAGAAAGATTGTATAAAAGGGACAGACAAGGAAAATAAAACGTCTTCAGTTTGATTCACACTGAATGGTGCGGAGTCCAGTTTTTTCGCCTCAAATGGTGACCCTGACGTGATACCGACTTGCGCAGCAAGAGAAGAAGGTACAGGGGAAAAGCCCAGAAGGAGACAGACAGCACGGCAGGGCCGGAGACCGGGCGGATTGGACGGCGATCCGGAGAGGAAAACATACGTTACGACAGGACACCCAGTGAGGTGAGCAGCCGGGAGTGGAGATGGGGCACAAACTATCGAAAGAAGAAAGTACCTTAGTGAAAATTCTCCTACATACACTCTCTAGGAGAGGAGTTAAACTCGACAAGCGTACGCTCCGGAGGCTGTTAATTTGGTGCCGGGAACACGGATTCCCTGCTGAGCCTCAAAATGCCTATAAAAGTGAGATTTGGGAACAAATCGGGAAGTGCCTGTGGGACGCAATCAGTAGAGGAGAAAAAAACTCAGCAGGGTTAGCTTTCACTTGGCGATTGATTCTAACAACTTTACAAGATATGGAGGTTGAGCGGGCAGCAGCGGAGCGGCGCGATCGGCATCCCCCTGCCCGCCCCCCGCCGCCCCCCCGCGCACTCCGGCAGCGGCGGCCGGCAGCGGAGCCGTACCCACCGCAGCGGAGCGGCTCGACCGGCATTCCGCCCCCCCGCCCCTCGCTGCCCCCCTGCGCACTGCGGCAGCCGGCGGCGGGGCCGTACTCAGCGCAGCGGAGCGGCACGATCGGTATTCCCCCGCCACCCGCCCCGAACACTGCGCCAGCGGCCGGAGCGTTCGCGGCTTCAGGGCCCTCGCCACCGGAAGCGTTCCCTGCCGGGATCAGAGTGTTCGACCGAATGCCTGTTCCGTCTCCCCCTATTCCAGCGGCGCCCCCGTTGGCAGAGGTGTCTGGGATGGAAGGAGAGGCAACGGACACAGACGAGCAATGGCCCGAGCCGCCGCCGCCCCACCTACCGCCTGAACCAGACTTTCCTGAACCACCTCACCTGAGTGAATGGACAGACTATCCACCACTACCCCCTTCTACCCCACCCACGCCCACCTCCCCTGTAGGAATCGACGGAGGGAGACTGCACTCTCATATGAGGTCGGCAGAACTCAATTTATTGCGCAGATACATTTACTTATATATCATTCTTCTGTCAAATCACCACGACTAAGCATATCTTATTATCTTTTTCTTAGGTTTTCATTAGACCACTTCTACATCAATCATTAACTTTTAACCTATGCTTCAGCCTCTAATTATCATATTCTCCTCCTTGCCTGTTAGTTCCCTATCTTATGTAACTTAGTTTCTTGTACTACTCTGCAAGGACAGTACGTCCTTGAGGCCTAATCTTGGCTGCTAGCGCCTGCACAGTAGCCTGTTCGTGCACCTGCTCTAACACTCCATGTCCGTTATTCACAAGCCAAACTCCCACACTCCCCCGCCAAGCCGCCTGATCTTAGCAGCGAACCGCCCGTTTGGGCGCAAAAACTGTTGAAAAAGATGGAAAAGTTAGAAGCGGACATCCACAAGCGAGAGACACTGAAGGAGGAGGAGAAGAAAATCATTGCAAGATTTCAAAAGGACCGTGGTTGGGGGGTGGACAAGCTGGGACAAGAGATGGAGTGGGGGGCGGAGGCGGGAAATGCAGGGAAAGAATTTGATCCGGCTCAAAGATGGAGAGGAGTTATTCAAAATGCATTAATCGAAGGGGAATTCCTTCCAGCTGCATTCCCGGTAATGCTGGGGGGGACATCGGAAGGTTCTAGAAACCCGAATCACTGGGTGGGCTTCCCATGGGAGTTAATTAAGGAAGCCCGTAAGTCAGTACAACAGAACGGTCTACAATCACCGTACACTCAATCGTTTATTCATAACATTTTCATGACTAACCTTATGACTCCTTTTGACAGTAGGGTACTTATGTCAATGATACTGACACCAATGCAGGAAGTTCTGTGGCGTTCTCGGTGGCAGGATGCAGTAGCATCTGCCGCAATAACAAACTTAGATCATCCGGATGGTGACCCACTACACTTAGCGACTATTGATATGCTTACGGGTCAGGGAGATTTTGCCGATGCCCAGCGCCAAGCTCGATTAGATCCCGCTATACTGCGGCAATCCGCTGAACTGGCAAGAGAGGCACTTAGGACTCTCCCTGAGGATGGAAAACCAACACCCCCATATACCTCAGTAAAACAGGGTGCAAATGAACCATATATGCAATTTCTAGATCGGTTGCAAAATGCGCTTGATAGGGCACCTTTATCTGATCCTGTGCGAGAAGCATTACTCTTATGTTTAGCTGTTGAAAATTCTAACCCAACCTGCAAGCATATTTTACAGAGTCTGCCTAGAAACTCCAGTATTGCTGAAATGATGGATGCTTGTTCGCGGGTAGGAACACCTGAAGAACATGCTGGTTTCATGGCCTCAGCTTTTGCTGCGGCTATCCGACCCTTGGTACAACAAGGTAACCGTAATCGAGGCCCAAAATGTCATAACTGTGGAAGGTATGGGCACATTAAGGTACAATGTAAAGCTCCAAAAAACAAAAACACAGAGGAAGGCTTTGATGGTGTCTATAATCACTGTCAGAACTATGGGCACCATGCTAGTAAATATCGCTCCAAAAGGAGAAACAATAGGATAGCGAATGCTCGCAGGCCAGGCGCGATGACACAAAATCGGTCTCAGGCTGCTTGGATGGCGTCGCCACCGCCACAGCAGGGAGTGCCCGAGTGGATGTGAAAACAACAATAGAAACAACATTGACTGATTCACAGGTACAATGTATCCCAACTAATATGAGTGGTCCGCTAGGACATGAGTTAAGTGCCCTGTTGTTAGGGCATTCATCTACAACCCAAAAAGGTCTTTTTGTGTTACCTGCAGTAATTGATTCTGGTTTTACAGGCAATATCTCTATAATGGTATGGACGCCATCGCCCCCTGTACACATACCGACAGGAGCAAAAATTGGACAACTCGTGCCATTCAAAACAGCAGTGCCTGTGGCTGGTAATCGCATAAGAGGAGCAGAAGGATTTGGCTCTACAGGTCAAGCAGAAATTTATTTGGCAATGGATATTGGTAAATCAAAACCAACACAGCAGGTAACACTAAAAGAACCAGGGGGCAGTACCTGTGTAATCACTATGTTGCTTGATACTGGGGCTGATGTCACTATCGTCAGTCCAGATGCATGGCCAACATCGTGGCCACTTGAAGTACCTGCGTCGTCAGTCATGGCAGTGGGAGGTATACAGTCTACCAGAATTAGCATGCACTTGTTTCAATGTACCTTGCGGAATGGGAGTGTATGTACAGTGCGGCCATATGTGATGAATGCCCCCATATGCCTATTGGGATGTGATGCACTAAGTCAAATAGGGGCGCGATTGGTTACGAGCAATGAGGGTTTTTAATTCCAAAAAACTGGGACATATTAATTATTGATTTGAAAGATTGCTTTTTTACCGTTCCGCTGCACCCAAATGATTATCAAAAATTTGCCTTTTCAGTACCGTCAGTAAACAAATGTGAACCCATGAAAAGATATCACTGGGTAGCATTACCACAAGGAATGAAAAATTCACCCACAATGTGTCAATTGTATGTGGCCTGGGCACTTGCTCCTATACGAAAAGCATATCCGAAACTACTCCTATATCATTATATGGATGATATTCTGATAGCAGGGGAGCGGCTGAACAGGGAGCAATTAATAGTTGAGCTGGAACAAGCGCTAAAATTTGGGGGACTGCAAATAGCTCCTGAAAAGGTACAAAAAACAGAGGTATGGAGGTACCTTGGCTGGGAAATTACCAAGGCAACCATTAGACCCAAAAAATTAGAAATTCTAACAGAAGTATGTACCCTAAATGATGTCCAGAAATTGTTAGGAGATCTTAAGTGGGTAAGGACAGTATGTGGCCTTACCAATGCAGAGCTAGCGCCGCTAATGAAACTGTTGAAAGGAGGAGGTGGTGCTGAGGCACCTCGGACAGTAACAGAAGAAGCAAAGCAAGCTCTAAATCACATAAGCACTAAGATTGTCACAGCTTACAGGCATTGCTGGAACCTGGAGTACGGGATAGGGCTATGGATTATTAGTCCTGAACTACATACTTTTGCTTTGATAATGCAGTGGATTACAGGGAAGGACCCACTGCACATTTTGGAATGGGTGTTTTTGTCACTGCAGCCAAAACGCACAATCACTACGCGAGTAGAAGCTTTTGCACAGTTAGTAATGAAAGGTAGGCATACAGTTGTAGAAATAGCTGGCTTTGAACTGACTTTTATAGTAATACCTTTAGTAGCTGAATATTTACAGTGGTCATTGCGTCACTTAGTACGTTACAGGTACTCCACATTCTCCAACGGGTCAAGCTAGTGTAGAATGGATGAACCAGACCACTCAAGTGCCTGCTTCAAAAACAAAAAGGGGGAGAAATAGGACTGCCACCTGCAGATAGATTGAATAAGGTTATACATGTATTGAACTTTTTACGTCTGCCACAGGATAGTCTAGTACCACCAGTCGTGAAGCATGAAGCAGGATTGAAAGGGGAGTTGGACAAGATAAAACAAGGACAGTGTAAAGTTATGGTTAAAAATGGAGTGACAGGAGCTTGGGAAGGACCGGCACAGCTAATAACCTGGGGAAGGGGATATGTATGTGTCGTTACAGATCATGGATCCAAATGGATACCGGCAAAGTGGGTGAAACCATGGCTGTCAGAACCAGATTCGCAGATGTCCTAGGCTGACATATGGATAGTTCCCATGGTCCTCTGAAAGGAGGGGATGAGTTTGCCTTTTGGCTTTCCTTCAGGGTGCAGCCGGCCTTGTGGTGGGAGCCCTTGGGTAAACAAGCCCCAAATGCCCCAAATTGGATGAGTGCCAGGTGTCGTGTTTTGGGAACGAGGACTGGGGCCACTTGCAGGGAGAGTGGAGTGTCTGTCTGTGAGGTGGACGCACTTTGCAGAGTTTTCCTGTTGGGGAAGGACCTCCTGACTCTCCCTGCAACTGGGCCCCGGTCAGGTTTGGCACTTGCAAATGGAGGCTTCATGGGGAAACAATTGAGGACTACTTCTGTATGATCAGTCTATTGACTTGGTTATCTCCCATCTCTTCTGTGAGAGACTTTGTTTCTTTGTTAATTCCACCTATTATTGAATTCCACCTATTATTGGTCACTATTGTATTAATGATTGTACCTTCTGTTTTCAAAAAGGTAACAAGCATGATTACATATACCATGAAGAACGTATGGCTGGCTCAAGAAGAAAAAGGGGGAATTGTAGGAATGTATTTAAAAGAAAATGACCTTATAGTGAACCAGCCATACGGGATGTTGGCCTAGGTACGCAGCTGCATTCTAGAAACTACTTCAAAGGAAGAAAAAATAAGAAAAGAGCAATGACAGCTTCCCTAAGGAATGCAGGAGTGAGCAGATAAGGGTGACCAATTGGACACTGCAGGAGAAGAACTTAAGAACCAACGGGAACTGAACTAAGCTGTATGTTTACCTTGTGCTAGAGACTTTTAACCAATTAAATGATGCGTGACCGGGTCTAGGGAAAGTAAGATTGTATAAAAGGGACAGACAAGGAAAATAAAACGTCTTCAGTTTGATTCACACTGAATGGTGTGGAGTCCAGTTTTTTCTCCTCAGCGGCCCATATATCTTTAGTAAAAGCTGGATTGCTCACACGTCCATTGCTCGCTAGAAAACCCTCTACAATCCCCAAAGCAAGCACAGGAGAATTCCAAATCTACTCCCTTGTGCAGACAAGCCCAACTAACTCAGCCTGGCTGAACAGACTGTATGTTCACCTCACACTAAGTTCTGAAATGAAGACCTCAAAAAAGATCAGAGGAGTCCAAGTCTAGATAGCCTGGTTACAAAGTCTTTTGGTTATAAAATGGCCTAAAATTCAAATAACAGAAGTGAGTGTTCTGTTTTAATAACTCATTCCCCTTATTTAATGTTCAAGACATCATAAAATATTAACAGCATAAAGTAATTTAATATAACATTAATGAGAATATAGCACTAAATAGTTAACAATAACAATAATGATAATCAAGCTGGGAGAATTCTAATTTGCTCCATTGAAGTATGATGATCTTAGAGGTCTCTTCCAACTAAGGCTGTTCTGTGTTTCTGAAGTTCATTGACTTCTAGACAAGATTCCAAAAAGATATATTGAAGTGTTTGGGTTAACACTACCCGTAGAAAATCACATTTGGTGGGATATCCTGGGTTCCCAGGAATAGAACCATGGGCCAGCCACGGCAGGCCGGCCATGAGTATCCCCGAGTCAGCTGGGAGTTTCAGTCAGAGCAGCTGACCCAATCTGACTCACAGGTGTATCCCATACCACTGACATCAAGCTCATTATAAAAGGAAGGCATTTATTCTGGGTGGGGAGCTCTTTTTTTCCTGGGGTGTCTGCTCCTTGGTCTTATGTTTCTGCTGATCCCGAGGACCAGGCTGAGTATAACCTTGTGCACTTTATTTTGGTGGTTGTATTAGTTTTGTTATTTCATTAAGTCTGTTTCTATTTCAACCCATGGGGTTTCTCTCTTTTTTTTTTTTTTCTTTCTGATTCCCCTTCTCAGCTGGGGAGGGGTCATTGGGTGGTAGAACAACTGCTGCAGTTTAGCCCTAAGTACAGGCTAAATGTAGATATGGGAGAAAATAGAAGTAATTGCTATTTAAATGAGAAAAAGAAGCTAAACTATAAGTTAAGTGTAAATGAGTTTCATTTTGCATATGCTATAATAACAGAGAAATTGAGTCTAAATCTAGGAAACTTTGAAATATTATGTGGTGCAACTGCTGTGGCCAGCAAATCTCTGATGGGAAGCCAGAACTTTTCACTATTTAATCCCCCTCCCACAGCCAGCCTCTGGGCAGCAAGTGGAAGGAGCCAGAAGCTGGTCTGTCATTCTGTAAGGGTGCCCATCCCAGTTGTGAGCCCAAGGCAAGTGTCTGCAGTCAGTCCAGAAATGGGTATCGGTATCATGTGATGTTCTTATCACAAGGGTGGTAGTAACTCCTGCTACTGGTGTACTGGAGGTTTTATGCATGGGGTGAGAGTGCTGTGGTCAAGTAGGTGTCAAAAGCAGAGCTGAAGTGAAATGTATAAAGCTTGAACCCTGTTTTCTGCCCAGGAATGAATTTCATTCTCCACCTGCATCTGAGCAGGTAAGCTTCACAGATATATCAGATGTGAATTTGTGTGAGAAGTCTCAGTTATTGGGGATGCTGTGGATGGAAATAACAAAATCAAGCCAGACTATAATAGGGTGCAGATATGATCAAAACAAATCCACCTGAAATAAGGTGGGTATTTAAAAGATCATTTGCCTGTTTCTAGTCAGTCTCTCATGTCTATAATAGCCTACAGATTATTCAGATTTTCCTTCCTTGAACCCATCACACCCTTAAAATGACAGCTGAATTGGGCCAGTGTCAGCCTTGTAATGTAGTATATAAATTATCTGATACAAAAGAAATCCTACAGTAGTTTTGAACAGTAAAGACAAGCTCATCAAGGATAATGGTGCCATACATCTGAGTCCCACAGCACAGGCAATGATTCCTAGTGGTGGTGGCGGCTTCAAAGTAGAAAATAAAGTAGACCCAACCAGGACTCCAGCTGCTTCGTAATAATTATGTTGCCTATTTCTCCTCAGTTATTCAATGAAAAACTACATACTCGGGCATATTTATTTTGCCACACTTCTCTCATTCCTAATTGTACTCTCTGGAGCTGGTTATTAATTTGAGGAAGAAAGAATTATCTGGCATTGTAGGGGTCCTGCAATTTTTTTGAAACTCAATTTTATTAGAAAACAATACAGTTAAACTGAGGATCTGTGGGAGTTTGGCTTGTGAGTAATGGACATGGAGTGTTAGAGCAGGTGCACGAACAGGCTACTGTGCAGGCGCTAGCAGCCAAGATTAGGCCTCAAGAACATACTGTCCTTGCAGAGTAGTACAAGAAACTAAGTTACATAAGATAGGGAACTAACAGGCAAGGCGGAGAATATGATAATTAGAAGCTGAAGCACAGGTTAAAAGTTAATGATTGATGTAGAAGTGGTCTAATGAAAACCTAAGAAAAAGATAATAAGATATGCTTAGTCGTGATGATTTGACAAAAGAATGATATATAAGTGAATGTATCTGTGCAATAAAACGAGCTTTCCGGATAACTCACATTGAGTCGTTCCTGATTTCTCCAGTCCCGTCTCCGCAAGGATCCTGAGGAAAAAAAAGAAAAAAACAAAACACAAAACCCCCAAAAATCCCCAAGCAGAGATAATTATTGCCAGCAGTGCTATGTCTTTACCATTTCAATAGTTTGGAGTAACTGAGAGAAGAGATGGAGCTATGTAAAAATAACAGGAAAGACCTGGAATCAGAGACTTTAATTGAACAGCAATTGGCAAAGTGGCTAAACTGTCTCCTTGTGGTAACACACTAACAAAGCAGCAACAGGGCTTTTCTGTCCAACAGATGGTAGATTTGCATCCAGGCATGAGCAGATTACATCACCCATCTCAAACATGGGGATTGTACCGTTGCTGTCCTCACTGAGATGTGTGACTGCTTGAAGCAAGTTTCCATGTTAAACAACAGTTCTCTACCCCACAGGGCATGAATTCTGCAGGATTTTCCTGGATGTTTACAAAGGGCTCTATAAACTGTGTCATCCATATATTTGCTTTTAATCCATCAAAGTCAGTATTCAATTCTGACTCTGCAGTGCTGTGTTATTGTAGAAGAAGAGAGCCTGCCTGCTGTAGAGAACAAAACTGAAGGTCAACAAAGGGCAGTTTAGGAAGCTCAGCCACAAATGGGAAGCCACGTGGACTCTTTGCAAAGCAAACCTTGGTATAACTAAATTAACAGCATCTTCCATGCACGTGGCATACTGCCTGTGTATTTCATTCAATGAAAAAGTCAACTATTCTGAAATGGAATTTTTTCTTTGACTAGTAATTTTCCTTCAGTGACTCTTTCATACCAACCCCTTACCTGTGTATCCCAGAGGCTTTTGAGGGTTGGATAACAGGGTCAACAAGAATAATCAGCCCAGTGCTGGCCTCTTCCTTTAACTACCAGTTATCATGTGGAATATGTCCGGGCTGAATCCTTAGGAAATTCAGAGACACACGACCGTCTTCAAACTTGTTGAAACTGTGCATGTAAGTCAGAATTTAGGCCCCTGACTCCAGTATATTCCTTTGAAAATATTTTCCCTATCTAAATGTACCAGCTTACATAAAATTCCATAGACTTTCTGACACCTCCCTTTGGTGTCCATCTCTGAGGGCTTTCAACTGATATTTATGTGGCTAGATTGTACATGTAGACATAAGCCAAATCCTGTATTTGGGGTGCCTTCACAGGCATCAAAACAGGTAGTATCCATAATTTACTTTGATTTCCCAGAGTGGTAATAAGCAGTTTTCTGCTAGGAGAAGAAAACAACACTTTTCTGGGTTGCCCTGATAGGCTTGCTGAGAAAAGGTGAACTGGTTTACTCCCTCAGTCTACATGGCCACTGGTGCCGAGGAAGGAACAAAGACATGATCAGAAGCCATCCCTCATTTCCCGATAACTCACCTAAGGCTTGATGACTTTTATTCTTTTCTGTGGATAAGTAGTCCAAGCCACTAGCTGTTCATTATTCATTTTGACTTATAGCACTACAAAAAAATAATAAAGTACCAGTGGTATGATTTAGAAATATTTTTATTGGCACAGTATAGAAACATATCAGGAGCTACATCTCATTCCCACAGTCATGGCTAAAGATGAATACAAGCAACAGTTGCTGTCTCTCTCTACCTCAAACACTCATGAGAATGGAAGAGATTTACTACTTGCTCTCAAAGTCAACAATTCTGGTTATTTTCCGATCACATTGGCAAGAATTCAGAAATAGGTGCTCACAGAGAATAGGTTTTGAAAAATAAAGTTCAGCAAGGTGCAGGGTGAAGTTTAACTAAAGCTTTTTAATTATCATAATGAAATAATAGTTATACTCTTGGGCTTTCTCCCTGTAGCTGTATTTGCATACAGTACCAGATATTTTTTTGCAGCTTCTGAATTGTCAAATGTCTACTAATTACTTGATTTTTGCAGAGAATCTGTGTACACTGTTCAAATAGACTTGTGGGTATTCATTGCCTTTACAAATCCAGACAGATGTTTCAAAAGATCAGACAGCTATGTCTAATGGTAGCTGAAACACTGATATACATAAACTCGAGACTATATTAATATTTTGTAACTCTGGTTTGGGGGACACATCTAGAAAAATAGTGCCATCCAGTTTGAAATGAAAAACACATTGCATTTCTTTATCATTAATAAGAAATGTAATGTAATTTTTAAAATGTTCAAATACTGATTTAAGCAATTCTAGTGCAAAACCTCCTGAAGCTAGAGGACATTGTTTTAATTTACATGCAGGTCCATTTTCATCACTGGCAATGTCAGGTGGGCATGGATTGTACTTACATACTCTTTAAAGATGACATGACATGCTGAAGCTCTGCAAGTGGATGCGGGAAGTCATGGCAAGCAATCACATAGAGACTTAATAAATCTCGTGAAAGGCAGTTTAATGGCGTTACAACCCGGTTTATATAGACAGAGCACTAAGTCACAAGACTCTTCACGAGACTCTTCTAGCTACTAATTGGCTAACAGCACTATCGTGGCATAAATTGATTTGTGACTTTAAAGCATGCATTCACACCGTCACACCTTTCCCAGCTTCCCATCCTGCTTCAGCATCCGGGTCAGGCTCGAAGGTTGGATTGCTCACATGACCATTGCTTGCTAAAAACCCCCCAACAAATCCCCCTTCTTAATTTTGAGCAATCCAAACCCAATGATGGGAACAACGAGGAAATGATGATGGTGAGGTTCTTCATAATCTTTCTTAACTGCTATAGTTGCTTATGAATAGAGAAAGAGTGATTAAACAAATTCATACAACTTATTTCATCTAAATCTTATAACCTTAACCTAGGCTAATAACAGAGAAATTTTTAACAGCAATTCTTATTTTACCACACAGCATGCATAACATTATCTAAATATTCAGTTAATTCTAACTATCCCTTTTTAAACAGGTTTTCTATCCCTACGCGCGGCCACGCGTTATCTAATTTGATAAAAGTCTCTAGCACGAGGCAAACATGCAAGTCAGTTCAGCTCTCGCTGTTTCTTGAGTTCTTCTCACGCAGCGTCCAATTGGTCACTCTTATCTGTTCGCTCCTGCAAGCTGTCACTGTTCTTTCTCATTTTTTCTTCCTCTGAAGTAACTTCTAGAATGCGGCTACGTGCCTAGGCCAACTTCTCGTATGGCTGGTTCACTATATGGTTATTCTCTTTTAAAATACATTCCTACAATTCCCCCTTTTTCTTCTTGAGCCAGCCATACGGTCTTCATGGTGTATGTAATCATGCTTGTTACCTTTTCGAAAACATAAAGTACAATCATTAATACAATAGCGAACCAATAATAGGTGGAATTCAATGATAGGTGAAATTAACAAAGAAACAAAGTCTCTCACAGAAGGAATGGGAGACAACCACGTCAATAGGCTGATTATATTGAAGTAGTCCCATATGGTTTTCCCATGAAGCCCCCGTTTGCAAATGCCAAACCTGAGCGGGCCCAGTTGCATGGAGGGTCAGGAGGTCCTTCCCCAACAGGAAATTTCTGCAAGGTGCGTCCACCTCACAGACAGACACTGCACCCTTCCGCAAGTGGCCCCAGCCCCTGTCCCCAAAACAGGACACCTGGCACTCATTTATCCAATGTGGGGCACCTGGGGCTTGTTTACCCAAGGGCTCCTCCGCACAAGGCCGGCCGCACCTTGAAGGAAAGCCAAAAGGCAAACTTGTCCCCTCGTCCTTAAAGGACCATGGGAACCACCCATATGACAACCTAGGACATCTGCGGATCTGGCTCTGACATCAATGGTGTTAAAATAGCCTCTTATTATTACTTGACTTCTTATCTGGGGTGGGATCATTACCTAATAACTATCATTCAGTAACAAATTCAATATAAACTTATTTTATCTAAACCTCTTAGCCTATTTTAACAGATTCTAAGACTCTAATTAAACATGTTCAAAAAGGAAAGTCGCCAGACGCGGCCATTGATAAACAAAAAGATTATTTCCCAATTCGATTTGCCCACGTCACCTACGTGTTCTGTCTGAGATTAATAGTGTGGGGCTTCTAACAATTTATTTTGATGATACAGCCTTTACAGATGAGTCTTGGCACTGCGGCTCCTTCCATGGTTTTACCCATCTAGAAGGAATCCAACGGAGACCTTCACCTGTGAGCAAACACATATATCCTCTTCCAGTTAGTTTCACTTCAGCTGGTCCTTCCCAAAGTCCTGTGTTGAGATTTTTATACTGCACCAGAATTTTCTGTTGTTCATCTAACCCGGTTTTTAAAACTGCACTATGAATTACCATAGGTGGATCTTTTCTTTCTCCTGTGAGACGCAGGTAATTTAGCACATACACAGCTTTAGCTAATCTTTCTGCTGGGGTACTGGGTTCTCCCCCTTTTTGTTTTTGAAGCAAATCTTTCAGAGTTTGATGGGCTCGTTCGACCATCGCTTGACCTGTGGGGGAGTGAGGAATACCAGTGGTGTGCTGAATACCCCAAGCGAGACAAAATTGTTGAAATCTACGAGAGGTATATGCAGGGCCATTGTCAGTTTTGAGGGATAATGGGACTCCTAAAACTGCAAAACTGGAATATAGATGTTTTTCAACATGCTTAGCAGTCTCTCCAGTTTGAGCTGTTGCCCATACAGCCATAGAAAATGTATCAATTACAACATGGACATATTTCAATCTGCCAAACTCTACAATGTGTGTCACATCCATTTGCCACAATTGCAAGGGCCGTAGTCCTTTAAGGTTGACCCCGAGGCCAACTCCAAACCCTATTTTTTGACAAGCTGGACAGGACTTCACGATCCCTTGTGCATCTGTCAAGGGCAAATGAAATTGTCGTGCTAACATTTTTGCTGATTGGTGGAAAAATGCATGGGAATTTTTTGCTTGCTCAAAAATATTTACAGGTGGACCAGTCCAAGCTGGAGCTACCAATTGATCAGCCTTGTTGTTTCCAATGGCCAATCCTTCAGTCATTAAGTGACTGCGAATATGGGTGATGAAATATGAGTGACGTCTGTCATTTAAGGTCAATAACAATTCTCGCAACAGCTCAGCAAGCAGCTTATTCGAGACCTCACGAAGCATAGCCCTTTCAATGCGCCACACTACTCCAACCACATAGAGAGAGTCTGATACAATATTCAGTGGTTGATCATTCCAATGTTGAAATGCCCATATTACAGCTCGGAGTTCTAACGTCTGCAAGGAGTCTATAGTCCCTCCCTGGATGATGTGACTATCCCATTGACCAGGCTCCTTTTCCCAGGTGACTCCTGCCTTTTTAGTTTTCTTTCCTGCATCAGTGAAAACAGTGATACCGTTTACCGGTGTTTCAGACCGATACGGCTGTTCCTCAAAGGTCTGGTTTTGCAGCATAGGGATCATGCGGTGAGCAGGATAAACATTTGTGAGGAGACCCGTGAAATCTGCGCAGGCAATTTGCAAAGGAAGAGAATTTCTAATGAGCCATTCTAAATATTCCTGAACCAATGGCACAATAATTGATTGTGGATCTGCTCCTGCTATTTCCTGAATTCTAGATCGTCCTTTCATAATTAATTGCGCAAGTAGTTCAATTCGGGTCACAACGGTTTTTCTCTGTCTCATTGGAGAAAATATCCACTCTAAAATGCGTAAAGGATTTGGCCCTTCCTGCACCCATTGGATGATGAGGGCAAGTGGCCAATCTCTACCTTGTTGTGAATTGACAATCATAAGGATAATAGGATACTGAGGATTAAACCGAGCTGCATGACATTGGGATATTTTTTCACTGATTGTGCTCAATGCACACTGCTGTTCAGGACCAAGCTCACGTTTCTTGTTAGCTTGAGTAGAGGTGCCTAAGAACTGAATTAAAGGTTTTAAATCATCATTTGTTATGCCACAGATACCTCTTACCCATTGAATATCGCCAACCAGCTTCTGGATATCATTGAGCGTTTTGATGTCTGATTTGATTTCTAGTTTTTGTGGTCTGACACTACTTCCTGTGATGATCCAGCCCAAATATTTCCAAGGTGATTGCTGTTGAAATTTTTCAGGGGCAATTTTTAACCCCCTCTTCTCCAATTCTCTGGTCATCGCTATTAAAATGGTTTCTTTTTGCAAATGTTTCCCAGCAATTAATATATCATCCATGTAGTGATAAATGATCAATTGTGGATATTTCTTTTGAATTGGTCCTAAGGCCCAGGCAACAAATGCCTGGCACATGATAGGTGAATTTTTCATGCCTTGAGGCAAGACCAGCCAATGATATCTTTCTGCCGGTTCGGCCTTGTTAACAGAGGGAACCGAAAAGGCAAACTTTTCTACATCATCTTTACACAGTGGAATTGTGAAGAAACAATCTTTCAAGTCAATAATCAGTAAATCCCAATCCTCGGGTAGCATAACAGGTGATGGCAAACACGGCTGCAAGGATCCCATATTCTCCATAACTGCATTAACTGCCCGTAAATCATGCAACAATCTCCATTTCCCACCTTTTTTGGGAATAGTAAAAATCGGTGTGTTCCAGGGGCTGTTTGAAGGAACAATATGTCCTGCTTTTAATTGCTCCTCTACTAGTTCTCTGACTTTTAGCAGCCTTTCGTGTGTAAGCGGCCACTGATCTATCCATACTGGTTCTTCTGTTTTCCATTTCAATTTCAGGATTGGCTGCTCAGCAGCGGCCGCCACTAAATAGGCTGAGTTACAATTTGAGCTCCCATTTGACTTAGTAAGTCTCTGCCAATTAGTGTAATAGGCACATTCATGATGTAGGGTCTGGTAGTAACTATTACACCGTCAGGAAACTGAAATGCAATCACCTCTTTGCTAATTTGGGTTGACTGTGTTCCGCCAATCCCATAAATACTGGATGGAGCAAAAACTGTAGGCCATGTATCAGGCCACTGTAATGTTGAGATGATTGTCACATCAGCCCCTGTGTCGATGAGCATTTTTGCCTGTTTTTTCTGGCCATTTTTTGCTATCATGATTATCACACATTCAGGTTTTGCTTTTGCTATGTCTAAAGACAAGTATACTTGCGGCGATCCTGTTGAGCCGAATCCCCCGTCTCCTCGTTCTGCTATACCCGGTCGAGGAACACAAGATTTAAAAGGAACCAGTTGAGCTATGCGGCTACCTTTTGGAATGAAAACAGGTGGTGTTAATGAGTAAACCATTATTTTTACAATCCCTACAAAGTCAGCATCAATTACTCCAGGCAAAACAAAAATACCCCGTCTAGAGGTGGAAGATCTCCCTAACAATAAGGCACTAAGACCATGACCTAATGGACCTTGAATATTGCTATCTATTAGATGCACTCCGGTGTCTTGTAGAGTGACGTCTACAGCTGATTCCACGTCCACTCCGGCACTTCCTGCCGTGGCGGAGGGAATGGTGTCGAGGCATCCCTTTGCTGTTGGGATGCTGCCCAAGCCCCCTGAATTTGTGTCGTCGCGCAAGAGGGCGAGGCGCTCTTGTTCCAGTTTCCCTTACGTTTAGTATTGCATTTTGATGTGTCATGAGTATTCTTTTGACAATGAACACACCATTTTGATTGTTTTGAAGCTTTACATTGACTTTTCCAGTGACCTAGTTTGCCGCAATTAAAACACCTCTTTTCTTTATTTTCTTTGCCCCTTTTTTGTTTTAACAAGGGTGCAATGGCTCCTTTCATGGCAGCAGCAACATAGGTCGCATTGTTCATCTGTGTGGTGCGTTCAGCCAATTCAATCATATCAGCTACCTCTGAATTTTTAGGTAGTGTCCCTAAGACTCGTTTGGTTTTTTCATTGGCATTATCAAAGGCCAGCATTTTGAACATTTGCTCTTTCATGGCCTCATTCAGATCAGGGTGACTCTCAATGGCAGAATATAATTTGTCTACAAACTGTGTATAGCTCTCATTTGGCCCTTGCTTGACATGCGTGAACCCATAGGGCTTCCCTGGCTCATGCACTGAAAAAATGGCCTGCAGTGCTAGTTGTTGAGATAACTGCAGAGCTTCTGTTGAAAATTGAGATTGCATTTGTACAGAGGCAAAAGGGCCCATACCCAATAGCATTTGGGCCTGAATTCCATATAATGGGTCAGTTTGTTGGCGTGGTTTAGCTTGCTCCGCATCACACAATCTCTGCCAAGTTCTTTGGAACATGAGCTGTTGTGATGGAGTAAGCAAAACATTTGCAACCTGTGTACTATCAGCTGGAATCAACAAATCAGAAGTGAAAATATAGCGAATTATTTGTTGAGTGAGTTGTGACTGCAACCCATACTGCGCAATGGCAGACCGAGCTTTCTCTAGCATTTTCCAATCAAAAGACTCCCACTTTTGACCTGTTGGGGATAAAATAACAGGAAAAGCCTGTGGAAGAAAAGACCCCTCAACAATTGCATCTTTGATGATTCCTCTCCAGCGCTGAGTGGATTCCTGAGGATCTCTGGCTCCGGCGAAGAGATGCTCTGGAGGCGGCAGCGGCGGGGCAGGCGGTTGCAGAGCTGAGGCTTGTGGAGAAACGCCTTCTGGCGTGAAGGGGTTAAAAGTTTTAGATCTGTCCAGTGAAGCAGCAACCGCTGTTTTTTCAGCTAGGGTGTGATGCTGTAATTCTAGCTCGCTGAGGCGTGCCATCACATCTTTCATGCATTCGTCCACTGATGGGGAGGGCCGGTCGGGGTTGTCCTCGGGGCTGGTGTCGTCACCCGAGGGCGGGGATGGCAGGGCCGGCGAAAAAGGGAGCGGTGGATAAGTACCCGCCCCTGATCTGCATAATGGACCACCCACTGCTGTTTTTTCCTCTGTTGTTACTTCCGCATTCGCCTCAGACTGTTTCAGGCTCAGAGGCGAGGCGCTGCCTGGCACAGCTCCGCCAGGTGAAGCAGGGGGCGGTGCAAGCGGCGCAGGCGGCGCCGGCGCAGACGGCGCAGGCGGCAGCGGCGCAGGCCGGGGGGGGGCGGCGGCGGGGCAGAGGTGGAACGCCCAACTCGGGAGGTGAAGTCCCGAGGACCTGGAATCGCGAAATTCTGCGCGAAGGGATTAAAAGGAGACGAAACCGCCATGGGTGCAGGGTCAGCCCCCCCCTTTTTCTCCTCCCCGGGAGTCAAAGCCGCACGTGCAGCAGCAGCAGCAGCCCGTTCCCCTTTCATTGTACTCAAAGTCTCTCTTATTTGTTTCCACAGCGCTGAACGTTTATAGGCTTCCTTGCCACTCCTTCCTCCGTTACTAACTTCATCCCACAGACTCGTGCCTATGGCTTCCCAGGTAGACAGCTCAAACGCTGTATTCACCCCGGATATTAGACTTTTGTCCCGTGCCCACTGCAGCAGACCCTTCAGGGCTTGTGCATCATAAGAAATTCCTCTCGCAGAGAGCATATCTTGGAGGAGCTTAATTACTGCTTCCTCTTCTTTGGTAAGCGTAGACCCCATCTCCTCCCCGACCGCTCACTAACCTTTTTTAGTGAGAATTCAGAACAGGACAGTTGTCCTTCGGTGCGCACCGTCTCCGTCCGCTGGGCACTGCGGGACGACTGTCGCCGGGGCAGCGACAACTTTCGGTCGGCTTTTCCACCCTCTCCGTCTGCTTTTCTTCACGCTGACAGCATCAGCTTCTAATAGCAGTTCTGAGGGTCCCTGTTCGGGCGCCAGTTGCGGGAAGTCATGGCAAGCAATCACATAGAGACTTAATAAATCTCGTGAAAGGCAGTTTAATGGCGTTACAACCCGGTTTATATAGACAGAGCACTAAGTCACAAGACTCTTCACGAGACTCTTCTAGCTACTAATTGGCTAACAGCACTATCGTGGCATAAATTGATTTGTGACTTTAAAGCATGCATTCACACCGTCACACCTTTCCCAACTTCCCATCCTGCTTCAGCATCCGGGTCAGGCTCGAAGGTTGGATTGCTCACATGACCATTGCTTGCTAAAAACCCCCCAACAAGTGGATGCAGAAGAGGCCTCAAGAAAGCTAATCTTTCAGAGAGAAAGTCCCTTTGAATACTTAAGAGAAAAGGGGCTCAGATTTGGATGATTTAGGAGAGCCTGGTTGTAACAGCTTAGTTCATCTGCTGTGATGTTAGCCATTTTGACCTTCCCAGTGAAGGGTATTAAGAGCCTGTTTATACATTTTCCAAATGACACAGAAAGAGTTAAAGCTCCAATAAGGCCTCTAATCTGGGGTGGGGGCAACATGATCTGAGGGAAAAAAATAAACCTTTTTCTGCAGATCTTTGAAGTTGTTGAGTGGTTTCAAATGCTAGAGGGTAAAGGTGGGTCAGTGGGCCGGGTCGAGAGAAGGTGATCAAATGTGGAAATTAAAGCACTTCATCATGTAATTCTAAAATGTATTATATTAATAATATCACTACACTGCAGCTACCAGCTGCAATGCAGCTGAAGCTGGCAAAAAGCAGCAGTAGATATCATGCGTCATCCTAGAGTAGTGTGGAGAGGAGGAAATTTTGGCAAGGACAACAGGCAAGCCTTATTGTAGAAATGTTCAGAGATGTTCCTTGGGCAGAGCGAAAGGACCTTGGTTACTGCAGGCTTGTCTGAGAGTATCTATGTATTCAGTTTATCTGACATGGGAGGAAAAGTGCCTAGGACAATCCTGACAACATTTCAAACTGTGGTGAAGGAACCTGGTTTAGCAAACTTGCATGCATACTTCCAATCTGTGCTTTTGTTTCTCAGTCTGATTTTTAGTTTTATGAGAGATGTCGTAGCAAGAAGTATTACTTCATAACCTGTGCTAAGCTGCAGCTGAGAAACTTTGATACTTTTGTCTTCAGTTGATGAATTTTGGGAATGCTTGAGAATGGGCTTGCAAAGCTGGTTAGGCTCATGGTCAAAGGCTGATGCCCCATGCAGTCAGTGGAAAAGGAGTAAGTCTTGGAGTCTCAAATGCCTGGGAACCTCTATCTGATATGCAGGCACTGTTAACTTAATGAGCCACTAGAGTGTTTTTCACTGATATATTCCACTTTTACATGCATTTTGCTTGTTCTTCCATGTGACATTGGATTTACACATGATATCATGCTATGTCCCAATGTTTCAAGTTCCTGTAAAGAGTATTACCTCACTTACAATGTGTAGACTATAGTAGGAATACCTTCATTTGTGCTATCAAGGTAGGTTTTTTCTGCTGTTTTTCATGTTGTGGTAGTTGTGGCAGTGTCCAAGACAGTAAGCCACTCCGAAAGCTTATTGTTCTTTTCCTGCTGAAGAAAATAACAATTTTTTAACTCGTATTAAACATTACTAGACTGCCAAAAGTGCCACTGAAGTACTGTAGATTAATTAATATGGAAATTATATCTTCTACATTTAAGTGATCCTCTGGTCAACAGTGTGATGGTTAAGGAGTGAATGAGATAGAGTTTAAGATTTCTAGAAGGCTGAATTAATTGAGACAGCAGTGAAGTAAGTGAAAGGGCAAGTCACTTCCAAAGCAGAATGCACAGAGAAGGAAAATAATTCTTCACTGTCATTCCAAGCGGAGTAACAAGTCATGGCAGTCAGAAAGAGAACTTCTCTTAGTGAGAGAGTCATTATGAGAAGGTCAGCTAGGGGAACAGTGAGCAGATTCAAAGATCCTATCTAATTCTCGTTATGACCCATGGGATCATGAGGACAGGTAGTTTTATTGCACTAGACATTCATACCCATTAGTTATCTACTTAATAGGGAAATGAGCAGTGATTTTTCTATTTATTTCAAAATGCAAACAATATATTTTTGGTTATTAAAAATGTGAAATTTTTAGTATTTGACATTGTTAAATTGAGTTTATAGATTCATTTTTTGTAATTCTGTGGTTTGGGGGATACCTCTAGTGAAATAAGACAATCCAGATTTAATTTAAAAAAAAAACATGTATTATTTGAAGATTAAACATTGGTTAAGAATGTTCTGGAGTCTTAACCTGGTACATATTGACAGTGAGAAACATGCAGAATTAATGGTATGGAAATAAGAAGCAAACATTTAAGTCAATTGGACTAGAAAGCCTTAAAAATTGACAACATCAATAACATTCATCTGTGTTCTGCGTGACACTCACCTTAGGGAAGTTATTAATACATTTAGTGTAGGTGGTATGTTGAAAACTACTTCCAGAGTTACAGGGTAATGTATTACATCCTTTACCATAGCTTCTCTTAAAATAAAGGGGAAACTTTTTTAATGTATTCATTTCCATAGCAGTTTGAAATACATAGAAGCTTTCTCTCCTTTTAAAGTATTATTTTGCAAGAATTCACATTAATCATTGACTGTCTTATTATTTCCCAATAAAGAAATAAAACATTTCAAAAGTGGAGCACAAAACAATCACATGAAGTAGCTTGGGTTTTATCACATCTGCGTCTTAGATGTAAAAGGAAATAGAGAACATAAACATAACCTTTCAGTGGTGATTGGTGTTAGTGAGGTCTTTTCATGGTCATCTGACAAGTTGTTTCCTTGTTGTTGTTGTGTATAGACTTGCATCAGAAACCTGTCTTTTTCTCCCTGTTCTCCATGTCTCTTGTGTGTTAAAATGGCAGAAATAGGAGCCCAAACAAGGTTCTTTGTCCAGAGAACTGGTCAGTGCTAGAGGCAGTAAAATTTTCTCTGTCGATGTACCTGCATGCCACCCTGGACAGATTTACTGGAGGCATAAAGGCCAGAGGCAAGGGATATTAAGAAAGTGAAGTGTTTTCTACTGGTTGCAGGGGGCTTCATTAAGCCTGGAGAAAATAAATGCTGCAGGCTCTGAATGCATTTCTTCCTCAGTTCTCTTCAGAAGCCAGCCGGTGGTGCGGCTGCCAATGCCAGTGACATGGACACATCTGCCTGCTCTTGGTCTCCTTTATTAACAGTTTATAGGAAATATAGGGGCCAAACCTAGAACAGAGACTCAGTGACAGCAATGGTCTACTCTTGGCCAAGAGTGTCTTCCACAACTACTAGATCTTCTGTATCCTGCAGTCATGAACATAAAAAGCACCACACTAGATCCTGTAGAAGTCATCCAGGTCTGGACTGCCGAAACACTTCAAAGATTTAAAGGCTGGGGTTGGAAAGGGTGGTGACAGCTGATTTACAGTGAACAATATGTGAATTTGCCTTAGCCACCTGGTTTCTTTTCTGAAAAAAAAAAAAGGGGGGGTGGGGGGAAACCCCCCCCCCCCATTTATCTCCTTTAGGATAAATATATATGGTCTATGAAAATGGAAATATTTTAATGAAACATTTCAAAAGACCAAGCATTCTATAACAAGCTTTTAGCCTCAGCTGAAAGTGGAGATTACTCAGGGAGACAGTTGGAAGTCCCTAGATATATCTTATTAATTAATGGGAGAACATCATTGCCAATGTCTCTGAATAATTTATCCACACTATTAACTATTTTGATCCTAAAATTTTTGTAGATATTCATCCTTTGTGAGTGATTGCAGGAAGAAACTTGATGCTTTAATAGTGATATCGATCACTTTTATAGCACTCGGCAGTGATTCTTAGCACTAACTCATAAAACTGGTGGAACAGTGATGAATAAGGACTTGCAAATTCGAAGAGCTGCACAGATATTAACTAATCACTGCAACATCATGGTGGATCACTAAGCCAATATGTTATTATGCTGATGGGAATAACATAGAGTGACTTTCCATATCTTGAAAATCAGAGCTCATAACTTCCCAGTTTGTCATTCTTTTCTCTACCACGCTGCCTCTGCTTGACATGCACTAATGTTCAACGATAACAACACAGAACTGCTGAGTACATGCAATAATTTGAGGGATGCCCACTGTCTCTGAACCTCCCACGGACCTTGCAGAGTGTTTAAACTCTTAGATGTTAGCAGCCGTGCCCAGCTGAGGAACTGAAGCAATAGACAGCAGGTTGTGTTCATGTCCCTAGACACACTCGCACACAAAAATCAGCAAGCACACTGCAGGGGATGTAGGTTAAGCAGCATGAAAGGCGCGCTGTTACAGCAGGCTTCCTAATTGTCCTATATCACTATCATCACTCCACATAGCTATCATTCCCTTAATTGCCATGGTAGTTGTACTAAGTGTTGTATGCATTTAAAAAGGCTGGTTACAGCATAAAGAATACACTCACACTGCTTCTCTCAATGCTTTCTCACATCTTTAAAACTGTATGATTTGTTTTAAAGGCTCGGTGCATCTGTTTACATATTTTATCAGAATTGAAATGGAGGCTTAATACCTGTCATGCCTCCCAGATTTCTTATACATAACAAAATAAGTCTCTTCTGTGATTCTTATTCATTTCCTTTTGTCTTTCAGATAACTTTGCTCTTTGCAGTAGACATAAAATGAACCTGGTGTGTGGACCACAGAAAATGGGATGACATTGTTCAGTGCCCCTCTACATCTCACAGTGATACTCATGACCAAGATGTTACCTTGTCAGCTGCCAGCTTGCTACATATGCTAAGCCTACACAAGTTATACTGCAAATCCTCAGGGAGGATCAGGGAAATAAAAAAACCAAACAAACAAACAAAAAAAGAAAATTCATAGAAAAGAGAATAAATCACTAATAAAATCAAACATCGTGAAATAGATAGTAATATCCTTTACTGTGAAATTGTATGTCAGTTCCTACTCTCATGGTCCATCAAATAATACTGTTTTAATAATCTGTCAGATCTAATCAGAAGGATCTAATCAACCTACCAAAATGTTTTGTGCAGCTGGGAGCTTCATGTCAGGACCAATCAGGTACTACTGTCTCTGTCACTTTATCATATATGTTTTAAATAAAGCAAAATAAACTCTGTGCCTAAGGGTTTTTTTTTCTTCTCACTTTTTTTTTTTTTTTGGTAATAATTTGAATTTGAAAGACAAAATTCCTGCTTTTCTTCAGTAGCCTGAGCAGCTTTAGTGAGGTAAAAAAGTAAATGAGAATGAAAGGAATGAGTCTGCTTCTTAAAAAATTTTGGTTTGCTTTTGGTTGTTTTCTCCAAGGTGTTACAACTCATTTGCACAGATTTCTTTCTCTACACTGTACAAAACACCACTATACAGTAAGTATAAATCAAAAGTAAAATTTTTAAATGTATGGCCCCATATTTGCATGTCATATAAGGCTATTAAAAATACCCTGATTTATGCTAAGGATAATCTTGATATGGTGGCCATTTATACAAAAAAAAAAAAAAAAAAGAAGTAGTATAAGAGTGAAACTCAAAGTTCTGGCCAGGATGTTAATATTTTTCCCTCAGTACATCATACATCTTAGGGCCAGGGTGCATGTAGACTTACCAGGAGGGCATGTTGAAGGGCACTGACTGACGTAATCACCGCATTACTGGTACACTACACAGCTTTGGAACCTCTTGGCTCTGAACGAAGCTAGCCAAAGTTCAAGCTCAATCCATCTCTCTCTGAACATCCTAGATATCCAAGGGAAGGGAAATGTTAGTAACTACACTGACATACTGTCAGGAAAGTATAACTTAAAATAATGAATGGATAAAAAAGGGCATAAAACAGGGGCAGGGGAAAGTATAAGTAACAGAAAAAATGAGTTTCACTCTGTTCTTGTTTGCAGAATTATCCTGCCTCTCCTGAGGAACAGTTTCTGTAGTATTACAAGCTATTTCATGTCTGTTCTTTCTTATTCTTGCTTCTATTTTAGAAGGTTTCCTCCTGACGTTTCTCCAAGAAATATACTTTTGTCTGAAGCATCTCTTCCTTATAGTATTGAGTAATAGTATGAAGATTTGGCCTAAAAACTGTAATGGAGAAGCAGTCCATTGGTAAGAGAAGGAATAATTTATAACATTTAATGAAATTATTTTCTTCCAACTTCTTCCTCCACCCATAAATTACTGAAGTGCTGGGGTCTGAACCCAGAGCCCTGAATTAAGATTGACATATGGGTGGTTCCCATGGTCCTTTAAAAGGAGGGGATGAGTTTGCCTTTTGGCTTTCCTCCAAGGTGTGGCCGACCTTGTAGGGAAAGCCCTTGGGTAAACAAGCCCCAGGTGCCCCACATTGGGTAAATGAGTGCCAGGTGTCCTGCTTTGGGCATAAAAGCTGGGACCACTTGCAGGAAGAGTGGAGTGTCTGTCTGTGAGGTGGATGCACTTGGTAGAGTTTCCCTGTTGGGGAAGGACCTCCTGACTCTCTCTGCAACTGGGCCCCAGTCAGGTTTGGTGTTTGTGAACGTAAGCTTCGTGGGGAAACAATATGTGGCTGCTTCTATCTTATATGGTCAGCCTATTGGCTTGGTTGTCTCCCATCTCATCTATGGGAGCCTTTGTTTCTTTGTTTATTCCACCTATCATTGGTCATGCTGTGTCGTTCCTGGGGTCGCTGGGGTTGATTGTGTGATCTGTTTGACTTGTTTGTACCCCCAGTGATCACCCATGTACTGACTTTTTTGTATACAATAGAAACTAATTACTGGTTTGTTTTGCTGCTGGCTGCGTCCTTTGTGCTAAGCCTTGTAATTGGCAAAACTATTACAAAGTACTCAAACACAAAATTGGTTATATTTTTCACAGATTTTGGTAAACAATTTCTAGTGAAAAGTTCATTTAGGAATTGTTCATTTTACGTATCTGAGCAGAAAAACAAAAACAAACCCCCTCCAGATTAGTTATTTAGCCACAGAAATGTCATGGCATTATTCACATTCCTGAGCTTCAAAATGATCCTTTTCAAAAACACTCCAACACAGTAGCTGTCCTCCTTTAAGTACTCCATGAAGATTGTAAGCATACTAAACTAGTAACAGACTGATGAATATTTATAGTGAGATATTTTATCTTTTCACCAACAGCTGTCTGTGGAAGGTTCAGGAGAAATGTCCAGGATAAAAGTCGGTCTGGAAAAAACATTAAATAACCCTCTCTCCTGTTGACAAAGCATCAGTTACTTTCTGAAGCTGATTTATAAAGCCTCTACAAGATATCAAGGGCGTTTATGTCGAGTGAATATTTACACTCCAGGCCTTTGTCCACAGTCCAAACCCAGAACCGCCATCCTTTCATAGGACATGATTCAGGCTGGGATGGTTTTTCATGATTTGGCACACTGGGAAGGGCCAAAGGTCTCCTTGGCTAGATAATGAGTTTTCTTTCTGTAAAAGCTGTCTGGATGGACTGGTACTGGGTCTCAATGGAGAGCAAAGCAGAAAGTCAGATGTTCCCCTACAAAATACCTGTAGGAGTTAAGCAGCTACCTCAGCTACTCTTTTTCTACCTCACTGAACCAACCTTACAGAAACCCAGTGTCTTTTTCCTTGGAATAGTGCTAAGACATTAATTATTATCCCCTCATCCTCAGCAGACAAAAAGGTATTTCTCTATGCCCTTGCCTTGCCCTTCAGACCCCTGATAATCCTGCTTCAGGTGTCAGTGAATAGATATTGGTGTTATAGCTAAGTGTATTGCAGGTCTTGCCTGCAAAGACTTCTTCACCTGCTTCCTGAGTGAAGCCGTACATGTACTGAGGAAAATCACTCATTTGCTGCAGTTGTGTCACCAAGTGTGAGACATTTTTTCATGATGTAGTATTTTATCCTCAATAAATATGGCAAATTTCCCCATTTTTGCAGAAAGCTGACCTTCTAGTCTTGTATAAGATGAGGCCACCTCCTGTTTGAAAAATGTGCCTTCCATTTAACTCCAATTGTAAAAAGAAAAAAAATCTCTCCTAATATGTTATCTGAGGGACCTTTAACCCCTCCTCTTTAAACTCATGTTACAGATGTTTCTGTTTATCAGCTTTCTGTCTTTGTGCAAGGTAAAGATCCTTTGACTACTTTCTCTGGTCACTTGGAGCAGATAAGATTTTATCCTTCTAACCTTACACACAGCCTTTTATTTTATATTTCTCATATATCTCTAGTATCTTTCTCTAAGTCAACACAAAAAACCTTGCCAACCCAAAGCCTATGGAGGCTACAATTCCCTGTCTCTCTCCAAAGCTCATCTCAATTCTAGGTTGCAAGATTTCCTCTAATAGGACAATACACAGCAACAGTTAGCTGTCCTCAGAATCACATATGCTCTGTTTCCATGACAGTCTAGTAAACAGAAGACATCAATCACAAGGGAAAAAAAGTAAATTACCATTTAGCACTGCATAACATTTCCATTCAGAAAATACTGATATGCTTGAAAAACATCAGCTTAATACTATCCGATAAATTCTCAGAATTCCTGTGCAGCCTACAAGCTTAACCCTCAATGGCCTTATTTTCTTTGCAGTGCAGATGCTTTTGGATATTTTTCTGGTTCTTGATTGAATATAAGAATTATTTCTCCTATTTTGTCTGAATAAACTCAGACAAAGCAAGGTAAAAGATGTCTTTTCCCTTAAATTCAGGCGGAACATGCAGGATTTCAAAGTTCAAAGAATTTTCAAAGATGATTCTTAGTCTCACACCATTTCAAAAGATACTGACCCTTTGGAGCTTTGTGATATGTCTTGGAACAGTTGATGTTAGTACCACATGAGCAGTCTGACAGTGGAGAACACACAGGTCTTCTCTCCTTCCTGAGTCCCTTCCTCACAAGCATATGTCAATTGCATTGAGGATTCTCAGAAAATGTATTTATGAACTTTCTTAAGGATTCTTGGTGGGTCATGAGACTGAACGCTGAGATCCCCATGACTTGGGCCCTATTACAAGCTGAAGTATTGACCTGGGAAAAATGATTTTAAATATTACCTTTCCAGGCTGGTGCAGGCACATTCTTAAAAATGAGTTATTCCAGGGCAGGATAATGGATAGAGCCTTTGGGGTGCTCCCATCCTAGCCTGGTGTTGGGGGTTCTGTAGCTCAGCTTCCTTAAGACAGAGTTACATATGCTGTTGGAGGATTGCAGCTTATGGTGATCCTGCCTGTCAACCTCATGTAGTTAACTTGTCATCTTTAATTGTCCCAGTATGGGGATTCCTGAAATAATAAAACCAAGCTAATTATCTGAAGTCTGAATCACTGCAGATGATGCTTGACTGGTTAGAGTGCAGCACAAACTTCTCTCTCTAGCAGCCCATTTATCGAAGATGAGTCAGGCAAGGAGTCATCTCATTACTCTTACAAGCACTATCAAGCACTATTCTGGGATATGGTTTAGTCACAGGGATTATCTTTTTTCTTTTTTTTTTTTTTTTGCAAAGGGGTTAATATGAACAACAAAGTAAATGTGTTTTAATTCAGGTCCATGCTATCTGAAGAAAAGTCAAGAGGCAAACTTGTAGAGGTAGATAAAATTAAACTTCGGAGTCATGTCCATGGTTTTGGATTCAGGAGCTTATCTTCACACACATTCTTCAAGATGTTGGGCGTGGGGGTACCTTTCTACATCTGATTAGAAACATGTGAATTATTGATTTTTCAATTCAGTGAATGAACCACACACACAAGCACCAAAAAAACCATCCAAAACACTGAAAGACAGAGTACTCAATTCCCAAAAGGAAGTGTATGCCTCAGGAAACCTCTATGTGGAAAACTGTGAAGTACCGTGGCACTTGGCTGACATCTGTGTGGTGGTACAAATCCTGCATCACACTGACATGACTTTGGTGGACCAGGTAATAGGACAGAGAAAAAGACATTTCTGCCTGTTCACACATTCAGTGCTTACATACAGATGGTGAACAACATACATAACTTTTCCAGGTTAAATCCCCATTGGAAAGGGGAAAAGTCCCCATTGGCTTAGCAATGTCTAAGCCAAAAGATGAGTGAGTAGTAGAGACAGGTATAGCAACAGACGGCTCTTTTTTTTTTCCCTTTGGCAGCAGTAACCAGGGACTTATTAACAGTGACAGCTGAGACAGAGACTATTCTTTAGCATGGATAAAGCTGCTGGTTCTGGATATGCTGGAAGTACCGTGCATCTTCATATGCCAGTGCTTGGCTTTCTGGGAGTTTACGTGTAAGATAGCAAGGTATCCAAAGAAGAGTGCCAACTCTCTGTGCGTAGGTGCTTGTGCATGTGTGTGGAAGGGGCCAATATGATTTGTCACCACCCTGAAAATGGATTGACCTCCAAGATTTATGAAAAGTATTCATGTCTTTAAAGCATAGCTACTAGGTAGGCCTCATGTAAAGAAGCCTCACAGCTGATAACGTCAGATTTGCGGAAGCTCAGAGAAGCAGTGGAGGGATTACTTTCTCCGTCCTGAATACTTATCCATATCTTGCAGCACTCTGGTATTTGTGCATTCCTTTGGAGTGATCCACATTTGCTGTGCTCTCCTCCATGCTCCTTTTGGATCCCAATTCACATTAACAAGCAGAAGAAAACAAGCAATAAAACAATATAAATGTGAGAGAAGGAATCAGATAAGAAATTGCACTTGGTGACCAGGTGAATTCCTGGACCTACTGACTGGGTTTCTGACAAATACTCTAGTTGCAGCGGTAGCTGTTGTGAAACTGGAAGTTATGCAGTATTTTAAAAACACGTGGTATTTCCCACTATCAGGAGCAGCACTCCAGGTAACCTTGGAATAATATAATGCACAAAATGGTTAATCTGGGTCATGATAGGTTCCATAATACAGGTATACGTCATTGTCATTCCCTAACTGCCTTCTCTCCCTTTTTAAAATTTTGGTCCAGTACAACTCACTTTTGAGAGATCTCAGTCTAGTTTGGGAGAAATTCCTACAATTCTCTGGTCTTCAGGAATAGTAAGAATACCCCCTATGAGACTGCACTGGAGAGAAGCTGAGGTGAACATCAGCCACCCCTGGTCTATGCAGTGCAGCTGCCCAAAATCAAAGATGCAGGTTCAATAAAGCCATTGGCTCCAGATTCAAATTTAGAGAGAAGAAAATCACCGTTTTAAAGATTTTGAGGTTTTTTACTTTCAACTACTTCTGCTTCTGCTATATACTTAAAGTCAGGGCAGGCCCCCAGAACAGTAGATCATCTAGTTCCAACCCCCCTGCCATGTCAGGGACACTTCCCACTAGATCAGGTTGCTCAAGGCTCCATCCAACCTGGCTTTGAACGCTGCCACGGATGGAGCATCCACAACTTCCTTGGGCAACCTGTTCCAGTGCCTCACCACCCTCAGAGTAAAGAACTTCTTCCTTATATCTAGTCTAAACCTACCCTCTCTCAGCTTCCACCCATTACCCCTTGTCCTATCATTACAGTCCCCTGTAAAAAGTCCCAGCTTTCTTGTAGGCCCCCTTCAGGTACTGGAAGGCCGCTATGAGGTCTCCCCGGAGCCTTCTCTTTTCCAGGCTGAACAAGACTAACTCTCTCAGCCTGTCCTCATAGGAAAGGTGTTCCAGCCCTCTGACCATCTTGGTAGCCCTCGTCTGGACTCACTCCAACAGCTCCATATCTTTCTCATGTTGGAGGCTCCAGAGCTGGACACGGTATTCCAGGTGGGGTCTCACGAGGGCAGAGTAGAGGGGCAGAATCACCTCCCTCGACCTCCCTCAACCACCCTCACACATCTTTTGATGCATCCCAGGATACAAATGAACCTACATCTAGAACATCATCATGGGACCAGGCCAGAACAAACATTTTACCAGCTGGTTTTATCCATTCTGCAGCGGCTAACCAGGCTACCAAAATATCTAATTACAAATGTATGTTGTAATTCTTGCCAGATCATTTCCCATGGCAGGAGTTTAAGTACAAGCAGTTGTTCAATGACCTGAAAGTTCTTCGTCACTCACCAGCCTTATCTCACGTTTCAGTAGCTGTATAGTACACAGACTGATTTGTTTTCACCCACCTTGCCTTCAAGCAGCTCAGGGCTGCAACTGAGAGTTCTCACACATTTTACCCTTTTTGCACATAACTTATTCTATGTTGCCTTTGAAACTGGAGTCTGCAGTTCCTATGCTAGTTTCTATTTTTACCTATAAGTGAGTTCTCTTTGATAGAATAATGCTTTGCTGTGCTGACGCGCGGAAAAGACTCTGTAACTCTCGTAAAGTTATAAAGTAGGTATGTTTATTCAGCGCTGGGTGCAAGGGGGATCGCTCCTCCGAACTTGCACCCTTGGGGGGCCAAAGTGTGTTTCTTTTATGGCACTAAGTAATACATATTCATGAGGAGTGTATCATAAACATTACATCATTGTATCAGGTCATTATAATATTCCACGCCTCTTGCTCCGCCTGGTCGCGCCTGCGCAGTGCTCCCTGGTGGTCCTCTTCGGGGGTCTCGGGAGGAAGGCTCTAAGTCTTCCTCAGTTGGCTGCGCATGCTCTGTGGGCCTCTGGCTCTTCTCCAGGCCGTGGCATTGGTTTCCACTAGCTCAAATGCTTCGACCTTTCCCCCTTATCAGAAGGAGCAGGAGCCTTTCTCCCCTTTCCCAACGGCCTTCTTCTAATCAGTGGCCTGTAGCACCTGTTTTGTCTAGCAAGCAAGGTCTCCAAGCAGGAGAGGCAAGATTACATACTTGACATACTTTCCAAGCAAGAGCTGCATACTTCTCTAATTAAACTATTTCTATTAACTCTTTTGCCCCCCGTATCAGTGCGACCTTTCAATGTTTTCTGAATTTCTGGTAGGACCCCCCTCTCATAGGAAAGCGGTTTCAAGAAAAATATTAATCACAGAATCACAGAATCACAGAATGTTAGGGATTGGAAGGGACCTCAGAAGATCATCTAGTCCAATCCCCCTGCCAGAGCAGGAACACCTAGATCAGGTCACACAGGAACATGTCCAGGCGGGTTTTGAATGTCTCCAGAGAAGGAGACTCCACAACCTCTCTGGGCAGCCTGTTCCAGTGTTCTGTTACCCTCACTGTGAAGAAGTTCTCCCTCACATTTATGCGGAACGTCCTATGTTCCAGCTTGCACCCATTGCCCCTTGTCCTATCATTGGATGTCACTGAGAAGAGCCTGGCTCCATCCTCATGACACTCACCCTTTGCATATTTATAAACATTAATAAGGTCACCCCTCAGTCTCCTCTTCTCCAAGCTAAAGAGACACAGCTCCCTCAGCCTTTCCTCATAAGGGAGATGTTCCACTCCCTTAATCATCTTTGTGGCTCTGCGCTGGACTCTCTCAAGTAGTTCCCTGTCCTTCTTGAACTGGGGGGCCCAGAACTGGACACAATACTCCAGATGTGGCCTCACCAAGGCAGAATAGAAGGGAAGGAGAACCTCTCTTGACCTACTAACCACCCCCTTTCTAATACACCCCAGGATGCCATTGGCCTTCTTGGCCACAAGGGCACATTGCTGGCTCATAGTCATCCTGCTGTCCACCAGGACCCCCAGGTCCCTTTCCCCTACACGGATCTCCAGCAGGTCAGCCCCCAACCTGTACTGGTACATGGGGTTGTTCTTCCCCAGATGCAAATCTCTACACTTGCCCTTGTTGAATTTCTTTAAGTTTCTCCCCGCCCAACTCTCCAGCCTATCGAGGTCTCGTTGAATGGCAGCACAACCCTCTGGTGTGTCAGCCACTCCTTCCAGTTTGGTGTCATCAGCAAACTTGCTGAGGATACATTCTGTACCCTCATCCAGGTCGTTGATGAAGATATTGAACAACACCGGTCCCAGTACCGACCCCTGAGGGACTCCACTAGTCACAGGCCTCCAACTAGACTCCGTCCCATTGACCACAACTCTCTGGCTTCTTCCCTTCAGCCAGTTCACAATCCACCTCACTACCTGATCACCAAACCCATACTTTATTAGCTTATCTACAAGGATGCTGTGGGAGACAGTGTCAAATGCTTTACTGAAATCAAGATAAACCACATCTACCGCTCTACCATCATCTATCCACCTAGTTATTTCCTCATAGAAGGCAATAAGGTTGGTCAAACATGACTTACCCTTGGTAAAACCATGTTGACTGCTCTTAATGACCCCCTCATCCTTGATATGCCTAGAGATAGTGCCAAGAACAAGCTGTTCCATCACCTTTCCAGGGATGGAGCTGAGGCTGACCGGTCTATAGTTACCCGGGTCCTCCTTCTTGCCCTTCTTATAGATTGGAGTGACATTTGCTATCCTCCAGTCCTCAGGCACCTCTCCTGTTTTCCATGACTTACCAAAGATGATGGAGAGTGGCCTAGCAATGACCTCTGCCAGCTCCCTCAGCACCCTTGGGTGCATTCCATCTGGTCCCATCGATTTATGGATATCCAGATTGCTCAACTGATCCCTAACCCAATCCCCATCTACTGAGGCAAACTCCTCCTTTGTCCTGACTTCTTCTGGGGCTACAGGGATCAGGGGCTCCTGGGGAAAGCCTGCAGGAGTAAAGACAGAGGCAAAGAAGGCATTCAGCACCTCTGCCTTCTTTACATCCTCTGTCTCTAGGGCACCCACCTCATTCATCAGTGGGCCTATATTGCCTCTAGTGTTTGTTTTATTAGCTATGTATTTGAAAAAGCCCTTTCTATTATCCTTGACCTGACTTGCAAGGTTAAGTTCCAAGGAGGCCTTAGCTTTCCTAATTGCCTCTCTACATCCTCTGACAACTGTCCTATATTCCTCCCAAGTGACTAGCCCCACTTTCCATGATCCGTAAATTCTTTTTTTCCACCTGAGTTTGCCCAGCAGTTCCTTGTTTAACCATGCTGGTCTCCTAGCTCCCTTACTTGATTTCATACCCATTGGGACGCTCTGATCCTGAGCTTGCAAGAAGTGGTCCTTGAATGTTGACCAACTATCTTGAGCCCCTTTACCATCTAGCACTCTGTCCCATGGGACTTCCCTTAACAATTGATTGAGGAGGCTAAAGTTGGCCCTGCGCAAGTCTAGGGTTCTGGTCTTGCTAGGTAATCTACAGCACCACATTATGCATTTCAAGAGCTTGTTAGATATTTAAAGAGAGTTGTCCCTAGTCCAAGAATGTCACAACCTACAAAGAAGGATGATACATATTTTTTATCTTGCTAGAAAGTTGTCAGTTTAAATTGTTTGCCTTATTCAGAAAGGCAGGTTCTTGATACTGTACAAGAGAGTGTGGAAATCCACTATATATTGAGGAACTCTCATTGTCTATTTACTGTATGAAAACCATCATCGAGACTGTTCTGAAACTCACTTAATTCAATTAAAAAGAGGCTTGGGAACATTGTGGACTTTCAATCATAACTTTTTTGGGGTGATAATGGGGTGTGTTTCCTAAAAACAAGATCTTGGTACTCTGGCTGCTGCAATTCTGTTCTTTCACATGACCACTTCCATCTTGAGTGTCTGTGGTGGATTGGGGTAGCATCCATGAGAGTATTTGTCTGGATTGCACATGTATGCACTGTGAAAGATAAAAAACTGTTGAAATGGTTGCCCTACCTAATCTCTTCTGCAAAAAAAGTAGATGTTGTTCAGCAATCAACTTGTCTAAATCTTGTTTACGTCAGTAGAAAGACATAGCTTTAGAGAGTGATTTATCCTATTTATCTAAACATCTACTAAACTCAGGCTGGGAATTTCCCACCCATTAGAGACTCCTGTTTCTCCAGGTGCTCCAAACTTTCATTTACACAAGATATTCAGCTGAAATCTTATTCTTAAGAATTTTAAAGCAAATTGCCGTTTTACCTTATTTCCATCTTGATACCTGAAGATCTAGTTTAACCTACAACACAGAGAAATGACAGTGGTATGCAACACAGAGCTGGTAGTACTCAGGGCTACAATAACTCACTCTCTTGTTCTATAAATAAGACCAGAGGCAATGTGTGGTAATTTGTCTTTGCATTTGACAAGCACTGGTATTTTATAACTGGCAGAAGCTAAGGAAAACACTATTTGATTTGCATGATGAGCAACAGTGTTACTGAGGCTAACAAATTCATTTCAATAGAAGTACTATGAGCTGAACAATACATTCATTAAAAGAGTAGTTTCCTGATTAGACAGTGCAGCAAATAGCTCTTTTTTCCCATTTTGCCATCAGAGATGCTTTACATAAGCGTTAACAGAGAACAGGTCATATATTTACTTGGCTGCCAGTTGTTCTGTGGGTGTGCAATGACAGTGTTACAGCTTTGCAATGCCACAGCATAGTGGAAGGGATGATGACACTAGGTCTGTGCACCTGCAAGTATACAGTAAACAAGTCTGAGTATTTTACAGGCAAGGCTAATGATTCAGGTCAGCTGGATTTTTCACCCTTGTGAAGTGCTGGGGTCTGAACCCAGAGCCCTGAATTAAGGTTGACATATGGGTGGTTCCCACAGTCCTTCAAAAGGAGGCAATGAGTTTGCCTTTTGGCTTTCCTCCAAGGTGTGGCCAGCCTTGTAAGGAAAGCCCTTGGGTAAACAAGCCCCAGGTGCCCCACATTGGGTAAATGAGTGCCAGGTGTCCTGCTTTGGGCATAAAAGCTGGGACCACTTGCAGGAAGGGTGGAGTGTCTATCTGTGAGGTGGGTGCACTTTGCATAGTTTCCCTGTTGGGGGAGGACCTCCTGACTCTCCCTGCAACTGGGCCCCAGTCAGGTTTGGTGCTTGTGAATGTAGGCTTTGTGGGGGAACAATATGTGGCTGCTTCTATCTTATATGGTCAGCCTATTGGCTTGGTTGTCTCCCATCTCATCTATGGGAGCCTTTGTTTCTTTGTTTATTCCACCTATTATTGGTCATGCTGTGTCATTCCTGGGGTCGCTGGGGTTGATGTCTATTATGTGTGATCTGTTTGACTTGTTTGTACCCCCAGTGATCACCCATATACTGACTTTTTTTGTATACAATAGAAACTAATTACTGGTTTGTTTTGCTGCTGGCTGCGTCCTTTGTGCTAGGCCTTGTAACTGGCAAAACACCTTGCAAATCACTTGACAGGGCTATTTTAGCAGCAAGAACATTACTAGTCTCCAAGCGAACATGAGCAGGGTCTGCAAAAAGGAGCATTTCACTGGGTTGTACCTGGTATTTGCTGTTGCCCTTGCAGCCGTGACCTCAGCATTAGGCGATTCACTCATGGTATCTCTTGTAAGGATTTATGTGCAAGGAGATCTATGTGACTTGCAGATTCCTTACACAAGACCGTAAGAATTCTCATTTGAGCTGGCGATTACTTAGTCAAGATTACCTGTGCTCACAGAGCACATGAATCTTGCTTCAGTTCAATGACATGAAGACAGTTTGTCCATCTTTTAATGTATTATATTAATAGGAGTGAGCAAGCAAATATAGACTAATCCACCATATTACTGAGCTAGTTTCTGCATTTCACTGAACTAATTAAAGGTGAAGCAATATAATAACCACATTTATATTGCAAATAAAATTAAATCATTAAATCAATGGATTCAAATTATTAAGTCTCCAAATTAATGCAACAGCTAATGAAACTGAACGATGATGCTGACACTTCAAAGAGAATGTTTTACGTTTGACTCGTTTCGCAAAAAATTCAGAGAGCAGGTTTCTAGTTATCTGAAAAAATATCAAGTATTCTTATGTACACAGCATGTTGACTTAATTGATGGAAGATAAAGATATTAATACATTCTATTCTTTGCAGCTTAGAAATATTCATTCTAGTTTGTGAGAAGAAAAATAAAAAGTGACCCAATACAAGTACTCGCAAACCACTATTTATTTCAAAATTGCCACAGATCACCAACATCAGGAGGTCAAAAATAATCTCAGTTGCTGAAATCTGTTAGCTTTCCTGTCCTAGTTTCCCAGGAGCAGCCCACCAGCTCAGCCATGGCAGGCAGACTGTTAGTAGCCCTGAGTCATCTGGGAGTTGGGCTCTTCCCATCCACATTAATATCTACTTATTTCAAACCAGTCTTTCAGAGTAAGATACTGTTTTTAAAAAATCATTGAAAATGAGTAAAAAACCCCATGAAAATCTATTGCTTAAAGTGGACATGATCATATAGGGAAAAAATCAGATAACAAGTGAATTAGCTTTACTTGCACAGAAACCTCAGGATAAGATGTTTATTTGAAAGGGCAAAGAAAGACTACAAAGCATGGGATGGGGAAGAAGAAAATAAAGGTTTTGGAGAGGGAGACTTTCTGTGTGAAACCACCAAAGAAGGGAACAGAACAGAAGGAAAAAAGATATGGTAGCAGCAAAGAGGAAGGAAAAAAATCCAAGGGAATTAAGGGATGCACAAAGAATTTTTTTTCCTTAATTAGAAAAAGAAAAATGAAAACAAAGGTGGTTGGAAAAGGAAAATTGTACTGTTATCTTACCAGAAGAAAGAAAAAAAACATACAAAGCAGCAATGAGTAGAAAACATTATAGAGTGATAGGAAAAGAGTAAAAAAGTAGAAAAGAAGTGTCTGCACTTATCTCACATTTTCTCATGGATGTCCATCGCTTTTGTTGTTCCCAGCATTGACCCAGGAACTGTTATCACCATTACCACAGGTTTTCAGAAAGCCTTACGGCACAGAGATAGTTTCAGCAGTCTGGCAGCGGGATTGTACAATTATTTAAAAAGAAATGGCATGACCTGAGCAATTGTAGATCTGCTTAGACTCATATGAATCATTGACAAAATAGTGGAATGACTAGTAAGGGATCCCAATTGATAAAGAGTTTATTGAAGAAAAGATTCATCAAACTGAGTGGATGTTTTGACAACACTATAAAGTTAGCAAAAGCAAAAAAGTTCATGTAACATACTAAGGCAGAAGGAAAATATTTAGCTTGATATCTGATGACTTCTTAATTAATCAATTGGAATAGTATAAAAACAGGATAGATGGTAAACGAATCAAAACCATAGTTCTAAAATATTCTTGGAAACAAGGAATCTTGTTGAGCTGCTGTCTCTACTGTCATCCCATAAGGCTTGGCTCTTAACTGAGCACATTTAACTTTTTTTTTTCTCATATTTATATAAATTAAACTTTTGACATAATATTGAAAGATGCCTGCAAATCATATTAATAAAGTTTTCAGGTGATATAATACGAAAGAAAGAGAAGTAAAACAATGCCCAAGAGAAGTCGATAATAGAAAATACTGAGATACAATGTTCACTATAGCAATGTATCTAGGCAGGCTAGGCAGGTAATGCATTCTGCATCACTGGAAATGTATATAGGAATATTTGATTTTTTTCCTCAAAGAGATATTCTAGCTCAAGGACAGCTAGTAGATGCAAAGTGGGAATTAATAAAGGACAATCCAATGGCCTGTGTTAGGAGGAGGTCATACTTTCAGATTGTGATGTGCTTTCCTGGCCCTGACATCTATTAAACCCACACAAGCACATACTCTGGAAAAACTTGACATTGCCTTTAATGCCTCTCTGCTAAAAGTCGTTAGATGATATAGGATTGTAACTGTGTAACACATGTATACTGCTATAGACTAATAAAATGCACTGAATATCTGATAAAAAAGTAAATAATAATAATAAAAAAAAGAGTGCAGTCTCCTTGTCCTTGAAGCTATCAAGCAATTTTAAAACATTTAAAAAAAAAAAAAAAGTTTCTAAGCAAAGACATTTATCAGACCTGGAGTAGTAAAAAAGTGCTGACATTCAGGACTACTTCTGGGGATGGAGCATGGACCTCATGCCCAGACAGGCTCCATTGGTCCATGTACCTGCTGGAGTATCTTACAGATTGGATCCCGTTTTGTTAGAGCTTCCACATCCACTCAAAACTCTTGGTAAGACCAACACATATTTAAAACTTAAAACAGTAGTTACTTCTTAAAACAAAGGTTCAGCATCAACATTTGCACTGCAGGGGAAAAAAAAAAAAAGAAAATGTATTTATACGGCATAAATAATGATGCTCTGCATTGCTGGTTCTGAAGCTTTGCTTTGAGACTTGGAGGAAACCTTCAAATCTCGTGATGACCTTGCAGCTAGGGCAAGAGGGAGGTTTCTGTGTGCCTGGCACTGAGAGAAAATGTTGCTCTGCAGAGCTTCCTGCCTTCTGTCGGTGAGGAGCAAGGATAAAGTATTCCCTGTGTTTGTATCCCTGGGTGTCAATGGTCCTGAGCTCTCTCTGGATATACTTTTGATATATTGAAATGATTTTGATACATTTTCTTCTTGTAGCATGCACGTGGGTGACGTCTCCCTCCCTCCTCCCCGGGCAATTGCAGTGTTACTTGAGTAACTATTGGCTTTTATTTTCAGTCAGGATCTGGCATCATTACAATGAATTTGGACTTTTCACTGAATACTGCGAGCCCAAAGAGTAAGCCCTCCTGCCTTCCCTGCTGCCTCTCTCCAGGGAATGATGCAATAACCATCACTTCGCCATGCGCATCTTAGGCACAAACTGCCTATCTTTAAGAAGGTCAAGGATTGTTCTGGAGTCATACCCTAGCAGGGAAGAGGGCTTGACTTCAACTGTTAAATGACTTCCCATGCTTGTGGCTTCTTCTCTCCTCTCCCTTCACACTCAAGATGTGACTCCAGCCTGCATCACACCAAGCAGACTGGCAAGGCAGTCAGATAGCAAGAAGATATTGTGCTAATGCGTCTTGCAGAGACACGGTATTCAGCTTGTGACTGGTGTAACATCATTTACTGAAGGTACCAAAAAACCCCACACCACCTCTCTCTCTTTTGCAATGAGGCTTTATTCTGCTTTCTGTTAGTACGGTATAGCAAGATGTCTTTCAAAAGGCTGCAGAAGGAAGAGAGAATGCTATGCAAGCTTTTTTTTTTTTCACTTACAAAATTATTAACTTCAAAGAAACCTTAACATGGCATAAAACTTCCTGTAGTCAGCAAAAGTGATATCCCTATATATTCTACCTTTTGATCTCATAACTGACAGCTGCTGCTAAGATTTTGTGGTGATACTAGGAGTGGGGAAAATTGCCTAGCTGAGGAAGATATATGCACTGATGTGCTTTAGCTCCTAGAAGTCCAGAGGTGATCTAGCAAAACCAATTCTGTTCAGGAACTAAATTCTACAGCTGTAGAGGAGCAACTCTCTCTCTGGCCTACTAATGTTATGTGAGAGACACTTGACTACTGCCCCACAAATTAAATTATATCATTTCTAGTGCTTCAATAATAGTTTCCAATCTTAGTAGATGCCACTAGTCATTTATGTGAAGTCACTGGTGTCTCCACAGGCATAAGGCTAGCAATTGGGGTATTGGGGGAGCTGCATTCCACTTCAACATGCATCTCCCCTCACTAAGTGCTGGTGTGCAAACACATACAAATGATGAAGGATCCACCTGACTTCAGGCAACAGGAAGAAATTTTTTTCTGCATTTAATAAATTTTGATAAAAAATAAATAAAAAGAAAGCTTTCAGTTCATTGCTGTGAATCAGACAGACCAGCTTCAGGACACCAGACCCCCAGGAGCCCAACTAAGTGCCCCATTCACTCAGATATAAAACGAGACTTTCTCCATAGCAATGAATGCTAAATAATTAATTCAAATGTAACTGCTTCAGGAAGAAAGACTGAAAGGGGCACTCTGCAGTCTTGTAGTTTTGTCAGTCACTTGGAAGTGGGAGAATTGCAGGTCTTGAAAATGAACCATCAAAGCCCAAGAGAACACTCTTAATAGTAGACCTTGGCATTTATATCTTGAGTCTCTCACTCTGATTTTTTTACTAGAAACATTATCTTCAACCATAGCAATCCTTTCCTGAGGACACTTTCATTGAAATAGTCACATTCCTACACAGGATTTTAATTGAATCAAATCAGCATTTTCTCACAAAAAGCACTGTCAGGAAATGCTGACCCATTTTTGCTAAGACCATTTATTTTAGGGTTGAGATTAAAGCCTTTTCTGTCAAGAGGAACCTGCTAGAAAATAAACTTCTAGTGGAAATCAGGTGAATCCAGAGTTTAGAGAGCCTTAGAGCTTTAGAGAAACCTTTAAAGCCTTTTTTTTTTTTTTTTCAAAAAGGACTCAGCATCTCCATTATACTGCACTGAAACTATTTTGTACCAAAAAAATGACTACTAGGCAAACCAAATAAATACAATGTAACATTGAAATTTTACTAGATTTGGCTGGAAAATTGCTAATGCCACCTATTCTTTGTTAGTGTACTCATTTTTATATATTTCTTTAGGACCCTGCTAGTTCCTCCCCTTATATCTGAGGAGCCTGAAGCCACAGAGCTCCTATGTTTATGCTCTTCAGAAATCTTCCTGGGGAGCTGCTCTGAAGCCAGTGACTTTCCAGACCTGAGTCTGGTCCTGATAGGATAAATAGCCAGGCTGCTCAGCTGAGCACGACATTCCCACCCTATGTAAAAGTCACATTTCAGAGTTTACTGCAGAACAGAAATTGCAGTTTTCATAAAACCTTTGAAAAATCAACAAGGTATTCTCAGTGCTGTTGATTTTGTGTAAATCATTGGTAAAGATGCTGCTTGATGTATCCTTGCTCTCAAGCGTACAGCAGTACTACTTTAGATGAACACTTAAGAGAAAAGGGGAAAATTCTGCTCACCATTTGCCCCCATCTATGAAGACACTTGTGCATACCTGAGGTTTAGGTAGATATCGTACAATGGACATTTCTTGCATGCACCCACTGATCGCTGCCTGCATTGTCGTTCAGGAGTTGTCAGAGATAATTCTTCTTAACCATCATGGCAGAACTGAAATTCAGCCCAGGTGCTGGAGAAAGCTCCGAGTTTATCATATAGTCTATAAATAATCTGTTCAAACACTGCCACATCATCTATGCACAATAGGACGTGGGAGAGCTTCTCTTTGCCACCTATGTAGCAATGATTTCTCATGCACTGCACTGACTGTGCAGTGTTTGGGGAGTGCTCTCAGGAAGTGTCACTTGCTTTGCTTAAATCCAAAAGGCGAAGTGCTGCAATTGCCCATGCTCTTTCTAAAGCAGACTCTCTGCTCCTGTGTCTCGCTTTCCCAGGCAGAGAGGCTTTATAATTCTCAGTGATCCCAGAATAAGTAATGTAAAGATTTTCTATTCAGAATACTGTACTGACTCTAAATGCTATCACTAGGGCTAAACATGCTGTCTTACTTTGAAGTTCTGCTGCCTAGTGAATTAATCAAAGGGCAAAGAACCATGAAATCTTCACATGTAACCCCAATTCTTCCACTATTTCACTGGGTAGGTTTCTGCAAACAACTTCTTTTATGTTTTTACTGTGCTGTCTATTAAATAGAGCCGACAGTACTTGCCTGTCTTAAAGACATGTGGTGAGGTTAATTAGCTGATGTTTGTGCAGTATTTTGGCAAATTAAAAGTGCTATTTACAGTCTGTTATTATTAGAATGCATTGAAACTTCTGCATAAAAGCCGATTTCATTGGAAAATACAATATTGTTGAAAGAAACATTTTCCCTGAGAAGCTATTTTCTTTCTTCTAGAGGATGTAACAAAACAGAAGAACATGATCCCTTACCTCTGACAGGGAAAAAAAAGGGGAGAAATTCAGTGGTTTTAACTACAAAATGAGTTTCTTCCCTGCAGATCCTGCCCATCTGCTCCCTGGCTGACATTGGGATCTGATCCTACATCAATCACACCCATAACCACCCTCATTTGAAGCAGTTACACAGACAAGCATCAGAGTTATCCAGTGTGGGGAAGGTGACAGAGCAAAACCCCAATTACTTGCATAAAGAGGATGGAAGATTAAAGTTTGCCTTACCCAAACCTGTGTGCTGCCATCCAGCGGGACCTGGACAGGCTGGAGAGCTGGGCAGAGAAGAACCTCTTGAGGTTCAATAAGGGCAAGTGTAGGGTGCTGCACCTGGGGAAAAAGAATGCCAGGCACCAGTATAGGTTAGGGGTGGACCACCTGGAAAGCAGTTCCAAGGAGAAGGATCTGGGAGTCCTGGTAGATAGTAAATTATCTATGAGCCGGCAATGTGCCCTTGCCGCAAGAAGGCCAATGCCACCCTGGTCTGCATAGGGCAGTGTGTGGGCCCCTCTACTCTGCCCTGGTGAGGCCAGAACTGGAATACTGCGTCCAGTTCAGGGCTCTCCAGTTGAAGAGAGACGAGGACCTACTGGAGAGAGTCCAGCGGAGGGCAATGAGGATGATTGGGGGATTGGAGCATCTTCCCTATGAGGAAAGGCTGAGAGAGCTGGGACTCTTTATCCTGGAGAAGAGAAGGCTGAGGGGTGATTTAATTAAATGTTTATAAATACCTAAAGGGTGGGTTGAGGGAGGATGGAGCCAGACTCTTTTCAGTGGTTCCCGGTGACAGGACAAGGGGTAACGGGTACAAGCTGGAACACAGGAGGTTCCATTTAAATATGAGGAAGAATTGTTTTTCAGTGAGGGTGACAGAGCACTGGCACAGGCTGCCCAGAGAGGTTGTGGAGTCTCCTTCTCTGGAGATTTTCAAGGCTCGTCTGGATGCAGTCCTGAGTGATGTGCTCTAGGGGATCCTGCTTTTAAGCAGGGGAGTTGGACTAGATGATCTCTAGAGGTCCCTTCCAACTCTGAATATTCCATGATTTCGTGATATCTGAAAAATGGGCTGGATAAATTGTTTTCTATTTATTACATAACTGTATTTGAAAGTCTGAAAAGATCAAGTGAGAAAACCAGTGTAACTCCAAATATATAGCAATTTGTCACAGGTATTCCCACAAACTTTTGATTTGATGATGTAGCTATAACTTTTCATTTTCTTATCCTAGTGTGGAAATGGAACAGAAATCAAAGTAAGTTATAAATGGATTTTCCACTGATACAAAGTTCGCTAAAAGTTTGCCTTTGGCTGTCTTGAGTGACTAATAATAGAAATGAGCTACTTCTCTTGTTTATTTTTCAAAACCTAGAGGCAAATTTTGGATTCCCTTATGCTTCTCCTACCCTCACACTTTCTATTTTTATCTGCTACAATGAGACTGGAGGGGAATTATAATTTTTAGTGTGACAGGACAACGCTATAAAGTCTTTTGACCAATGAAAAGTTTGACTTCTCATTAGTCTTTTTAGTTTTGCAGATATTAAAAGGATGCTTGATTTTATTATGACCCCACATAACTATTAGAGATAGATAGTTTGGGGGGGTGGGTTAATTTTCTATTTAATTTTTTGATTTTTAGTGAAAATCCTCACTGGAATATAAGTAGGTATAAGAAGAAAGTAAATTAAAAACTTTAAGAATGTTTCTCTGCTTCCCAAACAGCTCTAACTGAGCTTTTCTGGCATATAAACATTCAAATGAAAGAAGAATCTGTTTTCAGCAAGGCTTTGCTTCCAGGTTTTCTTCTCCGTAACAAATACATTTTCAAGTGGATACAGGGAACAAATCAATCATAGTCATCTTTATAGCAACTTTCATGGATTTAAAGAAACTTTTCTTTCCCTCCAGCCTCAGAATTCTGTTTCCTGAGTCAAACACACCTGATCCTTTCCATTTTTTCTTACAAGCTATGACTGCTGAACTGCTTATAAGATTTGTCAATCTCCTCAGGAATGCCTCCAGTTGGTCTACACCTTTCATAATAACAATGCCCCAAAGAGGACATCAAATTCTATCTGAGACCTCTGGAGTACTGACAGGAGTTCATTAATTACTTTTTATTTATGCATCTCAGCATGATGGTTCCTTTCTCTACCACAGCATCATTTTGTTGACTCCTGTTCAGTTCAGGATTCATTATAAGCCCTGTATTAATTTTTTTTTCTGTCCAAACAGGCTTTCTCCATTTCTACTTGTGCATTAGTACTTCCTGAATATTGAGCACTTGTTTTTGTTGAATTTCTATGCTAAGTTTCAACTAATATCTCAAGATAGCTTTGAATTTGAATTCTATCCTCCCAGGTGTTGACAACCTCTTACAGCTTGTCATTCACGCCCAATTTCATAAGCATGCTGTCTGTTCGGTTATGCAATTTCATAAAGATATGGAATTCAGACTTAAACACGTCCTTTCAATTCCCAGGTAATAAGTCTTCTCAGTTTGGTCGTAAAGCACATGATAACTCTGATACTGATAAACATTTTCAAACTGTTCTGTGTCCATCTGATAAGACAAGTTATAGCCGTGTCATTTGGAACATAATCTCTAGAATATTGCCATAAAGACAGCATTTTGAGCTTTTTTTTTTCTTAGAGATGTCTTCTACACTTTCTCATATAAAACATTCTTCTATTAAGAATATTTCATTATCTAATACATCTATTTGAGTTTTTTTTTTACTTTGCACTCTGTTTAATCTGATGGGCAGAGATAAGCCATATTTAAGCAATATTTTCAAACATCCCTTAGACTAAGGGTTTATTCTTCACTGCTCCTCACCTTTTGCAGTCATCTGCATCTTTGCAAAGACACTGTGTGTGCCTTTTCTGATTCAGCGACATTTCACTTTCAGCTTGCACCCAGTGAGAAAAATCCTTAACTGGGGAATATTGGTAATGCTTTATTGCCTTCAGCAGAATGAAATCTCTGTTTTAAACCAGCTGAGGATGCTATGGTCCACTTCCTTTAAGTTTTGAGAATAACACCTACATCCTTCCTTGCTGGGGCCAACTCCCACCTACCCTAGGAAGTACAGTTATTGTACAGTCTGTTTAGTAGTGAAAGCAAAGGACTGAGTCATTTCTGATCATTGCTTTGCATAAAAGAGAGTAAATGAGAACACTACCTTTTTCAGTTCTAATTGCAATGTAGATCACCAGGTTTACTGCCTCTAGCTGAATCTCCTAATTACCAAAAATATTTTAATCATTATGTACTCTTGAAGTGAACATAATATTATGATAGCTGTTTCGAATACAATGAACAGCAGCTGAACTGCATCACCACTGCACAGAGCAAATCCCTTCAATGACTTTGTTCCTTTCATCATTCAGCTCTGTCCTTTATATCATGACTAACTTGGGAGATTGTTTCCCCCCCTCTGCCAGCTGCTGTTCTTCAGTTCCAGGTGATTGCTGGTGGTATTTGCAGACAGATACAGTCACCTTCATAGACTTGACGGACTCATTAATGCTGCCTGCTTGGGCTGCTGGTGGGGGAATGCAGGGAGGTGGGGGAAGCTGAGATTTGCCACCCTGGAGGGAAAAGTGCTACTGCTGTTACCCGGAGTGTATCTTGGTTATCTTGGAAAGCTGTGTTAAATATTGCTAATGTTCAAAGCAACAGTTGTGGACACATTAGGTGGTTTATAACTGTTAAAAAAATTTACAAAGGGGTGACGCATGCCCCCTTGTGCCAAGATCTACTACGTGATATACCCATTTTTGAAACTCTACTCCTGCAATTGCTGACCCTATCGATTCTTATATGTTTTCTTGTAAGCACTACTAAATGTAACTGGGGCATCTCTCATAACCGGAAAGGTACAAAAGTGTGTGAGCTGTTATTGCAGAGCTGTTCGTGGTGTGCAAGCTGCATGGATGATTTAAAGACCTTTAGATTCTTCCCTTAAATAGAAACTAAATAACTTGTTTAATTGGCAAAATCATGTTTCTGGCTGAAATCTAGTCACTTAATTGGGTGGTGAGAAAGGCAGGAAAGGGACTGAATAGGCTATCTACAGGGGTTGCTTAGCTTTACGTGGTTATGTGAAGGACTAGTGGAAACTGCTCAGTCACTTGCTTTATATCTAGAAGTTAAGTCTGCATGTCCAGCACCTTTTAAAGCCTCCCTATTCTGATTGCTTTATGTGGAATTGCTCCTTTTGTTTTTCTATAACCTGAGAACAGTGAGTACAGTGCACAGAATATCACTCCAAGTACTGCTGACACTGTCTGAAACACATTTTATGCATGTATTTGAACTAGAAGCCTAGAGTCAAATCAGCTGATCTGGAAGATTGTTCCTCAATAGATTTTTACCAGGCAGTGTTTTACTAAGATGTTGCTGAAAGGTCAAATACCACATAATTCTGCTCTGGACCAGTCATTAAATCTTCTTTTTACTTTTATCAAGTGCTTGCTCTGATCTAAGAACTGCAAAATCATTGTGATTTGGCTGTCAGTAAAGTAAAAAACATGTTAAATATCATCTTTGTATTTCTTTCTTGGGGGGAGTACAGTGTCTCCAAGCAGAAGGAAAGGAAAGGGGCACACTGATTCTCTGGCTTCACCCCTTCCCTGGCACCTGAGACAGGAAAATACCCTTGGCATTTCCACAGCAAAGGAATCACACAGAATCACACAGAATGTTAGGGACTGGAAGGGACCTCAAAAGATCATCTAGTCCAATCCCCCTGCCAGAGCAGGAACACCTAGGTCAGGTCACACAGGAACGCATCCAGGCGGGTTTTGAATGTCTCCAGAGAAGGAGACTCCACGAAGATGGTTTTGCCAAACTTCTGTGCAGCAAAGGGTTCTTGTGCCTATATCTTTTACATGATAAAAAAAAAATAATCATTATTTGATCTCAAAACCTAGAGCAAGCAATGAATAAAAGTAGCAAATTTTGAAAAAGTAAATTGAGTTACTTCGTATTTGCCACAGGCTAAGACTGTATGGGCAATCAGGTCCTGTGTTTCAGCTGACACATGGTAACTTGTTAACTCACTGTAATTCAACAGCATGTGGGGGTAAAATGGAAGAAAGCAATCAGCACTAGAAGCATGTGGAAGTCCCAGAAACTTGGGCTGAGAAGAAATATGGTGCTCTTGAGATTAACAATAAAAATCCCAGTGAATTATCAGCAGCCAAGAATTCCTTCTGGGTATTCAAAATCAATAACCTGTGAGCCAAGGAGATGGGCTTAATATTCGTGTTCATGCTTTTACAATGTTTATTTTTTGAAATGATGCCACTGATTGGATATGTTGGCATGCTGGCTTCCTCCTGACACTGGGCCAGTGCCTGGGCCCTGCTTCAGAGTGCATCACCTACAAACTACAACACTATTCTAGTATCTCTAAATTTTACTGACCTTCACTAAGCCCCACAAAGAGAGCATTAGAACTTTGGATTTTCCCTTTGGAAGCTGGATAAGGTGAGGAACAGAAGTGTCCTGAGCCAGATGATAGCAAATCAGTTGCCTGCAGAGCCTAGGATAGAAATCAGGTCTGGGAAGTCTTGCTGCCTGCATTCCCCGATATCACTACATTTTCACATACTAAAAAAATGCCCCTTGAAGCTGTCTGTTAAATTTATTTCATTTGCGTTAAATTAATCAGCTGGCAATGTAAACAAAAAAGATCTTGCAGAGAAGACTATTATGGAACATCTCAGAGAGGAAATTTTGTCAGGGAATATGTGTAGAGACTTTTTTTTTCATTATTATTTCTGCACCACATTCTTTAAATTCCCAGATACTCTTGTTTTCCTCCTTCTACCAGATACTCAACAGTTCATGACCCAGATGCAGTATTGCAGAACCCCAAGAGTAGACAAGGAAAACTGTTTCTGAACCAGTTCATTTTGTAACTGCTTGAAAAATATGTAATAACTACCCAAGCAAATCAGTGCTTGCTATCTACTGCTTGCTGAATGAAGCACAACTACAGACTTAAGCCCCTTGAAATGCCAACATAGAATCTCACTGACAAGGTGTAGTAGTTTTCCAACTGATCTATCTATGTATTTTCTCAGAACTGCTTTGATGGCTCCCTTTTCGGGGAAAATGACTCTCTCAAAACCAATCCTAAGGGCAATGTTGTCTGGCATTTTCGAAATAGCATTTAGTCTTGAAGCTCAGGAAAAAAAAATCTGTGTACACTTGTTAAATTCTCACTGCTCTTTACAAGAACACAATAGTTATATTCTGTTATCTCTTACTACAATGAAATCTACTCTTTAATTAATTTACAGCTATTATTGTTGTTGTATAGAATCATTTCAATACATACTCTTCACATTTTGTTTTCTTAGAACAAACCATTAGATTTGAATTAATGACAGGGAAAAAGAACAAACAGACAACCTGTGAACCCCATAAGGCAGAGAACAATGAGGACAGCACGTACAGGCAGCAGCAAATTGTAGGGAACTGGTGACCTGATTTTCTCACAGGTGCTCATGCTCTTCAACTCCTCTTGACTTCGGTTAGGGTTGTAGGTGTTCAGTGTTTCTGACACCCATCCTCACGCATACGTAGGCTGGGGATTGCGGTACTAGCTCAGCTCAGAATAGATCTTGGGAGGTCTGACTCATGGTCTCTTGCTGTAATTGTTAGACATTGCAGAGTTTGCAGGGAAATTGCTATTGTTCTTCAGGAAGCATTTATTTAACTGTATATACAGATCCACATGCTCGACTAGTGTAAATTGCAGTAATTCCATGGACTTCTATGATCTGAGAATCTTGCCTTCACATTTTAGTAACTATTCACATAAACTTCTGATTTTTTTAACAGAAACTAGGCTTGCTTTATTGGTTTATGATTCACTGTCCCAGTATTTCTAACTGTCCAGCCACAGTAACCATGTATAAATAGACACACCATCATGCTTTCTAGTTAATAGCTGCCTTCTGAAATGAATTTACAAGTATGATCACAATCCTATCTTGTTATCATAAATAATAATTATCACCAGGGAGTAATGGGTGTATGAACAAGGGTGATTAGAAAGGGTATTTCTTTTTCCTTTTTTTTTTTTTTTTTTTTTTTGCACCTTGTATATGAATTGACTATTGTACTGGGTCTGGCTGAGCCAGAATTGATTTTACCCCTATAGCAGCCCTCATGGTGCTATGTTTTATGTTGGGAGCTAGAAGGGTGTTGGTAACACACTGGTGGTGTGGCTACTGCCGAGTAGTGCTTACACAGCACCAAGGCTCTTTCCAACATTTCCCCCCAGTGGGATGGGGTGGGCAAGATCTTGGGAGGGGACACAGCCAGGACAGCTGACCCGAACTGACCAAAGGGATATTTCATACCATATGACGTCTGCTCAAGTATAAAGCTGGGAAGAAGGAGGAAGGGGGGTGGGGTCACCCTTGGTCCTCCGAGGCAACCGCTAGCGTATCGCAGCCCTGCTTCCTGAGAAGGCCCCACATCGCCTGCTAACGGGAAGTAGAGAATAAATCTGTTTTCTTTTTTTTTTTGCTTCCGCACACAGACCTTGCTTTGCTTACATTAAAACTGCTTTTGTTTTACCCACAAGGGTTATTTTTTTCTATCTTATTTTCTTTCCCCCTTTTTGCCCTGCTGAGAGAAGGGGGGGAGAAAGTGATAGAGCAACGTGGTGGGTACCTGGCATTTAGCCAAGGTCAAACCACCACAACTATTTACAATACAAAGATGAATCTACAATAAGGAGACCATTCAGCCTTTAGGAGCACACACATATTCCTAGCAGTGACTCTTTAAGTACATTAATAGTTGTTTGCTGTTATCGTTGTGCCAGTTACAGAAATAAGGACTGATGCACTGAAGGTCTTTTGGTAGGTGGAAACCCACGAATCATAAACACTTGTTTGTATATTCCATTGCACTAAAAAAGCACACACAATTATTAATAGTTTATAATAAAATGTGATTGTTCTTCCTTTTTCTTGTGTGTTTGACTGTGAAATGAGAATCACACCAGAAAACTACAACCGCACGTTTTCTTTAAGACAATATCTAGGTTATTTCATGCAACATGAAAGCACATGCTTGCTAATGGCAGAATGCAGATCACTGTTGCATGCAATATTTTGGATTTTGCTCATGTTATTCCAAGAAACTTGGAATAAAATACAAATTTTTAACAACTCTCTGCAGCAAATACAAGCATAAGAAACAGCTCTGCAAGCAAATTCTGACTAAAAGATTACTGCCTCTTCTCCCGTCTTCCTCACATGTATGTCTTCAGCACAGATTACATGGAGAGCAGTTAAAGCAGCTGCAGGAGAAATGTCACATGAACTCCAAAGAAGCTAAATGTTGAAGTGAGGACACTTTCATCCTAGGTGAAAATACGGCCCAGCTAAAAAGAAACCAACATTGTTTCCACAGCGTATGGTTTACTGCTGTTGACTTTCCCTTTTTCATGTCAGCCTCAGTGTATAAGTATAACCTTTTTTTTCTTTTCTCCTCTATTTTACAACAAAAAAGCAAGATGTACTTCGTACTGCCAGTTGCTTCGAAAACTGCACTTACAAACTGTTGTAGTTACAGCCAAGTCAAAGCTGGAGTGCAAGGATCTGCTTCTTTATTGCAGATGGAAGAATTGGCTTGGAGGAAATAAAGAACGGGATGACTTCTCTGTTATAATTCAAACCAAATCCAAATTCTGATGTTACAGAAAACTAAAATACGTGATTTAAATCTTGCTAAACCTGACAAAAAATAAATTCCTGCCAATTATTTTTTTGACTAATAAAAGTGTGTGTGTCTGTGTGTTAAGACTAGCCATTCTTTGAACCTTTGTTACTGGCTGCTTTTTTTCATGTTTGTGATTCCTCATGAAGGAATGCAAAGATTTTGAAATCTGTTTTGTTTTGCCAGTTACTAGGCCTAGCACAAAGGACAGCCAGCAGTAGAACAAACCAGTAACCAGATTCTATTGCACACAAGAAGGTCAGTACATGGGTGATCGCTGGGGGTACAAACAAGTCAATCAAATTACACATAACAGACATCAACCCCAGGAATGATACAACACAGCCAACAATTGGTGGAACAAACAAAGCAACAAAGTCTCCCATGGCAGAGATAGGAGCCAGCCAAGCCAATAGGCTGATAATATAGGAGAGAGATAGCCACATATTATTCTCACAGAACCCACGTTCACAAGTACCAAACCTGACTGGGGCCCAGTTGCAGGGAGAGTCAGGAGGTCCTCCCCCAACAGAGAAACTCTGCAAAGTGCATCCACCTCACAGATAGACACTCCACCCTTCCTGCAAGTGGTCCCAGCTTTTATGCCCAAAGCAGGACACCTGGCACTCATTTACCCAATGTGGGGCACCTGGGGCTTGTTTACCCAAGGGCTTTCCCTACAAGGTCGGCCACACCTTGGAGGAAAGCCAAAAGGCAAACTCATTGCCTCCTTTTAAAGGACCATGGGAACCACCCATATGTCAATCTTAATTCAGGGCTTGGGGTTCAGACCCCAGCACTTCATATCTGTAAAGGCAATACATTAAAAAGTTAGTTTAAGCAAAATTTCATACCCACTCTGTTTTCTTCAAACTTTTTACTGAGTTTTGCTTATTCACAAGGTTTGGGTAAGCTGACTCACATTTTTAAGCATTAATTCAATCCAAGCATCCATGTCTTCTTGCAATTCAGGCTACAATCACTTCTGAAGCAAAGAATCGGATCTAGGTGTCTAGGTAAGACCTCTGGGCTTCAGCTACTGCTCTAGAAAGGACAGTCTCGCATAGATTTTGTCATGTCTGTCGGCCTTGTGGAGATGTCTCAGACAATGTGCAATGTCCAAGATGGCATGAGAGGCCTGGTCTGGGCACCAGAGTTGTTCTCAAGGTGTCTAGGCATCAACTGTCACTACTACTCCCTCCAGGGAAGGGGTTGTGATGTTTCATTTTTTCTTCCCCCCCTTTAATGTTCTCCACAGTTGCTTGATCAATATGTCCTGATGCTTTTATGACATTTGTTCTTGACCTATAGAATTTTCATTTCAATCCTGGACTCAAATAGTTTCCTGTAAAAGGTCCCTCCGGATTTATCGTTTGCCTCGTACAAGCCTTTGCTGGTCATTTCTACACCTTAATCCTGCAAGACAAAACCTTTCTTCCAGTTGCAATTAGTTTATGTTTTGATTCATGTCAGATAAAAAAAAAAAGAAAAAAAAGTTTGCAGTTCAGTCTGTCAGCATTGGGCTGAATGTTCAGGCTCAGTAAATTTGCTCTTTTCTCTTTGGTCATTATGCACTCAGTGTTCAGACTAGCACTACCTAACAAGCAGTCTTCAATCCCTTCTATAACTCCTGGAAACTTTCACTTCAGTCAGAGCATTGAGAGATCTGTGGTCTGAGAGCAAGATTATCATCTGGCCTTTCCTAAATTTAATCCAAGTGATGACATTGGCTCCCTCCGTGACTTTGGAGAAGTCATTTGGATCAATGTGCCCTTGGATTCATAAGCATTTAGGTTACAAGAGACAAGGCTAATGGCTCACAGGTATCTGTCATGAGTAAGCAGTGCAGAGAAAATGAACCATAACTGACTATGACAAAGTGCAGATTTTTCTTTAAGGAGAAGCATAAGACACCTTTGAGTCTGGTAGGAATTTCAGGCAAACAGTCTAGACTCCAGGTAAGTTTGAAAGTACATGAACAGCCATAGTTGCAGAGTAATTACCAAGTAGGTTTCTGCAGAAATCTATACTGAAACTAATACTGATACCTATTTTTATTCACATGCAGAGTTATGGCATAGAGATATGAATTGGAGGAGGACAGCAAATGAGAGAGAGCTGTGAGCACATCCGAGGGCATGGGCAGAATTCAGAACATTTTTGGCTAATTAGAGAAAAATTGTGTGATTCATTAGGGACAAATACAACCATCTGCACTTACGAGTAATTGTCTGCCAAAATGCAGAGTGGGGAAATGAGTGGCTGGAAAGTAGTGTTTCATTAACCTGGAATGTAGAGAGTTAATGCCAGATAACACTGTTGCAAAAAGGGCAAGCACTGTAAAAACAATACATAAAAAGAGTATCTGCTACAAACCACCTGAGATAATCCTTCTTTTGGTGCTTGTAAGGCATCATTGAATCACTGGTATACAGTTTCAGGCACAGGATGTGAAAAAAAAGGATGTGTGGTAATGATCGGAGTCTAAATAGCATTGCTATTTTAATTGATCGAAGTGGTAAAGTATAATGGATAAATATCTTAAAGAATTTAAGTTTCACCTCCTGGTGGCTAACTCAGATGCTTTCAGCAATTAGCAGATCTTGGAAGGAGGACTGGGAATTCTCCTCTGAATCTGCCCACACTGCATAATAGGCCCTTTGGACTTTACTAAAATATATAATTGATAAAGTTGTGGAAAAGGGAAAATTCCACTTAAGGAACTTTCATGATCCTTTTTCAGCAGAGGCACAATTGTTCTCCAAAAGGGAAAGGGAGAATAATAATTTTATTTTTCAAAATTTTTTTTGATATGTATATTATTTTTCACATCAAGAGTTAATAGGTTTAAAGTGTGATTCTGGTCTCTGGCACCACAGGGACTCCATGTTTATTGTCTCTCTTTAGTTCTAAGAGCAAGTTCAAAAAGGAATGAACAAATAATAATGAAAAAAAGAACTCTAGCTGTCAGTCACACAAATTCATCTCTAGTCAAGATTGGCTCTTTTATTTCCTCCTGACACATTATTACTGTTATCACTACAACTGTCATATTTCATCATGCTTCTTATTTACTTCTTAATTGTATTCAGTGTTTTGCAAAAAAAACTTTCCTTTGGTCTTATCTCATCATGCACAGCTATCTTGACCTCTGAGTGATGCATAGTAAATGAAGTTAAGATGTATCCTTAGGAAAACCTTGTGCTAATATTGTAAGAAACATGCAGTACTAGCAGATACCTATCAGAAATGGAAGAGTCATCTTCTGTGACCAAAAAAAATAGGAAAAATGGCTTTAGGAAGAAGCTGTAGAGAAATCTTGGAGAAAGGTAACATTACTTACGTGTATTGCCTTTGCTGTTAGCAAGACGCTTATACTTTATTGAAGACCAAACTCTCTAACAGTCACGAGGTCCTTGTGTGACTTGTGTACAGAGTAACAACTGGATAAGGTACAAAAGGGTTGACCTCTCATGTCATTCTTCATGGCACTTCACTGGTGACACCCCTGAGATGGAACAATAGGAAAACACTGATAAATCTGGGTCTCGCCAAGTGCTGGAGACTTTCTGTATGTCACTGAGCAACTCAATGTTTTGTGAGGTTGCAAAGCTAAACAATAATGCAAAAGGGCAGAAATTTTTGCAGCCACAGATGAGGCAAATTTTAAGGATATTTAGATGCTTACTTTCTCTTTGTTGTTTAATTCCTCTGAAAAACTGCTCCAAATCCCTGTTGTGCTTCTTGTGAGCAAAATCCTTTGAAATTTCTCAATTTCTCATGGATTCTCTGAATCTTGTATTTAAGAAGCTTACTCTAGATCTGATACAAAGTAGTATATGACAAAATATCTTGATTCTCTGAGAGGATATGCAGGGATATAGTATAAATGCATTTTCAGCTCTGCTGGTTAAATCAGAACCCCTTTCTTTCCCATTAGTGGGATTATAAATTGCCTTTTTTATGCATTAAATTCAAATAACTGCTGAATACATATAACCAAAAGTATTAGTAGGTCTTGGATAAAGTAGATCCAGGAATTTCTAGATGAAAGATGAATCAAAAGGTTGTGTTGAATGTTGAAGAAGAGCTGAAGACCATTAGCTCCCAGACAGTGGCTATGAAGCTCTTCTGAGCTGTCACTACCAACTATTTGAAAACAAATATTTTAATCAGAAATATTTTTTTAAGTGAAAGTTTACAAAGAGCAAGAACTACTGTTAGTGCTAACATAGAGGAGATGAAAACAGAATAGCACTAGGTCGATATGCCATGCAGTTTCTAGTGTTACCATTGCTTAGTCACTTTAACTCCTGGCTGGTACCATACTGGATTCAGCTGAAGGTGCCTATGCCCAGTGCCGATACTGCAGTGCAGTGCTGGGGGTGGTAGAAGAAAAAGAAAGACTTTGGCAGACACCAGACTGCATTCCTGTAACAGCACATTTCAATCTGCTAGCCTTCTATGATGTTATAACCGGTTGGCTGGATGAGGGAAGAGCAGCAGATGTCATCTACCTTGACTTCAGCAAGTCTTTTGACACTGTCTCCCATAACATCCTCATTAGGAAGCTCAGGGAGTGTGGGTTAGATGAGGGGACGGTGAGGTGGATCGAGAGCTGGCTGTGTGACAGATGACAGGGGGTTGTGATCAATGGAGCAGAGTCGAGTTGGAGGCCTGTCACCAGTGGTGTCCCCCAGGGGTCAATACTCGGTCCCGTCTTGTTCAACATATTCATCAATGACCTGGACGAGGGGACAGAGTGTATCCTCAGCAAGTTCGCTGATGATACCAAGCTGGGAGGGGTGGCTGACACGCCAGAGGGCTGTGCTGCCATCCAGCGGGACCTGGACAGGCTGGAGAGCTGGGCAGAGAAGAACCTCATGAGGTTCAATAAGGGCAAGTGTAGGGTGCTGCACCTGGGGAAAAAGAATGCCAGGCACCAGTATAGGTTAGGGGTGGACCACCTGGAAAGCAGTTCCAAGGAGAAGGATCTGGGAGTCCTGGTAGACAGTAAATTATCCATGAGCCGGCAATGTGCCCTTGCCGCCAAGAAGGCCAATGCCACCCTGGTCTGCATAGGGCAGTGTGTGGGCCCCTCTACTCTGCCCTGGTGAGGCCAGAACTGGAATACTGCGTCCAGTTCAGGGCTCTCCAGTTGAAGAGAGACGGGGACCTACTGGAGAGAGTCCAGCGGAGGGCAACGAGGATGATTGGGGGATTGGAGCATCTTCCCTATGAGGAAAGGCTGAGAGAGCTGGGACTCTTTATCCTGGAGAAGAGAAGGCTGAGGGGTGATTTAATTAAATGTTTATAAATACCTAAAGGGTGGGTTGAGAGAGGATCACGGAATCATGGAATATTCAGAGTTGGAAAGGATCTCCAGAGAACATCTAGTCAAACTCCCTTGCTTAAAAGCAGGATCCCCTAGAGCACATCACTCAGGACTGCATCCAGGAGAGTCTTGAAAATCTCCAGAGAATGAGACTCCACAACCTCTCTGGGCAGCCTGTGCCAGTGCTCTGTCACCCTCACTGAAAAAAAGTTCTTCCTCATATTTAAATGGAACCTTCTATGTTTCAGCTTGTGTCCATTAGATGACATAAAAAAATAATTCATGAGATATGGGAAAAAAGTTTCCTCCTTATACAGGATGGAGAGATAACTACTGTACTCTTCTCTAGGTCAGATCTTTTTGAACATAAATCAGGAAAACTTCTTTGGCTCTAGCAGAACTATAATTATTTACTACAACTGACAATCTGTTTCTAATATTTTTGAAGTGAGCTAAGTGTAACTTATGAAAAAAATGAAATGATAGGTTGTACCCATGTACAGTTTTATGAGTTTGATGTTTTGTGACAGTTTCTTTTCTGGAAGATCCCTTGCAATAACTGTGTGTCCTTGGGGTTGTCTAAGTAGTTCCCATCACGTAAGAAATGAGATGAAACTGTTTAACCTATTGGACTGACCCAGAAAGACACATTTGAATATTTTAGGACTGAAAGCATCAATCCTAACCATTGACTTAAGTGGAATTAGATGGGATTTACACTGCTGGGTGGGGAGCTGGAGTCATTGGCAGCATCCAAGGAAATAAAGAGCTGAAGAAAGCAATGCTCTTTGCACAAAACTCAAAATATATTGCAGAGAAATAAAGGCATTGTTAAATTTGCAGCTCCATGTAGGCACTTACTGGAATGGTTGAAGGGACATGGCAGAAGTGACCTGTATTGTTTTAAAATGAGAAGAAATTTCAGGGGACGTTCCTCTTTGAATGTCTTGTGGGCCCAAAGAAGCTTGACAAAGCTTGGAGATCACTGTACTCTGTATGAGAAGAATGCCTGCAGAGTAACTGTAGAGAGGCAGTTGCTGTTATACTCATGAAGATTGCTCATGTTGTAGCATAGTCATAGAAATAATAAGATTTCTTGATGTGTGTTTATTTCCCACTGGTACGGTATGTTGTATTATGATAGCTTTGCAGTCACAGTGTGCTTGTTCTGGCTGAAGAGGCACATTCATTACAAACCCTTCTTTTCAGATGCTTATAACTTTCTGGAAAAGACTAATCCTTTGGCCTGACATTTCCTTTGTTCCTGTCAAACAAAAGGTGCTGATTATTTTCAGTCTTTTTATTCTGTGTTTGTTGAAACAGATTGGTTGCTTTGGGGTTAACAAGCCAATTAAAAAAAAATAAATCCAGTTTGCTATCACACATTCATATAATATTTTTACCCATAGATAACTTGAAACTTATTGTATTTTAATATATTGTGTTTCAAGTGGACATAATCATCATAAATCATAAATCGATGGGACCAGATGGAATGCACCCAAGGGTGCTGAGGGAGCTGGCAGAGGTCATTGCTAGGCCACTCTCCATCATCTTTGGTAAGTCATGGACAACAGGAGAGGTGCCTGAGGACTGGAGGATAGTAAATGTCACTCCAATCTATAAGAAGGGCAAGAAGGAGGACCCAGGTAACTATAGACCTGTCAGCCTCACCTCCATCCCTGGAAAGGTGATGGAACAGCTTGTTCTTGGCACTATCTCTAGGCATATCAAGGATGAGGGGGTCATTAAGAGCAGTCATCATGGTTTTTACCAAGGGTAAGTCATGTTTGACCAACCTTATTGACTTCTATGAGGAAATAACTAGGTGGATAGATGATGGTAGAGAGGTAGATGTGGTTTATCTTGATTTCAGTAAAGCATTTGACACTGTCTCCCACAGCATCCTTGTAGATAAGCTGATAAAGTATGGGTTTGGTGATCAGGTAGTGAGGTGGATTGTGAACTGGCTGAAGGGAAGAAGCCAGAGAGTTGTGGTCAATGGGACGGAGTCTAGTTGGAGGCCTGTGACTAGTGGAGTCCCTCAGGGGTCGGTACTGGGACCGGTGTTGTTCAATATCTTCATCAACGACCTGGATGAGGGTACAGAATGTATCCTCAGCAAGTTCGCTGATGACACCAAACTGGGAGGAGTGGCTGACACACCAGAGGGTTGTGCTGCCATTCAACGAGACCTTGATAGGCTGCAGAGTTGGGCGGGGAGAAACTTAATGAAATTCAACAAGGGCAAGTGTAGAGTTTTGCATCTGGGGAAGAACAACCCCATGTACCAGTACAGGTTGGGGGCTGACCTGCTGGAGAGCAGTGTAGGAGAAAGGGACCTGGGGGTCCTGGTGGACAGCAGGATGACCATGAGCCAGCAATGTGCCCTTGTGGCCAAGAAGGCCAATGGCATCCTGGGGTGTATTAGAAAGGGGGTGGTTAGTAGGTCAAGAGAGGTTCTCCTTCCCTTCTATTCTGCCTTGGTGAGGCCACATCTGGAGTATTGTGTCCAGTTATGGGCCCCCCAGTTCAAGAAGGACAGGGAACTACTTGAGAGAGTCCAGCGCAGAGCCACAAAGATGATGAAGGGAGTGGAACATCTCCCTTATGAGGAAAGGCTGAGGGAGCTGGGTCTCTTTAGCTTGGAGAAGAGGAGACTGAGGGGTGACCTTATTAATGTTTATAAATATGTAAAGGGTGAGTGTCATGAGGATGGAGCCAGGCTCTTCTCAGTGACATCCAATGATAGCACAAGGGGCAGTGGGTGCAAGCTGGAGCATAGGAGGTTCCGCATAATTGTGAGGAAGAATTTCTTCACAGTGAGGGTAACAGAACACTGGAACAGGCTGCCCAGAGAGGTTGTGGAGTCTCCTTCTCTGGAGACATTCAAAACCCACCTGGACATGTTCCCGTGTGACCTGACCTAGGTGTTCCTGCTCTGGCAGGGGGATTGGACTAGATGATCTTTTGAGGTCCCTTCCAATCCCTAACATTCTGTGATTCTGTGATTCTGTGATCAGCACAAGCTCTCTGTGGAAATCTGAAGAAAACTGAAACAAAGCTTGTAGCGATCAGAAAACTCATGCTGTATGTCATATAAACTTGATTTTGGATTCATCTAGTTTCTGTCTTTCTTTCAAGTCATAAGTGTGATGTTTCCATTTTTACAGAGGACAAATTGTGTTGACTTAAATGAAATGAGCATTTGTCTTATAATCCCTACTAAGCGGTTTTCCTGAATAACTGAAGCATGATTTTTGATACTGAGTATGGCTTTCAAGGCTTGACTCTGTTTGCTATTATTTGTCTGTCTTTTGCTACAGTACTAAAATCCTGATATCTAATATATGCTTTGTGTGCCTGCTGTCGCTGACACGTCTGGAGCATTGCTCTCTGAAACACAACAGTAGTTGTTTAAGAGGTATCATTTAGTCTGTCCTAATATTAGCCACTCTTGACCTTCTGCACACATCCATCCTTCCTGTGAAGCCCCACTAGGAGATCTAGGATGTTTAGATGAAAGCATGATTATCATAGCTTTCATTCAAATCAAATGCTTCATGCTTCAGGGCTCTGCATCCTACAGCACAGCCTTCAATGTATGTGTGAGCCTGCCTCAGACTTGAGCTGGGCATTCGGCAGCAAAAGGGAAGGAGAGAAAAAGCCTGTCAAATCTGTTTGGTCCACCCTATCAATTCAAGGCTAATTGGCCAATTTCCCCATGCTGCTGCTATGAACTGAGCGATGTTTATTAAAGCTGGTGGAATTAAGCAGTTCGAAGACCAGCAGAGAGACTGAAGATTGGACCGAAGAAAATCTGGACCCCATTTTTAAAAATGTTGGTGTCTTCCTTCTGGAAAAGCAGGGATGTATACAGTTCTGTTTGTCCTTGAAATTCTGAATAGCAAATTTATAATGTCTTGTACGTTGCACTTGCTCACAAGATCCTAGGGGAAATATTTGTATTCAAATACATGCATCCATGCCTGTTTAAAGACATTAGACGTTTATCTTTCAACATGAGTTTCTGACTTGCACTTCTATCTAAATGTGCTAGCTCTCTTGTTTCTTAAGAAGTGCTGAAGAACAAGTATTACATTTTCTTCATAAATTCAGGGCTACTTCTACAGCTAGCATGTGTTGTCATAGCTTTTTCTTAAGTGAAAGAAACTATGATAATTTGCAGCAGCTATTCTATAAATGTCAGTAGTACCTTTCGAAACTGTTCCCTTGCCCAGATTTACAGTTACCTCGGGAAAAATTATTCTGTATTATATATTTAGATTCTCATTGTCACATCTTTTCTGGTACTGAATCCCAGTGGTCACTCCCAATGTAAAATCCCCAGTCTGTAACATGATGGCAGACATGTCCTATAGCATAGTTCATGAGCAACAGAATAAGGGGAAATGACATGATCGTTTAGAAAAGGCAGAAGAGTCTAGTGTATAAAGAGAGAACTTACACAATTAAGGTAAGCAGATGTTCTACTATTTGCTTTAGTGGGAACAGGAATGTACTACTTGTTGTGAAAGATCTGAGGGTTTAATGACATGATCAATATAACAGCACAAAAGAAGACAGAGATGAGTTGGAATAAAAACAGAGAATGATGCGTTGTAGGGAAATAATATCACAGATACAGTAAACTCCTCAAGGAAGGAATAAGGAAATACTACCTCTTATTCTGTCCTGCCTTCTGACATGAAAGCTCTAATCCCCATACCTGGTCTGACTATAGCATTTGAAATGATAATGAGTCTGAATATTTATTTCAGAGTAACTTTGAGAAAACTTCCCATGTTTGTGTGTGAATCTGAAAAAAGTGTGTGTATGTTTGCAATGTACATGGAGATTCACCTGAAGGATTGTGTCTAACAAAGAGAGAGACTGATGATACAAGTGCAGCATGCAACATTCTTCTGGTGCAGAGCAATAATGAAATACCCACTGTCCCAGGCTGCGAGAATAGGAGCTATGAATTTGGAGCCTATTGAGCTTTTCAACTAAGCTTCCATTTATACCTTACAGCCATGTAACAACATTTTGAATTTAGTTGAGCCACATGCTCTGTATCATAATGGTCAAACATGAGACAGATATGTATTAAATAGCTGAGAGTTATTGATCTTGAATCTTCTAGAATTAGAAAGTATTCCCACAAAATTGCATCCCTGTTTCCTGTATGGAGCTTTGAAGTTTCTGGATGGCAGCTGCATCCTCATGGCCTTGTTACCTGAGTTACCTGGATCAAGGATATCTCAAGTGTCTTACCTATACTGCAGATATATTTCGTTATTCCACTACAGAAACATCCTAAAATCTTAAAGGAAGAAAGCACATTGCCACAGGTATAACACATTTTAAACATGGTTAACTGTCAGAGTGTAACTGTACCATTTCCCAGAGAAGTAGGGGACAAAGATGGTGAAGCTAGTGTATTCAAATCCTATCCTAGAAATCAGTTTTAAGTATCCCTGCAATATAATCAGTGACTGCCACAGATTTTTTCCCCCAGTATTATTAAATTTGATTTCTGTTTTTAATGGTTCCTTTTTTTCAAATATATTGGAGTAGCTTCTCTTCTTTGACCAAATCATGCCTGGTGTACACCTACCCAACTTTCAGAGCACATTAACTTGATGATGAGGCCCTCTAGAGATGGGAAAATGTGTTTGGAACCTGAATTTTGAGTTTTTCGTCCCTGTTTTACGTGCAGTGAAAGTTAGAGCTAATGGATCTGTCACCAGCTTGGTGCAGCTTTAGATGCATATCACGTGTCTGGTCCTTGTCTTAGCTTTAACACAGATTTTCAGAGCGGATCTTAATATCATCACTAAACTCGCAGAAGGGACAAGGATAAAAAAACCAAATTTGCTCAAAGGTCAGAAATACAGGCACCTACATAAAATCTGACTCTAAAAGCTTTACCACCTGGTGAGTGTTAAGTCCTCACCCACATGGCACTCACTTCGAGTAAAATTAAATATTGTATTAATTACTTTTCCAAGTTCACTACCAGGTTGTGCTGCCAAGGCAGCTCAGTCCTGCCTGGCAATGTGCTCTAGCCTTCTGTTTTGGATCTTCCCCAGCAAACATTATTGATTGTGCTGCACTTAAGTAGTAGCTTAGTGAAAAAGAAGTGTTTTGGACCTCGGTGGCCCAGAATGTGGGCCGAACTCTTTGGTTCAGTTGATTTCTGTTGCTTTTCAGATCCTATATAACGTGTCAGCTTTCATTCTGACACACCTAAACTTCGTAGCACTTTGTTCCTGCTCCTATTAAGTACTTTTTTTTATACTTTTAAAATAAAAGTTATTTGACTAAATGCTAGTGTACAGCTACTTTTTTAATACCTGTGCACAATAGGTGCTATCTTCCCATGAGATGTCTTTCACTTTAATATTTGATTGTAGTTTTGATACAGTTACTCATCTCACAGATGCTCAGACCTCTGTTTGATTTCAATGGGACTTTACCTGGACTAGGTGGGGATAATACCACTTACCTCTTCTGAAAATGACTTTAAGCTGGGACTGGAAAAGTCTTTGTCAAAGCTCAAAGCTTTTTTTTTTTTTAACTAGTATGAATGAAGCTTTACAGGACTGGACCCTCCTTTGTGACAATGTCAATGATAAAATGCTTCTGTTAAATAAATACCCATGAGAATTTATTTCAAAATGTGAGGTTATGTGAAGCATCACAAAGAAGCTATAAATCATAAACAAAACTTGGCTACATAGAGAACCCCACAAGATTAAAATAATTCTGTCTGACTTTGGTTCTCTTGTATATATATGAACCAGGACTGTCTAAATGATACAGACGGTTAGCAAAGCTACTGGAGTCCCTGTCCTTCACCAGAGATAACCAATTACATCAGGGAATTAGAAGTAAGCCCTATGGAAACCATGGCATTCCCTTTCGTAATAAAAGTGGGTATTTTCGTGTGTGTGGTTTTTTGTTTGATTTGTTTTTTAACTTTTGGTGCTACCTAAAAAAGCCCTGAGCTAATGTGCAATTCAGTGGTTGATTTGTTTTTCCAGTTTATGGATTTTTTTTGGCTGCAGTTTTTGCTTTCCGGAACTATTTCTATTCCTTATCTTTTCAATGGATGTAAATGGCAAATACTGTGCATGACAAGAACCACTAAAACTGAGTACCCAAGGCCAATGTGATTCCTCTAATAATTTTTCCCCAAAAAGGTATTACTGCAAAAAGGGACAGTCATACAGCATGTGCGCAACGGTGGATTTATAGTCATTATCTCCCAAATGTGTTTGTTAACAGCTAGATTCTGGGCAAGCAACCTAATACGCTTGTGTACCAGTTTATACTCTGCTCAAGAATTGCTGATGAATGTCATAAAAATATTATCCTAAACCATCTGAGAGAGCATTTTTTTCTGCAGTTTTATTTTCCATAATACCTTAAAGCCACCATTTTCACTTACGTGCTTACTTGGGAGCTTGCAAGATTTGGAAGCAGAATGCTGAGCGTGGGTAAGATCAATATGTAGTTTTTCTAGCGTAGCAGTGTTGCATTTCTGTAACTGATGGTATCACTGTGTTTGAGCCTCTAGTAGATGAAAATCACACTGTAGCCTAGTAAACAATTTAAGATTATACTCCACTATAAAGTCTACCAGGGAATTAATTCCACAAGCGATTCACTGATGCCAGAAGAAAACAGGTATGATCATATAAATGAGTAAGCCTATATGAATAAAGGCTTACTGAAACTAGACTGGATTAATTCAATACAGGCCATTAGTTCCAAAGGTAGCAGCTTTTTTTGATAGAGAGGAGGGAGAGCAAATTGAGGTTTTTAGCAATAACTACATAAAAGCTGAAGATATTACCCTAGGTTTAAGCAGATGAGAACAGGTTCCGAATCTGTGAATTTCAGCCTTATCTGAAACCCAGATAGTAAGATATGTTTCAGGAAATTCACATTAGTTTTGTCTTAATATGAAAGAGTATTGTGCCTATAAATAAGAATACAGCATTCATATTTGTCATTTTCATAGCAATTAGTGAAACTTGAAGAAGTAACTCAGTAGTAAGAATTATAAGCCATGTTTCTTTTCAAATCACCTGGGTTTTTTTGATAATGCTGCCTGATATTACAAAACTTTCTTTGATTTAGTATTTAGAGATAGCTCTCCAACTGTAATGAGATGTGAAACCTCTTTCAAGACAGCCTTTATTATTTTTAATAATTGTAACCATCCAGAAACTGTAATTACATGCATACACCTCTGATACATGTACTTACATACACATGCATGAACAGGCACATGTGTACATGGAAGCACTTGTACATATACACACATTCATGAACTCATGCACTCACTAGGAATGGTGTATGCAAGTGCTTTATGACAGATAAACGCTTTAGCAATGCTCAAATTTCTACAGGAAAATTTGAAATTGCTTCCATTTCTTTCTGTTAATGTGCACCTCAAAAAAGATGGAGAGAATTATTGACAATAATGGCACAAATTGTTAGGCATGTGCCTAAAGATGTTTTATTATTATTTCTTGGTAAAATAGCATGGAGAATTGCAGCTTTGCAGCAATAGAGAGAGCAGAATATTAGGTCACAATTCAATAACTGACAGACTGCCTGTTTGTCTAAGGAAGACTACATAATAACCTGTGGACTGACTCTATTCTAGTAAATTATTATTATTTTTGAATTTGTAGTAAGCCATAGAACTGAAACTCCTTGGAATTCATGGCTCTGCATCTGAAAATGTCAAATTTTTGACAAAACAGATAGATTTGGGATAGAAAAACAGTGTGGATTTTCAAGACTTAGATTGTGAAAAAAAGTTTTGAATATTCTGCAAATATTGTTTTGGTTCATTTGTCCTATTTTTGCAGCATTTTTCTTTAACTGAATTTAAGAAAATGTCTAATACAAGGTGTGTGTGTGTGTGTGTGGGGGTGTCCTCTGTATGGCAGGCACTGTGCAAACACATGATGAGAAAGAATACCTTTGCAAAGATGCTTTCAGTCCCAGCTGGAATTTCTGAAGAGAGTTGGCTTCCATATCCCGCAGTCATTCAGTAACTTCTGTCATCTTTTTATTTAAACCCCTTGGGAAATTTCAGTCCAGATTTCTATCAAAGAGAGATGATAAAGGGAAGTACAACAGGTTGGGGATTGAGGCAGAAAGATACCTGATTAGAAGATTCTCTCTGAGGAAGGACACAAGTGCATACCAGAGTGATTTGCTTGTATCTTAGGAAGTTTTAAGATGCTGTTTCCAAAAGCAGTTCTCTCTCCTCATTGTTAGATAATCACAGAATCACAGAATAGCCTTGGTTGGAAGACACCTCTAAGACCATCAAGTCTAACCATTAACCTAACACTGCTAATTCCCCACTACACCATATCCCTCAGCACCTCATCTACACATTTCTTAAATACCTCCAGGGATGGGGACTCCACCGCTGCCCTGGGCAGCCTGTTCCAATTCCTGACAACCCTTTCAGTGAAAAATTGTTTCCTAATATCTAATCTAAACCTCCCCTGGAACAACTTGAGGCCATTACCCTTCACCCTATCACTGTTACCCAGGAGAAGAGACTGACCCCTACCTCGCTACAACCTCCTTTCAGGTAGTTGTAGAGGGCAATGAGGTCTCCCCTCAGCCTCCTCTTCTCTAGACTAAACAACCCCAGTTCCCTCAACCTCTCCTCATAAGACTTGTGCTCCAGACACTTCACCAGCTTCGTTGCTCTTCTTTGGACACATGCAGCTCAATGTCCTTCTTGTAGTGAGGGGAATAATCCATCACAGCTTCATCTATTAGTGTCCTTCTTTGAAGTAGTAAAGCAGTTTTGAAGCAAACTGCCTGGTCTGAATGAACTGCATCCATAAGCTCTACTTCAAGAGTTCACCAAATGCATCTGACTCCCACAGGGACAGGAGGGTCCAAAACAGGACCTAGTCCCCTGTACAGTTTTGAACAATTTCTTCAGTGGTGACTTTCAGTCCAGAGGATAAGACTGAATCTAATCTGAAGAAGAAGTCTCAAACTGCAAACAGTGAACGTGTAGGGAGCCTACCTACTAATTTTCTCCTGTTGCACCAAATTATTTGGTAACACAGACATAGCCATCAAATGGGCACATATCTGACCATAGTCTTTGGTAAAGTCCCACTGGTGCCCCGACTGAATTCTGGCCTGATCAGCCAAGTCTCTCCTGAACCAGCATCTATGAGGATGATGATTCAATGTGGCAATAAAGGCAGTGGCCAAGGGAGTATTTCACTGGTTTTCCTCTGTTTTACTATACCTGCCATTCTCCTGCAGGAGTGGAAGAAGGTGTGTTGTCCTGCATCACTCTCAGCAGACTCTAGGTCACTTTGGGTTATGGAGGAGGTGCCCAGCATCCTTAGGAACCCATCAGGAATTATGGAATATTTAGAGCTGTTCTCACTTATGCCAGGCCTTATTTTCAATTTCAAATGCTTTAGAATAAATAGGATTTGTCAAGCATCTTAGTGGTCACCCCCTCCATCTCGGTACTTACAGCCAGAACTGCAAAACGACAAAATAAGCTGAGTCAGATAATTAATAAAAAAGCTGATATTAATCCATTTTTATGTCTAAGTAGGACCTGATCTCTTAACATTAGTCTTTAATCACAGTGCTGTCCTCTGTTACTGCTTGTGCCAGTGATGTCTCTTGTAACCTGTGTCCCTTAGGTGTTTTAAGTTCTATAAGAGTAAGTATCTTCAATCTATAAGTAATACCTGTAATGGCACAGGCTGTCCTGAAGTCAAAGAGAGAGATGGGGAATGCATGCATTTTCTTAAAAAATTAGTTTGCTATATAACCTTAGCACTTGAAAGTCTGCTTGAGAAAAAAAGCTTCTTACGTTTATCCTGAAATGTACACTTTGTATGGTCCATGAGTCTTCAGCTGATATGCACAAAAGCAGAAGAGACATAGTGGCCATGAAGATGATCAGAGGGCTGGAGCACCTCTCCTATGAAGACAGACTGAGGGAGTTGGGGTTGTTCAGTCTAGAGAAGAGAAGGCTCTGAGGATACCTTCTAGCAGCCTTCCAGTACCTGATGGGGCCTACAAGAAAGTTGGGGAGGGACGTTTTACAAGGGCATGTAGTAATAGGATGAGGGGTAATGGCTTTAAACTGGAAGAGGGTAGATTTAGATTAGATATTAGGAAGAAATTCTTGACTGTGAGGGTCGTGAGACACTGGAACAGGTTGCCCAGAGAAGTTGTGGATACCCCCTCCCTGGCAGTGTTCAAGGCCAGCCTGGATGGGGCTTTGAGCAACCTGGTCTAGTGGGAGGTGTCCCTGCCCATGGCAGGGGGGTTGGAACTAGATGATCTTTAAGGTCCGTTCCAACCCAACCCATTCTATGATAAGAAACCAAGACTGTGGTTGCATTATGAGTCTGTTTGCTTCTTCCTAGTGATGTTTAAGTACATTGGCCAGTTTCAAAGTAAACTTAACGAGAAGGGAAAGGCCTCAAAGATATTCAGTTTTGGTAGTTTTTAGAAAAAAAAAAAATAGAAAAAGGATGTGAATGGAGGAAAAGACCCAAATAAATATCCCTAGCTGAGAGAAAGTTTGGAGAGTCATCTCAGCACAACTTAGGCATTAACGAATCTACATCACAATATGGATATGCCAGTCATGGATGTGCCAGTCTCAAGAAAAACTTGGAGCAGAGAAGCATAGGAAAAGCATGAGACAAAAGTCTGAAGGAAATCAGGTTTCATTTATTCTATTGCTTACAAAATGTTTTTTACCCACACATAGCTAACAACAGGTGCATTGCAAAGACACAGCATTTCCATCTCCTGTACAGCTGAACATAAGAAGGAAGCAGCAATATCACTTTATCCTTCCCAGATCGCCCCATCCTTTCTTTCAGCTTGGAAACTGCATCTCAGATAACTGTCAGCTGACAGACCTCTTGAGCATGATGGAGGTGACCTTGGGTGAGTCACTTAACTTCTATTTTTCATTTTAGAAACTGATATAATAATAATAATAATCTAATATGTACTTCACAGGGGTGGGAGACTTAATTGATGTTCATGAAGTGCTTTGAGACGAGATCTGAGGATGAAAGCACTATGCAAGTGCAAAGTATTATTATTTTTTAATATAGCTTACAGCTTTATAATTGATGAAATATTCCAAACCTAATCCCAGAGAGACTCACTTCTGTACTATGCACCCTGATTATCTTCATGCACAGACAGCTGATACTTACCTTGGCCTGATGACATTAACTGCATCAGTGATCTCTTTTTGTTACTATTTCTATGGCCCAACTGCTGACCTACTCCTCCATTATCTTTTTTTGGCTTTAAATTCCAATATTTGCTTCAGTCACAAATGAATACCAGCAAAGGCAGTTTTTGGTATTAAATCACATTTTTAGGTGGCAGCTAAAAAAGTGGCCTTGTTTAATCATTAGTATTACTTGGGCCCATATCAATCATTTAAAATTTCTTGGAGTCTATGGGGCTTTGCCAACACAAATCAGTTGAGAGTCTAGGCACCTTTGCTTTTACCATGGTGTCTGCATGGCAAAGAGAGGCACTGGCCCCACTTTAGCTAGGGAAGAGAGGATAGATGCAGTGGACAAGGCAAATAAGTCCCTGAAAAGTTCCTGAGACCTAAGCAATGGAGAAGAGTGAGTTAAGGGGCAAGACCATTAATTGCAGGACACAATGGAGAGCAATACAGCCACCTTTGGACTTAAACTAGTTAAACTGAGTCCAGAACTGGGCCTTGTCCTCTGTATGAATGCACCAGCCTTCTCAGAAATAGTGTGGAAATCTCTAATACTACTCAGCCATGCAAACAGCTTGAGCAGGGATACTTAAGGACTTTTTCAAGGAAAATAAAGACAATTACAGACTAATCAAGGTTGTGAGAGAAGGCAAACTTGAAGGCAGAGGGTGATAGAATAAAAGTCCTTCTTGACCTTTTATCTAGCTTGCTTTGACACTGAAGAGCTTTCACAGTGATTTATCTTACGACAGCAGCAAGCACAAACCTGTGAGGAACTCTGAAGTATCAAGCTGAGTTCCTGTCCTGTGCCTGGTGGCTTTGCTGGCTTGTGGGTTCCAGTTGTTCTGTGTGATATTAGTGCCATACAGAGATGTCATGGCAATTACAGAGCAGAATATTTTAATGGGAGACACTGGCAGGCATGCTGACATTGGCTGAGTAATTCCTTCCAGCAAAAAGGAATAGGAGAGACTGCTATTAAAATGCCAAACCCCTTCTATGCCAGTGCACCTGTAAGAGAAGTCAGATTTTGCAGTGAAAATTAGATATACTCCGTTCTTCCCATTGTCTGCTTGAAGATGAGGTCTCACAATGGGAACTGGTCCTCCTGGGTTGTCCTTTTATCGATGTGCCTACAGTAGGACTGGACTAGGGGTGAGGGTAGACAAGCCTAGGCTAGAAAAGCCCAGGCTTCATGGAGCTGCCACCAGACTGCTGCCACATCTGGGTTAGCTCTTCTAAAGCTGTCACAACATCTCTATGCTACTGTCCACCAGTGGCCACCAGTACCAGAGAGCAGTGCAGACAAAGCCATACATAACACTGCAGTCCTCTGACTTCTAAGCACAAGTAAAGCAGCAAATTAAAGAGAGTGTGACAAGAGCCCCTGGGTATCCTGTCTATTTAGAGATCCAAGTGCTGACAGCACCTCTATTGCAAGTGAGGGTCAGTTTCTTTAAGGGTCACAAGAATTTATACATCATCTTTCCCCTACCATTTCTGTGTGTGAGGAAAAGGTTATTTCCTTGCTGAAGAGATATAAACCAATCAAATCTTGCAGTCTTTGGAATGACAATGTTACAGATTTTTACAGCCAAATATAGATAATCACAGGGTCTGGGTTTGCTTTTTTTAAAAAAAAACAACCTTCATGTCTGTTTAATTAGTCTCAGATTTTACCTGGAGTCTTGTCACACTAGTTTACAATTTTCCTGGTGCCCTTTGTCTCAGTATTTTGGGGTCTTGCAGGCACTTTATTTCAGCGGCCCAAATGTTTCCTGAAAGGGAGTGAGGAAGGAAAATGTGGTTCTTTTTAATCTCCAATGGCAAACAGTCCTCACACCCTAAGAGACCCTTAAACCTGACTGAAGGAAACAAAAAGTCTGAGCATATACAGACTGTCATCCTCAGCACTAGCAATGTAAATGGAGACAGGGGGTTGCTAGGGGGACTTAATGAGCAACTTGTTTCCATGGCAGTCAGTTTGGAAATCTATATCTTGCTGCAACCCTGTTAAGAAGATCCTGTTAATAAAGATCTGTCCTGAGATCAGGGAAAGTACCAAAAGGTAACAGCTCACAAAGCAATTCTAACTGCAGAGATACTTTTCCCATTTACTATATCCTCTTGCTCTTTTCATAGCATGATCTCCTGCTAATCTCGTAGATACTCAATTATTTCAAAGTTAAAAAGATGCAGGAAAGGCTACAAATGAGTGCTACATATCTGCTAGGCAGAAAACTGATAAATCTTTCTCCATTTTACAAGCCCTCTCAGTCAATAGGATTTAAACTGAGTGGGATTTGAAGTCCCTTTGTTCCACAGATGCTAGGAAATGAAATATAATCTTCATTTTATAATCATGTCTCTATGTACCCACTCCCTCTTTTTTGTTTTCTTGTCTTGCTGTTCCTCAGAGGAGTTGGTAAATGTTTACTCTCTATATATCCTCTGCTGCTTTTCAAAGTCAATTCTACTCCATTATCCCCAAATTAAACTGTCACAGAGAAATGCCCTATAAATGATGGGCTTCCAGTATTTAAACACAAAACTGAAAGTTAAAAATTAGAACAAGAATGCAGCAATGGATAGAGATTTGGACTACGTACCTCTTACTCTGTATGAGCTATCCCTGTCTTGGCTTCCCTTACAGAAGAGGTCATGTTCCCTTCCAAAAGGACATGGGCAGACCTGAGGTTAGAGGCAGAAGTAGCTGAGGCCTTGCAAGCTGGGGAACTGTAGGGGTAGTGTCATGGTTAATGGCCAAAAGCAAACTTCTGTCTTGCCGATGGAGAGAGGAAACTTGACTGAAGTCTGACCTGGTATCTCAGATCCAAAACAGCTCCCCTAGAAAATTGCAGGTAGCCCTCCAGAGGCACATGTAGATCTCTTTTCGTTCTTGCACAGGTTCATTTGGAAAATTCTGCCAGAGTTTGGTTAATCAGTTGCAGCCACAGAAACAAACAGCTTTTTGCATGGTGTGGTTGATGGAGAAATAAAATCCTCTGTCAGGTTTCCTTGTTCAGTCTAAAGGTTATGACCTGGTGGCAATTACAGAGACATGGTGGGACAGCTCACATGACTGGAATGTGGTCATGGATGGCTATGTCGTTTTTAGGAAAGATCGGTCAGTGAAGCGAGGTGGTGGAGTTGCTCTTTATGTGAGGGAGCAACTTGAATGTATTGAGTTTTCTCCAGGGGCTGATGAGGGGCAAGTTGAAAGTCTGTGGGTGAGAATTAAGGGGCAGGCAGGCATGGGCGATACAGTTGTGGGGGTCTATTACAGACCTCCTGATCAGGACGAGGGAGTTGATGAGGCTTTCTACAGGCAGCTGAAAGCAGCCTCACAACTACAGGCCTTGGTCCTCATGGGGGATTTTAACTACCCCGATATCTGCTGGAAGACTTACACAGCCAGCCATTCACAGTCTAGGAGGTTCCTCCAGTGCATTGATGATAACTACTTAATGCAAATGGTGGATAAACCGACGAGGAGAGGAGCGCTGCTGGATCTTGTACTCACCAACAAGGAGGGTCTTGTTGAAGCAGTGATGGTCGATGGCAGCCTTGGCTGCAGTGATCATGAGATGGTGGAGTTCAGGATCTTGTGTGGGAGGAATAGAGTACCAAGCAAGACCAGAACCCTGGACTTCCGCAGGGCCAACTTTAGCCTCCTTAATCAATTGTTAAGGGAAGTCCCATGGGACAGGGTGCTAGATGGTAAAGGGGCTCAAGATAGTTGGTCAACATTCAAGGACCACTTCTTGCAAGCTCAGGATCAGAGTGTCCCAATGGGTATGAAATCAAGTAAGGGAGCTAGGAGACCAGCATGGTTAAACAAGGAACTGCTGGGCAAACTTAGGTGGAAAAAAAGAATTTATGGATCATGGAAAGAGGGGCTAGTCACTTGGGAGGAATATAGGACAGTTGTCAGAGGATGTAGAAAGGCAATTAGGAAAGCTAAGGCCTCCTTAGAACTTAACCTTGCAAGCCAGGTCAAGGACAATAGAAAGGGCTTTTTCAAATACATAGCTAATAAAACAAACACTAGAGGCAATATAGGCCCACTGATGAATGAGGGGGGTGCCCTAGAGACAGAGGATATAAAGAAGGCAGAGGTGCTGAATGCCTTCTTTGCCTCTGTCTTTACTCCTGCAGGCTTTCCCCAGGAGCCCCTGATCCCTGTAGCCCCGGAAGAAGTCAGGATAAAGGAGGAGTTTGCCTTGGTAGATGAGGATTGGGTTAGGGATCAGTTGAGCAATCTGGATATCCATAAATCAATGGGACCAGATGGAATGCACCCAAGGGTGCTGAGGGAGCTGGCAGAGGTCATTGCTAGGCCACTCTTCATCATCTTTGGTAAGTCATGGAGAACAGGAGAGGTGCCTGAGGACTGGAGGATAGCAAATGTCACTCCAATCTATAAGAAGGGTAAGAAGGAGGACCCGGGTAACTATAGACCGGTCAGCCTCACCTCCATCCCTGGAAAGGTGATGGAACAGCTTGTTCTTGGCACGATCTCGAGGCACATCAAGGATGAGGGGGTCATTAAGAGCAGTCAACATGGTTTTACCAAGGGTAAGTCATGTTTGACCAACCTTATTGCCTTCTATGAGGAAATAACTAGGTGGATAGATGATGGTAGAGCGGTAGATGTGGTTTATCTTGATTTCAGTAAAGCATTTGACACTGTCTCCCACAGCATCCTTGTAGATAAGCTGATAAAGTATGGGTTTAGTGATCAGGTAGTGAGGTGGATTATGAACTGGCTGAAGGGAAGAAGCCAGAGAGTTGTGGTTAATGGGACGGAGTCTAGTTGGAGGCCTGTGACTAGTGGAGTCCCTCAGGGGTCGGTACTGGGACCGGTGTTGTTTAATATCTTCATCAACGACTTGGATGAGGGTACAGAATGTATCCTCAGCAAGTTTGCTGATGATACCAAACTAGGAGGAATGGCTGACACACCAGAGGGTTGTGCTGCCATTCAACGAGACTTTGATAGGCTGGAGAGTTGGGCGGGGAGAAACTTAATGAATTTCAACAAGGGCAAGTGTAGAGTTTTGCATCTGGGGAAGAACAACCCCATGTACCAGTACAGGTTGGGAGCTGACCTGCTGGAGAGCAGTGTAGGGGAAAGGGACCTGGGGGTCCTGGTGGACAGCAGGATGACCATGAGCCAGCAATGTGCCCTTGTGGCCAAGAAGGCCAATGGCATCCTGGGGTGTATTAGAAAGGGAGTGGTTAGTAGGTCGAGAGAGGTTCTCCTTCCCCTCTATTCTGCCTTGGTGAGGCCACACCTGGAGTATTGTGTCCAGTTCTGGGCCCCCCAGTTCAAGAAGGACAGGGAACTGCTCGAGAGAGTCCAGCGCAGAGCCACAAAGATGATTAAGGGAGTGGAACATCTCCCTTATGAGGAAAGGCTGAGGGAGCTGGGTCTCTTTAGCTTGGAGAAGAGGAGACTGAGGGGTGACCTCATTAATGTTTATAAATATGTCAAGGGTGAGTGTCATGAGGATGGAGCCAGGCTCTTCTCAGTGACATCCAATGATAGGACAAGGGGCAATGGGTGTAAGCTGGAACATAGGAGGTTCCACATAAATGTGAGGAAGAATTTCTTCACAGTGAGGGTGACAGAACACTGGAACAGGCTGCCCAGAGAGGTTGTGGAGTCTCCTTCTCTGGAGACATTCAAAACCCGCCTGGACATGTTCCTGTGTGACCTGATCTAGGTATTCCTGCTCTGGCAGGGGGGTTGGACTAGATGATCTTTTAAGGTCCCTTCCAATCCCTAACATTCTGTGATTCTGTGATTCTGTGATTCTTTCTCAGTGTGAATCTTTTCTTTCTGCTTTATTTATACAGGGAACTCCCCTTGGCATCGAAAGGGCTGCCGTGCCAGCAGCTCCAGTGAGAGCAATCCATACAGCAGATGTGGAAGAAGCAGCTGGGCCTGGATGAGTATTAATCACTAATTGTAATCTCATAATGAACATGGGAGCTGTTATACTTCTGCAGGATGCTGTGCCAAGATTTTTGCTTTCTGACAATCCAGCTGTGGAGTTCTTCCTTTCACAATCTAGTATCTGGGCTGGTTTCGCTTTCTTTTCTTTTTCATTCTATCTGTATTAAAGTATGTAACTAGTTCCTGTTATTTCGGCAGAGAAGTACCTTGCAGTCTTGACTCTAGTGATCTTCACAGTATTCTTGTGAGTTCTAAGACAAGGTTGCAGAATTTGTCTGAGGAGACAACCTAGTGATGGTCCTGTCACATGAGGTGGGAACTGCTCACATTAAGTGACATGACATGTTGATGGACCTCTTGATGACCCGTCTTCCATCCTGTATCCCTTTTCTCTTGACTTCTTCGATGGTCAAGTCACCTGAGGTGGTAGGACCACGTCCCTAATCCACAGCCACAAAGAAGCACTCACTTTATCTTGCTTCAAAAGCCTGCCTGCCAGAGGTCAGCAGGTCTTCCTTCTGAATGTGACATGTAGGAGGAAGGAGTCAGTGAGACAACAGTCTGCAGTATCCAGGGCTTGCACACCCAGCGTGGGGACCTAGGACCATTGCAGGGGCTTCCCCATGGCAGTGAATGCCTACTTGATAAAGTCACAGGAGTCACAAAGAAAACCCATTGTGAAATAGAGATTTGAACTTATTTCTCCCAAGCCTCAGAGCTATTGCCAACTGCAAGAGGATAAGCGCTGAAAATGCCCATGGACCTCAGTACTCGCTCATTTCCAGATGGGCCTCCTCCATGTCCCAGCATGTTAAGAAATATTGTAAGCTCTTCATGGTGTTTCTGTTAGGTGCAGATATGAGAAAAAAGGTCAGTGGAGCTCTGCAACAAAATCCTTGCAGCTATTTCAGCCTGTTCCTTGCAGGTTTTCTGCATGGGAGGTGTGTCAGAATTAGGAAATTTAGGTTCTTTGTCACTTTTCTGTAAGCACACCAGACAGAGCATACTATTCTGCACACCAGGTGATGTCCCTGCAGTGGGACCTCCATGGCTGAACTGGGACTGGATTGAACCCAGTATGATGTTGACCTGTGGGTTTCTGACTCATTGACAGGTTTAGCTATGACTTTGAGGGTCACAAACATTTTTGGTGGGCTATTGTAATGTCTAGTGCAGGTCTTGCTTTGCAGCAATATTTAACTGACAAACATGTTTTCTAGAGACAAGCTGACTTCAGAGGCCAGACTGATACCCATAATGATTTATGCCCATTTATGATACCATAAAAACCATCAATGCCAAGCAGAATTAACAGTGGCTGGGGAAATAAAACCAGTCACAACTTTCTGTCATCTAAAATGCAATTACAGGGGAGTGTGTTAAAAAAAAATTGTTGGAGCAACCTAGTGAACCAGAGAACTGACAATATACCATCTTCATTTCATTTTTGTTTAATATATAGACATTTATTTTATTAGGTAAAAAGGCCTCCCTGTTTAGAACGCCTTTGCTTGCCTCCTCAGAAAAAGGAAACATTTGGAAAAAAATAACCTGATGATGTATTGATTCAGTATTTGCAGTGAACAGGCTGGTCCGATGGCCCTCTTTGCAGAACAAAGAGGCAGACAAAACACAATCAATACCCAGGATGGCTGAAACTCAAGGTATTCTGGACTCAGAAACAGGAATAAGCCTTTAATTGGTGTTGAAGAATAAACCAGACAGAGAAGAAGAATAAATAATAAATATGCCTTGTGGCAGCACAGCGAGTGTTTGTCTGCTTGCTTCCAAAGCGGGCCTGTACATCGTCTTCTCCCCGCACATGTTCTAAACGACTTTGTTTGGACTGAGATATTTAAATCTATGTTTTTAAAACAAATCTATCTAAATATTTTTATATTAACAGCAGCACAAGAAATCCCAACCTGTTTGCAGTTTCTACACAGCAGTGATGTGTTATTGTTATTGCTACTATTAATTACAGCTGCTATTATTACCAAGACTGCAGAAGACTGCAAAAGACAGTCCATGAGCACTGCACCTCACCATCCACCAGTGACAGACCATCCCTGCTTCAAGCAGGCTGTAGCATATAGATAGGATAGAAAATGTTATCCCCACTTTAAAGATGAGATATTAAGGGTACAATTAGCGTCAAAGTCATTTAGAAATCTGCAGACTTTTTAAAAAAACAATGACAGGACCCTCTTAAGGGAAGCTGGAGAATGTCATGTCTGGACCAGAATGCTAATAGACACACAACAGTATTTGTAACCATGTTTAAATGACAGTTTCAGAGCTGGTGTCTTTAGATTAAAAAAAAACAAACCCAAAACGAAACAAAAAACTTTGTAAATTCAGCCCTAAACTCTTAAATTGCTTTAACAACGAAAAAAAAAAAAAGAGGTCATTTATTCTTTCAACCCAAGAAGCCAAACGGCAAAACTAAATCGAACTCTACAGAGTGTTTAGGGTCCTTATAGCATCCAAACTGGGATTCAGAAGAAATGTCATTTGCTGATCAACTACATTTTTAGTACACAAAATGGTGAGGTGGGGAATGGTGGGAAAAAAGTATCATTACATACTCAGGTGTGTATTTATCTCTTTGTTTTCCTGAAAGCCCATTTTCTCTTCAGTTATGGAACCTCATTTGCTTCTTAATAAAATCTGCAAATGAACAAGAATAATTCCATCTCCTTTTTTAAAAAAGCAGTAAGATATATCATTTATTCTAAGTGTTACAGGCATAAAATTTAAGAAAAATAATTTATTAGAGATGGTTGCATCTTAGGAACAAAGCACATGCTGTATTTTTCCAATTAAATATTTAGCAAAAAGTTGTTTCCATTGCAAAAAGTTGTTTTTCATACCTTATGAAAAGTGTTACACCATTAAAATTTTAAGATTCTTAAAATGATTATTTAAAGTGATTAGGAGGAGGAAAAAATTATTATTGAAAGTGATTAGCAGGAGGAAAAAAAAAACCCATAATCATTAGACTCAATTTCTTAATAATGTTCACAGAGAATGTCTGCACATAAAAGTAATGAAAAAATCTTGATGAAATGAAAAATGGCCCTAAACTTTTCAAAAGATCATAACATTTGTTCCTGAAGACTTGGGGGGGGGGGGCAGGGAGGGGTAGACTAACGACCCTGTTTTTAATGTTTTCCTTAAACTTTCTACAGAAACATCATCTTGTTTTTTGAGCTAAGGGTAATTGTAGTTTTCCATCACATCTAGAATGATTATTCTATAAGAAAAATTACTTTTCAGGGTAACAGCATGAGAAAAAAAGAAAAGGTCATGTGCATGCTGGGAAGCATCTGTTATCAGAAATGGACTAACGGATCTGAGGCACATCTGGGATGGGGGTTCACCTCACTTGCTTTCAGACATCTGAAAGCTGAGGTGGCTAAATTCTGTCTATGACCAATGGAGGGAGACAAGAGTCATGGGCCAACAATTTGTCCTCAGTGCCTGAGAGAGATGGGATGTGCTTCCTTTAGGGTATATCCACATCCCTAGCTTGACTATAGATGGAGCCTGGATAAATATAACTTTCAGATGAATCTTGTTCTGGATTCCTATTGGCAGACAGGAACCTCTGCCTAGTTCTAACATGGAAAAGAGATTATCAAAGCTGATTGAACAATGAAGCAAAAAGACATTTTGATATGTACAGCGATAAAATGTGGATAAGGTTTTATGGCTGTAGACACAAGTGAATGCATATGTTTTATTTAGATGGTAGCAATTTCCACTGACTCATTCAGGGCACTGCTCAAGTGCACTTGTTCTTTAAAACGCTACTTTTTTGGCTGTCACTCTAAATTTTTGATAACTAGATATACTGCTTAGTTTTCTCTCTAACTATATGCAGTAATTTATTTCTAACAACTTTACATCCTTGATGTGATTATTGTTGAGGGCAACAGAGAAAGAAATAAAATGCCCTAATGCTATAAATAAGAAAATTGCGTGTAGTCTTAAAATGCACTCTTTCATTAGTGAAAAGTTCTTACACTTGGAAAGAGAAGCTGATCTTCACAGCATCACTCCAAATCATTTAAATCTTCCCAATTTGCAATATTGTTCACACAAGCCACATCTGCCCATTCAGACTATCTTCTCTGAAGAGGAAACTTGTTTGCAAAAGAGAAGCTGTAATAAAATTATGCCTCACCTTAAACTTACAATTCACAATTGTGAAATAAGACTGACAGCAGCAGAAAAATAATCCACCTCATTGCTATTTAGTCTAATTTTGTGCAAAACTTGTTCCATTTTCAGGCTTTATGCAAGCAGATATGGACAGAAACAATAGCTTTTTGTTCAAGATTGCAGATTCTGGTGTCCGCAATGGTGACAAAATCTCAGCTTCAAAAACAAAAGCAGAACTATAGCCTTTAGCTTTCTAGAGCACAGGTTCACTAACCTATGTGTAACTCTCCCTGTGTCATCTGGCTGAGGCTGCAGCTGGCTGCTGCTGCTCAGCTGCGTGGGAGATGGCACCAAGGTGCAGCAGTGGAGTTATTGCAGCGAGAGTCCTGTGTGATGGGGTGTGAAGTCAGCGGATTTCCAGCCTGCAGACCTCTAGAAGTGCTTTCCTCTACAAATATGATGAAAGAGCAGCAGTTCTGCTTCTGTACACCTCATCCAGTCGTTTTTTTTTATTTGCAAAGAGAAAGAGAAGTCTAATTGTCATTCAGTAACATGGGCAAGAATACTCATGCAAAGCCAGCAGTCTATAGTCTGTTGTAAGTATGTTCTCCTAAAGCGGTAATTATATTTACAGGAAAAATTTGACACAGGATTAAGGAAGAGATAGGGATGAAACTTCACATATGTGATTTTACTTGACTGCAAAGAAGAAAATCTTTGCTGATTGTGAGTGATCGTGGGATTTGTAATCACAGATTTTAAGCAATGCTAAACACTTAGACATGTGTGCCAACTTGTAAAACATTAACGACTGGGTCTCACCTGGTTACCCTTACCCTGAGCTGAAAAACACATCAAAGGGTATGATCAGAGATAGGCACTGGGTTTGGACTTTCAGATTTTTTTAACTATGTCCAGCCTGTGTAGAAGAAGAGATACTAGTATCTGAATTTTTGGCCACACAGTCATTTATTTACCTCTCAGCTTTCCTGATAGCTTTCAAATGATAACTCATTCAAATTTCTAGAAAAACAGTCTTGAGTCTCCTTCGTTTGTAAGGAGGTGATCATATAACAATATGTGTGTCACCTATCTATGCTAGCATCACAACAGCAGGTATTGTAAATCCCAGACTGATCTCCACGAACACGAGAAAAACTTCATACTCATCTGTACCTTAACATTTCTTCTCTGCAAATTTTAATTAATTTTTTCAATATTTTCTTTATTGTCCTCTAATTTCCATACTCCTGCTGCTTGCATGAGACTAAGTTAATATTTTTTAGTCTTAAATGCTTGCGGAATCATGAGGTGTAGTAGAAAAACACATACAGAGACATGAGAGGGTCTGGTCAAGGGCATTCATTCACTGTCCACTGAGAAGTGACTTCAGGGCAGGCTAGGCAGAGGACTGAGATGTCAAGCCTGTTGTTAGCAGCAGGAATCTTCTGAGTACGTCTGAAAGTCAAATCCGTGGCATTGCCTCTTGGAGAAACCCTGCTCCGTGAATGCTTCTGAAAAATGGAATGAGTTTTCTAAGAATTTCAGAGCCTCAAGGCATGGCCATCTCACTCTCTTGCTCAGACCATGGCCAAGCTGCCCTTTATTCATGACTGATTCTGACTCCACTTGTCACATTTGTGTTTCAGAAAACACCATGTACCCCTGAGGGAGGGGTTGATTTTTCCTCTCTTTTTACCTGTAGCTTCTTCCCTCTGCCCCCAAAATTCTCAGGGGTATACATCTGTGCATGTGTATATACACCTGGGTTTCTGCCAGTGGATAATCTTATTGATAGTTTGGTAGCTTTGATGAAATTTTGTTGTTATCCCTTACTGGTCACTGAGATTTCAAAGTGATGTTTTGGTCTATTTATTTGGTTAACCTTCCTAGTTAAAAGATGGCTGTTAGACAAATGTTCCTCCACTTCTTCCAAAACAGCATGAAAAACCCTATAAACTTATATACCAGCTGCAGAGAAAGAGGCAATACACAGCAGCCATGACTATTTCTACATCCTCTCTTTCTTTATATTACCCTAAAAACAATAACAATAAGCAATTCAATGTGGATGATATTAAGGTAGGCTAGAAACAGCTGTTCACACGGGCTGAATCAGATTTTCAACTGATTTAAATCAGGTAAATCTAGTGACTTCAGTAGAGTGATGTTGATATCCTCTGAAGATTTGGGCTGCTTCATTTCATGTCTGGAGTGTTTTCCTTACAACTTCCATTTTAAATGACTTGTAAATGACTCATGCTGTAGAGAGAGAAGGGAGTAAGAGTCAGCTGGTGGTATTGGATAGAGTTTGTGCCAAATCTATTACCATGAATGGTCTGCATCAGTAAATTTTGGAGGAGTTAATTTTACGCAGTTACTACTGATGTCAAGCTTTTGTTTACCACTTCCCATGAAGGGCGGGCACTTCCCTGTAAGCAATCTAGCAAAGTATGATTTATTATTTTAATTAAATAAAAATAAAGTTCGGGGATAATAATGTATGTGAGAAATATCTAATGTAAGAGAAGGTGGCCAAGTATAGATGTTCCTTGTCATTCAGAAAGCTGAAAGGCTTGCCAAGTAACTTGTTATTAGACAGTACAGAAGCAGGGTCTATTTTCACAGAATACATCTACTTAAGCAAACAGCCACCCCTGCTCTCTAATACCCAATTCATCAGTTTGGAAACATTTTAATGTCAGTATAAAAAACAGAAAACATTTCAACAGTAGTAACTGATATCTGTTTATTTATGTATACTTTTCTCTTATAGTCCCTGTGATATGATTAAAAAACCTTTAATGAGCAACTACAACCATTTGTCTTTACACTAAGCTAAATATTTGCAAATGATAGAGGACCCTACATGTCTTGGCCAGTTCTCAGAATAAGATTTCAGCATCTGGTTTGTTTGTTTGGGGGTTGTTTGAGGTTTGTTTGTTTGGTTTTAGTGTCTTAAGGACAGTATTCTTAACCATGCAGAATAGAATAGCATCTAAATGTTTCTACAAATCTTGGTCAGACGGCAAATCTGTACAATTGCAATTTTTAAATATCTTGTGTAGCTTTTCATAGGAAATTCGAGTGGTCTGGGATGGTCTCTAGTTGAACTTACTGCTCGGAGTACCTTATTCAGGGCTTGATTAAGTTGGGTCTCAAACTTCCAAGGACAGAGATTCTGCAAACTTTATGTTCAGCTTTTTCTGATAATTATCCTTGCAATGAAAAACTTTTCTAATACCCAGTGGCAGTCTCTCCTGGTTCAATTCAGGAGCCGTGTTGTTCAATGTCCTTCCATACATGCTAGGAAGGGTAGGGTAGGACCTGGCTCTCTTGTCTTGGTAACATCCTCCTAGACAGAAGACTACTCCTAACTCTTCCCTAAACCTTATCTTTTCCAGGGTAGTGCTGACTCCCATGCACCCTCACTCTCAGTCCAGGAAGTGAGCTGGTTGGTTTGGATTTTTTTGTTTGTTGTGCTGGTTTTTGGTGGGTTTGGTGTCCTGGTTTCACAGGAACCAGACCATGGGCCAGCCATGAAAAGCAGACCATGAGTAGCCCCAAGTCAGCTGAGAGTTTCAGTCAGGGCAGCTGACCCAAGCTGACTCACAGGTGTATCCCATGCCACATTAAGCTCATTATAAAAGGAGGGAGTTTAGTGAAGGTAGGGATTTCCTCTTTCTGGGGCTATTTCTTCTTGGTTTTCTGCTCTTTCCAACTCCCAAGGATTAGGTAAGGACCTGGTTGAGTATGAACTTGTGCACTTTATGTTGGTAGTTGTATTAGTGTTGTTATTTCACTAAATTGGTTTCTATTTCAGCTCATGGGGCTTTTCCCTGTTTTTCCTGATTCCCCTTCCTAGCTGGGGAGGGGTCATTGGGTGGTAGAGCAATTGCTGCTGTTTAGCCCAGGATATGGGTTAAACATAGACATTTGGTGAATGTAGGAGGAGTGGTTTCAAATGAACAACCAAGCTAAAATGCTGAGACAATATAATCCCATACTGTCCTTTCAGTAAACTACTGTATATGCCTGTCTCTATATAACTATATGTTAATATAGCAATATGCTAGGGCCTGAAGGAAGGTGGTCTAGGGAGGTTTTTTGATCATTAAAGAGAAGGGATAGATGTTTAGGCCCTCGCCACAAGGCCTCCTGCCTCCCAGGGGTCCCACCAGTGCGCTCTGCTTGCTATCTGAAATGCCTGTACACCAATGCACGCAGTATGGGGAATAAACAGGAGGAGTTAGAGGTCTGTGTGCGGTCTAAAGGTTATGACCTGGTGGCAATTACAGAGACATGGTGGGACAGCTCACATGACTGGAATGTGGTCATGGATGGCTATGTCATTTTTAGGAAAGATCGGTCAGTGAAGCGAGGTGGTGGAGTTGCTCTCTATGTGAGGGAGCAACTAGAATGTATTGAGTTTTGTCCAGGGACTGATGAGGGGCAAGTTGAAAGTCTGTGGGTAAGAATTAAGGGGCAGGCAGGCATGGGTGATACAGTTGTGGGGGTCTATTACAGACCTCCTGATCAGGACGAGGGAGTTGATGAGGCTTTCTACAGGCAGCTGAAAGCAGCCTCGCAACTACAGGCCTTGGTCCTCATGGGGGATTTTAACTACCCCAATATCTGCTGGAAGATTTTCACAGCCAGCCATTCACAGTCTAGGAGGTTGCTCCAGTGCATTGATGACAACTACTTAATGCAAATGGTGGATAAGCCAACTAGGAGAGGAGCGCTGCTGGATCTTGTACTCACCAACAAGGAGGGTCTTGTTGAAGCAGTGATGGTCGATAGCAGCCTTGGCTGCAGTGATCATGAGATGGTGGAGTTCAGGATCCTGTGTGGGAGGAATAGAGTACCTAGCAAGACCAGAACCCTGGACTTGCGCAGGGCCAACTTTAGCCTCCTTAATCAATTGTTAAGGGAAGTCCCATGGGACAGGGTGCTGGATGGTAAAGGGGCTCAAGATAGTTGGTCAACATTCAAGGACCACTTCTTGCAAGCTCAGGATCAGAGCGTCCCAATGGGTATGAAATCAAGTAAGGGAGCTAGGAGACCAGCATGGTTAAACAAGGAACTGCTGGGCAAACTCAGGTGGAAAAAAAGAATTTATGGATCATGGAAAGAGGAGCTAGTCACTTGGGAGGAATATAGGACAGTTGTCAGAGGGTGTAGAGAGGCAATTAGGAAAGCTAAGGCCTCCTTGGAACTTAACCTTGCAAGTCAGGTCAAGGATAATAGAAAGGGCTTTTTCAAATACATAGCTAATAAAACTAACACTAGAGGCAATATAGGCCCACTGATGAATGAGGTGGGTGCCCTAGAGACAGAGGATATAAAGAAGGCAGAGGTGCTGAATGCCTTCTTTGCCTCTGTCTTTACTCCTGCAGGCTTTCCCCAGGAGCCCCTGATCCCTGTAGCCCCAGAAGGAGTCAGGATAAAGGAGGAGTTTGCCTTGGTAGATGAGGATTGGGTTAGGGATCGGTTGAGCAATCTGGATATCCATAAATCGATGGGACCAGATGGAATGCACCCAAGGGTGCTGAGGGAGCTGGCAGAGGTCATTGCTAGGCCACTCTCCATCATCTTTGGTAAGTCATGGACAACACGAGAGGTGCCTGAGGACTGGAGGATAGCAAATGTCACTCCAATCTATAAGAAGGGCAAGAAGGAGGACCTGGGTAACTATAGACCGGTCAGCCTCACCTCCATCCCTGGAAAGGTGATAGTGCCAAGAACAAGCTGTTCCATCTCTAGGCATATCAAGGTTGAGGGGGTCATTAAGAGCAGTCAACATGGTTTTACCAAGGGTAAGTCATGTTTGACCAACCTTATTGCCTTCTATGAGGAAATAACTAGGTGGATAGATGATGGTAGAGCGGTAGATGTGGTTTATCTTGATTTCAGTAAAGCATTTGACACTGTCTCCCACAGCATCCTTGTAGATAAGCTGATAAAGTATGGGCTTGGTGAACAGGTAGTGAGGTGGATTGCGAACTGGCTGAAGGAAAGAAGCCAGAGAGTTGTGGTTAATGGGACGGAGTCTAGTTGGAGGCCTGTGACTAGTGGAGTCCCTCAGGGGTCGGTACTGGGACTGGTGTTGTTCAATATCTTCATCAACGACCTGGATGAGGGTACAGAATATATCCTCAGCAAGTTCGCTGATGACACCAAACTGGGAGGAGTGGCTGACACACCAGAGGGTTGTGCTGCCATTCAACGAGACCTTGATAGGCTGCAGAGTTGGGCGGGGAGAAACTTAATGAAATTCAACAAGGGCAAGTGTAGAGTTTTGCATCTGGGGAAGAACAACCCCATGTACCAGTACAGGTTGGGGGCTGACCTGCTGGAGATCAGTGTAGGGGAAAGGGACCTGGGGGTCCTGGTGGACAGCAGGATGACCATGAGCCAGCAATGTGCCCTTGTGGCCAAGAAGGCCAATGGCATCCTGGGGTGTATTAGAAAGGGGGTGGTTAGTCGGTCGAGAGAGGTTCTCCTTACCTTCTATTCTGCCTTGGTGAGGCCACATCTGGAGTATTGTGTCCAGTTCTGGGCCCCCCAGTTCAAGAAGGACCGGTAGCTACTTGAGAGAGTCCAGCGCAGAGCCACAAAGATGGAGTGGAACATCTCCCTTATGAGGAAAGTCTGAGGGAGCTGGGTCTCTTTAGCTTGGAGGAGAGGAGACTGAGGGGTGACCTCATTAATGTTTATAAATATGTAAAGGGTGAGTGTCATGAGGATGGAGCCAGGCTCTTCTCAGTGACATCCCATGATAGGACAAGGGGCAATGGGTGCAAGCTGGAACATAGGACGTTCCGCATAAATGTGAGGGAGAACTTCTTCACAGTGAGTGTAACAGAACACTGGAACAGGCTGCCCAGAGAGGTTGTGGAGTCTCCTTCTCTGGAGACATTCAAAACCCGCCTTGACATGTTCCTGTGTGACCTGACCTAGGTGTTCCTGCTCTGGCAGGGGGATTGGACTAGATGATCTTTTGAGGTCCCTTCCAATCCCTAACATTCTGTGATTCTGTGATCTGTATGCAACCTTAGTACTGCTCCTGTGTGCCTCCTAGTACACTTTTCTGGGACAAGTTTTACCACATGGGGCTGTAGAGCTCTGTAGAGAGCTGAAATTCCTCTGGTAGTGGTGTGTACCTTATTGGGCGTTCCTTGTTATGTGCAGCAGAGCAGCAGTTCTCACTCTACCATTTTCAATTACATGTCTTACATCCATGAACCTTGAAAATGGGAATTATTGTTGAGATATAATTTAGCATCAAAAACACAATGAGAGTTCTTGAGTGCCCTGACAGTAACCCATGTGCAGGTGCACAGCCAGAAAGAAAATACGCATGATTAATGAACCAGGCTTCTATTTCTGGAATCTGTTGTTAGTTATAAATGCAATAATAATGGATTTATGCTGGAAAACAGCTTGACAGGTCATGTTCATTTTCCAGGCTGCTGTTTGTACAGGCATTATTAAAACTGCTACTAGATATGAAGAACTACTAAAAAAATTCCACGAAAGCTGTATGATACTATTACAAAAAAGAAGAACATCTCACTACAACATAGCTTTACACTTAGCTTAAGGCCATGGTTTTCTCTGCAAAATGACAAAGTTATGATTTCTTGATTTATAAATCTATTCCTTGTGTGTGTTCAAAGCTGCCTTTGTTTTAGTGACGAAAGTTATCACTCCTTTTAACACTGCCAACACAGCCCAGATATGAGGAAAGGAAGGCTGGATTTTTCTCTTGACAAACCTGTCTCCTAGAGAATTGTTAACTCATTTTGAGCGATGAGAGTAGAGTCTGCCTTCAATCACAAACAGACAGTTCAGAATTACACACAAGTTTTATGGCACACAAATCTTTACTGGTGATGATGAACAAGCTAGACAAAAAGCAGCTGGGTTTTTAAACTCCAGGTTGTTTGTAGAGATGACAGTTAGAAAAATCTTTTTTTTTTTTTTTTTTTTTTTTCCCCTTCAACTGGACAAGTTGCTATGGGAGCTACTAGGAGATAAAAACCATGGAACTCAGGTTGACATTTCTTTTTTTTAAAAGAAGCACATTTGGAGACCAAACAAAATAAAAAAGAAATGTAAGAAAAGTCTCCGAAGTTACATCCAATCTTCCAAATCACCATGATATCAAAATCTGTTACCTGAGCTTCTGTTACTTTTGATCACTACATGGTCAGTTCCTAGAGACTGCTTTACCCACTAGCTAAATTTGGGCATTTGTAGGACTTCCTTGACCTCAGAGGACCCAAGGTGTCCTGGAAGTGCAGTGTCTGAAGCAAAGAGGAATATGAGAGAAACCTTAAACTTTCCTATTGGAAGTGAATGATTTGAAGTAAAATTTAGAATTCAGTAACTTTTTGCTGTTCTTTACTTTTTCATTCCACTTTCTCATCTGAAATGAAGCCAAAAAAATACTTCAAAATCCCTCCAACATATGTTCTTGGTATTAAGATATCAATCCCATTTGCTGCTGAGTGATCCCCTAACAGGCACCTTTCCCATTCTATATTGCTAGGAGAATATTTTCCCCTTAACATATGGTTCATATTATTCTGCAATTTATTGGTACACAGCTATTTGGTTGTTTAAAAAAGTTAATTTTATTACCCTTTGGAAAGGTCATGTACGAAGATTCTTGTCACTCTTCTTAATGAGTACAGGTGGCTGGGAATGTAGGTTAAATCCAAAAAGTAGCAGTGAAATCTTAATTTACTCAAACTTAGAAGGAAGAAAAAGTATATTTGTCAAGACATAGCACAGCCCTGAGGCAGTTACTCTTCTGTCAGCACACAGGCTGCTCCCTCTGTTGTTGTGCAGCACTCGGACATCATGCTGCATTGCGTGACATCAACAGTCAAAAGCTTTCTAATGTCATGATATGGTTTAATTTTACTTCTTGACTCAGTAGTGTTAGTTCTAAGACTTATTTCTCTCTAATTTATCTTTTTTTTGATGAACAGAAGTTCACTTTTATACAGTTTGTACACTATTACGTCCCACTTAAGCCCTTTGTGCAATAGTTTATAGGCATCTGAATTCCAAAATCTATTTAGATTCCTAAATTCAAATAAAAATCCAGTCTCTCTGGATAGCAGTTGCTCAGCAAATATAGATGTTTCCAGGGAAAACATTAATTTCTCAGCTTGTTTCAGAAAGTTTGCTCTTAACACAATGCCAATTCAAGAAGCCTATCATGTGAGAGCCTAGGTTAAAGAGCCAATTGTAACATATCAATGTACAGTTTGTTGTCTGAAAAGGGAAATGTTTGTTTCAGATGTTCTGTGTGTCTGATTTTGTGTGGAGCATTTCTTATTCTTCACTTAAAATCTGAGATGTTTAGTGACAGGTGTCTTGACATCCCATCTTAGATAATATGAAATGGAATAGGGAAATGCCTGTGAAATGTCTTCAAAAGCATGGAAGAATAGTTCATACACTGTAGTTTTAGCAAGAGTCACTGTCATTCTTCCTGTAACGGCACAAGCACACAAGACACTCTGAATGTACTCCTTATGGCAATGGCTACCTAATGACATTTCTCTAACCAAAGTGTTTTTAATGATCCCACACAGGTTACCTTGCATTCTGTCCTTCACTGCAGACATGAAACCAAATATAGCATCAAGGTGAAGAGCACATGTAGTCCTACTTTGAGTTTGAGTCTTTAAGTGGAAACCAGGCAACATAGCATTGATTTAGTATATGTAGCTGAGAATTAGCATATTTAACTCCTAAGAAAGATTCATTGGACCCTACATCTATGCCCTTTTCCATACTTTTATTACTCTCATATATCACAGGAGCTTCTGCAAGAAGTCTAAACACCTACGGAGTAAGGCATGCTGTGCGTGGCCTCATTTGAGACTTTTAATAACAGTAGCCAATATAAGGAGAGTAGCAACTTCTTCAGTTAAAAAAATAATAATATATGAACACCCTTGCCTGTGAGTTTAGCATATATCATTGAAGGCTTTAACAGCCCACATCTATTCTTATCCTGGTTGTAGGGCTAAGAGCAACTACACTCTGCATGACTATATCAATGATGTCTTCACCTTAGCCATTCACTGGGGAAAGCTGGACTGGAAACTTGGTTCTTTGGAATAAAGCTCTTCCCAGATCTCAAAATTTGGCAGAGAAGCTTTTGCCTGCTAATATTTTTTACCGTTGTGTGCCAGTAACATGTTCTTCATGGGCCATATGAGTGATGGAGTCACTACACAATGGAGATTAAAACATTTCAAGTGAAGTCTTGTTTCTTCTTCCTCCAAATAAGACACACAAAAAAAGTCATCTTATTTGGGAAACCAGGTTTGAGCTGGGACCAAGGTATATACTTTTTCCTTTCAAATTTTAAAGTTTGGATATGAGGTTCCCAAATGTCTTTTGCTTGTTGATGGTTGGCTATCTTTGGTGGAAAGGCCTCAAATATGTAAAGTAAGAAAAAAAAAAAAAAGGCTACTGTTCTAATTCAAAAAGGAACCAAGTAAAAACTGTGCTTTCCCTCATTGCTGCAACTACTTTTCCCATGTTGCTTCCAAGCTTCACTTGTATGTTCTTATCCTTTTCAACTCTCTCACATTGGCTGCCTGAAAACCCACTTTCCCCCCAACCCTTTTCATTGTATTAATATTTCTCCGTGTATCTTTCCAGTTCATAAAGTCACAATGAGGAATCTGCTCAGCTGAAGAGTGAGGGAGAAGAGACTGCTCAATTTGTCCTAGTAGTTATCTTCACTCCTACATAAGTTACATTTCTGAGGTTCTTGCAGGATGTGTGTTATTAGATATCACAGAATGGTTGAAGTTGGAAGAGACCTCTGTAGGTCATCTTGTCCAACCAACCTGCTCAAGCAGGGCCACCTAGAGCCAGTTTCCCAGGACCATGTTCAAGTGGCTTTTGAATACCTCCAAGGGTGGAGATGCCACAATGTAGCATATCCTCCAGCATATCCTTCTGCTGAAGTTGAAAAGATAAGAAAACCAAAAATAGAAGTTTTGCTCCTGCATATAAATATTTGTCTATCTCTTGCATCATGACCTGAACACAGCAAAAGGCAACAAAATAAATAAAAGCCAAGGGAATAGCACTACAAAACCTGGTGATAGCAAAATACTGGAACTGAAAATCACATCCATAACAATACTTTAAGTGCCTTTCTAGAATGATAATTTTTTTAGAAGCAGCTTATAGCAGTACATGCAGAAGTGCATCACCTTCTTGAAAATTATAGCATGTTTTCAAGTTCTTTAGCCTACACAGAGAGAGATCTGAAGAGGGAAAAAAAATCCTATCAGAAAAGCACTGACAAAACTTTTTTGGTCATATCAGATATACTAAATTGCTTCAGTTAAAATGCAGAACAAAGACAAATGAGAGAAAATGTGCATCTTCCATTTGGTATTTTCCAGACCAAGCATTTCAAGGCTTTCAATTCAAAGTGTTTCCTTCTGACATTTATGAGACAAAATATCTCAGTCTTTCACTTTGCAAAGGCTTTTGTTTCAAATTTTATTTCTTTCATCGTATGGAAATAGCCCATTCCACTACACAAAACACTTTCTTCCATCTGAAATGAATACTTTGTGACTCTTCAATTAACCAAAGTAACCTGCAGACTCTAAGTACTGCAGACAGTAAATGCCAGACCAGTAGAAGCTTACCTTCCTGCGTGTCCCCTACCATTTTGCTTTTCTTTCTTTTGATACTGACATTTAATGGATAAATAAGTTACTTTTGTAGGACTGTACTGAGATTGTGTGTCACTCGGTAATGTTTTGACTACATGGAAAAACATTCAGAACTGGGTAAAATGTGCTGTGGATTTTTGGCTTTTTTTTGGCGGGGGGGGGGGGGGGGGGGGTGTTGGGGTTTTTTAGACTCATTCTTTTAAAATTCAGAGTCAATGGTGAAATAAGGTCTAAATGGTCAAAATTAAAATTAAGTATTGCAAGATAATTTGGTGACAGATAAAAACTAAGGAATCCTTTTTTTTTTCCTGTTTTATGTAATCAACATCAAGTGCTGATAGCATCAGATAAAAACTACAGTCGCATTCTCTGTGTATAATTCACTTTATTCTAGACTGTGGTGTATAACTTCGGATATTTAGCCACATTCATGCAACTTGATCCTATGATGAAGTTTATGCTTACAGCAAAATAGAAATACTGTTTCAAAGATCAGAGCACAGATGACTGGCAAAATCAGTCAACTTGAGGGGAAGCATGAAGAAATCTTGGAGTTTTCCTATAACGTTTTAACTTTGATCACAGAGTTCAGAGTGTTCTACTGGAAAAGCAAACTGGGAATAGTTTAAAATATTTATTTTAAATGGATCGGGGGGGAAAAAAAACCTCCCATAATATGTATTTGCAAGCATATTTTGGGGGAAAACATCATAAATGCTAGTTGATGACAAAGACTTTAATTAACATGCCATATCTGCTTAGGTATGCAGCAGCAGAAAATTAGGTAGCTTTTACATATTTAAGAGGTTAGAATATTAATCAGGGAAGAGATTATTATTATTATTATTATTATCAGACCAGAAAGGATGCAGACAGAATAGTTAAACAGAGATTAGCCAGAAAACATTCCCCAGCATAAATCGGGTTGCAAATACATCAGTTTCACAGCTAACCAATATTTATGGTACCAGATCCCACTCCTGTTCAGTGAGGGAAATGGGACAGGCAAGTACATCTTTTTGATGCTATAGCAAGATTCATGTCTGTTCAGTCCCTGACTGGCTCTGGAGTCTTCATCTATCAAACTTCTGCTTGAACACATCTCTTTAGCTCACCTCAGGGACCAGAAGTACATTAAACACATCCTGGATTCTCTTTAGCTTGTGTTTGCAGGAAATGTTGGGTAGGAATAAAGTCTTTAGTCAAAAACCAAATAAGATGCCATTCTGGCCCTAAAAGTTTGTCTGAGGCTCTGAGATAGGAGCCATGGGAAGACATACAGCTTCAGCTGTCTTCCCTTATTCCAGAAGGAAAGAGGCATAATTATCTCTTGTTCAAGGCCAAGTCAAATTGTGCTAGCTTCTGTCAAAAGGGACAAGCACTCTCTTCAATCACTTGGCTAGCGAGCACACATGAAAGAAAAAGACTAAAAAAAAGCAGCTGTCTTCTCTCCTTTGAGCAGAAAGCGAGAGAAAGTGCAAACCCCATGTGATAGGTAGTATCTGTACTACTGAGCCTAGTACTTGATAGATGCAGAACTTGGCAATAAGAACATGTCAAGAACAGAGTTGTGTCAGACAGCTTGCAAGGTACCACAAACTCAGCTGGCTGGTGATTGCTCCAGGAGCACACCTACTGCTAGAAACAGAAGGAACAAAGCAGGTATCAGTCATGAGTTGCCCTCAGCTTTCTCAGGATGGACACCTCTGTTACACAGCAGCACACAAGAGTCGGTGTGAACACCAATCCTTCAAGCCACCAGCTAATGACTTCTGTATGTTGGAGAGCATCCAGTATAGAGGATCAGTGTAAAGGGAATGAGATGGGCCATGAATATACAGTCTCACCAGCCCCTCCTGGGAATAATTAGCAATGAGGAAAATGGGGCCATGCATTTTGCCATAAAAATGTAATTGCTCTAGCTGTCTGAAGGGAGAACAATGTATAATTTAAATTGCTGCTTTTCCTTTGCTTTCAACAAGTTTCTCATCCATTGCTTTTGAGAGGCAGAGTCCTCTTCAGATTGGTGAGGCTTTGTTGTTGTTTTTTTGTGGGTTTTTTTTTTTTTTTTTAGTAGTTAATGTTTCTACTAAGCATTTAGGAAGGATCCAGCTGTTAAAAGCCTTTAATTGGGAAGTCTGTACTTCTTCAGCCCCTAGGGGCTGGTGACAAATAAATAATCTTGTCTTTTAGAAATACCAACAATAACTGCAGAAGCTATTGAAGTCAAGGTGAAAACAGATAATTGAGACTTACTAAAATAATGAATTAGAGGACTAAGCACACCTTGTTCTGTGAAATTGCAGTGGGATACCCAGAATTTTCCATGCTGCAATCCAGTGATGATTCACTGCTAAAATTGTTTTGGACTTCATTAGGACCCAAGCTATTGGGAACTACATCACCAGTAACCTCAAGAATTGGCCTGGAATGTTGTGATTTATGTCCTTTCATTACACTAGAGCTTGAAATATAGCTGTATCCAGCAGTACATTCCTAACTTTTCTTTGCATGATAATTTGAGACTTCTGTGCGCTTTGGAGCAATGAAACTGATACTCAACCAGCAGTGGCTGAATTCTGGCTTATCTTCAGTTGATTCAAATATTTTAATTGCTTATAATATAAATTATATATTATACTTATAAATTCAGCCTTTCTCTGACAAAAATGGCATCTGTTGCCCTCCTGGAATCTGTATTCTTTGTCTTTATATCACTACAAGTTGCAAATCCTGCAGCAGCTTCATATAAAATTTTTAGTGAAAGTTTGTAATGCTGTCTGTACAAACATACAACAGTATAATAACTTTCCTGCTGCCTGGCTTGAAATTAAGCTCAATGCATTTTTTATTGCCCTTGAATTGACAAGACTGCTTTGGGAAGGTGACTGACAGAAAAGAAATGGAGTCTAGGGGCATAAGGGAAGGGATGAGAAACATTTTGGAGTTATGTGAGTAATTAATTAGTGAGGTGTTTCTAGAAGATGGGTGATTAATTCCCCATGAAAACATGTATCATAATCTCTCTTTGCCTCGTGCTTCCTATAACAAGACTAGTGTTCACCCCATACCATTGGCTGTTTTCAGGTCCCGCACACTGCTTGCCAAAGAGGGACTGACTGTTGCCTGCCAATGTAGGTGGTGTGCAGGATGATCTATAGCACTGCCATGTCTTCCTTGGCTCCTGAAAAGCAAAGCACAGGAATCTCCTATCTCTGCTCTCATTCCTGTAGGCACCTGAAGCCCAAGTCCCTGGGACATCAGTCTGGCTTGGGCAGAGACATATTGTCCAAAGAGTTGGATTTGCCTAAATCAGGTCCTCATCCAGTTCAATCTTATTACCTGACAGTGTATAAATGAGGTCAGTAGAGCAGCTGAGAGTTAAGCACTTATTTACAGCATTTACTGGATTATGAAGAGGTAAAATCATAAAACATGTCAATAACTTCACTGCACTCTTAGGGAGAAATCCTTGCCTCTCAACTCAGGTAGCTGTTCAGTCCTTAGGCTAGAGGCATATCCCAGCAAACCTTACCTCTGCTAGGACAGAACTTCCTCACTCTGTCCTTTCCTTTAAGTCTAGCTTGCTGTTTGGACACTTGTTTCATCAGAACCATGAGGGAATGTGAATGGTGTCTCAGTGGGGGTATCTCTGAAAAGTTTTTACTGCCTGTTAGATTTAAAGCATGTTTCAATAATTCCCTTTCCTTACAATATGCAGAGCCTCTCTATGTAATGATCCTTATGTCATGTAGTGCTGTTTAGTATCAGGAGACTGCTATGGGAATACTCTTGCATTTATCTGAGAATTCATGTTAAATTAAGAGTTACTGATGTGCTGATTCCTTCATCCCTTTGTATTTGGATATCGGCTTCACTGTGATCACAAATTTACATTTTTGTGAATTCTTCCACATTCTGTAGTAATTTGCCCTTAATGTTTCCCCATCATGCTCCTCCTGTCCCTTAGCCAATGCAAGAAGCAACACAAACCTTCTTACTTGCTTCACAGTAACCTTCCATGTACCTATTAATAAAAGTGCACTAGTGAAGTAATGTGTCTGACAGACCTAAAAGTGGTTTACAGTGCAAAAACTGTGTGCTTCCCATGGATGCCACACAACAAGCCGGAAATTACATAAATAACTTGGCAGCTCTCTGTATCCCTGTTTTTGGCATATCTAATCAGTTCTGTCATATTTTCTTCCTACAAGTGATCTAACCTATATAAAGGCATTATTAGGAAACTTTAAAAATTAATTAAGAAGAACTCAAGGAATTGAAAAGTGATGTTCTTTACAAGTGCTGCCTTTCTCAAACTCTTCTCTGCCGACATTGCTGATTTTACAAATCAAAACATAATATCTCTAACTGCCAGTGTTGCAAACCCAAACCAGAGTGGAAAATTGAACTACATTATTTCTCCATCATCAGAAATAGAAGTCCTGCAATCAGAGCTGAGCTGACAGGTTTATTAATGGTGTGTGAAGCAAAACTGAATCCAGCTCAACCTTCCATGGCTATCTTGGCTCTGCAGTGCTAACAGTGGTAAAATCATCATCACAGTTATCACTAAAAAGACCCTAAATGCAATCCAGCGAAACACAGAGGGAGTCAATACATTGAGTATGATGATACTGGCTTCTATAATCCCTCTGCTTGCTATAATCACATTTTAAGTAACAATTTCTGTGTGTTTAATTGTTGCTGTATTTATATAGGAATAAAATGTAATTTGATGACACTGCTTTCCTTGGAGAGTGAAGCTACATTTATAATAAACTTGGAAGAAAGCAAAAAGGCTCTCTGAAATAACTGAATGATAACTAGTCAGAATCAGAGACTGGAACAAGAATTTAACATGCTGAGAAACTGGAGAAAACATCCAAATAGATGATCTTAATCTTCGGGAAGCAGGAAACCATACAGGAGCTGTGAAGTTAAATGTAAAAAGACAAAACTCTCTTAATAGGTATGAGAAATTCTACATAATACTGGTAAATGACTATGGTTCATAGGTTTGAGATTTTGTAATAAAACATACAAGAGAAAGAAAAAAGCTGCATTACTTGAAGAATTCCAGTCACGAAATATACATTTCAGTATGTTTTCCCATCTCTTCTTATGATGATGTTTTTCGGGCTGACTTTGGAAGGAAAACCTTATGGGATTATTCTTCTCTTATTTCCTCTCCTTGAATTTATCAGTACAGCAGGGCTATGTGAATGTCAATGGCTGTTTGCTTGTCACTGAAGAAATAGTAGCAGACCATCTGAATTCGCAGTTTTGCATTACAAAGCATGGTATTTAAAGGATTAGAATATAATTTCCAGATAATTTTTTAAAAGGGTGGCTGGCAGTCTAAGAGGAAAGCAGTAGATGATAGTGCTAATTTTGGTCCAATTCTATCCCTAAATAAATGTCATAGCGTGAATAAACAACTTGGATGTCATCCAAATATAAAAGATCACTAACCGTAATTGTGCTATATAAGCAAATCAGAAATCCTGATACTGATTTAAATAGGACAAAGGTATCATGCATGATCAGAAGTAAAAGTTTACAGATGAGCATTTTTATATTTACATTATTCTGTATTGTGATTTTGCTTCAAATAGAAATGCTTCATGCATCACTATCTGCTTACTAAGGAAAGGGTACTACTTTGGGGTCAAGCTCAGTCAGCTTTCAGTTATTTATTATTGAACAACATCTTTTTATTCGTACTATGACAAATACTTTTGGTTCATTGCATTACCCAAAATACCAGATTGTGAATAGAAACACGCTTGGGGAATGGAAGATCTTCTGTGTCATTATTGCTCTTTATTCTTACAAATCATTAACTACTTCTAATTAAGAACTTTCCAAGCAAAAGTACCTCCAGTACTCTCCTGAATTAGAATCAAGGGCATCAGAAAGTATAAAAGTAGACATAGCTGACTATTCACCTGCTTATTGCTTGTTTAGATTACAGCAGTGACCATGCTGTTTCCAGATGAAAAGAGTCCCAGACCACAGTTCAGCAATGCAGTAAATGCTGATTTAGGGCCCCTTGTCATGCTGAATGAAAGATAATAATGGCATGTAGTATTCTACTGCTGTAAATTAGAACCAGTAGTTGAAATTTGGTCATTAACTTTGTACCTGCAAATATGATGCCAGACCGGGTACACTCTATGACGTTCTAATGTTATGCTCTACCAAGTACTGCAACTTCTTGCACAACTGACATCAAAGCAAAAAGTCAGTATAAATTTTGTGCTGTGTGTTCCTGCATATGAGAGAAATTCAGTCATATGCACACACTTATTTAGATTTAGTTTATACTGGTGAAAACTTCATGCCGTGACTGATCAGATGTTCAGGACTGTGAATACGGAGCCACGGTCACTGCCACAGACCATATTTAATGATTGCTGTGGAAGAGCAGGGAGCCAAAGAAAAACCTCAGTCATCTGCTGCAAAGTCAGGTGGAACACTGGACAAGCATAGAATATCACTAGCAAACAGGCTACCATCAGTGGGCTGCCACTAAAGTGGATTGGGTCTAGAAGTCCAGATCCTCCTGTCCCAGACAGCTGGAGCCACAGTTATTCTCCCTAATTCTGAAGGAATAAAGTGTTTGACTGCCCTGCTTCTCTAGGAACATTGATCCTGAAGCTCATCCCTCTTGTGCTTAACAACCTTTTAAAAGTAACCTGGATGTACTCATGGGTGATTTATCCTTATCTGTTTTTCTGCTAACATAATTCTTTAGCTCAAATGATGCTCCCTTTTTCCTTTGTTTTTAGCACACACTACATTTAAAATGAACAGTCATATCTTCTATCAATTTCCAGTCTGGTAAGCTTAAAATCATAGCTATCCAAGTTTCTTTTGATAGAATAAACTCTCTTTTCTTCTGCTCATCCCACAAACCCCATTCATTTGAGCTCATACTGAACCTTTCTGGGCAAGTGATCAAACTCATACTACATAGCCCCAGCAGTGATTTCCCAGTGGCATGCTTCTTTGGTAAATATTGCTCACCTTCAGTACTTACAGGCTGCATTTGCTTTCTACAGTGCTACACCGCGTTGGTGGCTTAGAGTCAGGCTTTCATCAACCAAAGTGCTCAGGTTTTTCTTCTCTTCTCATGGTTTCAATAGGCAAGACCCAGCTTGTAGCAGAAGTTCTTAGTGAAAGCTCTTCTGCATGTTTCATGCAGAAAGGAAGTCCTTGCATGTTTCATTTCATTTCTATTAACAAGGTCAACCATTATTTTTTGCAATGATGTGCCAAACCTTATCAATATTGACAGCTTCTAATGTGTTGCTGTCAGCAAATTTCATCAAAATGCACTCACACTCTTTCTGTTAGAATAAGTAAAAGAGGTGTAGTTAAGCTCCAAATAAACATATCTACCTACTATAAGATCATATACACTCTGGTAATGCTTTACATAAGAAACAGCAATTATTATTTCCCGATTTATTCAGTGCATAATCTTTAAGAACATATGCAGAAGTAAATTGTGTACCTATGCGTGATTGCAAGACTCACGGGGCAGTAAAGAGGGTAGTCACTTGCCTAAAAACTTGTAGGTGCTGGCTAAGTACTGAACTTTTTCAGAGCATTAAGACTGAGATGAAAGGAATTTTGTTTACTGTTTCTGTTTTTTACTCAGAGCCAACTCTTAGCTAGTCACAAAAGGCATTAACTCCTGGTTCTTCTCAGATCTTGTAACATTAACCAGTAGACAGATGTTCATACAACATATGGTCATCAGAACAACTAGCATTGGTGGTACAGAGATTGGCGATTTAATCTGAAAGATTAAGGAGAGAGGACCAGAGGTCTGCAATGCAGTTGGCAATCTACTCCTCTGAACCTGGTTCAGGACTTAGAATGTGGGTGATAACTCTGTAGCAGAAACTCTGCTCCTCATCTAGCACATTGGAGGAACAGGCAAAGTTAGTAGTACTGTTTGTCCAGCAGCATCAATAGTCTCTTGTGTGTTTGTCATTCAGGGTGGACATGGTATAAGATTGACTGACCTGTTCGCCCTTCATTATGTCTACATCTAAAGTAAACAGAACTCTGAAGTGAATCAGTGTTTAAGAGTATCTCAGAGATGGGTATTACAGAGACATTGCTGTGATTAACCTTTCTGGCCACTGAGTACCTCTGATGCTCCTCGTAAATCCGCTAGAACTAACAGAAACTCACAAAAAAGCCTCCTGCAGAAAGGAAGAAAATCCAGTGACATTTCTGATAGGCAAGAGAATGATATGGCACCATAGAAACAAGCTGTCTTCCTTGTCAAAAGAGACAAATCTTATGTAGGTTCTCTGCTAGGACACGAAGAAAGTAAAGGGGTGCTTCCTTTAGGATGTCATTTCTTTGTCTTCTACAGATCCTTTAGATGTGTGTGCCTCAGGAAAGGAGATCTGGGGGAGAAAGCACATTTTGAGACAGTCTGGGGAGAAAACACATAATGTTATTAATTTTGCCTTTGGGAACCTGTGCACTTATTAATACTGCAAAAAATTCCAGTATGTTTGCATTGTAATTTTTTCTCCAAATCACAGCATAAGTCAAAAAAACAATGTGAAACAGAACATTCTCAAGTTGAAGATGTTGCATTTACTTGCAGAGTGACATTAGTCCATCTGAAAATCTGCAGCCCTTCAGCATAGTTTGTTTCAAGACTTTTGTGCCCATTTTCTGCCCTCTTACTCCTTCACGCACTGTGATTTATTTATGATGCAACCCCATCAGGAACTGGAAGTGTTTTCATTATCTTCCTCTGGTGAAAAATTCAATTAAAAATATCCTGTTTTTCAAACATAAATGTGTTCAAACTGACAAAGCTGTGTTCTGACACATTGTTTCAGCATAGAGTTTCATGCAGTCCTGATTTGAGCCCATTCACCTGGATTCATTTGGATAGCAAAGAATCAGATCACAGCTTTGGTGCTGTATATATAAAACATATTCCTTCTTTGGAAAGCACAGTGCCCTTTCCACAATGAAATTAGAGCATCAGTATGGTGCCAGAGACAAGGCAAAGCCAGCTGTGTTCACCAAGCATAAGAGAATGAATATTGATTTTGTTCCCGAAAACAGGCATGATGTGTGCATGGTGAGTGGCAGCGCATTGGAGGAGAGTAGCTCTCTGTCCAGTGGCTGAGCCCCACAGCCCCATTAGTGGCTCATTTAAGTAGTATTTCATGTTTGTGCTTGTTCTGCTTATGATCATAAATTGCTGCATTTCATGAATATTCTTAGCATATGACTCAAAGGGAAAAGTTTTACTGATGAGCTGTTCTTGTTCCAAGGCCTCTGACTGTGCTTTAGCAATGTTTGGGGTCTGAAGTTTGCTGCTTGGGTAGTGCCTTTAACTGTAGGTCATCAGCAAACATGAGAAAGCTGGAATTACAACCAAGTCCTACTATCAAACAACACGTGATGTCAGCTAGCCAAATCTTAGGAAAGAACGGACTGTATCTTTCAAAACTTAATATGCATGAGGAGTCACTGTGACGACAAGGGACATGCTTGTAGGGGCAGTTCAAAAACCTTACAGAACTGCTACACTCATAAGTCTGTCTTACGTTTGACTACTATCAAACTGTAGGTTTTAAAGTGTTACATCTGTGATTTGAAATAAACACTGCTATTTTTTTAAAATTCTAATTGTTAATAAATGCAAATTCTGAAGGGATCATGACACAATTTGCTGTCACACACAGCTGGATAGCTGGATAGCTGGATTCTCATTTTATTCATGTTTATTCTGCTTCATCTTTGAGGAAAAGCAGAGGCACCCACTCTTGGCATGAATTTACATTCTGAAGACAGTAAAATTGCACAAAAAGCTGCACTGCTCTGTGCTCTTCCCACTTCAATACATCCAAAAGGAAATATCTAACTGCAAAGATAAGTGATATTGTTCTTTCCCAGGATCTGAAAGTCAAGAACAAATCATCAGACCTGCACAATGGTTAACACACTTTCTTTTGAACCTGAAAGTGGTCCAGTATCTATTTGTCTTCTATATTATACTTTTCTGAAATTGAAGTCTGTATAACTGAAGGCTGTCCTGAAAGTATCCACCAGTGCATAAAGGGAACTCTAGCTGAAATGTTTCCTGAGCATCAGGTATGACCACGTTTTCCAAGGGAGAAAAAAATTACATCACTGGTAATGAAATTTCAATCTGTTTTAAGGTAGTCTGTATTACCAACTCCTATTCCAATAGGATAAGTCCTTGTCAGTCCAAGCAAGTCCCAGTATGAATATTTTAATAATTAGCTTTGTCGTATATTCCAGTGTCAGTGATATGTTTCCCCACAGAGACCATGAAATTAATGAAATTTCCAGATGCAAAAGCATATAAAAATGTGTCTAGATCTCTCTAAGGAAAAGTTTGTGCTCTCTTCCACACTTTTATCTGAATCTATCTATCTGATCACTGAGAAAAGAATGGGAATCCATCACGTATTAAGACAATGCATAAATACAACAAAATTACAATCCCTAATTTGTCAGTTATGGGTGCCAGAATGCATCCTGCCAGTCCTTCCAAAACTGGAAGAAATTGAATGCAGTTAGTCCATTCCAAGTTGGATCCTCTTTCCACTAAGACATCTACAATATAACAAAAATACAAAATGCTCCAGCAAAATGGTTCAGAATTTATTTTTTTTCCTGTGCATGTTCTGCAAATGGAGGGCATCAAGTATCGTGATTATCAACTTTCAGTAATAATCCTAAAACCTTGCTGACTTAATTACGTAACCACTCAATAGCAGCTGAATGGCAGCTCTTGAGCAATGACAGCTCTTCAGCAACTCATGTCAGTGTATCAGGTTCCCAAGAAGTGAACTGCTAGATTCATTCAACATCAGGTATGGCCTCAACATTCAGTGCCTTCAGTCTCGGAAAAAAAATGCTGTTCTTCCAAAGTGTTTCACATATGCTTGAAATTCTTCTGATAATTTGTGGCAAATTATGCATTAACTAAAGAATGAGAAAATAAGAAAGTAGACATGTAGCTGGCTTCAGCAAAACTATAATCTCCAAAGTAAAACAGCTCATGGATAACAGGTGGAGATATGAAATCATGGCACATCCCAGAATTTAAAGACAAAGTATTGTTAAGTCCACTTCCTAGGCTACTGCTCTGCAGATCTGCAACAGCTAAGAGCTTTCTCTGTCTCAGCAACTAACACCACTCACTCTCAAGAGCAACTTGCAGATCCCAGTCGTAAAATTCAATTTATTTTAGTGAGAGAGAGAGAAAAAAAAGCACGTACTGCATTTTGGAAACATCCTTACAGAATATATTTAGTGTGACCATAATTTTATACCAGTAGAATAATTTTGAGGGGAGTTGTTTTGAAACCCACATATTTAAGCAAATATTAATACATGACTGTGAACTGACTATGAAGGAAATCTGCTGAGACACAACCATAGTATAGTTTTCCTGCTTCCTGTTAAATTATTTGCAAGTTCACCAGTAGTGATCAAATCACTAAGGGTCTGCTAAGAGCTCAACCTTCATGCTTATCCAAGTCCTGTCCTTCACAGAAATAATTATTCTCCTCTCTTCTCATGAGTATGTTACTCATGAGTGCAGGTATTGCTATCATCATCTTCCTGATGACCAGAGGAATGCAAATGAAAATGAGTCATTGGTGGCAGGAGCTTTTCTACTACTTTGATTACCATGAAAAGAAAATTCAGTCTGAGCTTGGAATCTGAATAATTACTTTGTACTAGCAACTGTTTTTTCTTGCATTCAATCTGAAGAAGCATTATGTATCCAATCAGTCTGCTGTACTATGGTGAGCTGCACTAGAGAAACACATCAGGCTTCAGCAGGGAATTACATCGGTGAAGAGTCATTTTGGTCATTCATAGCCTCTCACTATATTTAATATGGGATGCTTTAGACTTAAAAATTAAATTTATCTTTGTATATCTTGAGGCTAATTAAGCAACATCTCACAAAAGCTTAATTATTTAAAGGAAGAAGAAAAAAGGCCTCTTTTAGAATTAACATTGTCATTAACTTCAAGTAAAAGGGAGAGGTTGTCAGGACTTGTGAAGTGCTGGGGTCTGAACCCAGAGCCCTGAATTAAGGTTGACATATGGGTGGGCCCCATGGTCCTTTAAAAGGAAGGGAGGAGTTTGCCTTTTGGCTTTCCTCCAAGGTGCTGCCAGCCTTGTAAGGAAAGCCCTTGGGTAAACAAGCCCCAGGTGCCCCACATTGGGTAAATGAGTGCCAGGTGTCCTGCTTTGGGCATAAAAGCTGGGACCACTTGCAGGAAGGGTGGAGTGTCTGCCTGTGAGGTGGATGCACTTGGCAGAGTTTCCTGTTGGGGGAGGACCTCCTGACTCTCCATGCAACTGGGCCCAGTCAGGTCTGGCACTTACAAACGCGGACTTTGTGGGGAGATAATATGGGGCTACTTCTATTGTATGTGATCAGCCTATTGACTTGGTGGTCTCCCATTTTTTCTATGGGAGCCTTTGTGTCTTTGTTTATTCCACCTATTATTGGTCATGCTGTGTCATTCCTGGTTGATGTCTATTATTTGTGATCTGTTTGACTTGTTTGTACACCCAGCTATCCCCCATATACTGACTTTTCTATGTACAACAGAATCTGGCTACTGGATTGTTCTACTGCTGGCTGCATCCTTTGCACTAGGCCTAGTAACTGGCAAAACAAAACTGGCAACGAGGATGGCCCCGTCTGATGTTCCCGGTTGGGAAGATCCCGAGTACAGTCTGCTGTCTCTTGAATGGGTTAAATTTGGGGGGCCACGTGAACAGTGGGAGAAACGGTTGGCAGAGGCTGAACCGCAGGATGTATTGGAAACTATTCAAAAGTTCTCCAATAAGGCACGGGATGCCATAACCTTCGGGAGACGGGGATGGATTTTGTTGACAGTGTATAAGAAACAGCACCAGCAGAAAGAACAATTACTGGTAGAATGTTCCCACATGCGGGATCAAATTGTGACTTTAGAATCTTTAAACAAACTCCTTACTGACAAGCTGGACACTTGCCAAGCTGTGCCTGGGAAGGCTACAGTGCAAGTTGCCCAGTGTAAACGTGGGAAGAGAAGGGGGCAATCTAATCATAAGAAGGTCCACTCAGAAGCTGTACAGGTGGATGTGCACTGTAACCCTGATGACTCGGATGATGATATTTGGTACCCTGCGGAGTCTAATGGGGCTGGTGCCTCAGATGACTCTGCAGATGCGAGACCAGTCATCAGGAGAAAGATAGAATTTTACGAAAACCAGCCGCCGGTGAACAAACCCACAATGGAGGATTTTACACAACAAGAAATTAATGATATCCTGGCACGATTTAGTCAGAGGCCAGGAGAGCCCCTGCTTGCTTGGATGGTACGTTTGTATGATCAGGGAGCATCAGGGGTTAGCCTGGATAACTTGGACTGTAAAAAGTTTGTAACCTTGAGTTCAGACCCTCTTGTGCAGGATGCATTTCGAAATAATGATCAGACTACCAATCTATTTGCTGTAGCTGCTGCAGGGTGCAAGGCAAAATACCCCCTAGAGAATACCTGGCCAGGATCTGACCGACCGTGGTATACTCTGCGGGATGGTGTACAACGGGTAAAGGAAGAAGGAATGAAACTGGCCATTAATGTGGGACATGTTGAGGTATTAATGCAGCTTAGTTTGTCTGTGCCCATGAGAAATGCGATCATTAAAACCGCTCCACCGGCATATAAGAATGTTCTTGTGACTCTCCTACTTAGTGAAACAGGGAATCCCATTAGAGATGTAATGGAGAAAATGCAGCAGTTGGGTGACCTTGGAGACTGGGGCCCCCAGGAGCGTCAGGGGTATCGAGAATTCCGACGTCAATGGGGCCCCTGGGAGAGTACAGGGACTCGAGACACCCGACGCCGTAAAACTACCGAATATAGGATGTCTCGAGGACAAATGTTTAAAAGTTTGCTGAAAGATGGTGTACCTCTCACTAGGATTGATGGTCTTGATACCAATGAACTATGGAAGATGTATAAACAGAGAGGGTTACAGAAACCCTGTAGGAAAGTGCAAAATTATCAGGCACACAATTCAGGAGCTGTTCAGCCTACAGCACCCCCTCTGGAACCTCAGCAGGACCCCGCCTCTGCTCGCGGTGGGCCCTCTGTTGCTCCAGAGAGGAACCACGAGTGGCAGCAGTACTCTGACCTATATCCCTCGCAAGAAACTAGGCATTATACCTCCTTCTAAAATGTTGGCCAAGCTCTGGTACATTGGGCGCGGGAGGACCGGCGACCTCATGTGGAGCTACAGATGTTCTGGAAAAAACAGTCCTCTCAAATAGTAAAAACCTTAGTGGATACCGGAGCGGAGGCCTCCTTAATCTATGGGAACCCTGAGAAATTCAAAGGGCAATCCTTGATTATTACAGGGTTGGGCGGAAAGCAAATTGAGGCAGTACAAACCCAAATTGATATGAAAATTGGAAACCTTCCAAAATGACAATATACAGTCATGATTGTTCTGATTCCAGTGTATATAATTGGGATAGATATTCTAAAGGGACTTACTTTGAATCTCCCTGATGGTCGGTATCAATTTGGGGTGAGGAGTTATATCACTAACCAGGCAATTCTAGTAGGAAAGATAAAGATGCCTCCTGTTCAAATTCCAAAACTGCGACCAAGGTCGTAACTATGAAACAGTTCACGATTCCAGGCGATCATGAAGAAATTTCTCAAACGATCAAAGATTTACTGGCTGCAGGAGTTTTAAAACCGACTACCACCATGTGTAATAGTCTAATCTGGCCAGTTAAGAAGGTCAATGGATCCTGGAGAATGACTGTGGATTATAGGGAACTGAAAAAGAGCACCCCGCCTCTTGCAGCAGCTGTACCTGATTGTAGGAATGTATTTAAAAGAGAATGACCATATAGTGAACCAGCCATACGGGATGTTGGCCTAGGTACGTAGCTGCATTCTAGAAACTACTTCAAAGGAAGAAAAAAATAAGAAAGAGCAATGACCGCTTCCCTAAGGAATGCAGGAGTGAGCAGATGAGAGTGACCAATTGGACACTGCGGGAGAAGAACTTAAGAACCAACGGGAACTGAACTAAGCTGTATGTTTACTTTGTGCTAGAGACTTTTAACCAATTAGATAATGCGTGACCGTGTCTAGGGAAAGTAAGATTGTATAAAAGGGACAGACAAAGTAAATAAGTCATCTTCAGTTTGATTCACACTGAATGGTGTGGAGTCCAGTTTTTTCTCCTCATCTGACATGATCACTTTAATAGAAAGAGTTCAGAGGCATCCTGGCACGTGGTATGCCGTCACTGATTTGGCCAATGCATTTTTTACGATCCCAGTTGCGGAAGAGCATTGGGATCAATTTGCATTTACATAGTAAGGGCGACAGTACACCTTTACCAGGTTGCCTCAAGGATGGGTGCATAGTCCAACTACTTGTCATAGAATAGTGGCTGAGCACCTGGATGAGGTACAGCTTCCCACTCATATGCAGTTTGTCCACTATATTGATGACATCCTAATTCAGGGGAGCAATGAGGCTGAATTACAACAAATGCTCGAAGTGGTCCTAGTGCATATGAGGCAGAAAGGCTGGGAGATTAATCCAACTAAAATCCAAGGGCCGTCTCAGACAGTTAAATTTTTGGGAATCCATTGGCACTGTCATTGTCGAGAAATACTACCTAAGGCTCGGCAGAAGATCCTTGATTTTGCAAAACCACAGAATAAGAAAGAGGCAGAGAGATTTATCGGGCTGTTCGGTTTCTGGAGACAACAAATCCCCCATTTGGGACAGTTTTTGGCCCCATTATACAAGGTAAGTAGGAAGAAATATGAATTTGAATGGGGAAATGGGCAGCAGGCTGCCTTTGAGTTGGCTAAAGAGGCTATTCAAAGGGCTTTAGACTTATGGCCCATGCAGGAAGGCGAAGTACAACTGAACGTATCTGTAAATGGGTCATATGCTAATTGGAGCCTCTGGAAAAAACAAAGGAAAAGTCCCCTTGGGATTTTGGGGAAGAAAGTTGCCAGAGGCAGGGAACTGTGGGAAGTCATGGCAAGCAATCACATAGAGACTTAATAAATCTTGTGAAAGGCACTTTAATGGCGTTACAACCCGGTTTATATAGACAGAGCACTAAGTCACAAGACTCTTCACGAGACTCTTCTAGCTACCAATTGGCTAACAGCACTAGCGTGGCATAAATTCATTTGTGACCTTAAAGCATGCATTCACACCGTCACACCTTTCCCAACTTCCCATCCTGCTTCAGCATCCGGGTCAGGCTCGAAGGTTGGATTGCTCACATGACCATTGCTTGCTAAAAACCCCCCAACAAATCCACCTTCTTAATTTTGAGCAATCCAAACCAACGATGGGAACAACGAGGAAATTATGATGGTGAGTTTCTTCATATTCTCTCTTAATTGCTGCAGTTGCTTATGAATAGAGAAAGAATGGTTAGACAGATTCATGCGACGCATTTCATCTAAAATCTTTACAACCTTAACCTAGGGCTAAGAACAGAAAAATTTCACAGCGGTTCTTATTTTACTACACAGCATGCCTAACACTATCTAAATCTTCATTTAATTCTGTCTGTCCCTTTTTAAACAGGTTTTCTATCCCTACACGCAGTCACGCATTATCTAATTTGTTAAACGTCTCTAGCACGAGGCAAACATGCAAGTCAGTTCAGCTCTCGTTGATTCTTGAGTTCTTCTCACGCAGTGTCCAATTGGTCACTCTTACCTGCTCGCTCCTGCAAGCTGTCATTGCTCTTTCTTATTTTTTCTTCCTCTGAAGTAACTTCTAGAATGCAGCTACGTACCTATGCCAACATCCCGTATGGCTGATTCACTATACGGTCATTCTCTTTTAAATACATTCCTGCAGTTTCCCCTTTTTCTTCTTCAGCCAGCCATACGTTCTTCATGGGCGTCTTTAATCATGCTCGCTGCCTTTTTGAAAACACAAGGTACAATCATTAACACAATAGTGACCAATAACAGGTGGAATTCAATAATAGGTGGAATTAACAAAGAAAGAAAGTCTCTCACAGAAGGAATGGGACACAACCAAGTCAATAGGCTGATCATATAGAAGTAGTCCCATATTGTTTTCCCACGAAGCCCCCGTTTGCAAATGCCAAACCTGACCGGGGCCCAGTTGCAGGGAGAGTCAGGAGGTCCTTCCCCAACAGGAAAACTCTGCAAAGTGTGTCCACCTCACAGACAGACACTCCACTCCTCCGCAAGTGGCCCCCGTCCCCAAAACAGGACACCTGGCACTCATTTATCCAATGTGGGGCACTTGGGGCTTGTTTACCCAAGGGCTCCCCCCACAAGGCCGGCCACACCTTGAAGGAAAGCCAAAAGGCAAACTTGTCCCCTCGTCCTTAAAGGACCATGGGAACCACCCATATGTCCATCTAGGACATCTGCGGATCTGGTTCTGACATCTATGGTGTTAAAATAACCTCTTATTATTTCTTGACTTCTTTTTTGGAGGTGGGATCACTACCTAATAACTGTCATTCAGTGACAAATTCAATATAAACTTATTTTATATAAACCTCTTAACCTATTTTTACAGATTCTAAGACTCTAATTAAACATGTTCAAAAAAAAAAGGTCGCCAGACACGGCCATTGATAAACAAAAGGATTATTTCCCATTTGATTTGCCCACGTTACCCACATGTTCTGTCTGAGATTAATAGTGTGGGGAACACAGGAGGCTTCTAACAATTTATTTTGATGATAAAGCCTTTACAGACGAGTCTTGGCACTGCGGCTCCTTCCATGGTTTTACCCATCTAGAAGGAATCCATCGGAGACCTTCACCTGTGAGCAAACACATATATCCTCTTCCAGTTAGTTTCACTTCAGCTGGTCCTTCCCAAAGTCCTGTGTTGAGATTTTTATACTGCACCAAAATTTTCTGTTGTTCATCTAACCCGGTTTTTAAAACTGCACTATGAATTACCATAGGTGGATCTTTTCTTTCTCCTGTGAGATGCAGGTAATTTAGCACATACACAGCTTTAGCTAAATTTTCTGCTGGGGTACTGGGCTCTCCCCCTTTTTGTTTTTGAAGCAAATCTTTCAGTGTTTGATGGGCTCATTCGACCATTGCTTGACCTGTGGGGGAGTGAGGAATACCAGTGGTGTGCTGAATACCCCAAGCGAGACAAAATTGTTGAAATCTACGAGAGGTATATGCAGGGCCATTGTCAGTCTTGAGGGATAATGGGACTCCTAAAACTGCAAAACTGGAATATATATGTTTTTCAACATGTTTAGCAGTCTCTCCAGTTTGAGCTGTCGCCCACACAGCCATAGAAAATGTATCAATTACAACATGGACATATTTCAATCTGCCAAACTCTACAACATGTGTCACATCCATTTGCCACAATTGCAAGGGCCGCAGTCCTTTAGGGTTGACCCCGAGGCCAACTCCAAACCCTATTTTCTGACAGGCTGGACAGGACTTCACAATCCCTTGTGCATCTGTCAAGGGCAAATGAAATTGTCGTGCTAACATTTTTGCTGATTGGTGGAAAAATGCATGGGAATTTTTTGCTTGCTCAAAAATATTTACAGGTGGACCAGTCCAACCTGGAGCTACCAATTGATCAGCCTTATTGTTTCCAATGGCCAGTCCTTCAGTCATTAAGTGACTGTGAATATGGGTGATGAAATATGAGTGACGTCTGTCATTTAAGGTCAATAATAATTCTCGCAACAGCTCAGCAAGCAGCTTATTCGAGACCTCACGAAGCATAGCCCTTTCAATGCGCCACACTACTCCAACCACATAGAGAGAGTCTGATACAATATTCAGTGGCTGATCATTCCAGTGTTGAAATGCCCATATTAGAGCTCGGAGCTCTAACGTATGCAAGGAGTCTATAGACCCTCCCTGGATGATGTGACTATTCCATTGACCAGGCTCCTTTTCCCAGGTGACTCCTGCCTTTTTAGTTTTCTTTCCTGCATCGGTGAAAACAGTGATACCGTTTACCGGTGTTTCAGACCAATACGGCTGTTCCTCAAAGGTCTGGTTTTGCAGCATAGGGATCATGCGGTGAGCAGGATAAACATTTGTGAGGAGACCCGTGAAATCTGCGCAGGCAATTTGCAAAGCAAGAGAATTTCTAATGAGCCATTCCAAATATTCCTGAACCAATGGCACAATAATTGATTGTGGATCCGCTCCTGGTATTTCTTGAATTCTAGATCGTCCTTTCATAATTAATTGCGCAATTCTTTCAATTCGTGTCACAACGGTTTTTCTCTGCCTCATTGGAGAAAATATCCACTCTAAAATGCGTAAAGGATTTGGCCCTTCCTGCACCCATTGGATGATGAGGGCAAGTGGCCAATCTCTACCTTGTTGTGAATTGACAATCATAAGGACAATAGGATACTGAGGATTAAACCGAGCTGCATGACATTGAGATATTTTTTCACTGATTTTGCTCAATGCACACTGTTGTTCAGGACCAAGCTCATGTTTCTTGTTAGCTTGAGTAGAGGTGCCTAATAACTGAATTAAAGGTTTTAAATCATCATTTGTTGTGGGAGTTTGGCTTGTGAGTAACGGACATGTAGTGTTAGAGCAGGTGCACGAACAGGCTACTGTGCAGGCGCTAGCAGCCAAGATTAGGCCTCAAGGACATACTGTCCTTGCAGAGTAGTACAAGAAACTAAGTTACATAAGATAGGGAACTAACAGGCAAGGAGGAGAATATGATAATTAGAGGCTGAAGCATAGGTTAAAAGTTAATGATTGATGTAGAAGTGGTCTAATGAAAACCTAAGAAAAAGATAATAAGATATGCTTAGTCGTGGTGATTTGACAGAAGAATGATATATAAGTAAATGTATCTGCGCAATAAATTGAGTTCTGCCGACCTCATATGAGAGTGCAGTCTCCCTCCGTCGATTCCTACAAAGTGGTGACCCCGACGTGTCGGCGTGAAACTACCGAGGAATAAAAATACGGAGTAAAGATCCCAGGTCCCGACTCGCGAATAAGGACGATCAAAGCACCTCGTCGCAGGCGACTACGGTGCCGGATCCCACGGGTGAAATTACACAGTGGCTGGAAGATAACGGTGGGAGCGAAAGAGTCTGCCTAAAAACTCCAGTATTGCTGAAATGATGGATGCTTGTTCCGGGGTAGGAACACCTGAAGAGCATGCTGGTTTCATGGCCTCAGCTTTTGCTGCGGCTATCCGACCCTTGGTACAACAAGGTAACGGTAATCGAGGCACAAAATGTTGCAGCTGTGGAAAATCTGGTCACATTAAGGCAACAAGCATGATTAAAGATGCCATGAAGAACGTATGGCTGGCTCAAGAAGAAAAAGGGGAAATTGTAGAAATGCATTTAAAAGAGAATGGCCATATAGTGAGCCAGCCATACGGGATGTTGGCCTAGGCAGGTAGCCACATTCTGGAAGTTGCTTCAAAGGAAGAAAAAATAAGAAAGAGCAATGACTGCTTCACTAGGGAATGCAGGAGTGAACAGATGGGAGTGACCAATTGGACATTGTGTGAGAAGAACTTAAGAACCAACGGGAACTGAACTGAGCTGCATGTTTGCCTTGTACTAGAGACTTTTAACCAATTAAATAATGCGTGACCGCGTGTAGGGAAAGAAAAATTTGTAAAAAGGGACAGACAGAATTAATAGAAGATTTAGATAGCGTTGGGCATGCTGTGTTGCAAAATAGAGCTGCTGTTGATTTTTTGCTTTTAGCACAAGGCCATGGATGTGAAGATTTTGAAGGGATGTGCTGCTTCAATCTAAGCAATCGTGGGGAATCAATTCACCAACAACTGCAGTGGCTTAAAGAACACACTTAAAGATTCAAAAGGAGACAAGCTGGTTTGATTCATGGTTACAAAAAATATTTGGCAGTCTGTCCCCATGGTTACTTGGTTTGATCAAAGAAGGTATTCGCTGGGTAATCATAATTGTCTTGTTGTTAATTGGGCTAGGAATAGGATGGAAGGTAATAACAAAACTAGTCACTAGTCTAATGCATAAAGTTCTGTTCGTGCAAAAGAAAAAAGGGGGAATTGTGGGAGTTTGGCTTGTGAGTAACGGACATGTAGTGTTAGAGCAGGTGCACGAACAGGCTACTGTGCAGGCGCTAGCAGCCAAGATTAGGCCTCAAGGACGTACTGTCCTTGCAGAGTAGTACAAGAAACTAAGTTACATAAGATAGGGAACTAACAGGCAAGGAGGAGAATATGATAATTAGAGGCTGAAGCATAGGTTAAAAGTTAATGATTGATGTAGAAGTGGTCTAATGAAAACCTAAGAAAAAGATAATAAGATATGCTTAGTCGTGGTGATTTGACAGAAGAATGATATATAAGTAAATGTATCTGCGCAATAAATTGAGTTCTGCCGACCTCATATGAGAGTGCAGTCTCCCTCCGTCGATTCCTACAATTTGTTATGCCACAGATACCTCTTACCCATTGAATATCGCCAACCAGCTTCTGGATATCATTGAGCGTTTTGATGTCTGATTTGATTTCTAGTTTTTGTGGTCTGACACTACTTCCTGTCATGATCCAGCCCAAATATTTCCAAGGTGATTGCCGTTGAATTTTTTCAGGGGCAATTTTTAACCCCCTCTTTTCTAATTCTCTGGTCATCGCTATTAAAATGGTTTCTTTTTGCAAATGTTTTCCAGCAATTAATGTATCATCCATATAGTGATAAATTATCAATTGCAGATATTTCTTTCGAATTGGTCCTAAGGCCCAGGCAACAAATGCCTGGCACATGACAGGAGAATTTTTCATGCCTTGAGGCAAGACCAGCCAATGATATCTTTCTGCTGGTTCGGCCTTGTTAACAGAGGGAACCGAAAAGGCAAACTTTCTACATCGTCTTTACACAGTGGAATTGTGAAAAAACAATCTTTCAAGTCAATAATCAGTAAATCCCAATCCTCGGGTAGCATAACAGGAGATGGCAAACCCGGCTGCAAGGATCCCATATTTTCCATGACTGCATTAACTACCCTTAAGTCATGCAACAATCTCCACTTCCCACCTTTTTGGGAATAGTGAAGATTGGTGTGTTCCAAGGGCTGTTTGAAGGAACAATATGTCCTGATACTTGCGGCAATCCTGTTAAGCCGAATCCCCCGTCTCCTCGTTCTGCTATACCCGGTTGAGGAACACAAGATTTAAAAGGAACCAGTTGAGCTATGCGGCTACCTTTTGGAATAAAAACAGGTGGTGTTAACAAATAGACCATTATTTTTACAATCCCTACAAAATCAGCATCAATTACTCCAGGCAAAACAAAAATACCCCGTCTAGAGGTTGAAGATCTTCCTAACAATAAGGCACTAAGACCATGACCTAATGGCCCTTGAATATTGCTATCTATTAGATGCACTCCGGTGTCTTGTAGAGTGACGTCTACGGCTGTTCCACGTGCACTCCGGCACTTCCAGCTGTGGCGGAGGGAATGGTATCGAGGCATCCTTTTGCTGTTGGGATGCTGCCCAAGCCCCCTGCATTTGTGTCATCGCGCAAGAGGGCGTGGCGCTCCTGTTCCCATTTCCCTTACCTTTACCGTTGCATTCTGATGTGTTATGGCTGTCCTTTTGACAATGAACACACCATTTTGATCGTTTTAAAGCTTTACATTGAATTTTCCAGTGACCTAATTTGCCGCAATTAAAACACTTCTTTTCTTTTTTCTCTTAGCCTCCCTTTTTTTGTTTTAACAAGGGGGCAATGACTCCTTTCATAGTAGGAGCGATAGTTCCTTGCAAAGCAGCAGCAACATAGGCCGCATTATTCATTTGCGCGGTGTGTTCAGCCAATTCAATCATATCAGCTACCTCTGAATTTTTTGGTAGCGTCCCTAAGACCCGTTTGGTTTTTTCATTGGCATTATCAAAGGCCAGCATTTTAAACATTTGCTGTTTCATGGCCTCATTAAGATCAGGGTGATTATCAATGGCAGAATATAATTTGTCTACAAACTGTGCATAGCTATCATTTGGCCCTTGCTTGACATGCGTGAACCCATAGGGTTTCCCTGGATCATGCACTGAAAAAATGGCCTGCAGTGCTAGTTGTTGAGATAACTGCAGAACTTGTGTTGAAAATTGAGATTGCATTTGTACCGAGGCAAAAGGGCCCATACCCAATAGCATTTGGGCCTGAATTCCATATAATGGGTCATTTTGTTGGCGTGGTTTAGCTTGCTCCGCATCACACAATCTCTGCCAAGTTCTTTGGAACATGAGCTGTTGTGATGGAGTAAGCAAAACATTTGCAACCTGCATACTATCAAATGGAATCAACAAATCAGCGGTGAAAATATAGTGAATTATTTGTTGAGTGAGCTGTGACTACAACCCATACTGCGCAATGGCAGACCGAGCTTTTTCTAGCATTTTCCAATCAAAAGCCTCCCACTTTTGACCTGTTGGGGATAAAATAACAGGGAAAGCCTGCGGAAGAAAAGACCCCTCAACAATTGCATCTTTGATGATTCCTCTCCAGCGCTGAGTGGATTCCTGAGGATCTCTGGCTCCGGCAAAGAGATGCTCTGGAGGCGGCAGCGGCGGGGCAAGCGGTTGCAGAGCTGAGGCTTGTGGAGAAACGCCTTCTGGCGTGAAGGGGTTGAAAGGTTTAGATCTGTCCAGTGAAGCAGCAACAGCTGTTTTTTCAGCTAGGGTGTGATGCTGTAATTCCAGCTCGCCGAGGCGTGCCATCACATCTCTCATGCATTCGTCCACTGATGGGGAGGGCTGGTCGGGGTTGTCCTCGGGGCTGGTATCGTCACCCGAGGGCGGGGATGACAGGGCCGGTGTAAAAGGGAGCGGTGGATAAGTACCCGCCCCTGGTCTGCATAATGGACCACCCACTTCTGGTTTTGCCTTTGTTGCTACTTCCGCCTTCGTCTCAGTCGGTTTCAGGCTGAGAATCGAGGCGCTGCCTGGCAGAGCTCCGCCAGGTGAAACAGGGGGCGGCGCAGGCGGCAGCGGCGGCGGCCGGGGGTGGGGCGGCGGCCGCGGGTTAGGGGTGGAATGTTTAACTCGGGAGGTGGAGTCCCGAGGACCTGGAATCGCGAAATTCTGCGCGAAGGGATTAAAAGGAGACGAAACCGCCATGGGTGCAGGGTCGGCCCCCCCTTTTTTCTCCTCCCCGGGAGTCAAAGCCGCTTATGCAGCAGCAGCAGCAGCAGCCCGTTCCCCTTTCATTGTGCTCAAAGTCTCTCTTATTTGTTTCCACAGTATCGAACGTTTATAGGCTTCTTTACCACTCTTTCCTCCGTTACTAACTTCATCCCACAGACTCGTGCCTATGGCTTCCCAGGCAGACAGCTCAAACGCTGTTTTCACCCCAGATATCAAGTTTCTGTCCCGTGCCCACTGCAGCAGACCCTTCAGGGCTTGTGCGTCCTAAGAAATTCCTCTCACAGGGAGTATATCTTGGAGGTTCTTAATTACCGCTTCCTTCACTTTGGTAAGGGCAGACCCCATCTCCTCCCCGACCGCTCTCACTAACCTTTTTTAGTGAGATTCAGAACAGGACCCGTTGTCCTCCGGTGCGCACCGTCTCCGTCCGCTGGGCACTGCGGAACGACTGTCGCCGGGGCAACGACAACTTTCGGTCGGCTTTTCCACCCTCTCCGTCTGCTTTTCTTCACGCTGACAGCATCAGCTTCTAACAGCAGTTCTGAGGGTCCCTGTTCGGGCGCCAGTTGCGGGAAGTCATTGCAAGCAATCACATAGAGACTTAATAAATCTTGTGAAAGGCACTTTAATGGCGTTACAACCCGGTTTATATAGACAGAGCACTAAGTCACAAGACTCTTCAGGAGACTCTTCTAACTACTAATTGGCTAACAGCACTAGCATGGCATAAATTGATTTGCGACCTTAAAGCATGCATTCACACCGTCACACCTTTCCCAACTTCCCATCCTGCTTCAGCATCCGGGTCAGGCTCGAAGGTTGGATTGCTCACATGACCATTGCTTGCTAAAAACCCCCCAACAGGGAACAACTACACCCCTTTGAGAAGCAACTGTTGGCCTGCTATTGGGCCTTGGTAGAAACTGAACAGCTTATGATAGGCCACGAATTGGCTCTGCACCCTGAAATCCCTATTATGCACTGGGTTAAAAGCTCCCCAAAGACTCATCAAATAGGGCATGCTCAGGAATCCAGTATTATCAAATGGAAATGGTACATCCAGGACAGAGCAAAGGTGGGACCTGGTGGTGTTGCGGCCCTTCATGAACAAATAGTGGCTGCCCCCATGCAGGATCAAGAGGTAAAGCCTGATCCTATAGTTGAACTGGAATTCCCTGTGCAATGGGGGAAGACCCTGGATCAACTGCTACCTCTTGAAAGGGAACACGCATGGTTTACGGATGGGTCAGCTAAATATATAGGAGGGAAAAGGTTTTGGAAGGCAGTGGCTTATCACCCTCACACAGGAAAAATTTTTGAGACCACAGGAGAAGGGGAAAGTAGCCAATATGCTGAGTTATATGCAGCATATATGGCTTTAAACCAAGAGGATTTAGGGGAGTGTCACCTGTATACCGATTCTTGGTCAGTGGCTAATGGATTGGCTACTTGGTTGCCAACATGGGTAGCCTAGGATTGGAAAATTTATTCCGAAACGGTCTGGGGAAAGGAAATATGGAAGGATATTTGGGAACTAGTTCAAAGAACAAAGGTGACAGTGTTTCATGTCGGCGCTCATAGCAATATAAATTCACTTGAGCGACTTTACAATTCTGTCACCGATAACCAGGCAAAGATTTCCCAAGCTGGACTGGAGTTCCCTCAGGAAGGGGACCACGAAGGCTTTGCGAAATGGGCACACCAAAATGTGGGCATCTTGGAGGAGAAGGCCACTTACAAGTGGGCCCAAGAGCGTGGCATAGTCATGTCACTGGATATGATCAAAACAATAATTGCCCAATGCCCTGTGTGCCAACACACTCATAAACGCCCGGTACCAAATATCGTAAAAGGAGAACTGGGAAGAGGGAAATTGCCAGGGCAAATCTGGCAAATGGACTACATCGGACCTTTACCCCAGGACCGAGGGTGCAAATACATCTGCACCGCTGTAGACACATACTCGGGGTATTTAATAGCTTATCCCTGCAAGAAAGCCACACACCATAGTACTACTTCCACCATAGATATAATGATTTTGTACTATGGGATCCCCTTACAAATTCAAACTGATAATGGGTCTCATTTCCGAAACAAATTGGTACAACAATATGCGGAGCAGCATAATATTCAGTGGGTCTTTCATATACCATACTATCCCCAGGCTGCAGGATTAATTGAATGAATGAATGGGCTATTGAAGGAACAGTTAAAAAAGCTGGGAAATGGAAAGCTATCCCAATGGAGGACTAACCTCACTGATGCGCTCCATACCCTCAACAATAGGCCCATCGGGGAGATGGAGACGCCCTTGATGAGTATAACTACAGCCTTTAACAGTAACTGAAATGTTGATCTACTGGGAAATTGTCCCAGGTGCGATGGCACCCTACCGGGCCACTCCAGAGGCTGCTGGGCTAGTTCTCTATGCATTAGAACTGGTAAAGATAAACCGGAGCCAGACAAAGGTTATTAACACCGGGATAGGAGTCCAAATTCCCCCAGGACACTTTGATCTGATAACTGCTCACTCAAACTTAGCCCTGAAAGGTGTTCACGTCATGGGAGGAGTGATTGATGCCGACTATCAAGGAGAGTTTAAAGTAATCCTTTTAAATAATGGTGAAGAAGATTTGGTTGTTCAACCCAAGGATAGAGTAGCACAATTGTTAATATTACCAATTTTGAAAACCACAGTGAGGAGGGGGGACCCACCCCAAGTTACTACTGTTCGTGGAGACAAAGGATTTGGATCCACCAACTTTAGTAATGGGGCAAAGGTATGGGTCCAAGGGCCGAGTGGGTCCCCTGAGCCAGCTGAAGTAATAGCGGTAGGAAAAGATAACACTGTCCTAATTATGAGACCTGGACAGGAAAAATGGGAACATGTCCCCGCAAATAAATGTTATTTGCAGGAATAACTAAATGGTATAGAGTTTTGTACTGTAGATCTTGCGCGGCGCCGCCGGAGTATGAGAACATCTATGTGAAGAAAATGTATACTGAATCTGATCTCATGGATTGCAATGCAACTTAATGCTGAACTGTGCCAAGTAGATGAAATCAGCTACAGTCAACCTGGTCTATCGTGGCATCCTGGAAATATGACTGAACCTGATCTTCCAATGAGAAAGACTATGACAGTGAAGCACATGAAGCAACGACCAAGATGACTACAGCAGCGTCTGTAGTTGATGGACCAGGGATTTATTCAAGATAAAGAAAAGATGCCTGTACACCTACGGATGGTATGGAGGCTGTGGTCCACCCATAAGTCAAAGGGCCGAATGAAGTGCTGGGGTCTGAACCCCGAGCCCTGAATTAAGGTTGACATATGGGTGGTTCCCGTGGTCCTTTAAAAGGAGGGGATGAGTTTGCCTTTTGGCTTTCCTCCGAGGTGAGGCTGGCCTTGTAAGGAAAGCCCATGGGTAAACAAGCCCCAGGTGTCCTGCTTTGGCCATAAAATCTGGGACCACTTGCAGGAAGAGTGGAGTGTCTGTCTGTGAGGTGGATGCACTTTGCAGCGTTTCCTGTTGGGGAAGGACCTCCTGACTCTTCATGCAACTGGACCCCAGTCACGTCTGGCGCTTGCAAACGCGGGCTTTGTGGGAAGGCAACATGGGGCTACTTGTGTCCTATATGATCAGCCTATTGTGTTGGTTGTCTCCCATTTTTTCTGTGGGATACTTTGTGTCTTTATTTATTCCACTTATTATTGGTCGTGCTGTGTCATTCCTGGGGTCGCTGGGGTTGATGTCTATTATGTGTGATCTGTTTGACTTGTTTGTACCCCCAGCATTCCCCCATATACTGACTTATCTACGTACAATAGAATCTGGCTACTGGATTGTTTTTCTGCTGGCTGCGTCCTTTGTACTAGGCCTAGTAATTGGAAAAACAGACTTCCAACAGACTTTCCTTACTTTTATGTCACCTCAGCTTCGTGGACAGGTAAGTGAGTATCTGTTCTGACACTCCACCTGAGGAGAAGGAGGGGAATGGTTTGGATGCACACATTTGCTCAACATTTGGTCTATCTCCTGCTTACCAACAGTTCACATAAACAAAGAAACTATTGATCTTCAGTAGTTATGGTCACTGCCTGGCAAGTTTGAGTAAAGTATTTTACATACTATTATATTCTTTTGACACATCCTGTCCCTTTAGGTGGTGAAAAATTTTCAATATTTGTAGAAATAAACCCACAGGTTTAAAAACTTCCTTATGATGGAGTGAAATTTTTCCCACTTTGCATAAACAGAATAGTTGTGCTTTTTCATTGTGTCTTTTTTCATTGTCTCCCTCCTATTGTATTTCACTGACAATAGCAAGAGGGGAAGAGCTAACAACATGGAGGGAAATAGTCTCATTATTTGTGAACTGATTGTGTGGAAAACAGATGTTTTCTGCCTAGCTTCACTTGTTTGTACACACTCACTGCTTCCAATGATGCAGTCCTGAGAGGAAAAAGGACAACAAAACACAGAAAATATGCCTTGCTTGTTGGTTGTCCTAGTGGTTCTCAGCCCCACTAGTGCAGTAGCTCCCAGTTCATCAACAAGAAATGATGAGCAACTGACAAAGAGTATTAGCTGAATTCAAGTCAGTACTGTACTGTCATCTAAGGATTCTTCATTTGTGTATGTAGACTAATAAGCTTTGTCCTTGCCTTTTTGCCCGGCTTTGTGGACCTCTGGAGTTCTTAGATAGCCCCAGTGTGCAGTTTTGAGTGCTCTGCTTACTGTTTGCCTGCTGGATATAACTATATGATGACATAAATGTGAATGGCAGATGAAGTCGGTCAGCACTATTCAACTGTATACCAAGACTGGAATCATGGCTATCAAATAGGAAATACTTTCATTATATTTAAATAGCTCTTTAGATTTATCACATTTTTAAACTTTTCTCACTCCTATCTCTCTCTTTGCAACTGAAGTGGTAGATGAAGTTTCCCTAAAGTTTGACATTTGTTATTTGGCAAAGAAAACAATGCCAATAGCATTATGCTTCCTAGCAGTTTCCAGTCACCTGCTTTTCTTCATTACTGCATTCTACTTTTCTTTATAGACCACCTTTTCTCTCTCAAATTGGCATGCTCATTGGACTCATTAAGTAAGTTCAGCAAGGTCCCCTTTTCTCATCTGATGATCTTTTTTTACATTGGCCATCCTCACTGTAGTCTCACTTGAACTTGAATCACTGAGTAATACTGAGTTCTGCTGGAAGTCACAGACATGCCTGTGTCTTTTATGCAGTACAGTTTGACTCAGCATGATAATATTTCAATGTTTTCTTGCAATGACATCAGAAAGTCCCAAGCAAGATCAGGAATTCAGCTGCATGCTATCCAGTTATATAGCAAAAGAAAATATTGACCAGAGAAGTAACAGTCCAGGAATGGTGCTCTGGGCCAATCCTCTCACAAGCTTTACACTGCTCATGCCCTCCAAGAGTTTTGTGCGGTGGCTCATGGCCTCCTCCATATTGAGAAGAAATTCTGTGGCTGTAAGTCCCAGTTATCTGTCCATTATATATGTACTTCCTAGAGCAGGCTTTTCTAAAATGTGTTACCCCAATGAAGACAAGTACTTGTACATATTCTGTTGTTACTAATGGATCCAACTTCTTTCTCATTTATTCCCTTAAGAAATCTTCTTTTCCTTCCCATGGCATCTTTTTGACAAGCAAGGCTGGATAAGGAGCAGCCCTTAAAGTGTTCCTAAATGTTATTTTTACTCAGCCCTGCACTGGTTTAATTTGGTCCCAGAAAAATGTACTTTGCAGAAATCAGGCAGGGAAATGCTGCCATATGCTTTCAGTCTTCAGTGTAGACCCTGGACTCCATGAAGTACTCACAGTTGGGAAGGGGGCCAGGACATGGGAAGATAGACAAACCCTGATGCTGGCCCAGATCACTTCTTCATGATCTAATGTTGTACCCCTCTGATATGGTGTTTTCTAACTGAAATGAAACTTGTTTTATGAAGGCATTATGCTGTTTTCCCCAAAGTTTCATCCTAGCCTCTTTGCTGCAGTGGTCTGTGGTTTGCAGTGAAAAGGGTATTTTGGGAGAACCTCAGCAAGTGTAACTCAGTGTAGCTCTAATATTGTCAAAGGTGCTGTATCAACTTTAATCAGCTGAGGTCCTTGAGAGATGGTTTTGATTGACAGGTTCTGTTCCACAGGAAATAAACGGCATAATCAATGACTCGTGTTAACATGGCTTAATATTAACAGCTCTTTAAGAGATGAACATCTCCAAAGTTGACACTGGCTTTGTTCAAAAGGATAGAATTGTGTGGACTCTGGAGCATGACTGTGGCTGAACACAAAGGAAGAATAATCTTTCTTGAGGAAATCCTCTTTCACTTTATTAAAATAATTTCCATATCGGCCCTCAAAAAGGGTTCTCTTCACAATCCTCAGGTTTTGTAGGGGAGTCATACTAAAGAGCATGGCTTCGTCTTTAGAACAAATGCTAAAGGGAAAAAATTCTTCCAAACTGGAAGTGGAGGAATTCTTCTCCCCTGGCCACCCCTAAAAACCAAGTATGATCACCTACTACTTCAGTTCTACCATCAATACCTTCTCCTTCATTTATCACATATGTCTGTGTTCGATGTCAATTTTTTTAAAAACGAGCTTATTGAACTATCTTCCATTTTTTTTAAAAAACTATTGATTATTCTCACCATGATCAAAGGCAGCAGTTCAGCATCTATAAGTGGCCTGAAAAGAGAAAATACATGTGCAAAATGCACCACAACTGCACAATCTGCTCTTAGCATACAATGTTGTGCTAATGTTGAGTAAAAAATAAAAGGCAGTGAGGACACTTATTTCACTCACCTGATCCCACAGACCCTGTAAACAGTATGGGAGCATTTTATTATCAGGAAGAATATCAGTAAACATCTTGGCAAAAGTAATTTGTAGTTCAAGATGTTCTCTATATTTGTATTAACATTTTGTAGGCTGAGCTGTTTACCTTAATAACTATTCTTCTCCCATTTAATTTTTCTCCACTCTTCAGTCCAATATAAGTTATCAGTCTGCAAAGAGCTTGCATGGTCCTTGCAGGGCAGTACAGCTTGCTAGCTTTTGCCTCAATACACTTCTTCTATTGTTCCACTCATACAATGCATGCAAACCACAATGTCAAAGACAATTGTATCACAGAACTAATAATAATGTTCTAGTGTTGGAGAGGGCAATGATCTGTTTTTTTCTTGAACACAAAGTATTTGGCTTTGTCAACTTTTCTATTTAGAAGTTGGATTAGTACCCATAAAGGAGTGCCCTTGGGCCCTTCTCACTTAATTATAGCTCACAGCCTCTGAAAGTAATTCTACTTGGAGCTCTGCAATCATGACAACCAGCTCTTGCAGAGAGCTTTTCATGCATAGATCTCAAAGCACTTTATGAGGGGAATCAGGGTCATTCTGCAGATGTGAAACCTGAGAAATGGGGAGATGGAGTCAGTTGCTGAAGTTCATCCAGAAATTGAGTAGGAAAAAAAAAAATAGAAGATTACTCCTTAGTACTCTAGTCATTATACCATAACTATCTTGAAGGAAAAATACAGTTTAAAGTCTAGGGGACAAGTGAAAAGACACTAAATACAAAGGAATTAAAATCATCCATCAGAGTGTTTTTCAAAGTTTAAAATGTGTCTCGACTTTCTTTTACCTCTTCCCACATGAAAAGATGTTCTGGTACAGAACAAGTCCCTCCTATCCCCACAACTTTTTATAATAATGCTGTGGATCTGGATATTGTATCCTATCAAGATATTACCCCAAATTTCCCACCTTTTCCCATGAGTCTATGGTTCTAGAACATGCTCTTTTTTAGTCAATGACTAGATGGACGACTCAGAGAAACACAACTAAAGATGAGAAATCCTGTGCAGAAAGGGAAGCACCTTCTGCCACTAGAAGCAAGACATGAAGGTTTGAACGATTACTCCTCAAAAAAATTCAAATCTGACCATTAGAAATATAGTTTCCAAAGTCCATTGTGCAACATGTCATATGCATTTTTTCAGCACAATTTCAGTTTGCTTGGTTGAAGCAGAAGTGATTTCTGGGTATTAACACATAAATGTGTAACAACAGCTGTCCAGTTTGTTCTGGTTCCCCAGGAACAGACCCATGGGCCAGCCATGCAGGCAGGCCATGAGTAGCCCCAAGTCAGCTGGGAGATCCAGTCAAGGCAGCTGACTCATAGGTGTATCCCATACCACTTAATCATGCTCATTATAAAAGGAAGGAGTTTAGAAAGTGTGGAGAGTTCCTCTTCCTGTGGCTTTTCCCTCTTGGTCTTCTGTGTCTGCTGCTGCTGCTCCGAAGGATGAGGCTGAGCATAATTTTGTATACTTTATGTTTGTGATTGTATTAGTTTTGTTATTTCATCAAATCTGTTTCTACTTCTCCCATTTTTCCTCCGATTCCCCTTCTCAGCTGGAGAGGTGTTATCGGGTGGTAGAGCAACTGCTACAGTTTAGCCCTGGGCGCAGGCTAAACATAGACACAGTTTTAAGATTCATACAGTGACAATACAGACAGTAACATTTTTAAACTGCCAAATACTTTTTGACTTGGATAGGAATCTCACAACTAGCTAAATATCTATCCACTGTTATTTATACTAGCTATAGCACAACTAGCACTTTCTATATGAGCAGCCAAATTTATCACACAAAGTGAGTTTAGATTGAAAGATTCTCCAAAACATCTCAAGTAGTATAAATGAGTAACAGATGCATCAGGAGTTTTCTATCTGTTGTCCAGGTCAGCCAACAAAGATATTGTCTCAAGATGTCTTCACAGTGGCCTGTGAACTTCATGGTATACTTCAGTAAGATGTTGGTAGATTAATATTCACATCAAAATCATGATAGCACTTGACACATTAAGAAATCTTACAAGAAAGGTGAAAAAATTCATTAGCTGACAAATAGATTTGTCATCTCATTGAGATCAGAAGTCACAGGCCTATGTAATCCCTCTGAGTTAGGATTTTGTGTGAAGAAAAAAGTAATACAGAATAGCACACATTAGATCTCCTAATGTACATCATCCCACCACAGCAGTCCAACATGAAAGAAGGAAGCTAGAGACTCTGTCTCAATATTTATTTTCTTTGCTTATACACATTTTAGTAACAACCTGAGTGTTTTATACTTGATTTCTGTTGATGTTGAAATTGAAGGTTAAGCCACGTAGATGGCTTCCAGCATGCTTACATGCTTTTGTAGCACACTTTGATCACTGAGTCAACAGAAGAGGCATGATAGCCTCAAATTTCAGGCATGTGTCAAGATGTGGGAGAGACAGGGTCTGTATGCAAGGCATCAGAAATCATCTGTGAGCAGGGCATCTTCATCGCTTTGACTCCCTTTAAAAACTGTAGCTTAAGTCTCTCCACAACTTTGTTCCTTCCCTTTTAAAAAGGATTATTACCTCACTCTCTTCTTGTCTGCTTAGGTGATACATGCACTATGGTCAAGGATCATCTTTTGTTACTGAGCACTTGATGCACTGGAGTTACATTCTTAAATAGGAATCTCGTATTGCAACCATAATGAGAATCTATCTGATGAGAGCAGAAACTTTATCCTCTGGAGTCTTGAACACAATGTTGTCTGTGAGGTCCCTTCCAATCCCTAACATTCTGTGATTCTGTGATCATTTAGCCTCAATACTTAAAAAAACAGAACAGCACACCCCCCCTGCAAATTATTTCTGTATTTCAAATTACATTCCCATTTTTTCCTGAGGCATAGAGATTTAGAAGCAATAATTACTTTGAGATTAATAATAGCATCTTAGCTATGAAATTTTCAGTGTGCTTCTAACTTGCAGATGAGAAGTACTGATTTGACTCTAACAGGACATTTAGATGCTACACAGAGATGTTAAGTACAGAGATGTCACGTGGTCTCTCCATTTAATAGAATGACAGCAAGAGGAAAGGAAAACATTTGAAAGATTAATACAACCACTACTTTCAAGATACTTCTGTTTGAAGGAACCTTGAAGAATCTTCCATCATTCTGCGCAGAATAATTTCTGGAGGAGAAGAACCTAAAGCAAAGCCTGATGAGCAAAGCCTTTGATGAGCAAAGCTCATCAACCAACTGAGAAGGGTCCAGGTGCAGAAAAGGCATAAGAGACATTCACTGACCATAGTTTCTTTAAAGCTTTTTACACTTAACTGTCATTACCATCACTCATATCCTTGCCACATTGACTGAAAAACTTTTTCTCTCTCTCTTGCTTTAGCTATAGCTCATAAATCAAATCTGTTGCTAAATTCAGCTAGTACTTTCACTGCAACATACCTGAAAGCACATCCCTCTTTAGCTCCCACTAAAATAATCTCTTATACCTCTTTCACCAGTTACTTCTACCTAGTCCTCCTAATCCCCACAGTAAACAAGAGTTACAGCGAGCTGCATGAACACTTGATGTTTGAATCAGTTTATACCTAGGCTAGCTTCAAAAGCAATGTAGAAGTTTGGTAGACAAAAGCCCAGGTGGGCTTCATAACTCAACAGGGTCTAGGTACCAGATATAAAAGAGAAAGGAAGCTCTTTCAGGAGCTTTATGGGGGTAGGGCTGGATCTGTGGTGGTGGTGTTCTCTTACTAATGTTAGAAAGGCTTTTTCTTTGAAACCCTAGGGAAGGTACAGGGAAGTAATGGAGATCATCACCAGTACTCTGTGAAAGGCAGAATTGTCTATCATCAAAGTGGCTGTTACTAATCTTTCAGAAATCCCTCCTAGGCTATATCACAGTCTCTCTACAGTCCTTCCCTTCCTTCTGATCATAGCATCAAATTCATTTGTTTCATCTTCACTTTCAGTTTTCTGAGCATGACTTCTGCACGAATCTCTGTTCTGCCTTCTCATTGAACTGATTATCCTTGCCATGTTGCTTTTCTATCTCATTACCCACTCAGTTTCTCTTTCTATTCTTTTCTCTGTATTTCCATCTATCTCGCAGTTCACTCTATTAGTAAAATCTCACCCCTATCCTTATAACATCTTAGAGGCATGCAAATGTTAATTCACCACAGTTGGTTTGGCAAGAAAAAACAAACATGAGTCTTGTAGTGTATCATATATTAGTAAATGAGCATTTCAATATTAATACATCGCCACTAAAGACAAATTACTTAAGAGTTTAACTGCCTCTGAAGTTGCATCTTTTCATATGTTGAATTATTAAGGAAAGGAGACAGGCATTTAAACATGAATAATCTAAGATCAGGTAAGAAATTGGGCATCAAAATGAGCTCATGGGTGCTAGGGTAGTATCTTACCCTTCACGTCCTTAACATATTCACAGTAATGATTCCTCTGTATAATAAGAGGTGCATAGATAAAGCACAAATAACAAACTAAGGACAGGGCTTGAGATTTTAGATTCCAATTCTCATTTTTTCAGTATTTGATTTAATAAATAGAACTGAGGGAAAATATCCAAATCCAAAAGCTCTGTTTGCTTTTAAATACTCAGTACTGAATATGAGGGGGAAGGAGTCAAGATAACTACAAAGGGTGATATTATAGCATATATTCTCCAGATTACTGAAATAATACTGTCTTTACTTTAATGCACTTTCACAGAAGAAAACAGACTTATTTTTATATATTATGTGTGTGAGCTACCAGATTTGATGGACTACAGGGGGGATGTCCCTGGACATCGGTGTTGGCAGGGCTGCTCAAGTGCAAAATGTAAGGGTCCTTGCTATGTTTGGAGGTCAGAAAACAGTTATTTCTCTGAATACAGATATTTGCAAGTTGCAGTTATACAGTAATCTAGGTGATTCATGTTTACTTTCTTGTGAAAATCTGACGCATTGAAACTTTTTTTGTTGTTGTTCTATAGAAGCCATCTAGAAAAATAGATAGGTAGTGCCAGATATTATTTAGGTATCCCATGTAATTTTAGCCGTAAACTGAAGCTAATAATCCCTCGAAGAAGACAAAAGACTCCCTAATTTGAAGCTTCCTTGTTGTCCAAAAGGCATCTAAACTTACCTCAGAACAGTAATACAGATGGAAATACCACTTACTTACCTATGTCTCCTCATTCTCAACTTTTTTTAGTATGGTGTGTATACTAAATGTGCACGTTTTCTAGTTCATGTGTGACCAGACTGTTCTCTGTAAAGGTTTTCTGAGAATGAATAAAGAATGAGTCCTGCAGAGTGGAGAAGAAGGCAGTCTGACTAAAAGCTTCAACACAGGCAATTCCAAGTTCAAAAATACACTTTACCTCCTCCTGTTCCTAGCTCCCTGTTTTTTTCATGAGAGAATTTCTATTGCATAATGAACAGTCCTCTTCCTGTCTCCTCCCTGTGGAGTCAGGTTGCCACTATCAATTCAGTCTCCGTAATGTTTGTTATGACCTCTGGTATCACTAAATGAAATATTTGCTCTCATTGCATGCTTGTCACACATTGCAAGGAAGCACTAAAGAGCTGGAATTTAACAGACCTGTAGAGGGACTGTATTTCCCAGACAACATTCTACAAATTGACAAATTCCCTGTGCCTTCATAGTGCGTAACCCTCAGTAGTTGTTGCCTTTCCCCTATTTTACTTTGTTTATTATCTCAGTGCACATAGTTTCCACTATGGGTTGCCTGGGGCAGGTGAATTTACAAGATGAGAGCACCATCAAACACTTGAGGCTTTCATCAGTTTTGCCTAGCAAACATTGAGAGACTTGAACTGATTACATTTTTTATTTTTCCGGAACAATCAAAGTCATGCCGTGTTGACTGTTCCCTAGTTTTCTACTAAAGTTAGTCTCCTGTCTACATTTTGGAGATAAACTGTAAATGCAACAGAAGTTCATGGACTACGAATAAGGCTTACTTAGAAAAATAGAAAATAAATGAGAAAGTTGATGATTTTCATGAAATCTGTGTAGATTACAACTACTTTTAAGGCTGCAAAATCCTGCCTTCAGAAGGTTGCACTCCACGTAAGGGATGAGTTCATTATATTTAAAATCCTGAAAATAAAAACATGGAAGGAAATAAAATTAAAAGATCAAGACCTTTCAGATAAACTGAAGTGCTGTAAAACGATTTACTGTGTGAAGACTTGAACTATAATATCTATTTTTTCTTCATGCAAAGACTGCAATTTTGTGTTAGAGTCACAGTAACAGCTCTTCTAATGCTTTCATTTCCATCAACAGTAGACAGGAACAAGCTAGGAAATGTTGAACTAATGAGGCCTGTAGACATTGTGAAGTACTAAAATAAAGTATCTATCTGTCTCTATTAAGAGATGGACAATAGTATGTTCTTTGTTTTATAAACATCTTATTGCCTACAAGAGAGACAAATAGCCATATGTTGAAGTTCTGGGAGTCCAACGCTGTGTAAAAAATTAGTATAATTGAATGAGGTTCTTCATGAATTGAAACTGATTGGTTTATGGTAATCCTCTTGTCAACCCATACCACTAGTCTCCTCATAGAATACTGAGAATTTTTTCCCTGCTCTGATTATCAAATATCTTTCTATGAGTCAACAAATGCAGAGGGCTAGTTTCTACTTCTTATGCTGAAAGATCTATTTATTTGTTACATGATTCCAGCTCTACTCTTGATCCTGCTGATCAAGAATTATTAAGCACTGTCAACAAATGAAGAACAACAGTGGCTGTTTTTAAGGCCTATTAGATATATAAATAGTAATGATGAAAAATAAAATGTGATGAGTTCATACTGAGCCAGCAGCACCTCTCTCACTGAAAAATTCCAGCATGCTTTCCAAGACTACCCTCAGGGATCTACACTGCAGGTACACAGCCCTGAGAACAGCAAAGACAGATGGGATACTAGACAGCCTGTCTGTAGAGGTGAGCTCAGCGATAACAGTGCCATAGTCTATCCCCAATGCCAAAAAGTGGTAAGTCAGGTTTCAAAATAATCATGGAGTGAGTCCACATATTGTAAGTTAAGAGTGTTTATAAATGTTTTTAACTGTCATTTGAGGGACACAAAAGTGGATGGATAAACATGTCATAAAAATTTGGAGTCCAAACTAGTAAAAACACAGACTTCTCCATCTGCTCACTCTATGTATTGTCTCACTTGCCATGGACAAGCTATTGGTTTGCTTCCCTCACTTCTCTCTAGTCTGACTTTCTCCTTTTTTATTCACTGTCCACTTCCCTTCTCATGCCCATTTCTCTCACCTCATGCCCTCTCTCTTCCATTTTGTCTTTTGGATCAAGTATAAACTTCACCTTGTTACACTGAGACGAATTTTTGTTCATAGTTTCCAAGAATCTCCGTAGTATCCTACACCTTCACTGCTGTCAAACTAGGTGCCTTTGTTATTTATAAGTGAAGCCTATAGAAGGAGCTAGTGAATGTGGCCAGAGTTTTATCTTTCCTGTCTAGATATCCTGTGTTTGTGTTTAACCTAGTCTATCAGGTGACTAGACTGGAAATGTCTAATTGTATTGCTATATGAGAGCAAAATGTAAAAAATTGTTTTCTTGTGCGATAAAATACCTGAAACAAATTAAAAAAAAAAAAAAGTAAAGAGCAATTAAACAAAAAGAAATGTCCTGCTGAAGATATGTCCTACTTGCTTAGGGAAGACATTATTTAAGCACATACAGCTTTGTTTTTCTGCAACAAACTACAAAGAGTTTGGGTAACGGTTATTTTAAACAGCAGGCACTTACATAGTTGTACACACAAATGACAGCATTCAAGGGTGAAGTATGGCTCATGTTAGAGTCAAAGGAAGTAAAAACTACAACTAAACTACAATTTTAAACAAAATTAATGGATTAATTCCTTAAATTGCATAGCCATGCAGTCTTTTTCACAAAATTGCTGTTGATCAACAGTCATTCATTGCAAGTTTTTGAACAATACTTGCCACTATTATGCAACTCACAAATATAACAGAAAATTTGTGAACTAAACAGTGGTAATATATACCAAATGCAATCACTATAACCTTTATTCATTTAAATGTACTCACATAATACTATTCTAGACCTTTAAGGGACTGTCTGAAACAGCTTTCTTCTCTGCATTTCTTTATTTATTTTACAATGGAAGTGAAAGAAAATTCCTTTGAGATGCAGGACTAAAACTTTGGTTAATTTTCAGCTTTTCTATTTCTTTTTCCTGTAATCTAAAGCAGGTTACTCTCTAACCCCTCATTTCAGCCCCCTGTCTTTAGATAGTAAGAAGACGACTTCTTTTATTCATAGAATCATGGAATCACTATGGTTGGAAAGGACCTCTAGGATCATCAAGTCCAACCTTTATCCCAACATCTCACTAACCACTAGACCATGGCCTCAAGTGCTTCATCCACTTGTTTTTTGAACACCTCCAGAGATGGTGACTCCACCACCTCCCTGGGCAGCCTGGTCCAGTGCCTAACCACCCTCTCAGTAAAGAACTTCTTCCTAATATCCAATCTAAACTTCCCCTGACGCAACTTGAGGCCATTTCCTCTCATCCTATCATTAGTAATTTGGGAGAAGAGACCAACACCAGCCTCACTACAACCTCCTTTTAGGTAGTTGTAGAGAGCAATAAGCTCTCCTCTCAGTCTCCTCCAGACTAAACAACCCCAGTTTCCTCAGCCGGTCTCCATAAGGCCTGTTTTCCAGACCTCTCACTAGCCTTGTTACCCTTCTCTGGACTCCCTCCAGCATTCACAGAATCACAGAATGTTAGGGATTGGAAGGGACCTCAAAAGATCATCTAGTCCAATCCCCCTGCCAGAGCAGGAACACCTAGGTCAGGTCACCCAGGAACATGTCCAGGCAGGTTTTGAATGTCTCCAGAGAAGGAGACTCCACAACCTCTCTGGGTAGCCTGTTCCAGTGCTCTGTTACCCTCATTGTGAAGAAGTTCTTCCTCACATTTATGCGGAACCTCCTATGTTCCAGCTTGCACCCATTGCCCTTCTGCTATCATTGGATGTCACTGAGAAGAGCCTGGCTCCATCCTCATGACACTCACCCTTTACATATTTATAAACATTAATGAGGTCACCCCTCAGTCTCCTCTTCTCCAAGCTAAAGAGACCCAGCTCCCTCAGCCTTTCCTCATAAGGGAGATGTTCCACTCCCTTAATCATCTTTGTGGCTCTGCGCTGGACTCTCTCAAGCAGTTCCCTGTCCTTCTTGAACTGGGGGGCCCAGAACTGGACACAATTCATCTTTTTTCCTGTCTTGTCTATTTTAGTTGAAAGTATTTCAAGGCCAGAATTCTCTCTTTCTGTAAATATTGCTTAGCCCAAGTATGCTTGATACTAGCTGGTGTCACTAGAAAGTGTTGCAAGACAAACAACTCACAGTCATACCACTTCTGCTAATAATTTGGTGTGATTTATCATCCACCTTTTTATTTTTCTGATGGAATTCAAAGCAGTTTAATGTGCAAAGAGTCATTTATTTGGAGAAAGTTGTGAAAGACTCTTCAGGGAATGGCAGTGTTAATTACTTTTCTCTTAGCTCAGTTTCCTGCATTTAGGACTCATCATATGCAAAAGCACCTATTGAATCCTCTGTAGTGGATATCTGCTAATCAATATGCAATTGTGCTCTTGCTGAGTCCAAATGGAAAATGATACAGCAGAAAACAAAATGTGCTAAGCTAAAACTTGAAGTCCTTAGTTGTTCTCTTATTGTTGAGTTTATCAGGGAGGTAATTTCACCCTCTTACATAGTAAACATGAAAGAGGTTGGTATCAAACTAACATTACCAGTCCTAACTACCTGTTGTAAATTTTGAAAATCTTGACAATTACATTACAGTAGCAATCTGGAGAATTGGCCTTTGGTAACAGACTTCATCAGGCATTTTAAAATATAATAATAAATAACTTCTGGGTGCAGCATCAGTACTTCTGAACAAAATTTTCATTAGATTACAAAAAAAAAAAAAAGAAATTGCAGAGGGATGTGGTAGGTCAAAGTAGATCTCCTCTCATCAGCCACAGATTTAGACAAAAGGTTCAGTCATTGCAGTCCATCTCTCCACCCTCTTCATAAAGTCTCAAACTAAAAAGTTGCAAGCCTTTGCTTTTCATGAGCTTCCTTTAGTTCCTCTGTGGCTTAGAAAGGCTTTTTTCAAAATCAGGAAGATTTTGAAAACCTTTTAGTGGGGGATTGAGGTGACAATATGAAATTTTCTTCATGTTCCTTTGCAAAGTGTCTCTATGAGGAAAACAATTCTTCAGAGCTTAGAAGTTTTATAATACTATTTCTTCAGGTATTTCAGAGAACTTCTGTTCATCTTCTTCAATTAGGGCAGTCCTGAGCTTCCTCCAGAGATGAATAAAAAGGATTTCGAATATTTTTTTCCTTCTTTGTTTGTTTTTTTTTTTCCACCAGCATCTGCCAACTAGTCCCTCCAAGTGTGAGAAATGAAGAATTACTAAAGTTTTATTGTAGCAGAAAAAATGTACATGGTGAGAGGAAAGAAAGTTCAAGTGGAGACATGAAGATGACAGACCTGAGTTTCAGCAGGGCCTGAGGCACCTCTGATTCCAGTAGTAGATAGTGACCTGGATGTTTTGAGGCCATTATAAGGAGTGGGATAAAAGTACTATTTAAAGTGAAAGTGCTATCATCTCTACAGGTATGAACTGTTCCTGTGCAAGTCCCAAGACTCATGTATCAGGCAGACAATATGTAAATTCTTTTGTTTCTGTTTGCTGCTTATTAAATAAAAATATTTTTAAGAATACAGGAGTGGACCTTTTGAGTTGGTCCATGCAATTTCTGAGCAGAATGCGAGAGCAGCAGCTTTCCATTGCGTATCTCCACTGGATTTAGATGCTCTTGCATATCTCCAGTGAATCTTCACAGGGCAATATCTTTTTGGCATCTTCCCAGACCCCACCTCAGGTAGTTGTTCATGGTTCCTTTCCAGAATATGTGACCTTATGAAAGTCTGCTTTTCAAGCATGGGGACATAATTAAAACCTCTGAATTTTGCATTTGTACACTCAAACCTGGCACCAGAGGAGTTAGTAGTTGCACATGCAAATAAAAAGAATAGTTGTGCATTTTAGTAGAGCACCTGTCTTTGGCAAAGGTGTCTTTGCTATGCTAAGAAGAATTATCACAGATAAGCAGAGAGTATGTTTGTGGTTTGGAACCTGTCTGTCTCTTCCCATCTGTCTATAATATAAACAAATGTCTCCACTGGAATTTCTGAGTCTGGAAGTCTGTTGCCACTCTTTGTTGCTTAACAGTCATGATGACCCTGGCAAATACACCCAGAAGCTCGGCTCTTTGGGTTGAATTTAACAAATTTTTCTCAGTTTGGGATTTGTCAGTGTAAATACCTGCTTAAAGGAAAGGTGGTTAACACTAAAAGGCTCTATGCAGCCTCCTGTCAGCAGTTACTTTCCCATGTGATGAATCACTACATCCCACGTGATCCAAAGTACCCAAGTACAACTAGTTTTCCTGGGCAAGACAGAGGGAGTTTAACAAATCTAGATGATTCTCTCAAACTAACACGTCGCTGACAAACGCAGCATTATTCTTGTGATCAATGGGCTGTTTAGAAGTGAAATCTCTCTGCCTCCTCTGACACCCTTCCCCACTCAAGTTCTCCTCCATTCACAGGTTCCAAGCTTAAGCCACATTTCCAGTCATAATATCAGATCATGCTGTGACACAATTTTGGTCTGGATCAGAGCACACAGCCTTGTTTCTGCCAAATTGTTCAAGCACTGATAGAGCATGGAAGCTGGCTTTCTGCTCTTATGCCAGCTGTGGGAGGAAAGACAAGACTTGTTTGGGCAGTCTGTTTGTATAAGGTGGACCTGACAACACTGTTTTTACCAAATAGTAGTCTTTATGGGATTTATATACACACATGTTTTAGGTGTGTTATTTTGAATACAAATCCATTCCATGATCTAGTTTGCACACAAACAATTGTGTTGGTACAATTGTGACGTGGAGGTAGGGACATCTGGGAACGCTCAGGGCTGAGATTCCCCCTGATGTCCCTATAGTGTGCATTTATGACCTCAGTCTCTGTACGATGACACCTTTAATAACTTCCAAAGAAGAAGCAATCTCTGACCAGCTTTCCTTCACAACTTAAAAAAAATTCTCTTCTGCCATAGCAATCTGTTTGACTGTCTTTTAGTACAACAATGTTTTGCCAATTAGTAGGCCCAGTAAAAAGGACACAGCCAGCAGCAGACCAACAATCCAGTACGTAGGCTCTATTTCACGTAAAGGGGTCAGTATATAGAGGATCGCTGGGGGTACAAACAAGTCAGATAGATCGCAAATAACAGACATCAACCCCAGCAACCCCAGGGATGACACAGTATCACTCATAACAGATGGAACAAACAGAGACACGAGATAACCCACAGAGAAGATGGGAGACAACCAGGAGAACAAGGCAGTTACGTATGACAAAAGTAACCCCATGTTGCCTCCCCACAAAGCCCACGTTTGTATGTGCCAGACCTGACTGGGACCCGGTTCCATGAGGAGTCAGGAGGTCCTTCCCCAACAGGAAAACTCTGTGAAGTGCATCCACTCCACAGACAGACTCTCCAGCCCTTCCTGCAAGTGGGCCCAGCTTTTATCCCCAAACAGGACACCTGGCACTTGTTACCAAAATGCAGGGCACCTGGGGCTTGTTTACCTGAGGGCTCTCCCTGCAAGGCCGGCTGCACCCTGGAGGAAAGCCAAAAAGGTAAACTCATCCCCTCCTCTTAAAGGGCTATTGGAGCCACCCATATGTCAATCTTAATTCAGGGCTGGGGGTTCAGACCCCAGCACTTCAAACAACAAACTCCTTAGTCTCTCCTACTGAGTGAGGTAGTTAACACAGATGTTTTAATTGTGGCATCTTATAGATCACAGTAAATAAATTTGCACAGTAAATATGCTACTTATGTTTTTATATTCCAATGCAATCATAGGCATTTTAATACTGGCTTCTGTTTCAGGGTAACAATACATAACAGAGTCAGTGTGAAAACTAATGCATAGTAATTTATAGCTTTGCAGCTATAATTTCCATCAAGATTGGTAGGTAAGAGGGAAAAATCTCATATTGTTACAGTTAAGGTTAGTGACTAAAGTTAAAGCGTGTCCTAAATAATTGCCTCATTAACTTTCTCCAAGTTCAGAGGCTGGACAGGAATACAACAGCTGACAGAAAACATCTGGTAAATTAAGGAAAAATAGAAAATAATTTGCAGGCTTGGCCTAAAAATCTTATAGACGCTCTGACATACTAGAACAGGGGTGTGTCAGTGATAAAGGAGTTTTGTGAGGATTTGGCTGCTACTGATTTCATTATGCCTTAACTTAGGGCTAAAGTGGCCTGGTTTTATGAGTAGTAGTTAAAAAAACCCAGAAAATAAATAAAAAAGAAATAAAGTGATTTGGCTAACAGTAAAGTGGCCTTTAAACAGAATTCAGCTATTTAAAATCATCTATGCATCAGCATGACACATTGTCTTTATATCAATTACCATTTTTTCTCTTTTGCTCATTCCTTTCTGCCCTTCCTGCCATGATGTGAACTCCCACGCATCCCTGCACTTCCCAGAGAAGGCAAAACCTTGTGTCAGCTGCATGCTGCCATCTCCAAAGGACTTGAGCAAAAGATGTTACTGGCAAGGTGATGTACTGAAGGTTTGCTGACCACTGTCCAGGTCTGTCTGGAACTTAATTAATCTATGAGCCATTAAGTAAATGAAACCTAAAGCTGTTTCCTTGTTTCTCTGAAGTATCAATACATTAGTGCAGTCTGCTTAGGCTCTAAGCCATTAAAATAATAGAGTTAGGAGTACCCACACACTCATCATTTTCAGGGAATTCAGCCTCATGCCCTGCTCTTCTCATTAGAAAGAAGACAGATCATATTTGTCTTTTTTTTTTTTCTTTTTTTTCCTCCTGTTTATATTTCTCCATCCTTCCTTCTGGAAACCTTCCCAGAGTAGCCTCCCCTCTCCTTACCTGCCTTGCTCTGGGAAGCACCTCGCTGCCAGCTGGCTTCCCAGGGGGGTTGAGGCAGCCAGATTTATTGCAGCAAGGCAACCCAAGCCACTCTCTTATCTGGTCTGCAAGTGAACAGGAACAGAAAACCCTTCCTCATCACATCTCTAGGCCACAAATACATTTGGGACTTTCTGATCACCTAATGTACCATTTAACTAGTGCAAGTGTTTTGGTTTTAAATTCCTGAAAATTAACATTGGCAGCTAAGACACCAAATAATAGAAGAGGCTCTATGGTAGGTACTTATGTGTCCTCTGTGGCTGTTACATCTCAGCAACCCACAATCTTTCACTTATTTATTCTCAAGCAACACTTCACAATGCACTGAAGAGACTCCAAAATTTGTCTTTGTTACTTGCTTAATTTGGTGAAACAGTGGTATTATTTATTTACTGTTAAATGATTTAATGATTTGGTTTTTATTTTATTTTACTATTGGAATGCAAAAGATGAATCTGTAGGGAAAAATCTGTATATTTTGATAATCTTACCATCTTCCTCATTTACCAATGACGAAAGCAAGGTTTGGCCTTTTCCTCTTCCATATGTTGCATGCTTCCTTTCTTCGCACTGCATTGCCTCTGGGGTGATGAGTAATTACTTTATCTGTTCAGGCTTTGCCTATAGCTTGCCTCATGATCAGATTGCAAACATCTTCTGAAGGTCTCAGCCTGGATAGGAAAAGGTGCATGAACAGGCATGAATGCCTGTCTGTGGGCTTGCAAATACAGCATGACCCAATGGGAAATGGCTTCTCTATGTCACATTTCTTTCTTCTATAAAATGAGAGGTGCTTACCTGCTTTGTCTGGAACAAATTCCTTCTTGACCCAAGGTCTACTTTTGGTGTTTTTCTGGATCATTTTTTCCATACTGTTTATAAAAAACAAAAGTGTGTATTCTGTAGTCATACCCCAAACCCCACTGAGAAACTACATTTCCATTGCTTCTGAACCTGCAGTCAAGCTGCTTCTTGTTTCCATTGTTGAAAACCTGAAGCTCAAACTTGAGCAAATTCCGTCGTGATTCCTTCCAGCCCCTCCAGGCAAGTGCTGTTTCATGCTACATGCAAACTAATGTATTTGGATGAGCTGCCCTAAGCCTGTTTATGTCAAGTATAACTCAAGAATTCTCATCTTTTGGTCACTACAGGCTTTTTTTCTTTGGTTTGATTTTCTAATTCCCTGGGGCTGCCACAATATTTCTTAGTCTCCCCCCCAAGACTTGGGTTCTGGTTTATGAGCTGTCAGATAACTGCTCAAGCAGTAAAGAAACCACAGGTTTGGATTATGTGTTGGTAGCAGGTAGCTGCCTGTAGCTATGCAAAAACTGAAAAGAATCAACACTTTTAAAAGCAAAAGGTTTTCTTTTAAAAAAACCCAATTCAAACTTTATCATCAGTAAGCAGGGACTCATCAATAATAATGAAAAGAGAGTCATATTATACAGTACAGTTAGCCTCCAGTCCTGCTTCCCTTCACTGTCTCTCCTGGGGTACTTCTGATAGTTTGTTCCTTGGCTCTCTCACTGACCATTTGAAATCAATTCAGACACCTGAAACACTGGCTGTGGCAAATACAATCAATCTTCTACAAAAAAAAAATGTTTGTTAGACTCCTGAAAATGATTTAGTAAACACAACAGGGATGTTACTTGATATTTTTTATATTTAATGCAGGGAACCAGAGTTTATGATGTTATCTTGAAGAGAAAATGTCCGAGTGTGTCAAAACTGAAGGCACTGATGGCACGACATACGCGGTTGTCAGCACATTTGCAGTGAGGCTGGTCCTAGCTGTTTCCATAGAACAGTAAGGTCTTCTCATTAGGTCACTGCAGCTGTATTGTGCCTAGGGATGGTGGAATTGGTACTTTCCTTCAAAAACAGCCCAATTCAAATTCTGTGCTCATACCATAATACTAAGTAAGCTCTGAAGACAATGGGAATGTTTCACAATGGAGTGAGTGGAAAAAGATTTGGTTCAAGCGGGGCCATTTGTAGCTTGGTAGTTGGTGGATTTTCTGCTAACCATTGTGACTCCTACTGATGACTGGTTTATTTCCAAATACATTTTGCTGTAGGTACTGTTGACCCTCAGAAGTCTCCACATAGCATTTCCCAGATGACATTAACTTTAAAAAACTTTCCATCCCTGCTTCAGAAGCTCCAACAACAACAAACTACAAACTCTTTAAATACTTTTTTTTTAATTTGTTATCCGTAAATTCATGCAACCCATTGCTACATCATATTAGAGCCCTATAAAGCATGTTATAAACATTTTGAGCTTTTAGCTATTTATCTTTTTACAGTTGAAATGTGAATTAGAACTTCAGTCTGTTCTTCCATGTTACCTTAATGGAGTATTAATTTTAAATTACTTTGAATTACAAAACAGATTAGAAATTATAAACTGAGTTCATTTTTTAGAGTAGCTGATTTGCCTTTTGGAGCAGAGAGCATCCAAAGACAGTTTTATAATTCCTTGTAAAAAAAAGACTTTCTTTCACTCTGTAATCTGAATTTGTCACTGGTAGAATTGGTGACCAATAGCATTAAAAAGTAAATATGCTGTCTTTCTATAAAGTCCTATGAAACATTCTTGGCAGCCACTCTGTAAGCTTTTCATATATGTCTAACATTACATTCATCCAGGTGGGAAGGTTAGACCACATCTTGGAGTGCATGGTGAATTTTGTTTCTCTAAAGGTACTGTTTCCATGCATGACTTTATCAGAACTCACCTTCTGTAGCTGTTTCAGGTGTCCTCCTCACTCTGCCTGTCTGGATGTTCAAGTGATTAGCTCACTGAAAAGCATGCATTGTTAGATTGTGGGGTGGCTCTGTCTAAGAATGGACACAGCAAACCACACCGAAGGCAATAGAAAGCCCACAATTATTTCAGTAGGATTTGAGTTAGATCAAGTTGTAAAAAAAAATACCTTGAGGGCTTGAGGCAGATTGATTTTTTTATATTTGCCTTAATCTCCCTGTGACTGAAAAAAAATCCTTAAGGAATAAATTGGCTTCTGTTGGCAGGTTGTACTTGCACAAGCAAAACATGATATGGTGCCAAAATATTATAGTGATGTTTTATTTGAAGTGGACACCTGTACATTAGTAGCTGGCTTGCAACCAATGATTCATTCCTCAATTCAGTTTAATTCAGAAAGATTTAATTGGCATGATAAGATATACAAGTGTAGCCAAAGGATTAAAGAGGCAGATCTTTCAGATACATGTTAGAGCATGGGTCTAATCTACTTATATAGGAGCTATATACTTGGAAGAATTTTGTCTCTGACACACATTTAACTACTAGAGTCCACTCCTAATCTGATATGAAACTAATGTATGTCTTTTCTCTACAGACTACATAGATTTTTCCTTGGGTTTTGTGTGTATGTATATATATTTATTTTTTTTTTAATGTGGATATGAGTGTGAAGTTTGTTCCTAACTACCTCAGTAAAAAGACTTCTTGCAGCCTCTCATGTTTCAGACATTACAACAGAAATCACATCTTTGTCATCCCACTGTCACTTTGTGTGCAGGGTCAGTAATAGCTGTGTTGGTCCTGTGGGTTTCCCTGACTGTTTGGAGGAGTCATAGCCCAAATGCAGCTTTTTGGTGAGTGCACTGAACATCTTCTCCTCTGGGACCATCACTCTCAGGGTATCTCCCACAGTTCAATACTCTTCTGCCAAAACCTTTGTCTCTGCACCCCAGCAGCCAGAGCATACTCCTGAGATAAGGAAGACTGGGAGACACAGTTCTTCAAAGCTTGCTGAGCCAGAGCTTGAACCTGAACATGGGCTGATCTGCAATGTGCCCTAGATCTGCAAAATATTTATGAGGAAAGCTCTTCCAGAACAGATAATTGATTGCCCAAGAAAATGTTCTGTTTCAATAACCAAGGTTTTTCCATCAAGGAAAAGACAGATTCATTAAAAATACTCAATTAGTCTTACCCATGATTTCTACTGCAGAGCTGACACTACCTAGTGTATTTCTTAGGCTTCCCACATAGTAAAATATCTTACATACGGAGTCAGATGTCTCCATCTTCTAAGCAAGTGATAATCTGTCTAACCAAATTGAAAAACAGAAGGCTAAGCAGTACTAGACACAGAGTGACTGGTTGAAATGAATGCAAGTATATAAATGCCACATTGAGCAAAGCAAAGTGCACAAGTACAGTAGGGTACAATGATGTTAATTTGGAAACATTGAGACTTGAAAGAGACATCATAGGTTTTGACTGCTGGGTGTGGAAGCTCTCTGCTTTATTAACATTCTGATAACTCCGGCATCTGTCTTCATAAATACTGCAGAGAGAGGGCAGCTGTAAGATCCTATTGTATGCTGCTAAACTGAATACTAATGAGGCTCCTGAAGCAGCCCTCCTAGTTCCAACTGAGGAAATTAAAAACATGAAGTCTGTTCTCCAAACAAGAAAAAATTAAAAGGTAGAAATCAAACAAAGCACTAACTTAACAACCTGCTATTATGAATTGTCAAAATACTGTTTCCTAAGGGGTTTACTCCATCTAATGTCTAGTTCAGCTTCGTAAGTACTGGTTCTATTGGAAGAATCAATGTATGTGGGGGGTGGAAGAAAACAAACAAGTCAGTTATCACCAACTATGTTAATAATCAAATGCTGGAAATTTCCTTCTTGCAGCAAGCTGTATTTAGTTTTCTTCAGAAACAAACGAAGATTTAGATGCCCTGCTTAGATCCCCCTGTGCTGATCTCGTGTCACTATCCCAGAGACACAAGTATAATTTGCTGATTCCTTCTTTGAAAAAGGCTCCCCCCACCCCATATAAATATTACAGCAACATCTGTCCACCTGCAGAGATCATAAACAATAGCTTCAAGGGGAGTTGCTTGATCCTGTCACCTCAAAGGCTGTTCAGCCCTGAAGCCCTGATCCTCACCTCCGACCAGGAGCAGAGTTACTCTTCCCCAAGCCCGTAGCGTTGCATGGGGTTGTTGTGGCCAAAGTGCAAGACCCAGCATGTGCCTTTGTTGAACCTCATGCAATTGGCCTCAGCCCATCGCTCCAGCCTGTCCAAATCCCCCTGCAGGGCCTCCCTACCCTCAGGCAGATCGACACTCCCACTCAACTTCATGTCATCTGCAAATTTACTGAGGGTGCATTCGATCCCCTCATCCAGGCCATTGATAAAGACATTAAACAAGACTGGCCCCAAAACAGAGCCCTGAGGGACACCGCTTGTGACCGGTCTCCATCTGGATTTAACTCCATTCACCAGAACTCTCTGGGCTCAGCCATCCAGCCAGTTTTTAACCCAGCAAAGAGTCTACCTGTCTAGACCATGAGCCGCCAGCTTCTGCAGCAGAATGCTGTGGGAAACAGTGTCAAATGCCTTACTGAAGTCCAGGTAGACAACATCCACCGCTTTTCCCTCATCCACTAGGCGGGTCACCTGATCATAGAAGGAGATCAGGTTGGTTAAACAGGACTTGCCCTTTGTGAACCCATGCTGGGTGGACCTGATCCCCCTGTTGTCCTGCACTTGCAGCGTGATCTCCCCCAAGATTAACCGTTCCATAATCTTCCCTGGCACCGAGGTCAGGCTGACAGGCCTGTAGCTCCCCGGATCCTCCTTCCTGCCCTTCTTGTAGATGGGCATCACATTGGCAAGTTTCCAGTCATCCGGGACCTCACCCGATAACCAGGACTGCTGATAGATGATGGAGAGAGGCTTAGCAAGTTCCTCCGCCAGCTCCCTCAGCACTCTCGGGTGGATCTCATCCAGCCCCATAGACCTGTGGGTGTCTAATTGACTCAGCAGGTCCTTCACTACTATTTCCTGGATTATGAGGGGTTTATTCTGATCTCCATCCCAATCTTCCAGCTCAGGGGGCTGAATACCATAAGGTATTAACACCTCAGCTCCTTGCTCCCTCTTCTAGTTCACAGCTCCTTAGCGCCTTCCCAGCGCACCCTGCTCCTGGGAACTGCCTCGTGCAAACTGCCGTGACACGCCTTACAGACATGCCACCCCCATTTGCCCGCTCCGGGTCGCTCGCGCTCCCCAGGAGCGTTTAAAAATCTCCCACGCAGCTCGGGATTGGCTCTCGCCGACTTCCGGGAGCTGTTGGGGCTCAGGCTGGAGCGGGGGGGGAGTCCCTGGCTCAGGAATCCCTCTGCACAACGCAATTGAACCCTCACCACCTCGGCCTTACCTCAGTCTTGTCTCTGCTGCCGCTGCTGCCTCACCAACTTCTCTAGCCATTTGTCTAGAAGTCCTCTTCTACTGCATTCCTCTTCCTAGAACATTGTGGGAACATCTGAATCATGCAGTATGTGTCAAAAATACAGTAGTTGGACAAAAGGGTAAGGCCTGATCATTGTGCCAGTACTGCCATAACTCAGGTCTTCCCAGAAGTGTTGTGAAGTCTAACTGGTCTGATCACTCAAATGCCCTAGGCAGTGCCCTTGAGGGTATTGTGGATATGGTCACAATGAAACATCATGGGCAGAACTGTAGCGGTATCTGCCCAACTTCTGCTACATTGCCTTCACCCTCAATACAGGAAAGATTTTGATAGGGAACAGTGTCCTAGGTGGTCAGTGCATACCCCACAAGGCCATGAAGCATGGTCCACACCATGGTACTTCCTTGCCATGCACGAGCATTTCAGCATCTTCCTGTATAGCGTCCTGGTCACAAACTTCTCAACACATGTAGGATGTGCACTTTTCTCATTTATACTGTCATGATACTTAACACATCCTTCAGTAGATGGTCACATTGTGGACTCTGAATCTAGGAAGAGGACCAATTCACAACATCATATAGATGGGGTAAAAACATTATGTCTTTCCAAAAGAAACATCTTAATGAGGAAGCTGTTTCCCAGCTGTCTCCACATAAACACTTGTGCAGGATAAAAATTAATTACAAACAAAAATGAAAGAAGGTCCGTGACATAATGACCGCTCCCATTTTGGGGGCAGGAAGCCATTGCTGCCCAAGATATGGAGCCCTTAAGGAGATCATCAAGAGGGCTGTGCTGGTGCAGCACCATGAGCCTCATCACAGAAGGCTGTCTTTGGAGAGGAGGAAATTGAGACATCTCACAAACCTGCATGCATGCTGGTCTCTTCTCATCACAGGCACAGCAATAGTTAGTTACACTATCATCAGAGCTGAGATCAGCCTGTAGCTTCATCAGACCTCTAGTCCCACCACAACAGAGATTACTGTTCAGTATTACAGCCCTGCTATCCTACAAAGGGTTCTTTAGTACAAGGCTTCAGGGCTGAATTTCCTCTAGGTCCTCCTTCTCCTCCTCTTCTGACTAGCATCAGCAAGTTCTTCAGGAAGAGAGGATAAACAATGACCCTCCTATAATGTCCCTGTACAAGCCTTCCATGACTGTTTAGCCTCTCAGGGCATGCCAACCACTGAACTTCATTGAGGAGTTATTAAAGGGCCCTCAAGAGTGCCTGGTCCTCTGGCAGAGCAGGGTATTGACAGCACTTTCTTCTGCCCTTGCATGGGTTGTATAGTGTTCAGTAGTCACTAGAGGACAAGAAGGAGTTCTCCATCCTGGAAAACAAATATGACAACTTCAATGATTTCCCAGCTTCACCTCAGAACTTGAAGTCCACACTGATAATTGTAAGCGTTATTGTCTTCAGCCTAGACAATAATGATTGATTTTGTACCACTGACATCCAACCTACCCTCAGGATACACCCTCCCAAATCTGTCCCAGTATTTGATCTTAATATGTCTAGATTCCACCCACCTCCAACACAGCAGGACTATATAATCTTATGATGAGTCACCACAGTTTCAGGACTAAACAGCCTTCTGAGAATATAGCTGCTGAACAAGGATTGGAGAAGCCAAAGGGAAGGAAAATAACAGCCTGCAGGTGCATTTATCATCCTGTTTGTCTCCATCTGAACACACGTGTTCATGCATTCAGGCAGACTAATTTTGCATTGGTCATAGACCTCATGCTCTAATAAAAAATTATATTCATTATGTGAGTGTTATTAACTAAGAAGATGCTTAATTTTACACTCACCTTCAAAACTTCTGGCAATCAGTCTGTCTCAGGTGGCTCTGTGCCAGGTCCAGCAAGTTGTTGGATTTATTGCCCACAACCACCACTTTTGTCCAAATTTATCATATCTCATTGTAACCATTAGCACTCTTGATTACGTCTTCATCTTCACTGGTTTGAAACATGAGTTTGATGTATAAGATCTCCTCAAGCAAGGACATTTCCTCTCCAACAACAAGGAAATAACCCATCAGCTTTTTCAGATGCACAAAGTTTACAGCAAGACTTTCACTCAGGCCTCTGAATTTCATTTTAAGAATATCGAGGAGCTTTTTCTGATGGCCATTACATTCCATCTAGTAGCCATGACTGTATGCCTATGTTGTGCCCTTAAATTAGGATTTGCTTCAGCAAAGAGAGTTAGTGATATCTAGCTTCCAAAATGAGAAAAAAAAAAAAAACAACAAACGAAAACCAAACAAGACTTATCAGGTTTTTGCTCTTCAGCTGCAATGCATGAACCAGTTTCAATAGGTTTGTGAAGTGTGGACTTTTTCAGTCAGAATAAGCCAGATCCAGGACAACATTCTTATATAATGAACAACAAAAGGAGTGGAAGCTTAGCTAGAAAACACAGAACCTCTTTATGAACTCTTCAGACAAAAATCTCCCACCATAAAATCCCCTGTGCTTTGACAGACCAACCCAGAAACATCTGCAAAGCTCCTCTACAATTTTCCATTAGCTCTCAAGTGAGCAACAGGAAAAAGAGACTGACTCTGGTATATTGTGGCTACTGTTTATTCCAATGACACAGGGCTGTTGCAGGTTTCCCTTGTATTTCCTTGTCTGCCTGAATTCAGCTGTTATCTCTTGGCACTGATGGCAAGTAAGTTGTTTTGCAAGACTCCTACAGGATTTGTGTTTGAATATTTCTGTTCTTGAGGTACATGATTCATTGCAATGCTATCCAGGAAAAAAACAGCTGGAGAACTATGAATATTCAGAAGGTCTTGGGACTGGTGGTACTGGGGCAACAAATCAGCACAGTTACCTTTCCTCAAACAACTTGTCCTCCTGCCTGGCCCACCAAAAAATCCAATGCCAGGTGGGCTCTGAACTATCTGTGAGCACAGCGACATACAGGCACAGCGCTCATAGAAGCAAGGCTATGGAGACAGAACACTTTGCACCACTTTTTATGAAATGGTATTGTACTGGGCCTGGCTGAGCCGGAATTGATTTTACCCCTATAGCAGCCCTCATGGTGCTGTGTTTTATGTTGGGAGCTAGAAAGGTATTGATAACACACTGGTGTTGTGGTTACTGCTGAGTAGTGCTTACACAGCATCAAGGCTCTTTCCAACATTTCCCCCCAGTGGGATGGGGTAGGCAAGATCTTGGGAGGGGACACAAGCAGAACAGCTGACCCAAACTGACCAAACGGATATTTCATACCATATGATGTCCGCTCAAGTATAAAGCTGGGAAAAAGGAGGAAGGGGGGTGGGGTCACCCTTGGTCCTCCAAGGCAACTGCTATGCATATCGCAGCCCTGCTTCCTGAGAAGGCCTGACATCACCTGCTAATGGGAAGTAGAGAATCACAGAATCACAGAATGTTAGGGATTGGAAGGGACCTCAAAAGATCATCTAGTCCAATCCCCCTGCCAGAGCAGGAACACCTAGGTCAGGTCACACAGGAACATGTCCAGGCGGGTTTTGAATGTCTCCAGAGAAGGAGACTCCACAACCTCTCTGGGCAGCCTGTTCCAGTGTTCTGTTACCCTCACTGTGAAGAAGTTCTTCCTCACATTTATGCGAAACCTCCTATGTTCCAGCTTGCACCCATTGCCCTTCTGCTATCATTGGATGTCACTGAGAAGAGCCTGGCTCCATCCTCATGACACTCACCCTTTACATATTTACAAACATTAATAAGGTCACCCCTCAGTCTCCTCTTCTCCAAGCTAAAGAGACCCAGCTCCCTCAGCCTTTCCTCATAAGGGAGATGTTCCACTCCCTTAATCATCTTTGTGGCTCTGCGCTGGACTCTCTCAAGAAGTTCCCTGTCCTTCTTGAACTGAGGGGCCCAGAACAGAACACAATACTCCAGATGTGGCCTCACCAAGTGAAGTGCTGGGGTCTGAACCCCCAGCCCTGAATTAAGGTTGACATATGGGTGGTTCCCACAGCCCTTTAAGAGGAGGGGATGAGTTTACCTTTTGGCTTTCCTCCAGGGTGCAGCCGGCCTTGCAAGGAGAGCCCTTGGGTAAACAAGCCCCAGGTACCCTGCATTTTGGTAACAAGTGCCAGGTGTCCTGTTTGGGGATAAAAGCTGGGCCCACTTGCAGGAAGGGTTGGAGTGTCTGTCTGTGGAGTGGACGCACTTCACAGAGTTTTCCTGTGGAGGAAGGACCTCCTGACCACTCATGCAACTGGATCGCAGTCAGGTCTGGCACATACAAACGTGGGCTTTGTGGGGAGGCAACATGGGGTTACTTTTGTCATACGTAATTGCCTTGTTCTCCTGGTTGTCTCCCATTTGCTCTGTGGGTTATCACGTGTCTCTGTTCGTTCCATCTGTTATGAGCGATACTGTGTCATTCCTGGGGTCGCTGGGGTTGATGTCTGTTATGCGTGATCTATCTGACTTGTTTGTACCCCCAGCAATCCTCTATATACTGACCCCTTTACGTGAAATAGAACCTACATACTGGATTGCTGTTCTGCTGCTGGCTGTGTCCTTTTTACTGGGCCTACTAACTGGCAAAACACCAAGGCAGAATAGAGGGGAAGGAGAACCTCTCTTGACCTACTAACCACCCCCTTTGTAATGCGCCCCAGGATGCCATTGGCCTTCTTGGCCACAAGGGCACATTGCTGGCTCATGGTCATCCTCCTGTCCACCAGGACCCCCAGGTCCCTTTCCCCTACACTGCTCTCCAGCAGGTCAGCCCCCAACCTGTACTGGTACATGGTGTTGCTCTTCCCCAGATGCAAAAAACTACACTTGCCCTTGTTGAATTTCATTAAGTTTCTCCCCGCCCAACTCTCCAGCCTATCAAGGTCTCGTTGAATGGCAGCACAACCCTCTGGTGTGTCAGCCACTCCTCCTAGTTTGGTGTCATCAGCGAACTTGCTGGGGATACATTCTGTACCCTCATCCAGGTCGTTGATGAAGATATTGAACAACACCGGTCTCAGTACCGACCCCTGAGGGACTCCACTAGTCACAGGCCTCCAACTAGACTCCGTCCCATTGACCACAACTCTCTGGCTTCTTTCCTTCAGCCAGTTCACAATCCACCTCACTACCTGATCACCAAACCCATACTTTATCAGCTTATCTACGAGGATGCTGTGGGAGACAGTGTCAAATGCTTTACTGAAATCAAGATAAACCACATCCACCACTCTACCATCATCTATCCACCTAGTTATTTCCTCATAGAAGGCAATAAGGTTGGTCAAACATGACTTACCCTTGGTAAAACCATGTTGACTGCTCTTAATGACCCCCTCATCCTTGATATGCCTAGAGATAGTGCCAAGAACAAGCTGTTCCATCACCTTTCCAGGGATGGAGGTGAGGCTGACCGGTTTATAGTTACCCAGGTCCTCCTTCTTGCCCTTCTTGTAGATTGGAGTGACATTTGCTATCCTCCAGTCCTCAGGCACCTCTCCTGTTGTCCATGACTTACCGAAGATGATGGAGAGTGGCCTAGCAATGACCTCTGCCAGCTCCCTCAGCACCCTTGGGTGCATTCCATCTGGTCCCATCGATTTATGGATATCCAGATTGCTCAACTGATCCCTAACCCAATCCTCATCTACCGAGGCAAACTCCTCCTTTATCCTGACTTCTTCTGGGGCTACAGGGATCAGGGGCTCCTGGGGATAGCCTGCAGGAGTAAAGACAGAGGCAAAGAAGGCATTCAGCACCTCTGCCTTCTTTACATCCTCTGTCTCTAGGGCACCCACCTCATTCATCAGTGGGCCTTTATTGCCTCTAGTGTTTGTTTTATTAGCTATGTATTTGAAAAAGCCCTTTCTATTATCCTTGACCTGACTTGCAAGGTTAAGTTCCAAGGAGGCCTTAGCTTTCCTAATTGCCTCTCTACATCCTCTGACAACTGTCCTATATTCCTCCCAAGTGACTAGCCCCTCTTTCCATGATCCAGAAATTCTTTTTTTCCACCTGAGTTTGCCCAGCAGTTCCTTGTTTAACCATGCTGGTCTCCTAGCTCCCTTACTTGATTTCATACCCATTGGAACGCTCTGATCCTGAGCTTGCAAGAAGTGGTCCTTGAATGTTGACCAACTATCTTGAGCCCCTTTACCATCTAGCACCCTGTCCCATGGGACTTCCCTTAACAATTGATTAAGGAGGCTAAAGTTGGCCCTGCGCAAGTCCAGGGTTCTGGTCTTGCTAGGTACTCTATTCCTCCCACACAGGATCCTGAACTCCACCATCTCATGATCACTGCAGCCAAGGCTGCCATCGACCATCACTGCTTCAACAAGACCCTCCTTGTTGGTGAGTACAAGACCCAGCAGCGCTCCTCTCCTAGTCGGCTTATCCACCATTTGCATTAAGTAGTTGTCATCAATGCACTGGAGGAACCTCCTAGACTGTGAATGGCTGGCTGTGTAAGTCTTCCAGCAGATATCGGGGTAGTTAAAATCCCCCATGAGGACCAAGGCCTGTAGTTGTGAGGCTGCTTTCAGCTGCCTGTAGAAAGTCTCATCAACTCCCTTGTCCTGATCAGGAGGTCTGTAATAGACCCCCACAACTGTATCACCCATGCCTGCCTGCCCCTTAATTCTTACCCACAGGCTTTCAACTTGCCCCTCATCAGTCCCTGGACAAAACTCAATACATTCTAGTTGCTCCCTCACATAGAGAGCAACTCCACCACCTCGCTTCACTGACCGATCTTTCCTAAAAATGACATAGCCATCCATGACCACATTCCAGTCATGTGAGCTGTCCCACCATGTCTCTGTAATTGCCACCAGGTCATAACCTTTAGACCGCACACAGACCTCTAACTCCTCCTGTTTATTCCCCATACTGCGTGCATTGGTGTACAGGCATTTCAGAAAGCAAGCAGAGCGCACTGGTGGGACCCCTGGGAGGCAGGAGGCCTTGTGGTCAGGGCTTAAACATCTATCCCTTCTCTTCAATGATCAAAAATCCTCCCTAGACCACCTTCCTTCAGGCCCTAGCATATTGCTCTTGGGCTCATCCCTAACAGACCCAGTTCTCTCCCCTTCCCCCTTCACATCTAGTTTAAAGCCCTCTCAATGAGCCCTGCTAACTCCTGCCCCAAAAGCCTTCTCCCCCTCTGGGACAAATGCATTCCCCCTGCCACCGCCAGGCCAGGTGTCTCATATAGCAGCCTGTGATCAAAGAACCCAAAGCCCTGCATTTGGCACCAGTTACATAGCCATTCATTAATCTGTAAACTCTTCCTGCTTATCTCTTCACCCATTTTTGCAGGAGGTATGGAGGCAAACATTACTTGCACTCCAGGCCCCCTGACCAGCCATCCCAGGGCCCTGAAGTCACTCTTCATTGCCCTTGCACTTCTTGTAATAATTTCATCACTGCCAACCTGAAAAACCAGCAGTGGGTAGTAATCGGAGGGCTTTACAATATCAGGAAGTTTCTTTTTAATTTCTCTAATCCGAACCCCAGGGAGGCAGCAGACTTCCCTGTGGGATGGGTCCGGTCGACAGATGGGCCCTTCTGTTCCCCTCAGAAGGGAGTCGCCCACCACAGTTACCCTCCTTCTTAGTTGAAGAAGTCCTAAGGCGTCGGGGTGACTGACAAGCCCTAGGTGATTCAGGAGACTGATCTACCCCTCCAACTTCATTGACCCCTCCCTGACGTTCCAAGGCCTGGTACCTATTACTCAAGGGCAACTGGGAGGGTGAAGGGGGTTGGGAGGGTTTTTGCTTGCCTCTCCGAGGACGGACCACCCTCCATTCCTCCCTGTCTCCTGAGCCCTCTCCTTCTGTCTGATGACAGGAGGGGAGGGGATCCATCACTTGCTCACCCTTTTCCGACTGCCCTTGCCTCAGGGTGAAGCTCCACCAGTCTATTTCTCTCTCACACTCTCTAATAGTTCTCAGTCTTTCCACCTCCTCCATCAGTTTAACCACCTGCCCGAGCAGATCATGTATCTGCTTGCACCGCACACACACGGTGTCACTGGCTCCCTCCGGTACCAGTGCCAGGCTCAGGCATTCACTGCAGCCAGAAACCTGCACAGCTGCATGTCTGCGCGGAGGATCCGTCTGAGTCCCCATATTCTTTTTCACTACAGTTTTTGGGCGCGTTGCAACCGTGGTCTATATGGTCTATCTGGCTAATCCTCTCCTCGTGCCGCTCTCCTCACGCTTGCTTCTTCGGAGGCCGCCGCTCTCTGCTCCGCGTGCCGCATGCTCTGTGGGAGCTGCCGAGATGGCCACTTTTGAAGTTTGCTGTGGTTAAATCTGTTTTGGTTTTTTTTGCTTCCGCGCGCGAACCTTGCTTTGCTTTGCTTATATTAAAACTGCTTTTGTTTTACCCACAAGGGTTGTTTTTTTCCTATCTTATTTTCTTTCCTCCTTTTGCCCTGCTGAGAAAAGGGGGGAAAGTGATAGAGCGGCTTGGTGGGTACCTGGCGTTTAGCCAAGGTCAAACCACCACAGGTATTTGCCACGTAAGGCAGTGGTAACACAGAGGATACCAACCTGGTAAATTCACCTCTGGTAAGAAGCAAAACCATAGGAAATATCACAACATGACATCTGATGAACTTTGCTTCCTTGACTCTGCCAACTTTAACTGCCTACTATACTCTTTGAGCTATAGAACACCTTGCCTCTCTCCTGCAACAGTGAGGACCACAAGTTAAAAAATAGTTGTTTGAGAGCAGTATTTCAGCCAAACCCAGTGAAGAAAAAGAAGACACGAAGTCCTCTTATTAGGATACTGTAAAAGGCAGAGGTATTATAGAAAGGGCACCCTAATGAATGGAAACATGGCAGAATAGGCTTCACCCTGACTGGGCATCAGAAAATACAATTACAAAACACAGTGCAATAAAAAAACAGTTACAGTGACCCTTGGAGTGCTTGTTTCACCATCTAGTTACAGAGTAATCCTAGCACATCTTTCCTCTGTACACTTTACATGTGTCCCAAATCATTTTTTTGTCTTTCTAGACACCTCTTCTGCTTTAGCTCCATTCCCTCTTTCCTAGCCTGGCAATTTCTTAAGTATGCGCCTTCTCCATAACTATAAATAGTCACACAGAGGAGGGCTGTAATGGTCATTGCCCTGTCAGATGGAATAAAGATTACAGCCGATGGATAAGTAAGAGGTTCAAACGGTAGAATCATAGTAACGAGTCCACCTAGTAGCCTGCATTGTCTTAGTTCGCTTGCCACTTGGATCCTAACAGCCACCACACCACCTGTTTTCTGTCACTGTAGCTCAGCTGTTCACAAATTTCAGATGTTTGTGTCAGTAGTTAAATTGTGCCAGCAAGGCACTATAAAATTTAGTTATTGCAGAAAGGAGCTAAAATAATTGATCAGATCTGAGTGAATCATCAATGTGCTTTTGAATATAATGAAAACAACAACTGGGTCAGCAGGAGGAAGAAGAGATATCAATTAAAAAATATATCTATACTGGAGTCTCAAAAGCCGTTAACATTGATTTCAATCCAGGACACGGAGTGGCTGGCAAAAAGCATGGAAGGACAATTAAAGAGGGTTGCTTTTTTTTGGTTTGTTTTTTTCCCTGTGACAGAATACAATAACAGAGCTGCAAGAAGTGGAAGTAAACAGGCTGTAATCACTCCAGAAGCTATAAAGGGTTACGGGAAGCTGCTGATGCTACTGCTGTTGGTTGGTCTCCTTTCCTATCTTCATTTGCATTTTTAAGGTTGAATATTTGTTTTTAATGGACATGAATGAAGGATTGGAGCTAGAATTCATTCTGCTCCCTCAAGTTGCTCTTTCCACAGGTTCATCATTGCCCTAAGGCATTGTGAGAGCTCCTGTTGCTGAAGATGATTCAGTTAGCCAGGTTCCTCACAGCTGGATCCTGTTCAGGTAGGGTTGGTAACATGGACTGGCTTAAATTAACTGTAGTTTGATATTTGTAATATTCCCACCATAAATAATGTAACTATTGCATTCTTGAGTCAAAAATGTGTCACTTCTGAGTCAGCCCACTCCCCTGGAGACTATAGGTGACATAGATGTACTTCCATCTTCCTGCATGTAAGCCTTTCTCCCTGCTCTTTATTTTCAGGTCTGTATGGCCTACTTTGAATGATCCAGACAGGATCCACTTATTGGGAAAAAAGTAGTTACAGTGCTGATAGATGGTCATAAGAAGTTCATTACAGATTGGATCCAAGAAGACTTTTGGGTCTGCTAGCAGCAATCCTTCTGCCTGTGTCTGTGGAGGATTTTCAGAATTGCAGCTACACAACTACCAAGGTTATTTTTTTTCAGTGGGGTATGTGAATAAGAGTCAAGTCACATAATAAAGAACTGAACTAAAATTCAGTCTCCATAAAAATGGAAAGCAATTATTTCTTCCTCCCCCCCCATACTATTGAATAGATGGTTATAGCTCTGCTTTTGCATCTTTGTTATACCTTTTCTGATCTTATTCAACCCACTAATCCTGCAGAAAACTATCCAGGCTCAAGAGTTTTGCTTGTTTGTTTATTTGCAAGGGTTTTTTTTTATTCGGCTAATGAGTTGAGGTAGCTCACAGAGGGGTCCAACAAGTGCCAAGCTCGCACAAGATAAGCAATGAGGAATACAGGCAGTACAATGCAGGGGCTGGAGTAGAACGTTCTCTTTTTGGCAGCAGCATACAGTTTCTTTAGACCAGAGATATTGGGCAACAACTCCTTGAGTATCTCTGACATGCTCATTTCTGGCAACCTTCTTGCAAATAAACCATTTCCTTGCATAGATGTGCTTGAAGAGCTTAACTGAAAATGATGTAAATACCTGCCAAGAAGCTTATGGTTTTGTGTTCAATCTGCAACATTTTTCCCCCAAATCCATCTTTCATCATTTGTGATAACATCCACTGGCTTTTTTGCAGTTTTTGGACAGTGCTTTCTAAAGAACTATAGATATCACAGCAGTTTCATTATCCTTATGGGATATAGACATTCAGTGGGAACACTGTGAGTAATATTGTGATTTGCTCAACATTCTGTATGTCCTCCGAATCCTTCCCCAGTGTACCAAGCTGTTCTGCTTAGCAGCATTTCCACGCATTTTTGCCACTGTCATGCTTTCTCTTTTTCTGGAAGTAGTTCTGAGAAAGCTAAACTCAGAATATTTAATTAATACTTCTAGAAAATTAGTAAACCCTAAGAAATTGCATATGCATTACTTAAGTCGTCTTTATACCCTACTTTAAGAGTCTAAGTGAACTTTAAGCCATTAATTGGCATTTGCTGGACTGTCATTGTCGGGTAACATTCACAAGGAAGGCTGGTTTGTATTCTTCCTAAACTTATTGTGGTCAGGATAGAAAAATCAGAACAAAGCAATTCTGCATGTCCTCTGAGTACGGCTTTGGTTGGCACATTATTAGCCCTAATTCCACTAATAAGTGGAAACCAGCTGTCCAAAGGCTCAGAGTATTCTGTTCTCTACACGGGACAATACTTGAAAACATTTTAGTGCTATACCAGGCACACAGGTTAGCTAGTTTGTGTGTGTCAAGTCAAGTTATCCATCAGAACCATAATAGCTTTATTTTCTGAACACAGTGATTTACTTCATTCAGAGACAAATGTTATTTAAGACATTGCTACCACTTATGTTGGAACTAGTTATCTGAAGACTGCCACATCTTGATCAGAGATGTTGATCTAAGACTTCAGAGCTGGTGGCCAAACATCTTCTGGGAATAATTTTGCTTTCTTCCATTTATTTTTCCCATTAACTGCCATAATTCAAGCCAAACAGTATTTAAGAAACACTGCAAAACTCATAGCTCTTGCTAGATTGTTGCCTGTAGGTATGGGAATTGGAGCTAGTTGTTATTTTTGTGTCTAGTTATTTCATATGAGCAGAGTAGTTAAAAAAGATGTATATCCTGAGATGCACATTCAGGTCATTTAAAAGAAAAGCAATTAAAAAGCAGTTGTAGTTTTGCAAGACAAACATTCCCTGACATCTGCCTGGTGGATACATTTGCACTTGTATATTACCCAAAATGTTTCCCTGTACATGCATGAATCCTGCATTAGATGCCCACTCTATCAAGTTGACTTAAAAAAAAAGATCAGAAAAATAAACTAAGCTATTAAGCTGATATTCTTTCTTCACTTTGTTAGACAAAGATCAACTGTCTTTGTTATGAGTCAGTCAGGAATACATTGCATGTAACTTGTTATACGTTGTTGGGAGACAAAACTATTGTCCATAAAATGGACAATTGCAGCATAAGCAGAGAAGGGAGGAAAAAATGGAGACAGATCTTTAAGAGAATACCACACTTCGGCTGTCACTTTGGAAATAAATTTTACAAGAGCATGAGTACACTTTTTAGCCAAATCACTTGACATGTAGATGGCCCAGCAATTACTGGTTTACCGTTATAGCTAAAGTCTCATTAAAGCTAAACTCGCTGAAAAAACAAAGAAGCATTTTGGGTGCAGATTATGTGTACCTCATTCAGCTCATTATGTTCACTTGCATCCACTGGCAGCACATTTTGGCATGATTCCTTGCCTTACATTTACATCAGTCTGAGAAGAACAGATGAGTGATCTCTGAAACCTCTGGAGGAAAGCAAATATATTGATTGGTTAGTCTCGGGATTTTTTGCTGTATGAAAATTTGGGAAGTTTAAGGGAATACTTTATTAAAAATTTCCCAAGTCTTCAGAGAATTTTTATCTTTTGATAAAAACCAAAGACTTAATTTAAAGCCCGTTGGCTTCATAGTGAATGTCTTTTGTAGGCTGAGTGAGCACCAGATTGGACCCCAGACCAGCTGTTGGAGAAGCCATTCCATTTCTGTAAGTATTCGGATGGGTAAATAAATTCACTTTTAAACTCTTCTCTCAAGTTGTTCTCTTGCACAGAAATGACCTCATGATGAATTTGTGAGTAAGTCTGGAATGAAGGAAGTGACGCAGGAATATTTGCCCTTCACTACTTCTGGAAAAATAAAATCTCATGAGCTCTCAGGGTGGGTACATCATGCGATAATAAAAAAAAAAAAAAGAATTTCTGGATCATGGAAAGAGGGGCTAGTCACTTGGGAGGAATATAGGACAGTAGTCAGAGGATGTAGAGAGGCAATTAGGAAAGCTAAGGCCTCCTTGGAACTTAACCTTGCAAGTCAGGTCAAGGATAATAGAAAGGGCTTTTTCAAATACATAGCTAATAAAACTAACACTAGAGGCAATATAGGCCCACTGATGAATGAGGTGGGTGCCCTAGAGACAGAGGATATAAAGAAGGCAGAGGTGCTGAATGCCTTCTTTGCCTCTGTCTTTACTCCTGCAGGCTATCCCCAGGAGCCCCTGATCCCTGTAGCCCCAGAAGGAGTCAGGATAAAGGAGGAGTTTGCCTCGGTAGATGAGGATTGGGTTAGGGATCAGTTGAGCAATCTGGATATCCATAAATCAATGGGACCAGATGGAATGCACCCAAGGGTGTTGAGGGAGCTGGCAGAGGTCATTGCTAGGCCACTCTCCATCATCTTTGGTAAGTCATGGACCACAGGAGAGGTGCCTGAGGACTGGAGGATAGCAAATGTCACTCCAATCTTTAAGAAGGGCAAGAAGGAGGACCCGGGTAACTATAGACCTGTCAGCCTCACCTCCATCCCTGGAAAGGTGATGGAACAGCTTGTTCTTGGCACTATCTCTAGGCATATCAAGGATGAGGGGGTCATTAAGAGCAGTCAACATGGTTTTACCAAGGGTAAGTCATGTTTGACCAACCTTATTGCCTTCTATGAGGAAATAACTAGGTGGATAGATGATGGTAGAGCGGTAGATGTGGTTTATCTTGATTTCAGTAAAGCATTTGACACTGTCTCCCACAGCATCCTCGTAGATAAGCTGATAAAGTATGGGTTTGGTGATCAGGTAGTGAGGTGGATTGTGAACTGGCTGAAGGAAAGAAGCCAGAGAGTTGTGGTCAATGGGACGGAGTCTAGTTGGAGGCCTGTGACTAGTGGAGTCCCTCAGGGGTCGGTACTGGGACTGGTGTTGTTCAATATCTTCATCAACGACCTGGATGAGGGTACAGAATGTATCCCCAGCAAGTTCGCTGATGACACCAAACTAGGAGGAGTGGCTGACACACCAGAGGGTTGTGCTGCCATTCAACGAGACCTTGATAGGCTGGAGAGTTGGGCGGGGAAAAACTTAATGAAATTCAACAAGGGCAAGTGTAGAGTTTTGCATCTGGGGAAGAACAACCCCATGTACCAGTACAGGTTGGGGGCTGACCTGCTGGAGAGCAGTGTAGGAGAAAGGGACCTGGGGGTCCTGGTGGACAGGAGGATGACCATGAGCCAGCAATGTGCCCTTGTGGCCAAGAAGGCCAATGGCATCCTGGGGTGCATTAGAAAGGGGGTGGTTAATAGGTCAAGAGAGGTTCTCCTCCCCCTCTACTCTGCCCTGGTGAGGCCGCATCTGGAATATTGTGTCCAGTTCTGGGCCCCCCAGTTCAAGAAGGACAGGGAACTGCTGGAGAGAGTCCAGCGCAGAGCCACAAAGATGATTAAGGGAGTGGAACATCTCCCTTATGAGGAAAGGCTGAGGGAGCTGGGTCTCTTTAGCTTGGAGAAGAGGAGACTGAGGGGTGACCTTATTAATGTTTATAAATATGTCAAGGGTGAGTGTCATGAGGATGGAGCCAGGCTCTTCTCAGTGACATCCAATGATAGGACAAAGGGGCAACAGATGCAAGCTGGAACATAGGAGGTTCCGCCTAAATGTGAGGAAGAACTTCTTCACAGTGAGGGTAACAGAGCACTGGAACAGGCTGCCCAGAGAAGTTGTGGAGTCTCCTTCTCTGGAGACATTCAAAACCCGCCTGGACATGTTCCTGTGTGACCTGACCTAGGTGTTCCTGCTCTGGCAGGGGGATTGGACTAGATGATCTTTTGAGGTCCCTTCCAATCCCTAACATTCTGTGATTCTGTGATGTAATTTCTAAGTGACTCTCCATAATATTTGAAAAGTCGTGGCAGTCAGCTGAACTCCCTGATGACTGGATAAAGGGAAACATTGCACCCATTTTTAAAACGGGTAGAAAGGAGGAACCTGGGAACTACTGACCTGTCAGCCTCATGTCTCTGCCTGGAAAGTTCATGGAACAGATTCTCCTAGAAGCTATGCTAAGGTACAAGGGGGACAGGGAGGTGATTCAACAGGGCCAGCATGGCTTTACCAAGGACAATTCTTGCCTGACCAACCTAGTGGCCTCCTATGATGGAGTGACTACATCAGTGGACTAAGGAAGAGCTATGGATGTCTATCTGGACTTCTGTAAGGCCTTTGACATAGTCCCCCACAATGTCCTTCTCTCTAAATTGGAGAGATATGGATTTGATGGGTGGATTGTTTGGTGGATAAGAAACTGCTTGGATGGTTGCATCCAGAGGGTAGTGATCAACAGCTCAGTGTTCAGATGGTAATCAGTGATGAGCAGTGTCCCTTGGGAGATCAATATTGTTTAATATCTTCATCAAAGACATAGATAGTGGGATTGAGCACACCATCAGCAAGTTTTCAGATGACACCAAGCTGAGTGGTGCAGTTGACATGCCTGAGGGACAGAATGCAATCCAGAGGGACCTGGAGAAGCTCAAGAAATGGGCCCATGCGAACCTCACGAGCTTCAACAATGCAAGTGCAAGGTGCTCTACCTGGGTTGGGGCAACCTCTCGTGTATCAATACAGGCTGGGGGATGAAGGGATTGAGAACAGCCCTGGGGAGAAAGACTTGGAGGTACTGGTGGATGAAACGCTGGACACGAGCCAGCAATGTGCACTTGCAGTCCAGATGGCCAACCATATCCTGGGCTACATCAAAAGAAGCATGGCCAGAAGGCTGAGGGAGGTGATTCTCCCCCTCTACTCCGCTCTCATGAGACTCCACCTGCAGTACTGTGTCCATCTCTGGAGTCCTCAGCACAGGAAAGACACAGACTTTTTGGAGTGGGTCCACAGGCAGGCTATGAAAATGATCAGAGGGATGTATCCTGGTTTCCTAGGAACAGAACAATGGGCCGGCCATGGCAGGCAGACCGTTAATAACCCCGAGTCAGCTGGGAGTTTCAGTCAGGGCAGCTGACCCAAGCTGACTCACAGGTGTATCCCACACCACTGACATCAAGCTCATTATAAAAGGAGGGAGTTTACTGAGGGTGGGGAGATCTTCTTCCTGAGGTTCCTTTTGCTTGATTTTGTGCTTCTTCTGCAGATTCCCAAGGACCAGGCTGAGTATAAATTTTTATACTTTTTGGTGGTATTTGTATTAATTTTGTTATTTCATTAAGTCCATTTAAATTTCAATCCATGGGGCTTCTCCCTTTTTTCCCTGATTCCCCTTCTCAGCTGGGGTGAGGTCATTGGGTGATAGAGCAACTGCTGCAGCTTAACCCTGGATATGGGCAAAATGTAGATAGGATGGAACACCTCTCCTATGAGGAAAGGCTGATAGAGTTGGGGTTGCTCAGCCTGGTGAAGAGAAGGCTCCAGGGAGACCTTATTGTAGCCTTTCAATACTTGAAGGGGCATTGTAAGAAAGATGGGGATCAACCTTTTAGTAAGGGCTGTTGTGATAGAACAGGTGGTAATGGTTTTAATCTAAAAGAGGGTAGACTTAGATTGGATATAAGGAAGACAGTTTTTACAATGAGGGTGGTGAAATATTGTAACAAGTTATCCAGAGAGATTGTAGGTGCCCCATACCTGGAAAGATTTAAGGTCAGGTTGAATGGGGCTCTGAGCAATCTGATTTAGCTGAAGATATCCCTGCTCATTGCAGGGGGGTTGGACCAGATAACCTTTAAATGTTTCTTCTAACCCATACTGTTCTATGATTCTAGTCAAGAAAACATAGCTGGTTTTTACTCCCCTATTGCTCTTCTACCCTTTGGACTTCTAAAGCCCATCATGTGCCCCAGAAATCTGTTTTATCAGAGTCCAGAGTATGGACCTCCTATTATCTGGACAGCAGTGACTTCACATAGTTAAATAAGTGTGATTGTTAGGGTTTGAAAGCAATCCTGTCCAGGCCATATCAAATAAAGGATGAAGCTTTGAAACAGAAGTCAGCAAAAGAAAATGGGAAATATAATTTAATGTAATTCTCTGGGGTTTATGGCCCTGCAGAATCAAAATGCGTAGTTGCGTTCTTGGGCACAGAGAAAGAAGAAAGCAGTGGGAGGCTCTGACAGTAAAATTTGTTAATTTGCTGATATGCCAGCATCACAGACCTATGTGAATGAGCTAGCAGGTTGAGCTGCACAAATAAGCACAAAGGAAAGATGAGGAGTACAAGTCTCTTCCTCCTTCATGAAGGTCATGTTTGAGGGGCATAGTGGAGGTGTTGGTGTCTCCAGATCACAATAGTCACCTGGTAGATTTTTGTGTCCAGTGTATTGGACAAAAAATTTTCAGTCACCTTGCTGCCCACAACAGTGCCAAGCCTTTAATAAGTTGGCAAAGGGACTTGCAGAAATGGAGAAAGTGCCAGGTGGGAATGATTTTGTCCTTCTGGTCAACTGAACAATCCAGCTGGATAATTACAAAGGCAGTCAGGTGGAATAATTTAAAAATATATCTTTAAATTTATTCTTTTCATTTCTCTTCCAATTCTTTCTTCACAAATTGCATAAATATGAATATAAGTCATTAATTAGGATGGATAGATCTTAAGTCTTTCATCACATTCTCATATTAAGTCTCAATTTCTGACTTTCCGTTTTTCTCTCATGCACTTTTTTCTTTTTTTTTTTTTTTTTTTTTTTTTTTTTTCCATTTTACATGCAATTACCTGCATGGAACTTATTTATTTTTAATTTACTTTATGATTACAGGTACGTTCTCATACTCTTTGGTAATTATCGCTAGAGCAGGATGTGATTGGCATAAGTAATGATGGCTAGTCTCAACAAAAGTCTGCAGTCCTCTCACTTCCCTGAGAAATGACATACAGCTTCCCTCAAAGCTTCACAATTAAAAGGGAGTAAGGCCATCTTAGTCTAGAGGCCAGCTGTTATATAGGTTGTAAGTCAGGTCCTCAGCTGGTGCAGGTAACTGTAGCTTTGGGTTACTGTGACTGAATTATAATGTCTGAAGCTTTGTTCCTTTTTTTTTTTTTTTTTTTTTTTTTTTTTTTTTTTTTTATGCATTGCCTTTCCTGCACTGTTAATATTGCAGAATATTTTATGGACACTTCTATGTTCTGCAGGTAAATGAGATGTTCTGAGATGCTTGGGAAAACAACAACAACAAAAAAATCTCTCATCAAGGTAACATTTACAGATAGGAGAGTGTAGGAGTAAAGGGTAAAAAGACCAAATTGCAGCCAAAGAGAATATCTGAGCATAGCATGCTCTGAGATTTACTGTCTTAATGTAAAGAAGTTTAAGAGTTATTTCGCTATGAAAATTGTGTCCTTGGCCAAGGGATGAAGAAAAAAGAACCAGCAGCTGTATCTGGTGGCTGCTAGAGAGCAGTAGAAGAGGAGGCAGCAGGTAGGGAAACAGAGAGGAAAGGAAGGCTTTTATTAAGGAGTTTCCTTAATAAAGAAAACTCATCCAAGATAACTGAGAGACATCCCTGTCTCTTAGCCAAAACTGGATTCAGATCTGGCTGAGCTGCCCCATTTGCGAAGGGCAGCAGGTCCCCTCACTCCAGTCAGTGCTGGACTGCTGCTACAGGAGGGGCCCAACTGAATTTCAGTTTAGGAGAACAGCCTTCAATAAAATCAGGTGGGTTTTCTTTCCCAGTTCGGTGATACATTTAATGAATGCAAGAGCAATAAAGGCAAATGATCTGGTCTTTACGTTTAATGTTGCTTGGAACAAATAAAGAAAAGGTCCTTGTTTATACTTCCAGACAAGCACAGCCTAATCAGCACTACATCTTCAGAATTTGCATTTGAGGACAAAGATGATGGATTTGTTAACAATCATGTAATAGAAGTTGTGATGCAACAAATAAATAGGGTTACACAATGGCTTGTTATGGATGAACTGCTGTGAGGACAAATTATTAGATGACATTTAACCTATGCTGACATTTTTGTTTGCCCTTAGAACATCACATAATTAAATGTGAATTTATTCTGACAAGCCAGATGGTTCTGTGGTTACTGCACAGGAGTCATGACATACCAGATCTATTCCTGGCTCTGCTACTTATCTGTTCTATGACCTTTGCAAATCACTTAAATGGAATTTGGAGGTGTGAAGAGGTTATGATACCAGAAGAATAATGTGTTTTTCACAGTGCAAAGGCTTTGTACAGTTCAGTGCATTAAGATCACTAGCTGTTTCACAGTTAATGAGAGGACAACAGACTTAAGTTTGTGGAACTACATAATTGCCTGGCATTAACTGGTCCACCTCTCCTGGCTTAAATGGACTCTGAATAATTCATACTGTCTGAGAATTTGCCTTATTTTGTGCTCTCGTTTAATTTGTAGTCCGAATATTTCATTGGTTGCATTTTTTTCAATAAAGCCCCATTCTGTTACAGTGTTGTTAATAAACTATTAAAAAAATTTATTAAATGGTAATAAACAGTTAGGAAATCATACAAGTAAATGACTTCTTATCGCTGCTAATGGGTATCCCACATTGCAGTAGTGTGCTTCCAAGTTACTTTATTAAAAAGTTATTTCTATGTCAGTATCAGTAGCCTTTAAAATCTTCTAGAAAACAGCATAGATGTGTTTATACAAGTATCATGGCCTGAACCTTAAAGTGATTCTTTGATCAAGATTATAATATTTCACACTTCTTTTAGTTAATAATTTAGATTAAATTTCAGATTAAGTATATTGGTAGATACAATGGAGATTTGTTTTTGACAGAGGAAACAAATACCCCATCTTTATAAAGATTTTATTTCAAATTGCCCTCTATCTCATCCTTGAAAAACAGTGGTAATCTGAAAATGAACAAGAGCTATATATATATAAAAAAAAGCGTTAACTCTAGTAAGATACGTCTTTCACTTTGGTGCCTTTTTTAAAAAATATTAGTTAACTTAAAATTTTGAAGTTAGAAGTGATTTTAATATCTTCACAACATTCAGTTTTTAAGATACTTCTACACTTTTGAAAATTACAGTGGTGTTTTTCCTTTTGAATGGGGACATTTATAAGAGCCAAGAAAGCATCAAAACCTACCCTTCCTCAATTCTCACATTTTCCAAGAAATAGCAAACTTACTCAGAAAATGGCCAAATTCTGTGTCTAGTAACAAGCTCCTGTTAATATAGTCAGCATTCGATGAAGAACAGATGTGCAAACTGACTGGATTTCAAGGAAGGAAATCTGGACAAAATGTAGTAGATATTACATGATTCAAGTACAACATTTGATTACAAATTATCTCCATTCCTTCATACTTCACTTATCTTGGAAACATGGTCTCAGGTATATTCCTTAGACTTACATAAATGTAATCCCTTCAATCAGACTAAATATGCAAACAAATCAGAAAGAACCAATAGACTTGTGTCATTCTTTAGTCCTTCTATCATCTTCATCTCCTACGTTTCTATAATTTTTACATACTTCAGCAGTCTGTTGCACATTTACAGATGACTCCTATGATCTATGGACTTCATCAAATGACCTAGCGTCACTCCAGTAATAAATGGGTCCTTCGAAGTATTCTGTGTTAATTCATTTGCAGCCCTTCTAGTAAAGATGTGTAGATACAAAACAGAGGCAACTACTGTTTTTCCAATGTTTTGCTGATATTGGAACTTCTATTTTTCAATTTTCAAAGCCGTGATTTGCATATTACTTGCTTCTATAAATTCAACTTTCAATGCCATCTGGAACCCGAGGTCTGAGGCGTGCAATTAATTGTTCACACTTTTCTCTTAAACACTTCTTCTGTCAAGTTATTTACTTGTTAGAAGATGTTGGTGTTAGGGATGTGCCTTTTGCGTACCAAATAGCAATGGCAGAGTTGGTGCTCTTTCTGCAAATGCTTCCTGATGTTATGGATACTTGCTTCAACCTCTTTAATAACAGAGGCAGGTTTTAATGTGGGTTGTTTGTTGGGTTTTTTTTAAATAAAGGAATACAAAGTGTGAGCAAAAGGCATTACAGCATCGCTGATGTGTATGAGACACCTGCAAGAACATAATTAATACCTTATTGGATTGTAGTTGGCTACTGGAACTGAAATGGGATAGAAATTGGCAGGGTCAGTATCAGATTATATATTTCTATCAGAAAACTCTGTGCTTCATCAAGTAGACAGATGGCTAAATTTCTGCAGAGGCCCAAGATATATAATGGAGTTTTAATAACATCCCCAGGAATACAGTTTAACAGCCTGATTTAAAACTCTTGGGAGGGAGTCTTTGCATTGGCACTACCAGACTTTCAATCAATATGCTCACGCCTCTAGAGAGCCTTCATTTACCCTGGCCAGACTGCTAATGAATCACAGAATCACAGAATGTTAGGGATTGGAAGGGACCTCAAAAGATCATCTAGTCCAATCCCCCTGCCAGAGCAGGAACACCTAGGTCAGGTCACACAGGAACATGTCCAGGCGGGTTTTGAATGTCTCCAGAGAAGGAGACTCCACAACCTCTCTGGGCAGCCTGTTCCAGTGTTCTGTTACCCTCACTGTGAAGAAATTCTTCCTCACATTTATGTGGAACCTCCTATGTTCCAGCTTGTACCCATTCCCCTAGTCCTATCATTGGATGTCACTGAGAAGAACCTGGCTTCATCCTCATGACACTCACCCTTGACATATTTATAAACATTAATAAGGTCACCCCTCAGTCTCCTCTTCTCCAAGCTAAAAAGACCCAGCTCCCTCAGCCTTTCCTCATAAGGGAGATGTTCCACTCCCTTAATCATCTTTGTGGCTCTGCGCTGGACTCTCTCAAGTAGTTCCCTGTCCTTCTTGAACTGGGGGGCCCAGAACTGGACACAATACTCCAGATGTGGCCTCACCAAGGCAGAATAGAGGGGAAGGAGAACCTCTCTTGACCTACTAACCACCCCCTTTCTAATACACCCCAGGATGCCATTGGCCTTCTTGGCCACAAGGGCACATTGCTGGCTCATGGTCATCCTGTTGTCCACCAGGACCCCCAGGTCCCTTTCCCCTACGCTGCACTAGATCACTACACTAGACTCACTACACTTGATCACTGGCACTGAGCCCAGGCAGCAACATTTGGCTCTAGAACCAAATTTACCTCAGGCTGGTGGATGTGTAGCTCTGGGTTTTTGACTCAGACTCCTGCTTTAAATACTATTCCTTCTTGTCTCTTACCTGAGATTTAAAATTACTAAAAGATGGCAATCCCATGGTGTCAGTGCCTTTCATCAGCTATGCAATAGTACATAATTCTAGCAATACTGAGAAACTTCTCACATGTGACTTCTCCAACCCAACACCCACAGGGACTCTCCCACTGCTTCCGCAGTAAGGGCATTACTCAACATTATTTTTTTCCCCATAATTCTCCTTGCCTCTCAAAGGCTTGCCTTTTACGCTGTACTTCGTTAAAGTAGCCGTGTGTTTCTGTTCCCCAACAACAGTGGCAACAACTCTGCTTTCCCAGGGAAAGCTCTGACACTTATGAAAAAGATGTGCTTTGGTGACCCCAGATGTGTTTCAGCAGGTACAAGAAGGGAGAGTCTTTCTAGGGCTCTTAACTCTGTTTTGTTAGTCTACGCAGCTCTGTATTGGAACTGGTTGCGGGCTGTGTAAACAGCATCCAAATTATTCAGTCCATTTATTAGAGGCTTCTCAGTTGAATCATGTTTGCTTTTCTTGTCTTTCATGCATTTCACATGGATGCTTGAGGCCTAGCTGTGCATCACTTAAATACCCATCCAAAAAATGAAAGCTAGGATCTGTGCAAACAAAAGTGTTCACTCTTCCGTTTCCTATTTATTGTGCATTATTTGCAATTGTAAAATGTTCACTAATTCAACTGGGAAGCTGAAACCTTGTCATGTGAGTTTACTATTCACCTCATGAGCAAAAGCAATATGTAAATAAAGCCAACTATGTGTAAAGTTTCCATATGCTGAAATTTACTGCTAGAAACCATTTGATGAAACTTGCAGTTTGTTTCCCAGACCCAGAAAAAACATCTGTAGAATGAATACTTTGACAAGCTTTTTTCATAGTATACCTGGATTTACAATAGTATTTTCTATGGAAAATTTGTTTAGAAATCTCAAGTAGGACTTAAAGTAAAAAAACATAAATTAAAAAATCCTAAAAATTTGGCACATTGTTATTGTGGTTTTTTAAATAATGTATTCAACTAGTTTTCTTGATGGCTATATTGCCCTGAAAATGTGAGTCAAATTCTATGGAAAATTTTGCAACAATATTCTGAACAAAGAAGACTAAATATGGCAATATTTGCTGAAAATATTATATAAAAGTCCTCCTGGTATCCCCACTCTCTGGGGTTATAAAAACAATCTCTTTATCTCTTTATTTGTGTTTCAAACTATAGCTGTGCAAAACAAAGGAATAAGAATGCAAGTGAACTCATTGTGGTTTGAAAAAAAAATATTTCCTGTATTTGGAAACAGAACTAAAAACAATCCTTTGCTGCAAAACTAAAAAATCAAGTCTTTTCCATGTCTACAGATGAGGACCTGACCCTACATAAATCAATGAGACTTTTGCAATTCACATTAACAGTCAGGATTTGATCCTCTGACCACAAAATCATGAAAAGTTTTTACGGATTTGTCATATTATTGCTGTATGGTAAATTTTCTGCTTACCTGCAAACCAAACAGGGAAGAAAAAAAAAAAAAGTGAACAGGAAGGGAAAAAAAATCCTATTATTTTTAATTACTTTTTAGAAAATCAACTTTTTTCCCCCTCTCTTTCTCTGAACAGAATACCCCCTCCCTTCAATTTCATTTTTGCTTATGTTTTGAATGTTAGCAGGAATCACTTCTCTTGCAAATGACTTGCTGCACTGTGGACCCTGTTTCCCCTCTTGATATAGAAAGTAATGATGTGGTAGCGAGTGCAAGAAAGTTTGTCTTCTGTTCCCTGGCACCAACACAGAGAACTATCCCTACTTGATATCATTTGAAGATGTTATCAGAATGTGCTAATCTTTCAGCAGTACATAAGTTTTCTTTTTTTATTAATCTTTGAACATCTGTTATTTACTTATAGCTTGTAGTCACTTCAAATATACAGTGATGTTTGTCCCATGTGTTTGAAGGAATTGAACTGTTATGAAGATGCAAAGTGAAAGAATTTTCAAAAGGGTAAATGTAAAGTCTCATTGTACAAGCCTGCATGATAGTTTTTTCATGAGCCTTCATAAGATGTTTGGGTTTGGCAAAAATGTTCTTGCAAATTGAACTGAGGCTATTGTACCTGCTTCACCACCTAGAGCTGCTCTGGGGATCTGGGCAGTAGCATTCTTTGCTGGGAGGGTTTGCACCCACTCACCACTGCCAGTGGCAGTTTGTCCATCAAGGATACGCTGCTGGGAGATGTACTCCTCCAGCAGAATTTGCGGCTGGTTGAAGTATTTTCTTTCATGAGGGCTGACTTCTGGACCTAGTAAATCATTGTTTATACTACTTATTGTTTATACATTGTTTATACTTCAGCATTTTAAAAGCACCTGCTAATACAGAGGGAGAAGGCAGTAAGTTGTGAAGCTGTGCTTAATGGTGTACTCTCAGCTTTCCCATGGGGAGAGAAATGAAAGCAAAGATGATACCTCAGATATGGGAACTACCTTCCTCTTCAGTAACCCAATGCTCAGATTTTCACTTATCATGGGAGGCTATACCCTTTTGTTTTTAGCCAGAAGCAAGAAAAGGCCAGTGCTTATTAGATACAATTAAGCATTATTTTAATCTGGATGCTCTAGAATGAGTGCTCAACAGATTTATTTTTTATTTTATTTTTCTTGTGTGCAGTCTAAGATGAGCAATAGGTAATGATGAGCAATAGGTAATCTAGAGCAATTCAAATCCATACCTGTTCCAATGAGTGGGATTGTTCTACTAGATAAGTATGTTCTTCCTTAGGGCTTTCTGAGCTGACTAATAAGATCAGTAGAGAGGATCTTGCTGGCAGATGAAGAAGCATCATTGTTAAGAACAGATTTTAGTCTCTCTCCTTCACTCACCTGAACTGTTGCAATATCTGAAGTGTAAAGCAGTAGGTTTTTAGGAGGAATTAATATAGCATAAAGAAAATTAATCTAGAAAAATCTAGCACACCTAGTGGCATTTACAAACAGGGAGAGAAACTGGTTTGTAAGAGTCAGAGTGCAAGTGTCCCGCTACAGCTGCAGCACAGTCCAGTCCCTACATCTTCACCTTAAGGATAAAGTTCATACTGTCAGCACTGCTTTCCCATGGATGTTTTTCATTCCTTATGAAATTCATAGGCGACCTTCAGACAAGGTCCAACCTCAGAAACATCTACTGAAAAGTAAGGAGAAATTCAGAACTAGGAAAAATATAGAAGACCTTACTCAATAGAATACATTTACCATTAGAAGTAAAAAGAACCTTTCCTTTCTCGTGCAAGTGATTGAAGTTACGCATGCCTATGTACATATATAGAGAGTTCCTGCAAGGATTGTGCTGCCATTCAACGAGACCTTGATAGGCTGGAGAGTTGGGCGGGAAAAAACTTAATGAAATTCAACAAGGGCAAGTGTAGAGTTTTGCATCTGGGGAAGAACAACCCCATGTACCAGTACAGGTTGGGGGCTGACATGCTGGAGAGCAGTGTAGGGGAAAGGGACCTGGGGGTCCTGGTGGACAGCAGGATGACCATGAGCCAGCAATGTGCCCTTGTGGCCAAGAAGGCCAATGGCATCCTGGGGCGTATTAGAAAGGGAGTGGTTAGTAGGTCAAGAGAGGTTCTCCTTCCCCTCTATTCTGCCTTGGTGAGGCCACATCTGGAGTATTGTGTCCAGTTCTGGGCCCCCCAGTTCAAGAAGGACAGGGAACTACTTGAGAGAGTCCAGCGTAGAGCCACAAAGATGATTAAGGGAGTGGAACATCTCCCTTATGAGGAAAGGCTGAGGGAGCTGGGTCTTTTTAGCTTGGAGAAGAGGAGACTGAGGGGTGACCTCATTAATGTTTATAAATATGTCAAGGGTGAGTGTCATGAGGATGGAGCCAGGCTCTTCTCAGTGACATCCAATGATAGGACAAGGGGCAATGGGTGTAAGCTGGAACATAGGAGGTTCCACATAAATGTGAGGAAGAACTTCTTCATAGTGAGGGTAACAGAACACTGGAACAGGCTGCCCAGAGAGGTTGTGGAGTCTCCTTCTCTGGAGACATTCAAAACCCGCCTGGACATGTTCCTGTGTGACCTGATCTAGGTATTCCTGCTCTGGCAGGGGGATTGGACTAGATGATCTTTTGAGGTCCCTTCCAATCCCTAACATTCTGTGATTCTGTGATTCTGTGATTCTGTGATTTTATTTGAGGATCCCTCAATGGATACATTTGCCCCTCTGAAGCCATTATTGAATAAGCTTGGAATTATTTATCTAAATTTTATTTCAATTATAAACAATAATTGAGTCTGTAAATCTCATTTTTAATTTCTATTGAGTTGTAGTCATATTCCGTCTTGAAGTGTGCACTCTTTCTGAAAAACAAATGCAAGTGATGCTTTTTTATATTCAGATGTATGCTGAAATGGGAGCAATAAACACTTTCTTTTTCATAAATCTATTTTGCAATGGCAAAGAGCCATCTTCTGAGGATGACATAATCACTGAATTATTTCTCAGATGCTGTTCACTGATATCCTATTGAGAAATGTAAATCTGAAGTAAATAAAAACATTATTATATGCTATGTTAATCAACAAGTGATGATCTTGCAACCAGTTAAAGCACCATACACACCTATATGCAACTTCCGCTGCATTTTTCTGAGGGAAGTGTCATAATGAACAGTGTAGTTTTGCTTAAAGAGATGAGTCCCAAAAGGCACCCCTTGTTCTTCCAATAAGAACAACAATTTTGTATATTATGTTATTGTACATTGTCTACCTTGAGACATTGAGATCTGCTCCTGACAGCTTAAAAAGCTCTTTTGTACTCCATAGTATAAAAATACTGTTTCTCTCTCTTTTTGTTACATGTCAGACTGCATCAACTCCCTTGTTTACCACAACCTTACATCCATGCTGCCAGAGGAGCCTTCTCAAACCCAAAAGATCTACTGACCAGATAACACAGGAAATTTTACTTGATTCTAGCCTCAAGCTGCAGAAAATTCATCTTTTATACCTCTGTTTTCCACTTGCTCATCCACAGCTCCCTGAAGATACTCTGACTATTTCTATGGAAAGCAGGAATTATAGCCAAGAAAATCAAATCTGTTCTCACTAGTCTTATATTTGTAGTTCCATTAGGAATTATTTTAGGATATATAAAACACCAAAGTTTGAAAACTTCTGCTCTAGGATCTTACATTCTAGACATTAGGCACTTGGCAGTATATGGAAGAAGGACACGTAGCAAGAGAACTGAAGAAAAAAGGATGAAACTGGAGGGAGTAAGATCCAGTAATTTCTCACATTAGAAATGGACCTCTCAGTCATCCTGTCAAAGGGTTTGTGTTTTATCTCATGAATAAATACATGTAGCTTATTCTGTATCCTTTTTAAAATAATGAATTTATAATAAGGTTAGAATGTGCCGTGTTGAAGTAGACTGTTGATTTTAGATGGGGTTTTGCTCTTTTTTAAAAACAACTGTGTGCTTGAACCAATACCATTTACCCACTTTATTAGCAGATTTCCCTGCCCCCTAAGTTATAAGAACAAACACATAAATTTGTAGGAGTTTCAGGGTGGGGGATGTTCTTTTCCTCATCCATAAGGGTGGGGTTTTTACTGAAATTGCAGATGTTGACATGGATGGCATTATTATTATTGTTAGTGTTATTAATAACCTAAAAAGCAAACCATAATAATTAAGCAGAAAAATATCAACGGAGGGAAAAATTTCCATATGCCAGTGTATAGATAGTTCTGGAGGAGAACATAGCAACAGCTCTGCTGCTGCTCTCTCTGAGCTGGGCTGATCCTGAGAAAAACAGCGGGTGATTGTTTTTTGCTGTCTTTCACTGTAGATGAGAGGGAGCCAGTGTAATGATACTGCCTGTTAAAGAGGATGTAACTCACTGAGGTGTACAGTAATTATATAACAGGAAGAACAGACTGGGTAGGTTTGAACATGTTCACAAATAGGTTGTCTCTGTTGGAAAGCAGTGGCAAGTTCTGCCTCTGGCCCACAAATACCTGCGTGGAAGGTATCACTGCAAGCGGTTGCTGCCCTGTGCTGTGCTGTTAATCCCAGAATTACCACTTTCTGTGAACAACGTCTGTAGGAACCATATTCTTGCTCAGCACACAAATAGTTGGATGTTTTGATGCTGAATTGCCTTGCAGCTGCTGCCTAAATGTTACATGGCCTGCCTAGCAATGGTGAACTTGAATAAAAGGCAGCACACCCGCACTAGCAGGGACAGGGGAAAAAATACAGTTGTTAGCACTGGCAACAATTTACTTGTTGACTATGGTCCCCAGAGTAAATGTAATTCTGTGCTTTGCTATTTGGAGAGGCTGTGTGGCCTAAAGGCTTAAAATAAGGAGCAAATATCATTTACATGGAGATGCCAATACTAGCTGCCCATTACTGAACTCGGGCAGAAGAAATTAGTTCATATTAGCAAAGTTCTTTGAAACCATGCTTGAACCTGCCTGGGAATCTTTATCTCAAAAGAAAAAGAAGCCTAGTCCTTCATAGATCCAGAGGCATGAGTGTGGAGGAATGGCTTGCTGAACAGGGCCGAATGTAACAGCTGTGAGCGAGCAGTACTGATAAGGGGAGCTGTACTGCTGATAGCTGTAGCTTCCCAGGGTCACTCTGACCTGGAAGCTTGTGGGAAGCTCCAAGTCAGGACAAGCCTGAGGCTAGTCAGAACAAGCCCGAAGCTAGTGGAAAGTTGCAAGGTAGAACCTGCGGGAAGAATCCGGAAGTAGATAACCGCAAGAGGCTGGAATATGCAAATGTAGCTCTATGCTTAACTAATCAAATATAGACGAGTAGGCCTAATTTGTGCTTAGCCAATTAGACATAGATATGTAGGCATAATTTAACATAAGTGGGCATAATTAACCTCCAGTGTATAAAAGGCATAGCAGAACTCGAATAAAGTAGAAGCTTGCTTATAACTCATACTGAGTTGCGTCTTGCTTCCCTCGCCTTCTCCGCCATTCTGCAACACATGAGAAGCTCTAGACTAATGATGCCATCAGTGACTTCCCTCAGCTAACTTGGTTAACCAGAAAGGGCCTTGGATCCTGGATGATGGGTACCCAAATAAAGCATGCACAGATAGAAATACTACTCATCAAAGAGGTCTTCCAAATTCACTGCATTGAGGAAAGAGGTGGAATAAATCTTGTAACGGACAAAAAGAGAATAAGTGTTCAGGCCACAAAAAATAGTTTGGACACAAAACATCCCACATCCATGTCCATCATACAGTACAAGAGGAGATGAACCTACTCTGTGACCCCAGAACCAAGGCAGATCAAAAGATGACAGCTGATCACTGTAAAAATAAAGAGGGCAAGCACACTTAACATTTAGCTTAAGCTAATAGTATTTTCTTTCTCCTGGAAACAAATTATATCAAAATAACAACTGTTCTTGATCTTTTCTTTTGCATATTAATTATGTATATCCTAGGAGTCATAAAAAAAGATAATATATTTTCATTTTGTGGTAATGAGACTGATTACACCATGCAGGTGACCATGCAACAGACAGTATTTGTAAGATTTAGTGGAGATAAATATTTCATTTCCATAGAGGTGTTGTAGCTAAGCAGACCATACACTCATTACACAAATCACATCTGGGATCTGTTTCTCAGTCTGTCATTTTACCTGTTGCAGAATCAGACTGCCAGCTCTGAGCTGTACTTTCTTACCTGTCGAAGTGTGTTTTCAAGGCGAATTGTTCTGGGTACATAAATCTTTCTGGTCACTGTTGGTTAGGGAGAAAGATCCTTCCTCAGTCCTCTTCCTGAAGACTTCTTAGATTCACAAATTTATGTTTTGGTGCAGTTCTCTCAGAATAAAAAAAAAAATTTCAGTGTTCTCATCTTTACAGTGCAGAACAAAAACAAATTTTGAAACACTGATGGGTGTCACCAAATGAAACTGGCATTCTCCAGCCAGCTCTAATTTCCAGAGTAAGCTCACACACAACTTAGTCCTTTGTGAATTCATTTAACCATGACTCCCTGTGTAGCCATTATTCCATGAGCTGCCACACACTGGTAGTGTGTCCTCAAATACCTTCAGTGCTATTTACCTTCAAAGATTTTGAAGAGATAACCTGTAGTCCAGATTATTTTTCAAACAAGAAATCCTGGACAACCAGTATGGTTTAATTATAACTTTAATTTTGTCAGACTTCAAAATATTAGCAAGAAAGTTCTATTAAAACCAACAGTAAACAAACAGGAATTAGTGAATCCAGCCACTCTCCTGCTTGTGGTCACTTCTACTGAATAAAATCAAGTGTCCTACACAAAGTCTGGACAACCTGAGCCCAGGGGTCTAAAGTACATCAACAGACATCTAGAGCTCTGAAATTCGTCATCACAATGTGGCACCTATGGCTGGCTAGTGTTGCGGTTTAACCCCCGTAGGCAGCTAAGCATCACACACCCACTCCCTCACTCTCCCCACCAGTGGCATGAGAGAGAGAATCAGAAGGATAAAAGTGAGAAAAATCATGTGTTGAGATAAAGACAGTTTAATAAGATTTAAGAAAAGAACAACAAAAAAAACCCACACAAGTGATGCAAAAAAACCTGATTGCCCACCATCAGCCAACTGATGCCCAGGTCATCCCCAAATGACAGCAGTCCTGGCAAATTTCCCCTGCCCCTGTATTTATTGCTGAGCACAACATCACATGGTATGTAACCGCCCTTTGATCAGTTGGGGTCAGGTCAACTGTCCCAGCTGTGTCTTCTTCCAGCTTCTTGCCCCCCACCAGCCTACTTGCTGGTGGGGCAGAGAGAGAGTAGAAAATGTCTTGTCACTGTTTTTATCACAAATGCAAAACATAGCGCCATACAAGCTACTATGAAAAAAAATTAACTCTATCCCAGCAAAAACTAATACAGCTAACTACCAACAATGTAGACAGAAACTGATCAGCAAAAAGCCCCAAATCTCCTTGCTCATAGACACACTCAGAGGCTGAAACTTAATCTAGTGGTATATAAATAGCCAGAAATGTTGAGCAAAAAGGGTCGTTCTTCATCTGGATTCTTATTAGTCAATTCACACAGTTGCCTGCTGGCTAAACTGTCTTTTATGAATCTTAGATCTTAAACCTCTACAGGAAGATCCAAGTACCTGGATGAGGGATGTGGAGTCTACAAGTTAATGTAGTACAAATAAGTTCATTTTGCAGGACTAGATCTAGCTGCTTATCCTTCAAAGGCCCAGAGGATGTCTTGGAATGATGAAAAGAGAGTTTCTGTTCTGTATATGTTTCCCTGTTTATTACTGTTGCCTGGAAGTGAAGAGATTTTGGTCTTTGTTCTCCAGCATGTTTTATGTAGGTTCAGTTCAGATAACAGCTTGTACAAAAAAAAAAGGGATTGATATAAGGAACACTTTTCTAGGTTTTCTTTTCATAAAATCATGCTCATTGTAGACCAGAAGTGGAAATCACTGTCAGAAAGGACCATTAGAGAATAACACAAAGTCTGTAAAATATAGGGAAGACACTGGAGGAAAAAAAAAAAAATAAAAATTCAGAAAACAAACATGAGGGAAAAAACACCCAACCGAAAAAACAAACTACCACAGTTCACTGATAAAAAAGTATGGAAATTTTCTGATGCCTTTTTCTTTGATTTTAAAGAACAATCCAAACCACACTATCCATGTTTCTGGTTACTGGTACAGTGAGTGGGCTCTAATTCAATGAAACACCAGTACAGAGATGTAATATTAATCATGTGCTTGAACCTAACCCTATGTCATGACTATTTAGACACATACATTTTAACTTCTTTGAATCAGAGACATGAGTAGGAGGAAAACTAACCCATTCATTAAGTGGAATAGATACGTGCCTGGTTGCTGCTCTCTCAATAATTTGTGCTATAGCAGCTTTTCTACATTTGCCTTTCCACATGTTACTTGAAAGACTTTAATTAGTAATGTCTCATAACGCTCTTTGGAAGGAGATAACCACTGTAGTGATTTTGCTGATTAGAAAAGGAAGCCAAGACAGATTGTAGACTATATTTTCGTTAAGTGCTTCATTTTTTAACAACTAACTTGAAATATCAAAGCTCTGATTCTCAGTGATAGCTCCTCTGCACAACAGCCACACACACATTAAACATTCAGCAGTTCAGCGAGAGCAGCCTTGTATTTGGACCACAAATGCTGTATACCTATACTTGAAGGAACTGTTTTGAAAACTGGTGCTTAAATAATTCATTAAAGCTATTATCCTGGCTCCTGAGCTTGTTCTTTAGTCCCTGAGAACCAGTTGAGTACATAACATCTCTATTCAGGAAAGCAACCAAAGATCTGTTAACCTTTAAGTCAACAGTTTGTGCTGAACATGGAGCACTCAGATGTTTCATGAACTCATATTCTGATTACACCATTGGGAATCATCATACACATCCCCATGTGTTACAAGAGTTATCAGTAAATAGAGACCCTAGGTTTATCTTTCATATGGAAACAGGAATGAAAAAACCTCTCTCTCATGGTTTACAAAAGTAGTCTTTTTACTTGGGTCAGTTGCTGTGCACAAATCCAGCTTTAATGGTAGCTGTAATATTTCAAATGATAATACATTGGATTCAGCAGTTCAGGTAGTCAGGTTCACTGAAGAGACCAATCAGGAGCAAAATACTAGCATCCTCAGGATTTTATGAAGTTTGCAAAAGGGAGTGACTTTTTCTAAAGGTTCTAAAAAACTTTAAAATGTGAATATTCTGAGTGGCTCATAATTAAATGCAACTAGATTTCCTTCAATATGTTTGTCATTAATGTCCAAAAGGGTCTATCTATCTACTCTGGAGGAAAAAAAACATACTTTCTTCTTTCTAGAGGGTTTATACAAAGTTCCACTGCATCATCTGTTGGCTCTGCAAAGAAAGGATCTTAGCAAAAGCAATTCATCCTTTGAAATGTGTGTGGTACACTGAGGAAGAGTGCAAATTATAGTAATTTGGTATTGGTGGTAGAAAAGATGGTTTGATGAAAAGACACTGTTTGGACCTGGCAGAAGTCCACACTGACAACTTGGAAGGTGAAAGAACATATGAAAACATGTAGATTTTAGCTATTTCTCATTCTAAAGGTTCTTACAGAAATCAGACACCAATGGATCCAGATCACCATTTCTGTGTAAGATTACCACGTGTTATGATCTGTAGTCTTGCTGGATCACCTAAAAGTGTGGCTGCAAGACACATTTCTAAAGTGCTCCAGAGCTCATTGAGTTTCATGACTGAGCTTGACCATGTGTAATTCATTGCTCTTAATAAACATTGCAGCAATGTAGAACTTCATCTGAGACATTTCTCTTTCTAATTTAAAGGCTTATTAGAAAGGCTGCTTATACTTGATTTAATACCAGCTTGAGCTACGAAACTATTGTCATGTCTCCTCAAGAGAGTTTGTTCCTTTCCATGCAAAGCAATTCAGCCAATGAGCTACTGCACAGGAATGTAAAAACAGGTAATTTTAAAAAGTACAATATGCAAATACTGCTAGAGGGTCCATACATTCTATGTCTGCTGAGTCACACAGCATCAGAAATTTTTGTTTCTGTTTTTTATTAATATTTCCATTATTAAACATACCCTATTGTCAGGAGATTATTTAAAATAATAGAAAGAAGGAAAGAATAGCTTCTTATTGTCATGTTTCATAGGCATATATCACCATTTGTAGATGGGAATAATGCACAGTTTTCAATGAAGGATACAAGTAGGTTCTCCAGAGTGCTTAAGAATATACTTATGTTTTTTCTGTTATGATAACGAAGATGAAAAAGGAGAAAAACATGGCAGGATTTTTAACTTCTATGGAAAGATATTGTTGACTACAGTTCAAAACTGCAGAAGAAAAAAAAAAAAGATTATTTAAGAGTAAAGAAGTGAGTTATGGAATATGTGACAGTAACTGTTACTAATCTTACCTTTATTCTCAAACCGAAGTTTGAAAAACTGTAGCTATACAGCTGGTAAAAGTTATTACAACTTCACTGCAGCTTCATTGAAGTAGTAGGAAAGAGGGGAAGTCTGAGCAACTTCATTTGGTGGACTTTTTTTTTTCCTTTCAAAGAATAAGCAGATAAAAGAGGAATGATATACTAGACTAAAGAAAGTAAGAGTTATAATTTAGCACTCAACCATTAGTAACAAAAGTGTTTACAAATTAGTTCTGACAAATGAGCTCCAGCAGCAGTTCTGAATAGTGCAGTGAATTAAGAAGGGGTTTTGTGCTGGACTGGAAGCAACAGAAAAAAGTTTGGTGGCTGAGCAACAGCACTGTGAATGAAAACCAGTGTTGATAAATATAAAGCAGTAAATGCTGGAAAAGGAAAAAAAAAAAAAAAAAAGCATGCTGATGTAATTTGCTGATTTTTTTCAGTTAAACATATGAGAAACATAGGTAAAATTAAATACAGATGAGCAAAGATGTGTTCAGTTAAGTAAAAATGAGGCAGAAGGATCTTAAGCAATGAGGTTTATACTGATTTATAAAATAATATTAGGCAATTGTATTAGAACATTATACCTATCTAGATGGTGTGGTTTCATCTGGAAGAGCACCTTCTATAGAATGACCTTGTCTCAAAAAAGGTATTGTAGAGAGGGATCAGATAGGGAAAAAGAATTGTCATGAAGCATGAAAAAAACAGAAACACTTGGATGAGCAGAGGGTGAAGAAAAAAAGTATCAAATCCTTACCTTAGAGAGTAGGGGCATAAGAAAATATATGGAAAAAGTAAAGATCCAGTGAAAAATTCCAATATGGGAATTTGCTGTTCCAAGATGGGAAATTGCTGATCTTGCTACATGTCCCGGTTTGAAAGACAGGTGTCTGCTAAGGAAGGCAGGAGCCCCCCTTGGAACAGAGAAATACAACCCCCTCCCCTCCAAATTGTTATAGAATTGAAATTAAGGGGCTTTCAGGCAAAGATATGAGGAAAATGGGAATAACAGTTTTTACTAATATATACAACAAAACTATAATACAGAGAAACTGGTTACAGGTTTGACACAGTCAGGGATACAACCTGGCCCCCTGCCGGGCAGGGTGCTGGTACCAGTCCGATCCAGTGGCAGCTGCAGTTCTCTCCGAAATGGTCCGGTTAAAGCGGCGGTCCGTAGGAAAAGAAAACAAAGTCTGAGCAATCCGATTTCGGTGGCAGCTGCAGTTCTCTTTTAGATGATCCCGTTGAAGCGGTGATCTTGTAGAAAAGCAAACTGGTCCTCCTCCGAAAATCCGGCCGCGGTGCAGTCCCTGTCCTCTGGGATCCCAGCGGGTAAGGCCCCTCGCGCTGCTCCAAACCCCAAAGTTATCTCCGGCGGGAATATGCTTGGCTCCACCCCTCCCCCTCTAGCCGGGGCATCTCACAAAGAGATGGTGGGTCCTGGGGCAAGGCACTGATGGGCGCATTAACAGAAGAATAGTCCCGAGGGGCGAGGCAAGGAACACCGGCGCCAGGCCTCAACGGCTCATGGTAATAGAATACATTGCAACCCAGGACATTATCCACCCCTTATTCTATTACCATTTGCATCATCCCAAATCAATACCTTTCTTAAACTCTACACACACACACACATATATATATACACATACATATACAATGAAACTCTACACTCAGTTCCCACTTAAAATAAGGTCCCCTTGTGGTACACACCGGGTTTCCCCATCTTTCTGCATTACCCACCAAGTACAACCTGGTCCCTGAGCAAAGACAACCCCACGGATGGGTTTGTCTTTGCCCGAGGCAGAATTAACCCAAACAGTTTTCCCAAGCATACCTCTCATGTGCACCACTGGAACCCTATCCCCGTCTGTTGTCTGTAAGGATTCGGACTGAGCAGGGCCTGCTCGGTTCGTGGAGCCTCGGGTGTTAACTAACCAGGTGGCTTTTGCTAAATGCATCTCCCAGTTTTTGAAAGTTCCTCCACCCAGTGCCTTCAAGGTGGTTTTAAGCAGTCCGTTGCACCGTTCAACTTTCCCAGCTGCTGGTGCATGGTAAGGGATGTGGTACACCCACTCAATGCCATGCTCCCTAGCCCAGGTGTTGACAAGGCTGTTCTTGAAATGAGTGCCGTTGTCGGACTCAATTCTCTCAGGGGTGCCATGCCTCCAAAGGACTTGCTTTTCAAGGCCCAGGATGGTGTTCCGGGCAGTAGCGTGAGGCACAGGGTAGGTCTCCAGCCATCCAGTGGTGGCTTCCACCATTGTGAGCACGTAGCGCTTGCCTTGGCGGGTTTGAGGCAGTGTGATGTAGTCGATCTGCCAGGCCTCCCCATACTTGTATTTGGACCACCGCCCACCATACCACAGGGGCTTCACCCGCTTGGCCTGTTTGATCGCAGCGCACGTCTCACAGTCATGGATAGCCTGGGAGATACTGTCCATGGTTAGATCCACCCCTCGGTCTCGTGCCCACTTATAGGTGGCATCTCTGCCTTGATGGCCTGAGGCATCATGGGCCCACCGAGCCAAGAACAACTCTCCTTTATGCTGCCAATCCAAATCTATCTGGAACACCTCTATTTTTGCAGCCTGATCTGCCTTCTCGTTGTTGCGATGTTCTTCATTAGCCCGACTCTTGGGGACATGAGCGTCCACATGACGGACTTTCACAGGTAGCTCCTTTACCCGAGTGGCAATGTCCTTCCACTCATCAGCAGCCCAGATTGGTTTTCCCCTCCGCTGCCAGTTGGCCTTTTTCCACCTTTCCAGCCAACCCCACAGGGCATTGACTACCATCCATGAGTCAATGTAGAGGTAGAGTTTTTGCCACTTCTCTCTCCCAGCAATGTCCAGGGCTAATTGGACGGCTTTGAGTTCAGCAAATTGGCTTGATCCACCCTCTCCCTCGGTAGCTTGTACAACTTGTCGTGTGGGGCTCCATACAGCAGCTTTCCATTTCCGGCTAGCACCTACAATTCGGCAGGAACCATCGGTGAAGAGGGCATATCGTCTTTCACTCTCTGGTAGCTCGTTATATGGAGGGGCTTCCTCAGCACGTGTCACTTCCTCTTCCTCTTCTTCAGAAGACAATCCAAAAGCCTCACCTTCTGGCCAGTTGGTAATTATTTCCAAGATCCCAGGGCGATTTTGGTTTCCAATACGGGCGCGCTGTGTGATGAGGGCAATCCATTTGCTCCAGGTAGCGTCGGTGGCATGATGCGTGGAGGGAGCCTTTCCCTTGAACATCCACCCCAGCACCGGTAGTCGGGGTGCCAGGAGGAGTTGTGCCTCTGTGCCGATTACTTCTGAGGCAGCTCGAACTCCTTCATAGGCGGCCAAGATTTCTTTCTCTGTCGCAGTGTAGTTGGCTTCGGACCCTTTGTAGCTTCGGCTCCAGAATCCCAGTGGTCGGCCCCGAGTCTCATCAGGCACCTTCTGCCAAAGGCTCCAGGACAGACCCTTGTTCCCGGCTGCAGAGTAGAGCACATTTTTCACCTCTGGTCCTGTCCTGACTGGGCCAAGGGCTACCGCATGAGCGATTTCCTGCTTGATCTGAGTGAAGGCTTGTTGTTGTTCAGGGCCCCAGTGGAAATCGTTCTTCTTGCGGGTAACCAGGTAGAGAGGGCTCACGATCTGGCTGTACTCGGGAATGTGCATCCTCCAAAAGCCTATGACACCTAGGAATTCTTGTGTTTCCTTCTTGGTGGTCGGTGGAGACATCGCAGTGATCTTATTGATGACCTCGGTGGGAATCTGGCGCCGTCCGTCTTGCCACTTTACCCCCAGGAACTGGATCTCTCGGGCAGGTCCCTTGACTTTGCGTTTCTTGATGGCGAAGCCGGCCTCCAGGAGAATTTGGATGATTTTCTCTCCTTTCTCAAATACTTCCACTGCCGTGTTCCCCCATACAATGATATCATCGATGAACTGCAAATGTTCTGGAGCCTCACCCTTTTCCAGCGCAGTCTGGATCAGCCCATGGCAGATGGTGGAACTGTGCTTCCACCCCTGGGGCAGTCGGTTCCAGGTGTACTGCACGCCCCTCCAGGTGAAGGCAAACTGAGGCCTGCACTCTGGTGACAGAGGAATGGAGAAAAATGCATTAGCAATGTCAATAATGGCATACCACTTTGCTGCTTTGGACTCCAGCTCGTACTGGAGCTCCAGCATGTCCGGCACAGCAGCACTCAATGGTGGAGTCACTTCATTCAAAGCACGATAGTCCACAGTCAATCTCCATTCTCCGTCAGGCTTACGCACAGGCCAGATGGGGCTGTTGAAGGGTGAGTGGGTCTTGCTGATTACCCCTTGGGCCTCCAGCTCACGGATCATCTTGTGGATGGGGATCACGGCATCCCGATTCGTCCGATACTGCCGGCGGTGCACCGTCGAAGTGGCAATTGGCACCCGTTGCTCTTCCACCTTCAGGAGCCCAACTGCAAAAGGATTTTCTGATAGTCCAGGCAAGGTGTTCAACTGCCTAATGCCTTCTGCTTCCACAGCAGCTATCCCAAAAGCCCACTTAAACCCTTTTGGGTCTTTGTAATAGCCATTTCGGAGGAAGTCTATTCCCAGGATACATGGGGCCTCCGGGCCAGTCACAATAGGATGCTTCTGCCACTCCTTCCCAGTCAGGCTCACCTCAGCTTCCAACAGGGTCAACTGCTGCGACCCCCCTGTCACCCCAGCAATAGACACAGATTCTGCCCCCACATGTCCCGATGGCATTAGGGTACATTGTGCTCCAGTGTCAACCAATGCTTCATATCTCTGTGGCTCTGATGTGCCAGGCCATCGGATCCACACTGTCCAAAAGACCCGATTCTCCCGTGCCTCTTCCTGGCTAGAGGCAGGGCCCCTCTAGGCCTGGTTATCATCCATTCCCTGGGCATACCTGCAAGATGTTTCTTCAAGGGGATCTGACACATCATCCTCCCTTCTGTAATACCTGGCAGCTCGGTCACGGGAGGCTGAGGCTACTTTTGCTTTAGTGCAACCCCCTCGGCTAGTGTTTTCCCTTTTGAGCTCACGAACCCGTGCTGCCAGGACAGAAGTGGGTTTCCCATCCCACCTTCTCATGTCTTCCCCGCAGTCACACAGGAAGAACCACAGCTCAGATCGTGGGGTGTACCCTCTCTCTCTAGCTGGGGGACGTCGGGCTCTGGCTCTGGGGTTTATGACCTGCACTGGTGCCACATGAGAGCTGCTCCTCCTCACCTCCTTCATCACCTCCTCCCTAATCTCTTCCTTGAGGTCCCTAGCCACAGCAGCGACATGAGCTTTCATTGGGCCATTGACTAAACTCTCATAGTATCTGAACCTGTTGGCAACAGAACCCACTGTCTCTTGGTTGTCATCAGCATTAATTGTTGCAATGAATGTGGCATACTGCTGTGGCCCCAGCTTTGCCAGGTTCCACAGCATCTGCCCTGTACACTTGACCTTGTCGGGGTCATTATCATGCTGTCCGTCCCTCCCAAAGAGTACCTCTAACACTGCCACTTCCCTCAGCTGTTGGATCGCTTCCTCAAGGGTCTTCCATTGCATTCTATGATGGTACTCCTGCATTCTCTCTCTGTGGACAAACCTTTCCCTCACACTCATTAAAAGCCGCTCCCAGAGAGAAAGGGGCCCCGGCTCCCTTACAAATACCTGGTCCACCCCTGAGTCTTGGGCCAAGGATCCCAAATACCTGGCTTCACCACTATCCAGTTGTACGCCTTTACCCATAAGGTCCCAAACCCGAAGTAACCAGGTTGTATAAGGCTCACGCCCCCGTCGCGCAATGTCTTTTCGCATATTACGGAGACTGTCGAACGACAGGGATTCGGTGATAATTTCAGGCTCTGACTCCCCTGCAGATTGTGAGGGCTCTGGCTCATCACCATCATTAACTGGGCGTACTGATTTGGCCTTGCACTTTCTCCTCTGCACAGGGGCGACTGCCGCTGGCTGTGGCTGTCCTTGTGGTTCAGCTGGACCCTGCACAGTTGTAACATCTGTGGGTCCCACTGCTGCACCATCAGACTTTCCCTCTTTAGGACAAGGTTTCCCACTAGTTTGGGAGGTGTATTCCGTCAGCTTCTGGCCCATCTCGCGTATTTCCTTTATCAGCACCCCCACCCAATTAGGCTGGTCCATTTGTGAGGTGGGCTGTTGGGCAATGCCAGGTCGTGGGACAGGGTCAGGCTGCGGGGCAGGATCTCTGGCCTCTGGGGCCGTGTCAGGTTCTGGGGCAGCATTCCTAGTCTCTGGGGTGGGTGCCCAAGTAGTTATCCAAGCCAGTCTCACTTTATCTCTGAAGGCCAAGCAGCCCATTAGCAGTAGGCCTATTAGCAGCAACACATGGATAATATCTAGGGGAAAACTAAACCCTTCGAAAGCTGATGGAGCAGACCCAAAGAACTGGTTGAATGGTTGGGAGAAAACTTCCCCTGGTGTTATTTCCTCACAGAAGGTACCATTTTTAATGTAATCCCCGAAACATACGCTGAGCGTGTGATAGCCCTTTATCCATGTGCCCACATTCCACAGGAAATCGAAAAACCATGAACTCCTCACCTTACCAACCCACAGTGCAAGCTGGATAACAACCACAGTAGCCTTAGTCAGAGGACCCATGTTTAGACAAGGGGCTGCAAAGGGGAAAAGCATAGCCACGACCACGTGCCACCCGAAGCAAGGTAAACTAGACCACATGGTGCTGCCTAACAAAGATCCCACGTTCAGTGCACAAAACATCAGGTTAGCCAGGAACTGTTATTCCCTTTTTACCCTTTTTCCTCAATGCCCTCAGGCCCCACGTTGGGCGCCAAAATCTGTCCCGGTTTGAAAGACAGGTGTCTGCTAAGGAAGGCAGGAGCCCCCCTTGGAACAGAGAAATACAACCCCCTCCCCTCCAAATTGTTATAGAATTGAAATTAAGGGGCTTTCAGGCAAAGATATGAGGAAAATGAGAATAACAGTTTTTACTAATATATACAACAAAACTATAATACAGAGAAACTGGTTACAGGTTTGACACAGTCAGGGATACAACCTGGCCCCCTGCCGGGCAGGGTGCTGGTACCAGTCCGATCCAGTGGCAGCTGCAGTTCTCTCCGAAATGGTCCGGTTAAAGCGGCGGTCCGTAGGAAAAGAAAACAAAGTCTGAGCAATCCGATTTCGGTGGCAGCTGCAGTTCTCTTTTAGATGATCCCGTTGAAGCGGTGATCTTGTAGAAAAGCAAACTGGTCCTCCTCCGAAAATCCGGCCGCGGTGCAGTCCCTGTCCTCTGGGATCCCAGCGGGTAAGGCCCCTCGCGCTGCTCCAAACCCCAAAGTTATCTCCGGCGGGAATATGCTTGGCTCCACCCCTCCCCCTCTAGCCGGGGCATCTCACAAAGAGATGGTGGGTCCTGGGGCAAGGCACTGATGGGCGCATTAACAGAAGAATAGTCCCGAGGGGCGAGGCAAGGAACACCGGCGCCAGGCCTCAACGGCTCATGGTAATAGAATACATTGCAACCCAGGACACTACATCAGAAAAAGAAGAAAAAAAAAAAAAAAAAAAGTGATGGAGGCCATCAATTGAGGTAAAAGGTATCAACTTCAAAACACATTCTTCACAAACTTAAATGTAAAACTGTAAAATTCTTAAGCTGTAAAACACATAATTACACTACAGTTCTCAAAGTTAAGGATGTCCCTGAGCCTGAAAACTTCACAAGGTTCAAAGAAGAACAGAGTATTAAGGGCTTCAAACAACCATTCACTCTGTATGTGTGTTTGGGTGAGTAGTATCAGTACTAGAGAGAGACTTCATACAAGCCCTGTGGCAGTCAGAAGTACAAAGGGGAAGTGCCTCCAGAGTGCAGTGCCTGCAGGAGAGCTTGGTTCCTGGGCTTGAAGTGCTTTAAGAGCAGCCAGAGCCCTTGACTTCCTGCCCAGTGAAGGTGAGATTTTGAGTCTGTTCGTAAAGTAATATTCTGAGGAAAATATTTCCCACTGAACTGTGACTCTTTAAATCTCTCCACCAAAGTAACCGTCCTCGGCACTCCTCTAGAGTCACTGGAGCTTTGCACGTAAAGCTGCAAAGGGTCTAGCTGCCCTGAGAAAAATTTGCATTTGAAATACCTCTTGGTCTTTCCCCAGCTAATTAAAATAAAAAGAAATGCATGGCCTGCATGACACTTACCTTCTTATGTCCACACACCATCCCTGTGTATAATGCAAATGAAGTGGACAGGCTTCCAGTGATTGAGGCTCTCTGCAGGAAAAGACATTTTTTTAATTGACATTTTTGCAATAAGACAACTATTTACTTAGAGCCTGTACTGGAAGGAACTATTCATAGTCCTGAGCTTCATGCTACTGTGTTCTTCAGTGCGTATTAGAGCTTCTCTGACACTTCTAAAGGACATGATGAAATCTTCCTCATTTCTAGCCACTGACTTCAGCTAATGGGTAAATGCAATGCACAGAAGCAACCCTCTCCAGCTTGCTGCAGGGAGTCGTCTTCCAAGGCATGCAGCATTGAAAACAACAGATGTGACCTCAAAGAACATCACACCAGATGTGCAGTTGATTATTGGTTTGCATTTGCCTAAACAGCTGCAAACACACATGCGAGAAATGGCCGTATGTGCAAAGGTGTGTGTGTGTGCACACAGACACATGCATACACGGATACACAGACACCCCGTTACAGGGACAGGCTCCCGGCGGCGGGCCGGCCGCTCTCCATGGTGCTGCAGGCGGCGACTCCGCGCCCCTCCGACGGCTTCCGCGGCTCTGTACGCAGAATTGTCCTGTTTTCTCCATATCAGAGACACTTCAGGCTACAAACTCGCGATTTTCAGGTAACGGAGGGTCTGTGCTTCTATGGTCAACGTCAAGTAAAACTTTTATGAGGTAGATAAGCCACTCTGCACACAGGCACACAATTCAGAGAGGATTTTATTTAACTTTTGGCCTTTTAAGAGCTTTGTGCCACGTCTATAAAACATCCTGTTATAAACACAATTGTACAACTGCTTTCTCCCTTGTTGATGTGTTTTTAAATTATATATCACATAAAATGAGGCCGTGTACTTCCTTCTTGTCTTCTTTTTCCTGAAAGTCATTTTTCTGTCTGTACTCAGAAGTATATCTGACAGCCTTGAACATACACTATACATACACTGGTAGCTGGCTTTCCAAGGTCAGACAAAGGTGACGCCCGTTCTCATCAAATATATATATAAAAAAAATAATATTATAAAACAAAAAAGAAAGAAGAAAAAAAAAAAAGTGCAGTTCTGCAGTTTATAGGGCTTTATTGATATGCAAACTACTTGCATATTTACACTAAAAAATGCCCCCTCAGCTTTGCTGTGCCTTGCAGGGTGCTCTTCCAGATACTGTGTTTATCCTTAGTAAAACAGTAAATTTGATTTTCCAGTTCACCACCTAGCTGCTCCACATGAGAGAGAATCAGGTTGGCTTTGAAAATTATACTCTGAGCCCCATCTAAACCTGCTGGGAGTTTCCATTTCATCAGTGCTGTCTGTTTTGAATAATTTCCAGTATGTCTGGCTTTGAGACTCAAAGGGGCCACAAAAACACCGCTGTTGTGCAGGGCGAAAGTGAAAGAAAAGCTTGGTGATTTTCTGTTAGCAAGTGTCCTGGTTTCCCAGGAACAGCCCCCCAGCCCAGCCATAGCAGGCAGGCCGTGAGTAGCACCGAGTCAGCTGGGAATTTCAGTCAGGGCAGCTGACCCAAGATGACTCACAGGTGTATCCCACACCACTGACATCAAGCTCATTATAAAAGGAAGGAGTTTACTGAGGGTGGGGAGTTCATTCTTCCTGGGGCTCCTCTCTCTTGGTATTCTGCTCCTTCTGCTGATCCCAAGGACCAGGCTGAGAATGCACTTGTATACTTTATGTTGGTGATTGTATTAGTTTTGTTATTTCATTAAATCTATTTAAACTTCAACCCATGGGTCTTCTCCCTTTTTTCCCTGATTCCCCTTCTCAGCTGGGGAGGGGTCATCGGGTGGTAGAACAACTGCTACAGCTTAGCCCTGGGTACAGGCTAAACATAGACAGTTTAATGTTGCTGGCAAGTTAAAGCAACACACCTACTTGCTAGCTGTATTGGCGGACTCAGAGGTTTCAACTGGGAAGGAGAAACCGAGGTGCTCTTATTTCCCTAGTACCAGTGAGAGCCAAGCTGTGATGTGTCAATGTTTCAGTGCCTTTCCCTGGCAGATCTAACTGTGTTTTATAACACTCCTATGGACACAGCTAAGTGATTACATGCCCTTTTCTGTTTAAGGTTTGACCATAACTTTATTTAACTAATTTAATTTCTGCTAGTAAGTGCCTATTAGTGATTTATTTGCATGGAGTCTTGTGGAGGAATGGCTTGCTGAACAGGGCCGAATGTAACAACTGTGAGCACAGGGCCGAATGTAACAGCTGTGAGCGAGCAGTACTGATAACAGGAGCTGTACTGCTGATAGCTGTAGCTTCCCAGGGTCACTCTGACCTGGAAGCTTGTGGAAAGCTCCAGGTCAGAATAAGCCCGAATCTGGTGGAAAGTTCCAAGGTAGAACCTGCGGGAAGAATCCAGAAGAAGATAACCGCAAGAGGCTGGGACATGCAAATGTAGCTTTATGCTTAGCCAATCAAATATAGATATGTAGGCATAATTTAACATAAGTAGGCATAATTAACCTCCAGTGTATAAAAGGCATAGCAGAACTCGAATAAAGTTGAAGCTTGCTTATAACTCATACTGAGTTGCGTCCTGCTTCCCTCGCCTTCTCCAACATTCTGCAACAGAGTCTGACTTGCCATTGCCTTGGTTTTGGTTTGTTCCTTCCTTTCTTCCTGCTCTGTGTTCCACACCATCAGGATGATTTGCTGTTCCCTTGTCCCATTCTCACCAGCATTTTCTGTCATGTTGAACTTCTGCCTCCCTCATGAGAAAAACCATTAAAATTAGCTGTCCATTGCGATGCTGGAGGTAAATGAGCATGGAAGCCCCAGAGAGGGATAAATAGCAGCAGAGCAGCGTGATGGGTGATGGTGAGCACAGGCCACAGCCAGGGTGCTGCACCTTGTCTAACAGCTTTGTGCTTCTTGGGTCAAGTGCCTATTAGTAGACATCTCTTCTTCCACAGAGAGATTAAGGTTTCTCCCTGCTCTTCCCAGTCCCAATGGCCTAAAACTGGTGGCAAAAATTCCAAGGGAAGAAGTGCTCCGAATAAACGTGGCTCTCAGAGTTAATTCTCTCCCCTGGGAGGTGATCCAGCAAGGACCAGGGAGGGGACCAGACCTCTGAAGGGAAAACAAGTTTCAGTTTGCAGAGCTGACTGTCTCCTGGGCTTGCTCTCAGTCCCCCGAGGAAGCCAGTCACCTACGCCATGGCAAACAGGTTGAGAGGTAGCCAGGCCGTCGGGACTCCCACCGCCAGACATCCACAAGTCAAAGGGTGCACCCTCCCTCCTTCTCTCCTCCTTGGAAACTTGGCAAGTTTGTAACAAGAAGTGTGGGAAGCCAGGGTACTTTCCTTGGCCATCCTTATCTGTCTGGGGATAGAAAGAGGTTAATAGGAGGGAAGCTCTCATGGCTCCGGGTGGACATAAATGCCTCTAAGAGCGAGAAGGAAGCCAGCAGCTTCGCCTGGGGTCTGCCCTTTTGTCATACCCCCTCTAACCCCAGCCCTGTTGCAAAGGAGTGAAGCAGGCATGGAGGGTTGCTGAGGAGGGGGGAGTAGGCGCCATGGGGACATGAGGGACTTTGTCCCCAGCCCCTCTACAGCCTCCCTTGTCCTTGCGGGGACCTTGAGTCGCCTCTGCAGATACCTCTGCAGCCCCCGGGTGCAGGTGTGGGCTGAGTCAGAGAGAACGCATCCCCCTGAGTATAACAGAAAAGATCACCTTGGAAGTGGTCACCGGGGCCACCCCTAGCCTACCCAAGCTATAAAACCCTCGGGACAGGGCGCAAACCCCACGGAGGCGGCTCCGCGCCCTGGGGCAGGAGCCAGTTGGGGAACGTGTAGCTAAGGGTCGGAACAGGGCCCGCAGCAAGGTCTCGCTGGAGATCATCGCTCGGCATCACTGAATACGGATGCGATTTCCTTTGGAAATCTCGCTGAAAGTTGCTGTCTTTGCCTCCCCCTGCGGGAGTACATCTCGGTCCCTTCGCGGGAGGGGAAGATCATCTTTAGCCAATACTCGCTTCCTCATCCGCTTTCTTTTTTTTAATTATTATATTTTATTTTTTCTGCGAGAGAAGGGCTGGGCGCTTTTTTCTCTGGTTTTATGGTGGATTTATCACTACAGCTGTTCAGCACACTGTAAATGACTCGGCTCCCCCGCCCTCCCTCCCCTTTCGTGAGCGGGGGGGGGGATGCATTTTAAATGTTTTTAAGCTCAGGAGCAGCATTTTTTTTTTTAGCTCGGGAGGTGTGTCTAGCACGTCGTGCTCTAAAGAGAAGGAGCCAGTAATAACAGATGCTCTGTCAAACTTAAAAAGCGCTGCTTACCACGGAGTCACCGGGTGCCATCAAGATGTATCTGCCGAGATTGATTCCGAGCGCGGCCCCGCGGGCTCAGGAAGGCAGCGCTGTGCACACGCGTTTCGGTGCGGGGCGGGGAGGAGGAATCTCCGGTCTCCCCGGGCGGGCTGCAGACAAGGCAAGGTGGAGGTGGGGGTCACACGGCAGGGTGTTCGTTCAGCACCGGCCATTTATTTCCATGGGAGATTACAGAGGAGATGTGTGCGAGCAGAGGAGATGCTCCAGGGCTGGGGTGAGGCTTGCACGGGGGAGGCTTGCACCCCCCGGCGGGCCGAGCTTTGCAGCCCTGAGACCGCACGGCGCTGAGCAGTGTGGCATTGGGAACCCCCCCTGTAGCCGCCCCAGCCTGGGGGTGCCTCCTGCCTTCACTCGGGCCCTGGGGAGCGGACCCGAGACCTCTGCCCCCCTCCTGCGACGGAGGGAGGGACAGTCCCGAAGAGTCCCGTGTGCTGCCAAGGTCGCTCCAGGACAGGGCCACTCCCCCTCCCTGCTCCTCGCTTTGAGGAGGGCTGACTCGTGCTCCCGGTGATTGAACTCTAATTAAATCTCCGGAAATCAACGTGCACAATCAAACACTCGCGACGGCGCTGGAAGGGAAAAAAAATAACAATAATAATAAGGGGAAGAAGAGGCGGGCATTGTCCCTTTTGAGGCTGTTGATCATCTTGATTAATGAATGCTAAAATATGTTAAGCGCCAAGGTCCCGGAGCCAGCCCGTGGGAGGAGCAGGGGGTGGCCAGGCTGAGGCTGGGGCTGGGACCATGGGGGTGGCTGTCCCCTGCCCCAACGTTGCTGCACCTGAGGCGGAGCAGCCCCACAGGGCCACAGCCTGCTCATGGCTTGCTTCTAACCTCCTGGTGCTAAATCTCGTCTGAGTTGCCCAGATAGCTGTCTCTTAACCCTTCTGTGAAGTCCAGGCAAAATTTTCTGTGAGGACTAAGAAACCAAGGGGCAGACATCACATTCCAGCTACCTTGATGATCCTGAAGAGCTACAAGTGATCCAACCATTAAACCCTGTGGAAGCACTTTCAGGTAGAGAAACACAGACTTGTGTAACACTGAAGCATGAATACCTTCAAAATTCAGAGCTCCACACCTCCAAATTAGCCCAGCTACCCAAGGCAGGGAAATTACCCACCCTGCAGCTGAGCAGAGTATTTCCAGACTCCTGCTATCCTGAAGATACATCACCCTGGTGATGTACCTGAGGGTAAATCCAGACCTGAGATTCTTCCAGAAGCAATAGCTAAATGTATGCGAGTAGTGTAGGCAGATCTTCTGATTGGGTAAGCCTAGGCCAAGACATACTCTAGAATCATAGAGTAGCCTTGGTTGGAAAAGACCTCTAAGATCATCAAGTCCAACCATTAACCCAGCGTTGCCAATTCACCACTAAACCATGTCCCTCAGCACCTCATCTACATGTCTCTTAAATACCTCTTGGGGTGAGGACTCCACCACTGCCCTGGGCAGCCTGTTCCACTGTTTGACAACCCTTTAAGGGAAGAAATTTTTTCCTCATATCCAATCTACTTTCTGCAAAGCGAAGTTTTTTTTGGAGTGGCAAGGAGGGGAGTGGTTGAGCTGTGGCTCTGTTGGCCTTTCGAGAAGGAGGTTGGGCAGGGGAGGCAGGGCAGGCAGCAGCCAGAAGCTGGGGTCACCTTCATAAGGTGCACCTCTCCGCTTACTGCTCCCTCCCTGTTATTTTTCAGACGATAGATGAGATGGGTTTCCCCTCTCCTGCTTCCCAGCCCAACAGCGCCTATCCCAAGGGAAAAAGCATCACTCCAGACCACAAATCAATTCCAGTTCAGGAGAGAGGCAAACAAAGACAAAGCAAACCTAAATATGTTTATATCTAGATTATTTCCATCAAACTGGCAAGTCCCCTTAAGCAAAGTAAATACTTCTCAGCTTAGTGACAATTAAAGAGGAACGCTTTACACCTAAGGAGAATTAACTCTTCTTTGCAAAATGTATCTGTTTCCTCTAACTTGTTTTTCATTGTGCTGGGGAAGCAGTTTTCCATGAATATTTCAGCTCAATAATCAGTTTAAAAAACTAAACTGGATTTAGTGGAACAACATTTTTCCACAGTGAGCGGGGACTCTGGTGACTGCAATAATCTAAAAGCGTGATTTCTTTCTCTCTTTCTCCTCCCATACTTTACTTTATACTCACAGCTATCATGGAACCGCGAAAAAAAAGTAACCAGAAATAAGGAGGAGAGCGCTGCAGGGAAAGATGGGGAAGAGGTAACTGGAAAAAAAAAAAAATCAGTTCTGATGTGCAAATTGTAGATAAAGACTTCTGATGAGGAAGAGGGAAGAGAGTGTTGAGAGATAACAAGAACCAGTAATTTCTATTCAGCAGAGCCACCAAGTCAGAGAGCAGTGCTGATCTTATTGGAGGAGAGCCTTCAACAGCAACTAATCCTGTCATATTGAAATAAAATTGTAAATGTTCTCTGCAGAAATCGCCTGCCCATTGCAGCTAATCGAGCCCACTCTGTGCTCCCCCCCACCCCCTCACGGCCCGCAGGCGGGCAGCAAGCGGAGCTGCAGCACGCCAGCAAGGACAGTCGCCCCAGATGCTCACCTAGGAGCTCCGTTTCCCTCTCTCGCCACCACCCCCACGGAAGTGGCAGCTTGCCCTCATTTCCTCAGAAGCGCTGGGGGGAGTATGAATTATTATCGGCTCATTTACGAGTCCCAGCTTCTGCTATTTTTAATTTCTCCAGTTTTGACTAAACCGTTAAACCAGGTTTGATAGCACTATTGCTCTATATATTTTTAAATTTTTTAATTAATTTTTTTTTAAGCTCAACTTGGCTGAACTGAAGCAGGGTCTCCCAAGGGCCGGAGCCATGGAGGGTGTGAGTGTGTGTGAGTACCAAGCAAGACCAGAACCCTGGACTTCCGCAGGGCCAACTTTAGCCTCCTTAATCAATTGTTAAGGGAAGTCCCATGGGACAGGGTGCTAGATGGTAAAGGGGCTCAAGATAGTTGGTCAACATTCAAGGACCACTTCTTGCAAGCTCAGGATCAGAGCGTCCCAATGGGTATGAAATCAAGTAAGGGAGCTAGGAGACCAGCATGGTTAAACAAGGAACTGCTGGGCAAACTTAGGTGGAAAAAAAGAATTTCTGGATCATGGAAAGAGGGGCTAGTCACTTGGGAGGAATATAGGACAGTTGTCAGAGGGTGTAGAAAGGCAATTAGGAAAGCTAAGGCCTCCTTAGAACTTAACCGTGCAAGTCAGGTCAAGGATAATAGAAAGGGCTTTTTCAAATACATAGCTAATAAAACTAACACTAGAGGCAATATAGGCCCTCTGATGAATGAGGTGGGTGCCCTAGAGACAGAGGATATAAAGAAGGCAGAGGTGCTGAATGCCTTCTTTGCCTCTGTCTTTACTCCTGCAGGCTTTCCCCAGGAGCCCCTGATCCCTGTAGCCCCAGAAGAAGTCAGGATAAAGGAGGAGTTTGCCTCGGTAGATGAGGATTGGGTTAGGGATCAGTTGAGCAATCTGGATATCCATAAATCAATGGGACCAGATGGAATGCACCCAAGGGTGCTGAGGGAGCTGGCAGAGGTCATTGCTAGGCCACTCTCCATCATCTTTGGTAAGTCATGGAGAACAGGAGAGGTGCCTGAGGACTGGAGGATAGCAAATGTCACTCCAATCTACAAGAAGGGCAAGAAGGAGGACCCGGGTAACTATAGACCGGTCAGCCTCACCTCCATCCCTGGAAAGGTGATGGAACAGCTTGTTCTTGGCACGATCTCTAGGCACATCAAGGATGAGGGGGTCATTAAGAGTAGTCAACATGGTTTTACCAAGGGTAAGTCATGTTTGACCAACCTTATTGCCTTCTATGAGGAAATAACTAGGTGGATAGATGATGGTAGAGCGGTAGATGTGGTTTATCTTGATTTCAGTAAAGCATTTGACACTGTCTCCCACAGCATCCTCGTAGATAAGCTGATAAAGTATGGGCTTGGTGATCAGGTAGTGAGGTGGATTGTGAACTGGCTGAAAGAAAGAAGCCAGAGAGTTGTGGTTAATGGGACGGAGTCTAGTTGGAGGCCTGTGACTAGTGGAGTCCCTCAGGGGTCGGTACTGGGACCGGTGTTGTTTAATATCTTCATCAACGACTTGGATGAGGGTACAGAATGTATCCTCAGCAAGTTTGCTGATGACACCAAACTAGGAGGAATGGCTGACACACCAGAGGGTTGTGCTGCCATTCAACGAGACCTTGATAGGCTGGAGAGTTGGGCAGGAAAAAACTTAATGAAATTCAACAAGGGCAAGTGTAGAGTCTTGCGTCTGGGGAAGAACAACCCCATGTACCAGTACAGGTTGGGGGCTGACCTGCTGGAGAGCAGTGTAGGGGAAAGGGACCTGGGGGTCCTGGTGGACAGCAGGATGACCATGAGCCAGCAATGTGCCCTTGTGGCCAAGAAGGCCAATGGCATCCTGGGGCGTATTAGAAAGGGGGTGGTTAGTAGGTCAAGAGAGGTTCTCCTTCCCCTCTATTCTGCCTTGGTGAGGCCACATCTGGAGTATTGTGTCCAGTTCTGGGCCCCCCAGTTCAAGAAGGACAGGGAACTGCTGGAGAGATTCCAGTGCAGAGCCACAAAGATGATGAAGGGAGTGGAACATCTCCCTTATGAGGAAAGGCTGAGGGAGCTGGGTCTCTTTAGCTTGGAGAAGAGGAGACTGAGGGGTGACCTCATTAATGTTTATAAATATGTCAAGGGTGAGTGTCATGAGGATGGAGCCAGGCTCTTCTCAGTGACATCCAATGATAGGACAAGGGGCAATGGGTGCAAGCTGGAACATAGGAGGTTCCACATAAATGTGAGGAAGAATTTCTTCACAGTGAGGGTAACAGAACACTGGAACAGGCTGCCCAGAGAGGTTGTGGAGTCTCCTTCTCTGGAGACATTCAAAACCCACCTGGACATGTTCCTGTGTGACCTGATCTAGGTATTCCTGCTCTGGCAGGGGGATTGGACTAGATGATCTTTTGAGGTCCCTTCCAATCCCTAACATTCTGTGATTCTGTGATTCTGTGTGTGTATGTGTGCCTGTGCGTGTGGGAGGGAGAGAGTGAGCGAGGGAGGGAGAGACAAAAACTCCATCAGCCCGGACAATGCCACCTCTCGTTTAAAGCTTCCAAACTGTTATTCTTCACACACACACACACTCCCCCTCATTATCACGGTACCTAGTAATCTGTCTTTCCCCTACCCCAACCCCCCTCCCTCCTCTTGGAAGATATGGAAGAGAAGGATAAAGCGGCAGTCTCCGGGCGCTGAGGCGGGCAGCCCGCATGCCTCCGCCGCCCGAGCTGCTCCCAAACAGACGTTCCCAGCGGGATGGGATGCAACTTCTGGTAACTGGATCACAGGTAGGAAAGCTTTGGTCTTTACTGACGTTTCCTCCCTCTCTCTCTCTCTCTCTCTTTTTTTTAAAAAATATAAAATTAAAAATTCCTTTTTATTTTCTTCTAATTTTTTTGTCTTTTTTTTTTTCCCCCCCTTTTATTTTTCGTACTCTACCCTCCGCCCCTTGGCTTTCATCCGCTGCTGTCACAGGAAAGCTCCCGCCAAGAATATAATGTCCAAGAAACGAGCTTACGTTTTGCTTCCTGCTAGAAGGAGCAAAACAAATCACAGGGAAACTTTTGCTGAAAGGGTCCATAGGGGTGCGGGTCACCGGGGAAAGGCAGCGAGAGGAGAGAAGCACAGAGATTGTCCCCCAGCACTGAGCCTTCCTCTGTTGAGTTACAGTTGTGATATTAATCCCACAACCGAGTCTCTCATGGTAGAGCGGGGAAGGAGAGACGCAGTAGCCTGATTTAGAGAAATCCTCGCATTTTCCAAGCGCTTTCTACAGTGTGGGTTTTTTTTTTTATATAAATGCTGCATTCCGACACGGGGAGATGTTCTGGGCTACTCTTCCCAAATCCTGCTGTGACATGTTTCTTGGCGACTCCTGCAAAATGTCACCGAGAGCCGGGAGCGGAGCCGTCCCCGGGGAGCGGAGCCTGCTCCGGCTGATGGGGGTGGGGGGGGGGCAGAAACAGGGCAGGGTGCACCCCTGCCCCGCCGGGGACCATGCAGGGATGCGGGGTACAGGGGAGGAGGCTTTCGCTGTGTCAGTGCCGTGCCTCGCCCCCCAGCATCCCTCCGGGGGGCAGCGTGCGCCTGTCCGGTGTCGGTGCCCCTCTCTGCTACCTCAGGTCTCATGTCCTGCCTCGGGGAGGGGGAGCGTGGGGTACCGCCGGAGGCGGGGAAGGTATGGGGTTTCCTCGGCTCATTTCCGACCCCGGTTCCCCGGCCCGGTTCCCCGAGGGTCCGGTCCCCGGGGCGGCGGGGGAGGATGCTTCAGGGGCGGGTCCGCCTCCCCCCGCTCCCCCGGCCTCACTGAGCCCCTGGCAGGACTGAGTCGGTCCCGGCTGTGTCTCCGGGCTATTCCTCCTCTCCTCCGTGCCGCCGCCACGGGGTGCTTGTGGCCAGAAGGAGAGAGCTGATGCCTTGAGAGAGAGCTCAGATCAAGCCGTAGGAGAAAAACCGACTCCCAGAAACAGCTTTGGGGTACTGAGGTCATGGTGACCCCCCCCCCCCCCCCGAGCCCAGCCATTTCGGAGTCTCTGCAGGGGCAAGGTGCTTTTCCGGGCAAAAGTCGAGCTCGGCCATCTCTCCGCCGAGGATCACTCTACACTTCGCGCCTCTCCACCGGTCTGCATCCCCGCCGTGCCCGCCGGCTCTCCTGCCGCTGCTTGAGTGCCGGGGGGATGCTCTGCTGCGGGGGAAGCAGCAGACTGAAGTGGCAAGTCTGGCTTTTCCACCCCGCTTGTCTCCCCGCAGGGCCGCCGGGCCGGAGGACCCTGCCCCTGGTCCCTGCCGGACAGGAACTCTCGGGGGCAGCCCGCTGCCGGCTCCAAGAGGGGTCTGTCAGGGCTTGTATCTCCTTCCATGGGCCTAGGGGTGAGTTCTTACCCCTCCGCCGGGGAAAGGACTGGGGACTCTTTCTCCCTCCCTCGTGAGTTTGTTTTTTCCTACTATTTTGATGTGCTAAAGTTCCTTCAAGGAAAGGAGAGGTAACTTTTTTTTTTTTTTTCAACTGCAAGAGGAGGTTGGGGAGAGGGGTATTTCTTGTCACAAATCTAGCCAGAATAGCATCTCTCCCCACTTAAGTGTCAACCAGTGTGGTTACACACATTGGCTTGTCCCTTCCCCTAAGGGAGATCTTCCCTTTGCATAAGGGAAAAATGAGAGGAGAGGGAGAAATGAGAAAGGCCAAGGACCTCTCTTGACAGCCTGCTCTTGCAGTTTTCAGAAAAAAATTAAAAAGACAGAAGAAAATAAAAAGACTGACAATGAGGAAGGCTAATATGGGAGGTCAGAAGTATGGACGCTGTTGGCTTTTATGGTATTGCATCGCCTGCAATCACAGCCCTTGCCTAAATACACACCAGCCTTGATAGTATGGTTTATGACACCAGCCGTTCTCAATAATTTGCCTATAAATGTCATTATACTACACAGAGTACACTCCCTCTCTCCTTTAGGCTCTTTTTGATTATACCTTTGCAGGACCCCTGAACTGCAAAAACAGCCCTGTTTGCTTTTGCATCAGGAGAGCGAGAAGTATTGTGAACTTGCTGACTTGGCGAGCACGTGCCCCACTGAGCTGCCTGCTCTGCCCCTGCCCGCAGTGCTCTGTGATTTCTGCATTGCAGTCCACCCAGGAAAGAGGCTCAGTGCATGAGGAGGCGGGGGCTAGGATGTCCCCAAGCTGCTTTGGAGAGAGATAAAAAAATAAAAGGAGAGCTCACACTCTTCTCCCACCCAGACCCAAGATTTTAGGTAATAACCTGTGCCCAAAAGGTTGTAACTCTGCATCTGGGCAGAGCTTGGGGAGATATGAACCACCCGTGATTGTCCTGAGTGTCCTGAGGAGGTGGAAATGGGCAGCAGCCGTGCTGTGCCGTGCCGTGCTGTGCCACCATGTGGGAGAGGGACCAAGATACAGAAAGGGAGAAACTGAGGCCACCAGTGAAAAATAGCAACTGTGAACAAAAGTATGTTTTTTTGCCTGCATGTTCAGTCCTGTGCCCCACTGTCATTTTGGGCTGACTCCCTGTGTGTGTTTCATGGGTCTCAGTTGCTCCAAGTGCTTGGATCCGTTGGGTATATAATTCAATAGCCTTTTGAGGACATCTACTGTGAAATGCCCCACTGTTGTTGATACAGTCCCAGGTGGTTACTCTGCATCCCTTCACTCCTGCAACCCACTCACCTGTTCATCGGGACTTTCTCTTCACTAATATCATGACCTACATGCAAAAGACTTATTTTCTGGTCCCGTTTCCATAGCAACGCAGCATGGGGAACACAGACAAACCAGTCATAATGAAGCAGATTCCCTTTCTGTGAAATCAAGACCTCTTTTAAAGTTGAGCTTAATTTAAGGGAAAGTAGGGATCCGCGGAGAGGTGGATTTCCAGCCCAAAGCCCAGATCTCCACGCCCTCTAGTGCCAGAGGCAGGCGAAGGAGAGCACCCCCGGGCACCCGGTGATGCGAGGCTTGGTAGCAAATTACAAGGGAGGGAGAGAAACAAGTGGTATGAGATAAGAACATTCTTCCCAGTGTCTGTTTCCAACCAGCTCTTCCCTGTTCTAAATCCCAAATTGAAAAAAAAAACCAAACCGGCAAGGCAGGTGGGGTTCAGTTGATCCTGGTTCGGTTACCCAGAGGTTAACACTGCAAGTCCTGTGGGGTGGGTTAAACTATGGAAGAATAGGTAGGCAGAAATTAGAGCTGGGAAGCCCAGTCTGTATCTTGCCATTTATTCACAAATTTTGTATCTCTCTGGCTTTGAGTTTCTCATTTTGCAGTAATTTGCAGCTAATTCTCACAGATTTGAAGGCACAGAAGAGGATTACTGACTTCTGAAAATGCTGTCCTGACCTTCTATGGGCTCTTTGGGTGGGTGGATGGGTGGACAACAGTAATCAGGCTAAGGAAAGCTGAAGAAGCTTAGATCCAGCTCATATGAATGACAGGGATAACTTTTTCACAAATACTTGTAGCCTTAAATCTTAAAGAGCTTAAATTGTATGGTAGCATTTCAAGCCCTGTTAAATCTGAGCCTGGATTCCCGTCTCTAAGAATCAGGCTGTACAAAGGACCAAGCACTGAGAATTGCTGTAACTAAACAAGACAGTTAACACACTTCCCACACACTGCCCTACCCATCTTTTCCAGTTCCTTTATTTTGGCAAAGAGAGCTGTCAGTTTTGCCAGGGCCTTCATGGCTTTTCCTGGGTCAGAGATGCCCAAAAGATCCAGAGTTACCTACTTGTTTGTCCTCATTCCACCAGCTGGATGCCAACCATCTGTGCCTAGCAGACTACATTTGCTAGCCCCCCTGTGCCAGGTTGAGTAGAGATCACTTGCTGACTTATCCCACTGCCTTCCTACATCTCCCTGATACAAGTGGGCAGAATTAAAAAATGAGGCCACCCCTGGAGTTATATTAAAAGGCTGCATCCCTTCCCTGAGCTTGTTTCTGTGTAAAAATGCTTTAGGTTGTGGAGCTACCTGTTGTTTCGGACTGTCTGTCCTACCTTTAAAGCTGTATCATTACTTATATCTAACACTGCCTATTCCATGTAGAGACAAATACATATCAGCAGTGTCTACGTATTCCAAAGAGACATTTCTCATATAGCGTGATTTTAAGTCCCAAGAGGATGGAACAGGGTGAAGGGAGTTTCATCTCATTTCCATCAAACACTTCCTGAAGAATACTTGCCAATGAGACTAAAATATGCAACAGGATTTCAGTAGTCCATATGCTTCATGTATTCATATTTAAGAATATGATAAGGATAAAATGAAACAGACAATCATCTAGGGCCAGCTGCTTTGCTGAGAGCCTTCTGCATGTTTTCTTTTTGACGAGATGATCCTCTGGTTCCTTCCAATATCTCTTTTGACTCCATGGGCTAGATTCTGATCTTTCAATTCATGGGTGACTCCACTGACTTTAATTACTTCTGGTTTATTCTAGTGCAACTGAGCTCAGAATTTGACTTTCCCAGAAATACAGTAAGTGTTGTAATAAGAATATGCCAGTGTTTTGACAACTGTTCATGAAACAGCTCTGTTTCGTCAGCCTCTGCCAAAAGGGAAATGCATGAGATAATGGACACTGGGATTAGTATGGGGCACCTCTGACAGTGATGACAATAAAGATCTCTATGAGCAGATGCAATACAAAGAGGTGAGAAATTCCATAAACCAGCATCTCCCAGGGTTTTCCTCAAGCTCTTAGAAAAGCTCTGAGTAAACTGTGGGCAGGTATGGGTTGTTTTTAGTTCTTTCTTTCTTTCTTTCTTTCTTTCTTTCTTTCTTTCTTTCTTTCTTTCTTTCTTTCTTTTTTTTTTTTTTTGAGAAAGAGGTGGAATGAGACAAAAAATATCTTCATAAATCTCTCTTCTGAATCACTGTGAAAATTAGTATTGCAAACCAAGGAGATAAAATTAGGACAAAGAAGAGAGTCTACCACCTTTGGAAGAAGGGGCAGGCTACTTGGGAAGAGTATAGGGATTTAGTTAGGTCATGTAGAAAGAACATTAGGGAGGCAAAAGCCTGGCCACTACCGCAAAAGATAATAAGAGTTTTTACAAATATATTAACAATAAAAAAAGATGCAGGGAGAATTTCCATCTCTTATTGGATGCGAGGGGGAACATTGTTACCAAGGATGAGGAAAAGGCTGAGGTACTTTGTGGAGGAATGGCTTGCTGAACAGGGCCGAATGTAACAGCTGTGAGCGAGCAGTACTGATAACAGGAGCTGTACTGCTGATAGCTGTAGCTTCCCAGGGTCACTCTGACCTGGAAGCTTGTGGAAAGCTCCAGGTCAGAATAAGCCCGAATCTGGTGGAAAGTTCCAAGGTAGAACCTGCGGGAAGAATCCAGAAGAAGATAACCGCAAGAGGCTGGAATATGCAAATGTAGCTTTATGCTTAGCCAATCAAATATAGATATGTAGGCATAATTTAACATAAGTAGGCATAATTAACCTCCAGTGTATAAAAGGCATAGCAGAACTCGAATAAAGTTGAAGCTTGCTTATAACTCATACTGAGTTGCGTCCTGCTTCCCTCGCCTTCTCCAACATTCTGCAACATCTGGCGCCCGAACAGGGGACCCCACTACATCTGAGGGGTCCGGAACTCTGACCGAGAAGGCGAGAGCGGAACAGAGCACCGGTTAGCAGCGAACCGGAGGGCGAAAGATCGGCGATCTGCTATGCAGTGGGATTCCGCATCCGCGCCTGGGAACAGAACAGAGCCTGTTTGACCCGCTATCCGCTTAAGGCTACGCTCACCGGGGGACGAAACCCGGAGAGAGGGGTGTTCGTGCTGCACAGCGGGAGACCCGGTGTGGGGGTCATCCTGAAGCGGGAGATCCCTGAGAGGGAACCCTCCCGTCGCTATCCGGTTTACCAAAGCGGAGAGAGGCTTCGAGGAGTTACGGCTGGACCAGCCAAAAAGTCATGGAGCGTGAGGTAGCCTGTGAATTGCTTTTACGCTTTTTAGAAAAGCAGGGGTTAGAAAGCCTAAAGCATGTTTCGGGGCTTGTGGCTTTATTGTTATGCTTTTTAGAAAAGCGGGGATTGGACATAAGTAAAAAGACTTTGGGCTCCCTATATGCTTGGGGGTATGCCAGAGGACACTTTCAAGACCCTAATACGTTGTTTGATGTAACGGAGTGGAGAAAGTGTGGGGACTCTCTGCGGGACAACGTTGTTAGCGGTGATAAAACGGCGAAAAAGTTGCGGGGACCGTGGCGGGAGGTGAACGGTGCCCCTCCGTTTTTCCCCCCCCCCGAGCGCCGCGGCAGCGGCTGGAGCGGCGGCCGGCGGCGGGGCCGTGCCTGGCGCAGCGGAGCGGCGCGATCGGCATTCCCCTCCCACCCCGCGCGAGCGCTGCGGCAGCAGCCGAAACGTTCGCAGCTTCAGGGCCCCGACCGAATGCCTGTTCCGTTTTTCCCCCCCCCACCTATTCCAGCGGCGCCCACATATATGAACAAGTGCAAGATTTCAAGAGGAGCGTGGCTGGGGGGTGGGCAGGCTGGGACAAGAAATGGAAAGGGGAGGGGGCGGAGGCGGGAAATGCGGGGAAAGGATTTGATCCGGGTAAAGAGAAAATGTAAAAGGAGAGGATGACTTTGCCTTTTGGCTTTCCTTCAAGGTGCGATCGGCCTTGTGGGGGGAGCCTTCAGGTAAACAAGCCCCAAGTGCCCCACATTGGATAAATGAGTGCCAGGTGTCCTGTTTTGGGGACAGGGGCTGGGACCACTTGCAGGAAGGGTGGAGTGTCTGTCTGTGAGGTGGACGCACTTTGCAGAGTTTTCCTGTTGGGGAAGGACCTCCTGATTCTCCCTGCAACTCGGCCCTGGTCAGGTTTGGCATTTGCAAATGGGGCTTCGTGGGAAAACAATACGGGACTACTTCTATATGATGAGCCTATTGACTGGGAGACTTTGTTTCTTTGTTAATTCCACCTGTTATTGGTTGCTATTGTATTAACGATTGTACTTTATGTTTTCAAAAAGGTAACAAGCATGATTAAATATACCATGAAGAACGTATGGCTGGCTAAAAGAGAATAACCAAATAGTGAACCAGCCATACGGGATGTTGGCCTAGGCAGGTAGCCAAATTCTAGAAGCTACTTCAAAAGAAAAAAAAAAAAAAAAGAGAGAGCAATGACTGCTTCACTAAGGAATGCAGGAGTGAACAGATAAGAGTGAACAAATGGACACTGGCGCTGATGTCACCATTGTTAGTTCCACACGGTGGCCACCTGACTGGCCATGTCACCCAGCTGCCACAGGTATCGAAGGTGTGGGAGGAACCACCACAGTAAAATGCAGCGCTTCTCCTGTGTGCATCACCATCGACGACAAAAAAGCCCACACAGTTGTGAACATTTTGTCATTGCCTGTCGGAGTCGACGCTCTCATCGGACGGGATGTGCTTTCTCAGCTAGAACAGCGTCTCACAAATGACCCTTTTTAGGGGTGGTCACTGCCCAGTGGACTTTCCCGATCCAGTTAACATGGCTCACCGACGAACCAGTATGGGTCGAGCAGTGGCCACTAAAACAGGAAAGTCTTCTGCAGGCCCAAACACTTGTCTCAGAACAGCTGCCCATGCCCTTAAAGAGATCGAAAGGCTAGCTTGTTGGTCTGTTAAGCAATCAAATATTGCCACAGATATTATTAATGAATTGTTAGTAGATCAAAATAGTTTGCGACATGCTTTGCTTCAAGATCGCGCCGCTATTGATTTTTTGCTTTTAGCACAAGGCCATGGTTGTGAAGACTTCGAGGGTATGTGTTGCTTTAACCTATCTGATCACAGTAATTCCATCCATAAGCAGTTAAACTGGCTAAAGCAACACACCAATAAGATCACTGTTAATAACAAGCCGTTTGATAAATGGTTATTCTCTATATTTGGGGGATTAACACCATGGCTGCTTTCGCTTGTTAAAGAAGGCTTGCGCTGGATAGGAATAGGCATTGCTATTGTAGTTGTTGCTAAAATTGCTTATAACTGCATAATGAAACAAGTAGCTCAACTTTCCAACCAGATACTGCTCGCTCAAAAAGAAAAAGGGGGAATTGTGGAGGAATGGCTTGCTGAACAGGGCCGAATGTAACAACTGTGAGCACAGGGCTGAATGTAGCAGCTGTGAGCGAGCAGTACTGATAACAGGAGCTGTACTGCTGATAGCTGTAGCTTCCCAGGGTCACTCTGACCTGGAAGCTTGCAGAAAGCTCCAAGTCAGGATAAGCCCGAATCTGGTGGAAAGTTCCAAGGTAGAACCTGCGGGAAGAATCCAGAAGAAGATAACCGCAAGAGGCTGGAATATGCAAATGCAGCTTTATGCTTAGCCAATCAAATATAGATATGTAGGCATAATTTAACATAAGTAGGCATAATTAACCTCCAGTGTATAAAAGGCATAGCAGAACTCGAATAAAGTTGAAGCTTGCTTATAACTCATACTGAGTTGCGTCCTGCTTCCCTCGCCTTCTCCAACATTCTGCAACAGTACTTAATGCCTTCTTTGCCTCAGTCTTTAATGGCCAGACCACTTATCCTCATGGTATTCGGTTCCCTGAGCTGGAAGATTGGGATGGAGATCAGAATAAACCCCTCGTAATCCAGGAAATAGTAGTGAAGGACCTGCTGAGCCAATTAGACACCCATAAGTCTATGGGGCCAGATGAGATTCACCCGAGAGTGCTGAGGGAGCTGGCAGAGGAACTTGCCGAGCCGCTCTCCATCATCTATCAGCAGTCCTGGTTATTGGGTGAGGTCCCAGACGACTGGAAACTTGCCAGTGTGACACCAATCTACAAGAAGGGCAGGAAGGAGGATCCGGGGAACTACAGGCCTGTCAGCCTGACCTCGGTGCCAGGGAAGATTATGGAAAGGTTCATCCTGGGGGAGATCACACGGCAAGTGCAGGACAACAGGGGGATCAGGTCCACCCAGCATGGGTTCACGAAGGGCAAGTCCTGTTTAACCAACCTGGTCTCCTTCTATGATCAGGTGACCCGCCTAGTGGATGAGGGAAAAGCGGTGGATGTTGTCTACCTGGACTTCAGTAAGGCATTTGACACTGTTTCCCACAGCATTCTGCTGCAGAAGCTGGTGGCTCGTGGTCTAGACAGGTGGACTCTTTGCTGGGTTAAAAACTGGCTGGATGGCTGAGCCCAGAGAGTTGTGGTGAATGGAGTTAAATCCAGATGGAGACCGGTCACAAGCGGTGTCCCTCAGGGCTCGGTCTTGGGGCCAGTCTTGTTTAATATCTTTATCAATGACCTGGATGAGGGGATTGAATGCACCCTCAGTAAATTTGCAGATGACATGAAATTGAGTGGGAGTGTCGATCTGCCTGAGGGTAGGGAGGCCCTGCAGGGGGATTTGGACAGGCTGGAGTGATGGGCTGAGGCCAATTGTATGAGGTTTAACAAGGGTAAGTGCCGGGTCATGCACTTCGGCCACAACAACCCCATGCAGCGCTACAGGCTTGGGGAAGAGTGGCTGGAAAGCTGCCTGGTGGAAAAGGACCTGGAGGTGTTGGTTGACAGCCGACTGAACACGAGCCAGCAGTGTGCCCAGGTGGCCAAGAAGGCCAATGGCATCCTGGCATTTATCAGAAACGATGTGACCAGCAGGAGTAGGGAGGTGATCGTGCCCCTGTACTCGGCACTCGTGAGACCACACCTCGAGTACTGTGTCCAGTTTTGGGCACCACAGGAGGGTAATTGTGGTGGGCGACTCCCTTCTGAGGGGAACAGAAGGGCCCATCTGTCAACCGGACCCATCCCACAGGGAAGTCTGCTGCCTCCCTAGGGTTCGGAGTACTTTGTCCAGTTCTGGGCACCACAGTATAAGAAGGATACTGAGGTGCTGGAGCGAGTCCAGAGAAGGGCAATGAGGCTGGTGAAAGGTCTGGAAAACAGGCCTTATGGAGACCAGCTGAAGGAACTGGGGTTGTTTAGTCTGGAGAAGAGGAGACTGAGAGGAGACCTCATTGCTCTCTACAACTACCTAAAAGGAGGTTGTAGTGAGGCTGGTGTTGGTCTCTTCTCCCAAATTGCTAATGATAGGACGAGAGGAAATGGCCTCAAGTTACATCAGGGGAAGTTTAGGTTGGATATTAGTAAGAAGTTCTTTACTGAGAGAGTTGTTAGACGTTGGAACAGGCTGCCCAGGGAGGTGGTGGAGTCGCTGTCCCTGGGGGTGTTTAAAAAACGGGTTGATGAGGCACTTGAGGCCATGGTCTAGTGGTTTAATGGTTAGGAATATGATGGGATAAAGGTTGGACTTGATGACCCTGGAGGTCCCTTCCAACCATAATTATTCTATGATTCTAAAATAAACCTCATAATTTAAAAGAATTCTCTTGCTTGGTAATTTCTCTGGGTCAGAATTTTCAGGTAGTCTGAATATATAAAGCTCTCTTCATTTCAGTGGAGACAGGATGATGTGCAAACTCTGAGGATCCGACCCTTCATTTTTATAATCCATTCTAGCGTGGGAGAAAAGAAAAAATAGCAAAACCTGTCCACGGGAAACAATAAGTTTCTGGTATAGCTCATAGCATTTCCATAGATTCCTGAGAAATTTTCTCTTGGCTTTGCAATGAATTACTGATGTCTATTTTATATTCATCTATCTCATATTTAGTCAATTTGAAAGCAGAGTGGTCATATATTGAAAATGATTCACACATTTGTCCATGAATAATGGCAACAAACTCATTCTACTATGATTTCTGAGGTCATTTAGTGCAAGCCGGTGGCCAATGATTTGTTCATGAAAATATTCATATATCTCAAAAGTTTCATGAATGTTAGAATGAATAATTAACAGAATTGTGTTATTTGTTATCATTATTCATTATTTTCCTATTCAAAAAGGCATCAGTCATCTAGTTAAAGAACATTAGAATGTTATGATTTTAGCACTGGATCAGGCAGGTGTTTTGTCTTGTCCAGTATAGTGTCTCTATCACTGTGCCTTACCACGTGCTTCAGAGGCAGGTCCAGAGACTGCTGCCCTAGATATATGCACTGCCCTCAAGTAAAACGTTTTAATACCCACCAGCTCGTGTTTGCTCACTGCTGGGAGGCCATTTCCAAATGAAAACAGATACCCGCTTACCTCACCAAATGGAAACCTCCAGCGATTCTAGACAAACTGCCGATAAACTCACAGACAAGCAGCTAATCTGGTTTTGCCTCCCAGTAAGTTCACTACCATAGTGAGAGCATGTAGCAGTGAGTTCAGGAGGTTAGTTACCTATTTTCTTGGGGAAACCACATTCCAAGCAACTTTTGATCTTTCAGTGTTATTGCGACCTCTCTATTATATGACGTGAGAAGGCCAACATGTGCACCCACTTCATTGTACAGGTGCCATTCTTTTACTCAACCATGAACTCCCTTGTTCTTTTCTTCTCTCAGCCAGTCCCAGGGTTCCCAGTCACTTTGCATGTCTTAAAAACTACTAGCTCTATTATCTCTTTTTTTGGTGATGGATTGACCAATGTGGACATTGTTTTCCAGATGAGGACTACTGGATTATACAATAAAACTAGTTTTATTTTAACACCTTTTACTCCTTCTATGCACTAATGGAAATTTTGTTTGTTGGTTTTGTTTTTTTTTTTTGGTTGGTTTTTTTACAGCTTCTGTCATTGAGCAGAATTTGCAACTGGGTGATGCCAATATCCTTCCTTGAGTGGTCACAGCTGGCTTAGTATTTCACTCCACTTGTGATTGTTCTGCATTAGCCAACACTTATTTCCATTCGTGATCCAAATACGAGGTTCACCCAATTGAATTAGCATACTCTGAAATACTTCAGTACTTATTCCATTTATCTAACAGTAATAATTTCAGTAAAGAAGTTAAACATGGTATAGAATACTGGAAAACCCAACTGTTAATCTTTTACAGTGAAAATTGATCATTCATGTGTAGTTCCTGCTTTCTCTCTCTTAAACAGTTTCCAACTTGTAATAATAAGCTACTTATTCTATGATGACTTAAATTCTTAAAAGGAAATTTGTCAAAGAATTGTTTTGCCAATTAGTAGGCCCAGTAAAAAGGACACAGCCAGCAGCAGACCAACAATCCAGTACGTAGGTTCTATTTCACGTAAAGGGGTCAGTATATAGAGGATTGCTGGGGGTACAAACAAGTCAGATAGATCACGAATAACAGACATCAACCCCAGCGACCCCAGGAATGACACAATATCGCTCATAACAGATGGAACAAACAGAGACACGAGATAACCCACAGAGAAGATGGGAGACAACCAGGAGAACAAGGCAGTTACATATGACAGAAGTAACCCCATGTTGCCTCCCCACAAAGCCCGCATTTGTATGTGCCAGACCTGGCTGCGATCCGGTTGCATGAGTGGTCAGGAGGTCCTTCCCCAACAGGAAAACTCTGTGAAGTGCGCCCACTCCACAGACAGACTCTCCAACCCTTCCTGCAAGTGGGCCCAGCTTTTATCCCCAAACAGGACACCTGGCACTTGTTACCAAAATGCGGGCACCTGGGGCTTGTTTACCTGAGGGCTCTCCCTGCAAGGCCGGCTGCACCCTGGAGGAAAGCCAAAAGGTAAACTCATCCCCTCCTCTTAAAGGGCTGTGGGAACCACCCATATGTCAACCTTAATTCAGGACTGGGGGTTCAGACCCCAGCACTTCAAGAATTTAAGAAGATGTATAAATACCTCTATATATACACTTTTCAGTGTTTTTTCCTTATCTATTAGCTTGATGCTTCAAAGAGTATATAGAAGGGACAACATTTATTTGAGAGAAACTATCATTATTTTTTTCTCTCCTATATGTAATTCTAGTCTCTGTTAGTTGCAATCATTTTACCTGGAAGTGAAATAAGACTTCTCAGTATACAATACCTAAGACCAGTTCAGTGCCTGTCCTAAAGATAGGTATGCTAGCTGCTACCCTCCAGTCGTTCTGTAGCGTATCTGACTACAGTGACAGCTTGCATATTTTTGCTATCAGTGCAGCCACTTCATTTTCAAATGCTTTTTAAACCCTTGCATATATAACCGTGAGGCCCTTGTGACAAGCTGCTGTTTAGTTTATCAGTTTGTTCCAGTGTTTCCCCTTTCAGCATTTCACATTCTGACAGCTCATGTCCTTTCTTGTCTTGAAAAAAGTAGGTCGATAAAAAATATATATTAAAAATAGGTGGACGTTGGCACAGCATCATTTGCGGGGAATATTTACCCAAGTGAATCATTCAGAACCTCTGCAAAGTCCTTTTGCTCATTAATGATTCCCATTACCCCAGATGTGCAGCATATCCCATTGATTCCCTCCTAAACTGGGTGAATTTAAGACCCTTCAGAAATGTCCTGCAGTTCCCCCCTGCATTCCCTGTCCCCAACTCTTGTCAGTTAATGCATCCTTGGCCCTCTTCATTTACAGTTGACATTTTGTGTGTGTTTTTTATAATTTCCCTCTCTTAGACAGGGGCTTCACCAGAACCAAAGTGTCATTTTCTGAAAGCTGGTTGCTTGGCTCAAACAACCTCTTGGACCTTAACATTTCAAAATATGCATTTTTTTCCCTATCTTGCCTTTCAGTTTGCTTTCTGCATGACTTCACTGAATTGGAAACTGTCTGTTAATATACCTGTTGTTTTGAATCTATGAATTTTATTTTTCTTTTTACATCCAGTACTTTCTAGGCAGTTCATTAGTTATTATCTGTTTTCTCATGCTCTTAATATAGTAATAAATTCATTACTATTCAGTTGTCCTTGTTTCCCTGGCCCCCCAGCCCAGCCATGGCAGGCAGGCCATGAGTAGTCCCAGTCAGCTGGGAGTTTCAGTCAGGGCAGCTGACCCAAGCTGACTCACAGGTGTATCCCATATCACTTAATCATGCTCATTATAAAAAGAAGGGTGCTTAGTGAGGGTGGTACTTTCCTCTTCTTGGGGTTCCTTCCTCTTCTTGGGGTTCCTGCTCCTTCTGCTGATCCTAAGGGCCACAGTGAGCATCAGCTTTTATCCTTTACGTTGGTGATTGTATTAGTTTTGTTATTTCATTAGATCCATTTAAATTTCAACCTGTAGGGCTTCTCCCTTTTTTCCCTGATTCCCCTTCTTAGCTGGGGAGCCATCATTGGGTAGTAGAGCAACTGCTGCAGTTTAACCATGAATACAGCCTAAATGTAGACACAGTAGTTTGACTGTATCATTTCTTTAACTACTTCAGACTAAGTTAAGAATGCGTACTGTTATGTTCTCCAATTATTCTAGAAATCACCTAGAAATTGTTTTTTTAATCTGTTTGTACCAGTTGACCTGCCAATGTACAGGTGGGTGAAGTCACCCATGATTAGCATTTTATTAGACTTAGATACCTCTTTGATTTCTTTCCATATAACCCATTGAATATCCTAGGTGTTTCCTGGACTAAGTGTGCTAATGCTTTGTGCAGGCATCAGGATTTAATTAAGGAAGGACATTTTTATGCTTAGCACACTGGACTGAGATCAAGGAGATCACAGATAAGCTCCTTACCATGCCACCAACCTCCTGCTTGATCTTTGACACATTCCTGTGGCCTGACACAAAGCCTGCTGAGGTCAAAGTCTTGTTACCTTTGGGTAGACTTTGGCTCAGCATCCTGAGGTGGGGAGAGTAACTCTTCCTGGTCTCATGACAGTGTTGTGAGGGTCCACTGGCAGCAGCTTGTCAGGTATTGAGCTTCAGCTGTAGTGCTGCCATGTGAAAACAGGAGCAGACAGACTCCATCCACAGGAGCTTTCCTTGCATTGGGGTGTTTAAAAATTGAGCCTTTAGGAGCTGATTATAAGGAAAGTTTCTGCTCAGAACAGAGGATATGATAAAATGTTCAGTAATTCTTGAACAAAAAGGTACTGAAGACCCTGACTGTTCCAGAACTTGGTGAGGAGTAAAGGGAAAAAAAATGGCTAAAGAGACTAGTTTTATATGGAAGAAAGTAGATCTCATAATCTGGCCTTATTTGAAAAAAAGGAAGAAGAGAGAAATAAACTGAAGGTAATGTTTAAGGACTGGATCTAGGTCTGGGGTCTTACTGAGTTGTGTGTGTTTTCAGTATAGTCAATATTAAGTAGGGGTAAAATTGCCGAAGTATGGCTTACAATGACTTTGCTTAGATCATCCACTGCATCAGAATTGCTAGGAAAAGTTATAAGGACCTGCTGGTGATCCTGCTCCTCCCTGCCCCAATGCTGATTTCTTATGTAAAACAGTGTTAGTGAACTCTGAGAGTAGGGTACATGGGTGGAGTAATGTACATGTGTGGACAGAGAGGGTATGCTTTTCTTTTCCATCATTATCTGGGGTCCTGGAGGACTTAAATTATTGTTACTGTGGTAGATTGTGTAGTGATTCACACTTCATAGAATATCTCAAGTTGGAAGGGACCCATAAGGGCCATTGAGACCAACTTCCTGCTCCTTGCAGGGCTACCTAAAACTAAATCACTGACTATGTGTCATCCAGATACTTGTACAACTCTGACAGGCTTGGTGCACTGACAACTTCCCTGGAGAGCCTGTAGTAAAATAAAATGTGTGAGTTAAGTGTCTTAAGAGAAAATAATGTCGTTTAACTGATATAAACTGCAATATCTCAGATGATGTGTTAAAAATGGTTTCCTCTGAGGCTCACTTTCCTATGTGTTCAGCAGTATTCTGCTATGGTGGGAAATTCAGTTTAATCCATTTTATACATGATATTATATGACAGGATACTAATATATGTGGAAAATGAAGGTAGATGATGGTGTGAACCTCGGAGAGGGGCTTGGTATGGAACATGCATATGGACAATTTGCTCCCTGAACTTTGAATTTTTGCTCAACTTAGATGTTGGGGGAAGGGGAATAGCCAGGGAGATGTCTTATCTGTTGTTGTTTTTTCCATGCTTAGGCTAAGCTACACACTGATCTCCTGATCCATTACTGGCATCTTTCACCCACACTAATTTCACTTTTCTAGCAGTGTATTCTCAGCTGATGAAAGCTGTCAGAATGAGTGACATGAAAGGAGAGGCCATCACCAAAGTGCTATATTTAACCTGTCAATGTCATGCCTTCTCAGGTCTGACCTTGAGCCTTAGCAGTGAGAATATAAATGTGGGAGTTTGGTTGTAAAGTTTCTTCCTTTAGCCAAACATAGAAGGCTCTTAAATATAAGGAAAAGCAGGGAAGAAGGAAAGTAATACAAGTTACCCTTCTGCTTTTGACATTTGTGATAGCCAGCATGCTTAGCTGCCACTAGAAAGAAAGAATACGTGAAGGGCTCACTGTTAAATTCTCATTGAAAACATCTGTTTGATGTCTGCAAGTCATTTCCACAATCTTATCCACTGGAAGTTAATGTAGGGATCTTTACTGAAAAGTTTTGACATCAGAAGCAGTTCCCCTGCAAGGAATATCTTACTGTTATTAATTTTGTGATGTGATTCAATAAAGTGGAAAAAAAAAAAACCAAAAGTATATGATTGGAAAGAAGCAAGGAAGGAAAAAGAAAGATGAAGAAAACAATTTGGTCTGTTTCATCTGAAGAAAGCTTGTAACCATCCCTCTTCCTTTCTTTAGCAAGAAGAGACTATATCTCCTACTTTGAAGCACAGAGGAATGCAAAATATCTGGTTTAAAAGGTAACTCAAGAATTGCCATTCTTTTGAATGACAAATTTGACAATTAATTTTCCACATTATTGTCCTTTATGTCTCTTAAAAATCCAAGTGGGGTGTAGAAATAACACAACTAAAAAGATAAGGAACAATTTTCTTGTTACTACTTTTGGAAATTAGTGACGAAGGCTGAATTTCTAGTTTCACCACAGGTGTCTTGTGTGGCCTCAGACAAACTCATCAGCCTCCTGTACCTCAGCTTCTAACATGGAAATGGTATGAAATAGCATTTACATTCTTGCATACTTTGTTTTCCCTTCCTCTTTAGATTTTTCAAGTGTTTGGCAGCACTTCTGTAACAGTCTGTACAGAGGAACCTTACCTAAATTTGGGCATCCATAGAAAGAAATGAATGATATACTCTTTCAAACATTTGGCTGCTTTTTATTCCATATGAAAATTAACTTATGTGGACCTGATCTTTCTCTTCTTTAGAGAGCAAGAACCTTTCCATTCACCCTTGGGTGTTGCTGGTACAGGCAGCTATACATGGGATACCTCTCAGCAGCCTCTACCTGGAGCAGGTCTGTGATAAATCTCCTTAAACTCTGAGAGAAGTTCTGCTCAGACTAGTGCTGCAAGGGTATAGATGAACTGAGAAAGTTACAGAGGAAGATGACAAAGATGGTGAGAATTACCTGTCTTCCAGAGAGGAGATGTTCAATAGACTAGGACTGATCATCCCAGAAATGATGTGACTTATGAGGAATACATGTAGGTCTAAGCAACCTTGAAGCAAGGCAGAAGGTGAAGAGGGCCATTCCACTTTTTTTTTTTTCACATCAGACCCAGAGCTCTCAGGTGAATATTAACAGGCATAAAGTTAAAAAAAAAAAAAAAAAAAAAAAAAAAAAAAAATTAAAAAATCACTGCATGGTTGAGTGCTAAGTGCCCTTTGTTTTGCTGATTCCAAAGATATAAATGAGTCAAGTGATCAAACTAGACAGAATACTGCAAGAGAAACACTATCAAAAGCTTTGTGATACAAATAAAGTCACAGGGAGCTCCTCATACCACCAAGCACTTCAACCTAAGAAATGTATGCTGTATGCTGGGCTGGTATCACTGTATGCCCATTCCCTTTGCTTGCTCTTTGCTACCAGTCACTTTTGAGGGAGGACAGTGGACAAGCTGGCTTAGGGAGAGTTGCTCTTGCACTCAGAGCCTCACTTGGAGTCATCAGGGTAGCAGTCTTTGGGCAATGCTCAACCTGTTTCACTTTTGCTGCTCACCAGAAATTTGTTGTCCTCCTTGGCTAGGTGCCTAAAATAACCACAAGACACTTTGGAAAGTTGTGTAATTAACCTCTGACTCCCTAGAAAGACCTACTACAAATAAATTCAAAGACTTGTTGTTTTATTTGTTCATTGTAACAGTTGAATAATTTTAATATACATGTGGTTTCCAGGCAGATTTTGATGCTGGAGAGTGTTCTTTCCTGACCCACTGTCTGTAACCTTGATACAACAGCCTGAGAACCTCCTTGCAGACGCACATCTCTTTTGGCTTAATGCCTTTGTATTCACTTTGCAGGGGAACAGTGAGGAGAGAAAGGGAAAATGTGGTCACAACTCTGCCTTTAGGGTCTCTTCTCATTCAGTCTTCTGCTTCTGAAAAGTGAACTGGAACTTTTTATACTGGAATAAACAGCCTTGATGCACCAAAAATGAGGAAGGATGTGACAGGCACTGAGAGACCTTTGCATCCCTGTAAATGTGACATGAGAAAGCCTCCCTGGGCAGTAGCATGTATACAATTTCCTACCTCATTAGAGCAGACCTGCCCTTCCCAAGTGCCAAAAGAGACATGATTCCTTCTCCTTGATTTTCACTTGAAAGCTCAAAAATCATAGCCTTCTTAAAGGTCTATATCATTTTGTGTGCTGTAGCAGGATTTAGACAATAGCCTTTTAACTAGTGAGTCTTAGGAGGAAAAAAACCAAACAGCTTTACAGAATAGAAAACTAAAGCTGAACTTATGATGGAGATACTTCCTGAAGATAAGCTTTGCTGATATATTTATGTCTCTAAGTGGTGGGGACTGGGTTCACTGGAAAGCTCTCCAGGTCAGAGTTTTCCTGTTATGACCACAGTCCTGTGGGAATCGCAACATCTTTCACCTACGCAGGATTGCTCTGTACTGCAACTACACACCAATTTAGAGACATGAACTTAAAGGTGAGTTGAAAAGCTTTGAAATGAGCAGGAGCCAAGCTTTGTTTACTAAGGAAGCACACAACAGCAGTGTTAAAATGACATTTCCAAGCTCGTGATATCTGAGGCCCCCACATTTTCTACTAAAAAACTGTAAAAATGATTCCTGGGTGTTTTGCTTGCTTAAAAATCAAGCTGTTTGTTAGTTTGTGTTCTTGACTATGACTTTAGAAATTCAAATTTAGGTACAATATTTTTAACTCTAAGCCTAAGTCTTTGACAAGTAAAGCAAAATATATCTCAAAATGTGGGCTTGGTTCCATTCTATCTGGAACCTAATTTCTTTCCTTGCTACCCACAAGGCTGTAAAAAACCTGCAGCTCTGCTTGGGATACACTTCAAAGCTATTTTATATACATACAGATGACTGCAAAATACCAGAGGCAAAGGAGAACCAGACCATACTACACAAATTAGCAATGCATTTTTTTTTTCTGGAGGCAGTGTTTGTGGGTTTCAGAAAGCAGTGGGTCAGTTTGCAGGTAGGTGATATAACATTGTGGCAGGCCCCAGTGAGTTGGAGTTTTTCTCTTGACAAATATTTCAATTCTCCAAGTTTATTTTGAAAAGAGGACAAGGGAAGGAAGCTAAGTTTGGGGACACACACTTTTACTTTGCTAAGGTTGGCTAGGCTGTTTAATAGTTTAGCACTGCCTGTAAGTTATCAGTTCCCATAAGCTATCACCAGATCTGATATTTTTACTTTTTCCAGCCCGTTTCAGTCATTTGGTGATTTTTATCAACATATTCAGTGATACATATGTAAACCAAATAAACAATGCAAAACAATAAATGTTATATATCGTACATGTTAGTGTAGTAGAAATTCTGTCCCAGTATGGCTGGTTTGCACAAGCAATGTTGAGACAGGTTCACATGCATGAAGATTTATTAGTGGAGTCTGTAGCTGATGGCCTACACTGTCTCTAACGGTAAAAAATTGAGGAAAATATAAGCCAGGAAAAAATAAAAGAGAGAAGAGAGGCAGAAGGATAAATGAAAGTTCTCCTTGTGGCACTCAGCTGGGAAGAGAAGCAACCAGGGTTTCCAGACCTCTCCTAGACATCCTCTGCTGTGCAGTAGCTGCTTCCCCCATAGTGTTCTTCCAATGGTAATTACACAGTTTCCACCAGGATGTGTTCAAACACTTAGCTCTTGTCACTTCTCACCACTAGTGCTGTGGAGTGTGTGCTGATCGGTGCAGAGGCTGCATGGCCAGTTGCTTGTGTGCACATGAATGTTATTGTGTCCCTTGCATAAACCAAAAGCTATAACTAATATGTAGAGAAAGTGGGGAAAAAGGCTTATTCTCTTGCTGGTGACAATCACTGATCATAAGAACCTACCACAGAAAGACAACTGGGATGTGCAGGTGCAAGGCTATGAGAATTAACAGCATGGGAACACTGAGGGGGAAACACTGCCCCAGGGGCCCTGACAACATTGCCCCAGGAGCCTGGATGGGAGGCTACAGAGCTGTGAGGGAAAGCAAGGCTGCAAAGCTGCAGAGAGAAGGACCTTAGCCATGTAAACCAGTGACAGCAGTATTTTCCTAGTATGGGAAGATGTGACAAGGTGACATAGTGGCACCCTAGGGGTCAAATGTATTGCTGTTTGGGACAAGGCATTGGATCTGTCTGCTTTGGACAAAAGGTATGGTTTCTGAAGACTCACTCTTATGGAGGCTATCTGAATCACCTTTTCCTTGTGTGATCTGGGGCACAGGCTGGCTGGCTGCTTCCTATTTCAAAGGAGATCTTCCTGCTGGTGACTCAAATGAGGACCAACCCTTTCCCCACCCTACTCCTTTTTCCTCACTATTTAAGTAACAGTTGAAGCATCAAATTTCACCACTGCAGGTCAGTAGACAAGAGCAGCTGAGGATGTGTTGATTCTGTGTTAAGGATGACAGCATAACAAATACAGCACAACAGCAATGGAGAAATGTGTCATTTGCTTTTTCTTATACACTTTAGATGCTATGTTTAGTTTGAATCAACTGAGAGGAGCAGAAACTCCTGATTGAACCTCTTAGCAGGTGAAAACCTCTTAATTTAACTTTTTTTCCAGCTTGAGTAGATGGAATAAAGAAAAAGGTCTCAGTCTTTATCTTCAAGGCATGAGGATGCTGTGGTTGATCTTGTTTACTAACCCTTTGGAAGTGTTATTAATGCAACACAACAGTGAGAACAAGGAGGAAAACTCAGGAGAGCTCTCCTGTTTTGGGGGGTTTTTTGGTTGGTGGTTTTTAAATTTTATTTCACAGGAACAGCTCCCTTTCAAGATTTTGTTTATTGCATCTTATTGTTTCATAAGCCAAGGAAGCACAACTATAAGCGCAACGGCCAGGAGGGAAGAAATATTTGCAGCTGACCACATAGAGAAGAGATAATAACTAAGTAAAGAAGAATAATTTACTTATTTTGAAGGTCTATTAAGACCTCTTTGATAGGGATCACACTAATTTATGGGGGTTTTTTTGTTGTTGCACAAACACCCATCTCTTCAACTTACTGTGCTCTGCCATGAAGCCAGTTGCTGCACTGCAGCATTAAGAAGTAATTATTACACTTTACTGTGTAATGATTAGTTCTTGCACAGGCCATGTAGAAGGCTTCTGCAGTTGTCATGCCAACTCTCTTTTCTGTCCTGATTTAACCCACTCTACTCTGCTGCAACCATCAGCCACAGTTCAGGAGTGGGGGGAGGGAGTATTCAGGCTGTGCACATCCCATTCTGATTTCACTGCATCTTGGACACTAAAAGAGTGCATGAACTCTCCTAGTGTGTGCAGGCATGGGGATTTTAAAGACTTATCTCTTGCTCAGCCCATGCTTCCCTGCCATGATCTGAGTGGGATTAATATGTATTCAGAGTGCCAGACCTGTTGCTGCTCTACAGTGAACCCCTCTGGGTGCTGAAAGTGCAGTCTCAGAAGGAGCCTAATCTAGTCCTTGTCAGCTGGCAGCATGTTTTCTCTAATACCAGGGCTTGGCAAGCTGGGGCTTGATGGGTGTTCAGGAGAGACTCATGAAAGGAGGGGAAGGGGTGCTAAAACAAGGCAGTATGTCACAGAGAACCCAGATGCACTTATTTGCTCTGGTAGGAGCCTATGTGTCTTTCCAGTTTCCTCTCAGTGCTGCTGCTGCTAGGATCTTAACCTGGCTGTTGGTCTTATTTGGGGGAAGAATTACTTAGATCAGAAGTAAGAACATCACTGCCTTTGCTTTAAAGTGGTGGGTACATGCCAGTGGGGAGAAGGGGAAAGGGCTGGGTGTAGTCTGCTCTCCTGCTGTGCCTTGAACTCTGATGTGAATTGCACAGCAGGGAAAATGAGAGCTGGCCTTTCCTTAGGTAAGCATTCTCCAAGCAAATTTACAAAATAATGACATAGCTGTTTGCATTCCTATAGGAAATTATGTACACGTCCTAGCTTTGGGTTCAGTCCTGAAGTCCTGCATGCTGAAGGGTGCAGCACCAGATCCTTTGTAGCTAAATTCAGCTCATGAATAGCTGGGATTTAATGCAATATCTATATTTAATGCATTTTTGTCTTTCAATGCTTGCTGAAATTACTACCTACAGCCCCTCAAGGGGGGAAAAAAAAAAATCTGAAAAAAAACTCCACATTCTCCACAACAGAGCAGATCATGTGATGCAATTGCTCTTACTTTTATTTATACATAGACGATTAGGCTATCTGCCACACAATGAGGAATTAAAGGCTTAATTGGAGAAATAATCTGAAAATGAAATAATTCTTTTCTTGATGTTTCTTCAAAGAACAGATTTTGCAAATGTTGCTCTGCATTTACCTGTTGTTTCTTTTTTATAAAATCTATCAGTTCTGTAATTAAACATCCAACTGAAGGGAGCAATATTTTTCTGAAAACAAGTAAAAGATTTATTATTTTATGGAAAGCAGTACTCTAGTAACCAGAGCTGATGGGAGACATGAGCAAAGGGCGGGAAGAGGAGAGAGGAAAGTTTCTCTCTTCAGTCTACACCCAGTAGACTGAAAACAGAGGACTGTCCTGTTCAGTTTCTTTCTCATTATACTCTTCCATACACCTCTCCCTTCCACCATCTACATCTCATCACTCTTTGAAAAGAGACAGCCCAGACAGTCATCAAATGACATCATCTGCTGTTTAAATCTTTGAGTCAATGGGTTACATGATCACCCAAAAAGCCCCAGTCACACATAGAGTTGCTCTTTTGCTTGGTATCACACATTTGCTGTAGGAGACCATTGCTGTTCTGAACAGTTTGCAATCTGTCTTTTCTGTGGGGGTTGTCTGGTGGTTGTCTCTGACCTCCCAGTCTAAGGAAGAGAGGGCAGGACACAAAAAGTTATCAAGCTATAGGTAAAGAATAGATGTGGGACAAACCCACGCAATTCTCTTATATTCCAGCCTGCCGCTCTCCCCATAGAGCCTTGCTCATGTGGTCACTATAAGCTTGTGCCGTCCTCTGGGGTAATGGTGAAGAAATTTATTTGCAAGCAAGTGGTCTGATCAGGTTGGTGTGCTGGAGTGTAATGCCAGCGCAAATGGTTATTATGGGGATATAATTAGTAGGCCTCTACACAGGGATATGGCTGTCAATGATTGATTGCCGTTAACCTGGAAGATGTGAGAAAATTTTTGGCTTTCCAATAGCCTCAAAGACAGTTGTGTGAAAATAGGCATTTCTGAGAAAAGATGTTCCCTCAGTCCTGAGTGACTGGTCACCGGTCTTGTCAGACAGCTGATGTTCTTTTTTTTTTCCTTCAGATCACTGAAAATAAAATGCCCTATCCTGAACAACCTGTTAATTGTCATTAATTTCTCCATTGGCTATTTTCCCCCTATATTTTTTTATTGACCATCTGCAAGTGTGCTGGCTAGGCTTAGCTGTCTGATTAATAGTTTCAATGATCATGTCAAGGCCAAGACGTTCTTCTAAGTTTTTCATGTTCAGCGCTGAGAATTTGGTATCTCTTTCACGTGACTGTTTGCTTAACTCATATGACATAGCTTCCCACCTCTAATTTAGTGGCCTGATATTTATAAGCAGAAGCTGCTCTAGATGGTGGGACAGGCAGATAAGCTGGCCAACAACTGTTCCCTTTTGCTATAAGAAGGGCTCAAGTGCAGCAGAGCTAAGGAGACAGATACCAAACCAGAAAGATCTTGGAGAAAAGACAAAACTAGAGGGATGGACTGTTCAGCAGGGGCTGTATTTATTGTCCCTTTTCACAGAATGGATAATTATTGCAAATCTCTGGTGGCTGACTCCATACCTCAGCTTGTTCTTGATGATGGCTTACAGCAGGATATTTTGGTTCAATACTTCTGAACATAATATTACAGTTCAAGGCTAGAGAGGGCAATATTTTGCATCGTCCACTTGTCTTTTAAAAGGAAAAGATAAGTGCCTTTAAAGAGGCATTAAGTTCAAGTGCAGGTTGTCCTGGTTTGGCTAGGATAGGGTTAGTTTTCCCCAGCAGTTGGGAGGGAGCTACAGCCGGGCTATTCCATCCCATGCTGACGTCATGTCTGGGTGCCCAGGCGTGGGCAGTGCGGGAATGGCTTTTGTCCGGGTCTGTCCCTCGTGCTGTGTCCGTGCGGTATAGCTCTTGCTCTGTACATTATCACTGTTGTTGTTATTGTTCGGGTTGTTGTTGTTACACTGTTGTATTAAATCTTCCTTATCTCAGCCCCGGGGTTTGCATTTCACTCCCTGTCCTGTCCCCGTCTGAGGGTGGGGGAGGGGCAGCGGCAACGTTGTCTTGGGTCCCAGCAAGGTCTAAACCACCACAGCCTTTTTGGCACCCAACGTGGGGCCCGAGAGGGTTGAGATAAGGACAGAAAACCTAACCAGGGTGTGTAAAAACAACCTGTTAGGCAATTTTCTGGTTTTATATATCTGTATTGTTTGAATAAGGTATGTTTACAATGCTGGCCAATTTGCTCGCATGGTGGGGCTGGAGTAATCTTTATGTTATAGATTAAGACAAAAGATTTCTCCAATTATAAGGTGAATTTTATTGAAGAAGGTAAACAGGCAAAACAGCGCTGGGCGGCCACAGGAGTCTCCGCTCCACCGATGGCGCAACCCCTCCCCATCAGAGTCTCTTATTTATAATCCATGGTTTCCGGGTTCTTAGCTGACGTGGCCTTCACAACTCGGTGTCTTCTACGGCTGTGTGTGTTATTGCTAGGGGGTCGTTTTCTGCCCTCTGATGGTCATGGGATGAAGGCCGTAGTCTTCCTCTGCGCCGTAGGTCATGACCTGGTTTCTTGAGATATGTGCCTTTATCGCGAAAAGACTCAACATATTTCCTTATCAGGCAAACACTACTAGCTTTGTCTTGTTTACTTAGCTGGATACTTAGGCAAGCAGGTTTTGCAAGGCAAGCAGGTCCTGCAAAAAGCGTGTCTAGGCCAGTTTCAGGGCTTATCATTTCCCACAGAGCCAAAAAGGCATAATGGTTCGGTTTGATCAACAAATGTATTATGCGCACTTATTACAATCCCCCCTTTTGGTTTTTTTACCATTTTGTTGATCAAACTGAGCAACTATTCTCTGAGCTAATGAAATATCGATAGCTTCTTGTTCTATAGTGCTATCTTCTAAGTTTTGCTTTAGTAACATAAGGTTTGTGGCTTCCAAGCGATCTTTAATTAACTTGGTAATTCGGTTTAATATGCAAGGCCCAAAGGTTAAAATAAGCATTAATATTGCTGGTGGTCCTGCTATGGTAGACAATAAGGTAGTTAACCATGGGGACTGGGTAAACCATGATTCATACCAACTCTGTTGGGCTTCTCTTTCTTTCCTTCTTTTCTCTAATCCCTCTCGTAGTTTTGCCATGGTATCTCTAACTACTCCCATGTGGTCAGCATAAAAGCAACATTCTTCCCTTAAGGCTGCACACAATCCTCCTTGTTGTAAGAAGAGAAGATCCATTCCTCTTCTATTTTGCAGTACTACCTCCGATAATGAAGTTAGAGATTTTTCTAATGCTGTCATAGATCTCTCTATTCTTTCTAAGTCTTCATCTACCGCAGCTCTCAGGGCGCTAATTCCCTGGTTTTGTTGTATGAGAGAGGTAATCCCTGTTCCTGCTCCTACTGCTCCAACCCCTAATAGAGTAGCTATTGTATTAGCAGTTATAGGTTCTCTTTTTACTCTGTGTTGTGTTTCTGTGTTCCAATAGTCATAAAGGACATTTTCTTGGTGATATAGCACTCTTGGGACAATAGTGACCTGTATACAATATTCTTGAGAAGGATTAAACACATTCAGAGATATACAGGGAGTAAGCCCGGTTTTTGAGCAAATCCATCGAGCTTCTCTTTGAGGAATAATCCATTTTTCTGTGGTTTTGTTGAAGTTGGTTTCAATAGTGCCACAGATTGCTTAGCTTTTGGTACCTTACCTATACATGTTCCTACTCCAATAACATGTTGCATAGTTATTCCCTTTTTTCTGTCTTTCCAGGAGCATTCGGAGGGCATAGTTTCGGAGATTAAATTATACGTGTTGTTCACTCCGATTGCTTCATAGAAAGGTGGATTAATATCATAACAAAGCCAACAGCCTAATGTCAGGTTCGGCTGAGAATAGTTTAAAGTTTGATAAGTGGCTTGTATAATTTCCCACAGGGGATCGGGTTGACTCTTCTCTCCAGGGGTTTCCTCTGTTGTATTTTCTCTATTTATCATTGTATTGTTTTGGGGAAGTTTTACTTTAGGTCTTTTGAGTACAGGGTTAGGACCCACTGCTCGTGTAAATCTGTTTTCTTCTCTTTTTATCAATATGAGTACTCCCCTGTCTGCCCCAGGTTCCCAAAATCTTACACCCCAGGTTTTTCCTATTGACCATCCAGGGTCTTGGGGCTGTAGTACTTTAAGTTCTAAGGACTTGCAAGTACCTGCCTTATTAACATCACCGTCATGGCTATAAGTAAGCTTTTGACAACCTTTGGGGATCCAGTCCACTTTGAGGTATTTATCAGGGGTAGCTACAGTCCAGGCGGTGGCAATTGATTCACAACCCCAATAAGCGCAATAATATTGTTCTGGATAGTTACAGTACCCTTTTCCTGGGTTTGAACTAGGGCACCAATAGGTAGGTTTGCTGTTGGTCGCTCCCCAGGTATATTGTTGTTGGGGGTGGCACCCGTGGGTGGTAGTACTCCCACCATATCCTATCAGTATTCCCAATAAGTCGCAATTAGTTACGTTGAAGGAAGGTGATCCGGCAGTGACATTAGTTGCTATAACCTTGGAATCTTCCCATCTGGCTAGGGTCCATTTATAAGGTTGGTGGGGGTTTCCCTTTCCTTGGGTAATTCCTAAAGCTATTATTAATAATCATATTATCCACAGATTCAATTTTAGGTTTAAGGAAAGTGGTGTATCTCTGTCTTTATTCTGGGGTTTTAGATATTCATCTTGGTATTTTATCTTATTTTCCAAGAGGGACAGAGTATTTTGGAGGAGTCCAGGGGTCTTTTGGTCTGGGGGTTTTAAATCAAGGGGCTTTTTTTGTTTACTCCAGAGGCGGTTCATTAACCTCAATCCCCACTGCAGTACGCCTCTGCCGTCTCCTCTGCCTACTCTGTTGCTTAGAGCAGCAGGGCATACCATCTTCTCGGCAGCAGTCGTATTCTTCAGGGGAACCTCTTTCATTTTTAGCCCACCTTGACTTGTACGCCTCCCAGTTTTTATTCTTTACGTCTGGAACTCCACACGGTATTTTAATCACAGTCCCTCTACAGATTATTTGGGCAATTTTAGCTTCTATTACATTGGGCTCGTTAGAGTGGAAACAATATACCTCGGGGTTTATTCCTCTGGTAAAAATTTTCCACCACTCGTGAGAATTTTTGTCAATTTTTCCCGTAATTACTCCCACCCTAAGGGCTTGCTCAGTTAATTTTCATTCTTGGTTATAACATTGGTCGCAAATAGGATTAGGAGGAACACCGTCCTGGCAGTGAACCCAGCACTTTTCTCTGCACCGTTTACACTGAAAACAAAGGGGTAACATATACAATTAGGAGTTGTACAAAATAATGTGTCAAAATCAAAGCTGTCGCCACTTCTAGAGATACTCATCCGTTTTTCTCCGAAAAGTCAATTTCAAGGTGTTTGGATCTCTAGTGGCTTCCCAGTGAGAGCTTTGAATTGGTCCTTTTACTCGGCTTGCATGAGTCCACCCTCTCTCAGCAGTCCGGATTGCAGTATCTGTGGTGAGCAAGACAAGAAAAGGTCCCTCCCAACGGGGAGTTAAAGATGATTCTTTCCAAGTTTTGATGAGCACCTTGTCTCCCGGTTTAATTTTATGTATTGCGATGTCCAGAGGTGGTCTTTGTACTATCAGTCCTCGTTTTATTAGCTCTTGCCTTCTTTTCATTAGTTCTACAATATATTCCTGCAAAAATTTTTCCTCTACTTTTGGGTGTTCGATTGGTTTCTCTAAGTTATAAGGCATCCCATATAACATTTCAAAAGGAGAAATTCCTGTGTCTGCTCTGGGTTGCGTCCTCACATTTAAGAGGGCTAATGGCAGACATTTCACCCAGCTCATTTTAGTTTCAATCATCAATTTGGTCAGGTGCTTCTTAATTTCACCATTCATTCTTTCAACTTTCCCTGAACTCTGTGGGTGCCACGGAGTATGATATTCCCATTTTGTTCTCAAGGGATCTAGAGTTTCTCTGATAGTTTTAGAAATGAAATGAGGTCCCCGATCTGAATCAATTATCGCTATGTTTCCGTATCGTGGTATAATGTTTTCTAACAGTATTTTAACTACTGTTTTTGCAGTGGCTCGGGCCACTGGAAAAGCCTCAACAAAGTGGGTCAAATGATCTACTAGCACTAAGAGGTATTTATATCTGCCTACCTTGGGAAGTTCGGTAAAATCAATTTGTAATTTCTCAAATGGTCTCTTGGCCAATTCACACCCTCCAGGTACTTTTTCTCTAAGTTGTTGTTTATTTACTTTCTGACAAGTTAAGCACGCCCCAATAATTTTCTTGGCTATATTATATATTCCTATACACATATATTTATTTGCAAACTGGTCTACTAATGCTTGTACTCCCCAGTGGGTTTGCCTGTGAAATTCTCTTAGTATCCTCCATGCCGCCCCCTTTGGGAGTACTTCTCTCCCATCAGGGAGCAACCATTTTCCCTCTTTTTCTTTGACTCCTAATTCCCTGAGTTTTGTTTTTTCTTGGGAGGTAAAGCTCATAGTGTGGTCTGATTTGTTGGGTGTTGGATCAGTCTCTTTTAGTATTAGTAAGGCAGCCCTTTTAGCTTCTTCATCTGCTAGATTATTTCCCCGTATTTGAGTCGATACACCTCTTTGGTGGCCTTTTACATGTACCACTGCAATTTGTTTGGGCCCCCTCAAAGCCTTTAAAGTTTGCTTTATTAGGGCCTCATGCACTAAGCTCTTCCCTTGGGAGTTTATTAGCCCTCGCTCTTCCCAGATTTTTCCAAAGGTATGGACTACTCCGAAGGCGTATTTGGAATCCATAAATATAGTTCCCACTTTATCTTTTAACATTTGTAAAGCTTGTAATACTGCATATAATTCACAGGCTTGAGCTGACCAGGTTGCATTAAGGGGGCCAGATTCCTTTACCGTTAAAGTGTATCCGTCTATGATGGCATATCCAGATTTTCGCTTCCCTTCCACCACTCATGATGACCCATCCACATATAATTTTTCCCCACTCTGTAGTTCTTCTTCTTCTAAATCCTCTCTAATTTTAGCTTGATATTCTATTAGTTGGACACAATCATGGGTTAAACATTCACTCGGTTCCCCATATAGGAACTGAGCTGGATTTTGCAAACTAGTTGTTTCGAGTTCTAGTTTGGGGGAATGAATTAAAATTCCTTCATATTTCAATAACCTTGCATCTGTAATCCATTTATCAGCTTTTTGCTGCAATACCCCCCGTATATTATGAGGTGTATATACCTTTAACTCCCCCCCCCAAGGTTACTTTTCTAGCTTCTTCGACTAAGAGAGCTGTAGCCACGATGGCTTGCAAGCAGGTAGGCCACCCTCTACTAACTGGGTCCAACAGTTTTGAAAAATAGCCTACAGGTTTCTTTTTCCCAGCCCATTCTTGGGTTAGTACTCCAAATGCCGTTCCTTCTTCTGTATTTACAAACAAATAGAAGGGTCTCCGGATATCGGGTAGGCTTAATACTGGAGCATTCACCAAATCGGTTTTTAAATTCTCTAAGCATTCCTCGTCCTCCTTGCTCCACTTTATTAATCCTTCCCCTACTAATTTTTGATATAGGAATTTTGTTTTATTACTATAACTCTCAATCCACTGTCGGCAGTAACCTAAGAGACCTAGTAACTGCCGTATTTGTCTCTTATTTTTAGGGGCTTGGAGGGATAAAATACCATTTACTCACTTGGGGTCTAATCTCTTAGTCCCCTTGCTTAGCCAGTATCCCAGATATTTCTTCTTCAGTAAACTGTAATTTAGATTTTGAAACCTTTAGCCCCTTTAAACTCAAAAAGTTTAGTAATTTAATACTTTCACTTCTAACAGCTTCTTGGTCTTTCCCTGCCAATAACAGATCGTCTACATACTGTACTAAAGTCACTTCTGGGTTTAATTCAAAAGTCTCAAGTACTCGCTCTAGGGCCTGCCCAAATAGATTTGGTGATTCTGTGAACCCTTGTGGGAGCACAGTCCATCGGTACTGCTGTTTCCGATGGGTCTCGGGGTTTTCCCACTCAAAGGCAAAATAGTCCCTATACTCTTCTTTTAGAGGGCAAGCCCAAAATGCATCTTTTAAATCTATCACACTATACCATTGCAATTCTGGGGAGAGCTGACTTAACAGGGTATAAGGGTTGGCTACTACTGGGAATCTAGCAATGGTTCTTTTATTCACTTCTCTTAAATCTTGTACCAATCGATAGGACCCATCTGGTTTCTTTATGGGTAAGATAGGGGTATTATGTGGAGACATGCAAGGTTCTAGTAACCCTTGCTGCAGCAGTCGGTCAATCACCGGCTGCAGTCCCTGTCGGCCATCTTGTGATATGGGGTACTGCTTAACTCTAATGGGTACTTCTGGATTAGTAATGGTAACTTCAAAAGGAGCAATATCTAATTTCCCCATGGACTCTGGAGTATACCATACCTCAGGGTTAATTTTGGCTTCATCCTCCGTTGTCAGAACACATAATTTTACTGCTATTTCCTTATCTTTTGCTTCTAAACTGATTCCAAATTCAATCATTAAATGCCTCCCCAACAAATTATATTCTGCTTCAGGCACTAGTAAAAAGGACCCCATCCCAAACCGGGACGGAGCTTCTATTTTTATTTCTTTGATTACTGGTACTTGGAAGGGTTCCCCCTTTGCTCCTATTACTCGTAGTTTCTCTGAGGAGGTTGTACATCCCCAGGGTACAACTTGGACAGTAGATCTTTCTGCCCCAGAGTCCACAAGGAACTCTATCTCTTGGTGCTGGGGACCCAGCTTCAATTTTATCAAGGGCTCTGTTCCTTTTGAGGTCCCCAGCAAATAGAGCCCCTGACGCCCCTATTCTGCATTAAACACTTTCTCGTCTTGCATGCGCCTTCTACAATTCCTCCTCAGATGTCCTTTCTTCTGACAATAAAAAACACTCAACTTCTCTCAAGTCTCTCGGACCAGCTGGTTTTCCCGGAGGTCCGTCTTTCGGCCATGAATTCCCAAAGCTCCCTGCCCGGGGTGGCCTCGCCCTAGGGGGTGCCACTTTCTGTCCTTCCCGGATTGCTGCCACAAGAATCCTTGTCTGCCTTTTCTGAGTTTCTTCTTCCCGTCTAACATACGCTTTCTGAGCTTCTCTTAATAGTTCATCCAACCCTCTCTCTTGCCAATCTTCCAACTTTTCTAATTTCTTTCTAATATCTGTCCAAGATTTTGCCACAAACTGGGTTTTCAACAAGGCTTGCCCCACCTGAGTAGCAGGGTCCAGCCCTGAATAAAGCTGTAAACTTTTCCGTAACCTTTCTAACCACTCAGTGGGGGTTTCATCCTTCCTTTGATGTTCACTAAACGCTTTATTAATTTTTTGTTCTCTGGGAACAGATTCTCTGATCCCTTGGATAATTATTGTGTGCAGATCCGCCATATGGGTTCTATGTTCTGCGTTCTGGTTGTCCCAGGTAGGCCGCTGTAGCGGCCGTTTTATATCTGCGCTGGGACCTTGTTGGTGCTGCTGATCCCAGATTCTCATTCCTGCTCTTCGAATCATTTCCCTTTCCTCTACAGTAAATAGAATACCTAGAATCGCTTGCAATTCATCCCAGGTGTATACATTGGGACCCAAAAACTGGTCCACCCTTTCAGACACCCCTAAAGGATCTTCCAAAAGGTTCCCCATTTCCTTTTTGAATTCTCTCACATCTCCGGAATTTAGGGGCACTGACACAAAGCCTGTTCCGGGCTGGGGACCCCCCATTGCTATTTCCCTTAGAGGATATAGCCCCTCTCCTAATTGTTTCTGTTTTCTGGTTTGACTTCGTGTAACCCTGCGAGTCTCCTCTGGGGAACTGGCAGAGTCTGAGTCTGACTCGGGGTTCGGTGCTGTGGGGAGAGGGGGAGGTGAAGTAGGGGACGGGTTAGGAACGGGAGCGGGGGAGGTGTAAGGAGGTGGAGGTGTGGGAAGGTCTTCAGGTTGTTTACTTCTTTTCTTAAGTTTCTTTTCACTTAATGCTAACAAGTGAGTTCTCGGGTCCGATCTTAACCACAACTGAGCATGTTCACTTTCCTCTACACTAAAAGGTTCCTTGGAATTTACATAAATGTTTAAAGCCTGGCATATCCAATCTTCGAATGATCCAAAAATCGGCCAAAACAAAGGATCTCTTCTTATTTCTTTACCTCCCCAAACTACCATACAGTAATGAACCATTTTGTCTCTGCTTTTTCCTCGCCTAGACGGATGACTATCCCAATGGGTAATCATTAACCCTAGGGGACTGTCTTGCGGTGTTTTAGGTAACTCACCCTTGGGGCTCCCCCTGGAGTCAGAAGGCTTGCTCTTCTTCTGCCCCATCTTCCGAATTGCCTTCTTTCACACACACACATGCGCCCCTTGTTCATGGCTGACGCCCTTGCGGGCAATGAGAACCGCACTACAAGAGGGTCCGCACTCACTTCGCCCCTCGGGGAGTGTCTCGTTCATGCGCACTTCAGGAAACCCACCCCGACCGAACGGAATCACGCAACATACTTACCCTCCCTGGGGTCTTCGTCCGGCTCTTTGTGCACAAAAATTACGGGGTACTGCAGTTTTCTTTTCTTTTGCCTGTTTACCGAATTTGGGGTTCGGAGGTAAAGGTCTCGAAGAGGCTTTTCGTCCACTTCAGGGCCGACCAAAAATGGGACGGAGCGCCTCCCTGGAGTTTGGAATCCAAATCGAGTTAACCTTTATCCGAGTCACGGCACCAAAATATGTTATAGATTAAGACAAAAGATTTCTCCAATTATAAGGTGAATTTTATTGAAGAAGGTAAACAGGCAAAACAGCGCTGGGCGGCCACGGGAGTCTCCGCTCCACCGATGGCGCAACCCCTCCCCATCAGAGTCTCTTATTTATAGTCCATGGTTTCCGGGTTCTTAGCTGACATGGCCTTCACGACTCGGTGTCTTCTACGGCTGTGCGTGTTATTGCTAGGGGGTCGTTTTCTGCCCTCTGATGGTTGTGGGTGGTTGTGGGATGAAGGCTGTAGTCTTCCTCTGCGCCGTAGGTCATGACCTGGTTTCTTGAGACATGTGCCTTTATCGCGAAAAGACTCAACATATTTCCTTATCAGGCAAACACTACTAGCTTTGTCTTGTTTACTTAGGCAAGCAGGTTTTGCAAGGCAAGCAGGTCCTGCAAAAAGCGTGTCTAGGCCAGTTTCAGGGCTTATCATTTCCCACAGAGCTAAACAGGCATAATGGTTCGGTTTGATCAACAAATTTATTATGCGCACTTATTACATTTATATCCACTGTGGTGTATTTTCAGTGATGGTGTTTGTCTGTGGAAAATGTGTCAGGAGTCTTGTTTTGCTGTACTGGATACTGACTACTCATGATGTGGTTGCATCACTGCTTGTGGGGGTGAGTCGGTACCTGTATGTGGCCTGGGCATTTGTTAGTGTTCGCACCCCATCTATGGGTGAGCCAGGGGAAGAGATCTCAGTTTTTGAGAGTTTTGACTGTCCTTGGAGCGTCCAGGCCAGCGTGTTTGCGGTGCACTGTTTTCTGCATGTCTGCTATATCCTGTTTAAGGTTATACAGTCCTTCGCCAATAGTAGTATCACCCAGAGACCTGCCCTGAGGCCAGATAGTTATGAGTGGCAAGGTGTGTGGGGAAAAATGGGCAAGTGCCTAGGTCAGTGGTCACCCCCAGTGCTTTGGAATTTCATTCCCGAACAAATGCAGAGTCCTGATAAACTAGTGGAGCATTTAGAAAAGGTGTGTTGCCAATCTGACAAACCCCGGGAGACACAACTCACTGCAATGTGTTGGGGACTTGCCCATGCCTACCATGTCCTCCTTAACACTACTCAGTGCTCTCGAGGGGAAGAAAGGGTCTCAGGATCTGAAAACGAACCAACTAGTATGGCAGCTGGGCCAGAGAGACAGCCAGTGCCAGTATCAGTCACTCCTATACAGAAAACGAAATATACTAAAAAATCAGCTCGCATAGTGAGGGATGGAGATGAGCCAGGCCCACCACGAGAACAGGAGGAAGAGCCAGAGGTGATCACCCGATCTCTATCCCTGAGAGAGCTGAGATATGTGGAAGGATTTCAGCTGCCTTCCAGGCGAGCAGATTATCACCTGGCTGCTCCGATGCTGGGATAGTGGAGCTGGTGTTTTGGAATTAGAGGGGAAAGAGGCCAGACAGCTGGGATCCTTGTCCAGGGAAGCTGGCATTGACAAGGTAATAGGGAGACAGGTCCAACCCCTCAGCCTTTGGAGGCGACTCCTTTCCTTTACACTTAACAGGTACCCTTACAAGGATGACATCCTATGTCAGTTAAGCAAGTGGACCAACATGGAGAGAGGTATTCAGTATCTCAGGGAATTAGCTGTGTTTGATATGATTTACGGTGATCTGAATGATGAGCGATCACCCATGGACCCAGATCAGGCCCACTGCACACCCTCCATGTGGCAGAAGTTCCTGCGAAGCGCACCACGATCACGTGCCAATGCATTGGCAGTGGTGTCTTGGAGACACGGCCAAGTTCAAACAGTGGATGAAGTGGCTGGCCAGCTCCAGCAATATGAAGGAAGTCTCCCTTCCTCTCCACATGCCTGTGTTTCAGCTGTGAGGGAACTGTCTCAGAGGCTCCAGAGAATGAAAGAGAACATGTCCTACACTCCACCTGCACGGGCTGACGTCTTGGCCATTAGAAGCAGATGCTTCCCCACCCAAGAGAAAGACAGTGGAAGGTACACACAATGGGGTACCCTGTGGTTCTACCTCTGCGACCATGGAGAAGACATGAGGAGGTGGGATGGAAAACCCGCTTCCACCCTAGCTGCACAAGTACAACAGCTGAAAGGGGAATCGTCCAAGAAAAACATCGCTCCAGTTTCCAGTTGGAAATCCCCCAGACAAAATAGAATGTCTGGTCTTATGCCTGACGCTCTTGAGGGGACCTCTGAGCCATTCCTACAACAAGAGTCATTCGTAGAACAAGTGAGTGATGCTGAGCAGGATTAGAGGGGCCCTGCCTCCAGCCAGGTGGAGGAAAGGGATAATCGGATTTACTGGACGGTGTGGATCTGATGGCCTGACACATCAGACCCACAAGAATATAAGGCCTTGGTGGATACTGGTGCACTGTGCACCCTGATGCCATCAAGCTATAGTGGGGTTGAGCCCATCTGTATCTCCGGAGTGACAGGGGGATCCCAACAGCTGACCCTATTGGAAGCTGAAGTGAGCCTAACTGGGAAGAACTGGCATAAACACCCCATTGTGACTGGTCCAGATGCCTTGTGCATCCTGGGCATAGATTATCTCAGGAGAGGGTACTTTAAAGACCCGAAAGGGTACCGGTGGGCCTTTGGTATAGCTGCCCTGGAGGAAACTGAACAATTGTCCACCTTACCCAGCCTCTCAGAGGACCCTTCAGTGGTGGGGTTGCTGAAGGTTGAAGAGCAGCGAGTGCCAACTGCTACCAAGACGATGCACCAGCAGCAGTACCGTACCAACCGAGATTCCCCATCCATCAGCTGATCCGTCAACTAGAGAGCCAGAAGGTTATTAGCAAAACTCACTCACCCTTCAGCAGCCCTATATGGCCAGTGAGCAAGTCTAATGGTGAATGGAGACTAACCGTGGACTACCGTGGCCTGAATGAAGTTATGCCAGCAATGAGTGCCGCAGTGCCGGACATGCTGGAGCTCCAATATGAACTGGAGTCAAAGGCAGCCAAGTGGTACGCCGTGACTGACATTGCTAATGTGTTTTTCTCTGTTCCAATAGCACCAGAGTGCAGGCCACAGTTTGCATTCACTTGGAGGGGCATCCAGTATACCTGGAATCGATTGTCCCAGGGGTGGAACCACAGCTCCACCATTTGCCATGGACTGGTCCATACTGCATTGGAGAAAGGTGGGGCTCCAGAACACCTGCAGTACATTGATGACATCATTGTATGGGGGGACACAGCTGAAGAACTCTTTGAAAAAGGAAAGAAGATAATTGAAATCCTCCTGAAGGCTGGTTTCACCATCAAGCGAAGGAAAGTTAAGGGGCCTGCAAAGGAGATTCAGTTCCTAGGAATAAAAGGGCAAGATGGGCGTCACCACACCCCAATGGAGGTGATAAACAAGATGGCAGCCATGGCCCCACCAACTAGTAAAAAGGAGACTCAGTCTTTCCTGTGTGCTGTGGGGTTCTGGAGGATGCACATCCCAAACAACAGCCTGATTGTGAGCCCTCTCTACCACGTGACCCGTAAGAAGAATGATTTTGAATGGGGCCCTGAGCAACAGCAAGCTTTTGAACAAATTAAATGGGAGATTGCTCAGGCAGTAGCCCTCGGGCCAGTCCAGGCAGGACAAGAGGTTAAAAACATGCTCTACACCGCAGCCGGGGAGAATGGTCCTACCTGGAGCCTCTGGCAGAGAGCACCCGGGGAAATCCGAGGCCGACCTCTAGACTTTTGGAGCCAGGGATACAAAGACTCCGAAGCGAACTATGCACCAACTGGAAAGGAGATACTGGCAGCATAGGAAGGAGTTGGAGCTGCCTCAGAAGTGGTCAGCACTGAAGCACAGCTCCTTCTGGCACCCCGACTGCCGGTGCTGGGCTGGATGTTCAAAGGAAGGGTTTCCTCTACACATCATGCAACAGATGCCACGTGGAGTAAATGGGTTGCATTGATAACACAATGGGCTCAAATAGGGAACCCCAGCCACCTGGGAATATTGGAGGTGATCATCAACTGGCCAGAGGGCAAAGATTCTGGGATGTCACCGGAACAGGAGGTGACATGTGCTGAGGAGGCCCCACAATATAATGAGCTGCCAGACGAGGAGAAGAGGTATGCCCTGTCCTCTTGCATTGTGGGAAAGCATCGGCAATGGAAGGCTGCTGTGTGGAGTCCCACACGACGAGTCACTGAAGCTGCTGAGGGGCAAGGTGAATCGAGCCAGTTCGCAGAGGTGAAAGCCACCCAGCTGGCTTTGGATATTGCTAAGCGAGAAAAGTGGCCAAAGCTCGCTCTCTATACTGACTCATGGGTGGTGGCAAATGCCCTGTGGGGGTGGTTGCAGCAGTGGAAACAGAGCAACTGGCAACGCAGAGGTAAACCCATCTGGGCTGCTGAAGTATGGCAGGATATTGCAGCTCGGGTGGAGAACCTCGTCGTGAAAGTGCGCCATGTGGATGCCCACGTGCCCAAAAGTCGGGCCCCTGATGAACATGAAAACAACCAGCAGGTGGACCAGGCTGCTAAGATCGGAGTGGCTCAGGTGGATTTGGACTGGCAGCGTAAAGGTGAATTGTTCATAGCCTGATGGGCCCATGAGACCTCAGGCCACCAAGGTAGAGATGCAACATACAGGCGGGCTCGAGATTGAGGGGTGGACCTCATCAGTGACACCATCGGAGAGGTCATCCACGAATGTGAAACATGTGCTGCAATCAAACAAGCCAAGCAGGTAAAGCCCCAGCGGAATGGAGAACGATGGCTGAAATATAAATATGGAGAGGCCTGGCAGATTGACTACATCACACTGCCACAGACCCGCCAAGGCAAGCCCCACGTGCTCACCATGGTGGAAGCAACTTTTAAAGGTAACTTTCATGAATTTACTTAACAGTTAAAAAACCCCAACAATTTCTTCCCATCAATCCCATAATACCAAGTTTTTGATAACAGAAGGGTTTCAACAGCATGTCCTTGGGAGTTTCAGATTTTAAAAGACGAGCAAAACATTACCTAGAGCAGAAAGGTAAAATAAAGATGGTCACTGCCTGAACGTCAACTCTTTCTCTGCTAAGAACGTTCATTTAGAGCAAACCTCCAATTGCTTTTTGCTTTGGGAAAAAAAATTTAAAACGTCTCTTTAGAATAAAGATTTTTTTATTTTAAAAACCTACATGCAAAACAATAACTGATCTTTATATTAGCAAGAGCTACAAACCTGCTACTTACACAGCCAGCATAGTATACCTGTGCGTATTATTTAGAATTGACATTTGGTGACAATTGTAGCAGCATTTGCACTATACCTCATGAATTACTTTGAAGGCTTATTCTCCCTATGCTCTGTAAATAGTAAAGTGCTTCGGGTTATACTTTTTAAGTAGCTGCGGTCTTTAAAGCAGCCTCAGTGTCCTTAGCCTGAGGTGTAGGAGGTGTTTTTCTCCTGTTGACAGTTTTGAAACTGTCACTCTCACAAGCGGTCCCTCCGAGGTAGGCAGGAGATTTGCAAGGGTAGCGGTGATTTGTTTAAGCGAGGACTGCAGAACTGGACTCCTTAACTGGGAATGAGGAGCACCCTTTGCATGAACAGTGACTGTGTCCAAACAGTGAGGTGGGGATCCAGCTCTGATTTCCCGCCTGTGTGTTGTAACTCTGTGGAGGAAGGCTGCTAATGACACAGCACAGGAATTATTATTTTTAGAAAATGCAGAATGTAAGTGTACATGTACAAGCGAGAGGTAGCTGGATCTTTGCCCGCATTCTCCACCATTCTCGCGAAAGTCGGCGAGAGCCAATCAGGGGCGGCAGAGGCGTGGCCCCGAGCCGCGTGGGAGATTTTTAAAAGCCCCTGGGGAGCAAACAGGGGCGTGGAGCGTCTGTAAGGCGGGGCACGGCAGTTTGCACGGGGCAGTTCCCAGGAGCAGGGCGTGCAGAGAAGGCGCCAAGGAGCTGCAACCTAGAGGAGGGAGCAAGGAGCTGAGGTATTAAGAACTGAGCAGGACCAGCAATGGCTGTGACGCAGTCAAAAGCTCCTGTGAGGAAGGTGGTGGCGATCCAGTCAGAGGTCCCGCAGAAGCACGCAGGTGTCCAGGTCTCAGGCTGCAGAGAGTGCCGAAGCCTGACACTGCTAGCTGAGTGTGACAGATTTAACACCTGTGTCCGGTGTGAGCAGGTGAATGATCTGCTCAGCCTGGTGGTTGAGCTAAAGGAGGAGGTAGAAAGGCTGAGGGCAATAAGGGAGTGTGAGAGGGAGGTAGACTGGTGGAGTCAGGCCCTGCCATCCTTGAGGACAGGGCAGTGGGTGAAGGCTTCACTAGAAAGAGAGGATCCCCTCCTCCTTTGCCATCAGGTACAAGGAGAGGACCTAGGAGATGAAGGGGAATGGAAACAGGTCCCTGCTCGGCAAGGCAGGCAAATCCCCTCCTGGCCTCCCTCCCCTTCCTGGCTACCTTTACAGAACAGGTATGGCGCTCTCAAAATTGAGGGACAAACAAATGAAAAGGGAGACAAAGGTCCATTAGAGGGGTCACCCAAGGTAAATCAGTCTGCTCCACACATTAGGACCAGCTCCAAAAAGAAGGGTAATTGTAGTTGGAGACTCCTTTCTGAGGGGAACAGAGGTGCCCATATGCCAGCTGGATACACTCCATGAGGAAGTCTGCTGCCTCCCTGGGGCCAGGGTCAGGGATATCACTAAGAAACTCCCTAGTCTGGTATGGCCAACAGACTACTACCCACTGTTGGTTATCCAGGTTGGTAGTGATGATGTGTCAGAGAGGAGCCTGAAGACAATTAAAAAAGACTTCAGGGCACTGGGGAGATTACTTGAGGGACTGGGAGCCCAGGTGGTGTTCTCCTCAATCCCTTCAGTGGCAGGGAAGAATACTGATAGAGGAAGGAAGACCCACCTGATAAACATGTGGCTGAGTGACTGGTACCACAGACAGAATTTTGGGTTTTTTTGAGCATGGGGAGCTTTATGCTGTGTGGAGTCTGTGGGCGGCAGATGGAGTTAATCTATCTCGAAGGGGGAAAAGAATCCGGGTGTACGAGCTGGCTGGGCTCATTGAAAGGGCTTTAAACTAGGTTCGAAGGGGGAAGGGGGTGCAACTGGGCCTGCTAGAGTTGAGCCTAAGGGTGGCAGGCCACGGTTGGAAATGAAGTCATTAGCCTGGCTAAAGTGCCTCTACTCTAATGCACGCACCATGGGCAATAAACAGGAGGAGCTGGAAGCCATTGTGCAGCACGACAGCTATGATGTAGTCGCCATCACGGAAACGTGGTGGGATGACTCTCATGAGTGGAGTGCTGCAATGGATGGCTATAAGCTCGACAGGAGGAATAGGCAGGGTAGAAAGGGCAGGGGGGTGGCACTCTATATTAGGGAGTGTTTTGACTTCATGGAGGTCAATAAGTGTGACGGACCAGTTGAATGTTTATGGGTTAAGTTGAGGAAGGCGAACGAGGTGGATATCCTGTTGGGAGTCTATTACAGACCACCCGACCAGGATGAAGAGGTTGATGAACTGTTCTGTAAACAACTGGCAGAAGCTGCAAAGTCGCAAGCCCTTGTTCTTGTGGGGGACTTCAACTTACCAGACATGGGCTGGAAATATAACACAGCAGAGAGGAAACAGTCCAAGAAGTTTCTGGAGTGCATGGAAGATAACTCCCTGACTCAGCTGGTAAGTGAGCCCACCAGGGAAGGTGCCTTGTTAGACCTGTTGTTCACGAACAGAGAAGGACTGGTAGGGGATGTGGTTGTTGGAGGCCGTCTTGGGCTAAGCGACCATGAAATGATACAGTTCTCGATCCTTAGCCCAGTTAGGAGGGGGGGCAGCAAAACCATTACCATGGACTTCTGAAGGGCAGATTTCAACCTGCTTAAAACACTGGTTGTGAAAGTCCCTTGGGGAACAGTCCTAGAGGGCAAAGGGGTTAAGGAAGGATGGACTTTTTTCAAGAAGAAAATCTTAGAGACACAGGAGCAGGCTGTCCCCATATGTCGTAAGACAAACTGGTGGGGAAAATGACCGGCCTGGCTGAACAGGGAGCTTCTGCTGGGACTTAGGAGAAAGAAGAGTCTGCCACCTTTGGAAGAAGGGGCAGGCTACACGGGAAGAGTATAGGGATTTAGTTAGGTTGTGTAGGAAGAACATTAGTGGGGCAAAAGCCCAGTTTGAACTCAGCCTGGCCACTGCTGCAAGAGATAATAAGAAGAGTTCATAGAAATATATTAACAATAAAAAAAGATGCAGGGAGAATCTCCATCCCTTATTGGATGCAAGGGGGAACATTGTTACAAGGATGAGGAAAAGGCTGAGGTACTTAATGCCTTTTTTGCCTCTGTCTTTAATGGCCAAACCAGTTATCCTCATGGTATTCAGTTCCCTGAGCTGGAAGATTGGGATGGAGATCAGAATAAACCTCTTGGAATCCAGGAAATAGTAGTGAAGGACCTGCTAAGTCAATTAGACACCTATAAGTCTATGGGGCCGGATGAGATCCACCTGAGAGTGCTGAGGGAGCTGGCGGAGGAACTTGCCAAGCCACTCTCCATCATCTATCAGCAGTCCTGGTTATTGGGTGAGGTCCCAGATGACTGGAAACTTGCCAATGTGACGCCCATCTACAAGAAGGGCAGGAAGGAGGATCTGGGGAACTACAGGCCTGTCAGCCTGACCTCGGTGCCAGGGAAGATTATGGAAAGGTTCATCCTGGGGGAGATCACGCGGCAAGTGCAGGACAACAGGGGGATCAGGTCCACCCAGCATGGGTTCACGAAGGGCAAGTCCTGTTTAACCAACCTGGTCTCCTTCTATGATCAGGTGACCCGCCTAGTGGATGAGGGAAAAGCGGTGGATGTTGTCTACCTGGACTTCAGTAAGGCATTTGACACTGTTTCCCACAGCATTCTGCTGCAGAAGCTGGTGGCTCGTGGTCTAGACAGGTGGACTCTTTGCTGGGTTAAAAACTGGCTGGATGGCCGAGGCCAGAGAGTTGTGATGAATGGAGTTAAATCCAGATGGAGACCGGTCACAAGCGGTGCCCCTCAGGGCTCGGTCTTGGGGCCAGTCTTGTTTAATGTCTTTATCGATGACCTGGATGAGGGGATCCAGTGTAACCTCAGTAAATTTGCAGATGACATGAAATTGAGTGGGATGTCGATCTGCTTGAGGGTAGGGAGGCTCTGCAGTGGGATTTGGACAGGCTGGAGCAATGGGCCAAGGCCAATTGTATGAGGTTTAACTAAGGCAAGTGCCGGGTCATGCACTTCAGCCCCAACAACCCTATGCAGCGCTACAGGCTTGGGGAAGAGTGGCTGGAAAGCTGTCTGGCGGAAAAGGACCTGGGGGTGTTGGTTGACAGCCGACTGAACATGAGCCACCAGTGTGCCCAGGTGGCCAAGAAGGCCAATGGCATCCTGGCATTTATCAGAAACGATGTGACCAGCAGGAGTAGGGAGGTGATCGTGCCCCTGTACTCGGCACTCGTAAGACCACACCTCGAGTACTGTGTCCGGTTTTGGGCATCACAGGAGGGTAATTGTGGTGGGCGACTCCCTTCTGAGGGGAACAGAAGGGCCCATCTGTTGACCAGACCCATCCCACAGGGAAGTCTGCTGCCTCCCTGGGGTTCGGATTAGAGAAATTAAAAAGAAACTTCCTGATATTGTAAAGCCCTCCGATTACTACCCACTGCTGTTTTTTCAGGTTGGCAGTGATGAAATTATTACAAGAAGTGCAAGGGCAATGAAGAGTGATTTCAGGGCCCTGGGATGGCTGGTTAAGGGGTCTGGTGTGCAAGTAGTGTTTGCCTCCATACCTCCTGCAAGAATGGGTGAAGAGGTAAGCAGGAAGATTTTATAGATTAATGAATGGCTACGTAACTGGTGCCAAATGCAGGGCTTTGGGTTCTTTGATCATGGGCTGCTATATGAGACACCTGGCCTGATGGTGGCAGGTGGAATGCATTTGTCCCAGAGGGGGAGAAGGCTTTTGGGGCAGGAGTTAGCAGGGCTCATTGAGAGGGCTTTAAACTAGATGGGGAAGGGGAGAGAACTGGGTCTGTTAGGGATGAGCCCAAGAGCAATATGCTAGGGCCTGAAGGAAGGTGGTCTAGGGAGGATTTTTGATCATTGAAGAGAAGGGATAGATGTTTAAGCCCTGACCACAAGGCCTCCTGCCTCCCAGGGGTCCCACCAGTGCGCTCTGCTTGCTTTCTGAAATGCCTGTACACCAATGCACGCAGTATGGGGAATAAACAGGAGGAGTTAGACGTCTGTGTGCGGTCTAAAGGTTATGACCTGGTGGCAATTACAGAGACATGGTGGGACAGCTCACATGACTGGAATGTGGTTGTGGGAGTTTGGCTTGTGAGTAATGGACATGGAGTGTTAGAGCAGGTGCACGAACAGGCTACTGTGCAGGCGCTAGCAGCCAAGATTAGGCCTCAAGGACGTACTGTCCTTGCAGAGTAGTACAAGAAACTAAGTTACATAAGATAGGGAACTAACAGGCAAGGAGGAGAATATGATAATTAGAGGCTGAAGCATAGGTTAAAAGTTAATGATTGATGTAGAAGTGGTCTAATGAAAACCTAAGAAAAAGATAATAAGATGTGCTTAGTCGTGGTGATTTGACAGAAGAATGATATATAAGTAAATGTATCTGCGCAATAAATTGAGTTCTGCCGACCTCATATGAGAGTGCAGTCTCCCTCCGTCGATTCCTACATGTGGTCATGGATGGCTATGTCATTTTTAGGAAAGATCGGTCAGTGAAGCGAGGTGGTGGAATAGCTCTCTATGTGAGGGAGCAACTAGAATGTATTGAGTTTTCTCCAGGGACTGATGAGGGGCAAGTTGAAAGTCTGTGGGTAAGAATTAAGGGGCAGGCAGGCATGGGTGATACAGTTGTGGGGGTCTATTACAGACCTCCTGATCAGGACGAGGGAGTTGATGAGGCTTTCTACAGGCAGCTGAAAGCAGCCTCGCAACTACAGGCCTTGGTCCTCATGGGGGATTTTAACTACCCCGATATCTGCTGGAAGACTTACACAGCCAGCCATTCACAGTCTAGGAGGTTCCTCCAGTGCATTGATGACAACTACTTAATGCAAATGGTGGATAAGCCGACTAGGAGAGGAGCGCTGCTGGATCTTGTACTCACCAACAAGGAGGGTCTTGTTGAAGCAGTGATGGTTGATGGCAGCCTTGGCTGCAGTGATCATGAGATGGTGGAGTTCAGGATCCTGTGTGGGAGGAATAGAGTACCTAGCAAGACCAGAACCCTGGACTTCCGCAGGGCCAACTTTATCCTCCTCAATCAATTGTTAAGGGAAGTCCCGTGGGACAGAGTGCTAGATGGTAAAGGGGCTCAAGATAGTTGGTCAACATTCAAGGACCACTTCTTGCAAGCTCAGGATCAGAGCGTCCCAATGGGTATGAAATCAAGTAAGGGAGCTAGGAGACCAGCATTGTGAGAAACGAAGTTTTAGGCTGAAAAAGTTTGCTCAGGCAAGGATCATGGTGAAGCAGCTCCGTTTATTCGCGAGTGCAATCATGGGCGCGCCACCCCATGGCCGGAGTAGAAACGCGCGCCGTTACAAAGAAAAGGAAGCATTTTTATAGTATTTTATCCTGACGCAGGTTATCCTCTCCTGTTTCTCCATTGGTTGGATACTCCAGGCTCACAACCTATCCGACGCATTCTATGACAATCAGTTTCCATAAGAGGTTTTTCCGGTTTCCATAATAGGTTTTTCTTTTACCAGCCAGCTGTTTATGCATAGTTGTGGAATGATGGCAATATTTTCTCAGGTGCACCCTATCTCCTGATCCCTGTAAGACACAACATTCTAAGAAAAAGTTGTTATGCGTAGCTCCTGTCCTTCTACATTATCTGGTACCAGGATGTACTGATACTAGGCTCCTTTCTAGTTTGGTTTTTTTGTACAAGGCCTTGGTGTTTTTTTTTTCTCTCTGTAGTGCTGCACAAAAACATCAGTCGGTTCTCACATCCTTCCATGCTATCTGACACCTGGATGCACAAGGCCGTGATGTTTTTCTTGGTTCTACAAAAATATGATTCTCGCAACACTGCAAAAACACAAGTTTTTTCTCACAGCATGGTTAAACAAGGAACTGCTGGGCAAACTCAGGTAGAAAAAAAGAATTTATGGATCATGGAAAGAGGGGCTGGTCATTTGGGAGGAATATAGGACAGTTGTCAGAGGATGTAGAGAGGCAATTAGGAAAGCTAATTAGGACCCAGGTAAATATAGACCGGTCAGCCTCACCGCCATCCCTGGAAAGGATGGCACTATCTCTAGGCATATCAAGGATGAGGGGGTCATTAAGAGCAGTCAACATAGGTTTGCCAAGGGTAAGTCATGTTTGACCAACCTTATTGCCTTCTATGAGGAAATAACTAGGTGGATAGATGATGGTAGAGCGGTAGATGTGGTTTATCTTGATTTCAGTAAAGCATTTGACACTGTCTCCCACAGCATCCTTGTAGATAAGCTGATAAAGTATGGGCTTGGTGATCAGGTAGTGAGGTGGATTGTGAACTGGCTGAAGGAAAGAAGCCAGAGAGTTGTGGTCAATGGGACGGAGTCTAGTTGGAGGCCTGTGATTAGTGGAGTCCCTCAGGGGTCGGTACTGGGACCGGTGTTGTTCAATATCTTCATCAACGACCTGGATGAGGGTACAGAATGTATCCTCAGCAAGTTTGCTGATGACACCAAGCTAGGAGGAGTGGCTGACACACCAGAGGGTTGTGCTGCCATTCAACGAGACCTTGATAGGCTGGAGAGTTGGGCAGGGAGAAACTTAATGAAATTCAACAAGGGCAAGTGTAGAGTTTTGCATCTGGGGAAGAACAACCCCATGTACCAGTACAGGTTGGGGGCTGACCTGTTGGAGAGCAGTGTAGGGGAAAGGGACCTGGGGGTCCTGGTGGACAGCAGGATGACCATGAGCCAGCAATGTGCCCTTGTGGCCAAGAAGGCCAATGGCATCCTGGGGTGTATTAGAAAGGGGGTGGTTAGTAGGTCAAGAGAGGTTCTCCTTCCCCTCTATTCTGCCTTGGTGAGGCCACATCTGGAGTATTGTGTCCAGTTCTGGGCCCCCCAGTTCAAGAAGGACAGGGAACTGCTGGAGAGAGTCCAGCGCAGAGCCACAAAGATGATGGAGTGGAACATCTCCCTTATGAGGAAAGGCTGAGGGAGCTGGGTCTCTTTAGCTTGGAGAAGAGGAGACTGAGGGGTGACCTTATTAATGTTTATAAATATGTAAAGGGTGAGTGTCATGAGGATGGAGCCAGGCTCTTCTCAGTGACATCCAATGATAGGACAAAGGGCAATGGGTGCAAGCTGGAACATAGGAGGTTCCGTGTAAATGTGAGGAAGGACTTCTTCACAGTGAGGGTAACAGAGCACTGGAACAGGCTGCCCAGAGAGGTTGTGGAGTCTCCTTCTCTGGAGACATTCAAAACCCGCCTGGACATGTTCCTGTGTGACCTGACCTAGGTGTTCCTGCTCTGGCAGGGGGACTGGACTAGATGATCTTTTGAGGTCCCTTCCAATCCCTAACATTCTGTGATTCTGTGCTGGAGCAAGTCCAGAGAAGGGCAACAAGGCTGGTGAGAGGTCTGGAAAACAGGCCTTATGAGGACCAGCTGAGGGAACTGGGGTTGTTTATTCTGGAGAAGAGGAGACTGAGAGGAGACCTCATTGCACTCTACAACTGCCTAAAAGGAGGTTGTAGTGAGGCTGGTGTTGGTCTCTTCTCCCAAATTGCTAATAATAGAATGAGAGGAAATGGCCTCAAGTTGGATCAGGGGAAGTTTAGGTTGGATATTAGGAAGAAGTTCTTTACTGAGAGGGTGGTTAGGCACTGGAACAGGCTTCCCAGGGAGGTGGTAGTGTCTCTGTCCCTGGAGGTGTTCAAAAAATGAGTGGATGAAGCACTTGAGACCATGGTCTAATGGTCTAGTGTTTAGGGAGATGATGGGATAAAGGTTGGACTTGATGATCCTGGAGGGCCTTTCCAACTATGGTCATTCTGTGATTCTAATATTAAACAAATAGCTCAGGATTCATGGTGTTTTGCTCGCTCTCTTTTAAAACAAAGGAATAGATTTTACAAACCCAGAATTTTGTCCTAAGTAATACTGTGACTATCTCAACACTTGGGCAATGGTCCATGTAAAGCTTGAGGGAATTAATCCACAGCTGGTAAATTTTACATAAAAAAATATTCTGGAAGCGCAGCAACTATGTATAGTATTAAGTTAGCTATAATTAGTAATGTAAGTCTTAAAATAGCTGCATCATCCTGCGTTTGCTGTGTTCTGCAAATGATAAAATCTTTTTTTTGTAGTGTAACGAAAATGGTAATTGAAAACTAATTTAGGATCAAAGACAACCTCAAGGTTATAAATATTTGTAGCTGGCTGTGAAGTATTCTCACCAAAATTTCTTGAAAGTGGATGCTCTGCTGCTGTGCTTTTACACTTCCAGGTGCCAAACAGAAATAAGATGTTTTCTCAGGGACTTAGTTACAGGATAAAAATGAAAAGGGGAAAAAAAAAGCTTTTTTTTTTACTTTTTTTTTTTTTGAGAGTGGATAAAGAAAACCGAATGCTTTACTGCAGAATCTAAGTGCTGTTAGCTGAAGATTATTATAAAACAGTCTATTTGATGTAGCTGGAGAAAAACACCACAAAACCTAAAAATGAACCCCAACTCCAATAAGTAAATACTGATTGCCATTGAGATGTCAGAATTACTTCAGTAATTCTTTATTCTTTCCGTCCAGGAAAGAATTTCACAGGACACCAGCTATTAGAGTAGCTTTGCTTTTTCGTCATGACTGGCAAAATCCTGGTTTATAACTCCTCTATATACTGACTTCGATATTTGCATTCACATTTCAATTATTTTTCTCTATTGTACAATAGCTTTCAAAACAATGCACTTTATGTTTTTAAAACGATTCCATAAATATGCAACTTTTTAAAGTGTTCTTTTATGCGTTATACGAGGTAGTAAAGCAAGACAGGAACAGTAGAAACTTTTAGACAAAAGAAACTGTCTACTCAGTCCCTTCCTCAAGTGCCCTCCAATGTTGCTTGTGGACCTAAACACCATAAATTACTCTGGGATTGAAACTAAGGCATCAGTTCCAAACTGAGTTTATCACATTTATGGATAATAAATATGCAAACTAAGTATTCCTGTGCAGAAGAAAGGTATGAAGTAACAATTTTGCATAACAATTGAGCAACCTGGTCTAGTGGGAGGTGTCCCTGCCCATGGTAGGGGGGCTGGAACTAGATGATCTTTGAGGTCCCTTCCAACCCAAACCATTCTATGATAAGCATGAGAAAATCTGTTAGTATTCAGTATCGGCTCACTGTAAAAGCTGGTAATGAACAGACTGCTTAGGTTAGTTATGCATCAATGTCACTGCAATGCATCGCTGCCTAAGTTTTGTCCCCTGGTCCTATCAATCATAATGTTTTTGGTACACAGCTAGTCTTGGAAGACAAAATGTTCACTCCATGTTTTACAGTAGGTTTTTAGAGACCAAAATGATCTTATTTTGGTACTTTAATGAAGTGTCACAGTGTTGGTTTAGGTTAACATGTCACTGACTGGGTCATTGTCCTGAATGGACCAGTCTAAGTTCAAACTTCATGGCAACAACAGGAGCCAAAAAAATTTATCAGGTTTGTTTCATGTACTTGTTTCTCACCTGAGATGTGTTTTCACTCTACGTGGAATTGAAGAGTAAGATTTCAGCTATGCATACCTCTATTGAATGTCTAGAATTAGGACTAAGTATTACCATTTTAGGTAATCTTTTGTCCCTTTCTCTTTATACTCCATAATTATTTTTTAAGACTCCAAGCTAGCACCACAGTTGCAAGGAGCTTCCCACTTCAGACTCAGCCCTTTTTTAAACTGTCTACCTCTTTTGTTTTTGGTTATTATAGTGTTTCTTTATGCATTAAAGTTCCTTATGAGTATAAACATTATAGAATTATGGCTGTCTAATGAAAGAAAGTATTTTACAGCAGAGAGGATTTGTTTCTTCTCAGATATAGCAATTTCCTATGTATAAGCACTAAAAAAACATGTAATAGGAGAGGAAGATAAAAAAAAAATAACTCTAACTGCCTTTTATTTGTATTGAAAAACATTGAATGCCAAAAAAATACAGAAACTCAAGGAAATTATTACTCACTAAAGACTTCTCAGTAAAATATTTGATTTTCTATTAGCTAAAAAGTCTAGTAGAAAATATCTGCCTGGATTTAAAAAAAAAAAAGAAGCCAAAAAAAACCCCAAAACCAGAGAGACTAATTTCTTAATTAGAAATTCAAACCAATGCATTTTCTCAGTTTTTGGCCAGCTCATTGAACTGGGTTTTTTTAGATATCTTTCAATTGAAAAAAAAAACAAACTGCAACACAACACATTAAAAAAAAAAAAAGACCAAAAACTTGCTGAAATTTTTTTCCTAACATTGTTTTTAGAGATGACAGTGCCAGCTCAGCAGTGTGCAAGGTATATGTGGAGAAACCAAATGGAATGTCAGATCAAATTAGTGGAGGTATAGAAGAAGATAAGGATGTATTAGGAGATAATGGTAATTTTATAAAAATATATTCGTTGCTACTGTGATATAAATCATCAAATGATAAGATTCTGGCCCAAAAGCTTGGTATTTTTCATGAGAAAAACTGAGTATTTATTTTGACTGGATCCATTTACATTTAGAATGCCTTGTAATTTCCTATACAATAGGTAATTTTATTATTATTTTGTGAATAGGCTACTATGAGAATTTCTTAGAACAGGTTGCCTCAATTTGTTACAAATACATTTTCTGAATCTGGAAACACTTTTGCATGTCTAACTTTGAACAGAAATACTTTCTTGTGCCTTCAATGGGACTGTTCATGCATTTGGGCAAAGAGTGTATGTATGAGTTTGAAGGTAGCCCTTGTTCTATCTTTTCCTGTTGAAAGTCCTGCAGGGTGGTTGCCTTTCTATCAATATCACCATGAAACATAAGTACTTATGTAGGATGCAAGTTAATTTTCTTCATAGAATCACAGAATAGCCGTAGTTGGAAAAGACTTCTAATTCAGTTTCTTTCACCAGATGGAAAATTGGAGGAAGGGGCAGTGTTTTGGGGTTGTCATTTTCTTCTAAGTTTTCCCTTTCCACATGCACACTAGCATGCATAGACACCTACTTATATCCTACTAAATTTAAATAACATGCTCAACCAACGTTCTGTAATGATGTTCCTGTGGGTGATGTATTTTGGACAGAGAGAATACAGGAGAAAACAGAGCAGTCTGACAAACCATCACTTGCACCAAAGCTGTTGAGGGGAGAGGATATAATCCTGTTAATGATGTTGCTGTTTTATGGTTTCTACTATCTCACTGGCTCTGGAATAGCAAGTGGGAGAAGGATGGAGGGAAGAGAGCCTGAAACAATCAACTCTGCTTCTTCAAGAAATAACTCAGTCTCAAAATCTATTTTCTGTTTGCAGCTCAAAGAAAATCATTATAGGATCTGGAGGAGGTCACCCATACATATATGTAAAAAATTATACCTCTGCAAAAGTTATCTAACTTACACTCTTTTTTTAAACACGATTCCAAACCAATTAATTATTTCCCTCCATTCTGAGATAAAATGAGTAACTGACACCTTTCTTATTTTTATTGTATGCAAAAATGTATGGGGAAAATAAATAGAAACATCAAAATTCTTCCTGATATCTGGCCATAGAGAAAGCAATTTAAAGACAAAGGAATGGGTTAAGAAGATACAGTTTGAGATAACTACTGTATCCCTCCAACAAAACACAGGCAAACCAGTTGAATGGGAAATTAATGATGTTAGCAAACTATGCTCATTTTTTCAAATAAATAGATTAGAGGTGGAACCATCTCAGTGCTTTGAGGCAATCTATGATTTGCCTCTTAAACTCTGTTTAGCTGTCAGTTGTTCCCTCTTCAACTGTCCTCCTCCCTACCCTGTTTTTCTTTAAATTAACCTACATTTTTGTCTTGGGTTACCTAATTTATTAGAGTTGGCATTTTTTTTTCTTTCTTTCTTTTTCATTTCTTTCTTCTCTTGCGTATCTATTTTATGTTTCTTTTCTATCCTTCTTTTTCATTTTTCAGGAGCTTTTTTTTTTTTCTTTACACTCACAGGGATTTTTCCACCTTTTTTCTGCCTCTGCTTTCTCTTCTCCACTTTCCTACCTCATATCTTATTCCCTATAGATGTACGTTCATTTGTAGTGAATTTGCAGAGTGAATGAGATGGCACGGTTCTGTCCTCCAGTCCTTGCAAGCTATGAGTGTCACAGAGGGAATCCTAAAACCAAGTGAAGTAGCTAGGATTTGCTCCACAAATCTGGGTCTTGGTTTTATTTTAGTTTCTATGTACACACTTGAAATTACAATACAAATTTAATTTTGATTTTCTGGCTCTCCTTTTTATCTACCAGCATCGAGGTTTTCAGTATTCCAGCTCCTGTCACACAAGGTGACTGAAACATACCTATCACAGCATTGTTTATTTCTTGGTTTCTAGTAAAGCTGTACCAGTTTTGTACATTGCAGCATGCCTTTCCATCATACTCACTGGTAGATGGTGGCAAAGAGACTCCAGCCTCAAACCCACTGACATTACTAACTTCCATAGTGCTTGGAGCAGGCTTACCCTGGCATTAGTACAGCAGAAGTCACGCTGCTGTGGCAGTTTCTGTCAAAGCATTTGCACTTCTATTTCTTTTAGAAATATCTGGGTACAAGAAGAGGGTAAAAGCATTATGTCTCCCTCACACTGTCAGCTAACGGTAACAACAATTATTTCAGGGGCATCAGATGCCAGATGAACAATCTTTTCCTTCTTGCTCCCACCACCCTTGCACCTGCAGAGAACAACCTAACAACAGTGGCCACAATTGCACTAATATAATGAACACTAAATTAGGCAGACTGGCAATTGCAGACCAGAGGGACTTCAAAAGTCTTCTACATCAAGCACTTCATAATGAGCCCTGAAGAGCACCAGTGCCTGGAACAGAAGTGGGAGCATACATGTGTCTGCTCCACTCATGCTGTATTACTTTAGCAGAACTTTTGCGTCCAGGGTACTTCCAGGCTCTCTGGACTGCCCATATATATCATACCCAATTGATGCTGCCTCTGTGTATGTTAGCCTGCTTAGATCAATGACCTTACTGTTCAGAACGTGCCACAACAGAGCTGACAGGGTGAGTTGTCCCTGGTTACAGTCCCCCAGGGTGAACAGAAGCATCTTTCTGCTGAGGAGATAGGAGAGATTGGAAACCAGGCTGCTCTGGAAATAAAAGAGAACACAGTTCTGTTCTTTATCTTTTTGTCTATTGTAATTTTCAAGTTCTCTATAGCAAAAGATAACTTTTCCATGTATTTATAAGCAGATTTAAAAACAAAGCAAAACAAAAAGAAACCACAAAGAAACCCTAGCTCCTTATTCTTTCTTTCTCCTTTTCACTTCTCATTTTTATTCTGTGTATGTGTATGGATTTTTTTCAAGTTTTACTGAAGAAGTTCCTGGAAGGCTTGGAAGAAGTAAAATGATTAATCTTAAAGCCATGTTTGCTGTTCACTTTGTAGTGTTCTTCAGAAGGAGAATTTTCCTTGTCAATGCTGATGTTTGAATAAAAATCTTTTTAACATCTATGGCTGCTTGCAGCTGGCATCCTTTTATCCAAGAACAGTGGGAACAAGTCTTCCGTTTATCCAGAAACTAGGAAGTAGTTTGGTCTTTTCATAGGAGAAGCAAAATAGTTCATAAGATAACTGGAGTCTGAGAGTGATATAGACACCTACAGTGTGTCCTCTATTGAGAAGAACAGCTTTGTGGTACGTTGGGAAATTACCTGTCAGCTGGTCAATGGTGATTCTGTGTGACATGTTATCCTGCTGTTTATTAAAGCAAAAAGTACAGAAAATTACTTAAAGCCTGGGATAACAAAAGGCCCCACAAGAGCAAGGATAATCAAAATACCTTTAAAGAGTCTCTTGTTTCAGGGTATTACCACAAGGTTGCTTGCTGTCTTACCTGTTTTCTGACCAGATGCAAAATATTTCATAGTACTGCTTAACAAACTCTGTGCAATGCAGTTCTTCTAGGTATACACATGACAGTGGCAGAAGCAATGAACATCTGCTCTGTTTTTTATATTGGTACACACTGAGCTGAGCTGCATTTTGAATTTCTTGGTGATATCCTGTACTCTACCAGGCTGTTCTACCCAGTTACCTCTGATACACACAGCAGTCTGTTCCAAAAATACCGTATTTCTTGGGAGCTTCAGCGGTCAGACAGGAAATCAGGTTTCCATCTATTTAACTGGGAAAAATTGGTTCTTCTCAAACAACGTTTCAACTGGTAGGAAGAACAATCATTTTCTGAAAGCAGAAAGTAAAAAACGGCTCATCTTCCCAGGTTTTGTTGTTGTTGGAGTTTTTTTTGTCCTGCAACACATCACAGCCCTTTAATATAATTCTGTTTTCTCCTTTTTAATCAGTTTATCCTCTAACTATGACATTTCTCTGCCTGCTTGTCTTTTTCTTTTAGCTTTTAGACAAAATTATTACAAAGTAGAAAAAACAAAAGAAAAACATACCAAATTAAAGTTGGATTTCTAATTAAGTCTCCAAACAAGACCATCTCTAAATGAGAACATCCTGCTGGAAACATTTCTGTTTTAAAAGAGCAGCTTTCCCTTTAGATTAATGTCTAATTTTCTGTTTAGTTTGGCCAGTATAATTGAGAAAAAAGATCATCATACTTTATATATGCATTTTTAATTTAATGTGTTCATGGTTTTTACTGGGTAGGACTGCTGCCCCTTGGATAGTTCTTTCTGATTTAACAAGCACCCTTTCTCTTTGCCACCTGTCATGAATGATGTGTAGCAGACTTACAGAAATTAGGAGCTTTCAGACACTGGCAAAGCAGCATGCCTCACTGAAAATTAGCCTAATTTCCTGAGCTTGGCATTACAGCAGAATCATGAAGCTGTGACACAAGGGAGTAAGATGTGCTCTCTTACCTTCCTCTCACTCTCACCAATTTATTTCTGGCATCATTGTCACCAAACAGAACAAAGAACTTATCAACACCAATGTGATGTTAGATAAGCAGACACTTCTTTATTGACGCGTGGAGGATACGGGGGATAACTCCGCCCAGTGTATCCTGGGTTACATCACATTTAACAGGGTTTTTATATATTCAATTTCTATTGTGTAAGCTGTTTAACATAAAAATGCATATACTGCTCGCCTTTAATTACTTATTAAAGTTAACCTTTACCTTGATTGGCCTCTAATGATCTTTCGAGTTACATCACTTCATGTATATTCATTTCTAATAACAATCATTGGTCACCTATAGTCACGCCATAGTCGTGCTATTGATTGTAGCCTCTAATATTCAAATCAGGATGGGGAGGGTAATGGGATCTTCAAGCAGCATAACTGGTCACTGTGACTTTAGCCACTATATGATTAATTATTGTATTATTCTTTCCATGGTAGTTGCTTAAACATAATATATCTTACTCTCTTGACTATACGGTTTCTAGTTAAATACAATGCTGGGTCTTAGCTGCTTGTACCACCTGTTCACTTTGTGTGCTTTCTGTGACTACTGAAGTAAAACACAGTCACTCCCTCATATGATTTGATTAGGCCTAACGATTTTAGCTAAACTAAAATCATCAAAATCTGATCCGATTGGTAACATTATGACTGTTTGCCCAGTTAAACAAGCAAGCAAACAAACAAACATCAAAAAGAGCATAAGAAACAAAACCCCAAAGCCATTAATCAAAATCCTACTGTTGAAACCACCTCTCTTCAGGCAAGATCATGTTTTTCTATAAAAGGTAGTGTTGAATTCTTAATAGGTCAGGACCCTTGTGAAAACAAGGCTCGTTCTCTGGCATTAAGCAAATGACTAGCACATTGAGGTGGAAAGGAGTTAAAAACCTTAATGTGCAAGATAATCTCTCTTGAAAATGCCAGGGACACCAGGATGTTCCTTGTCCCACTTGATCAAGATTAAACATTGCGTGTTTCTCACAGCAGAAGCTAAACTCATCAAAGAGGCAAGTCTTTGTAGTCGACCCCCAGTAGGCTATTTGTTTTCAATATGTAATGATAGAGCTGGTAGGAGAGTTTTTCAAAGAGTTGTCTCATTTAAGTCCCTAAAGGAAATGACCACCTATGGGCTGAGGTAGGATTGTCTCTTAGGTGCAAACAGGTAGTCTCTTATTTTGCAAACAAATTCCTCCAGTGACTGAAGCCTCTGATTTTCCTGCAGATAACTGTCAGGCTGGTAATATTTTAGAATACTGCCCTATGTAAAACTCTTCAGGACACAAATTCTCTTCTCTCCTTTTATGGATACACCTGATGAGCAATTGTTTCACAATGACAATGTATTTAATTACATATACCAGTGTGGATGAAATTATTTCAGAACTCTTCTCTTGGTTTCTGCCACAGTGTTGTCAGATAGCTGCTTGGTTTTATAAGATAATTTAAGCAATTGTAGTAAACCATTCATCATTTCAGTATTGATTATAACTGTTTGATGAAAGAGGGCATATGGCAGTATTTGGGAACAGGCAGTTTGCATGGTCAGTTGCTAAGCTATTGGATAATGTAAAAATCATGTCTGAAATGATGGATTGTGCTGTCCCTTAAAAGGATTTTAGCTGCATGTTGGTCTATTTGTCTTCAGAAAAATGCTGGCCCTTAGAAGAATCATTTCAATTTTGACATACTGCAAAAACTATATGACTCAGCAGAGTGAAATGCCCTCTAGATACAATATCCATCAGCAACTATCCATTAGTTCAATAGTACACAGTATACAGTTCACATCAAATAAATTTTGCCTGGCTCTGCCCATTAGGTAGAAATCTCAGGTCACGAGCGCTGTCATGGGTAAAATCTTGTTTCCACTGAAGTCAAAGTAGATCTCCTTTTGCTTTCTGGTCGGCACAAAACTTCATTTTATGCCTTTGTGTGCACATAGTATTAGACAACATCTTACTCCAAATTAAAATGAACGGAGGCACACTCTCTGAGCTCCTAAGAGATAAGGAACCTTTTTAATCTTGTGAGAAGTCTGTATCTTTATAAAACAAGTATCTATCTTGATCAAGTTCTCCACAGAAATTAGTGGAAATTTTTTACTCAACTTCACTCAGCCAGGATTTCACCCTGGTAAAAATTGTAAATAAATTCTAACAAATTTCTCTGACATGTCCCTTTGACTAGTAACTTTACGTAGGCAGGAAAAGCCTTGACTTGGCAAGACTTTCATCTTATACATATAACTTCTACCCAGTAACTTGCACTTCTGCTGTGTTTATAAAAATTACTATCTAACCAGAGCTTTCATCTTGTCTGTGCTGCATTTCCTCATGTTACTAGCAATAATTAGAGGAAAGTGTTCTGTAGCATTTTAGGGAAGCCTATGAGGCTGTTTTTCTGAAATTTTGGGAATCTTTTGCTTTCATAGCCTTCAGTTGAAGCTGTTAGATCTCAACACTTCCAAAAATCGTGTTAAATTCTCCATTACATTTAGTTGGACACTACTGGAAATAGTTTACATTTTCATGTTATCTATCACCTAAAGGGAGAAATAAATTATGTTACCAATTGTTTGGGCTTCAGTACACTGAAAACTCCCCATTGCATTGTATTCAGTACATTTCTGAGCTGAAATATGCCAGCTGGTTCAGAGTATTCAGCAGAATTACATATTGTCTAAGGATAGGAAATAGAGTATGGTAGCCCTCTGCAATGCCAGGTAGAATTTTAAATACTGGAAATTAATTACCCAAGTTGTATTAGGGCAGCAGTTCTCTATCTCCTTTAATCCAGCTTATTATCATTTGAGAGAAGAGACTTCCAAGTCAAGCACAACTGCTGGTAATTAACTGCTGGTGATACCAATGGTCTCTGGAGGCAGTTTTATCCAGCCCCTGTAATGTTAAAAGAGAAAGACCCAAAACTGGAACCTTTTAAAGGAACAAGTGAGGAATAAAATAAAATCTACTTTGAGGAATGTCTTTCACATAACTTCAAATCAATCACTGAAAGACTTTGCAATAACATGCAGCTGCGGCCTAGTTTTTTGCAGACAATAATATTTTGCAGCATTATAACAGTAAAACTGAACTCTCTACTCCAAACCAAAAGCCACTAACAGATTTAATGGGTTTTGGAAAGAACAGACTCTCTTAATTTGCCTTCCGAGGAGGGAGGAAATCACAGAGACTAAGTTATCTTCTGAGATCTGCAAGAGTTTTGTCTCTTTCTCCATAGCAGCAAATTCTGCTTAAAATTGGAGATGGACAGTGATCAGTCAGCCAGCAGTTGCTATGTATAATTAGGTGTGTCAAAGAAATTTTGGAGTAGACCTCCAGTCAGGATATTTGACACAAGCAGAAACAAAGTCTAAATATTTTCTGTATCCCATTCCCAAGAAAGAACATTTCAAACTTTTTATTGGCACATTTATCAGTCTGTTGTTGGCAGTCAGGAAATTCTTAAGAAACTTTCTCTGCTGGTGCACTGGAATCTACTGTTATAGTGATAATATCATAAAGGAGAGTAACTGAATGCAACATCAATTAATTTTCCACAGTACTATGGTATCTTGCTGTCAGTCATCACTGCAGCATATTTGAAGTATAGGTTTACAGTCCTACAAGAGCAGTGAAGGAAGCAGGAGAGGTAAGCGAAAATGAAAAGAGCATTGGAAGGTGGGACTACAAATTGAATCTTAATCTGTCTTTCACCTTCCCTAGTACCTTATGGCAGCTCCTAGTACCTTATGGTAGCTCCTATCCCCATTCTTTAAAGATTTTCTCATGCCAACTGCATTAGTAAAGCGTTGTTCAGATTCATGCTTGTTGGAAATGAAACAGAGAACAATAAATCTACAGCACCATTATATAGTAAAGTGATCAAGATGCTGCGGATGCCTTGTAGGAAACTTTCAAAAACATAGTCTTGTAATTTAGTTGATCTAGCAGATACTGTGGCTTTTATTTATTTTTTCCTTGCAGTTAGATTCTACTACAATTTTTCTTTCTGAGAAGAACTATTCTTCCCATCAGACTCACATGTTTCTGCGGGTTTGTTCAGCAGTAGTCCATACATTCCAATTGGCTTACTTGAAGAATAATGTCTTAATAAGCAGGAATCTCATACATTTCCGTACGGCAACTCAGGAAGTAACATACTATTCGCTACATAAATGAGTACTTCATCATCATAACTTGAATTACTGTGCATATATTTGCTTGAAATTACTATTGGCAAGTGTATGAAAGCAAGGAATAAGAGTTCATTTGTTCTTTTTGCTTATACTCATTATTTGCCCCTGCCGTGACATCATAAGCATCTCTGCTGCAACTAAAGTTAATGACACAAACAGCCTTGAAATTTCAAATGAAGAGTAAGCAGCAAGAACAGATACATATCCCTAAAAACCCTCAGCTTTAGCTCATGTATTTTCTCTCTGGGCAAATATTCATTGCAATACATTGCAGAAGAAAATAAACACCAAGTACATCCATTGTAGAAACCAGAAATTTCTTCACATCAAATACTTTAAAGATATCCATGTGAGGCATCTTTATAGGGATGCATTGCAAGATGCAGCAATAATTTCTTTGCCTTAAGTAGTACTCTCTTGATACATTGTAGTTTTCAAAACCAAATTGTCACTGGCATCTCTTTATATTTTTTTAGAAATATGTATTATAAATATCAATACTAAACATTAGATCCTGCTTTCTTGTAATGACAGTGTAACATCCTTTCTACAGTTCTAGAAGAGAGGATTAGAGAGTAACTTTTACTATGCTGTAGAACAGGAGCCTAGATGGGTGCAAAGTTTCCTCTTAAGATTTCCCTGAGTTATCCAGGCTTTTACAGAGTGATCTGGCTGAGTGTGCTTCTTTCCTGTGACAGGTTGGTGGGACATGCGTGACAAGTCTTGTCTCTGTGTCTTATCTACCTGCCAGGAAATGCTGTCATGTATTGTCATTATATACCAGTAGCAAATAATCACAGCCTTCTTCCCCCAAACAAGAAAAAAAAGATGATTGGAGTCACATAAAAATGAATGGCCAACCTACCTGCCAACTTACAGGTATCCAGCCTTTCTAGTGCCTGCTTTTCTATGTGTAATTGACTTGTTTGTGTACAGCTGCACAGTTTATGCTAAGTCTTCCTCTCAAGGTTTGCCTCTCCACTCGTGTATCCATAACATCAGAAGACATCTATGAGATATGAAGTCTCCAGCAATTGTCCCTTGGGGTGATTTTTTTTTTTTTTTTTTTTTTGGGGGGGGGAGGGGTTTGCATTATCTTTCACTCATTTAAAAGAAAAAAAAAAAAGACAGGCAGTTTAAACAGATTGCCTTTGCACAGTCACTGAAAAATTAAGAAACTTAGACTGCAAACCAGTAGGGGAGATTAGTTCCAAAACAGATGCCTATTTGCTCAAAATGTCCTGCTATCACTCCACAGTGGAGCAAGCTAAGGACTCTTGCCAAGAGTGTATCACCACACAATTTAATCAACACATTGGTCAGCTGTTTGCATAAAATAGGAATGTGGCATTTAGTGTTTCTGTGGACCTTAGCATACCCATTTGTAAAATGCATAGTGTGTTCTAAAATTCATATAATACCTTGCAGGGGGTTTGTAAAGCTAAGCTAATTTATGTCAAGCAGTCAGCTGAAATTTGCTCTTTAAGGGAAATTAATTTATCTAAACCTTCACAGGAAGAAGATTTCTTAATACTTTTTCATAAAGCTCCTATAGCCATCATGCTGACCATTTATTATTTATACATCAAAACCAAACCGTAGGAGAGAAATGGGTAAGCCAGAAAGCTTGAAAATAATAGCCATGGGTTGTAAGAGAGGCCTCATTAGGGACAAAAAAGTGAAGTACAGAGTCAGTAGAATCAAAGAATAGTTTATGACATTGCACTTGCATATTTGGCAATGATAGGAAATGATATTGGAAGATCATCATTACTCTGCCATAACATCTAATCTTCCTTGGACGTAAGCATGTGATGGGTTTGGAAAGACTCTTGTTTAGCATGTAGAAAAACAATCCAGAATCTGACCATCTTTGAGACATACTGCAAAACCTCCTTCTTTTATAAAACTTTCTTGTTCAACCAAGAATACCTTTAATAATCATTTCTCACTTTCTTCACCATCCCTGCAAAACAGCAGTGACCCAACAAACTTATTCAGAGATGGTTAGATGTGAAAGGAATCAGAGATTTTTTAATTCCTGCTGGGGGTCTCCACCTTGATATTCTAACTGATACAGAAGCTGCTGAGTATGGAAGGTGTAGAGTGACTGCCACTTATCAAATGCTGAAATGAAAGGCATGTGTCACCTCTTGTCCATGTGTATTAAACTTTCCAGTGGTGGAAAAGGGGTAGTAAAAGAAAGGAACTTGCCTGTCATAGAATAAAAGATAAAGAATTCAGCAATTCCTGGACTGTTCGACGCACTGAGGATGAAGAGGAGCTCCCCATCCACTGGAGGCAGTGCTGTCTTCACAAGTTCATGGTTCGACACCATGGATCTCCAGGTGGGTCAAGGTTATAGAGATACACCAACCTGGAGGACTCCATGTTGTTGAGCTGTTCACAAGCAGCGGAAGCCAACAAACTCTTCTCAGCTACAAGATTATTTTCCCTGTCTGCCTCTGGAGCTCTTCTGACTGCATTGTTTGCACTCTCTTTGGAGGAGAAAACCAAACCCATGGAGAAAACCAAAAACCTTCCACAATTGACAAGGAGCAAACCATCTCTCTGTTGGGGACACAAACACAATCAATACATAGCTAAGAAGATTTCCAGGTTGTTACCAAGTGTGTGCATGTGCATGCATATGTGTGTACTTGCTTCTGCAGTGGATTTTCTTACACCTTTCTGTGAATGCTGTAAATTTCCATTCATTGTCAAAGGGAAAGGCTGAATGGACAAATGATGTCCTGTGTGAAGTAGTTAAAATAATAAGTAGATTGCTATCTAAAGCAATCAGGCATGTTCTAAAAGGGTATGCCTACACTATCAAAAATGTATGGGTATGAGCCCATTATCAAAGCCATACCTGCCTTCCATCCACAGTGATTACCTGCAGGGGTGTTAACACCTCTGGATTTAGGTTATTCTATGATTTTTATGAGATAGAAGAGATTTTTATGAGATAGAAGAGCCTGAGTTGATTCCCAGCCTCTGTGTGAACCCAAAGTGATATAGACAGACCAGGCTATGTTATGGCAGAGCATGTTATGTTCTCACAGCATCAGCAGATATGTGAAGTACAGCTTTTTCCATGTATAGTGTGGACATTTGAGCTATAAATACCAGTGTGGATGGAAAGCTCTGAGGTCATGGGGAATCCACTTTTGAGCCCTCTTTTCACCCAGAAGTGTAGGCATACCTACAGAGGATCATGCCCTCTGCACAATAGTAAGTATTTATATGCATTTGTATAATTCAATATTGAGTCCTCTGTTGTTCACTTGGGTACTGGAAGAGGGGAATTACTTTGGAGCAGAAGACAGCTGCTCAGGTCAAAGACCTTGGGGCTATTGGGTCACTCACCTGTTGCACCTGAGAGCACAAAGGCTCTTCCAGAAGGCTGACAATGAACTATTGCAAATCAGTTTTGCTCTCAGGAATTGTCAGTGGTAAAGCTTAGGCTGTTGGTTACTGGAATTATTTGCATTTTGCATTTACTATACAGGATTTCCATTTGAGGGTTGAGTAGTATGTTGGAAGAGAATAAATGTGAGCAAGAACTCTATAAAGCAGGATGTAACCTTATGCATGCTGTGCCAAACTGTAATTTAAATATATCTGGGCTGCTACTGATGAGCAATTTAAAAGTGATGGAATTTTCACAGACCTCTTTTGAATTCTATAAGACTTCTCTCTATTCTTTAGGAAAAAAAATAATGAAAACAGAGAAGGAGAGAAAAAATTCTATGGGGATAAAATGACTTTTGGAGACAATGCATCTGTATTATGCAGTATTGATTGTGATGTGACTGTAAGTTACATGGAATTACAAGCTCCCTTGCTCTCTGTTTCGCTAGGGCTTTTCCATGTGTTATGAATTGATATGGGACCCAGAGATGAATGGACATTTGTTTTATTGTTTTACCCAAGCCCTTAAAGCTGTTGGTAATGATTGGAAAGAGGGGGGAGCTGATAACCAGGGAGAGTGAAGGCAGTGTATTACTCACTTTCAAGTGCCATATTAGCATACTGCTGAGCTGACACAGGTAACAGCCCTCTCCAAAGCAATCTGCAGTAGTGCCACTTGCCAGCGGCAGACGGAGAGCAAGAAAGCACACAGGGTGTCATTTTTTTTGCTTGTGACCTAGCACTATAAAAAAACCTTTATGGATTCCAAAATGACCAGGAGTCATCAGAACACTGTTATTAAGCAAAATCTTTTTAATTGGGAACATAGGACTGCTCTTCCTTATTCAAAAGTGCTTTGTGGGTTAGTATGTTAAATACTGGCTGTGTGAGTGGATTATACTCAAGCAGATCCCTGATGTTTTTGAAAATAATGTTCACCCAGTAATCTATCTTTCATTGTCTTCAAACAACTCCTGGAGCAGAGTGGGACCTTGGTGAGGCAGGGGGGCTCAGATCTGTCTGTACCCATCTGTCTAGACATGCCTGGAGAGAGTAGGGTATAATCATTGTCCCTGTCTTTCCCTTGTCTTCTGAAGAAGAAAATATATTCCTACTCCCTCATGTTCTTTTAAGAAACTGTGCACTAACTTCTGTGGGTTTAGGGCTTCTTTTTCCCTTATTTATGGCTTTTATTTTTAGACTGTGGTGCTGAATTACAATACACCATGACAGCTGCTTCTTCACGTGTTATAGCTGTAGCTTTAACTCCAGTTGCTCTCTGTCTTATTGAAACAGTCTCTTAAAAGTGCAAACATACTTAAAAAGTAGATAAAGTTTTGAACCAAAGGGAAAAAACAACCATTTTTGTTGTTTATTAAATTTCATATCATACGGATGTTTCTTTGCAGGCGAAGTAGTTCCAGCTCGTGAGTTTAGTTTGCTAACTGTAAGGCATACTGCAAACAGAATCACAGAATGTTAGGGATTGGAAGGGACCTCAAAAGATCATCTAGTCCAGTCCCCCTGCCAGAGCAGGAACACCTAGGTCAGGTCACACAGGAACATGTCCAGGCGGGTTTTGAATGTCTCCAGAGAAGGAGACTCCACAACCTCTCTGGGCAGCCTGTTCCAGTGTTCTGTCACCCTCACTGTGAAGAAATTCTTCCTCGCATTTATGTGGAACCTCCTATGTTCCAGCTTGTACCCGTTGCCCCTTGTCCTCTCATTGGATGTCACTGAGAAGAACCTGGCTCCATCCTCATGACAATCATCCTTTACATATTTATAAACATTAATGAGGTCACCCCTCAGTCTCCTCCAAGCTAAAGAGACCCAGCTCCCTCAGCCTTTCCTCATAAGGGAGATGTTCCACTCCCTTAATCATCTTTGTGGCTCTGCGCTGGACTCTCTCCAGCAGTTCCCTGTCCTTCTTGAACTGGGGGGCCCAGAACTGGACACAATATTCTCACGCTTGCTCAGTTTAGCTGTGAGGATGCTGTGGGAGACTGTGTCAAATGCTTTACTGAAATCAAGATAGACCACATCCACTGCTTTACCATCATCTATCCACCGGGTTATGTCCTCATAAAAGGCTATCAGGTTGGTCAAGCATGATTTCCTCTTGGTGAAGCCATGTTCACTGCCCCTAATGACCCTCTTATCCTTGATATGCCTAGAGGCAGCACCAAGGATAAGTTGTTCCATCACCTTTCCAGGGATGGAGGTGAGGCTGACCGGTCTATAGTTACCCGGGTCCTCCTTCTTGCCCTTTTTGACGACCGGAGTGACATTTGCTTTCCTCCAGTCCTCAGGCACCTCTCCCGTTCCCCACGACTTAACAAAGATGATGGAGAGTGGCCTAGCAATGACCTCTGCCAGCTCCCTCAGCACCTGTGGGTGCATCCCATCAGAACCCATGGATTTATGGATGTTCAGGTTGCTTAACTGATCCCTAACCCAGTCCTCATCAGCCAGGAGAAACTCCTCCCCTATCCTGACTTCCTCTGGAGCCTCAGGGGTCCTGGGCTCCTCAGGACAGCCTCCAGCAGTATAGACAGAGGCAAAGTAGGTATTCAGTAACTCTGCCTTCTTTTTATCCTCTGTCACCAGGGCACCCACCTCATTCACCAGTGGGCCTACATTGCCTGGCTAATCAAGTTGCCCTTTCCAACCTGCTCATTTTGTAAGCATTATAGATCTATCCTTTCCATTCTGGTATGGCTGTATAAACAATATAGCAACTCTTTGAAACTGGTCCATGTATAACTGGGTCCAATAAACTGCAAAACTGATCCATCAGACTAATTCAGTTTAATATGACAAGGGGGATGCTTCTAAATATTTTCAGTATAGCACACCCTAATACAGGTTATCAATTGCTTTTTCCCTACCCTCCTTGCATCATACACACATAGAAAAAGGAGTAGAGACAAGTAAAGGAAATCTCATCCTCTAGCATGTAACCTAATAGCATATAGGTTTTAAGTTATGCCATCAGCACTACAGTAAGGGTTGCTGTCTTTCCTCACTAGAAGCACAAGCCACTTCACATATAGGACACGAGGCAGCAACACAGAAACCTTTACACAGTGTTAAGAGGTTTCATCCAGCATTAGATGCCTCCTTTGTGATTCCATTTTACAAACATCAGATATGGACTCAGCCTCACCTCAGCCCTGGGAATCTCCCCAGATCAGTCTTGCTGAAGATTGTTCCTCACCAAGCATAGAATCATAGAACCATAGAATGGTTTGGGTTGGAAGGGACCTCAAAGATCATCTAGTTCCAACCCCCCTGCCATGGCAGGGACACCTCCCACTAGATCAGGTTGCTCAAGGCTCCATCCAACCTGGCTTTGAATGCTTCCAGGGATGGAGCATCCACAACTTCCTTGGGCAACCTGTTCCAGTGCCTCACCACCCTCACAGTTAAGAAATTCTTCCTTATATCTAGTCTAAACCTACCTTCTCTCAGCTTCCACCCATTACCCCTCATCCTATCATTACAGTCCCTTGTAAAAAGTCTCTTCCCAGCCTTCTTGTAGGCCCTCTTCAGGTACTGGAAGGCCGCTATGAGGTCTCCTCGGAGCCTTCTCTTTTCCAGGCTGAACAAGCCTAACACTTTCAGCCTGTCCTCATAAGAGAGGTGTTCCATCTCCATATCTTTCTTTTGTTGGAGGCTCCAGAGCTGGACACAGTATTCCAGGTGGGGTCTCACGAGGGCAGAGTAGAGCATCTTTTAAAATAAAATGTTTTGGTTGTTCTCAATTCCTTCCAGAGATTGGAATGTTTTGACAGAGCAGAATGAGGATTGGAAACTTACTTTTTTTCAAAATGTTCGATTCTATCATTACCTGATTCACAGAACTGGGATTTTATGGGGGGAACAAAAAAAAAACAAAACCAAAAACAAAAATAACAAACTTATGACTCATGTTAAAACTACAGGATCTGGCAGTACTAGATTTTGCATCTGATTTATGAGATTCTTTTTTCCTACTGGATTATTATTCTCATTTTCAGAAAAAAAAAACCAAAAAATCACACCAACACACCAAACAACCGAAACCATAAATAAAGATGAGTTCTCAGTAACAGATTCTTCCCCCAGCTGGAGCTCCTGAGAAGATTAAAATTCTGTTTTTTGTTCAATATTCCTTTATTGGATAAGGAAATGAACAATCTTTTGAAGGACTTTGGTAAGATGAAAGCCAGTTTTAAATAGGAACAGAGTCTATTCACAAGTTGGATTATTGCTCTCCCTTTCTTTCTACAGTTGCATGAAGGGTATAGCCAGCTCATTGCTGTGTTTTCTACTCAGACAGTAGAAACCCTGACCATCATGCATGTTCTTTCCTACTCCTTATTACAGCATCTGTGACTCTGGTTGCTTTTCAAGGACTAGGTGACTGGAGAGATCCTGCACTAAATTCACGGCCTGAGCTAGTATCAGGGCACTCATGCTTATACTGCTTGCTGCCTTCTGAGGATGTATAGGAGGAACTTTCTTGCTTCTCTGCATCAAAGATCTTCATTATAGGCACTCCTCAGCAGGTGCTTTTGATGGGCTATGGTGGAGCAATAGCGTTACCAATGCCATGAAGGAACAGCAGAGCACAAGTCTATGCGGTTAATGTAGTCTCAGTCTAAAGTATGAAGAAGGCACTTCTTGATTCACATTATATCTGTGTCCTTGGAGATTCCTGCTTCGTTTACTGACCAAACCAAGATTTTCTATTGTTAGTAATGCAGAGCTGTTACATTCTGAAAGAACGAGCTGTGTTCTGTTCTGATGTATGCACCATCAGCAAAATTGGCAGCTATGTCTTAGTCACTGCACTTTTATTATAGGACATTTTAGACATAAGGCTTGGTTTGCAGGGCTTGTAGACACTGATTGTCTTTTTACTTGTGCGCTGAGAAAATATGGCATAGAAATCTACATAAGCCAGTAAACATGGTCTAGAACCCTACTTGATACTTTTACAGTGTGGCTTTTGTGGTTAATACTGATCTTTGGAGTGAGGGTAAAAAAATCCCATTATTACGCTGTTTTGTTTCCAGAACTCCCTTCCATCTCATATCCATCAACTGTGAGTTCTGTCTCACACACATAATGGAGAGAAGAAAATAATACCTTTAGCTTGAAAGCTTTCTAATCACAGGCTACAGGACTGACATTTTACCAAACAATAGCCAAAAAATCTATGTGCTTTAAGGGCCCTTGTGAATGTCAAAGAAAATGGAATAATAGCTTTACTATTTAGGAAGCACCAAGACTTTCATAACACAGTTGTGATGGTATCTCCTGTTTGTAGTGGGGAGCTCCACAAGTGAAAACTACTTAGTCCAGTGAGGTATTCCAGTTTAGTATTGGAGGTGGGATTCCTCCTAGTTAGGTTTCAAAGTCTACTTACAAGTTGGCTTCTAATCTACAAGGTCTGGCTAGGCTTTTTTTAATTAAGGTAATTAATTCCATCCTATGGTGGAACTAAGGAAGAGGGGATAAATTCCCATCTAGAGGCATCTCTGTGTTGTCCTTTACTGTAGAGGGACCTTAGATAAGTAGCTTTAATAAGGTATATAACTTTCAGAACACTAAAATCAGGCAAACAGAATCCCACTGAAGGACAATCACTTCTGAGGTCTTTTTTCTATGTTGTCTTCTCTTTCCAGCATGAAACCTCAAAGAACATTTATTTCAACTGGAAAGAGGTACCTTCCCACAGCCCTTGATATAAGGTTTATGATAAAGTGTGAAGAGCAAGGAATGATGGGCAGAATATCCTAGTGACAGAGACCTACTGATAGTTGTAGCCCAACAGACAGCGGGTAATGGCAGCTCAGCTGCCAACAGACCAGAATGTCCATCATGATGTTTTGCACAGCAATTTTGAGGGTGAGATAAGAGCCTTGTGCTCTGAACTGTGGTCCATATGCTCCCATTTGTCCTGTACACCCTCAAAAGGCCTTGGATCAGGTCAGGGTGCCGATGATAGCATGACTACCTGAAGCTACACAGAGTGAGGAAATAACAGGTCATGTTTCCCTGCCAACTTGGTTAGGCTGTTGCTTTGAATGGACTGTCCCTGATGGCATCTGAAGGTCTCCTTACTGCAGAATGCAATGGGTTTGATAGGAGTGGAGAATATAACTGGTTTACCTCCAACAAACTTCTGCCTTAAAGATCTCTCTGCTTGCCTACTCAAGGGATATGCAAACTGTTTTGTTAGCACTGAAATATGGATTATAAAGGTGCTTTTCCCAAGCAGGTGTGTTACTTTTGTCTGGATATTAACAAGAAGGTGTACCCTTTTATGTGACAAATACCTTTCCTAAGGAAGGCTTGTCCTGCCTAACTGCTTAGATGCTGAGCAGGAACTGTCTTCTAGGTAAAAAATGAGGATGGTAAGCTGAAGCTACTCTCTCTTCAGACAGGTTTGAGTTCTGGCATAGGATATTGTCAAGGAGATGGAGATGTTCTGGTGGCGCGGAGGATGTGCATCTTTCCCTTGATACTTGAAAGAAGAAATTGTGCTTGTTCTCCCTTGACACCTTGTTTGTTGAGACTTTAGGTTGTTCTGTGGAAGTTATTGGGTGCTGATTTATTGATTTCAGCAGGAGTTTTATCAACAGGGCAAGGTGTGTCTGTGAAGAACTTGTTATGCATTTGCACTCTGGCAAGCATTTTAGTAGCCTCTGCTTTTGAAAAAGAAATGTTTATGATCTGAGACCTGAGCCTGGAACATATCCTAACCCCCAGCACAATATTTGCTAATACTCTTAGTTGTATTATAGAGAGCAAGCTGCTTCTCTGTATTAGTTTCTTTCTAACAAATAAAGGTATGCCCAAAACTGCCATACTTAATTCCTACTTAATTAATGGTGCCACTAGTGGAAGATTCAAAGTTCCCAAGAAAATTTCCCTTGTACTAGATGTTGAATCAACAATCAGTTCCAGCTCAGCTCCAGACAGCTTAATTCCCTGGACATTAAAGCTCCACAAATAAATTATTTTCGGAATGAGAAGATAACCAAAGTCTCTCTAAGATACTGCTGTCAGTGATCTTAGTCCCCCTTTCTAACTTAATGTTCTCTGAGATGTTTAATGTAAAAACTGGTCTTCTGGAGAGGGAAGAAGTGTTGTTTGGGGTTTTCTTACTTCTTTTATAACTCCTGTTATTTTATAAAAATAAGACATGCTAGAGTTGCATTTGCACTGTTTATCTACTACATTATATTTACCTATGTATAAAAAGATCTGATGTGTCAAAAGATTTCTTTTCCCATCAGAGAAACTAGTTTTTAAATCACTAAGTGTCATGTGAGGATTTTTTTTTTGTCACATAATAATTTTAAAATAAATTCATCCAAGTAAGATTTCAGACAATGAAGTTCGGCTTTCTAACTTTTTTTCCTGATGCCAGGCAAAAAAAAACAGTGAGTGAGTCTTTTTCTCCCTTTGAAATGCACAGATTTTTAAAAAAGCTATTGAATTGGACCAGGACTTTGTGTAGTTCCATTTTTATCTAAAGGTAAAGCTTGCCTCAGTGCTAAGATTTCAGACTGCCTTTTTTCCATGTGGTTTTCAGTTATCCCAAAATTAAATTGCTGTAATACAAAATATTGAAGAATTACTAAAGCCTAAAAAACTCCTTCTTCTTCATATCACATAATAGGTGAGATCCATGTTACAAAGCCAGACAGATTTTAATTTATAGTAAAGTTCCATGTGCTATCTTAGCGTATGTATACTGAAATTCTGGAGTTTACCATTTTTCTCCTGCTGTGAAGTATTGCTTTGAACTCCTGATTCCCCTGACAGCCTTTCCAAAATGGACATATGTAATGCCCATCTGAATATGTTTTTAGATGTTCTGTAAGCAAAGAACTGAATCTTAAAAAATAAAAGTACAGGGCGGGTTACTTTACGCTTACCTTTGTTGCCAGGCCCTGCAGCATTTTGCAAGTATTGAAACTGGCATTTAGTTTCAGATTCCAAAGATCTATGTAGGAATTTTTACATTAATTTATTTTATTCTTTGACTCATTTAATTCTTGATTTGATCTTGGACAAGGTATTAAGGGAGCCTAGTAAAAGTACAAAATTACTTGATTTAGAAAACATAAATAGATAAATGCTTGTATTTTTAGATTGTATGTAGAGATAAATGACTGTAAGTAGAAATCACATTAAGTCAAAAGGCATTATATCTTTAGTCAGTTGTAATGTCAGTCTCAGCAACTGTTACGTGACACAGCTCCATTACAGTCTATAGAAAGACAATTTACTGTAGCCAAGAAACTATACTATAACATTTTTAGAAGCTCAGAAACTACAGGGAGCCCTGTACAGATAACTCTTCTTTCAATGACTGCAAGGCATTTAAGTTACTTTTTAGAAGATGCAATGTAAGTAACTTCCTCAAATTATGTCAATATGGATAACAAACTTGAACATATCCATACCAGAAATATTTTTTTTGTTCTGTTCACCTCACTTTTGCAGCCACTACCACCACATCTGTAGGTCTTCTACCACTGGTTGCTCCAATTTATGCTTCCTGAGCTCATTCCAGGATTTTCTAGGCAGAGGTGCATGCAGATGGCCTTACATAGCTACACTAAAGTTATGAAAGAGATCTCTTTTCTTCTTCCCATATGTTCACGTGTTAGATGAGAGAACCCCCTTCTTCATATGGAAGAACTATTATTTTTTAATGTAATTTAGCCCACTCTGATATAGAATAGTATTGTTCTGTGCACTCATAGACATTCACTGTACTGAAGTCATGTGTGAATTTGCTAGTCATCCTTAAGAATGCCAAAAAAGCCCAAGAAGGTAAAGTTGAAAATCACAGTGAGTAAAAATGGAAAAGAGCTATTAAACCACCCACTGGTGTATGCCTCTTCTTTTTCAGGGTTTTCCTGCAAGCATTTTAATGGTGCAATGATTAAACCTTTTAGAAATTGTACCAGTAGATGCTAGAAGGAGACTCATGAAACTTTTACTCTTCCTTCCTGGAAGCAGTATCAAGGATATCTTGATTATCCTTGATAGATGTTTGTATAACCTGATACTAAAGACCTCCATGGACCAAGATGCTACAAAACACTTTTGGTACACTGATCCAGCGTTTAACTCTCCTTTCAGTTAGACACTTTTCCTAACTAGGAACCAAAACCTCTTTTGCTGCATGCCAAAGTAATTATATTCCCTGTGTTATTGCTTATGAGTTTAGAGGACAGTTTCTCACCCTTTGAAACAGCCTTCTGTAATTCAAGCTTCTCTAGAATAAAAAAAAAACAATTCTCCCAACTTTCCCTCTGTTGCGTGATTTCTCAACGTCTGATCAGTTTAATTTTCCTGTCCTGGACCCCTGATCTGTGCATTTCTGAAAGTGATGTGCTAAATAGCATGTAGTAGTCTAGCTGATTATTCATTATTGTAAGGTACTGGAATAATTATTTCCCTCATCATGCAGATTTGCACATTCCATAATCAAATTTATCTTTTCATAGCAACATTGCATATTGGCTCCTAGTAATATCCAGATCTTCTTCTCCACAAGCACTTTATTCTCCATTTTGTGTTTGTCCATTTAATTTTCACTTCCTTTATGTAGCACTTTGTTCTTGCCTTTATCAAATTTTATTTTATGATTTCATTATTATTTTTTTCCCAATGTACTGGATCATTTGAAATTCTGATCCTTATGCTAGGTGCTTATCATTCTTATCCACATACTGACATTGGCAAAATTTGTGAGTGATCAGTTCTCATTAACATAACCAGGGTTTTTGGGGGGAGAGATTGTCATCTTTGTGGAGCACTCCGTAGTTTGTCTCCATCTGGCTCACTGAAAGAAACATTCTAGTTCATGTTGTGGTTTCATCACAGTGGTGTGTGAGGGCAACTGCTGTTTTTCACTTGGTAAATGACCTTTCTAAGGAAAGTGTTTAATCACACTTTTCCTTGGTATCTATATTGCAGTGCAATATACTATCTCATTAATATTCCCTATTGCTCAGGCTTCTCTTAATATAGTCCTTTTCTCATTTTCATATTTGTATTGTGACTACTTTTCTTCAAACTTGACAATTGATATAACTTTTCTCCTTCTCTGGTTCCAAATCTCCTGAGACCCTAACTCATGAAAATATCCCCTTGAAGAAAGTATTTAAAAAGACGTTTAAGGTAATCCTGAGTTTTACATCAAAATTACAGCATCAGATTTCACAGCTAAGGGGAAAACATCTCCTTCCCTCCTCTCATTCCTGTGGTAAAAGTGCATTCACAAGGACATACGACAAAAAGAGGTATCATTGTGCAATGTCGTCTATCAACATCCTGGCCACCACCAGCTCTAGAAATATATTTCTAAAATTTGACATGTAACTTTAAGCATTTTCCTGAATCAGTGACTGCCTAAGTGTCTTCCCAATTCAGAGCTCAAGCCAATTTGTATTATATTTCCATCTGCTCTGCTATTTCCTGTAATATATTCATATTGTTTCATTTCTAAGATGTTTATGTTCTTATATTAATTAATATGTTAAATAAAATTAAATCAAACAGCTCTCCCAGTAGCCATATTAGAGGATATCGCTCCCCAGATCAGACATATCACAGAACTGTTATCTTCATTTGCAGTCTTTTGTTTTTCCTTATTTCATGGACAGTAGTGTTCCTATTTAAGTCAGAGGGGGTTTCTGGGCAGAGTAACATTTAATGGAAACCTGCATTAGATACTTTAATATAACATGCCTTCATTTTGGAAAACTATTTGATATTCTGTCTCCTGGAGCGTTATGTGCAAAATTAATATGCAGATAGGGCATATGATATGAATGCAAATTTTTAAAAATATATCTATTCCTCATTTGTCTTTTACTACCTATAGATATTGAACTGAGGCTTCTGGTACTAGTTGAACACACTGTAATCTTTCAGTGAAACTACGTGGTGTTGCACATAATTCAGAGCTGGATTATAGCTTCTCAATTAAGACCAAAACTTGCTATCTCTAGCACAGGGGCCAGGACCAGTTAGAGAAAAAATGCATAACTAGGAGAGGGAGGCAGAGCCTTGGGGAAGCAGCCAGCAGCTACAGCTTCTGTCAGGAGCCACCACTGCAGCAGTATCTGCTTTAGGTGCTTTTTACTCTTTCCTCCAGCAGCAGCATCTGGGGATTTCCAGAGCTGTGGCATTGGCAAAGCAGGCAGAAAGACCTGAGCTGTGTTACTGCTCTAGTTATCTGACACTGCACACAGTGGGTGGTTTTGCCTATCACGAGACCTGTCCCTAAGAGCACTGTGACCAAACACTTGTTAGATCTTTACTGAGCTGGTTAAAACAATATCACTCTCTAGTAAAGACAGGATCCATCCCAGATTACAGCATATGAAACATCCGACTTCTCATATGGTGGCAAAACACAAGGCCCTGGTGGCACTGCTGTGATGTGCTCTAGCAGGCTGGGAATATGCATTCAATCTCATTTCATTGCAAACACCAGATGCTACCTCCATAGCTCAGGCTATGGAGGTGATAAGGCAGTGTACCAGGTCTATTTATAATTGTAACCTTTAGAGAGTTTATTTTCAGGACTAAGCTCAACAACACGATAACACCATGGGGCTGCATCTCAAGTGTGATGGTGTAGCAGTGTCACAGTGGCATAGTATAATGCAGTGTTCTCATGTCATATACTGGCTCATATCACTTACAGATAGAAAGCACAATACCACTGAGTGCTCTGGGGGCAGGATGCAGTCTCCTCTTAGAGTTACTATCTGATACTAATATGGTACTACACTCAATTGTTCTTAAAAGCATTAGGATGAGCAGGAGCATCCTGAAGCACAGTGAGAAAGCAAGTTTTTAATGGTATTCCGTTCTTCCATCAATATCCTCTATCAAGATCTACCGTATACCTTTCCAAAGGTAGAATTTATGGTGATCTGGTGAAAGCAGAGATAGGTGACAGAGCTCTGTTATTTAATGATCTGCCTGAAACAGCAATTTCTGTCTTGAATTTTTGTTAGCTTGAAAAAAAGACAAGGGAAAAAAACAGGCTCAAGACCTTCTTCCTACACATGAAAAGAGCAAGGACCTTCACTAATCTTAGGCAGCTTCCAGCTATTGTGTAACCATAAAACAACCAAAACTTCTGAAGCTTTAAACATTGGGTAAATCACCAACTATAACCACTGGACACATCCTCCAGGAAAAACCTGTGCTGTGTCTGTAAAATCTTCAGAACATCCTGTTTTCCTTTTTCCTGGTTTTCATTTTTTCTCTTCCCATTTTCAGGCCTTTCACCCTCCCCTTTTTTCTCCCTTTTTCCCTAGTCTTCCCCTCTTCTTTCCACTCCTCTGTCATCATACACTTCCCATTACATTCACTCTTTTATGTGAAGGTTTCAGTCCTGTGATAGGGATGGAGCAGGTGCTCTCACAGAAGATACTCCAAACAGTTTAGAGACATCCAATGTGCTATAAGGGAAAATCTCTCAGATTCCAGTATTCAGCTAGAATTGGGGAGCTACTCACTGCAGTTCCTGAGACCCCAGAGACCCCCAGTGACTTCAGTGTCTGTATTCCTGGTGGGGACCTGGCAAAGTACAACCAGTGACCTCAGGAGATTGCTGTGAGATTTTGTTAATCAAACAGAAACTTCCAGAGACAATTGTAGAATAAGGTTCCACTAGTTGCAGGAGAGCAAACCTGTGTTCAAACCAACCAGGGGCTGCAGAAGGCTTTCAACAGGAATGTTTTTACATTGCAAGCAGATTTGTATTCATTAGGTAGCCTCTAGGACCACTGGTGTTTTGATAATAAGTGTTTTGATGGAAGAGGTCGTGTCTCCAAAGGATGTCTGATTGGAACATGCCATTTCTCCTGTAAAGATGATTACAATAGGTAGACACTGATTGTCTTCTAACATTCTTAAGGTGACAATCTCTTTTTTTAAAAACTAAACAATGTGAGAAACAAAGTTTTATGCCGAAAAAGTTTGCTCAGGCGAGGATCACGGTGAAGCAGCTCTGTTTATTCGCGAGTGCAAAAAGCATGTCCAGGCCTGTTTCAAGGCCCATCATTTCCCACTGAGCTAAAAGGTTTAATGGTTTGGTTTGATCAACAAATTTATTATGCACACTTATTACATCTACCCTGTTGAATGTCAAAGGCTTTAGTAAAATTCTGAGGCTGGGATACTGCATCCTTAATTCTGGTAATTATTAGTTCTCGTAGGTCATGCATATTTCCTCTATCTACAGCTGAGCTATTATTCCAGTTTGGGTCCCTTATTGGATATTTCTGGTCTGCTGGGATAGCCTGTGGTCCTGGGGGGTGCCTCCTCTCCCACTCTCGCATAGCCGTTCGTCTAATCATTTCCCTTTCTTCCCCATTGAACCACCGGCCTAAAATAGACGTCATTTCAGCCCAGATATAGATATTGGGTCCCAGAAATTGATCAACTTGTTTTGCCAGACGAATGGGATCGTCTATCAGGGATTTAATCTCTTTTTTAAAACTGCTTACCTCCCAGCTCTTAAGGGAGGCACTTACATACCCGATAGTTCCCACCCCCATCGGAACGTCCCTAAGGGGGTACATGGCAGTATCAGGGGTAGTACTGCTGGTGTTATTCCCAGGAAAGGGGAATTTTTTAATGCCTCTTTTACACTGTTCCAGTTCTTTTATCAGCCTCTGGAACTTTTTAGTCTCAGATTTGGTGCCATTCATAGGTTCTAATTCAATTAGACTAAGAGATGGGCTAGTGAGGGAGACCGAGGAACCAGTCCCCTCTGGTTCTTCCAGTTCGAGCATATCGTCACACACCCCCCCTTGAGCGGCAGCCGCAGGCACCGTAGCAGGGACCGCAGCCGCTACAGCCGCAGCGGCAGCCCCGGCGGGCCCCGTGCCGGACACTGCAGGTGCCGCAACCGGCGATACCGGTGCCGCAGGCGCTGTGGGCACCGCAGGCACTGCGGGGGGCCCCGCGACAGGCGCTGCTGGCACCGTGGCAGCCGCCACAGGTGTAGAAGTTGGATAAAAGGGAGAGCCTGGTAAAAGATGGGGACCCGAGGAAAGAGGGGAACTTGAGAAAGGAAGGAGGTTTGGGTAGAGGGGCGGGCTTGGATAAAGAGAAGGGTGTGGTGGAGAAAAGGGAGGTAAATAATCTAAAGGATCCCAATTTCTTTGTCGTGCCTTTTCTGCCAATTTTTGCTGAGTTAGAAGAAACAGCTTTGTCTCCTGTATCCAACAGACTGCATAAGCTAATTCCTCATCAGATCGAGGAGTTTTACTACTCACAGCTAGATTTAAAGTCAGACAGACCCAATCTTCATCGGATCCGAATTGTGGCCAAAATAATTTTGTTTCTGGCTTTCTGGACCAAACCTGAACACAATATCGAATCATTTTCTCTTTATCTTTATATCTTGTTTTCGGGTCCTGTTCCCAATTTCTTAACATTCTTCCTAAAGGACTGTCCGCCGGTACTGCCCTGGAGCCCTTATTCCCCATCTCTCCTAGCAACCTTTAGTCGTGCCGCTGCAGAATTCCAGTCTCCCGCACACTAAACCCCTGGTTCTAGAGAATGAGGTGTACTGTCAAGCACTTCCCCCGTGCAGGACAATATTGTACATAAATAGCCCCAATCCCAGACTCCTTCCATATACACCACAGAAGAGTCTTACCCCCAAGTAATACTTGATCAACCCCTCTTGATTTTTCTTACTTGGTCTGCGCACAGAGTTGCCGGGTGGATTTCTCAAGGCCAAAGTACCCCCTATAGCCCTTCCTGTCCCTACCCAGCTGCTCACCAATCCTGCCGGTTTAAAACAGTCTCGGGTCTCTCATCGACTCTCCGCAGGGCCACCGTCGCCGGGTCACAGGACGCTGAAGCAGAGCGGGGTGCACCCTCCTGCTGCGCAGCGGCGGCGGTCCGTCGCAGGTGACTTGGATCCCGGACGAGCCCCCAGTTGTGAGAAACAAAGTTTTATGCCGAAAAAGTTTGCTCAGGCGAGGATCACGGTGAAGCAGCTCTGTTTATTCGCGAGTGCCATCGCGGACGCGCCACCCCATGGCCGGAGTAGAAACGCGCAGCGTTACAAAGAAAAGGAAGCATTTTTATAGTATTTTATCCCGACGCGGGTTATCCTCTCCTGTTTCTCCATTGGTTGGATACTCCAGGCTCACAGCCTATCCGACGCATTCTATTACAATCAGTTTCCGTAAGAGGTTTTTCTGGTTTCCATAATAGGTTTTTCTTTTACCAGCCGGCTGTTTATGCATAGTTGTGCAATGATGGCAATATTTTCTCAGGTGCACCCTATCTCCTGATCCCTGTAAGACACAACATTCTAAGAAAAAGTTGTTATGCGTAGCTCTTGTCCTTCTCCATTATCTGGTACCAGGAGGTACTGAACAAGACGGCCTTTATCCTGGGCTCCTTTCTAGTCTGGTATTTTTGTACAAGGCCATGGTGTTTTTCTTGGTTCTACAAAAATATGATTCTCACAACACTGCAAAAACACAAGTTGTTTCTCACAACAAGTGACACTTCTCCTTCAAGGTTGTTCAGTGCTGATGAAAGTTATTAGACTGATGATGAAACAAAGTCCTCTGCCTCATAGCATAGGTACTGTTGGTATAAGAAAATTTTGCACATTTAGCAGCACCACATGACCAGCAAAGTTCAAACCCTCATCCAGGGGCAATCCTCAAAGTCAAGGATAATATGACTTTCAGTTCTTCTATTCCAGCTAATACAAGGAACCACTGCCATGGTGCTGCATATGCTTTCAGTCCATTATCTCCATATTGCCGTTCAGTTGATCATCACAATCCCTTTTTCTGTCTCTCTCTTTTGAATCTCTTTACCAGAAAGGATACAAGTGTGTTCATTAGGTATGCTGTATCCATCAGTATACTCAGGTATACCCATCAGTAACCAGACAACCTATCTTTGGCCACAACCTGAAGGACAGCCTTTCTTAGGAGTTTTAATCACATAAACATTTTTGAAGGAAAGAGGTTTTTAATTGACTTGCTTGTCTAGATGAGAAACATCCTTTCAAGTTTGAGAGAATAACATTGCTGTTAGTGAGAGAGTTGTACAGCTGATTCAGAGTCATATACTTGATATGCTTGGTGGGTCTCAAGCTAGACAGATGAAAAGAGAGCCCCTTTAAAAGTGTTGATCTGATGCTATCAATGGGAAAGGAGAGGTAGAGATGGAAGAAAACACTGTATATAGGAGACAGGTAGCAAATATGTTTGGAGGTTTTTTAGACAAAATCATACTAGCAGTTTTTTTCTAAAGATGCTAAACCAAAAGAATCCAAGGGAAATTGCTCCAGAAAATGTTTCTCAGTAGCTCAAACACTGCACAGAGGAAACCCCACCTTAGGCAGGGCATGAACAATAGAGCAGATAACCCAGCCTGCAATTTACTCATAAGTTATTTGAAGATATGGACATGGAGTGATGTTTGAGATGATACCTAAATTATTTCTGGGACTCTCTTCTTTGCTGCACTCTCTCCCTATATCACCTGGCTAGAAGTGGATTCTTGTCTCCTGCTTGGCACATCATGCAATCAAGATATGATAGGATCAAGCATGAGCCTGGCATTGAACAGGGTCCCAGCACTGTGGGTCTGAGGAGGAAAGGCCAGGGCATCTAGTCCTTACATGCTTTCATAGAGGCAGTGGTGCCTCCACATTGCCTTCACAAGATGAAAGTTTTTTCAGCCATGCCCTCAGAAATTATGAGACCAAATGTGGAACCTGAATGTTGTTAAGTGGCAGAGAGCTGGAAAAAACAGAGAAGAAGCAAATTCTTTACTGAACTTTCCACAGAAGATTGAATTCAGTAGAACACAGCCCAACAAAAAATATCAAGTGTAAATAAACAAAAATTTGTGCCAACTAGTTCCTCCTCATGCAATTGTTTATTCAGGCATACACTATAATGTCAACAGTTAACTACATAAAGCCAAAAAATACAATGATTAGTTCACTATGCTCTCTTTTCTAGCTTTTTCATTTCCATTGTCCAGTTAAGTTTTCATCACTTAGTTTTTAGGAGCACGGTGGGATGAACAAATTCATCTTACAGTGAGGTTGTGAAGTGTTCAGATAACAGCGACACACAAAACAGACACCCATATTTCTTCTGCTTCTTCCTTCTCATATGCAACTTCCTCCCATTCCCAATTAATGACTTTTTCAGTGCCGCAACCCTAAATTCTCATTTACCCTCACTGATCAGTCTCTAGGTTTTAGTATCCCTTTCCAAAGCTACATGCTTTTTACAACATCATACTACTAGTGCAAATAAAAGGGACAAACCAAAGTCTGATGGCCTATAGAGTTATTTTGCTTTCATTCTTATTCTGTGCTGGTTTTATGGCTTTCCTAATACTGTATCATTTTGAAACTTTTATCTGGATGCTAACCTGTAAGATGAATGCTGATAAAGCTGTTTACACCAGTCAAACTTTTAAACTAAATGACAGTAAGAAGAAAAAAAAAGGAAGAAAATATTCCTTTTTAGACTAACACAATTGTTTAAATAACTGTAGGAAAATATTATACACTTGCATGAGCAACATTCCCAAATGAGCCCTATTCTGTATGTGATGGAGAAATGTAGGAACCCAAATGTCTTTTGGAACTCAATGAGAATTGCAGACACTCTGCTGCTCTTTTTAAACTTGAAGCCTCGTGAAAAAAAGCTAGGAATGCTTCAATTTTTTTCTCTTTTCCTGCTGCTAATATGATTCATCTAACATTCAGCTGGAGGTGAAAAAATTATAGTCACTCCAGGTACCCTCTTACTGGGAGTCATAGGTGGTGCAAGATACTGTACCATTTAGTGACACTAGGAGGGGCTCATCGTAATCCCGCTGCCAGAGATTTCGAAGTAGTTTTGCATAGAACAAGTCCAAATTTCCCTACAACAAAACTTGGTTTCACATTTTCAAACACAGCTAAAATATAATGCTTTCAGTTTCTCCTTTCAGACAATATTACTGAATAAAAGGATAGGAGAAGAAGAACCAGGAACATATTTTGATTTCAGTTGTCTCCTCAAATTTACAGATCCCCAGTATATTCTTTATTGAATTTTAATATTTAAAAATGTCATACAGCTAAATGAGACGTTTGCTTGGTGGTGGAGCAGAAATAATTGCTGGCATTTCAGCTTAAATTAACACCAAATTCTTTACTTCAACATGTATGGACCTTCTGGAAGGACTTCTTTCTCAGACATGCCACATTTCTGTTCTTAAGAGGGGTAATTCCCAGTTCTATGAACAATAGTTAACATTTCCCTCCCTCTCCCTCTCACAGAGAGTCAGACTGCCACAATCAGAGAGAAATCATAGTGGAATTTAACAGAATTTCCTTGTATTTATTGTTAGAGAAGAGGGGGGAAAGAAAAACGGCCAGCTATAAGATCTGATTTCTTTTCACTCACAATCTCTCAGAGAGAACCCTAAACTAAGGTTTTTTTATGAGATGAAATTTCTCAGAAAATGGCCATTCAAATTTCACAATCAACTCTTCCTAGCGACCTTTCCCCTTGAAATTTATGTAGCCTTGAAATGTTGGCAATGGTGGTGCAGAGAGTTTGCAACATGCTCGTTACTGCTAAGACGTTTTGTCCCTATGTTTCCATAGTAGGGTCTCAGCCTCACCCCACCTCATTCTTAACCCAGAACCAGCAATCAGATTGTCATTCACATCACATTTACCTGCCTCTGGTGAGAAGAGAGAAGCAATGTTTTCTCTGAAAAATTTCTACAGCAGTGTTGCCAAATATAAATTAGCTGGGACAGACATCTTTCATTTGCTTAAACAAATTAGACTTCTAATGTCAGGTCAGGGCTTACAGACTAAGTATAGGGAAAACAGTGTAATTAGATCTTTAATCACACAGCACAGCTTTCTTGAGAAAGGGGTCTGTGACCAGAAGCACTAAGCTCAGTTACAATGCAGTACCACACACTCTCCTGGGGCATGGCTAAAAGCTGCCTCTTCCTGGTGTCACTGCTCATTGAGCGAGCGGCACGCGGAGCAGAGAGCGGCGGCTGTGGGAGCGGTGGGGCGGCTGCGGCGAGTGCTGTTCGCTTTTGCTGTTGGCTTTTGCCGAGGCTTTGAGAAGGAGCCGGGCTTCCCGGAGACGGTGAAGCCGGGATAGAGCGAGGAAACCCGAGTCTGAGCGGGAATCCTAAGAAAAATTCAAGAGATACCGAAAGGCTGACGTGGCAGGGGGCGTGACTGAGAGCCGCGGCAAACTTTAAAAGCGGCCATCTCGGCAGCTCCCCTCAGAGCGAGCGGCACGCGGAGCAGAGAGCGGCGGCTGTGGGAGCGGTGGGGCGGCTGCGGCGAGTGCTGTTCGCTTTTGCTGTTGGCTTTTGCCGAGGCTTTGAGAAGGAGCCGGGCTTCCCGGAGACGGTGGAGCCGGGCTTCCCGGAGACGGTGAAGCCGGGATAGAGCGAGGAAACCCGAGTCTGAGCGGGAATCCTAAGAAAAATTCAAGAGATACCGAAAGGCTGACGTGGCAGGGGGCGTGACTGAGAGCCGCGGCAAACTTTAAAAGCGGCCATCTCGGCAGCTCCCCTCAGAGCGAGCGGCACGCGGAGCAGAGAGCGGCGGCTGTGGGAGCGGTGGGGCGGCTGCGGCGAGTGCTGTTCGCTTTTGCTGTTGGCTTTTGCCGAGGCTTTGAGAAGGAGCCGGGCTTCCCGGAGACGGTGAAGCCGGGATAGAGCGAGGAAACCCGAGTCTGAGCGGGAATCCTAAGAAAAATTCAAGAGATACCGAAAGGCTGACGTGGCAGGGGGCGTGACTGAGAGCCGCGGCAAACTTTAAAAGCGGCCATCTCGGCAGCTCCCCTCAGAGCGAGCGGCACGCGGAGCAGAGAGCGGCGGCTGTGGGAGCGGTGGGGCGGCTGCGGCGAGTGCTGTTCGCTTTTGCTGTTGGCTTTTGCCGAGGCTTTGAGAAGGAGCCGGGCTTCCCGGAGACGGTGAAGCCGGGATAGAGCGAGGAAACCCGAGTCTGAGCGGGAATCCTAAGAAAAATTCAAGAGATACCGAAAGGCTGACGTGGCAGGGGGCGTGACTGAGAGCCGCGGCAAACTTTAAAAGCGGCCATCTCGGCAGCTCCCCTCAGAGCGAGCGGCACGCGGAGCAGAGAGCGGCGGCTGTGGGAGCGGTGGGGCGGCTGCGGCGAGTGCTGTTCGCTTTTGCTGTTGGCTTTTGCCGAGGCTTTGAGAAGGAGCCGGGCTTCCCGGAGACGGTGAAGCCGGGATAGAGCGAGGAAACCCGAGTCTGAGCGGGAATCCTAAGAAAAATTCAAGAGATACCGAAAGGCTGACGTGGCAGGGGGCGTGACTGAGAGCCGCGGCAAACTTTAAAAGCGGCCATCTCGGCAGCTCCCCTCAGAGCGAGCGGCACGCGGAGCAGAGAGCGGCGGCTGTGGGAGCGGTGGGGCGGCTGCGGCGAGTGCTGTTCGCTTTTGCTGTTGGCTTTTGCCGAGGCTTTGAGAAGGAGCCGGGCTTCCCGGAGACGGTGAAGCCGGGATAGAGCGAGGAAACCCGAGTCTGAGCGGGAATCCTAAGAAAAATTCAAGAGATACCGAAAGGCTGACGTGGCAGGGGGCGTGACTGAGAGCCGCGGCAAACTTTAAAAGCGGCCATCTCGGCAGCTCCCCTCAGAGCGAGCGGCACGCGGAGCAGAGAGCGGCGGCTGTGGGAGCGGTGGGGCGGCTGCGGCGAGTGCTGTTCGCTTTTGCTGTTGGCTTTTGCCGAGGCTTTGAGAAGGAGCCGGGCTTCCCGGAGACGGTGAAGCCGGGATAGAGCGAGGAAACCCGAGTCTGAGCGGGAATCCTAAGAAAAATTCAAGAGATACCGAAAGGCTGACGTGGCAGGGGGCGTGACTGAGAGCCGCGGCAAACTTTAAAAGCGGCCATCTCGGCAGCTCCCCTCAGAGCGAGCGGCACGCGGAGCAGAGAGCGGCGGCTGTGGGAGCGGTGGGGCGGCTGCGGCGAGTGCTGTTCGCTTTTGCTGTTGGCTTTTGCCGAGGCTTTGAGAAGGAGCCGGGCTTCCCGGAGACGGTGAAGCCGGGATAGAGCGAGGAAACCCGAGTCTGAGCGGGAATCCTAAGAAAAATTCAAGAGATACCGAAAGGCTGACGTGGCAGGGGGCGTGACTGAGAGCCGCGGCAAACTTTAAAAGCGGCCATCTCGGCAGCTCCCCTCAGAGCGAGCGGCACGCGGAGCAGAGAGCGGCGGCTGTGGGAGCGGTGGGGCGGCTGCGGCGAGTGCTGTTCGCTTTTGCTGTTGGCTTTTGCCGAGGCTTTGAGAAGGAGCCGGGCTTCCCGGAGACGGTGAAGCCGGGATAGAGCGAGGAAACCCGAGTCTGAGCGGGAATCCTAAGAAAAATTCAAGAGATACCGAAAGGCTGACGTGGCAGGGGGCGTGACTGAGAGCCGCGGCAAACTTTAAAAGCGGCCATCTCGGCAGCTCCCCTCAGAGCGAGCGGCACGCGGAGCAGAGAGCGGCGGCTGTGGGAGCGGTGGGGCGGCTGCGGCGAGTGCTGTTCGCTTTTGCTGTTGGCTTTTGCCGAGGCTTTGAGAAGGAGCCGGGCTTCCCGGAGACGGTGAAGCCGGGATAGAGCGAGGAAACCCGAGTCTGAGCGGGAATCCTAAGAAAAATTCAAGAGATACCGAAAGGCTGACGTGGCAAGGGGCGTGACTGAGAGCCGCGGCAAACTTTAAAAGCGGCCATCTCGGCAGCTCCCCTCAGAGCGAGCGGCACGCGGAGCAGAGAGCGGCGGCTGTGGGAGCGGTGGGGCGGCTGCGGCGAGTGCTGTTCGCTTTTGCTGTTGGCTTTTGCCGAGGCTTTGAGAAGGAGCCGGGCTTCCCGGAGACGGTGAAGCCGGGATAGAGCGAGGAAACCCGAGTCTGAGCGGGAATCCTAAGAAAAATTCAAGAGATACCGAAAGGCTGACGTGGCAGGGGGCGTGACTGAGAGCCGCGGCAAACTTTAAAAGCGGCCATCTCGGCAGCTCCCCTCAGAGCGAGCGGCACGCGGAGCAGAGAGCGGCGGCTGTGGGAGCGGTGGGGCGGCTGCGGCGAGTGCTGTTCGCTTTTGCTGTTGGCTTTTGCCGAGGCTTTGAGAAGGAGCCGGGCTTCCCGGAGACGGTGAAGCCGGGATAGAGCGAGGAAACCCGAGTCTGAGCGGGAATCCTAAGAAAAATTCAAGAGATACCGAAAGGCTGACGTGGCAGGGGGCGTGACTGAGAGCCGCGGCAAACTTTAAAAGCGGCCATCTCGGCAGCTCCCCTCAGAGCGAGCGGCACGCGGAGCAGAGAGCGGCGGCTGTGGGAGCGGTGGGGCGGCTGCGGCGAGTGCTGTTCGCTTTTGCTGTTGGCTTTTGCCGAGGCTTTGAGAAGGAGCCGGGCTTCCCGGAGACGGTGAAGCCGGGATAGAGCGAGGAAACCCGAGTCTGAGCGGGAATCCTAAGAAAAATTCAAGAGATACCGAAAGGCTGACGTGGCAGGGGGCGTGACTGAGAGCCGCGGCAAACTTTAAAAGCGGCCATCTCGGCAGCTCCCCTCAGAGCGAGCGGCACGCGGAGCAGAGAGCGGCGGCTGTGGGAGCGGTGGGGCGGCTGCGGCGAGTGCTGTTCGCTTTTGCTGTTGGCTTTTGCCGAGGCTTTGAGAAGGAGCCGGGCTTCCCGGAGACGGTGAAGCCGGGATAGAGCGAGGAAACCCGAGTCTGAGCGGGAATCCTAAGAAAAATTCAAGAGATACCGAAAGGCTGACGTGGCAGGGGGCGTGACTGAGAGCCGCGGCAAACTTTAAAAGCGGCCATCTCGGCAGCTCCCCTCAGAGCGAGCGGCACGCGGAGCAGAGAGCGGCGGCTGTGGGAGCGGTGGGGCGGCTGCGGCGAGTGCTGTTCGCTTTTGCTGTTGGCTTTTGCCGAGGCTTTGAGAAGGAGCCGGGCTTCCCGGAGACGGTGAAGCCGGGATAGAGCGAGGAAACCCGAGTCTGAGCGGGAATCCTAAGAAAAATTCAAGAGATACCGAAAGGCTGACGTGGCAGGGGGCGTGACTGAGAGCCGCGGCAAACTTTAAAAGCGGCCATCTCGGCAGCTCCCCTCAGAGCGAGCGGCACGCGGAGCAGAGAGCGGCGGCGGTGGGGCGGCTGCGGCGAGTGCTGTTCGCTTTTGCTGTTGGCTTTTGCCGAGGCTTTGAGAAGGAGCCGGGCTTCCCGGAGACGGTGAAGCCGGGATAGAGCGAGGAAACCCGAGTCTGAGCGGGAATCCTAAGAAAAATTCAAGAGATACCGAAAGGCTGACGTGGCAGGGGGCGTGACTGAGAGCCGCGGCAAACTTTAAAAGCGGCCATCTCGGCAGCTCCCCTCAGAGCGAGCGGCACGCGGAGCAGAGAGCGGCGGCTGTGGGAGCGGTGGGGCGGCTGCGGCGAGTGCTGTTCGCTTTTGCTGTTGGCTTTTGCCGAGGCTTTGAGAAGGAGCCGGGCTTCCCGGAGACGGTGAAGCCGGGATAGAGCGAGGAAACCCGAGTCTGAGCGGGAATCCTAAGAAAAATTCAAGAGATACCGAAAGGCTGACGTGGCAGGGGGCGTGACTGAGAGCCGCGGCAAACTTTAAAAGCGGCCATCTCGGCAGCTCCCCTCAGAGCGAGCGGCACGCGGAGCAGAGAGCGGCGGCTGTGGGAGCGGTGGGGCGGCTGCGGCGAGTGCTGTTCGCTTTTGCTGTTGGCTTTTGCCGAGGCTTTGAGAAGGAGCCGGGCTTCCCGGAGACGGTGAAGCCGGGATAGAGCGAGGAAACCCGAGTCTGAGCGGGAATCCTAAGAAAAATTCAAGAGATACCGAAAGGCTGACGTGGCAGGGGGCGTGACTGAGAGCCGCGGCAAACTTTAAAAGCGGCCATCTCGGCAGCTCCCCTCAGAGCGAGCGGCACGCGGAGCAGAGAGCGGCGGCTGTGGGAGCGGTGGGGCGGCTGCGGCGAGTGCTGTTCGCTTTTGCTGTTGGCTTTTGCCGAGGCTTTGAGAAGGAGCCGGGCTTCCCGGAGACGGTGGAGCCGGGCTTCCCGGAGACGGTGGAGCCGGGCTTCCCGGAGACGGTGAAGCCGGGATAGAGCGAGGAAACCCGAGTCTGAGCGGGAATCCTAAGAAAAATTCAAGAGATACCGAAAGGCTGACGTGGCAGGGGGCGTGACTGAGAGCCGCGGCAAACTTTAAAAGCGGCCATCTCGGCAGCTCCCCTCAGAGCGAGCGGCACGCGGAGCAGAGAGCGGCGGCTGTGGGAGCGGTGGGGCGGCTGCGGCGAGTGCTGTTCGCTTTTGCTGTTGGCTTTTGCCGAGGCTTTGAGAAGGAGCCGGGCTTCCCGGAGACGGTGAAGCCGGGATAGAGCGAGGAAACCCGAGTCTGAGCGGGAATCCTAAGAAAAATTCAAGAGATACCGAAAGGCTGACGTGGCAGGGGGCGTGACTGAGAGCCGCGGCAAACTTTAAAAGCGGCCATCTCGGCAGCTCCCCTCAGAGCGAGCGGCACGCGGAGCAGAGAGCGGCGGCTGTGGGAGCGGTGGGGCGGCTGCGGCGAGTGCTGTTCGCTTTTGCTGTTGGCTTTTGCCGAGGCTTTGAGAAGGAGCCGGGCTTCCCGGAGACGGTGAAGCCGGGATAGAGCGAGGAAACCCGAGTCTGAGCGGGAATCCTAAGAAAAATTCAAGAGATACCGAAAGGCTGACGTGGCAGGGGGCGTGACTGAGAGCCGCGGCAAACTTTAAAAGCGGCCATCTCGGCAGCTCCCCTCAGAGCGAGCGGCACGCGGAGCAGAGAGCGGCGGCTAGCCTACGGAGAGGCAAGCGCGAGGAGAACAGCGCGCGGAGAGCGTTGCAAGGAGAGGATTAGCCAGATAGACCTTAGACCGCATAGAACATGGTTGCAACGCGCCCGAAAACCCTTGGGAAAAAGAATATGGGGACTCAGACAGATCCCCCGACCAGACATGCGGCCGTGCAGGTTTCTGGCTGCAGCGAATGCCTGAGCCTGGCACTGGTACCGGAGGGAGCCAGTGACACCGCGTGTTTGAGGTGCGAGCAGATAAATGATCTGCTCGGGCAGGTGGTTGAACTGATGGAGGAGGTAGAAAGACTTAGAAGTATTAGAGATTGTGAAAGAGAAATAGATTGGTGGAGCTTCACCCTGAGGGAAGGGCAGTCAGAAAAGGGTGGGCAAGTGATGGATCCCCTCCCCTCCTGTCATCAGACAGAAGCAGAGGGTTCATGAGACGGGGAGGAATGGAGGGTGGTCCGTCCACGGAGAGGCAAGCAAAAACCCCCCCAACCCCCTTCACCCTCCCAGTTGCCCTTGAGCAACAGGTACCACGCCTTGGAACTTCAGGGAGAAGTAAATGAAGTTGGAGGGGTAGATCAGTCCCCTGAATCACCTAAGGCTTGTCAGTCATCCCGACGCCTTATGACTTCTTCAATTAAGAAGAAAAGGAGGGTAATTGTGGTGTTTTTTGGTAATTGTGGTAATTGTGGAGTCTGCTGCCTCCCTGGGGTTCGGATTAGAGACATTAAAAGGAAACTCCCTGATCTTGTAAAGCCCTCCGATTACTACCCACTGCTGGTTTTTCAGGTTGGCAGGGATGAAATTACTACAAGGAGTGTAAGGGCTATGAAGAGTGACTTCAGGGCCCTGGGAGGGCTGGTTAAGGGGTCTGGAGTGCAAGTAGTGTTTGCCTCCATACCTCCTGCAAGAATGGGTGAAGAGATAAGCAGGAAGAGTTCACAGATAAATGAATGGATGCGTAACTGGTGCCAAAGGCAGGGCTTTGGGTTCTTTGATCACAGGCTGCTATATGAGACACCTGGCCTGGCGGTGGCAGGGGGAATGCATTTGTCCCAGAGGGGGAGAAGGCTTTTGGGGCAGGAGTTAGCAGGGCTCATTGAGAGGGCTTTAAACTAGATGTGAAGGGGGAAGGGGAGACAACTGGGTCTGTTAGAGACAAGCCCAAGAGCAATATGCTAGGGCCTGAAGGAAGGTGGTCTAGGAAGGATTTTCGACCCTTGAAGAGAAGGGATAGATGTTTAGGCCCTGACCACAAGGCCTCCTGCCTCCCAGGGGTCCCACCAGTGCGCTCTGCTTGCTCTCTGAAATGCCTGTACACCAATGCACGCAGTATGGGGAATAAACAGGAGGAGTTAGAGGTCTGTGTGCGGTCTAAAGGTTATGACCTGGTGGCAATTACAGAGACATGGTGGGACAGCTCACACGACTGGAATGTGGTCATGGATGGCTATGTCATTTTTAGGAAAGATCGGTCAGTGAAGCGAGGTGGTGGAGTTGCTCTTTATGTGAGGGAGCAACTTGAATGTATTGAGTTTTCTCCAGGGGCTGATGAGGGGCAAGTTGAAAGTCTGTGGGTAAGAATTAAGGGGCAGGCAGGTATGGGCGATACAGTTGTGGGGGTGTATTACAGACATCCTGATCAGGACGAGGGAGTTGATGAGGCTTTCTACAGGCAGCTGAAAGCAGCCTCACAACTACAGGCCTTGGTCCTCATGGGGGATTTTAACTACCCCGATATCTGCTGGGAGACTTTCACAGCCAGCCATTCACAGTCTAGGAGGTTCCTCCAGTGCATTGATGATAATTACTTAATGCAAATGGTGGATAAGCCGACTAGGAGAGGAGCGCTGCTGGATCTTGTACTTACCAACAAGGAGGGTCTTGTTGAAGCAGTGATGGTCGATGGCAGCCTTGGCTGCAGTGATCATGAGATGGTGGAGTTCAGGATCCTGTGTGGGAGGAATAGAGTACCTAGCAAGACCAGAACCCTGGACTTCCGCAGGGCCAACTTTAGCCTCCTTAATCAATTGTTAAGGGAAGTCCCATGGGACAGGGAGCTAGATGGTAAAGGTGCTCAAGATAGTTGGTCAACATTCAAGGACCACTTCTTGCAAGCTCAGGATCAGAGCGTCCCAATGGGTATGAAATCAAGTAAGGGAGCTAGGAGACCAGCATGGTTAAACAAGGAACTGCTGGGCAAACTTAGGTGGAAAAAAAGAATTTATGGATCATGGAAAGAGGGGCTGGTCACTTGGGAGGAATATAGGACAGTTGTCAGAGGATGTAGGAAGGCAATTAGGAAAGCTAAGGCCTCCTTAGAACTTAACCTTGCAAGCCAGGTCAAGGACAATAGAAAGGGCTTTTTCAAATACATAGCTAATAAAACAAACGCTAGAGGCAATATAGGCCCCCTGATGAATGAGGGGGGTGCTCTAGAGACAGAGGATATCAAGAAGGCAGAGGTGCTGAATGCCTTCTTTGCCTCTGTCTTTACTCCTGCAGGCTTTCCCCAGGAGCCCCTGATCCCTGTAGCCCCAGAAGAAGTCAGGATGAAGGAGGAGTTTGCCTTGGTAGATGAGGATTGGGTTAGGGATCAGTTGAGCAATCTGGATATCCATAAATTGATGGGACCAGATGGAATGCACCCAAGGGTGCTGAGGGAGCTGGCAGAGGTCATTGCTAGGCCACTCTCCATCATCTTTGGTAAGTCATGGAGAACAGGAGAGGTGCCTGAGGACTGGAGGATAGCAAATGTCACTCCAATCTATAAGAAGGGCAAGAAGGAGGACCCGGGTAACTATAGACCGGTCAGCCTCACCTCCATCCCTGGCAAGGTGATGGAACAGCTTGTTCTTGGCACTATCTCTAGGCACATCAAGGATGAGGGGGTCATTAAGAGTAGTCAACATGGTTTTGCTAAGGGTAAGTCATGTTTGACCAACCTTATTGCCTTCTATGAGGAAATAACTAGGTGGATAGATGATGGTAGAGCGGTAGATGTAGTTTATCTTGACTTCAGTAAAGCATTTGACACTGTCTCCCACAGCATCCTTGTAGATAAGCTGATAAAGTATGGGTTTGGTGATCAGGTAGTGAGGTGGATTATGAACTGGCTGAAGGGAAGAAGCCAGAGAGTTGTGGTTAATGGGACAGAGTTTAGTTGGAGGCCCGTGACTAGTGGAGTCCCTCAGGGGTCGGTACTGGGACCGGTGTTGTTTAATATCTTCATCAATGACTTGGATGAGGGTACAGAATGTATCCTCAGCAAGTTTGCTGATGACACCAAACTAGGAGGAATGGCTGACACACCAGAGGGTTGTGCTGCCATTCAACGAGACCTTGATAGGCTGGAGAGTTGGGCGGGGAGAAACTTAATGAAATTCAATAAGGGTAAGTGTAGAGTTTTGCATCTGGGGAAGAACAACCCCATGTACCAGTACAGGTTGGGGGCTGACCTGCTGGAGAGCAGTGTAGGGGAAAGGGACCTGGGGGTCCTGGTGGACAGCAGGATGACCATGAGCCAGCAATGTGCCCTTGTGGCCAAGAAGGCCAATGGCATCCTGGGGCGTATTAGAAAGGGAGTGGTTAGTAGGTCAAGAGAGGTTCTCCTTCCCCTCTATTCTGCCTTGGTGAGGCCGCATCTGGAGTATTGTGTCCAGTTCTGGGCCCCCCAGTTCAAGAAGGACAGGGAACTGCTTGAGAGAGTCCAGCGTAGAGCCACAAAGATGATTAAGGGAGTGGAACATCTCCCTTATGAGGAAAGGCTGAGGGAGCTGGGTCTCTTTAGCTTGGAGAAGACTGAGGGGTGACCTCATTAATGTTTATAAATATGTCAAGGGTGAGTGTCATGAGGATGGAGCCAGGCTCTTCTCAGTGACATCCAATGATAGGACAAGGGGCAATGGGTGTAAGCTGGAACATAGGAGGTTCCACATAAATGTGAGGAAGAATTTCTTCACAGTGAGGGTAACAGAACACTGGAACAGGCTGCCCAGAGAGGTTGTGGAGTCTCCTTCTCTGGAGACATTCAAAACCCGCCTGGACATGTTCCTGTGTGACCTGATTTAGGTGTTCCTGCTCTGGCAGGGGGATTGGACTAGATGATCTTTTGAGGTCCCTTCCAATCCCTAACATTCTGTGATTCTGTGAAAAGCAAATTCTTTGCCCTCCTTAGAGCTGGTGTTGATTGCAGTCAAGTTTTCTTTGATGACTTTTGGGGATACATACAGGGACAAAGGAATGGACTGCTTACAGTGAAGCCTTATCTTCATAGGGCCGTTTCCTTGGCTTTAAATAAAATATGACCCCTGTCGTACAAATACTGTTGTCTAACCTGAGGCCTTGAGTGCAGAGTTCTGGACAGAGGTGGCCTTCAGCTTCACATGTGCAGGAAGGAAGGTTTAATGTTCTGGATCAAACCCCTCCGCATAATTCAGCTGGAATGAAAAAGTCAAAATTATGCTAGAAATTGCAAGCAAAAACCTGCTTTGAAGTATGCCAACCGTGTCACCCATCATAACTTTAGGGACAAACTGGTAACTGAGAGAATAACACAAAAGTAAAGTGGGTGGGACCAGCCCTCCACTGCTAGAAGTATATTAAATGGGGTTCAAATATGGCTCAGTTCATATATTATATATTTAAGAATCCTTGACTGTTAAACATTCCCAGATTTATACAACCTTTATCACCCTCTGTAGCAAAAGGCTGAAAGAACAAATCATTCTCAAGTGCTTCCTTGGTTTTAGTATGTAGCTTCTCCCTGGCCTACCACCACATGTGTGTTTAAGACACGACAGCTGAGAATTATTTCTATTAGAAAAATAACCTCCAAAGGGAACACTGTTTTCCACAGTTCTCTGTTATCCATGTATTGTCTGGAAGTGGACTTGAAATAATCAGTCCTAACATGATAAATACCATCATTTCCATTATCAAAATTCTAAATTCTGCATCTTGGTGAAGATTTTAAAAGTAATAGAAACAGAGCAGTTTTCAATTTATGTCAAATTCAGTACGAGATGTTCCTCCAAAGTTTTGCTTCATATGGTCTTTTTTTTTTTTCTCAAATATATTTTAAAATAATTTTTTTTTCCCCATTTAAACAGGGAATCTACTCTATAATCTAGTAGATTCTTATATACACCTAAGCCATTAAAATAAACCCTTCAATAATTCCTAACTGAAAATTACTTCAAAACACATTCTGAATGTTTAAGATAATTCTGTCATAGCAGTATCCAAGGTCTTTGTCCCTTCTTACATTCTTGTGTTCCTTGGTTCTTCATGTCCAATGAATATTTTGAAGGCAAACATTTATTGCAAGATAACAGTTTTTCTAATATGAAAACCAATTATGAAGAAATTTGAACAATAAATCTCACTTTTCTGAAGACAAGATAAACTACAAAATACATCTTAACTAGATACAGACAAGTAATTAATTCCAAATGCTTAAGCCTTCATAAAACAGAACTGAATTTGACAATTGATGTAAACAGTGGAATTAATATGGATGCCTCCATGAAGCGGGCTGTGTGAAACTTCTGTTTCTCTAACATTGTCAAGAATCCAAATAATATATTTGCTCTTTCTCTTTTTGACCAGATGCAGTGTCTGGCATTGTACTTAATTTTATGATTCAGTGAACTTTTACCAGTATTGATCGTATTTTCCCTGAAAAATACGAAACCAGCCATAAATAATGATGTCAAAATGGCTTCAAGAAATCGAATAGTCCGAAAGAGTAGATCTTTAATGATCAGTGTAATAGTACAGAAACAATTTTGACTTATAAAACACCTTTTACTTAGTTTCTACAAAGTCTCTTACATGTAAAGATATGCCCTTGGGTGCCTTAAAATGCAAACTTCATGTAGGAGATGATGTGCTGTTCTCCTTACACTATATTAGCTTCATAGTTTCATTAGTATCATGCGGAAATTAAAAATTTTACTTTTTATATTGAATATATGATGCAGAGAGTCTTCTTCTGCTGGAAGACTTACACAGCCAGCCATTCACAGTCTAGGAGGTTCCTCCAGTGCATTGATGATAACTACTTAATGCAAATGGTGGATAAGCCGACTAGGAGAGGAGCGCTGCTGGGTCTTGTACTCACCAACAAGGAGGGTCTTGTTGAAGCAGTGATGGTCGATGGCAGCCTTGGCTGCAGTGATCATGAGATGGTGGAGTTCAGGATCCTGTGTGGGAGGAATAGAGTACCTAGCAAGACCAGAACCCTGGACTTGCGCAGGGCCAACTTTAGCCTCCTCAATCAATTGTTAAGGGAAGTCCCATGGGACAGGGTGCTAGATGGTAAAGGGGCTCAAGATAGTTGGTTAACATTCAAGGACCACTTCTTGCAAGCTCAGGATCAGAGCGTCCCAATGGGTATGAAATCAAGTAAGGGAGCTAGGAGACCAGCATGGTTAAACAAGGAACTGCTGGGCAAACTCAGGTGGAAAAAAAGAATTTATGGATCATGGAAAGAGGGGCTAGTCACTTGGGAGGAATATAGGACAGTTGTCAGAGGATGTAGAGAGGCAATTAGGAAAGCTAAGGCCTCCTTGGAACTTAACCTTGCAAGTCAGGTCAAGGATAATAGAAAGGGCTTTTTCAAATACATAGCTAATAAAACTAACACTAGAGGCAATATAGGCCCACTGATGAATGAGGTGGGTGCCCTAGAGACAGAGGATATAAAGAAGGCAGAGGTGCTGAATGCCTTCTTTGCCTCTGTCTTTACTCCTGCAGGCTATCCCCAGGAGCCCCTGATCCCTGTAGCCCCAGAAGAAGTCAGGATAAAGGAGAAGTTTGCCTTGGTAGATGAGGATTGGGTTAGGGATCAGTTGAGCAATCTGGATATCCATAAATCGATGGGACCGGATGGAATGCACCCAAGGGTGCTGAGGGAGCTGGCAGAGGTCATTGCTAGGCCACTCTCCATCATCTTCGGTAAGTCATGGAGAACAGGAGAGGTGCCTGAGGACTGGAGGATAGCAAATGTCACTCCAATCTATAAGAAGGGCAAGAAGGAGGACCCGGGTAACTATAGACCTGTCAGCCTCACCTCCATCCCTGGAAAGGTGATGGAACAGCTTGTTCTTGGCACTATCTCTAGGCATATCAAGGATGAGGGGGTCATTAAGAGCAGTCAACATGGTTTTACCAAGGGTAAGTCATGTTTGACCAACCTTATTGCCTTCTATGAGGAAATAACTAGGTGGATAGATGATGGTAGAGCGGAAGATGTGGTTTATCTTGATTTCAGTAAAGCATTTGACACTGTCTCCCACAGCATCCTTGTAGATAAGCTGATAAAGTATGGGTTTAGTGATCAGGTAGTGAGGTGGATTATGAACTGGCTGAAGGAAAGAAGCCAGAGAGTTGTGGTTAATGGGACGGAGTCTAGTTGGAGGCCTGTGACTAGTGGAGTCCCTCAGGGGTCGGTACTGGGACCGGTGTTGTTCAATATCTTCATCAACGACCTGGATGAGGGTACAGAATGTATCCTCAGCAAGTTCGCTGATGACACCAAACTAGGAGGAGTGGCTGACACACCAGAGGGTTGTGCTGCCATTCAACGAGACCTTGATAGGCTTAAGAGGAGACTGAGGGGTGACCTTATTAATGTTTATAAATATGTAAAGGGTGAGTGTCATAAGGATGGAGCCAGGCTCTTCTCAGTGACATCCAATGAGAGGACAAGGGGCAACGGATGCAAGCTGGAACATAGGAGGTTCCACATAAATGTGAGGAAGAACTTCTTCACAGTGAGGGTAACAGAACACTGGACCAGGCTGCCCAGAGAGGTTGTGGAGTCTCCTTCTCTGGAGACATTCAAAACCCACCTGGACATGTTCCTGTGTGACCTGACCTAGGTGTTCCTGCTCTGGCAGGGGGATTGGACTAGATGATCTTTTGAGGTCCCTTCCAATCCCTAACATTCTGTGATTCTGTAACCTTTCATATCTCCTCCCTGATTACACTCTACAGTTTCTCTATTTTTAAAGAGCAGATAAATTTCCATGCAGGGAGTGTTTGCTATGGAAAAGCCATGCAGATGATTAACCTTGGCATTGTCCTATGTCTCTCAGTGTAAAATTTTCACTGAGCAGATTTTAGGTAAATCATCCAGCCCATTTCACTTCATAATACCTCTTTAACATGCTCTGCAATTTCAACATTTGTGCTGTTGATCTTGGCCATTTTCCTTCTTTGTTATTTCATTTCTCCCCAAGGAATGGCAGTTTAACAGACATTTCTGGTGATATAGTTAGTTAAATGAGGCAGTGAGTTATCTCACTGGCCACAGGGTTTCTTTCTCATGGCAACCACTGCAGTCTGGTGGCATGTTCTTTTCAGAAAGAATGCATTTTCCAACCTAGGCTACCTGGGAAGACTAGTAGAGTTTGTCCTTTCCCTGCATATGTGAAGCAGAAGGTTGGACAGAGAGGTCCATGGTTTGTGCCCCATTCTGTAGTTCCTCTGGTGTACCCATCCAGCCTTCAGCAAGTCCAGCAGCAACACTGCTCAGCAGCTGGCAGAAGGCAGCAGAGGGATTCTCTGGCTTATGCTTATGCAGGCCATCAGCCATCTCTAACTGCTCCACTGAGCTTTGGTTTTGCAACTTCCAAATCCCTGCCAACAGGTTGCAGAGAATGCCACAATTTCAAACCTCAGTTTTTAAATGGTCTACCTGAACATTTTGATGAGCATATACTTTCCCTTTCCTGTAACAGGAACTGTCACCATGAGGCAGAACACAAAACTACACTTACCCCATTTAAGTTCAGATACAGCTCCTGGCAACTGTGAATCACTGACAGAGCCATAGTAGCTTTTACCCTTGTGCTAACTGGGCTTGTTTTTCTGTGGGAATGAAGCTTTCCTTCCCATTTTCCTCTTCTCCTTCCTCTGCTCTTTTAAACGGTATGGTCATTTAAAAAGTAGGTTTCTTATACAGCATGGGCATTCATGCAGCTGTGACATTCTCAAACCTCTGCCACCTGGCTCTAGGTTACCCCTTAACTGCTGTCTCATTTTTGCAATAAGCAGATCCAAAGTCTTTTGAAATCTACTAATAGGCAAAGACCACCTCCTATTTATAGCAAGAAGATAAACTGTCTTCTTGGACAAGAAGAAGTGCTGACAGTGGAGTTGTTACCATCATTTTCTATGCAAACTGCAGTGAGGCATTCTGATAGGATGGTGAAACGGTGTTAGGGTTCTCATACCTGTCCACATTTGAAAAGGAGTATTACTGTGTGTTTTATCTGTGGCTCCACAGAGTCACATAATAGCCCCATAATATCAGCAGCTAGGATTATAAAGGGAAAATAGTTAATATACTTAGCAGGCTTCCTGAATCAAAGGCATCTTGATCTGATAATAGCTATTTTGGCACAGTTTCACATCTGTAGGAACATTTGAAGAGTCCCAGTTCTCTTTCAGTGCAGAATAAAAACCAGTATTAAGGCCACCAAAGCTGCCCTCAAACAGAACGGTTTCCTTCTGACAAGTGGCAAATAACATGCCAGACACAGACCCTGTGTACAATAAATGGATGTAAGTGAACTGAAATTCAGAAAGTGTCATCCTCTTTAGAGTGGGTTTCTTTATGTTTAAGCACACGATACTATAACAGGATCAAGTGCATATGGAAGGGGAATAGTCAAAATATAACTTGATTTTAGTGAGGTATTTCAGATAGCTATAAAGAATGCATTTATCGGTGTATAAATTGACCTTGATAACAGGGTCAATGGCTGGAAGTAGAGGAAAAAGGTGAAGCCAAGAGGAAATTTAAAAGAGTTTACATCAAGCAGACAGATTTATCACTAACTTCTCTTTACAGCCTCTAGTATTTCAGCATCATGGCTCTCAGACCTGGTAGAATAGGAATGGGCCTTCTTATACAGCTGGAGAGATATCACAGGCTTCATATTTAAGACTCTCCACCATTCCAAAGTATTCCCTAAGTATGAAACTGGTTTGAACTAAAGCAAACAGTATATTTGTATTTGGTGGGAATTGCATATAAGCCTTGACGTAATTATAGCATACAAAAAAATAATGCTGTTGACCTTAAATTACACAACAAAATAATAGTGGGCATCTTGAGATTAATTCTAACTAATTAAAAGGTTACTCAGTTAATGAATGATTCATTATTCATATTGCTCAAGTTGCCAAACATTACCTCAAATTATAGATTGGGCACATCCTTTCACCACTATTAGTATTGCAATTATGTCAGTGTAAGTACTTACAGTTACAAAAGCCAGTATGTTATCCTCTCCAAGCCTTCCTGCCTCATCCTCAGAGTAGGACTAAGCTAAGGTCCCTAGAGCGCTCAATGGTGCAGAGAGGGAGTACATTTTTTCAAGAAAATTGCATCTTTGGGATATCTAATGGTCTAACAAAGGCTGAAAGATGTGCATGGTCAGGGGTGATCTCAGCACATCCTGTGCTAGCCAAACAGTATTGGACTGTAGGAACATAGGACTTGCCCAGCACCTGAAATCCAGCCACAAGTGCGATAGAAGACTAGCATGCCACCTCCCCCTGTACCTTACAACCTTGTATTATGAACATTTTACATACACTCATTATAAGCAGATATGTTCAGTCCTTTTTTAAATGCTGATGAGTCCTTGATCATAAACCTCTCTTGTGGCAGTGAATTCTGCAGCTGTATCTGCAGTACATGAAAATCCATTTCCTTGTACAAAATTCGTATCTGTGGAGTTCCAAATTTCTCTAAAGTCCCCCTATTTGAGAGGGATGGGGCAAAATAAGCATCCAGTTTATTCTCTCTAAACTTTCATGTGATCACTGCATGCTCTTCTTTTTTCCTCCAGAGCAGACAGTGGCAGTCTCTGATCTCTCAGTAGGTAAACTAAATAAACCCTCGTAGAGACAGAAGAGTACTTGGTGGTAAACACTGGAATGAAGCTTTTCTTTCCCTTGTCATTCAATTGCTTATTTATTTATTTACTCACTTACTTGTTGAACAACAGGGAGCATTTAAGCTAAATTTTGAGGCAATGAAAACAATAATTGAACCAGGGTATGAAAAGAGGAATATAAATTGTGCTCGGATCTTTTCTAGCATGGAATTTTTCATGACTCAACAGAAAAACATGGAGCAGGAAAGCTTCTTCTATAATAAAGAGGAACTGTCTGCTGTAGTGCCAGGATTACAAGATGTAAATATTGTGGAGTTGTAGAAGTATCTGTTTTAGGATTTGAGATTAGCTAGATTGTTTGATTTGAGTTTCTGAAATATATTAACCAGAAAGGTTTATTGACCTTTCTACAGCTGGGCATGGTTTAGTTTCTTTAAGTGCTTTCTTCATGTCGAAAGATTGAAGGGGGCAAAGTCACTTTGCTGCTGATTGAAATAGATACTGAACTGCCATCATGGCTGCCATCACTGCATTCACTGACCTTTTGCCTCAGTTTGACTTAAGGTGAGAAACTGAGCAACTGCTTCCATAGAAATTTCCACTATTATCTTCCACAGAAATGTACTTGAATTTTTCTGATTTCATTGTTCCTCTTCTCCTTACAAAACATACAAATACACCTTTTTCCCTCCCAAGTGAACGTTACCACACTAGTGGAATACCGGGAAATTTACACTCTCTTTAGTAGTAGGTAAACTCCGTTTTCCTGTACGTACCCTCAACTACTTTACCACCACACAGTACTCAGACTATACCATAGCTTTTATTCCCTGCTCTGAATCTCTGATATTTTCTGGCATCTCAAATAAATGATGCACAGCTGCCTGCCATGCCAAGGCAATGCATTCAAGGAATGTCCAGTTGCAGTCGTCTACTCCATAGCAACAAAACAAAGTCAGGAGAATAAACTATGGGGAAACCCTTGCAATTTTATGACATAGTTTATTTGCCATGAGCTGGCCACTGCTGAGTCTCTCCATCCCCAAGAAAGCTTGAGTGCGTGCAGATTTGACTAGTAACCTAATACAAGATGAATGAGTAGCATTAGAGAAATGACACTTGCCTGAGTGAACATTGACTGAACTTGCCTTGACTGAACATAATAAAAAACATCTCATGAGGGAGGCTGGCTGGTCAGCTTTATTGCCATGCTGTTTACTCCACTCATTTCAAGGTATTTATAACATATTTGATTGACTCATTTTTCTCCAAATGAGGTTGCACAATAAGTTGTGGAGGGGAGATGAGACAAAGATGAAAGACTGAAATGCTCCCTAGGATTAAACTGGATAACAGAGACTAAGTGGCACAGTTCACTCTTTGGCATGGTGGGGATTCATGCTCCACATCCCCAGGCACCCAGCTGAGGTGCTTGGGTTAGAAGTCTAAGAGAGAGCAGATAGAAAGACTTCAAGAGGCTAATTCAGAGCTTTGAAGAGCCAAATCACTGTGAAAGAACCTCTCTGTCTTCATTCATTGCAGAGCTGAAGATGAGGCTGCTAGCTTAGGTACTGCGATTAAACATCAGCTGCTACAGGTATGAAAACTTTCTCCTCCATCCTTCTTTTGTTCTGCAGTAATTAACCAGTAAACCAGTAACCATTGCTAGCAGTCAGTGTTGAACTGCATGCAGGTGCAGCAAGGCCCTTAGACCTCTGTCATGTCATTTCACCTGCATAGCTTTTATTTCTATCCATGGACAAGGACTTTTTCCTATTTTATCCCCTCTTTGACTTTAATATTTTCTCACTCTTTCTTTCTTTACTTTCTACAACTTAGTTGCATAATCCTGGAGTGGAGAATCCTGAGTAGGCTCATGAAATTTCAGAAGAGGGAACTGCTCATTTCTCACCCTTCACAAAGCTGTAAATGTCAGTACAGGTTGTTATCATCACCATTACAGTCAATGCAGAAATGACTTTAAAGCGTGAAGGTAGCACACTCAGTGCTGCTTGCCAACAGAGATGAAATCTCCTCGAAGCTGAAATACATCACCCATCTCACTTGCAATGTCCTATCTTGTATGTTCCTCTCTATTTCCAGATAGATTTAAAAGTAATTTTAATTGCAATTTGTAAAGCTTTGTATAAAGCTCTGACAAACAATAAAAGCAAGCCAACAGAACTAGGTGAGCTGAACATATCAAGCTAGAGTTCAGAAGACTTACACGCTTGTCAGCTGTTCTTCAAAGGTCAAAATGCCCTACTAGACATTATTCCATTATCAATCTGTTTCCAGTAATATCCTGGAAAATTCTCATAAGCCAAAGCATGTCATTGACAGTAATAGTGAACACAGGTTATCACTACTTGGATTTTTCTGAAGAAAGGCATTACCCCATTGCTGAAAAATATGACTCCTGTTTGCAGGCATGTGACAAACACAACACAACACAATTTCCTTCGGCAATCCAGAATGGATGACTTCCTGTTGACCCTGAAGTCCACCACACTGAAATAAAATTAGACTGGAATGACTGAAAATCTCTATTATGTTAGCTTGTTTCCCATGTAAATGTGCTAAACAGAATTACCCTGCCCATTCTTGTGCCCAGTGTATCATCATCAGTATTGCCACGTGTCACGGATGAGCTATTTAGGTTGCTTAAAGATTCACCATCAAAGATATTAGCAAAAGTGATTTTAATATGAATCTGTAAAAGTGTAACTTAACAGAATTCGATGGCAAGGTTCACTCTAGTGCGTACTATATGGAAGAAATATACAAAGGAAAATTGAGTTAGAATCAAGCTAGAATGATTTACACAGATATCAGGGATGAAAAGGGTAAGGGAAGCCCTCCAATTGAGTCACGAGGTTCAGAATGGACCCCGTTGCTTTCAAAATTCCTTCTCAGAGAGGAGTCTAGGTGTAGCTGGATTCAGATTTAGTCCCAGACTTGGTCAATGGTTGTATCTAAGGGAACTAGATACAGGGATCACAGTGGTGTGACATTTCAAGTATTTGTCATGTTGTTAAGGAATGAAATAATCTAAGTGTCATAAATGAGATTTTAGACCATGAGTTTACCAAGTTTTCTAGGCAACAATCAAATACTTTTAGAATATGCAACAAGAAGTGACGATCACCTGGAGCAATTCTTGAGATGCTGAAAAATTTATCAAATAGATGAATACGCATAGGAAGAATAGTATCTGTGGTAGTCATAGACTGTTCAGGGTAAAGAGCACTTCACTGAGGCAACCTACTTCAAATTCTTCTGACATATCAAGTAGTAAAGAAAGTGAATGCTAGACAATGAAATTGTTGAGGAATCTCAGCTGGCAGACTGCTGAGGAACAGCAGAAGAGCACGGTAGAGACCCTACTCACACCATACCTGAAAGGCCAGGAGAGATGGAAATCATCGAGTAGCTTTCTACTAGACATCTGTCAACTGACATGTCAAAGATCTAAGGGAGTGGGTCAATGATCAGAGAACACCACTTGTGCTGCTGAATGCTGCTGCCATAACTGAGGGGTTACATGTGATAGATTCCTTCAGTTATATGGTGCCTCAGTTTACTTGTTTCAGTAACAGGTGGAAAGAGTATTTGAAAAGGCCTGGCATGATCTGAGAGCTCAACAAATTTGGGACACAAGTATCATTTTGCAAAAAGCTACCTTAACTCACTGGGACACCAGTACTGGTGGAGGATTGGGACTGGAGACACAGCATTAAGTAGTTACAATTGAAAAAGGAAATATCAGGCAGTGTGTGTTTCAGAAGTTTGTTCCAGAAGGAAAGATATTTTCTATGAGTAGAAAAAATGACCATAAAAAAAAATGCCACTTTGAAAACATCCCTGTGGAGTCATCAAAACATAACTTACCTTTCCTAATCTCCAGGGAGGATGGCAAATGACAGAATAGGGAGAGCCGATGCACAGTTTAGTGGGTACAAACAATGGAACACACCGGGGTGTGCATCAAGCAATCTTTAGGGAAGCAAATGCGTTTGGAATATTATCAGCAGTTTTATTTCAAATGGCATCAAAGGACCAGTTAGGGAAATGGATGAATTAATGAGTCACAATTTATACACATTCATGGGAGTTTTTCTGTAACTGGATTCACTGATAGATCTTTTAAAGCAAAAGAGAGGTGGTTATGATGACACGGTCTAGCCGGTATCCATGCTAAAAACTACCAAACCAGTCCTATCAAAACATATTATAATTGATCAATAAAAGTAGAAATTCCATGAGATGTTTCTGATCTTCTTCTGTGTTGCGCATTATGCTTTCCAATATATTTTCTAAAAGACAGCAAACGTAAATGAGTAATGATCAAAACTTAGGTTTTGCAAGGATCATAGCAGGTATAGAGCTAGAGTTTTGTTGCATGAATACCAGGTGCTCTCTCAACACCAGTTCTTACAAACTTAAGTTTTGATCTCCTAAGATTACTCTGGTCCTCAGCATAAACATATAGGAACCCTGCAAAAAACAATATCCCTGTGTCTGTCTACATATGGCCTGACTAAAACATGTGCAGGCAGGCTTGATTCTAGAAATTCTTAATTTATTTAATTAACTTTGCAATCTTCATAATAACAGCACAAGGTAAGGGTTTGGGAAATTTCTATTTTATTTTATTTTTTGAAGGGAGGGAATTAAGAATTTGTTCATCTGTGCAGCTATCATCTACCACCCTTCCTATAATAAGAAACAGCAGCATACCTTGCCTGCTGTACAAACTAGCCATGAGCCTAAAACACAGCTTAAAAATCTAGTTTATAGCTCTGAATTTTCTTTCCTACTTCCTTCTCTCTGTGTATCACAAGATACACAGTTTTCAGCTCTGTTTTACTGTACCTTTCCTTGGCCTCTTGTTTTTTTTCTTATTTTATTTCTTTGTATTCTACTATATCACAGAATCAGAATCACAGAATGTTAGGGATTGGAAGGGACCTCAAAAGATCATCTAGTCCAATCCCCCTGCCAGAGCAGGAACACCTAGGTCAGGTCACACAGGAACGTGTCCAGGCGGGTTTTGAATGTCTCCAGAGAAGGAGACTCCACAACCTCTCTGGGCAGCCTGGTCCAGTGTTCTGTTACCCTCACTGTGAAGAAGTTCTTCCTCACATTTATGTGGAACCTCCTATGTTTCAGCTTGCATCCATTCCCCCTTGTCCTATCATTGGATGTCACTGAGAAGAGCCTGGCTCCATCCTCATGACACTCACCCTTGACATATTTATAAACATTAATAAGGTCACCCCTCAGTCTCCTCTTCTCCAAGCTAAAGAGACCCAGCTCCCTCAGCCTTTCCTCATAAGGGAGATGTTCCACTCCCTTAATCATCTTTGTGGCTCTGCGCTGGACTCTCTCCAGCAGTTCCCTGTCCTTCTTGAACTGGGGGGCCCAGAACTGGACACAATACTCCAGATGTGGCCTCACCAAGGCAGAATAGAGGGGAAGGAGAACCTCTCTTGACCTACTAACCACCCCCTTTCTAATACACCCCAGGATGCCATTGGCCTTCTTGGCCGCAAGGGCACATTGCTGGCTCATGGTCATCCTGCTGTCCACCAGGACCCCCAGGTCCCTTTCCCTTACGCTGCTCTCCAACAGGTCAGTCCCCAGCTTATATTGACACACGGGGTTGTTCTTCCCCAGATGCAAGACTCTACACTTGCCCTTGTTATATTTCATTAAATTTCTCCCCACCCAACTCTCCAGCCTGTCTAGGCCTCTCTGAATGGCAGCACACCCTACTTTTGTCCTTCTACTCTCTAGCATATCCCTTATAATTTCTTTCGTCTTCATCCTAACATTACTGCTCTTTACCATACCTGTGCTTCCATTCTCTGAACAGTTCAAGCTCCTTGCTGCAGTTTCACATCTGGCAATGAATCATCCCAAATTCTCTCTGCCCTATGGAGGCACAACTATTTCTCACGTTCCTTCCATCATGTTACTGGCTCCATCTTTCACATCGTGCTCTGATCACCAGTTGCTGTTTGACACATGCACTATCCATAGCAGCATAATTTTGTCAGGAAGGCAACACAGAAATACTTCAACATATGGATAAGAAATAAATTCCAGTATACTCCAGACCACAACCGAATATGATTTATGAGCAAATAACTCAGTGATAAAAGTACATAGGCAAAATGGGAAAGATGAGCACATGATGCTGTAGGAAACAAAGTCACCCATGCAAATTGTAGAAAGTCACTTTTTCCACAGTAGCTGTGCTGAGAGATCATTTTCTCAGAATAAATGAGATCTGGCAAATCCAAGACCTTGTAGCAAATTAGCAACAGTGATTTTTAGAGGTGTTAAGCCTGTAAGTCCCCTCTGGGATGGGGGGACTGTATGACATGATTCACTCACATTGTGGCTGATGAGAGACCACCTTTCAGGGTTGTTTTCTGCCTTTGGAAGGATGCAGTTCTTCTGTAAACAATAATATTTACCTTTCTTTAGGACTAGAATAGTGACACATTATAATGTCTTAACTGTAGCATTCAAATTGGCAATATTTATACAACATCCAACCCTTGCCTCAGTACTTTTCTTTTTTTCCTCTTTATATGAACATCTCAGGCAGTTTCAAAACTCTTTAGTGGAATATGAGATTAAGCTAAAAACATGTTAACAATTTTGACATGGGCTGAAAGTGCAATGAAAAGGCTTTAAGAAGAAACTGTGTTTTCAAACACCTGTATACCATACAGAATTACCTGTAAATACACAATCAGAAAATATATTTAAATCCTTTTTTTCATTAGAGCTATCTTCTGGAGCACTCATGAAAACTGCATTGGAAAGTCCTACATGAAGTAATGAGGTAAAGTATCTTCTGGATGAGTTATGAGCTGACCTCCAAAACCACCACCTGAGATGTGCTGTCATCAGGGAGAAAAATCTTCTCAGGGTTTGCAAGCCTTTGTCCTTACAATAATATTCAAATAACTTCTCAAAACGAACCTTGATAATTAGCTAGCCTAATTCTGTAAGTACACAGAGGTATTCTTTCCTCAGTGTTGAGAAAAAGCCAAATGCTAATACTGGGCACTAGATCCACAGTTTGAAGATGAATTAATGCACTAAAAAGAAACTTAAACTAACACCACATTTATGTGGTAAAAGTCCTCGCTTATAGTGCAATTAAAGAAATGAGTATAGTTTTAAGTCTGAGGTATTTTTTCCCCCCAAAGAATCTTCTTTCTGATATTCCCCAGTACTTTCTGACTGGATGAAAATGTCCCAGAACACCTCCGTCTTGTGCTTTTACAGATACTATACTGTATACAGATACTGTGGGGCACAATGAAACAAGACTCTGCTCACAAGCAGTCCTGTTGACAGGACTTGGATTATTTTCAAGTTTAGGACCAAGTATTATTGAGTTATTAATGTACCTCAAGATGCATATAGTCATTTAATGGGGCTCACAAAAATGCCTAAGCAGGCTAGACACCTAACACATAGAAAAGCTAAGAGATGCTAGAATCTGGCTCTGAGACACGATTGAAGTTCATCTCTAAAATTAGGACTCACCAGGGCTCCATCTTCCAGTAGATTGATTAAACACTTTGTGGTACCAACCTAATTTCAACCCAACGAGGGAGGAAAGAGACACCACCCACCAATTACTCTCTCTGCAGGAGGCTGAATTCCCCTTGTAGGGAGACTCACTGAGAATAAAATCGCTGCAGTGACAAAGCTGCATATTTGCTGAGGATACAGGAGTGTTAAAGGAGCTACAGGGAATATCAGCAACTTTACAGTCCATTTATCAAAGTGCCAATGGCTTTCATTTCAAGGCAGGTGAGGCAATAATATATAAGGATTGAAAAGATTATATATTAAACTACCCTGGAAACAGATAAAGAAAGTGATGGCAGTTGGGAGTGGTGGGGTTCTTGCTTTTTCTTGCTGTTTTCAGGGAAAATACTGTAAACCTGTCAGCCTCTTGCCAGTTCTTGTTATTAGAGCTGGAGCTCAACACTTGCTTATTTACTGTTTCACTGAACATAGCAATATGGAATAAGGGCTTGCTTACCTTCAGCACATAAAGATGAAAGAGATGGGGAATGATAAGCGTGAATCACTTATTATTTAGCGGTCTTACTTGGGCTAGTTCTGCCAGGCTCACACCAACTTAATGGTATCATTTCAAGGCTTTGATCCAGGTTTTAGCTCAGCTCTACTGCATTAAATGAATCCTCTTATCTTCCCTTACTTCCTTCTCAGACCCTGCTTTCTCCTTTATCTCTGAGCATTGTTCTAGCCCTCCCTCAGCAAAAGCTCTGTGTATGTACATGGAAATGCCTGCCATCAGTGATGTGCGCAAAAATCCCACCACTTCCCAGCAAGCACAGGCTCTGTGTAATAACGAGGAAGCACAGAGCTAAAAGTAAACTCAGTCTTTGCCCATTTCACTAGACGTCCTGCCTGAAAACAAACAAGTGAAAAAGTGAACAAACCTCCAACTCTCTCCTGTACCTTAAAATGTGACATGCTGGGGAGTTATATACCATCTCTAGTGTCTTCAAGACCTATTGTGCTTGGTATTGTTCAAATGTGAGTGAGAGATCACCCATGCCCTGGAGAGCTTTCAGATTGGAGTTGCAAGATAATCTTGGAGCAGCAGAAAGAGATAAAATGGCCAGACAGAAGACTGAAATGGAGAAACAGATTGCCATAACCAATAGTATTTAGGTGCTTGAGGTGCCCACATGTTTCAGGGACAGACACTGATACCAGACAAGGTCAATCTAAGTCATCATTTTTACAGCAAAACCTTTTCTCCTTCAAAGCTGTGTGTCACCATATGCAGTATCATCACTTCTAGTGTAATGGTTCTGCCCAGACACATCCTCCCAGTTCTTTCATACTCAAGTATTGGGGAGAAAAGGGAATTGTCCTTTAGAAGGAGGAAACGCTTGGTTGGGCACTCTGAATGTTACAAACACGTACTAGAGGCAGACTTTTCTCCTGAGTGATGAATAGCAAGCGTGATCCTAGGACAGCTTACAGCATGGAACAGAAGAATATAATTCTGGATCCAATAAAACAATGAACTGGGACTAGTCCCCAGACATCAATCCTGGTTTGTTTTTTTTTCCTTTTTGAAGAAAAGTCCTGAACCTACCAAAAGCAACAGAAGTTTTGCCATTGGCATATACAGAGCTTTTGACCTATTGATTTTTTTCAGAGCAACTCACCATGGGATTTCAGACTCTGAAATTGGAGTTTGGATGAGTAATGTAGCCTATACAGTAGACCCTTGCTCTCAGTGCTCTCCAAGTCAGGCTTCCATTGCTAACGCTGATGTGTGGAAATTCACAACTCATTTCACCAAAATTCTGTAATATTCTCCCAGTGGTTGCTGTTTTCATGAGCAGCCTGATATTTAATTCATTCTTAAGAATATAAACCTGCACAAAAGTAGCATGTTTGCAAAGCAGATGAAGTGAATCTAACACAAGCAAATATTATCTGTGCGTTTTTGTCATGAATAAATAGCTCTATTAGTTACAGAGGGAGCTCAGATTAACTCTGTAAATCTCAAAACCAAACAATATAGAGGAAGAGACATTGGAAACACTGCGCATTCAACAGACGTTTTCTGACAGAAACACCAGTTATTGTTATTGCCCATATAATTTGGATTATATTGGATTTACTTTCCTTTGTCTAATATACATAGTTGTGTCCAAAACCCTTTTGTACACCATGACAAGACAGATAAATGGGAAAAAAAATGCAGTACAAATCAACTATATCAAGAAATATATCAGTAAAGAACAAAAAGGATAGGAAATAACAAAGCTACAATAGAACATAAATATGCATTCCATACATACACATACGTAGAAACAAAGATTATACTTTGCAGGCATTATGGGATTTTATTTTCTATCTGTTGCAGAACAGATTACTTTCAAAGAAGCAGGAAAAATAGTTGCTTGAAGAGTGATTAACCCTAACAATCTTTTGTATTTTCTGGAATACCTGCTGTCACATTTGGTGATATAACAGCTTCTTGAACAAAAGCAGGAGGACAAAAGGAGATAACGAGGACAACATAATAGGAATAAAGCATTAGGGGAAGGGAAGGGAAGGGAAGGGAAGGGAAGGGAAGGGAAGGGAAGGGAAGGGAAGGGAAGGGAAGGGAAGGGAAGGGAAGGGAAGGGAAGGGAAGGGAAGGGAAGGGAAGGGAAGGGAAGGGAAGGGAAGGGAAGGGAAGGGAAGGGAAGGGAAGGGAAGGGAAGGGAAGGGAAGGGAAGGGAAGGGAAGGGAAGGGAAGGGAAGGGAAGGGAAGGGAAGGGAAGGGAAGGGAAGGGAAGGGAAGGGAAGGGAAGGGAAGGGAAGGGAAGGGAAGGGAGGACTCAACTCCCTTCCTTAAAAAGAAGGAAACTATAGTGAATTAGGATGTTGTCATCTAAGCTGAGTAGGATCAGATATACAATCCACAAGAGAACTTTCCTGCCATGTGAAAGAGCAGGTGCCAGAGATATCTGATGCTGGAATGCATTTGCTTTTTTGTTCACAGACTTCCTATGTGTGTCCTGTGAAAGAAAAAGGCACACAGTTGTCTTCTGAATATTCTCAAAGTAGCAGGGGATAGGCTGTGCTGCTTAGCTAGCTGTGCTGGTTGTGTTACATATAAAGATCTTCACAGGTACCTGTTTAAAATTGACTCTTCTGTCCAGCCAATATGTTTGCCACAGTGAAATCAGGAAGTGAGGGAAATCTTGGAAAGTAACTGTTGCCCAATATTAGTAATAATCTAAGTGAAACTGTACAAATAACAGTCTACTCTGCCAAAAGTAATCAATAGACAAGTAATGGATGCTTTCCAGAACTGTAATTAAACTTAGAGAGAAGTACATTTGCAGCTCTTTAGGAGGCTGGAAGACCTTTGTTATGATTTTATGATTTGCCTGTTATGAACACAGTTATTCCCTAATTGATACCTTGGTTAGGGCACAAGGCTTCAGACAGGGCAAGGACCCTGCTGTGCTGGGCACTGCCCAGCTATTCCAGAAATAATCCCAGCTAAAACTCACTCATAAACTCAGTGAAACTGTACAGTGGCTCACCATACTGTGTTTTATTCAAATTAGAGTATTAAGGGCTAGCAGTTTCTAAAGGAAACCATTAGCTAGCAGATACTCTGACCCCAGAGATAACAACCACCTTGTTAATGCCAAGAGGGATGAGATATGATCTCTTAAGCTCAATGGATGGGGCACAGCAGCCTATTTGGTTAGTAAGGTCCTTCCTCAAGGCTCCCACTGAGAGTTATACAAGCGTAGAATACACGATGTGAGACACTTCCCTAGCTGCAGTCTCAAGAGCTGAGCTGGTGATGGGACATTGTGCCTGGGCTGGAGGTGGGGGAGATAGAAAGGCAATTAGGAAAGCTAAGGCCTCCTTAGAACTTAACCTTGCAAGCCAGGTCAAGGACAATAGAAAGGGCTTTTTCAAATACATAGCTAATAAAACTAACACTAGAGGCAATATAGGCCCACTGATGAATGAGGTGGGTGCCCTAGAGACAGAGGATATAAAGAAGGCAGAGGTGCTGAATGCCTTCTTTGCCTCTGTCTTTACTCCTGCAGGCTTTCCCCAGGAGCCCCTGATCCCTGTAGCCCCGGAAGAAGTCAGGATAAAGGAGGAGTTTGCCTGGGTAGATGAGGATTGGGTTAGGGATCAGTTGAGCAATCTGGATATCCATAAATCAATGGGACCAGATGGAATGCACCCAAGGGTGCTGAGGGAGCTGGCAGAGGTCATTGCTAGGCCACTCTCCATCATCTTTGGTAAGTCATGGAGAACAGGAGAGGTGCCTGAGGACTGGAGGATAGCAAATGTCACTCCAATCTATAAGAAGGGCAAGAAGGAGGACCCGGGTAACTATAGACCGGTCAGCCTCAGCTCCATCCCTGGAAAGGTGATGGAACAGCTTGTTCTTGGCACGATCTCGAGGCACATCAAGGATGAGGGGGTCATTAAGAGCAGTCAACATGGTTTTACCAAGGGTAAGTCATGTTTGACCAACCTTATTGCCTTCTATGAGGAAATAACTAGGTGGATAGATGATGGTAGAGCGGTAGATGCAGTTTATCTTGATTTCAGTAAAGCATTTGACACTGTCTCCCACAGCATCCTCGTAGGTAAGCTGATAAAGTATGGGTTTAGTGATCAGGTAGTGAGGTGGATTATGAACTGGCTGAAGGAAAGAAGCCAGAGAGTTGTGGTTAATGGGATGGAGTCTAGTTGGAGGCCTGTGACTAGTGGAGTCCCTCAGGGGTCGGTACTGGGACCGGTGTTGTTTAATATCTTCATCAACGACTTGGATGAGGGTACAGAATGTATCCTCAGCAAGTTTGCTGATGACACCAAACTAGGAGGAATGGCTGACACACCAGAGGGTTGTGCTGCCATTCAACGAGACCTTGATAGGCTGGAGAGTTGGGCGGGGAGAAACTTAATGAATTTCAACAAGGGCAAGTGTAGAGTTTTGAATCTGGGGAAGAACAACCCCATGTACCAGTACAGGTTGGGGGCTGACCTGCTGGAGAGCAGTGTAGGGGAAAGGGACCTGGGGGTCCTGGTGGACAGCAGGATGACCATGAGCCAGCAATGTGCCCTTGCGGCCAAGAAGGCCAATGGCATCCTGGGGTATATTAGAAAGGGAGTGGTTAGTAGGTCAAGAGAGGTTCTCCTTCCCCTCTATTCTGCCTTGGTGAGGCCACATCTGGAGTATTGTGTCCAGTTCTGGGCCCCCCAGTTCAAGAAGGACAGGGAACTGCTCGAGAGAGTCCAGCGTAGAGCCACAAAGATGATTAAGGGAGTGGAACATCTCCCTTATGAGGAAAGGCTGAGGGAGCTGGGTCTCTTTAGCTTGGAGAAGAGGAGACTGAGGGGTGACCTCATTAATGTTTATAAATATGTAAAGGGTGAGTGTCATGAGGATGGAGCCAGGCTCTTCTCCGTGACATCCAATGATAGGACAAGGGGCAATGGGTGTAAGCTGGAACATAGGAGGTTCCACATAAATGTGAGGAAGAATTTCTTCACAGTGAGGGTAACAGAACACTGGAACAGGCTGCCCAGAGAGGTTGTGGAGTCTCCTTCTCTGGAGACATTCAAAACCCACCTGGACATGTTCCTGTGTGACCTGATCTAGGTATTCCTGCTCTGGCAGGGGGATTGGACTAGATGATCTTTTAAGGTCCCTTCCAATCCCTAACATTCTGTGATTCTGTGATATGGATGTTGCCTCAACATGATTTTTGTGGAAATCAAGGAGTGGGCTTCTGGGACAGAGAGATCCCTGTAGGGTGCCTGCCAGGGACAGACTTTGTCAGTGCTCAGCCCTTGTAAGGGAAACAGAAAGGACTCCTGTAAATGAGGAAATTTCACTAGCAAGTAGTTGCCTTGTGTCACCAGTTTCTCACTCTGAAGGAAACAGACCCATCAGAGTCAAAACAGTGTTAACCACTCAGGCTGGCAAGGCAAAATCATGTGGACTGATTCTCTCATAGCTGACAAAAATATTTAGAAAAAAAAAAAATCACGAGAATTCAAAACATTTCTTAAACCTCAACATTAGTTTTAACTTGTCTGGGTGGGGAGAGACAAACATACCTTATTCATGGCAAGCTGTTATCCTAGATGTTCTTTTGAGGCTGAAGAGAGCTTTCCACAGTCCCTTTCCTGGGCTCCAAGGCAATGAAAGAGTAGAAGCCCCAAACTCTGTGTCTTGGCTGTCCGGGAACAAGAAATGCCACATTCTTGAGCAGTCTTGAATTCATAGGCTTAAGCAAGTCATGTATGAGTATCCTAAGAATCAAATATTTATCTAAAGTGAAGCATTAAACTTCTTGCTATTCCCCATCATTAATGCAACTACCTTTGCCACTTATTAAGTCTCAAAACAACTATACAAACTTTCTTTTCAGAAAGAGAAAAATCTCAAACACATTTTGTCACTTCCTGTATAGAGCCTTGCAAAACCAAAACTTTTGTCTTACTCCTCCAAATTTACTATATAAGCTTTATTTTTACAGTGGCTGTAACAAACACAGGTATACTGAACCACAGGTATTCTGACCACAGAGGCATAGCGTGCATCACAAGATTTCAACAGAAAAACTACAAAACCTATGAGCTTTTCCTCTTTTTACTACATTGTCTTTATTCTCAGCCAAATACCAGTACACTCTTTGATTCAGAATAGACTGGATCATTACTTACTTGTTCTCAAACATCACCCTGTTTCCCAGTATTGAAAGAACAGAAGATATCGCAAGCTATGTGCAACAGGTTCATGACAAATTTGCTAGAATGTCAGAAACTCAAATTTCTGTTTGTGTTTGAAGTCCATGTGTATTTATATGGGACTTTAGGGCATATTGGCTCTGCTTAGTTCAGGGTAAATTACATCAGTTTCTCACTATCTGGAGCACTAAACCAGTCTATTGATGTAAAGCAAGAAAACCCCTTCACCTGTGAAGACTACAAGGCAGCAAGAAGAGATTCTCACAGAAAAAGTGTAAGAGTCAAGTTCTCTTAATCTCTCAGCTAAATCTGTGGTTGCAAATAACTATGAACTGCGCTACTATGTTCAGTTATAAACAGATTTTGCAGAAGTATGGGGTATGAATTAAGTAAATCACAAGATCCAGCAGGAGTAACTAGAAAAGATATTTGTCTTATTTCCAGATATAATTGTGTTATTTGGGAATGCCATCTTTTGGATGCTTGGTCTTCTTTGCACAGGTGATACAATTCAAATTTCCTATATTTGATGATGTCCACCACATATATAATACCACAGGAAACAACAAAAGCAATCTAGAGGGGGGAAAAATAATCTCTATAGGAAAATTGAATACACTGGAATTCCTAATTAGGGAAAAAAGGATAACTTAAAAAAAAAAAAAAAAAAAATAGTTCCTATCCTCTTCTGCAAAGAGGTTATGGAGGCCAAGCCTCAGTGAATGGCAGCAGGATTTAAGGAATTAAATGTTTGAATGACTATTGGATATGAGATTTCAGATCTTCAGGTCCATTCAGTGCTTCAACAATACTGCTCAAAATGCAAGACAGGAAGGAGTGCTAGCCCATTTTCTGTGGGCTGGCAAGAGATAATACTGCTGCAAGGTACTGAAACTAGGGTCAGTGAGGAATTTCTACTTAACACAGGCAATAAGGGATAACAAATCAAAGAGCCCAGGTGAACGCTCTTGCAGAACATTTCATTCCTCTTGCAGTCACTCTTTCTTGCTTTCTCTTCATTAACACCTCAGTCTTGTCACCATTTCCTCCCTCTTGCTTTCACCTTATTTATTTTTTTCTTGCCACAGACCACCTGATACATCTTTCTGTAGGCATATACTGATGTCCATCAAAGAGGTTTGTGCTGCGTGGAGGCACACTGCAATGCAGCAACCACTGCTGAGTGGTTCTGCTGCTGTTGCATGGCACAATGGGAGGGATTTAATTTCAGACACGACACTCCAGAGACTCAGCAGTCTGATCGAGGAGATTGTTCCTTTCGTACGTACGTTACTAGGTATTAATTCGATCTAGATAGTATTTCACTTTCCATTAGTTTGCTTTACCATCCAGTCCCAATTTAAAGAATTGTTAAGAAAGGATGGAATTAGATTGAGAGAATCAGACCATGTAGGTGACACTGCAGAAGATGAGGGTGAAGTTAAACCTCAGGAAAAAAAAAGGTATTAGTAGTCTTTTCCGCCTCAGACATGTTTGCTGTGGAAAGGTGGTCTGAGATGATGAAGCAGAAATGGCAAACTTGCAGACAATAACAGATAAGCTTGCCACAGGAAGGGTAATCTACAGCATAATTACGGAATTTCAGGATATTAATAAAAACAGTTTGACATCCTCAATATCAGAAATGGGAAAGCAACTGACTTCATCCAAGTCAAGTTATGCTACCAATAGTCTTGGTGAAGCTGACATGGTGCTTCTGCCATGACATGAATCATAGAATAATTAGGGTTGGAAGGGACCTCCAGGGCCATCAAATCCAACCTTTATCCCATCATATTCCTAACCATTAAACCACTAGACCATGGCCTCAAGTGCTTCATCCACTCGTTTTTTGAACACCTCCAGGGACGGCGATTCCACCACCTCCCTGGGCAGCCTGTTCCAGTGCCTAACCACCCTCTCAGTAAAGAACTTCTTTCTAATATCCCACCTGAACCTCCCCTGATGTAACTTGAGGCCATTTTGTCTTGTCCTATCATTAGTATTTTAAGAGAAGAGACCAACACCAGCCTCACTACAACTTCCTTTTAGGTAGTTGTAGAGGGCAATGAGGTCTCCTCTTCTCCGGGCTAAACAACCCCAGTTCCCTCAGCCGGTCTTCATAAGGCTTCTTACCCAGACCTCTCACAAGCCTTGTTGCCCTTCTCTGGACTCGTTCCAGCACCTCAATGTCCTTCTTATACTGTGGTCACCAGAACTGGACACAGTACTCAAGGTGTGGTCTCACGAGTGCCGAGCACAGGGGCATGATCACCTCCCTACTCCTGCTGGTCACACTGTTTCTGATACACGCCAGGATGTCATTGGCCTTCTTGGCCACCTGGGCACACGGCTGGCTCATGTTCAGTTGGCTGTCAACCAACACCCCCAGGTCCTTTTCCGCCAGGCAGCTTTCCAGCCACTCTTCCCCAAGCCTGTAGCGCTGCATGGGGTTGTTGTGGCCAAAGTGCATGACCCGGCACTTACCCTTGTTAAACCTCATACAATTGGCCTCAGCCCATCTCTCCAGCCTGTCCAAATCCCCCTGCAGAGCCTCCCTACCCTCAGGCAGATGGACACTCCCACTCAGTTTCGTGTCATCTGCAAATTTACTGAGGGTGCATTTGATCCCCTCATCCAGGTCATCGATAAAGATATTAAACAAGACTGGCCCCAAGACCGAGCCCTGAGGGACACCGCTTGTGACCGGTCTCCATGTGGATTTAACTCCATTCACCACAACTCTCTGGGCTCGGCCATCCAGCCAGTTTTTAACCCAGTGAAGAGATCCACCTGTCTAAGCCATGAGCCATCAGCATCTGCAGCAGAATGTTGCAGGAAATAGTGTCAAATGCCTTACTGAAGTCCAGGTAGACAACATCCACCGCTTTTCCCTCATCCACTAGGTGGGTCACCTGATCATAGAAGGAGATCAGGTTGGTTAAACAGGACTTGCCCTTCGTGAACCCATGCTGGGTGGACCTGATCCCCCTGTTGTCCTGCACTTGCCGTATGATCTCCCCCAAGATGAACCATTCCATAATCTTCCCTGGCACCGAGGTCAGGCTGACAGGCCTGTAGTTCCCCAGATCCTCTTTCCTGCCCTTCTTGAATATGGGCGTCACAATGGCAAGTTTCTAGTCATCTGGGACCTCACCCGATAACCAGGACTGCTGATAGATAATGGAGAGCAGCTCGGCAAGTTCCTCTGCCAGCTCCCTCAGCACTCTCGGGTGGATCTCATCCGGCCCCATAGACTTATAGGTGTCTAGTTGACTCAGCAGGTCCTTCACTACTATTTCCTGGACTACGAGGGTTTTATTCTGATCTCCATCCCAATCTTCCAGCTCAGGGAACTGAATACCATGAGGATCACTGGTTTGGCCATTAAAGACTGAGGCAAAGAAGTCATTAAGTACCTCAGCCTTTTCCTCATCCTTGGTAACAATGTTCCCCCTCGCATCCAATAAGGGATGGAGATTCTCCCTGCATCTTTTATTATTGTTAATATATTTGTAAAAACTCTTCTTATTATCTTTTGCGGTAGTGGCCAGGCTGAGTTCAAGCTGGTCTTTTGCCTCCCTAATGTTCTTCCTCCACAACCTAACTAAATCCCCATACACTTACCGAGTAGCCTGCCCCTTCTTCCAGAGGTGGTAGACTCTTCTTTCTCCTAAGCCCCAGCAGAAGCTCCCTGTTCAGCCATGCCGGTCACTTTCCCCGCCAGTTTGTTTTATGACACCTGGGGACAGCCTGCTCCTGCATCTCTAACTGTTTCTCCTTGAAAAGAGTCCATCCTTCCTGAACCCCTTTGCCCTCTAGGACTGTTCCTCAAGGGACTTTCTCGACCAGTGTTTTAAACAGTTTGAAGTCTGCCCTTCAGAAGTCCATGGTGAAAGTTTTGCTGCCCCCCCTCCTAACTGGGCTAAGGATCAAGAACTGTATCATTTCATGGTCGCTTAGCCCAAGACGGCCTCCAGCCACCACATCCCCTACCAGTCCTTCTCTGTTCGTGAACAACAGGTCTAACAAGGCACCTTCCCTGGTGGGCTCACTTACCAGCTGAGTCAGGAAGTTATCTTCCATGCACTCCAGGAACTTCTTGGATTGTTTTCTCTCTACTGTGTTATATTTCCAGCCCATGTCTGGTAAGTTGAAGTCCCCACAAGAACAAGGGCTTGCGACTTTGCAGCTTCTGCCAGTTGTTTACAGAACAGTTAATCGACCTCTTCATCCTGGTCAGGTGGTCTGTAGTAGACTCCCAACAGGATATCTGCCTCGTTGGCCTTCCTCAGCTTTACCCATAAACATTCGACTGGTCCATCACGCTTATTGACCTCCATGCAGTCGAAACACTCCCTAATATAGAGCGCCACCCCACTGCCCTTTCTACCCTGCCTATTCCTCCTGTAGAGCTTATAGCCATCCATTGCAGCACTCCATTCATGAGAGTCATCCCACCACGTTTCCGTGATGGCAACTCCATCATAGTTGTCGTGCTGCACAATGGCTTCCAGCTCCTCCTGTTTGTTGCCCATGCTGCATGCATTCGTGTAGAAACACTTGAGCCAGGCTTATGACTTCCTTACCAACTGTGGCCTGCCTCCTTTGGGTTCAGCTGTACCAGGCACAGTTTTATCCCCTTCCCCCTTCAAACCTAGTTTAAAGCCCTTTCAATGAGGCCAGCCAGCTCATTTGCCAGGATTCTTTTTCCCCTCTGAGACAGATTAGCTCCATCTGTCGCCCACAGACCCCAGGTAGCATAAAGCTCACCATGTGTAAAAAGCCCAAAATTCTGTCTGTGGCACCAGTCTCTTAGCCACATGTTTATCAGGTGGGTCTTCCTTCCTTTAACAGTATTCTCTTCCACCAAAGGAATTGAGGAGAACACCACCTAGGCCCCTGATCCCTCAAGTGATCTCCCCATGGCCCTGAAGTCTTTTTTAATTGTTTTCAGGCTCCTCTCACAAGCATCATCGCTACCAACCTGGATAACTAACAGTGGATAGTAATGTTGGCCGTACCAGAATGGGGCGTTTCTTAGTGATATCCCTGACCCTCGCCCCAGGGAGGCAGCAGACTTCTCTGGAGTGTATCCGGCTAGCATATGGTGGCTTCTGTTCTGCTCAGAAGGGAGTCACCAACTACAATTACCCTTCTCTTCTTCTTGTTAGAGCTGGTCCTAACTCATGGGGGAGACCGAGTTTCCTTGGGTGACCCCTCTGATGGACCCTCGTCTCCATTTTGGTCTGTTTGCCCCTTTATTTGCCCCTCCATTTTGAGAGCCCCATACCTGTTCTTCAAGGGTAGCCAGGAAGGGGACAGAGGCCGGGAAGGGATTCGCCTCCCTGGCCGAGCAGGGACCTGTTTCCATTCCCCCTCAACTCTTAGATCTCCCTTGCCTTTGGGTACAGGAAGAGGGGGGGATCCTCTCTTTCTAGGGGAGCCTCCACCCACTGCCCTGCCCTCAAGGATGGTAGGGCCTGACTCCACCAGTCTATCTCCCTCTCATTGTCCTCAGCCTATCCAGCTCCTCCTTTAGCTCCATCACCAGGCTGAGCAGATCATTCACCTGCTCACAGCGCACACAGCCCCCTGTTCCCAGGGGGATGCTGTGGCATTCCCTGCAGCCTGCTGCCTGCACAACTGCATCCTTTCCTGGGAGCTCTGTCTGGGTTCCCACATCCAGTTTGGTCTTCCTCTGCCTGGTGGAGACCATTGTTCTTGCAGTGCTAACTGCCCCCAGGAGCTGATCTCTGCAACAATCAGTTGTTGGCACCTCAGCTCCTCGCTCCCTTCCCTAGTTCACGGCTCCTTGGCGCCTTCTCCAGGCCCTGCTCATGCGAACTGCCTCGGGCAAACTGCCGTGCCCCCCACTTACAGACGAGCCACACCCTTGCTCTTACCCACTTCTCTTCGCCACCCTCCCCAGGGGCGTTTACAAACCTCCCACGCGGCTCGGGGCCACGCCTCTGCCGCCCCTGATTGGCTGCCGCGGACTTCCTGGAGCCGTTGGGGCTCGGGCTCTGGCTGGGAGTTGTGGGGGGTCCCTGGCTCCGGAATCCCTAGCAAGAATAAGGACACACATAAGTGAAATTACCTTCTCAAGAACAGGAGGTAAAAATCCCTTCTTCTGGATCAAAACCAGTTAGATAAACCCATGCCTATTAAGCATATTTTTCAGGCTTGCCCAGTACATTAAGATGCAGAATTTAGCTTGTAATGATGTCAGCTGCCCAAAAACAGAATGCAGATTTTTTCTTGATTACACAGATTCTGAGAAACAAAGATATATCTGCTGTGAAAACTATACTTACAGAAAGATAATAGATTATGTGCTTTAGTACCAGTGGGTGACTATCAGCATGATAGTAATAGTAACAACAGTGCTAATATAGTAGGAATACATAATTATCCAGACCTTTGAGGAAAAACTCCTTCTTTTTTGTTGTTTCCTAAAACAAGAGAGGTCATTGTATTACTTTTTTTTTTTTTCTATAATGCCTATATTTTTCCTTGTGTGATTTTGGATGCAAAGCTGTTTGGCTTATGGGACTATATTTACCAGTTTTATACTGTAAGAACAGCAGTGATCAAGATGTAGTTAATAGCTGCACAAATTCTCAGACCCTAACAATATCACTGAGGCAGCAATGTTGATGCCAGCACTGCCACCTACTCATGTACAGTTCCCTGCTGCTTTTGGACAAGTATTATTATTTTTGCTTTATTTCAGTTGTTGTTAGTGGCACAGTGTTAGTTTGCCTTTGCTAATGCTCTATGACTCTGATCTACTTGTTTTTTCAAGATATGTGCAGGAATTGTTTATTTTACGTTTAGGTACCCTTCATGATGAGATGGGGAAAAGTAGTTCCAGACAGGCCCACAGAATATCAGTTTTTGTAGGACATGTGTTGATTGAGAAAAACAAAAGTGCATGAAAATAAGAATGGACCACATTGAGGCAGTAACACTTTGCAAAGATGTTTCTAGTTTCAAATGGATTGCAGAAGGTAACCGGTGTGGTGAAGATTTTAGTCTTCTGGTATTTGGGAATTTTCTGAAATGTATTTTTTACCAGAAGCCCAGACTAGATCTATAATCTCTCTTAGAGTCTGTTATAAATTCTGACTAACATGCCTAGTATATTTGTCATGGACTTAGGGGGTTTGTTTATTTTATCACTGTGACTTTAAATGGTGCCAGAGAGGAATTTAGAATCAAAACTAGTGCAGTTCAGGATCAAAATCAGTTCAGGAAAAAAAAAAAAAATCTATTACTGCTACAGCAAAAATTAAATCTATTTTACATAGGTTTATTTGGACTGGAGAGGAACTGGATCAAAGAGAGTCGAATGTTGAAAAGTGCTCAGAGTAGTAATGCACATAGATTCCTTGGTAATACCATTTAAATCGCAAATATAACTTTCAGGTACAGATAGTTTGTTTCTTCTTTCATGTCTTGACCTTTATATGGTTTCAGAGGATTCAAAGAAGCCATTAAATCCTTACCATATTTAACTTGGCAATATGCACAATACAGAGGAAGTATTTTTCTAACAAACTTTGACAGGCATACCATATCAGCCATTTTTTTCCAATATACACAACATTTCTATAGTTCGTTTTGTGACAGATCTTGGAGATATATTCTAAATTTAAAATTGCAACGATTGCTACAGGATTCATCTGCACCAAAGAAATGGGACCCTGTCAGGGCAAGTGGAAAGTACAGTCAGCAGGATGTAAACCCTAAGTACCTCCTGTCTGAGGATCATGATCCTAAGGGTGACACGCATTCCTTATCCCTTCTTCTTGGCCTCCCATTTCTGCAGGCCTCCTCCTCAGGGTCTCCAAAGGAATAGGATGAATACCCTCAGTGGTATCATTTGCTTCCTCACACTCACCGTGGTTCCCTTTTACAATGCACCAGCTTACAGACTTCATCCATCAGTCCACTATTTCACTGTTCCAAGTGACTGTTAGGGAGGCAAATGAAAGGAAGTGAAGCAGATCATGGCTACCAGCATGCTCTGTGAAGGTTTACTCTGGTCTGTGCCAGCCTGGACTACGTTACTCCTTGCAAGTGATAATGGGGCTCCCAAGTCAACCCACCCATGCCCTGCTTCTGGCTACCTACTGCTCACTGCAAAAAGACCTGGCATCACACCATGACAGAAGTGCACACACTATGTAGCCCACCAGATCCCCTATTTCTGCCCCAAACCCTCATCTAGTCTAAAGAAAGGAAGGGAAAGATTTTCAGCAGTATGAATTCTTTAGAGTGGAGAAACTACTTCACTGGAAATGTTTCCTAACTACATATCAAATATCAAACAATTAATTGTTTTATATGTGAATTTCTTGGCTTTAGACATTTTCCATGCAGTGATTATGGTGTTTGCATTCCATAAAGTCATATATATTTTAGAATATATTTCAGAAAATGAACCTGGTTGATTTTCAGGTCACAAGAGAAATTTTTTGCCTTTTCTGGGTATTCCTATTTAGCAAGAATGCACTTAGTATAGAAAGATAAATTATGGTAGCCCATGGGAGTCAGTGCCATATTGTGCAACTCACACAAACACCCATGGGCTTGCAGAGGAGAGCTCAGTTTGTTCAAGAATAAGATCTGGTACTTCTCATAACAAGAGGTCATATTACCTTAAAATGCCTCTGCCCCGTAGATCTGCCTGATGAATAACATCTGTTCCCATAACAACTGCTTCTCCAGCAGGAAAGATAGGCTCTGTGGCACAACAAAACCAAAAGTAGTCCACAGGCAGTCCTGTACCAAGGGAGCATGCAGCCACAATAAGAAACTGAAACCTCACTACAGGTCTGATTCAAACCCTACTGGAGGCAACAGGAAAGAGTCCAGCAAATTTCAGGGAGTCTTGGGTTAGGAAGCATCCATTCCCCTGTCTCTGCTCATGTAATGGTAGTACTACCAGCAGTGATGATATATGTCAGTTGAAATCAAATGTTCCTGCAGCGCTATAACTTCTCATCAACACACACAGCAAAACCTCATTCACTTTATACAATCATATTGATGCAAGTGAAGGAAGATTTTACTCGAGTGATAGCAGGTATGCTTCTCCATACCTAAGAAAGCCGTAACTGTCAATGTAATTTGCAGTCCAGAACTACCAGCCTTCTCATAGCAGGAAAGGTTTGTGCAAAGAGAGATCACTGGGAAAGGAACTCCTCTGCTTTACTTCCATTCAAAACAACACAATGAAATCCTATTCTTAACAAGTAAAATTAGCTTTTAGCTTTCATCCAGCTCTTTGCAACCCGGATAATAAAATCAGGGGAATTTATATTGAATTACTAATATTTCTACTGGAAGTAGGTAAAAAATTCAGCTGAAAAGACTTAGGAATAAAGTTAGCTGGGAGATGGTAAATTGATTTCACAATAAGTTTCAAGGTTTTAAAATTAGTTTTAGTTCTTCAGTGTAATGAAAACAAAACCTTTGAACTTTTTGCCAAAATGAAATTGCAGAGAAACACTTGTTTTCTTATAATAAAGCACAATTTTTTCAGCTCTGATCCTCTCTACTCTCTTGCCTTCTTGCTCTCCCTCTCACTCTCTGTCACCAGAGGTAGCTGCAGAGCCCTCAATCACAAACTCTTTTCAGCTGAAATTTTTTTGAAATCCATACATCTCTGTTACTTTGTCTTCTCATCAAAAATGCATTCTGTTGAGAATGTTCATAAACAACTCTGCATGGGAGTAGTTCTTAGCTTTCCCCAAAAATTGATATCTTGCACATCTATCTGTATAGCCAGCTGCTCATCTGTGAGGGTTTGGGTGAAAAGCACACAGTGAATTGCTGAAATGACAGTTCTATATATTAAAGATGTCTGTGATATTCTCTTGTCTATTTTTTGCACGTTCCACTCAGTCTATTCTTACTATACAAAGCACACATCTAAAGCATTCCTCCTCACAGTTTTGTTCTTGAACCTGATCCCAAGGATTTTAGGGATATACCTGTGAATAGATAGTAAGAAAAAAATGTCTGTCGAATCTTCTGTTCGTTTATTTATCTGTGTGTTTGCTTCAACATGTAATTGGCAAAAAATCTTAGCTGTTTTTAAAAGCAAAGGAAAATGCATGAGCCCTACCTTCTTCCAGTTTTATTTCTTTAAGTATACATTACAAGATTACAAAGTTGACTCAGACAGAACACCTTTACCCTGGTATAACATTTTGACATTTCCACAGAGACAGACTTGCTTATTTTCCTTAGAGATCAGAAGGGTTTTTGCTGTTGTGCTGACATTTTGCATCATCTTCTTCCTTTTGCATCTGAAAGAAAATACACAGTGCTGAAATGACAGTGAAAATGCATTACTCCGCTTAAGTGACACAGATTGTGTACATCTGAGCATCAGCAAGATAGTCACAGGGGTCAGAGGAGGGTTCCTTAATCCCTGATGTACAGAGGAGCCAAACATAACTGAATTTTTTGTCTAACTTTGATTGCACCACCACTTTTAGAAGCTCTGCCTTAAAGAAGTGATGCCTTATGGGTGGGGGGGAAAAAAGGAGAATATTCCAATTAGAAACAACCTAACTTCTCTGTCACATCTGGCCTTCATGCCTCAATAATCCCTTGAGCACAGCTCATAAATAATGAGCACTCGGAGACTGGCTGTACAATTCCAGTGCATTTTATTGACTTCCAGGGGATGCACAAAAGGATAATACATATCCTGAAGGCAAAAGCATGTGCTGTTTTCTTGGTCTTCTATCAAATGTGTATTGCTAGTAGTTGAATTACTATTTATTGAGTACTGCTGGTAGGCTACACAGGACACAAAAAGAATTGCTTTGTATAAACAGAACTGAATGTATATGTTTCTTTATCATTACCCTGCTATCCATTTCAAACCTTTTGTCGTAGCTTTATGGGTTACAGATAAAAATACTGTGATTTGAAAAAAATAAGAAATGTATAAGAAAGCGAGCATCAAGAGATAACCTCATCATGTTAAAAAAAAAACAAACAACAATCCTTTTCCAGGTACAAATAGTCAAAAGGATGTAAAAAATAACTTTAATCTCACTGAAATGGAAAAAATCGAAGTAAAAATTGCATGCATCTAACTACATGGCCAGATGCTCAACTGAGGCGAGTTTACTAATTCTACTGGCTTCAACAGACCTACTCTTTTTTTTGGTTTATTGGCAGATGAATAACTTATGCAGTGCCAAAATCTTTTCAAATGTTGACAAAAAATGTAACTGCAGTGTGAAGTGCTGGGGTCTGAACCCCCAGCCCTGAATTGAGGTTGACATATGGGTGGTTCCTGCAGCCCTTTAAGAGGAGGGGATGAATTTACCTTTTGGCTTTCCTCCAGGGTGCAGCCGGCTTTGCAAGGAGAGCCCTTGGGTAAACAAGCCCCAGGTGCCCTGCATTTTGATAACAAGTGCCAGGTGTCCTGTTTGGGGATAAAAGCTGGGCCCATTTGCAGGAAGGGTTGGAGAGTCTGTCTGTGGAGTGGACGCACTTCACAGAGTTTTCCTGTTGGGGAAGGACCTCCTGACCGCTCATGCAACTGGATTGCAGTCAGGTCTGGCATATACAAATGCGGGCTTTGTGGGGAGGCAACATGGGGTTACTTCGGTCATATGTAACTGCCTTGTTCTCCTGGTTGTCTCCCATCTGCTCTGTGGGTTATCTCGTGTCTCTGTTTGTTCCATCTGTTATGAGCGATATTGTGTCATTCCTGGGGTCGCTGGGGTTGATGTCTGTTATTCGTGATCTATCTGACTTGTTTGTACCCCCAGCAATCCTCTATATACTGACCCCTTTGCGTGAAATAGAGCCTACGTACTGGATTGTTGGTCTGCTGCTGGTTGTGTCCTTTTTACTGGGCCTACTAATTGGCAAAACAAAATTGGCGACGAGGATGGCCCCGTCTGATGTTCCCGGTTGGGAAGATCCTGTGTACAGTTTGCTGGCTCTTGAATGGGTTAAATTTGGGGGGCCATGTGAACAGTGGGAGAAACGGTTGGCAGAGGCTGAACCACGGGATGTATTGGAAACTATTCAAAAGTTTTCCAATAAGGCACGGGATGCTGTAACCTTCGGGAGACGGGGATGGATTTTGTTAACAGCGTATAAGAAACAGCACCAGCAGAAAGAACAGTTACTGGTAGAATGTTCCCACATGCGAGATCAGATTATGACTCTAGAAACTTTAAATAAGCTCCTTACTGTCAAGCTGGACACTTGCCAAGGTGTGCCTGAGAAGGCTACAGTGCATGTTGCCCAGTGTAAACGTGGGAAGAGAAGGGGGCACGCTAATCATAAGAAGGTCCACTCAGAAGTTGTAGAGGTGGATGTGCACTGTAATCCTGATGACTCGGATGATGATATTTGGTACCCTGCGGAGTCCAATGGGGCTGGTGCCTCAGATGACTCTGCAGATGCGAGACCAGTCATCAGGAGAAAGATAGAATTTTCCGAAAACCAGGCGCCAGTGAACAAACCCACAATGGAGGATTTTACACAGCAAGAAATTAATGATATCCTTGCACGATTTAGTCAGAGGCCAGGAGAGCCCCTGCTTGCTTGGATGGTACGTTTGTATGATCAGGGAGCATCAGGGGTTAGCCTGGACAACTTGGACTGTAAAAAGTTTGTGACATTGAGTTTTGACCCTCTTGTGCAGGATGCATTTCGAAATAATGATCAGAATACCAATCTATTGGCTGTAGCTGCTGCAGGGTGCAAGGCAAAATACCCCCTGGTGAATAGCTGGCCAGGCTCTGACCGACCATGGTATACTCTGCGGGATGGTATACAACGGGTAAAGGAAGAAGGCATGAAACTGGCCATTCATGTGGGACATGTTGAGGTATTAATGCAGCTTAGATTGTCTGTGCCCATGAGAAATGCGATCATTAAAACTGCTCCACCGGCATATAAGAATGTTCTTGTGACTCTCCTACTTAGTGAAACAGGGAATCCCATTAGAGATGTAATTGAGGAAAATGCAGCAGCTGGGTGACCTTGGAGACTGGGGCCCCTGGGAGCGTCAGGGGTATCGAGAATTCTGACGTCAACGGGGCCCCTGGGAGAGTACAGGGACTCGAGACACCCGACGCCGTAAAACTACCGAATATAGGATGTCTCGAGGACAAATGTTTAAAAGTTTGCTAAAAGATGGTGTACCTCTCACTAGGATTGATGGTCTTGATACCAATGAACTATGGAGGATGTATAAACAGAGAGGGTTACAGAAACCCCGTAGGGAAGGTGCAAAATTATCAGGCATATGATTCGGGAGCTGCTCAGCCTACAGCACCCCCTCTGGAACCTCAGCAGGACCCCGCCTCTGCTCGCGGCGGGCCCTCTTGCTCCAGAGAGGAACCACGAGTGGCAGTGGTACTCTGACTTATATCCCTCACAAGAAACTAGGCATTATAATTCTTTCTGAAATGTTGGCCAAGCTCCGGTACATTGGGCGCGGGAGGACCGGCGACCTCATGTGGAGCTACAGATATTCTGGAAAAACCGGTCCTCTCAGATAGTAAAAGCTTTAGTGGATACCGGAGCGGAGGCCTCCTTAATCTATGGGAACCCTGAGAAATTCAAAGGGCAGTCTGTGATTATTACAGGGCTGGGCGGCAAGCAAATCGAGGCGGTACAAACCCAAATTAATATGAGAATTGGACACCTTCCGAAACGACAGTATACAGTTATGATTGTTCCCATTCCAGAGTATATAATTGGAATGGATATTCTGAAGGGGCTTACTTTGAATCTCCCTGATGGTCGGTATCAATTTGGAGTAAGGAATTATATCACTAATAAGGCAATTTTAGTTGGAAAGATAAAGATGCCTCCTGTTCAAATTCCAGCTGCAACCAAGGTCGTATCCATGAAACAGTACAGGATTCCAGGTGGGCATGAGGAAATTTCCCAAACGATCAAAGATTTACTGGCTGCAGAAGTTATAAAACCGACTACCACTGTGTGGAATAGTCCAATCTGGCCAGTTAAGAAGGCTGATGGATCCTGGAGAATGACTGTGGATTATAGGGAATTGAACAAGAGCACCCCGCCTCTTGCGGCAGCTGTACCTGATATGGTCACTTTGATAGAAAGAGTTCAGAGGCATCCTGGCACGTGGTATGCTGTCATTGATTTAGCCAATGCATATTTTACGATCCCAATTGCAGAAGAGCATTGGGATCAATTTGCATTCACATGGCAAGGGCGACAGTACACCTTTACCAGGTTGCCTCAAGGATGGGTACATAGTCCAACTATTTGTCATAGAATAGTGGCTGAGCACCTGGATGAGGTACAGCTTCCCCCTCATATGCAGATTGTCCACTTTATTGATGATATTTTGATTCAGGGGAGCAATGAGACTGAAGTACAACAAATGCTCGAAGTGCTCCTAGTGCATATGAGGCAGAAAGGCTGGGAGATCAATCCAACAAAAATCCAAGGGCCGTCTCAGACAATCACATTTTTAGGAATCCATTGGCACTGTGGTCATTGAGAAATACTACCTAAGGCTCGGCAGAAGATCCTTGACTTTGCAACACCACGGAATAAGAAAGAGGCACAGAGATTTATCGGGCTGTTTGGTTTCTGGAGACAACACATTCCCCATTTGGGACAGATTTTGGCCCCATTATACAGGGTGACCAGAAAGAAATATGAATTTGAATGGGGGAATGAGCAGCAGGCTGCGTTTGAGTTGGCTAAAGAGGCTATTCAGAGGGCTTTAGACTTATGGCCCATGCAGGACGGCGAAGTGGAACTGAACGTATATGTAAATGGGTCATATGCTAATTGGAGCCTCTGGCAAAAACAAGGGAGGAGAAAAGTCCCCTTGGGATTTTGGGGAAGAAAGTTGCCAGAGGCAGGGAACAACTACACGCCCTTTGAGAAGCAACTGTTAGCCTGCTATTGGGCCTTGGCAGAAACTGAACAGCTTACGATAGGCCACGAAGTGGCTCTGCGCCCTGAAATCCCTATTATGCACTGGGTGAAAAGCTCCCCAAAGACCCACCGAATAGGGCATGCTCAGGAATCCAGTATTATCAAATGGAAATGGTACATTCAAGACAGAGCAAAGGTGGGACCTGGTGGTGTTGCTGCCCTTCATGAACAAATAGTGGCTGCCCCCATGCAGGATCAAGAGGTAAAGCCTGATCCTATAGTTGACCGGGAATCCCCTGTGCAATGGGGGAAGACCCTGGATCAATTGCTACCTCTTGAAAGGGAACATGCATGGTTTACGGATGGGTCAGCTAAATATATAGGAGGGAAAAGGTTTTGGAAGGCAGTGGCTTATCACCCTCACACAGGAAAATTTTTTGAGACCACAGGAGAAGGGTAAAGTAGCCAATATGCTGAGTTATATGCAGCATATATGGCTTTAAAACAAGAGGATTTAGGGGAGTGTAATCTGTATACCGATTCCTGGTCAGTGGCTAATGGATTGGCTACCTGGTTGCCAACATGGGTAGCCAAGGATTGGAAAATTTATTCTAAGACGGTCTGGGGAAAGGAGATATGGAAGGATATTTGGGAACTAGTTCAAAGAACAAAGGTGACAGTGTTTCATGTCGACGCTCATAGCAACATAAATTCGCTTGAGCGCCTTTACAATTCTGTCACCGATAACCGGGCAAAGATTTCCCAAGCCGGACTGGAGTTCCCTCAGGAAGGGGACCATGAAGGCTTGGCAAAATGGGCACACCAAAAATGTGGGCATCTTGGGGAGAAGGCCACTTACAAGTGGGCCCAAGAGCGTGGCATAGTCATGTCACTGGATATGATCAAAACAATAATTGCCCAATGCCCTGTGTGCCAACACACTCATAAACGCCCGGTACCAAATATCGTAAAAGGAGAACTGAGAAGAGGGAAATTGCCAGGACAGATCTGGCAAATGGACTACATCGGACCTTTACCCCAGGACCGAGGGTGCAAATACATCTGCACCGCTGTAGACACATACTCGGGGTATTTAATAGCTTATCCCTGCAAGAAAGCCACACACCATAGTACTACTTCCACCATAGATATAATGATTTTGTACTATGGGATCCCCTTACAAATTCAAACTGATAATGGGTCTCATTTTCGAAACAAATTTGTACAACAATATGCGGAGCAGCATAATATTCAGTGGGTCTTTCATATACCATACTATCCCCAGGCTGCAGGATTAATCGAACGAATGAATGGGCTATTGAAGGAACAGTTAAAAAAGCTGGGAAATGGAAAGCTATCCCGATGGAGGACTAACCTCACTGATGCGCTCCATACCCTCAACAATAGGCCCATTGGGGAGATGGAGACGCCCTTGATGCGCATGACTACGCCCAATCTCCAGATACAGCCTTTAACAGTAACCGAAACATTGATCTATTGGGAAATTGTCCCGGGTGCAATGGCACCCTACCGGGCCACTCCAGAGGCTGCTGGGCTGGATCTCTATGCATTAGAACTGGTAAAGATAAACCGGAGCCAGACAAGGGTTATTAACACCGGGATAGGAGTCCAAATTCCCCCAGGACACTTTGGTCTGATAACTGCTCGCTCAAACTTAGCCCTGAAAGGTGTTCACGTCATGGGAGGAGTGATTGATGCCGACTATCAGGGAGAAATTAAGGTAATCCTTTTAAATAATGGTGAAGAAGATTTGGCTATTCAACCCAAGGATAGAATAGCACAACTATTAATACTACCGATTTTGAAAACAACAGTAAGGAAGGGGGACCCACCCCAAGTTACTACTGTTCGTGGAGACAAAGGATTTGGATCCACCAACTTTAGTAATGGGGCAAAGGTATGGGTCCAAGGGCCGAGTGGGCCCCCTGAGCCAGCTGAAGTAATAGCTGTAGGGAAAGATAACACTGTCGTAATTATGAGACCTGGGCAGGAAAAATGGGAACATGTCCCCGCAAATAAGTGTTATTTGCGGGAATAACAAAATGGTATAGAATCTTGTACTGCAGATCTTGTACAGCGCCGCCGGAGTATGAGAACATCTACACTGAATCTGACTTCATGAGCTGCAACATAACTTACTGCTGAACTGCGCCAAGTAGATGAACTCTGCCCCAGACTACAACATACTGGAAATAGGACTGCACCTGATCTTCCAATGAGAAAGACTACGACCGAGATGACTGCAGCAACATCGATATCTAATGGACTGAGACTAATTCAAGATAAAGAAGAGACACTTGTACACCTAGGGACGGTATAGAGGCTGTGGTCCACCCATATGTCAAAGGGCCGAATGAAGTGCTGGGGTCTGAACCCCCAGCCCTGAATTAAGGTTGACATATGGGTGGTTCCTGCAGCCCTTTAAGAGGAGGGGATGAGTTTACCTTTTGGCTTTCCTCCAGGGTGCAGCCGGCCTTGCAAGGAGAGCCCTTGGGTAAACAAGCCCCAGGTGCCCTGCATTTTGATAACAAGTGCCAGGTGTCCTGTTTGGGGATAAAAGCTGGGCCCATTTGCAGGAAGGGTTGGAGAGTCTGTCTGTGGAGTGGACGCACTTCACAGAGTTTTCCTGTTGGGGAAGGACCTCCTGACTCCTCATGGAACTGGGTCCCAGTCAGGTCTGGCACATTCAAACACGGGCTTTGTGGGGAGGCAACGTGGGGTTACTTCTGTCATATGTAACTGCCTTGTTCTCCTGGTTGTCTCCCATCTGCTCTGTGGGTTATCTCGTGTCTCTGTTTGTTCCATCTGTTATGAGCGATATTGTGTCATTCCTGGGGTCGCTGGGGTTGATGTCTGTTATTCATGATCTGACTTGTTTGTACCCCCAGCAATCCTCTATATACTGACCCCTTTGCGTGAAATAGAGCCTACGTACTGGATTGTTGGTCTGCTGCTGGCTGTGTCCTTTTTACTGGGCCTACTAATTGGCAAAACACAGTGTAAGAAAATTAGAGGGAGCCATGACACAAACTTGTTCCGTAAACCTCACAGAAGCATAACCAGGTGGAACATGAAGGAAAGTTGGAAACATAAGTCACCTTCATGTGCTCTGGCTCCTGGTAAATCACATCTTCACTTCAGGTTTTAAGAATGGCATACCCTCAGGACTGGACTTTTTCATTTGGAATAGGATTTGAAATGAGCAAAGTGACCTATCTGGCTGCAAAATTTCCATGACTTTATTAGTTTTATAACAGGACAAATAGAAGAATGCATCTGAGAACTTAAAAATCTAGACCTGGATTTGAATGTTGTGTCTTTGTCATATATTTAGAGATATCCCATTGGTATGTTATTCCTAAAGGGATATTATATGTTGTAAGGTGTTTTCATTAGCCAAAGCTGACTGATCCTTTCAAACGCATTTTCTACCTTTGAACTCTTTTCAAGTAGATTTTCTGGGATCCATTCCCTAAAGGCAAAGGGACTAATTTCATAGAATCATTGAATAGCCTTGGTTGGAAAAGACCTCTAAGATCATCAAGTCCAACCATTAACCTAGCACTGTTTTGTTTTCTTTCCTCTGCAGGCTTAAGTGATTATTTGGTATCTCGTTAGCAAAACAGAAATGAATAACTCAAAGTACATAAACTCTTCCACTGAAAATGTGATGGCTTTGGAGAGCCCCTATAAAACTGTCGAGGTGGTCTTCATCGTCCTGGTAGCAGGGTCTCTCAGTCTAGTCACCATAATTGGGAACATCCTGGTCATGGTGTCAATCAAAGTCAACAGGCACCTACAGACTGTCAACAACTATTTCCTGTTCAGCTTGGCCTGCGCTGACCTGATCATTGGCATCTTTTCAATGAACCTATACACCCTCTACACTGTGATAGGCTACTGGCCCTTAGGGCCTGTGGTGTGTGACCTCTGGCTGGCTCTAGACTATGTGGCCAGCAACGCCTCTGTAATGAACCTCCTCGTTATCAGCTTTGACAGATTCTTTTGTGTCACCAAGCCTCTGACATATCCTGTGAAGAGGACAACTACGATGGCAGGCATGATGATCGCAGTTGCATGGGTGCTGTCCTTCATCCTGTGGGCCCCTGCAATTCTCTTCTGGCAGTTTATTGTGGGAGGAAGGACTGTCCCAGATGGGGATTGTTACATCCAATTTTTTTCCAGTCCTGCCATCACTTTTGGCACTGCCATTGCAGCCTTCTATTTGCCTGTTATCATCATGACTATCCTTTACTGGCAAATTTCTCAAGCCAGTAAGAGTCGGATAAAGAAAGGCAAAAAGGAAGCTGCTCAAAACCAAGACACAGTTTCCCCCAGCCTTGCCCAAGGTAAAATAGTGAAACCAAACAATAACAACATCCCAGCCAGTGGGGATGGGTTGGAGCACAGCAAAATTCAGAATGGAAAAACCACTGGAGAGACTGTAACAGAGAACTGTGTTCAAGGAGAGGAGAAGGAGAGCTCAAATGACTCTACCTCTGTCAGCGTGGCCGCTTCCAACATGAAAGAGGATGAAGCTGCCAAAGATACCAGTCAGGCTTCTGCCTCCCAAGACCATCTCCAAGTGGAGAACTCCAAGCTGACATGCATCAGGATAGTCACTAAGTCCCAAAAGAGTGACTGCTGTGCTCCCACCAACACTACCGTGGAGATTGTAGGCACCAATGGAGAGGAGAAACAGAATAGTGTAGCCCGGAAAATCATCAAGATGACAAAGCAGCCCGCCAAAAAGAAACCACCTCCTTCTAGAGAGAAAAAAGTGACAAGGACTATTTTGGCCATCCTTCTGGCCTTCATCATCACCTGGACCCCATACAATGTGATGGTGCTCATCAACAGCTTCTGCACATCCTGCATCCCTGGCACTGTATGGACCATAGGGTATTGGCTCTGTTATATCAACAGCACCATCAACCCTGCTTGTTATGCGCTTTGCAATGCTACTTTCAAGAAGACCTTTAAGCACCTTCTTATGTGCCATTACAGGAATATAGGAGCTACAAGGTGAAAATAATAATAAGAATAATAATGGAAAGAGTGAAGAAGTTCCAAACTAAATTAAAAAAAAAAAAATGCCGTAGCACTTTATGCTCTTCTACAGAATGCGCAATCCAGGATGTTAGTGGAAATACTGACATAGGAACATCAGCTACATCCCTGAGAATTACACTTTAAAATAATTTTTTAATTATTGAAAATAGATCTTGAGGACATGGAGATGTTTGAGGAATTATTCAAGTATGTTGACTGGAGGCACTGTTACTTGCTTTCTAAGAGTATTCTGCAGAAGGGCTTTAGAGTCTACGATTTTTAGTCATTATGTGTAAAATACTTGGCTTTTTTTTGTCTTTTGTTTGTTTGTTTTTGTGTCTCATTAATATGTCTTCATCTAGGTGGAAAAAAAGGGAATTTTTACAATAACTGTTTGGAAGAGGCATATGCATTTGGAATATCATTACATAATCCAAATGTATCGTGGTAAAAGCTTTCTAAAGCTCAAAGTTGTCTAAAGCTTTTTTGTCACTGTCATGTAAGAACCTTAATGTCAGGTAAATCATGATGAAAGTTATTTTATGTTGTTTATGACACTACCATTTCCAAAACTGCATCTGTTCTGAAAGTGTACTTATGCTCAACATGTAACCATTGCCTAACCTGTGTATCATTTAGTCTGCTGCTTGCCCCTTTCAAGGGGATTTCGTCGTCATGTCAAGATAAAAATGAAAAAAAGTGGTCTTTTCCAGATTGCTACATCCCAAGACTATTTCAGCATCCATGTAAACTAAAGCTTTTGTTACAATTTTGTTAACTTTGTCATACAACATCAACCCGTGGATTTGTCTTTTACCTCCATCAGTCTTTTCTTCCTTTTCATACCTTACTTGTCCAGGGCACAAAGACTGAATATTGAAAGAAGTTGTAAATTCAAAGGTCTCATCCAGTCAGCCACCATGGTGGCCAAAAAAAGGGGCCTCAGATGAAGAATAGAAACAAGTTTATTGCTAGGAAAGTGGAGGTTACATCCTTTTAAAGTTGGAGGTACTGATGAATAGGTATGCTGAGGCTCCACAGAATTAATAGTAAATATTAGATGACCATGCCCTTGACCAGTCAAAAGATGATTCATACTCATTTATTGAGGAAAAGAATAAGATGGACTGATGTGCCCACATGGATCAAGCTCTGCCTAAGCCCTTAGTGTGAAACCAGGGTCCTTCCTGGGTGTATCCTGGACAAGATGTTTACTCTGCAGAAAAAATATTAGCTACATTACCTTTTGTACCAGCTGGGAGCAATATTTTGACTGTAAGCCAAGGGATAACGCTGATAAAAAGGCAAAGAGGAAAAGAGTGATTACACAAAACCAGACACTGAAATAGTCTGGATGGGGGGCTTGCAGGGGTCAAGTTCAATATTATCTGCTGCTCCACACAAGCTCAAAGTCAGATTCTTTCTGCCTGGCAAAGAATTTACTATTTCAATATTTGATATTTAATGTAGCACATCTGAGCACTGTGTGGACAGGACATAGTGGATCAGATTACTGAAAATAGCAATTGTCTGTGTGTTATGCATATTCTAGTTACCTCCTTCTTAGTAACTCTAACTTCCAGGCACTAGTGAAGGTACACCTACAGATTTTGTTACCCAAAAAAGTAGCTTGCTGCATAGACAGTGTCCTGAGAGACTGTCTTCTGGAGTGAAAGTCACCTACCAAATAGAACACTACATCATTCTGTTATTTCATGCTACCACATTCAAGTCTTCCAAAATGCACTTCAAAATAGCAGCCTTCAAGATTACAGGGAAATTAATCTTGCAGATTTAAGTTTTACATTTGACAAGTGTATTGGAACACAGTGTCAAAGCACTTTGGCAATATGACAATTTTCATGTTTTGAAGTACAAGTTCCTAGCAGGAAGTAAAAATGAGGAGGATTAAACTGCAGTAAATTAAGGCCACATTAAACTCAGGATTAATGTGTCTTAATATGAATTCATTGATTTTATACCCCTAGTGTTTTCATCCTAATATATCTAAGTCTCTCCATGCAGCCAAGGATCTAATTTTGCAACCCTGACTTGTCTTGAGTCATATTTACTATCACTATTTTCATCTTCCTGCTTGTAAGGAAAAGTAACTCAATGATAAGGTTTGCAAAACTGAGTGCTGCTTGTCTTTGAAAACTACATTCACTAGGCTTATCTTGACAGGTCAAGGGAAAGACTTACATGATCATTTCTAGATCATTCATACTCTTATGGTGTTCAAAAATCCAGATAAAAAACAAAGAGAAAATGAAATGTGTTCATTTTCTAGATCTTACTTCTTTAGAAAAGTTTCATAAAAGAAACACACCTGCTTCTTTCTTTCAGCAAGTGCTGTGGGTATCAATAATACAGGTACTCAAATTGGGAAATAATGGCTTATATATTCTTATTTAATCTTTTAACTCCAGTTTTCCATCAGATTTGCAAATCCTTTATTCTGACACTTCTACAGGTTAAGAAGTTCAAGCTATAGATTACAATCATACTTTTTCATCATATGATGTGATGCCACTTAAAATACCATACAAAAAAAAAAAAACAAACCAAAAACATTTTGGGACCAGCATTCATGAAGCAAACAAACAAAAGAAAAGAAAAACTTCCAGCATGAAGCTTTCTGGCACTTTCCCCTAGCACCACACCCACTTTTGATCCTAAAGGACAAGATGCTATGATTTGTGTTATAGTATATTTAAAGACTTGCAGGACACACAATCCTGTGTGTTTCCGCCTTGTAGCAGTTCAATGAAAAAATACTTCCATCGTACATCCACATTTGCAGCCAATTAAAGAATGTAAAAACAGATGACATAATGCACCTATGTATGTATACACAGGCATGCAAACACACATCCCAACATGGCTTATATACATGGAAAAAAAAGGACAAGAGGAGGTGTCTTTAGCTAGTGTGGCTGTGGTGAGAAAGCCCACACACCAGTGAGGAAACTCTTGAGGTGGCCCAGTTGCTCCTGGCTATCCCAACTTAGACAGAGACAGGAGGGGATGGGCATTTTTTTGTTTGTTTCATCTCCTGATGGATTTGAATGTGTCTGCTTTGCAGTGGGGCTTGTTAGTAAATTCACTGTCCCCTTCCCCAGTTTGGACTGATTTTGATCCCCGTTCTTCATTCCTATGGATGCAACAGCTGCTCCTGTGCTGCCTGGGGACATGGGTCCTAGTTTCTCCCGTGATGCTGAGGTGACACACTTTGAATTTTTCACGTTGACTGGCAGCACCTCTTCTTTCAACTTCTGTTACCCAAAACTGATCCTGATACTGGCCTTGCAGGACCAAAAAGATAAAGCGTCCTCACTGAAAAGCTGGCGTAATGCAGCTGTGGAGGCAGGAAGAGTGCTGCCAATATTTGTTTTCCCTCCCTTCCCTTATAACAATTCCTAAAAACCTTTATTTTTTTGATAAATCAGGGTGCTTCTTGCGAGAAGCTGAAGTCTTAGGAGAGAAACAGCAGGAAAACTCTGGTCCTGTGAGTGGGAGGTGTTTACTGACAGGTAGTGGGTTTAGAGGCTAATAGCCTTTGATATTTTCAAATATTTCTTCCTAGATGGCTCTGTACCCTCAAGTGGTAGAAACTGAGAAGCTGAAAAGAAGCAAGCTTTCTTTTTGCACCTGGGTCTACAGTTGTTTTATATAACCTTACTAGGGTTGTTATTTCCACACAGTATCACTTTTATTGTTCTTGTATATCATGAAAAGCTCTACACTTAAGAAACTTTTTTTTTTTTAAATTTATAGAAAATCTTTCCCTGAAGGAAGCTGAGAGATGGTCCTTAATTTGCTGTGGCTTCTTTTCTTATTTTTCTTCCTGTTGTTCCTCTTTTGTCACAGTCTTGACAAAAAGCTCTGCTCCTTCCTCACTTTAACAAGTGTCTTGCCTGCGTTTCAGCTACAGGTGTGCAGTGTCTCTTGCCTTTCAGGCACTGTGAATGCTGGTATTCAAACTCTTTAACCACACCAAAATACTGCCTTCCCCAGCGTGCAAATCCCCCTCCACTGAAGCCCAAACTACTGTGTGGAGTAAGAAGTTCCATAAATCCTTTCCACATGGGTTTTAAATTGGAAATTAAAAAAAAAACTCTCATGTGAAAAAAAAGCCAAATAAATTATCTTCTTCCTCAGTTGTCATCTCCATATTAGAAGCAATGGTGGATAATGGCAAAGAGTGAACGTTCTTGTAGTGGAATATAATGCAGCAACATGCATGGATTAATTTTATGTCCTGTGAAATGGTAAAGCAGCCCTCCCTTCCCTTGAACCCCCTTTCATTCCTGTGCTTGCCAGCAGAATATTCACAGAGAAACGAAATCTAAGAATGTAATTATAGCAAGGCTGAGTTGGACATCATCAACGACCTGGATGAGGATACAGAATGTATCCTCAGCAAGTTCGCTGATGACACCAAACTAGGAGTGGCTGATACACCAGAGGGTTGTGTTGCCATTCAACGAGACCTTGATAGGCTGGAGAGTTGGGCGGGGAGAAACTTAATGAAATTCAACAAGGGCAAGTGTAGAGTCTTGCATCTGGGGAAGAACAACCCCATGTAGCAGTACAGGTTGGGGACTGACCTGCTGGAGAGCAGCGTAGGGGAAAGGGACCTGGGGGTCCTGGTGGACAGCAGGATGACCATGAGCCAGCAATGTGCCCTTGTGGCCAAGAAGGCCAATGGCATCCTGGGGTGTATTAGAAAGGGGGTGGTTAGTAGGTCAAGAGAGGTTCTCCTCCCCCTCTCTTCTGCCTTGGTGAGGCCACATCTGGAGTATTGTGTCCAGTTCTGGGCCCCCCAGTTCAAGAAGGACAGGGAACTGCTGGAGAGAGTCCAGCGCAGAGCCACAAAGATGATTAAGGGAGTGGAACATCTCCCTTATGAGGAAAGGCTGAGGGAGCTGGGTCTCTTTAGCTTGGAGAAGAGGAGACTGAGGGGTGACCTTATTAATGTTTATAAATATGTCAAGGGTGAGTGTCATGAGGATGGAGCCAGGCTCTTCTCAGTGACATCCAATGACAGGACAAGGGGCAACGGATGCAAGCTGGAACATAGGAGGTTCCACATAAATGTGAGGAAGAATTTCTTCACAGTGAGGGTAACAGAACACTGGAACAGGCTGCCCAGAGAGGTTGTGGAGTCTCCTTCTCTGGAGACATTCAAAACCCGCCTGGACATGTTCCTGTGTGACCTGACCTAGGTGTTCCTGCTCTGGCAGGGGGACTGGACTAGATGATCTTTTGAGGTCCCTTCCAATCCCTAACATTCTGTGATTCTGTGATTCTGTGATTCTGTGACATGAATCATTTACCACAACCAATGCAATTATTTCTCCTATATTTTTACTACCCTTCTTTTGCTGAGGCCTCTTTTGCTACTTTGTGGAACTAGCGGGTTACACAAGCATATCAGTCCTCCCAGGCCTCAAATTTCAGGATGCTGGGTAGATTTGTTACACACATTTCATTTCAGTACTAACCAAATAAATGGAAACAAATTCTAGTGTCTTTTCACCTTCCAAAGCTCTGCATAACCTGAAAAGTGCAACTAGGTAACTACTCTTTTTCATGTTTTTATAGCGAGTTTTTTGAGTGGTTTCTTTGGTTAGGTTTTTTTCTTTTGAATTTGGGGTTTTTTTTGACTGTACTTGCCAAGAAGCACACAGAAACTGTTTTCTTTGTGATGCCCCAAAGTGCTCTGACTCTCTGGGAGAAGCGGCTGTGGGTGGTACATGGAACAGCATGACCATAGTCCGTGTCACAGTGGCCTTTGGAAGGAAGGATTTCACTGGGTGTTTCATATTTGGACTGACTCACCTGACAGCACTGAAGAAAGCACAGGGGGAGAAGCTTGACGTGCCCTAACTTGCAAAGGGACAGACAGGTCACAGTTGGATTGTTTTTCTGCTCTCCCCAGCTCATGTAGGGTGTGGGGAAGGGGGTGGATTTCTGCTCCCACCCAGGGCTCTGTCTCTACACATCTGCCCCAAAGACAGCCACTCTCTGCAGCACATCATGGTAGCAGTGGTAGTAATAATAATAAAAAAAAATTGGTGAGAGTGCCATGGCTGCCAGTAAACAGAGCTTCTTATATCTTATCCCTTAATTCTGGTGCCACTTGGAAGAGGTGGTTGGTAAGTTAGAGACTAGCAATTTGTAAATACCTTTAGATAGTATGTTTTAACATGACCAACACCATATCTTGACTGTGTAAAAAAAAATACATGTGTAATACTATCCAGATAAGGTTATAATGTAAATATATCTACAGTGAATGTCCAATTACTCTTCAAGCTCTATGTAAGAGGAAAAATCTCATCTCTTCTTGAGACTTTTTTTAATTTAAGGGTATGAAAAACCTGTTATTCGTTTATATATATAAAAAAAACAACCGCATTCTTTTCTTCAGAAGAAAATACTACTGCAAGAAAGAAAGGAATGTATTACATGTGTGTGGTATCCCAAATCATATGGTAAAACTGGGAACTGAAGATCTTACAAGTCGGGGACTGGTTAAATTTTTGATGCTGTACATTTGATCTCATATAAATAAAATAAGCACAAGTTTATGGTTAGCTGTGTAAAGCTAACCCACTTGATTATATATACATTATAGATATATATTTATATATGCTATATAGATATATACATATTACACACAGCATTCATACAGTGAAAGCAAAGTTTGATAAAGTCATATTAACTGGGAATTTGGATGTAATGGGAAAAATGTCTGTGTTATTCAGCAACATTCAAATATGTTATGCAGGATGATGGAAGAAGGTGCTTCACTAAAACAACTAATGAAGGACTGAGATGATCAGAGTTTGAAATATCTTGAATACACAACTAAAATTACATGCAATATATGTGTATGTACTTCCGTTGAGTTGTATTCCTAGTTAAAGCATTGCATTAAACAGCCAGTTATAACAATAATAAAAATGTTTTTGTATGTGGTATGTGTTTGTTTTTTTTTTTTACTGAGTGAAGAAAAAAAGTTTCGCTGCAGCAGCCATGGAGCTGTGAGACTGTCTGTAGTAACTAAGAGAAAAATCCTAACTTTCTTTTGCCCAGCCTTCTTGGCAAGTGTGCAGTTCAAGAGTGGTATGGAATACCATTTTCCTTGTCCTTGTCTGTCTCTCTGTTCCTCCCTCAGTTCACCTCAGAAGATTTTGCTTTTAACTGCAAGGTCCCTTCAGCAATCTGACAAGGACCTCCAATACGACATTCCTCCACATATTTCTGTCATCCAAGTGTTAAAAGGGAATAGGTAAGACTCTTTTGTAGCCACTCTGTTATATAAAAGCAAAAGAATTTTTTAGTTATGGGGGAAGATGGCACCACTAATAACCAAATGTATTTTGAGTTCCCTTTGCCTCATGGATACAAACCTAGCTGCATGGCATACCTAGAAAGCATCTGGGAGTAGGAATAAAGAACTTGGTTGCATATCTGCAGCTCCTCAGGATACTGTCTCAACCCCTCTTTAGGAGCAGACAGGGCTCGGATGCAGCAGAGGAAGCCAGTGGTAGTGACTGGGGACCATCCCTGCCCAGGTAAATCTGGCTTTTGGTGCAGTCAGTCTAGCAATTTGACAAGTGGTTGAAGAGTGAGTCTTTTGGGCATGGGTGTATCAGCTCTGTTGGGATCAGAATACTTCAGCCCACCCACTTCAGAATGGAAAGAAGTAATTTTAATCAGGTGCTCTATATAGATGATTTCTTTCTAAATTTTTCCTTTCTTAATATTTGAGGATTTTCACTTTTTCCACCTTTTCAGGACTTTGCACCCATCTTTATCCTCTCTAAGTCTTCCCACCACTGCCATTTGCTCTGTTGTTTCTTCAGTCCAAGTTCACCTTCAGCCATTTCACCACCTTGCTGTCCATAAGCTTTCCACAATGAAAGCCAGAAAGTCACTTTTTCATCTGCCTTTATCTCAAAACAATCAGATAAATTTAAGTGTTTGAATATATGCCTTTCCTTGCCCTGTATTTAAGCCCCTTGCACTCTGCAAAGCATATATTTTACTGATAGACTGTAAGGTGGGCAAACACTTATGTCTCTTTAACAGGTAGATCCTGACAGTCAAAAGACACTTGTCAGGATCACAATAGAGACACAAATAGGTACCTGAAGTCTGGTTTCCCAAGCCACAGTCTACTTATTTCTGATTCATCTCTTCCCTTCAAACAGGTTTCAGATGCCACTGTGCTAACCATCACATCACAGACCATATGCATAACTCAAATTGTTGGTATACTGCTACGGTCCAAATAATTCTCTCATACACACACACTATACCATCCTATAATTGCCAACAAATTGCTTCAGGGAGGCCTCAAGTTGCCAATGGTGAGAGCTTTAACAGATGGAAGAGATTTCTGCAAATATGAGGTTTAACTTCCAAATGGGTGGAGTTGCCAATCCTATGTATGGCAGGCCAAGACTTAATCCCCTGCTCTGTATGTTTTGGAAAGCAGAGTCTGAAAAAAACAAAACCAAACCTTTCTCCACCATGCACTTTTTTGTTTAAATTTGTACATGCATTTAAATTCACTTAACATTACAGAAAGCCTACAGCTAAGTGTACCTGTAAATTCAGAGCACTGAAGCTAAACTTTTATTTGTCTTCCCAGAGGAGGTTTAGGCACATTTCACTGACCACACGTTATGAAAACTTTGTTGGCAGAGTTGATCACGTACAGGGGAAAAGAGACATGGCTGGTGCCAACCTACTCATGTCCTTGACTAAGCTATTCACTCTGGCTCATAGTTTCACCACTGGGCTAAGAACAAGGTTACCTTTTTCTTTAAGCTCTCCAGGTTTCACTCTCTCATTAACAGCTTGCTAAAGATGCTGAATAAATCACTATGAAAGCAAAGCCTTTGGCTTAAAAATGTGAAGTAATGTAGGAGGGAAAGAGGCAAGGAGGAATGCCTCAAAAAGCTCTTGAGTTAACTCAAGTTTAGAGACCAAAGGCTTTCCTTGACTCCCACCCTAATCGCTACTATGATTTTGCCTGGAGCAGGGCTGAGCAGCGGTGATTGCATCCGTATGGCACAGGAGCAAAATTCCCAAATGGGAGCATTACTAGTGGCAGCTGCACCAAATCATTTTCTGGGAGTATGGGCACAATGGATCTGTGGCATTGTAAAATTCTTCCTGCTAAAGCTCCAGCCTAAAAAAGAACCAGAAGCAAGGTCAAAGCAGTTAAATCCTTCCAGCATAGAAGATACAGCTCAGCTCTACTTACAGTGGGAAGACTAAGAAATGCCAGTAGCTCAAAGAAGCAAGAACTTCCCTCTGTAAAAGGCACATTCTTTGGCACAAAATACTTTCAGGTCATCTGGCTAGGCTGTCATTTGGAGCAACACGGGCTAAGATAATAATAACAATTGCATGTGTTACAACAGGAGGATTAAGGTTCAACTTTCCTGCCAGTAGCCAACAGATAAGGATGAGAGCAGAATTCAGTGCATATAGGCTTAGTTATTAAAATAGTGTTTTCTATAGAAAATATAAATGAGACATTTCAAATATGGACATCAAATCCCAGATTTTGTATGCTGTCTTCCTAAAACGAAAAATAAAGAAACCAAAAGTTTTCAATGGTTTTATAACTGAGATATTTTCTGTGGCTTTTGTCTCTAAACTTATGGATCCTGTGAGTCATGGGTGGCCCACGTGTATCCAAACCACTGCAGCCACAGCTATTTTAGTGGAAGAAGGGAGAAAATTAACTTTAGGGGGAAAAATCACCGTATACGCTCCCTATACAGTCAGGAACATTTTAAATCATAAAGCACGTAGATGGTGAACTGATTCCAGAATATTAAAATATGAAGCACTCCTAATGGATCAAGAAGATTTGACCATGGTGGTAGATCAAAATTTAAATCCCTCTCAGTTCCTATATGGAACAGGAGACATGGGGGGAAGTAGAACATGACTGCTTAGACTTGATACAATATCATTAAGAGAAAAAGACATTCAGGATATGCAGTCATAAATGGGAATAATAAAAAGACAATAGAAAAAGGAAAATTGCCCCCTTCATGGTCAGCCCAAATATGCGGTTATATGCGCTAAAACAAGCCTTAGAGTATTTAAGAAACACAGAAGGCACTATATACACAGACTCCAAATATACTTTTGGAGTAGTACACACCTTTGGAAAAATGTGGCAAGAAAGGGGGCTGATAAATACAAAAGGGGAGGAACTAATACATGGGAAATTGATTACTCAAATATTAGAACCACTAAAACTCCCCAGAGAAATTGCTGTAGTCCATGTCAAGGGGCACCAAAAAGGGGATACTTTTGAGAATTGGGAAAATAATCAAGCAGATAGGGAAGCAAAAGAAGGAGCCCTGGGAACTCCAGTGAATGTTAACTTACTCCTGACACCTGTAGAAAAAAATAACAGAAAAAACGAAATTTACAGGTGAAGAAGAAAAGGAACTAGTGAAAATAGGAGCTTCTAAAACTGTAACAGGAAACTGGGAACTTCCCGATGGAAGGCAAATACTGAATAAACCTCTTGCCCGAGAGGTATTAAAACAAATCCACCAGAAAACCCATTGGGAACCCAGTCGCTGTGCGATCATTCTTTTTTGATATTACAGCTGTATAGAAATATATGCTATTGCAAAACTGTCCCGGTTTGAAAGACAGGTGTCTGCTAAGGAAGGCAGGAGCCCCCCTTGGAATGGAAAATACAACCCCCTTCCCCCCAAATTGTTATAGAATTGAAATTAAGGGGCTTTCAGGCAAAGATATGAGGAAGATGGGAATAACAGTTTTTACTAATGTATACAACAAAACTATAATACAGAGGAACGGGTTACAGGCCTGACAGAGTCAGGGATACAACCTGGCACCCTGCCGGGCAGGGTGCTGGTACCAGTCCGATCCAGTGGCAGCTGCAGTTCTCTTTGAAATGGTCCTGATGAAGCGGCGGTCTGTAGAAGAAAAAGTCTGAGCAATCCGATTTCGGTGGCAGCTGCAGTTCTCTTTTAAGTGATCCCGTTGAAGCGGTGATCTTGTAGAAAAGGAAAACTGGTCCTCCTCCGAAAATCCGGCGGCGGTGCAGTCCTTGTCCTCTGGGATCCCAGCGGGTAAGGCCCCTCGTGCTGTTCCAAACCGCCAAATTATCTCCGGCGGGAATGCTTGGCTCCACCCCTCCCCCCCTGGCCGGAGCATCTCACAGAGATGGTGAGTCCTGGGGCAAGGCCCTGATGGGCGCATTAACAGAAGAATGGTCCGGGGGGGGGCAAGGAACACCGGCGCCAGGCCTCAACGGCTCATGGTAATAGAATACATTGCAACCCAGGACAAAAACAAATCACCAATAGATGCTTGACTTGTCAGAAAATTAATAAGAAGGTTATGAGGCAAAGAATTCCAGGTGGGTGAGCCCTATGACCTTTTCAAAGTATTCAGATAGATTTCACAGAAATGCTTCGAGTAAGTCGATGGAAATATTTATTAGTGATCGTAGATCATCTAACTCATTGGATCGAAGCCCATCCCACAGTGCATGTGACCGCAAATACAGTGTCTAAAATACTGATTGAACAAATTATACCTAGATATGGCCTGGTCAAGAAAATAGACTCAGACCAGGGAACACATTTCACTTCAAAAATTATAAAGGGGATAACAGAAGGGCTAAACATAAAATGGAATTGGCACACCCCATGGCATCCCCAAAGTTCTGGCCAAGTGGAACGGATGAATCAAACAATAAAGCAGATGATATCCAAATTAATATTAGAAACAAAAATGCCTTGGACAAAATATTTACCCTTGACTCTGTTATGAATAAGGACAATGCCTAGAAAAGATATCGCGTTATCGGCATACGAAATGATGTTTGGAATGCCGTATCAAAGCCCCAACAGAGAATTGATAATCCCTGAGGAAGGGGATACGTATGTTCAAAAATATGAAAAGGCCCTAACAAACCATCTCAAAGATCTCCGAACCAGGGGGCTGTTACCACAAGCTACTCCATTAGATTTTGATATCCACAAGATCACTCCAGGTGGTTGGGTATTAATAAAAAAATAGAATCACCAAACCCTAACTCCTGATTAGGAAGGTCCCTTCCAGGTTTTGTTGACCACAGCAACAGCAGTCCGGACCAGAGAACGAGGGTGGACCCACGCCTCCGGGATAAAAGGACCTGTAGAAGAACCTTCATCTGAATGGACAACCATTCCAAATGACAATCCACTGAAAGTGACCCTGAGGAGGGATAAGTATAAAGACTCCGAGAGACATTAATGTTGAACATTAAATGACTTTATACTGGGGGTCTTTATATACGTGGTTTGGACTAAGACCCTTTGAAAACTTAGAGAAACGATCATTTATAATCTTCCCAACAGGAAAAAGAGGTCATGTTGTAAGTGGTCGGTGGGAAAAAGCAGGTATTTATAAACAAGAATATAGTTGGAGGCCTGTGTTTATAGATTGGGAGTCTCCACGAATAGAATTTTCTTCAGAAGAAAACCCCAGATTTATCCCATGTCTAAAATGTACTGATAAATTTCATCAATGTTGGGTGTTATGTAAATGTAGAAATTGTGGACTAAAGTGGTAATGAGCATCTCATAGGAGAAGAGGCTGGTGCAAACAGTGTAAAAATACTTTAGACCCAGAAAACAAGAGAGAGAGTGCAGTCGTGATAACTTTAGATTGTGGAACAAGCAGACACGTCCCAGAGGAGAACTGGGAAAAAGCACCCATTGAGTGTCAAAAGAGGTTTTTGTGGAAGCAGAATAAACAGTCTACTCCGAACTTGAAATAAAAACGAGAACAGGGGGTAAGACCAGATTGACCTCTAGACTTGCCACCAAGAAGATACTTTGTCTCAGTTGCTGGTTGCAACCCAGTAGGCATGGGAGGTGGAGGCATAAGTCATACTGGACCCCTGGGTCTCATTTTGCTCTTAACGATAACACTCATTAAAAGTGAGTCTAACTGGGAGGATGACTGCTCTGCCTGCATTAAAACCATGAAATTAGGGAATCTGGTAACTAAGACTCTGATATACCATACTCATTACAGTTGTCCAATCCAAGCACAAGGGCAGTGTATATATAATGACACCCAGTATGCACTGTGTAACGAGTCCAATAAAATTATCTGCTTTGATCCACAATCACGAAAGAAAGATATTTGGGTCGAAGTAAGATCTCTAGGACCAGAAGGTAAGGTGTTAGGGAAAACTGAAACATCTAGTTTGGAAAGGCCAATAAGTGTTACCTTTGATGCATGCCAAGCCATAGACCAGAACAGGTGGCCTCAGGGAGGTTGCAGAAATATGGAATGGGTAAGATATTACACGCACCAAGATAAATATATGTGTCATCTTTACCAACCACTGGGGCAGGAAGGTAGGCAGTTTCTGGTTGCCTGGGGGCCCTGGCTGATTTTCCCTGACAAAGAAGATGGAAAAAGAGATCCTCCTTGGCTGTGTCTCAAGAGTTCTGGCAATTATTGTTATCAGTGGAATTGTGTAACATGGTGAAGTGCTGGGGTCTGAACCCCAAGCCCTGAATTAAGGTTGACATATGGGTGGTTCCCATGGTCCTTTAAAAGGAGGGGATGAGTTTGCCTTTTGGCTTTTCTCCAAGGTGCGGCTGGCCTTGTAAGGAAAGCCCTTGGGTAAACAAGCCCCAGGTGCCCCATATTTGGGTAAATGAGTGCCAGGTGTCCTGCTTTGGGCATAAAAACTGGGACCACTTGCAGGAAAGGTGGAGTGTCTATCTGTGAGGTGGATGCACTTTGCAGAGTTCCTGTTGGGGAAGGACTTCCTGTCTCTTCATGCAACTGGGCCCCAGTTAGGTCTGGCACATACAGATGTGGGCTTTGTGGGGAGACAATATGGGGCTACTTCTATCCTATATAATCAGTCTATTGACTTGGTTGTCTCCCATCTCTTCTATGGGAGACTTCGTGTCTTTGTTTATTTCACCTATCATTGGTCATGCTGTGTCATTCCTGGGGTCGCTGGGGTTGATGTCTATTATGTGTGATCTGTTTGACTTGTTTGTACCCCCAGCGATCACCCATATACTGACTTTTCTATCTACAATAGAATCTGGTTACTGGATTGTTTTTCTGCTGGCTGGGTCCTTTGTGCTAGGCCTAGTGATTGGCAAAACACATGGGCTACCTGGAAACAAATGGACCAATTAGTATTACTACGGCGTGGAGTAGCACCGCCTAACTGTGATCAAGATCAGTGCAACCCGCTCAATTTGACTATAATCAAGCCAAAAGAATGGAATAGTAAATGGGCTGGTGGTAAATACATCTTTGGACCCCAAATATTTGGTACAGGAACAGATCCTGGAACTCTGTTATTTATAAAAATCCAAGAATTTGTGCATGAAGACAAAGAGCACAAATTATTATTTCACTCTTTCTATCAGGAAATGAGGACAGGACCTAGATTTGAAATACCTACTGTAGCCAAGAATCTGTTTGTAAATATAGCAGAAAATAATGCAAGAGCTCTAAATGTTACTAACTGCTATGTTTGCAGAGGAACAAACATGGGAGAAAGGTGGCCATGGGAATCTAAAGAAATCAATATTACACGAACTGATATCTGGAATCGAACTACTGTGGTGCGGGCCAAACGATGGGCTTTGCAAACTAGTATCATTGGTCAAAGTTGTTGGCAAAAGCCTAAAGGTGTAAATGGGAAAATAGCAGTAGGCAACCTAGTATGTGAAGGTATAACAATATGGAATGAAAGCCGGTCCAATTGGACTATGTGGCAAATGCCTAAAGACCTAGCTAACAAAGAATACAGTTGGACAATCAATAAGAAACCTGGGGATAAGTGGCCCATCCCTGACGTATTATATTGGATCTGTGGTAGATATGCTTCTTCTGAGCTCCCGAGTAAATGGACTGGAAACTGTGTTCTGGGAACCATTCGCCCAAGTTTCTTCCTCCTGCCCATGAAAAGAGGCAAGCGGTTAGGAGTCCCAATTTACACTGAATTAGGGCGAAGCAAAAGAAGTCTCAAAATAGGGAATTGGAAAGATAATGAGTGGCCCCCAGAAAGAATTATAATTTATTACAATCCCGCTACATGGGCAGAGGATGGATCCTGGGGATATAGGACCCCAATATATATGCTGAACCGTATTATTCGATTACAAGCAGTGTTAGAAATTGTGACCAATAAGACAGGAGATGCGTTAACTCTGATAGCCAAACAAAATTCTAAACTCCGGATCGCAGTATACTAGAACAGATTAGCATTAGATTACGTGTTGGCTACCGAGGGAGGGGTATGTGGGAAATTCAGTCTCACTAACTGTTGTCTGCAAATCGATGATGAAGGGAAAGCCCTTGTTTTGCCAATTACTAGGCAAAGTACAAAGGACACAGCCAGCAGAAAAACAATCCAGTAAGCAGTTTCTATTATACATAGAGGAGTCAGTATATGGGGGATCGCTGGGGGTACAAACAAGTCAGACAGATCACAAATAATAGATATCAACCCCAGCGACCCCAGGAGTGACACAGCACAAACAAGAATGGATGGAATAAACAAAGACACAAGGTATCCCATAGAAAAAATGGGAGACAACCAAGTCAATAGGCTGATCACATACAATAGAAGTAGCCCCATGTTGCCTCCCCACAAAGCCCGCGTTTGTAAGTGCCAGACCTGACTGGGGCCCAGTTGCATGAAGAGACAGGAAGTCCTTCCCCAACAGGAAACTCTGCAAAGTGCATCCACTTCACAGATAGACACTCCACCCTTCTTGCAAGTGGTCCCAGCTTTTATGCCCAAAGCAGGACACCTGGCACTCATTTACCCAATGTGGGGCACCTGGGGCTTGTTTACCCAAGGGCTTTCCCTACAAGGCTGGCCGCACCTTGGAGGAAAGCCAAAAGGCAAACTCATCCCCTCCTTCTAAAGGACCATGGGAACCACCCATATGTCAACCTTAATTCAGGGCTTGGGGTTCAGACCCCAGCACTTCAGCCATTGAGCAAATAACAAAGGAAATGAGAAAGGTAGCACATGTATCGGTCCAGACTTGGAATGGGTTCAATCTGAATATGGATAAATGGTGGAAAGACAGTTGGTGGAATTTTGGAGGGCTAAAAGGAATTTTCTTAGGATTCTCAATCATTATGGTTCTTTTACTATTTTTGCCTTGTTTTATTTCTCTGTTAAGCAAACTAATAATGCGAACAATAGAAGGATTAACATTTGAGGTAACAACACCTAAAAATGAGCCCTCCTCTGTGAAGATGCTAAAGATTCACAGCTCAAATAATATGGAAAGGGCTAGATTAATCATAGAAAAGAACTCATGTTTGGATAAGCTGAGAAGCAAAAGCAAAATATAATAAAATAAATAGGGGGGACTGTGAGAAAAAGCACACAGGTTATTAATTTTGCTTTCTCAAATAACAGAAATTGCTTGCTTGTATAACTATTAAATTTGATAAGCTTGAAAGGAATGAAACATGCAATTTTATATCCTTCTTTGTAACTTTGTATTTTTCTACTGAAACATGTAAGTTTGTATCATTTTTGTTATTTTCTACTGTAGCTAGTTTGCTAATACATGTGTAAATTTCCTTTGTAGTTTGCTAATGAATTATGTAAGCTTTGACCACAGGAATGTGAAAACCAGACTCTGATTTTATCTTTATTGGCCACTTCGGGTGACTGAAGTAAACCTGCCCCAGCAGAGGGGTTCTGACAGGTGGCTGGCACCTCCTGAAGGATTCAGATAAATATACAAGGACCAATTGAGACCAAGATAAGAAACTGGTGAGCTTTAACAACCAGAAAGATGAGCTAAGACAAGAACATATATGGAAGAGGGGGCCCAAAAATCATGAAAAGGACACTCGGAGACATCTCTCCAACAACTGCAAGGGTGAAGGGTGTTCACAGCGAGGAAGACCCACTCCTCCCCTTCCCAGAATTGTAATGAATATGTATTAGACTAAGGCAACGAGTGTATAAGTATCTAGTCAACCTTGTAGACGATGCGCCTCTGACTTTTGTCATGCGCCCAGCGCTGTTCTTTTGCTCCACCGACTTTGTCCCCAAATAAATTTTATAAAAATTTTATGAGCGTGTTTCTCACATTTTCCATTACACATATGGAAAAAAACCCCATAATTTCATACAAGGGAGGAGTAATGTCTTCTCTTTGGTGGCTTTCATATCATACTAAGAAGACATGAGCTAGACAATTAGAAAATAATGGAGCTGGTTTGGAGCTTTGCAGTGAAATTTTTTCCCACTATAAAATGCTAATTTGTTAAATTTATTTTATTATTTTTTTTTAAATGGAAAGGGGTTAATTTCAATGGATTGCCTGGTTTTAAAATGTTCTAGGTAAAAATAAAACCTGTCTGAAGAAACTATCGTAACTTTTTTTTAAAAAGTTCATTTATTTAATTTCAAATACTTTTCATTCAGAAAGCTTAATTACCAAAACCAATCAATATGAAAAGTGAAATGGCTTTTTAAGAAAATGTTTATTAGTTTACCCAGTCTTACCTGGGTGGAAGAAAAGAGGGCATAAAGTGCTGGTCACTTAGGTTGTGACTGTGATGGATAAGCAATAAATATACTGAAAAAAAAAACCACCTTTGCTTGGTTGTTCATATACCAGGAAAAGTACTGAGACTCTAGTTTAAAGTAATTTCATTTGCACAGTTTACTTACTGCTGTATTACCTTTTGCCTACTGTTCAAAGCCACCTCCTCCAAGGGGCTTATTTTCTATTAGGTTATGGACCTAATCATGAAACAGTAATTCCTCAGGGACCCAGGTAGTGCTGTTTATCTTCTAATGAGATAAAGTACCTCTCATTTCTATGTCACTGCCTTGAAATCATCTCTAGCTCCTCAGTGGCTAAAAGTGATCAAAATCTGTTGATGACAAAATGTTAATGGTGGTGGCTACTGCTGCCCCAAAGCAAAGCACTTCAAGGAAGAACCTAGATGAAAACGCAGAACTTAGGTAGGGAGGGCTGATTAGCGCAAAAACTGAGTCTTGAAAATAACTGTAAAGATGACGAGGATCTTTAGCAGCAGGTATTCGTTTATTGCAGATCCAGGGACTCGGGGGATCGCTCCTCCTAACGAGTCCACCTGGAGCCAGGAGTGTGCTCTTTTTACAGCCTAAAGTGTTGCATATTCATAAGTTTACATCAGGTGGGAATGAGGATTACATCATTGGGAGGGTCTCAGGGAGGTAAATCATTATAATATTCCACGCCTCTTGCTCCGCCCGGTTATGCCTGCGTGGTGCATCCTGGTGGTCGTCCTCGGGGGTCTTCAGGAGGAAGGCTCCGGGTCTTCCTCGCGGTGTCCTCTTCACCTTTGCTTGCTTTACACATCCAGACCAGTCTGTTCTGGCCCCTGGGACACCTTGATTAGCATTGTGATTCTTATCAGTCCCTCCTTCCTGAGGGAGTTTTGTCCTTGGGCCTCTTAGCCAACACTGTCTGATCACCCAGGCCTGCCTGCTCCATCCCCCAAGGGCAAGTCTCTCAGTTTTTCCCTTATCTTGCTAAGCATTCCTGTTTGGCAGCTCCAAGCTATATTAGCCTCTTTCTGCTGGCTGTATATATATCTCCTACTGCAAATACGCTACTCTGTACACAATTGCTTAAGTTAGCATTTTTCCATAATCATTCCCCCCTATCACTTGATCATATGTAAATTCTTTTACATTCCTAAATTATCCCATTTTCCATCCGTTGTGCTATGAATTTACCATAATTCTTAACTCCCGATTGGCAACACATTAATATACAATAGCTGCTTCCACAAGTAAGTATTAATAATGCAATTATAACTAATATTGTTACAAACAGCTGCTTAATCCATCCAAAACCCAGTAACCATGATGTGAAAGCTTCCCAGATGTCATCTAACCTTTCGACATTATCTTTTTGAAGTTTTTGTGTGCGTTCCATTAAATTTTGAATATTTTTATGTATAGATCGTGAATGATCATTCAAATTCATACAACACATCCCATCGAAATCCTCACAACCATGACCTTGTGCCAACAACAAAAAATCAATTGCAGCGCGATTTTGTAAGGTTGCGTGACGAATCGAATCTATATCTGATGCCATGGCACTTAATATTCGAGAGGTTATGTTGCTTTGTGTTGCTAACCAACAGGCCACTTTATCTAGTTCGGTGAGAGCCTTAACAGCAGCCGAACCTAGCAGAAATATTCCTGCCGCAAAGGTCTCCCCAGCATTCCACAGGTTTACATTATCCTGGCATCCTGCCTGATATTTATGCAGGCTTCTGCGTTGCCTATTGCTATGTAACGCAGTATGATTCAAAATCATGGATGTGTTGGGTGTTAACATAGCTAATCGACCTATGGTGCAGGGTCCTCCCTCCAGCCAGAGGGCAGACCTGGCCAGGCTCTATCCCCACATATCAGGAAAAGTCCCTTGGGCAGTTGTCGGGGATAATCAGTGGAAGGTAACCATGTTGATTTGTTTGCAGAAAAGGAGGTAGTCTGGTTACACCATAAGCTAACATTTCTATATAATCTCTGAGTTGGGGATACCTGTTGTATCCAGGTTTTATTTCATGAGTACTTTTTAAAATTGAAAAATACACATGCATCGACTGTCACGCTTCCCAATATATCAATTTCTTGGGGCTCTACGCCGAGTGTAGGCAACTTATCATCCCAACTATCCTAATATTCAAAACACTCTGTAATGTTATTTTTTATTTCATTACATTTTGATCCTATAATGCCTGTAAGTCCAGTCACCTCTCTCCCTATTACGCCCACATTGTCAATAGGCAATCCGACCAAACAGGTGTGAAAAGGCTGCTCCGACTGTGCCATAGAGACACAGAACTGTGTTTGATTCAATGTGTGGGCCAGAGATACCCAAACATTGCTACGTTCCCAGATTTCGGGAATTGTTGCTGTTGTTACCATGATCATTGTTAAGATCCCTGTTACTCAAATCAGATGGTACATCATGGTTTTGTTGCCTACGCTCTGGGGCTGGCCTTACACAAGTTCCTTGCCACTATATTTTTAGGCGTAGAGAGTTCTCCTCAAATGTAGTGACAGTCCATCCAGGCCTTGGAGATTTCTTGATACGGGAGTAGTGAATCCAGGTGGGCTTCTCCTTGACTCGAACAGCAGTGAAAGTCGTTAAGAGTACCTGGAAAGGTCCATCCCATTTTTCTCCCAATGGATCACCTGTAAGGGATTTCACAAATACCCAATCGCCAGATTCAATATTATGTACAGGATGGTTCAAAGGTTGTGGTTGATTCTGTGCATCAACCTTGGCATTCTCTTTAAGTTTAGTATTAAGTTCCTGCAAATAAGTTCTTAAGTATCCTTGTCCTACCTGAGCCAAGTTCTCGCTGTGAACCACGTTTGCCCCCTATGGTCTTCCATATAAGATTTCAAATGGGCTCAATTTCTCTTTTAATCGTGGTTTTGACTCTTATCCTTAAAAGGGCTAAAGGTAAAGCTTGATACCAATATAAATTGGTCTCCTGACAGATTTTAGAAATTTGTGTCTTAATCAAGTGGTTCATCTTCTCTACTTGTCCACTTGCTTGAGGCCGATAGGGGGTATGCAATTGCCAATGAATTCCCAAAATTTTACCTATTTCCTGTACTACCTGTGCTGTAAAATGCGGTCCCCTGTCAGATGATAATGCTCTGGGTATTCCAAATCTAGGTATTATTTCTTGCAACAATGCCTTAGTTATGTCACGTGATTTGTTACTTCTACAGGGGAATGCCTCAGGCCATCCAAAAAGGTATCTGTAAGTACTAGCAAATATCGATATCCACCCCGTCTAGGTAGTTCTGTAAAATCTATCTGCCATATATCTCCTGGATATGTTCCCTTAGGTATTGTTCCCTGCTCCACTGGCTGAGCTTGTTTAGGATCATTCTTTAGACAGATTTCACAGTGTGCTGCAGCATCCCTTACCAATTGTTTCAATCCTGTTATAGCTATTTTCTGTTCCAAATAGACATACAATGCCTCTGATCCCCAATGACTCTTATCATGTTCCTCTTTTATAAATGCTTTAGCTATTCTTAAGGGGATTACCAATCGTCCCTTATGTATGGCCCATCCATCTGATCCTACAAGGGCCATCTTTCTTTTAATCCATTCCCAGTCCTGTGGTGCATACTGTGGTGCTCCCCTAGGTTCAATGTGAGTGGGTATTAAACCTAACTCCTGGACTTCCTGGAGCGCTGCTTCCTTGGCTGATATAACTGCTACCATCAGTAAACCAGTGCTCACCCTCAGGAATAGGTTCTTCTTTCAGGTCTGGTCTGCTGGAATAGACCACCTCTATGGTCTCCAAACAGTCATGGGTTACAGGAATTTCATCTGCCTTTCCCTGTAAAAAGGCTGCTGGGTTCAAAATATTAGTAACCTTAATTTCTACATCATCAACTTCAGCAAGGGTTGCCTGATATTTCAGGAACCGTTGTGGTGACCGCCAGTGGGATACTTTTTGTTCCAGTACAGCAGATACTGTATGAGAGACAAAACCAGTCATTTTCTGTCCCAAAGTGAACTTTTGGGCCTCGGTGATATTCATGATTACTCCTGCCACTGTCTGTAGGCATCCTGGCCATCCTTTACTCACAGTATCCAATTGCTTAGAGAAGTATGCCACAGGTCTTTTAAATGGCCCCAACTCCTGAGCCAACACTCCAAGAGCAAGGCCTTGTCTCTCATATGAAAACAACAGAAAGGGTTTAGTCACATCTGGTATTCCGAGAGCTGGAGCTTGCATTAATTCTCGTTTTAAGGTTATGTATGCTTTGTCTGTCTCAGGGGTCTGCGGGAAGTCATGGCAAGCAATCACATAGAGACTTAATAAATCTTGTGAAAGGCACTTTAATGGCGTTACAACCCGGTTTATATAGACAGAGCACTAAATCACAAGACTCTTCATGAGACTCTTCTAGCTACTAATTGGCTAACAGCACTAGCGTGGCATAAATTGATTTGCGACCTTAAAGCATGCATTCACACCGTCACACCTTTCCCAACTCCCCATCCTGCTTCAGCATCCGGGTCAGGCTCGAAGGTTGGATTGCTCACATGACCATTGCTTGCTAAAAACCCCCCAACAGGGGTCCAAGACAAAATGTACTTATTGTCATCCTTTATAAGCTGGTATAAAGGTTTCACTGTTAGACCACAGTTGACACCAACCTGTCATTCCCAAGAAGGTTCGGAGTTCTTTTACCATCTTGGGTTTTGGTGATTGACAGATAGCCTCTTTTCGGCTGCTCCCCAAGGCTCTTTCTCCTCCAGCCACTTCATATCCCAGGTACGTTACCCTTTGCTTGACCAATTGTGCCTTGGCCTTAGAGACCTTATGTCCTCCCAATCCCAAGAAGTTTAGGAGGCTAACAGTCCATGTCTCACATTGTTCTTTGGTCCTGGTAGCTATTAATAAATCATCCACATTTTGGAGTAGTGTTCCTTCACCTTCTGGGGCCTGCCATTCTTCCAGTTCTTTAGCTAATTGATCCCCAAATATAGTGGGGCTGTTCTTAAATCCTTGGGGTAGAACAGTCCAAGTCAACTGACTATTTTGGCCTGTGCTCGGATTCTCCCACTCAAAAGCAAAAATCTTTCAGCTTTCTTCTGCTAAAGGCAGGCAAAAGAAGGCATCCTTTAGATCCAGGACAGTAAACCATCCCCACTCAGATTGAAGTTTTGTTAACAATGTGTAAGGGTTAGCCACCACTGGGTATAAAGTTTTAGTGATCCCATTTACTGCCCTAAGATCTTGCACCAATCGGTAGCTACCATTTGGCTTCTTAACTGGTAGTATGGGAGTGTTATATTGTGATCTGCATTCTACCAGTAGTCCCTGATCTAAAAATTTAGTTATAATTGATTTAATCCCTTTCCTATCCTCCAATCTTAGTGGATACTGTTTGTGACATACTGGATGAGCATCATCTTTCAATTCAATTTTTGTAGGGGTTGCCCTTTTGGATCTTCCAGGGGTCTCAGTTTCCCATACCATGTGGAATACTTGATCAAAGATTCTTTTCTCTATTTCTGGATCATTTCCAATTGCTAACTGTGGTGTGATATTTCGGATACTTAAAGCTAATATCAATTTTTCTTCGGGTATTTTCATAGTCATTCCTCCACTGCCAAATTCAATCTTGGCTTCTAGTAAGGTTAACAGATCTCTTCCTAATAAGGCTTTAGGTGAATTTGGTAAATACAAGAACTGATGTGTTCCTATTATCTTTCCCAATTTAAATTTCAATGGCTGTAAGAAAAATGCCTTTTCCTTGGCGCCAGTTGCGCCTGCTACACAAACAAATTCCTTCCCTATCGGGGTCAGAGTCTGGTTCAAAACTGAGTACGTGGCTCCGGTATCTACTAAAAATTCTACCTGTTTTCTTTCTCCTAGCTCTAGTGTAACCAGCGGGTCCGCTAGGGGAGAGCCAGCCGGTCCCCGTCAATCCAGTGCTAGTTGGTTCTGAGGGGACCCTTGGCCTGCTGTCTCTGTTGCCGAGTTAACATTTTCTGCAAACGGACAGTTTCTTTTCCAGTGACCTGTGCCTTTGCAAATAGCACATTGATTTCGCCCCAGGTGTTTTCCTGCACTCGGAGCACGCCCCTCCCCCATGGCCACGACCTCTTCCCTGTCCAGGGAAACCCCCTTTTGCACTGCTGCAATGGTAACAGTCTGAGCTCAAGTTTCAAACACTTTTGTCCTATGCCACAAGCTGAGCAGCATCTTTTAAGTCTACCTTCTTTCTTAGCCTCCTTTTCTAATGCTAAAATTAAAATATCCTGTGGAGTCAAATTAATTCCGCACTGTTTTTGCCATTCTGGCTTGTTTCTAAGAGAAAAAAACAACCAAACAAACATATCTGCATAAGCCGTCTCACCCCATTTTTCCTCTCTTCTCAAAAACAACATGAGTTGCAAAAGAGTATTATAATTCAAAGTGCCATTTTCTGGCCACTTTTCTTTACCGCCTAATTTATATAAGGGCCACTACTGATTGCAATATTTGATTAAATCTTTTTTTACTAAGGTACCCCCAGGGATTCCTCCTAATTCTTTCCGGTGGGCTAATACACATCCCAAGGGGGTCTTTCGGGGTATCTCTTTACTGGCTGATGAACCCATTCTTACCCCTTATCTCCTTAAACCTCCTCTTGCACTCCTCTAACGTACTATTCCAAGCTTGCTCTTTTATGGTCCACACCCAGGGGATCGGTGTCCCCCCCACACACACTCTGCTTCCCGTTTCTCTTTCCTTGCCTCTCGCCACAGTTCCTTTAATCAGTTACTACTTTCCTCCTTGCACCCTGTAAGGGCTAAAAATCTTAATGCCTGTGCCCTAGTGTGTAATTCTTCCTTTCTGCAATCTCGACACCAGGAAACACAATACCACCTCTGATTACACTTTACAATTACACAATGTCCAGGCCTCACAGTTTGGTCCACAATTTGAACAAGTAGTTACAAACTTTATATAAATTGTCAACAATCGCTCTGCCTTTCGCTTCGCTTTTTCTCCAGCTGTCTCAGTCGCCCGAGAACGGAACCGTGGATAGAGCTCCTCACTCGCTTCGTACCGTGGTACGTCTCAAGCACACATCACACTCTCAATAAAACACACAAACCCACAAAAACACCTCTACACTGGTCAAATTACTTTTCCTGGGGACTCGAACCCCTTTGTGACGCCAGTTCACCGATTGGGGACTCGAACCACTTTGTGACATCAATTCACCAGTTGGAGACTCGAACCCCTTTGTGACGCCAGTTCACCGGTTGGGGACTCGAACCCCTTTGTGACGTCAATTCACCGGCTGGGGACTCGAACCCCTATTCTGCCAGCAGAATAATCTTTGCAGGGACTCTAACTCCGGCCTCGAGGTCTTGTGTGGGGACTCAAGCCCCACGTTACTTATAGCGCTTTACCTTTATCACAGAACGAATACCTTCTTGTTTTGGAGCAAATGGTCCTTGTCCACCCTCGCAGAGGGATTCAAGCAAGGGAGCTCCCCCAGGAAATCCCGGGCCACGGCAGGGAGGTCGCCTGACCTGGAGCCATGCGAGGTGACGGAGCGTCCCATCTGGGGTACCAGCTGATTAGCGCAAAAACTGAGTCTTGAAAATAACTGTAAAGATGACGAGGATCTTTAGCAGCAGGTATTCGTTTATTGCGGATCCAGGGACTCGGGGGATCGCTCCTCCTAACGAGTCCACCTGGAGCCAGGAGTGTGCTCTTTTTACAGCCTAAAGTGTTGCATATTCATAAGTTTACATCAGGTGGGAATGAGGATTACATCATTGGGAGGGTCTCAGGGAGGTAAACCATTATAATATTCCACACCTCTTGCTCCGCCCGGTTATGCCTGCGTGGTGCATCCTGGTGGTCGTCCTCGGGGGTCTTCAGGAGGAAGGCTCCGGGTCTTCCTCGCGGTGTCCTTTTCACCTTTGCATGCTTTACACATCCAGACCAGTCTGTTCTGGCCCCTGGGACACCTTGATTAGCATTGTGATTCTTATCAGTCCCTCCTTCCTGAGGGAGTTTTGTCCTTGGGCCTCTTAGCCAACACTGTCTGATCACCCAGGCCTGCCTGCTCCATCCCACAAGGGCAAGTCTCTCAGTTTTTCCCTTATCCTACTAAGCATTCCTGTTCAACAACTCTAAACTATTATATTAGCCTCTTTCTGCAATATGTATATATATTTTCTATTGCAAATGTACACAATTGCTTAAGTTAGTATTTTTCCATAATCAGAAAGACAAACTGGCGGGGAAAGCGACTAGCATGGCTCAACAGGGAGCTTCTGCTGGGACTTAGGAGAAAGAAGAGAGTCTACCACCTTTGGAAGAAGGGGCAGGCTACACGGGAAGAGTATAGGAATTTAGTTAGGTTGTGTAGGAAGAACATTAGGGAGGCAAAAGCCCAGCTAGAATTCAGCTTGGCCACTGCCGCAAAAGATAATAAGAAGAGTTTTTACAAATATATTAACAATAATAAAAGATACAGGGAGAATCTCCATCCCTTATTGGATGCGAGGGGGAACATTGTTACCAAGGATGAGGAAAAGGCTGAGGTACTTAATGACTTCTTTGCCTCAGTCTTTAATGGCCAAACCACTTATCCTCATGGTAGTCAGTTCCCTGAGCTGGAAGATTGGGATGGAGATCAGAATAAAACCCTTGTAATCAAGGAAATAGTAGTGAAGGACCTGCTGAGTCAACTAGACACCCATAAGTCTATGGGGCCAGATGAGATCCACCCGAGAATGCTGAGGGAGCTGGCAGAGGAACTTGCCGAGCCGCTCTCCATCATCTGTCAGCAGTCCTGGTTATCGGGTGAGGTCCCAGACGACTGGAAACTTGCCAACATGACGCGCATATACAAGAAGGGCAGGAAGGAGGATCCGGGGAACTACAGGCCTGTCAGCCTGACCTCGGTGCAAGGGAAGATTATGGAACGGTTCATCTTGGGGGAGATCACGCGGCAAGTGCAGGACAACAGGGGGATCAGGTCCACCCAGCATGGGTTCACGAAAGGCAAGTCCTGTTTAACCAACCTGATCTCCTTCTATGATCAGGTGACCCGCCTAGCGGATGAGGGAAAAGCAGTGGATGTTGTCTACCTGGACTTCAGTAAAGCATTTTACACTGTTTCCCACAGCATACTGCTGGAGAAGCTGGCAGCTTGTGGTCTAGACAGGCGGACTCTTCTCTGGGTTAAAAACTGGCTGGATGGCCGAGCCCAGAGAGTTGTGGTGAATGCAGTTAAATCCAGTTGGAGACCGGTCACAAGCAGTATCCCTCAGGGCTCGGTCTTGGGGCTAGTCTCGTTTAATATCTTTATCGATGACCTGGATGAGGGGATCAAATGCACCCTCAGTAAATTTGCAGATGACATGAAATTGAGTGGGAGTGTCAATCTGCCTGAGGGTAGGGAGGCTCTGCAGGGGGATTTGGACAGGCTGGAGCAATGGGCTGAGGCCAATTGTATGAGGTTTAACAAGGGTAAGTGCCGGGTCATGCACTTTGGCCACAACAACCCCATGCAGCGCTACAGGCTTGGGGAAGAGTGGCCGGAAAGCTGCCTGGCGGTAAAGGACCTGGGGGTGTTGGTTGACAGCTGACTGAACACGAGCCAGCAGTGTGCCCAGGTGGTCAAGAAGGCCAATGACATCCTGGCGTGTATCAGAAATGGTGTGACCAGCAGGAGTAGGGAGGTGATCATGCCCCTGTACTCGGGCACTCGTGAGACCGCACCTTGAGTACTGTGTCCAGTTCTGGGCACCACTGTATAAGAAGGACACTGAGGTGCTGGAGCGAGTCCAGAGAAGGGCAAAAAGGCTGGTGAGAGGTCTGGAAAACAGGCCTTATGGAGACCAGCTGAGGGAACTGGGGTTGTTTAGCCTGGAGAAGAGGAGACTGAGAGGAGACCTTATTGCTCTCTACAACTACCTAAAAGGAGAATGTAGTGAGGCTGGTGTTGGTCTCTTCTCCCAAATTACTAATGACAGGACGAGAGGAAATGGCCTCAAGTTGCGTCAGGGGAAGTTTAGGTTGGATATTAGGAACAAGTTCTTTACTGAGAGGGTGGTTAGGCACTGGAACAGGCTCCCCAGGGAAGTGATGGAGTCGCCGTCCCTGGGGTGTTCAAAAAATGGGTTGATGAGGCACTTGAGGCCATGGTCTAGTGGTTTAATGTTTAGGAATATGATGGGATAAATGTTGGACTTGATGACCCTGGAGGTCCCTTCTAATCATAATTATGAAAACAAAACAGTAATTTCCTAGGTTTCCATGAACTGGAAAACTATTTCAGTGTCTCTAATATTTGCATGTCTTCTTCATATGCATATACAGAGACACATGTACACCTGAATATATTTTTCAGTCTCATCAACAAACCTGAAGACCAGGGTGTTGACATGCTCAACATTATACAAAAGTAGGCACAGAAACAGAAGTAAAACAACTACTGACACACAGCCTGTCCTTCATACGAGGTGCAAACATGCCTCTCCAGATGAGGGTGGCTAGTCGCTGTAACATTCTCCAATTCCAGACAAACAGTATTACAGAGAAAACAAAGCTAAGTAAAACTAATATCAGAAGAACAACAATAGGGCGTAACATCACGTTCAGGATACCAGTCACAGTAGGTGACCATCCAAAAAGCACATCCCACCAATTGTGGCTTGCATCTTATTTTACCCTTTTTAGGATTCTGTTTTTGTTTTGTATCATGATAAATTGTTATAAAAGTTTTCTTCCCATTCTCTTGGACCTCTTCCAAAATTTTGATCAAATCTTGGTGCTTTACTAGTTGTCTTATTAATGTAAGATTCATTCCAATAGGTACAGGTAATAATTTGTGAAACATTGTATAATTGGATCTTATTAATTGGTGGGATATGACTGGTGCTAAGTAAGAGAAGTCACACCCGAGAATTTTAACAAAATTGCAAATACAAAAGTTAGAATGATTCTTGCTATCTATTGTCATTTCATCTATCACTACAGAAGCACAAGCAGTTCTCAAACATGCACAACCTTGACCAATATATACAAGTACAGTCTTTTGACTGATATTTGGATGGATCTCAAAGTGACAAATGCCTTGCTCAGTATCAAGGCAAATGTCTTGGGCATCAATTGTATTACCTTCGCAAATGAATCCTTGTTGTTTTCGTGTAACACAAGATTCCAAATTTACAGTCTGCCACTTCTTATTTGCTATCCGTGCCCATGCCCTGTGCTCAGAAGGATAGAGCACTGTTTTATCATGGTTTAATCCCAGTGCGATGATGGGGTGGATTGTGTATATTGAGGCGTTACGTATAGTTAACACAAAAGTAGTAGCCACATTAGTAATAGGGTTATAGGTGAAATTTACTAGGGTCCACCAAGCTTGGAGCTTCCTTTCTAAATTGGTGGCATTGTCCCAGACAGCCTTGCGAATTTCAATGGGGGAAGTGCCCTCACTGCCTTCTCTTATAATTAAGGCAGCCGGTGATTGTATCCATAACTGTGCCTGCATACAACTGAGAGCCAAAGATATATTATTTTGAGCTACATCAAGTGCATTTATTATTATTTGGTGGTCTCGTTCTTCCATCCTTTCCCATTTTGGTAATACTTTTGAGAATTGCCATTGACTGGTTCCTAATGCTAATGGAGAAGACTGCAGAGACTGTTCAATTTTGTCAAACCGTTAGTTGCGACAGCTAATTTATTCATTATTATTTCTGAATCAATTCCATTTAGGACCCCCAATCTGGTCCCCAATACTCCGGTTAGATCTCTTCGCATTCTGCCCTTGAAGGGCACTTGCTTCTGCAGCCAAGTTGTCCAGCCATCAAAAGATGTTCGAACAAAGGAAGAACATGCTGGTTGGATATCAGAGATATTAGTCTGCATTAGCAATTCAACACGTTTAAGAGACCACTCTGGGTTAAGCAAGACCTATTGCTGGCCTGTTTCCTACTACATATGGGACAATCTCATAGATTCTGGATTTAAGTGGTGTGGTGTGGGGTATGGGGTGGGGTGTGGTGTGGAGTGTTGTTTGGGTTGTAACCAACCCAGCTGTGGCATTTATTCTAAATTCGAAAGAGAGCCCGATAGTATCATGGGCCCAGAGACAAATTACCTCAATAGTTTGCACTAAGGTGAAATTATACCAGCAATCTAACTCACTTGCACAATTCTTTCGACAGTGGGGAGTATCACAGGAGAGATTTGCACTTGTGGTCACGCTAATTAGGGCAGCCTTCCCATGGGTGGTCCCACTGATCATTCGGCATCCTATCTTGATTGCTTCCCCTGTAGTTCCCCAAAGTTGCCAGACTGTTTGTTTTTCAAAACCCTCCAAATTATATTCATTGTCGTCTTCCCATTCTCGTCTTACATATACCTGATTTTCATGCATGACTACAGATGATAGATTTAAATCCTTTAAATCATAGCCTTTCTCCATGGATCCAGTATACCAATTAAATGTTTGGGACCAAGGTCATTCAGTACTACTCTGACTAGAGCTGCTTTCCCATCCCTGGATGATAATTATGATCATGAGAAAGAGAGTTTTCCCGGTTGGACTTGCGTGACTCTCCATTGGGATTTCTGAGCTTTCTTCACTCTGGTGTGATGGATCCATGCGTTTTGTTCTCTGATCTTGATTGCAGTGAAGGAGGTAAGAAGCACCTGGAAAGGGCCTTCCCACTGTGGTTCTAAAGTTTTTTCTGAAAGAGATTTCACATATACATAATCTCCAGGTTGTATATTATGTACTGGCCCATCTAGGCCTCTACTTCGAGTACCAGCCACCTGTTTTTCAATTTGCCTGAGCTGTTTGCTCAGTGCCACCATGTAGGAGGTCATAATTTCATCTCCAGCTTGTGTGGACATCCCTCCTTGTATTCCATATGGTCGCCCATACAAGATTTCAAAAGGGCTCAGTCCTTCCTTTGCTCTCGGCCTAGTTCTGATATGTAAAAGAGCCAAGGGAAGGGACTGAGGCCAAGCCAAACTGGTTTCTTGTCCTAATTTTACAATTTGCTGTTTAATCAAATGATTCATTTTTTCTACTTGGCCACTCGACTGAGGGCGATATGGGGTATGAAGTTGCCAATCTATACCCAAATGATGGCTAATTTGTTGTACTACTTTTGAAATGAAAATCCTCTGTCGGAGGATATGGTGGCTGGAACTCCGAAGCATGGTATTATTTCTTGAAGCAATATTCTGGTTACTTCCTGAGCTTGGGCTGTTCTAGTAGGAAATAGAGGCAATATAGGCCCACTGATGAATGAGGTGGGTGCCCTAGAGACAGAGGATGTAAAGAAGGCAGAGGTGCTGAATGCCTTTTTTGCCTCTGTCTTTACTCCTGCAGGCTTTCCCCAGGAGCCCTTGATCCCTATAGCCCCAGAAGAAGTCAGGATAAAGGAGGAGTTTGCCTTGGTAGATGAGGATTGGGTTAGGGATCAGTTGAGCAATCTGGATATCCATAAATCGATGGGACCAGATGGAATGCACTCAAGGGTGCTGAGGGAGCTGGCAGAGGTCATTGCTAGGCCACTCTCCATCATCTTCGGTAAGTCATGGGCAACAGGAGAGGTGCCTGAGGACTGGAGGATAGCAAATGTCACTCCAATCTACAAGAAGGGCAAGAAGGAGGACCCGGGTAACTATAGACCGGTCAGCCTCACCTCCATCCCTGGAAAGGTGATGGAACAGCTTGTTCTTGGCACTATCTCTAGACATATCAAGGATGAGGGGGTCATTAAGAGCAGTCAACATGGTTTTACCAAGGGTAAGTCATGTTTGACCAACCTTATAGCCTTCTATGAGGAAATAACTAGGTGGATAGATGATGGTAGAGCCGTACATGTGGTTTATCTTGATTTCAGTAAAGCATTTGACACTGTCTCCCACAGCATCCTTGTAGATAAGCTGATAAAGTATGGGCTTGGTGATCAGGTAGTGAGGTGGATTGTGAACTGGCTGAAGGAAAGAAGCCAGAGAGTTGTGGTCAATGGGACGGAGTCTAGTTGGAGGCCTGTGACTAGTGGAGTCCCTCAGGGGTCGGTACTGGGACCAGTACTATTCAATATATTCGTCAACGACTTGGATGAGGGTACAGAATGTATCCTCAGCAAGTTTGCTGATGACACCAAACTGGGAGGAGTGGCTGACACACCAGAGGGTTGTGCTGCCATTCAACGAGACCTTGATAGGCTGGAGAGTTGGGCGGGGAGAAATTTAATGAAATATAACAAGGGCAAGTGTAGAGTTTTGCATCTGGGGAAGAACAACCCCATGTGCCAATATAAGGTGGGGACTGACCTTCTCTTCTACAAGAGCCACCACTGATTACAGTACTCTATAATTTTTTGTTAACACTTCCACCTGGAGGTCCCCCTATCTCTTTCCAATGGGCCAAAATACACCCAAGGGGGCTCTTTTTAAGAGTTCCCCCACCTTGGCTATTTCCCATTCTGATTTTAATCTAAAATACATGACGTCGGGTCCTGCATCAATGATAGTTAACCCAACACAATCTATTTAAGGGTGTACTGGCTCCGCAGTGCATACACTGAAGCTCAAGGCAGCAGCTAGGATAAAACTCCTGCATCCCCTTTGGAGATATTATGTATTTATTACAATTCGAACACTTTGCCCGGACAAACAAACAACAGTGATGACACAAGGAGATGGGAGGTTGGCTTCGATGCTCCCTCCGTATGACCTTAAATCTTCATGAGCTCTCCTTTACCCCTATTTTATCCCAATCTAATCAATTCCCGCACCCGCACTAAAAGTTGCCTTCAAACCTAACCTAAACATCTTGTTCACACTTAATCACAAAGGTTGGGTCACAGGAAAAATCCTTCCTCCATGTATAGGACACCAATAATGAACTTTTAATTTTAGTGCTATCGCTATTTCGTTGGCAGAATCTGCCATACGCTGTGTGCTTTGCGCTAAAGACACAGACGGTTAACACTCAGTCCTTAACTGAGGGTCCCACTTTGGCCGAGTGAACCGGCAATTAAGCTCAGGAGTCTCAAATGTCACACGCTTACGCTTCGTTCGTCTCCAACCGCCCTCCCCTCTTTCCCCCGCGGGACAGCAGACGAGCGGATCAAAGCTCCACACACCAAACAATCACACAACACACAGCCCACAGCCACACAAAGGAGCTCCTTACACTCTATTTACTCAAACATAAAATTGTCAGTCACAATGCTTCAGCATAAATCATAAGCCATAGATCTTCAGCCGTAATTCAGTTTCCACCGAACCCGTCAGAAAAGGGGGACCCGAACCCTCAGGGGACTTGGATCCCTGCCTTCGGAGCCTTAGGCCTCAGACTCCGAACCCCAACCCAACCAACAAACGCAATGATTTGTTGTTAGTTAGGGCACTTCAGCACTTTAGACAAACATATACTGCATACATATCCACACACTCATTTCATGCATACTACCTCTGAATTCACTCGATCTACCCTGAGGATCGCTAGCGGCCGCTCTATCGGTCAGCGAATTCCATAGCAGGCTCCTAAAGTTGCACACTCACACACAGCTGTTCCCTAGGGATTCACTCGATCCACCCCGAGGATCGCGAGCAGTCAGCGAATCCCCTAGCCCGCCTCCCCTAGCCGGCTCCCCACCAAACGGAGACTCCTTTCCCTATAGGGACTATGCTGCATGCCAGACATCTCTGCGCAATTTACCAGCTGCCCCAGCCACGCGTACGACTTACAGGCTACTCCAATAAAACATACCGTTTGTCCACAAGTGTACATGGTCGTTGTCAGCTCCCGCAGTGAGTGGCCGAGGAGTGGAGTTCCTCCAGAAAGGGTCTGGGGCGCGCCTAGGACGTCCGTCCCTCAGCCGATCCTGCAGCCGAGCAGAGACGTCCCATCTGGGGTGCCAACTGACGTGCAGAAAAGACTCTATAACTCCTGAAAAGTTATAAAGTAGGTATGTTTATTCAGCGCCGGGTGCAAGGGGGATCGCTCCTCCGAACTTGCACACCTAGGGGCAAAGGCGTGTTTCTTTTTATAGCACAAAGTAATACATATTCATGAGGAGTGCATCATAAACATTACATCATTGTATCAGGTCATTATAGTATTCCACGCCTCTTGCTTTGCCTGGTTGCGCCTGCGCAGTGCTCTGTGGGCCTCTGGCTCTTCTCCAGATGGCGGGGTCGGTTCCCACCAGCTCAAATGCTGAAGAAGCGGGAATCATCCTTCCTCTTATCAGAAGGAGCAGGAACAGTCCTCCCTTTTCTCAGCAGCCTTCCTCTAATCAGCAGTCTGTAGCACCTGTTTCATTTAGCAGGCTAGGTTACATACTTTATAAGCAAGAGTTGCATACTTCTTTAGTTAAACTATTGCTATTAACTCTTTTGCCCCTGTATCACCCCTGCAAGGGTTTATGCCATCTTAGCCAGGGCAAGAAGGACCCTTGAAAAGCAAGAAGGGAGCTCTCCTCTCTCTGCACAGCCTGGGCGCCAAATTCCCCACACCCTTCTGTTTCAGGAGCAGAGTTCTGTGTATTGATCAGCACAATACAGCTGTGGTTATTAAGGGATAATAAACAGCTCAAGGACCCACAAACAGTATTTTTCTTAGTAAGCACCAGCCTGGAATCAATTAAATAAAAAGAAGGGCTCTAAGAAGTGCCATCAATTGCAAAAATTATTACACTCTCAGAATGTTTCACTGAAAACTCCCACAGAAAGCAATTAGATGCCAGATGCTGCTGTGTCTTAATCAGGAGGTTTCAGGAGGGTCACAGAGCCCCTTGCAGGCACTGTCTGGTGCAGAGCAGCAGTCCTGCCCTCTCCAGTTCCCTCCTTGTTAAGCAACCTGGATTGACTACTGAATGGTCTTCAAGTGCAAGAGAGAAAACCAGAAGAGACAAAGGAGCATGGAAAATAAAGCACAGAAAAAAATGATCTACAGCTGGCTTCCAGTAAGGAGCAAGCTCTTCTGGCCAAAAAGCCCCAAAATGTTTTGCGCCTTTCAAGAGAGGTATGAGGAAATGTGCAGCATCCCATTTTCACTGCTTTATTTGTCAGTTACTATTCGTGTATGTGAAAAAGGACAGGATACCAAAAAACAGGAAAAATTCACCTAAGGCCAGTACAAGAAAGAGCTAGATAGATACAACATTTATGTTCGGGAAAAAGGAAGACAAGATTTCTTTTCCTGGTTGTTTTTCTTAGCAATAAACAAGTTGTTTTAAGTAGTCCCTATCACATTTCTCCTACTGAGACTGTAATGGACAATGCAGAAAGGAAAGGTGATTGACTTCAGGTCACTAGTCCACAGCAAGGGGAAAAAGGAAGCAAGCATCTTCAGCAGAAGTCAGCAATATTGAACAGGCCTCATTTCTCCTGTGCCCACACTTCTGACATAAGAAACAAATAGTCCAAAAGTCTCAGCAAGAATTATAATACAGGAAGACAACAAAACATACCCAACAGACACATACTTTTTTGCCATTAGGACAGAGAAGCAGACATACAAAATCACAGAGAAAAATATTCTACTTAAAAGGAGCTAAGAACAACTTACATGGTAACTGAGTAAGGACTTTGAGTATGCAAGCATTGGGTGCAGGGTCCCTGTACAGTAATAGGACCGCAGGTAGAGGACTAAGTAGAGGACTGGTAAAACATCCCTAGTGCCTAAATACTTGCAGCTGCATCGCTAAATCTGCCTCAGCCTGCCAAATGCTGACCAGGGAAGCTCTAGGTTCATCCCCAAGCTCTGCTGGGATTCAAAAACTCATAAACAAATATTCTTCTGCCTCTCTGGCCTGAGGCTATATGCATTCTCAGAGCAAACCTGCCAGCTGGGCAGCACAACCCACCTTTAGCAGTCCTCCCCCATGGCCACACCACTTGGGCAGATGATGCCAGCCTGGGCTCCCATGTCCCTGGAGTGATGCAAGATGGTGACTCCCAGCCACGCTCCACACTGGCAGTGAGACTGGGCTGTCAGCAATGTCTCTGCATATCTCCTGGCTGAACTTTTCTTACTTTTCCAGAACTACCTAAATTAGTCTGGAGCAAAAGAGCAACTCCTTACCCACTGAATACCTAGTGTTAGGATATTCAGCTGGGGCAGCAGATAGGTGTGGATGCCTAGGTATTAGCTGGGCCAACTACCAACACTGACTTTTCCCCTTTTTTTGTCAGTGCTCCAACAACAAGGTTAGGTGGTCCCTCTATTTAGCTTGATAAGCAGAAGAGTTTTCTTTAGATCAGTTCCGCTTACAGACTCAAATAGAAGCTGGATTCTTGAATCTTCTTAGACATGACAGACAGGGATGTGAACTACAGTTTTCTAGAGCTAGACAAGCATTCCTGGCACACTTTAAGTCTGAAAAACAGGAAGTAAGCTGGGGCAAAGTTGTATCTAGGAATACAAAGTAGAAGAAAGTGTTCAATTGGATTAAGCCCTCTTTTTTTCCTCACTGCCTCAAAAAAATTAAAAGCAGCTCCTTCCCAGCAAGCCAGCTTTTCTTTCCAAAGCACCCAGCTCCTTACAAAGGGAGATTTTCAGAGGCCTGTCACTGATGGATGTTTTGAAGGTCTACATCTGAACACATCCCAGAAGTTCCATTCCTATCCATGACATACATTGGGAGCAATTCAAACCCAACAGAATAACTACAGCAGTAGCTTAGCAAAAAGTTACACTTCCTCTCAGTGCTCTGAGAGGGCAGTATATTCTTCATGACACATTCATCATTGCAAGTGTATCTGCAGCTGAAGATGACTGCTGCCTGCTGTTTAATCAGAGGTAAATGCATTGTAATGATAAATCATTCCCATGGAGGATTTTCAAAGGCATCTCTCCCAGCTGCAGACCCCAAGGTGCCACCCAGGATGCTCTGCACCTGTCCAATACTTCAGGCTCTTCAAATCAGGATCCAAAGGGGTTTCTTCAACCCTAGAAGAGGGATGTTTCATATGCAGCTCTGTAACCTGATTTGCCAGCCAACCACCAATACAAAGTAGGCTAATAAGCATTTGACACAGTCTCCCACAGCATCCTCGCAGCTAAACTGAGCAAGTGTGGTCTGGATGACTGGGTAGTGAGCTGGATTGTGAACTGGCTGAAGGAAAGAAGCCAGAGAGTTGTGGTCAATGGAACAGAGTCTAGTTGGAGGCCTGCATCTAGTGGAGTCCCTCAGGGGTGGGTACTGGGACCGGTGGTGTTCAATATATTCATCAATGATTTGGATGAGGGAATAGAGTGCTCTGTCAGCAAGTTTGCTGATGACACAAAACTGGGAGGAGTGGCTGACACACCAGAAGGCTGTGCTGCCATAATCATTGAGGTGCTGGCTGAAAGGGATCTCTGGATGCCTCTGGTACTGTCCCCCATAAGAATCAGGGCTGTTGCCAACACTAGATCAGATCAGCTGTTGCTTTGTCTAGTTGAAACCTGAGAACTTCCAAGGACAGAAAGTCCCTGACTTCTCTGGGTAACCTGTTTCAGTGCTGTACCACCCTCCCAGTGAATAAGTTTTTCCTAATGTCTAACCTGAACCTCTAAAGCTGCAACATGTGACTTGCTCTGTGTTACATACCATCTGCCACTGTTGTAAACAGTTTGTCTCGGGCATCTCTGTAGCTCCTGACCAAGTAGCTGTATGCAGCTGTTAGTCTCTTCACCAGGCTCCCCAAACTCTCCTTACAGGTCTGTGCTTCAGGCCCCTGATCATCCTATCAATCCCCTACTCGACCCTCTATAGTTTCTCCCCTTACCTCTTGGGCTGCAGAGTTCGTGAACTTGAAACTATTTGAAGTGCAGCTTCACCAGTGTCAAATTGTGATGACACAAAACTGGGAGGAGTGGCTGACACACCAGAAGGCTGTGCTGCCATTCAGAGAGACCTAGACAGGCTGGAGAGCTGGGCAGGGAGAAATTGAATGAAATATAACAAGGGCAAGTGTAGAGTTTTGCATCTGGGGAAGAACAACCCCATGTGCCAATATAAGGTGGGGACTGACCTGTTGGAGAGCAGCGTAGGGGAAAGGGACCTGGGGGTCCTGGTGGACAGGAGGATGACCATGAGCCAGCAATGTGCCCTTGTAGCCAAGAAGGCCAATGGCATCCTGGGGTGTATTAGAAGGGGTGTGGTTAGTAGGTGGAGAGTGGTTCTCCTCCCCCTCTACTCTGTCCTGGTGAGGCCGCATCTGGAATATTGTGTCCAGTTCTGGGCCCCCCAGTTCAAGAAGGACAGGGAACTGCTGGAGAGAGTCCAGCGCAGAGCCACAAAGATGATTAAGGGAGTGGAACATCTCCCTTATGAGGAAAGGCTGAGGGAGCTGGGTCACTTTAGCTTGGAGAAGAGGAGACTGAGGGGTGACCTCATTAATGTTTATAAATATGTAAAGGGTGAGTGTCATGAGGATGGAGCCAGGCTCTTCTCCGTGACATCCAATGACAGGACAAGGGGGAACGGGTGCAAGCTGGAACATAGGAGGTTCCGCATAAATGTGAGGAAGAACTTCTTCACAGTGAGGGTGACAGAGCACTGGCACAGGCTGCCCAGAGAGGTTGTGGAGTCTCCTTCTCTTGAGACATTTGAAACCCGCCTGGATGTGTTTCTCTGTGACCTGATGTAGGTATTCCTGCTCTGGCAGGGGGATTGGACTACATGATCTTTTGAGGTCCCATCCAATCCCTAACATTCTATGATTCTGTAATAAGAATTACACACAGAAATAGGCCTGAGATGAATGAATCAACTCAGGTTTCATCCCTCAGCACTATTTTTGAATTAAAATTAAGCTCTTGATCTCATCCAGCCCTCTCCAGCCCTGTCACCCTTCCCCTTTCTTCTCCCATCCCTCAGCTTTCTCCTTTTCTCGGGGAAAGACCTAGTGGCAACCCTTTGCCTTCTGCTGAGGGGCACAGGCTTCTGGAGTCACAGTGATACCAGTGGTGATGCTCTCACTGTGCACGAGGCTGCATTTGAACATGAGCGTGCTTCCTTGTAGGCAGCAATCTTCCTCAAAAACTAAATTTCAGGGATTATGAGACCCCTGCTCATCTTTAGGACTATCTGAAATGGGATACCCAAAAAAAATGGGGGTGGATTCTGAACCCTTTTTCTCTTTTGAAGTCACAGCATGCAAATTTTTGAAAATAATGAGATTAGGTCATTACTACATTCTTCCAGCTGAGATGTTTTTTAGATGGCACTATTTATTTTCGAAATAAAACAGTTCAGGCAGAGACTTTGATAATCGAAAGCATATACTGTACCTTCTTTGAAACTTAATCCATTTGCAAGCTTCTTATTTTATACTAAATGAAGCAATGTTCAAAAGAAATGTATTTGTAACAGTGCGTTAGATTCACCACACAAAGTAATCATGAGGGATGCCATTCCAGAATGCCATATCTAGTTTTAGGTATAACACCTCACCATATTCCTGGCATCTTTCCTCCTTTATGGCATGTTTCTAGAAAATGAAGAGGGCACTTTGAAAACAAATCACACTTCTATGATTAAAATCTTACCATAACCTTCCTCTTTCATATTTGTGGCAAGTTGCATGGGTACATCTTGGAATACTCTTTGAAACTGTCCTATAAAATCTCAGTCAAAAGTGAGTGAAATTGGACAGAATTTCCTGTGCAGAAATCACCACTGATACTGGTGAGATTCAGCATTCAGCATTGTCTCTTGTAGACAGCTATAACCCTATACAGCAGTGAGGTGGTCTGATACTAATTTGCCTCCGTTGGCCATTTATCTGCCTTTATCATGGCAATTTGCTATTCTTTATTAAGCATAACTAGACATCTCATCAAAATCTTCTTAAATGAGACAAAGCTTGTTTTTTCATTCCTTTCCTTAAATTTCCCACTTACTAAAATATAATTTAGGTGATTTTTCAAAATTATTGCTTTCTTTTGACATTTTCATGGAAATATTTCAATTATTCATTCTAAAACGTAGTTCTAGAGAGATGATAGAAACAATTTATAGGTTATTTATATGGATGTGTTTATTTTAATCATTCACAGTAACTTATGAGACAGAAAAAGCAATTGCAAAACTTTATCTAGAAAAGATCAATTTGACCACCTTGCCTGACCCTCTGCACAAGACAGACCATGGGATACCATCAAGTGATTCCTACAGCAAGTTCAGAAATGCCACTTGAATTAATTTATTTTATAGAACAACTTTCTGCTGAATCTTGAGACAGTTTTATAATAATCCTGGTTTAATGACAGCAGTTGCTGGCAGACATAATGCATTTCTCTAAAAGGTGCTTCAGTGGTTGATTATCCTTATCTTAAATATTTGACATATTGATTTCTGTTCTGAATTTGAGTAGCTTCAGCTCCCAGCCATGAGACCCTTTTTGCAGGTTTTTTTATTTCTTCAAAAGGTTAAAATGTTGTCTTCTAGTAAATCTGCTCCTCTTATAGGCACTTATCTACTGTGAACAGGCACCATTTACCTTTAAAGGTAAACTAAAAAGACTGAATGTCGTGAGTTTTTGTAATAAAGAAGGTTTTTCAGGACTCCAGTACTTCTTGTAGCTCTTTTCTAGACATTTCAGTTTGCAAATATGCTTTTTAAAATAGCTGATTGCAAATACTGTTTAATTTGAAACACCTTTTCTCAATGAAAATCACAGCTTTCCATGGAAACATATTGATTTACAAGAGATTTCTGAACTGCCTCAGAATTAGACCAACAATGAAAACATTTTCCAGGGATATGGCTGACACATGTTCAAGTCACCCCAGTTCAAAGCAGGGTTCTTGAATCTTTAATTTCTGTAATCTCAGAGATTGACCTAAAGCAGCACTGCTCTATGTTGATTGTCTCCAGTTGGAGTTATTGCAGTTTTTGTAACTCATTGAAACTCAGTAGACCCAAACTGAGGAAAATAGTAGTTCATAATGCGTTGCGAAAGACCTCTCCTAGCACCACTCCTGGCATGAAAAATCTCGGGTTCAAATCCCTGATCCAAACCCAGACACCCACAAATCTTGAGCCATGACCTGGTAGGACGCACCACCATCCTGGGTGTCCTGATGGACTGGGCAAAAGGGCAAACAAGCCCAGGACCTGCTGCAGCAGTCCCATGGGATGGGAGCTCTGTGGTGGCGGGGAAAGGCAGCAGCTGTGGCTTGGTACTGTTACCAATCTAATCAGATTTTGATGATTTTGATGATTTTAGTTTAGCTAAAATCAAGTTAGGCCTAATCAAATCATATGAGGGAGTGACTGTGTTTTACTTCAGTAGTCACAGAAAGCACACAAAGCAAACAGGTGGTACAAGTAGCTAGGGCCTAGTACTGTATTTAACTATAAACCGTATAGTCAAGAGAGTAAGATATTATGTTGAAGCAACCACCGTGGAAAGAATAATACAATAATTAATCATATAGTGGCTAAAGTCACGGTGACCAGTTATGCTGCTTGAAGATCCCATTACCCTCCCCATCCTGATTTGAATATTAGGGGCTACAATCAATCGCGCGACTATGGTGTGACTATAGGTGACCAATGATTGTTATTAGAAATGAATATACATGAAGTAATGTAACTCGAAAGATCATTAGTGGCCAATCAAGGTAAAGGTTATTTTTAATGAGTAACTGAAAGCGAGCAGTATACACAGTTTTATGTTAAACAGCTTATACAATGGAAATCAAATATATAAAAACCCTGCTAAATGTGATGTAACCCAGGATACGCTAGGTGGAGTTATCCCCCATATCCTCCGCGCATCAATAAAGAAGTGTCTGCTTAGCTATATCACATTGGTGTTGATAAGTTCTTTGTCCTGTTTGGTGACAGTTTTGGCGACCCAGATGGGACCTCGTTGAAAGAGACAAGAGGAGTTGGGGACCTGATTGGTTCCAGCTGGCACTGAGGAAATTCTCAGGGTTACCCATCGATCCCCAATCCACAAGGCTCTTCACAACATCCCCTGGAATTAGTAAGACACTTCTTAAATTATCTGGTCTGGGAAAGGGGTTCGAGTCCCCTAGTCTGCCTGTCAGACGCGGTGAAAGCTGCACAAGGTTGGACTGAGAGGGTACCCGTCTGTGGAAGCCTAGGTGCCGCCCGGTAAGACGAATACGAAAGTTTCGCAGGGTTGGCATCGGTGTATGCAGGTTGGAGCCCTGCCGTATCTGGTATCTGGGTAATTTGAGTACTCTCAGGAAAATTGTTGTGCACACATCTGGTATTTCTGTAATAACTGTGGAGCTCTGTGGAGTGTGACTGAGTTAGTCTGAGACGCACAATTGCGTGCGAAGCGAGAGGGAGCTTTGATCCGCGGTTCTGTTATCCCGCGAGGGGTGCAGCCAGAGATAAGCGAAGCGAAAGGATGAAACGAGTGTTGAAAATATTATATAATATTATATTATAATATTATTACTATTATATTATAATATTATACTATGTTGTGGTGGTATAATGATGGCATTTAAGTTCCCAAAATTGTTTAAGGAGGGAAATGAGGGTTTTATACCAAGGACCTCTCTTTTAGGTTGCCTTTTGGCTCACTGGAAAGAGATGCGTGAATTACGTAAAAATCAACTTACTGAATATTATAATCCTGTATGGCCAATGTATAAGTTAGAAGATGGGACAACCTCTGCTTGGCTGCAGGACCCGCTGAGAACAGGACTCCCTAGGGCACCCCCGGGATTTCCCGGAGGGACTCCTCGCCTCATCTGGGTCATTGCAGGAGCAGACAGGGACCATCTACAGGAATAAGGTATTCTTTAAAATTTGTTTTGGTGTCAGGGACCAGTCATCAGGGGCTTCCCGTAAGTTGTAGGAGACATCCTAGGCAGGGTGCCGTATATCAGGCTATTAGTGCCTGAGGGTATACATCTGGGCTCCCGAAAGGGGCATCTGGGTATCTGAAAGGTACAGTTCTGGTCAGACGGATTACACAGTCTAAGACGTTTTGATTTTGCATCTGGACTTTAATTAAGAAATTATTCCTGAACCTCAGTGGATCCCGGGAGCGTTAGACCTCTCCAGCTAGCACTGAGCATTCCTCGGGGAGAGTCTTTCGACCCCTGGATGGGAGAGCCAGGAACAGGGTTCCTCTTGTACTGTGCCCCACCCCCCCATTCAGGGAATTCCTACATGTAAAATGCAGAAGCTGCTTATAAATCGTAGCAGGAGCTGTGCAGGGTTGGAGTAAGAGTTAGAGTTTGTTTGGTATTCAGGGTTAGAGTTTCCTTTAAATTATTGTATTATCAGACCTGCGGATTTGTGTTATTGCTATTATTTGTGTTTTAGTTTTAGTTATTTTGTGTTGTTGTATGTGTAAGTGCTCTCCAAGATACCCCTCTTGTGTGTGTGTTTAAGATAGAATGGTAAGAGAAGGCATTTAATATTTGGAGAAGGAGTTGTGGCAACAATATATTTTATACTCTGTGTCAGCAAAAGTAATGGTTCTAAGAAAAAACACAGATTGACAGGGATGAGAGGCAAACCCAGCTGAGCCTCTGGTTACCATCAAACTGTGAGAAAAAGAAGTTACATTCTTAGTAGATACAGGAGCAACGTTCTCAATTTTGAATACACAGAAAAGAATGGTAGGAGCAAAAAACGGCAAACATTACTGGAACCACAGGGAAAGAGGAAAACTGACCATTCCTACAACCCTTGGATTTGAAATTTGGAAGCAAAAGTATAACGCATGAATTTTTATATGTTCCAGAGTGTCCGGTACCCTTAATGAGAAGAGATCTGTTATCTAAATTAAATGCACAGATCGTTTTTGAAGATGGGGAGCTGTTGTTAAAAGTACCTGAATTAAAAACAGGAGAAATTTTGATGATACAAGAAAAACCAAAAGTACAAGAAATTCCCCCAGAAGTGAATAATGCAGTAATCCCCATGGTATGGGAAACTGATATCCCAGGAAAATCCAAATTAGCCCAACCTGTGAAAATTGAATTAAAGAAAGGAGCAAAACCGGTAAGGATTTAACAATATCCAATCAAACCTGAAGCAAAGCAAGGAATTAAGAAGCTAATGGATAAATTTTTGAAGTATAAAATTTTAGAAGAGTGTGAGGCAGAGTACAATACTCCTGTCCTACCAGTATGGAAGCCCACAGGTGATTTTAGATTAGTGCAAGATCTGCGAGCCATAAATCAGATTGTAAAAGATATTCACCCAGTAGTGGCAAATCCATATACATTATTAACTGCCCACATATCAGTGGTTTACAGTGCTTGATTTGAAAGATGCTTTCTTTTGCATACCCCTGGACCAGGAAAGTCGTAATTTATTTGCTTTTGAGTGGGAAGACCCACAGACAGGGCGCAAAACACAGTTAACATGGACATGGCTACCCCAAGGATTTAAAACCAGCCCAACGATCTTCGGTAACCAGATGGCAAAGGAACTGGAAATTTGGACAAAAGAGAAGACAACGACTCCATGACCAGATCACCTGTTCCTACAGTATGTGGATGATATTCTGATAGCTACCAAAGAGAAGCCTGCTTGTATCCAGGTAACCATTGAACTTTTAAATTTCCTGGGACTTAATGGGTATAAGGTGTCTAAAAAGAAAGCCCAAATAGCAAGCCAAACAGTAATATACTTGGGCTTTGAGGTTTCAAAGGGGCAGAGAAAGCTGGGAACTGACCGAAAGGAAGCAATTTGTGCCATTCCTGAACCTCGGACTATGCATGAATTAAGAGCGTTTCTGGGAATGACCGGGTGGTGTCGTCTTTGGATTATGAACTATGGGCTGAGAGCCAAACCACTCTACAAGGCCCAGACGTCTATTCCTCTTGTGTGGGGTTACCAACAGCAACAGGCCTTTCAAGACCTTAAGCAAGCTTTAATGTAAGCACCAGCTCTAGGATTGCCTGACCTAACCAAAGACTTTCAGTTGTTTGTCCATGAGAGGCAACACCTTGCTCTGGGAGTCCTGACCCAAAGGATGGGAAGCTGGAAAAGGCCAGTGGGATACTTTTCCAAACAACTGGACACAGTGAGTAAGGGATGGCCTGCCTGCTTGCGAGCAGTAGCAGCAACAGTAATGTTGATACAAGAAGCCCACAAGCTCACTCGGGGGAGAGTCATCACAGTTTATGTCCCACACATGGTGATTACAGTGCTGGAACAAAAAAGGGGGCATTGGCTCTCCCCTAGCAGAATGATGAAATACCAAGTAATCCTTACCGAACAGGATGATGTGATGTTAAAAACAACTAACCTTGTGAATCCTGCAGTTTTCTTAAGTGCTTCATGTTGCAGAATGTCGGAGAAGGCGAGGGAAGCAAGACGCAACTCAGTATGAGTTATAAGCAAGCTTCAACACTTTATTCAAGTTCTGCTATGCCTTTTATACACTGGAGGTTAATTATGCCTACTTATGTTAAATTATGCTTACATATCTATGTCTAATTGGCTAAGCACAAACTATGCCTACTCGTCTAGATTTGATTGGTTAAATACAGAGCTACATTTGCATATTCCAGCCTCTTGCGGTTATCTACTTCTGGATTCTTCCCGCAGGTTCTACCTTGTAACTTTCCACTAGCTTCGGACTTGTCCGGGCTTGTCTCAGCTCCCAGGTCAGAGTGACCGTGGGAAGCTACAGCTATCAGCAGTACAGCTCCCGTTATCAGTACTGCTCGCTCACAGCTGCTACATTCGGCCCTGTTCTCACAGTTGTTACATTCGGCCCTGTTCAGCAAGCCATTCCTCCACAATTCCCCCTTTTTCTTTTTGAGCAAGCAGTATTTGGTTGGAAAGTTGAGCTATTTGTTTCATTAAGCAGTTATAAGCAATTTTAGCAACAACTACAATAGCAATGCCTATTCCTATCCAGCGCAAGCCTTCTTTAACAAGTGAAAGCAGCCATGGTGTTAATCCCCCAAATATAGAAGATAGCCATTTATCAAACGGATTGTTATTAACAGTGATCTTATTGGTGTGTTGCTTTAGCCAGTTTAACTGCTTATGGATGGAATTACTATGATCAGATAAGTTAAAGCAACACATACCCTCGAAGTCTTCACAACCATGGCCTTGTGCTAAAAGCAAAAAATCAATAGCGGCACGATCTTGAAGCAAAGCATATCGCAAACTATTTTGATCTACTAACAATTCATTAATAATACTTGTGATAATATTTGATTGCTTAACAGACCAACAAGCTAGCCTTTCGATCTCTTTAAGGGCATGGGCAACTGCCACACTGGGTGTAAGGATGGATGCAAAGACACGGGCAGTGAATGACCACAGTCGCAGTTCATCATCACAGTTGGGGTCTAGGTGATGAACAGCATTTCTTCTCTTTCTTCTGTTCAATTTAGATGCTATATTAAGCCATGCTCGATGGGTAGGAGCTAAGAGTGTTAATTTCCCTAAATAACACGGTCCCCCAATTGAATTGCGTGGAATTCCCTGCCAAGCTCTGTCTCCGCATATTAAAAACATATCTGGGGGTAGAGCTTTGGCAGTGTCATTACTCCATACCGTATCTCGCTGCTCTGTGGTGTTTTCTGCCCCCCAAGCTCCTAGGCCTTGTTGTGTAGTTTCATTAGTTCCGCAATAATCGCCTTTGCGTGCAAATTTATAATTCTGGCTGTTTAAAGGGTCAACTCATGTCCAGCCAGCCCAATTACCTAATTGAATCGCTTTATATTGATTTCCAAACACAAAGCAAGTTTTGGTCCAATTTTTTGTACTACTACCAATGGATTGAGACCCCAAAAGTTCTAATTCTTGTGGGTCCCACGGAAGGGTTACGTTCAAGTTGTTAATTATGTGAGCCGTGAGATTAGCTATACAGTCGACTGGTTGGAACACATTATACGTAGTATAGTTGGAAAAACTACGGAATTCTACCATGTCTGTTATAGGAATTCCGATTAAACACGTTTTAAAGGGAGCAGCAGCTGATTGCATGCTCAAACAGAATTCTGGGCTATGTGTGACATTAGCCCAAGTTACCCACATATTCTGCCTGTTCTCTATCTTTTGAAGTGGAGTTGTGGGCGGAACTTGCGACAGCATCCCCATCGTTGTCAACAGGAGAAGGCGCAACCTTGGTCCATTTCGTGGGAACCCATTGCGGACCTGTGGGAGTAAGCACACACATATAACCCCGCCCGATATATTTCACTTCAGCTGGACCACGCCATTGACCTGTCTGGGGATCTCGATACATCACTAACATAGGTTTCTCAGTCTCTGTGTTAACCGCGCGACCATGTATCTGCGCCGGAGGTGCTTCCTGATCTGAAAAAATACACAAATAGTTCATAACAAATAATGTCTTTGACAGTCTCTCTTGGACCTCAGGCACATCATTAAACTTGTCTATATAACGCTTTAAAGTTTGATTGGCGCGTTCTACAATAGCCTGTCCCGTTGGTGAGTGAGGAATTCCAGTCAGGTGTTTTACTCCCCACAGCTGGCAAAACTTTTGCATCTTCTGGCTCAAATATGCAGGTCCATTGTCCGTCTTGATCTGTTGCGGCACTCCCATGACTGCAAAGCAACTTGTCAGATGTCGGGTTACATGAGAGATCTTCTCCCCTACTTGAGCCGTAGCCCATATGAATTTACTAAAGGTGTCGATGGTGACATGCACATACTTGAGCCGCCCAAAGCTGGGTACATGAGTGACGTCCATTTGCCAGATTTCACAGGGTCCGAGGCCTCGGGAATTTACTCCCATGCCTAGCCCTGGTCCATGATGACTGCAGCTAGGGCAGGCCTTAACAATGCCTCTTGCTTCTTCCATAGAGATGTTAAACTGACGGAAAAGTCCTTTGGCATTTTGATGGAACATATTGTGAGCTTCCCGGGCTTTGACGAATTCACTCAGTGGTACGGTGATTGAGACCAGACGGTCTGCCCGTTCATTCCCTTCTCCTAGTCCTTCTGTCCACTTATGGCTCCGTATGTGGATCACTGCATACGCACACTGTCGTTGTTGAATTGCAGTGTAGAGTTGTCGTAGTAGTGTGGACAGCCGTTTGTTGTGACAATCTTTCACTCGAGCATCTTCAATACGTTCCACTATGCCTGCCACATACAGGGAATCTGTCACTACATTTAACTCGATGTTAGGCCAGTTTAGAAATACCCAAACAACAGCAGACAGTTCTAGCGTTTGTAGTGAATCCCCTGATTCAGCGGCCAAAAGATGATGGTGCCATTCATTATTTTGAGTCCATGTGACGGCCGCACGCCGGGATTTTTTGCCTGCGTCTGTGAAAGCTGTTATTGCCCCCGGCAGTGGGCGCTTACTTCTCTTGGGTACCTTAATCCATTCTTGCTGGCTGATCCATCGCAAGGTTGTCGATCGCAGTTCATCTATTTTAAGCTCTGCCGCTTGAGTTAGCAGACTAACTTGCAATGCTGGTGAATGTTGCAGGTACCATTCAAGATCTTTCCGTTTTATTGGTAGCTGAATAACTCCTGGTTCTTGTCCAGTGAGACTTAAGATTCTTGACCGGCCTTTCTGGATTAATTCTGCCAGATTGTCGATTTTTGACTGAATTGTTGTTTTCGGTTGGACACTCGTGAAAAGCCACTCAAGAATACTAATCTCCCCCTTTTTCTTTTTGCGCTGGGTGAGCGCACCAAGCAGTTGATTAGTATTGTTCAAAATTGTTAAGTCTATGGGACAGTCTGGACGTAACCGATCAACCCACCGTTGCGTGATTTGAGTGGCAAGGCGTTGAATGGTTTGCAGTTGTTCAGCAGTCGGATGGACCTTGCGTGCAGGGTCGGTGCCTTTTAGGAGTGGTCGCAGAACATCAAGGTCACTGTTTGTATATCCGATGACAGGGCGTAGCCACTGCAGGTCCCCTAGCAACTGCTGTGCATCGTTCAGGGTGGTTAATTGCGTTTTAATCTTCAGTTTCTGCGGTCGGATTTGACTGTCACTAATGCACCACCCAAGATAATTCCACGTTGGGGTTCGCTGAACCTTGTCAGGTGCAATAACTAGGCCACACTTGTGCAGGCTTTGCTGTAACTGTCTTTCCTGTGCCTGTGTGAAAGGTGTTTCTTGCGCCAGCAAAATATCGTCCATATAATGGTAGATGATGGTTGTTGGCCACAGTTCACGGATTGGCTGGAGCGCTGTGTCAACAAATAGTTGACAAAGGGTAGGACTGTTCTTCATACCTTGTGGCAAAACTGTCCATTCATATCTTTGAGCAGGCCCTGCTCTGTTGAACGATGGAAGTGTGAATGCAAACCGTTGCATATCACGTGGATGCAGACTGATGGTGAAAAAACAATCTTTGAGATCGATGATCAAGAGGTGCCAATGCTCTGGGAGCAATGCCGGACTGGGCATTCCAGGTTGTAGGGCTCCCATGGCTTGCATTTGTGCGTTCACTGCTCGCAGATCATGAAGGAGTCGATATTTTCCTGATTTTTTCCGAATTACAAATATTGGAGTATTCCAAGGACTTGTCGAGGGACGAATGTGGCCTTGGCGCAACTGTTCTGAGACAAGTGCTTGGGCCTGCAGAAGACTTTCCTGTTTTAGCGGCCACTGCTCGACCCATACTGGTTCGTCGGTGAGCCATGTTAACTGGATCGGGAAATTCCACTGGGCAGTGACCGCCCCTAAAAAGGGTCATTCGTGAGATGCAGTCCCAGCTGGGAAAGCACGTCTCGTCCGATGAGAGCGTCGACTCCGACGGGCAATGACAAGATGTTCACAACTGCGTGAGCTTTTCTGTTGTCGATGGTGATGCACACAGGAGAAGCGCTGCATTTTACTGTGGTGGTTCCTCCCACGCCTTCGATACCTGTGGCAGCTGGACGACATGGCCAGTCAGGTGGCCACCGTGTGGAACTGACAATGGTGACATCAGCGCCAGTGTCCATTAGGGCAGTTAGAACTATCGTGCCCCACTTGTAGGTGAAAACTGCCTCCACGGTTGGACGTTGGCCCATCTTCAGAGAAAGAAGTGCAGCAGTCCCCGTGGATCCAAATCCTTGACTGCCACGTCCTTTGGTCGAGGCAGGAGCAATGTCAGCTGTCAATTGTGGAAGCGGGATCAGTTGAGCTATTTTGCTTCCTTGTGGTACGTGGATAGGTGGAAAATCAGTCTTTGCCATTATGATGATCTGTCCGGTGAAATCTGCATCAATAAGTCCTGGAACAATGAAAAGTCCCTTTATAGCTGTCGAGGAGCGTCCCAATAGCAAAGCTCCTTGTGGTTGTCCATTGATGACAATCGGTCCTGTAACTGTTGTTGGAATCTTATATACGGTGTTGTCAATTAAGGTGACATCTACAGCTGTTGCCAAGTCGAGACCGAGGCTCCCTCTGGTGGCTGGCTGTAGGGTTGCAGCTGGGTGGGAGGTGACGTGGCGGGCTGCACCGGAGCCGCAATTGTTGTCGTCGCGCGGCGGCTCGCGCTCTGCCGTCCGTTTCCCGGAAGATGGCAGACACTGGTGTCATGGCGGTCATGCTGGCAGTTGTCGCACCAAACATGAGGTTTTCTGCAGATTCGCCGCACATGACCCCTTTCACCACATCTATAGCACCGTGGGGGTCCCTCATGGTTCGGGCGCTGCTGTCGGTATGATGGACGAGGCCGTTGCAATGGAGCTAGAGCAGCTGCGAATGCCTGTGCCTGTAACGCCTGGCCCTGAGCTATTTCTTTCCCCACAGCCTGAATCGCTTCTACTAGCATGGCCTGCGTGCCAGTCGGAACCCTACTCATGCGCTCTAGCATGTCCTCTATAGTCGCATCTATGGGCAAAGTTAGTAAAATCCCCTTTACCCGATTATTAGTATTTTCCATAACACACTGTCGCAACAACGCCCCCTTCATCCATTCCGGGACGTCTGCCTTGTTTATGGCATCTGTGACCCGATCTACGAAACTCCCGAACGACTCCTCTCTCCCTTGCTTAATGCTCATATACGAGGGAGCTTCAGGCGATGTTCTAACTGAGCGCAAAGCATCTCGAGCCAAACGCATACTTTCCAAGGACACGTTTGGTCCAAGCTCCATCTGCGCCGTTACGCCTTGAAAGGGCCCGTACCCCAGCAGTTGCTGAGCGGTGACACCAAATAAAGGATCGTTCTCTTCCCTCTGCGTCTGCGCGGACTGCTCACACAAGCGAGTCCAATGACCCTGCCACAGCAGCAATTGCGACTGCGTCAGAATCATTCTCATAATGCTCTTAATGTCCTCCGCGCACAGGATCCCCGACCCCCAGATATAATTCAACATCTGAATTGTCGGTTCTCCTCGCAGCCCAGACTCGTTAACCGTGTTCCGCAACTGCGTAAGCAATTTCCAGTCAATCATATAGTGCTCTGCATCAAACCCTCCCATATCATTTGCCTGGAACATCACAGGGAACGCCTGAATCCCGTCTAGATCTTCTAACAACGCGCGATCCCCGTTTTCTATCGCATGTCTCTTTAACGAATGCCAATCTATACGCACTATCCGTCTCAGATTTTTCCCCTTTGACTGCTCTTCCCGAGTCGTCTCTTCCCCGGCCGGCGGGGCAGAGGGTTCGGGCGGTGGCGGCCAATCGTCACCTGCTGTACAGCAGGCTGCCTCCGCGGTCTGAGGGGCTGTTTGAGGGGCAAACCCGGCCGGACCTATCACCTTCACCGTACCCCCGATCGCTGGGTTCGGATCTGGATCAATGCCTAGATAGATTTTTCCCAGGGTGGTCAGTTGTTCTTCCCCCCCCTCTAACTTATTAGACGCGACCGCCGCAACCACCTTTTCCACCCGATACTTTTGCAAGCAGTTAGTAACCTCCCTCCATAGTTTCATCACTTTCTTAGCTACTTTATCGCCATCTATTACCGCGTCCCATAACGCATCCCCGAATTTTCGCCATTCCGATACCTCGAAAAGCGTATTATGATCCGCAAAGAATCCCTTAGCTTCCCCTAAAGCCACAAGCCCCGAAACATGCTTTAGGTCCTCTATTCCCCGCTTTTCTAAAAAGCGTAAAAGCAATTCACAGGCTACCTCACGCTCCATGACCTTTTTGGCTGGTCCAAGCCGTCACTCCTCGAAGCCTCTCTCTGCTTCGGCAAACTCCTCGAAGCCTCTCTCTGCTTCGGCAAACCCCTCGAAGCCTCTCTCTGCTTCGGCAAACTCCTCGAAGCCTCTCTCTGCTTCGGCAAACCGGATAGCGACGGGAGGGTTCCCTCTTAGGGATCTCCCGCTTCAGGATGACCCCCACACCAGGTCTCCCGCTGTGCAGCACGAACACCCCCCTCTCTGGGCGTCGTCCAGAGCGTAGCCTTAAGCGGATAGCGGGTCAAACAGGCTCTGTTCTGTTCCCAGGCGCGGATGCGGAATCCCACTGCATAGCAGATCGCCGATCTTTCGCCCACCGGTTCGCTGCTAACCGGTGCTCTGTTCCGCTCTCGCCTCCTCGGTCAGAGTTTTAGACCCCTGAGATGTAGAGTGGGGTCCCTTGTTCGGGCGCCAGATGTTGCAGAATGTCGGAGAAGGCGAGGGAAGCAAGACGCAACTCAGTATGAGTTATAAGCAAGCTTCAACACTTTATTCAAGTTCTGCTATGCCTTTTATACACTGGAGGTTAATTATGCCTACTTATGTTAAATTATGCTTACATATCTATGTCTAATTGGCTAAGCACAAACTATGCCTACTCGTCTAGATTTGATTGGTTAAATACAGAGCTACATTTGCATATTCCAGCCTCTTGCGGTTATCTACTTCTGGATTCTTCCCGCAGGTTCTACCTTGTAACTTTCCACTAGCTTCGGACTTGTCCGGGCTTGTCTCAGCTCCCAGGTCAGAGTGACCGTGGGAAGCTACAGCTATCAGCAGTACAGCTCCCGTTATCAGTACTGCTTGCTCACAGCTGCTACATTCGGCCCTGTTCAGCAAGCCATTCCTCCACAGCTTCACAGGAAGAAGAAAGACCTGAGCACGACTGCATAACAACTACTGAGCACACATACTCCAGCTGAGAAGACCTGAAGGATGTCCCGTTCGAGGACCCCGAGTGGGAGCTGTTCACGGATGGCAGTAGCTTTGTGCAGAACGGAACTCGATATGCTGGATATGCGGTAACAACTGAAAATTCTGTGATAGAAGCAAATGCATTACCCAACTGAAGTGCTGGGGTCTGAACCCCCAGCCCTGAATTAAGGTTGACATATGGGTGGTTCCCACAGCCCTTCAATAGGAGGAGATGAGTTTACCTTTTGGCTTTCCTCCAGGGTGTGGCCGGCCTTGCAAGGAGAGCCCTTGGGTAAACAAGCCCCAGGTGCCCCACATTGGGTAAATGAGTGCCAGGTGTCCTGCTTTGGGGATAAAAGCTGGGCCCACTTGCAGGAAGGGTTGGAGAGTCTGTCTGTGGAGTGGACACATTTCACAGAGTTTTCCTGTTGGGGAAGGACCGCCTGACCACTCATGCAACCGGATCGCAGTCAGGTCTGGCACATACAAACACGGGCGTTGTGGGGAGGCAACATGGGGTTACTTCTGTCATATGTAACTGCCTTGTTCTCCTGGTTGTCTCCCATTTTCTCTGTGGGTTATCTCATGTCTCTGTTTGTTCCATCTATTATGAGTGATACTGTGTCATTCCTGGGGTCACTGGGGTTGATGTCTGTTATTTGTGATCTATCTGACTTGTTTGTACCCCCAGCGATCCTCTATATACTGACCCCTTTACGTGAAATAGAACCTACGTACTGGATTGTTGTTCTGCTGCTGGCTGTGTCTTTTGTACTGGGCCTACTAATTGGCAAAACACCAACACGACATCAGCTCAGAAAGCAGAACTGATTGCCTTAATACGGGCTCTGGAAGTAAGTAAAGAAAAGAAAGTGAACATATGGACAGACTCAAAATATGCTTTTGGAGTAGTCCATGTCCATGGAGCCCTGTGGAAAGAAAGAGGACTATTGTCCTCCTAGGGGGCAAATATTAATCATCAAAAAGAAGTCTTACAATTATTATTAGAGGTTCAGAAACCGGCCCAAGTAGCAATCATGCACTGTAAAGCACATCAAACTGGAAATACAAAAATAGCCAAAGGAAACAGATTGGCAGATCAAGCTGCTAAGAAGGCAGCCCAAAAACGAGCACTAGAAATGGCATTAATTCCTACTAGAACTGTAACACTCCCTAAAGAACTTCCGAAGTATTCAAAAGAAAAGGAAAAATTGGCTCAACTTGTAAATGCAAAGAAAAATCCGGAAGGATGGTGGACAACCTCTGAAGGTCAGGTTGTAGTGCCCCCATTAATTATGAAAGAAATACTACAGATAAAACATCAGGAATGCCACTAGGGCGTGGAAGCCTTGGTGACATTTCTGAAAAAGCATGTAATATCAGTAAGAATGCTAGAAATGGCTAAATCAGTTACTGTTAAGTGTGAAGTATGCCTAAAGAATAATCCAGTCATACAAAGAAAGGTTCAAATGGGTAAGTTAAAAACTGGAATGGAACCTGGTGATTACTGGCAAATTGATTTTACTGAATTACCCAGATGCAGAGGGTATCGGTATATTCTGGTCGGGGTTGATACCTTTTCTGGATGGCCGGAGGCCTTTCCCTGTTGTACGAATCAAGCTAAAGAAATGGTCAAGTGGCTTTTACAAGAAATAATCCCAAAGTTTGGGGTGCCTCTCGGGATATCATCAGATAGGGGCCCACATTTTGTAGCAACTGTAGTACAAGATGTGAGCAAAGCTCTGGGGATAACCTGGGATTTACATGCCTCTTGGAGGCCACAGTCTAGTGGAAAAGTAGAAAAAATAAATCAAACTTTAAAAAGACAAATTAGCAAAATTTGTCAGGAGGCTAATTTGAAAGCACTCAAGCACTCCCATTGGCATTATTGCGTATTCAAATACGGCCAAGAAGTGGGATGTCAGTCAGCCCCTATGAACTAATGTATGGAAAACCATATGAAACGCCTGAACCCAATCCAAGTATGCATATAAAAGGAAAACAGGATGTGTATAATTATTTGCTTTCTCTTGGAAAAAACTTTAGCTAGACTCTGGAGCACAGTGGTGTAGAATCGACTCTTAACTTTGGAGAATTCTGTCCCTAACTTTCAGCTTGGAGATTATGTCTACATAAAGACCTGGACATCAGAGCCTCTACAAGAAAACTGGAAGGGACCTTATCAAGTGCTGCTAACCACATTCACTGCAATCAAGACTGCTGAATCTGACGCTTGGATCCATTATACCAGAGTGAAGAAGGCACCATCCTTGAACTGGAGAGTGACTGGAGATCCAGAGACTTTAAAATTGACACTGAAGCATGATTAACTATCTGAATTTAAAGAAGTGTCAATAAAGAAGTGTCTGCTTATCTACATCACATTGGTGTCAGTAAGTTCTTTGTCCTGTTTGGTGACAGTACCATCAAGGAGGCTCAAATGCACCAGGTGCCAAGATGTACCCAGGCTCCAAGGCACCCTGTGGTACACTCAATCCAGACACATAAACTTAAGTCCACAATGGCCCAGGGGGGTGGTACCACTACTTTTCACAGACTAGCTTGACTTCCTTTGTGTTCTCTAGCTTTCACACAACAAAAAAGTCAATTTCATCTTGCATTGCTAAAAACAATGACTATGCCTTGAAACACCCTGCAAAACAGAATTCCTGCTTTTCAGATAATCTTGGTTAAAATACAAAAGCTGTATACAGTCTCGCTACATATGGTGGTAACAGCACCTCTGCTTCTGATTGATCTTTATTTACACAATCAAGGACTGCATAGACTTTTGTCTTGCTACTATATCATACTTAGAGCTCATATTGCAACAATTATCCACTCTGGTCCTTCAGTCCTTTATCTCAATCATGCTTTTGAAAATACAGCCTCCATCTTATATAAATATGGCCTACAATTTTCATTCCTAGATGAATAACCTTGCATTTAGCTGTATTAAAAAAAGATGTTTGCTGTTAAACTGAGCCTCCTAAGCTGTCATGAACATACAGCTTTGGAAAGTTTCCATACATCTCATCATTTCATCTGGAGACAAGATTTCCACAGCAGATGTGACTGAAGGAGCTGAGCAAGTGTCTACATTCAGCCTGTACTTGGGGCTAAACTGTAGCAGTAGTTCTACCAACCAATGACCCCTCCTCAGCTGAGAAGGGGAATCAGGGAAAAAAGGAAGAAGCCCCATGAGTTGAAGTAGAAACAGATTTAATGAAATAAAACTAATACAATCACCAACATAAAGTGTACAAGGTTTTACTCAGCCTGGTCCTTGAGGTCAACAGTAAGAGCAGAAGGCCAAGAGGGAGGAGCCCCAGGAAGAGATTATTTGTAATTCATCAGTTTGAATGGACTCCTCTTATCAGCATCTGTTTTTCCTGTTTGTCTCTGGATGAATACAAGGGATTTATTCACCCCAGCTTTTTCCCAAGGCAATTGACTCCATCTTCTCAAGAGAGTAATCCCTGAAGCCATTAGTGTGTTGTTGAGTCTCCCAAATCTCCCCTCCATTTCAGAAGACAATAACTTTTTTTTATTATTTATATACACTCAAAAAGTTTTTCTTGGCATTGCAGCCTCCCACAAAGCTCATTTTGCCAACTAGCAATAAGCTTTCTTTTCTCCTCTACCTTTCATTCATCTCCCCAAAGCCAATGGACTTCCAGTGCCCACAGAGCATAGTCTGAAGGAGCAGTGTCTGTCCCTGCATGAAAAAGTATAGTGTGGGTAAACAAGACAATATGTTCGGTATATACAAGTGTTCTGACTACAGGTTAATCCAGGCTTTCCCAGTCTCTGCTGAGAAAACCCTTTCAATTCTCCTTGAAATATTTGTCTGGTTAGTTATACAGTCCAAATTTCAAAGTGATGATCTTTAGGAAAATTTTTTTAAATCCCACAATTAAAAAATCTCTATCCAAAACTGCCCAACATGCTCACCCTTTGACTATAATGAAATCCCAATCTGTTGGTTTTTAAGCTTTCTAAATACAATCCAATAAGATTCCCAGGGAAAACAGACAGCTTTAATGAAAACAATGTTTAAGGCAGAGAAATAACATACCTATAAAATTATATTTCAACAGGAAGATTCTCATTAACTGTGATTGCATGTTTTAAAAGGTGTAATGTGTTCTTGGTCTCACAAACCACTGCATGTTCAAAAATAAAACAGAGAGCTGTACCTTCCCTGAGGCAGTGGTCAAAGGGAAGGCCTTTAATACAATGCCTGCAAAAAACACCTAGACAGTTGGTACCAGACAAGAGTAGCTCTCTATAGCCCATTTCACAAACCTGCCTCTGAGCCGCCAGGCCCAGCAGCAAGGTGGCACAGGCTTCAGCTCCTGTCACACAGCTACATAGGCATGACATCATTTCACACTAGGAAAACAATCAGTGTCACAGCAGATTAACATAAACCCCTCTTCTTTCCCAGAGTGGGGAATTTCTTGATTACCATAAACTGCAACCTCATTAAAATATCACAAGGAAAAGCATATTTCTGACATTTCCAATGCTTTTGGTTTTTTAATTCACTCATCCTCACCAGGAGCAGTTATCAAGAGTGTGGAAGGACAGCTCCTGTTAACCAGAAGCAGCCTTCAATGGCAAACAGCTCTTATCCAGGCTTTTGAGGAAGGTGGAGAGACAATCCCCAAATGAAGTAAATCTTCAAAGGGTAGCATGAAGACTATTCTGGGCAAAAGCAAAGTGTGTGTTCCCCTCAAGTTTAACATCCCTTTTTTCCTCAATTTTTAGCTTCCAAACCAGATAAGAACATAAACTGAGAAAATTTATGGTTTTTACTGAGGTCCTGCTTTTGGACTCCATTGGGCAACATTTTACAAACAAAGCCCAAAACTGGTATTGATGATGCTGCAGAAAATGAACAATGTATGAGTTAGGATGAATATAAAAATGGTAAAATACTGGCAACCCTGTGAAAGGTGAGATGGCAATAGAACAATGGAAATTGTCAGATAGAGCTACTAGCTTACCCGTTTGCAGTTATGTCTGTGGAGAACAGCACTGGAAGAGCATTTGATTCATCTCCAACCGAGGTGGAACTAAAGAACCCCTTTTTACATCAGACAGCTTGTTTCAAGCTTTCACAGAAAACAGGTGGTGGCTTAGGGAGAAGTGTGATGGATCTTTGGAGGTCCCTTCCAACCCCTACCATTCTGTGATTCTGTGTGATTTTTAGTAGGAATATGAGTACGTCTTCCTCTATTTAAAGCAACTCTTGGCTGCTGTTTCTAGGCATTGTATAAATTATTGGGTAGACTGAGCTAAGGAGGGAGATAGCCTCTAGCTAGCCTGGCGGTAGTTCATTTCCTCCAACAATGTTCTCCTGATCACTAGAATATGTGGGACTAGATTAATATCAAACAGGAATGGCATTTTGAGAAAATACCTGAAGCTTTACCACTTGTTTTCCATCTGCACTGGATTAAAGGCCAGACCTCTTTGAGATATTCAGTAAAATCAGACAGATTGTGCTCAAAGATCAGTGCAGGATGGAGAGCACCCAAGTTCAGGTCCCTGCTGCTCTGGAATTTGCTTTGTCCCAAGCACAAGCCCCCGCCCAGCAAGCTATAATGTCAGTCTCCATGGGGTTATCCATTTGGCAACACTGCACATTCCTTGCACTTGCAACAAATAAGTTTTGAGTAAAAAAGAACATGAACCAGACAGGTTCTGTTGCTCTCACATGTTGACATTAGCTGAGTATCAAGAGAGTTCAACTCACTCCAAGCAAACCACTCCAAGCAAATGTAAGGGATAAAAAAGAATTTTTGTTTTAAACTGCAATGCAATGACTAAGTAAGTAGTTTTTCATACATATCCTGTCACACAGAGATATAAAGAGTATGCAGCCAACAAGTACACTGAAAATTGCATATGATATGAAAAAAGGACTATACAAAGCAAATGTAAAAATTATTTCAAAAGAAATTACCTTACTAAGGCAGAAATCTTACCCATGTTACCCAAATTCATGATCTAAAGTCACAGAGGAATTTTCACAGTATCAGTAGATGAGAATCTCTACATGAGCACAGGCTTAATAAAATGAGAGCACCTTCTCTATGATGGCCTTTATTTTAATTACTTGCATAAAGTTATCATCTCAGTATATACCTTATATAAGGCAGTCAAATATTACAATACTGCTTTATCTTAATCTAAGTAAGTTATAAAATAAGTTTATTGGTTGCTTTGTGGTCAGACCAAGCTCTGACTTGTGTCTCTAAAGTTTCCCAGTTATCTAACTTCCTAATACACTAACTTAAGTTAAACTGGCATGAACTGCCTATATTTTTACTAATTTATGCAAAATTACTATGCCTATTTTTATCTTTTTTCATTCCTAATGGTTTCTATATACTATTTCCTACACTGTTTTATGCAAACTACTACACTTGGACCTACCAAAAGAATTAGGATTGAATGATGGCTCTACTAAATGCACATGTGCACTTTGATCAGATGTCCATTCAGTCTGATGTGTCATCTCAGCAAATCTGCAGTATTCTCAAAAAACCCCCACAAACTTATCTTTGTTATGGAAGGAATATCTTGAATAACCTTTATTTCTAGAAATTTGCAAATTAGAAAAATAACATTCTCTATTCTGCTCTAATGAGGCTTTGAATTTTTAAGTAAAAGAAACATAGAAGGAAATAGCACAAACTTTTTAAACAAATTACCAATTTAATGAATGACTCTAATCCAGCAGCTAGGACATTCCACTTTGAATTAGTTAGCACAAAGGATCCAAGACATGTCCCCTCTAGGATCCCTTGGGGCTTTTATTGTCCTAAGCACACAATCAAAGAACAAAACTGGGTGCCTCCAAGTCATCTAAAAATAATTTCAGGGGCAACCTGCGATTTTGCTCTTCATGCAAGTGCACCACTGCATTAAATGTGAATGGAAATTTATGTATATTCAAATCCCAAATAGCCAACAGGCTTTGGCTGGCTCTTCTCTGGTCCCTTCCATTAAGCAATCATGAAAATTTTAGAAGTTCAGTTTTGCATAAGAAGTCGGCTCTTTATTGATTAATGAACTGATACTGAATTGCCAAGGTACATATGTTACCCCTCTGAAGAGAACATGCCCTTACATTGTCATGGGCTAGATCCCCAGTTAGTTCAGTTCAAGGGCAGAGAAGGGTCCAACTTCCAGTTTCCAGCACACAGAACAAGGACTCACCTCACTGAAAAGAGGAGTTGCTTACCTTTGGTTTACATTCAACTTGCACTTAAGTCTATATTAGGTAGATGTAATTACTGCCATGTCTAAACAGGGACCTGTTTGCATCCCTTTAGAACTGCTGTGAACAAATGATGCGTCAAGACAAAAACATTAAGACCAAAGAGACAGATTTTACTGGCATGGGAACACAGGACTATTAATCCCAGGGTCATGGGTTGTGCCCCACATTGGGCACCAAAAAGGACTGTTGCATGTTAACCCAGGTTGTCAGTTCAGCCCCACACAGCCACTCGCTTGCTCCTCTGGTGGGACTGGGGGAAAATCAGAAGGGTAAAAATAAGAAAACTTGTGGGTTGAGAAAAAGACAGTTTAATAGGTAACACAAAAAACGCACACAAGCAGAGCAAAATAAGGAATTCCTTCACTACTTCCCATCTGCAGGCAGGTTGTTAGTCATTTCCAGGACAGCAAGGCTCCATCACACATACCAGTTACTTAGAAAGACAAACACCATCACTCTGAATGCTCCCCTTCCTTCTTCCCTCAGCTTTTATTGCTGAGCACATCATACAGTGCGGAATATCCCTTTGGTCTGTTGGGGTCACCTGTTCCAGGTGTGTCCCCTCCAAACTTCTTGTGCACCCCCAGTCTGCTCACTGGTGGGGCAGCATGAGAGGCAGGAAAGTCCTTGACACTGTCCCTATGTCCTCAACTCTTTTCATCACAAATCCAAAACTTAGCATGGCACAAGCTACTATCAAGAAAATAAACACTCTACAGCTTTTCAAGCCTACTAACTAAATTGGAACATAGAGGAATATGCAGGTTTTAAAGAGGAAGACTGAAACCACTGCCACCACCTCCTCCCTACCTTTCCCATTTCCTTTACCAGTGATATCAGAGAGAAATTAAACATTGTTTTTCACATACAGAGAGTCAGTAATTAAATGCAGTCACCTCCCTCTATGTATGTCCACAGTCTTCTAATACTTTTACAAGGTGTCACACAAAACAAATATTAGCCCTAGGCAACGGAGGAGAGTAAAATAAAGTTTAGCAAAATAAATGCACTTATACTCATGGGTCTCAAAGAACTGATCATAGCTTATTACAGGATCCAACAAAATCTAATGAAACTTCAAGAGGATTTTAGGAAACAATTACTGCGCTGTTACTCTATGGATAGTCTCAAAAGTACGGGGCTAACAGAGAAGGCACTTGAAAAGAAAATAAAAGATCTCTCTTAAATTGAGTGCACTACATGTCACAAAGCTAGTAGGAGTGTTTTATTCCCACCAAAAGCAAGAATGACAGGAAAAAGATTTTTCCTGATAAACAACCTTGGTCCTCAAGTGAGATAACTACATCTACACTTGTCTTGAGGATGGCATGTGACACGGGAAAAGAAAGAGATCCAAAAGTCCCAGCTCATTCCCACCTCTCTTCTACATTCCTGGAGATCATAAATTATAGGAACCTATTGGGAAAGGTCTTTCTAAGCCCTTCCTCAGTTTCCCTCTCTCTTTAGGGAGTTGCCAAGTCCATATAATACAATAACTCTCTTTTAATCCTCTGTCAAAGTTAATAAGTTGCCCCTAACACTGGCACGATAGATGTATGAGGCTAACACTTGGCTAATTGCTCTTTTCTGTGTGGATACTAAGTTCTGAAGGTGAGAAAGTAATAAGCTTCTGTATATGTAATAAGCTTCTGTTATGGTTACAGTGGAACAGAAAAACTTTTGCTTCATCTTACATGCACTTGGGGATATTGTTGCAGAATGGTGGAGGAGGCGAGGGAAGCAAGACGCAACTCAGTATGAGTTATAAGCAAGCTTCAACACTTTATTCAAGTTCTGCTATGCCTTTTATACACTGGAGGTTAATTATGCCTACTTATGTTAACTTATGCTTACATATCTATGTCTAATTGGCTAAGCACAAACCATGCCTACTCGTCTATATTTGATTGGTTAAATACAGAGCTATATTTGCATATTCCAGCCTCTTGCGGTTATCTACTTCTGAATTCTTCCCGCAGGTTCTACCTTGTAACTTTCCACTAGCTTCGGACTTGTCTCAGTTCCCAGGTCAGAGTGACCGTGGGAAGCTGCAGTTATCAGCAGTACAGCTCCCGTTATCAGTACTGCTTGCTCACAGCTGCTACATTCAGCTCTGTTCTCACAGTTGTTACATTCGGCCCTGTTCTCACAGTTGTTACATTCGGCCCTGTTCAGCAAGCCATTCCTCCACAATTCCCCCTTTTTCTTTTTGAGCAAGCAGTATTTGGTTGGAAAGTTGAGCTATTTGTTTCATTAAGCAGTTATAAGCAATTTTAGCAACAACTACAATAGCAATGCCTATTCCTATCCAGCGCAAGCCTTCTTTAACAAGTGAAAGCAGCCATGGTGTTAATCCCCCAAATATAGAAGATAGCCATTTATCAAACGGATTGTTATTAACAGTGATCTTATTGCTGTGTTGCTTTAGCCAGTTTAACTGCTTATGGATGGAATTACTATGATCAGATAGATTAAAGCAACACATACCCTCAAAGTCTTCACAACCATGGCCTTGTGCTAAAAGCAAAAAATCAATAGCGGCGCGATCTTGAAGCAAAGCATGTCGCAAACTATTTTGATCTACTAACAATTCATTAATAATACTTGTGGTAATATTTGATTGCTTAACAGACCAACAAGCTAGCCTTTCGATCTCCCTAAGGGCATGGGCAGCTGCTACACTGGGTGAAAGGATGGATGCAAACACACGGGCAGTGAATGACCACAGTCGCAGTTCATCATCACAGTTGGGGTCTAAGTGATGAACAGCATTTCTTCTCTTTCTTCTGTTCAATTTAGATGCTATATTAAGCCATGCTCGATGGGTAGGAGCTAAGAGTGTTAATTTCCCTAAATAACATGGTCCCCCAATTGAATTGCGTGGAATTCCCTGCCAAGCTCTGTCTCCGCATATTAAAAACATATCTGGGGGTAGAGCTTTGGCAGTGTCATTACTCCATACCGTATCTCGCTGCTCTGTGGTGTTTTCTGCCCCCCAAGCTCCTAGGCCTTGTTGTGTAGTTTCATTAGTTCCGCAATAATCACCTTTGCGTGCAAATTTATAATTCTGGCTGTTTAAAGGGTCAACTCGCGTCCAGCCAGCCCAATTACCTAATTGAATCGCTTTATATTGATTTCCAAACACAAAACAAGTTTTGGTCCAATTTTTTGTACTACTACCAATGGATTGAGACCCCAAAAGTTCTAATTCTTGTGGGTCCCACGGAAGGGTTACATTCAAGTTGTTAATTATGTGAGCCGTGAGATTAGCTATACAGTCGACTGGTTGGAACACATTATACGTAGTATATTTGGAAAAACTACGGAATTCTACCATGTCTGTTACAGGAATTCCAATTAAACATGTCTTAAAGGGAGCAGCAGCTGATTGCATGCTCAAACAGAATTCTGGGCTATGTGTGACATTAGCCCAAGTTACCCACATATTCTGCCTGTTCTCTATCTTTTGAAGTGGAGTTGTGGGCGGAACTTGCGACAGCATCCCCATCGTTGTCAACAGGAGAAGGTGCAACCTTGGTCCATTTCGCGGGAACCCATTGCGGACCTGTGGGAGTAAGCACACACATATAACCCCGCCCGATATATTTCACTTCAGCTGGACCACGCCATTGACCTGTCTGGGGATCTCGATACATCACTAACATAGGTTTCTCAGTCTCTGTGTTAACCGCGCGACCATGTATCTGCGCCGGAGGTGCTTCCTGATCTGAAAAAATACACAAATAGTTCATAACAAATAATGTCTTTGACAGTCTCTCTTGGACCTCAGGCACATCATTAAACTTGTCTATATAACGCTTTAAAGTTTGATTGGCGCGTTCTACAATAGCCTGTCCCGTTGGTGAGTGAGGAATTCCAGTCAGGTGTTTTACTCCCCACAGCTGGCAAAACTTTTGCATCTTCTGGCTCAAATATGCAGGTCCGTTGTCCGTCTTGATCTGTTGCGGCACTCCCATGACTGCAAAGCAACTTGTCAGATGTCGGGTTACATGAGAGATCTTCTCCCCTACTTGAGCCGTAGCCCATATGAATTTACTAAAGGTGTCGATGGTGACATGCACATACTTGAGCCGTCCAAAGCTGGGTACATGAGTGACGTCCATTTGCCAGATTTCACAGGGTCCAAGGCCTCGGGAATTTACTCCCATGCCTAGCCCTGGTCCATGATGACTGCAGCTAGGGCAGGCCTTAACAATGCCTCTTGCTTCTTCCATAGAGATGTTAAACTGACGGAAAAGTCCTTTGGCATTTTGATGGAACATATTGTGAGCTTCCCGGGCTTTGACGAATTCACTCAGTGGTACGGTGATTGAGACCAGACGGTCTGCCCGTTCATTCCCTTCTCCTAGTCCTTCTGTCCACTTATGGCTCCGTATGTGGATCACTGCATACGCACACTGTCGTTGTTGAATTGCAGTGTAGAGTTGTCGTAGTAGTGTGGACAGCCGTTTGTTGTGACAATCTTTCACTCGAGCATCTTCAATACGTTCCACTATGCCTGCCACATACAGGGAATCTGTCACTACATTTAACTCGATGTTAGGCCAGTTTAGAAATACCCAAACAACAGCAGACAGTTCTAGCGTTTGTAGTGAATCCCCTGATTCAGCGGCCAAAAGATGATGGTGCCATTCATTATTTTGAGTCCATGTGACGGCCGCACGCCGGGATTTTTTGCCTGCGTCTGTGAAAGCTGTTATTGCCCCCGGCAGTGGGCGCTTACTTCTCTTGGGTACCTTAATCCATTCTTGTTGGCTGATCCATCGCAAGGTTGTCGATCGCAGTTCATCTATTTTAAGCTCTGCCGCTTGAGTTAGCAGACTAACTTGCAATGCTGGTGAATGTTGCAGGTACCATTCAAGATCTTTCCGTTTTATTGGTAGCTGAATAACTCCTGGTTCTTGTCCAGTGAGGCTTAAGATTCTTGACCGGCCTTTCTGGATCAATTCTGCCAGATTGTCGATTTTTGACTGAATTGTTGTTTTCGGTTGGACACTCGTGAAAAGCCACTCAAGAATACTAATCTCCCCCTTTTTCTTTTTGCGCTGGGTGAGCGCACCAAGCAGTTGATAAGCGGGATCAGTTGAGCTATTTTGCTTCCTTGTGGTACGTGGATATGTGGAAAATCAGTCTTTGCCATTATAATGATCTGTCCGGTGAAATCTGCATCAATAAGTCCTGGAACAATGAAAAGTCCCTTTATAGCTGTCGAGGAGCGTCCCAATAGCAAAGCTCCTTGTGGTTGTCCATTGATGACAATCGGTCCTGTAACTGTTGTTGGAATCTTATATACGGTGTTGTCAATTAAGGTGACATCTACAGCTGTTGCCAAGTCGAGACCGAGGCTCCCTGTGGTGGCTGGCTGTAGGGTTGCAGCTGGGTGGGAGGTGACGTGGCGGGCTGCGCTGGAGCCGCAATTGTTGTCGTCGCGCGGCGGCTCGCGCTCCGCCGTCCGTTTCCCGGAAGATGGCAGACACTGGTGTCATGGTGGTCATGCTGGCAGTTGTCGCACCAAACATGAGGTTTTCTGCACATTCGCCGCACATGACCCTTTTCACCACATCTGTAGCACCGTGGGGGTCCCTCATGGCTCGGGCGCTGCTGTCGGTATGATGGACGAGGCCGTTGCAATGGAGCTAAAGCAGCTGCGAATGCCTGTGCCTGTAACGCCTGGCCCTGAGCTATTTCTTTCCCCACAGCCTGAATCGCTTCTACTAGCATGGCCTGCTCGCCAGACGGAACCCTACTCATGCGCTCTAGCATGTCCTCTATAGTCGCATCTATGGGCAAAGTTAGTAAAATCCCCTTTACCCGATTGTTAGTATTTTCCATAACGCACTGTCGCAACAACGCCCCCTTCATCCATTCCGGGACGTCTGCCTTGTTTATGGCATCTGTGACCCGATCTACGAAACTCCCGAACGACTCCTCTCTCCCTTGCTTAATGCTCATATACGAGGGAGCTCCAGGCGATGTTCTAACTGAGCGCAAAGCATCTCGAGCCAAACGCATACTTTCCAAAGACACGCTTGGTCCAAGCTCCATTTGCGCCATTATGCTTTGAAAGGGCCCGTACCCCAGCAGTTGCTGAGCGGTAACACCAAATAAAGGATCGTTCTCTTCCCTCTGCGTCTGCGCGGACTGCTCACACAAGCGAGTCCAATGACCCTGCCACAGCAGCAATTGCGACTGCGTCATAATCATTCTCATAATGCTCTTAATGTCCTCCGCGCACAGGATCCCCGACCCCCAGATATAATTTAACATCTGAATTGTCGGTTCTCCTCGCAGACCAGACTCGTTAACCGTGTTCCGCAACTGCGTAAGCAATTTCCAGTCAATCATATAGTGCTCTGCATCAATCCCTCCCATATCATTTGTCTGGAATATCACAGGGAACGCCTGAATCCCTTCTAGATCTTCTAACAACGCGCGATCCCCGTTTTCTATCGCATGTCTCTTTAACGAATGCCAATCTATACGCACTATCCGTCTCAGATTTTTCCCCTTCGACTGCTCTTCCCGAGTCGTCTCTTCCCCGGCCGGCGGGGCAGAGGGTTCGAGCGGTGGTGGCCAATCGTCACCTGCTGCACAGCAGGCTGCCTCCGCGGTCTGAGGGGATGTTTGAGGGGCAAACCCGGACGGACCTATCACCTTCACCGTACCCCCGATCGCTGGGTTCGGATCTGGATCAATGCCTAGATAGATTTTTCCCGGGGTGGTCAGTTGTTCTTCCCCCCCCTCTAGCTTATTAGACGCGACCGCCGCAACCACCTTTTCCACCCGATACTTTTGCAAGCAGTTAGTAACCTCCCTCCATAGTTTCATCACTTTCTTAGCTACTTTATCGCCATCTATTACCGCGTCCCATAACGCATTCCCGAATTTTCGCCATTCCGATACCTCGAAAAGCGTATTATGATCCGCAAAGAATCCCTTAGCTTCTCCTAAAGCCACAAGCCCCGAAACATGCTTTAGGCCCTCTATTCCCCGCTTTTCTAAAAAGCGTAAAAGCAATTCACAGGCTACCTCACGCTCCATGACCTTTTTGGCTGGTCCAAGCCGTCACTCCTCGAAGCCTCTCTCCGCTTCGGCAAACTCCTCGAAGCCTCTCTCTGCTTCGGCAAACCGAATAGCGACGGGAGGGTTCCCTCTTAGGGATCTCCCGCGACCCCTACACCGGGTCTCCCACTGTGCAGCACGAACACCCCCCTCTCTGGGTGTCGTCCAGAGCGTAGCCTGAAGCGGATAGCGGGTCAAACAGGCTCTGTTCTGTTCCCAGGCGCGGATGCGGAATCCCACTGCATAGCAGATCGCCGATCTTTCGCCCACCGGTTCGCTGCTAACCGGTGCTCTGTTCCGCTCTCGCCTCCTCGGTCAGAGTTCTAGACCCCTGAGATGTAGAGTGGGGTCCCTTGTTCGGGCGCCAGATGTCGCAGAATGGTGGAGGAGGCGAGGGAAGCAAGACGCAACTCAGTATGAGTTATAAGCAAGCTTCAACACTTTATTCAAGTTCTGCTATGCCTTTTATACACTGGAGGTTAATTATGCCTACTTATGTTAACTTATGCTTACATATCTATGTCTAATTGGCTAAGCACAAACCATGCCTACTCATCTATATTTGATTGGTTAAATACAGAGCTATATTTGCATATTCCAGCCTCTTGCGGTTATCTACTTCTGAATTCTTCCCGCAGGTTCTACCTTGTAACTTTCCACTAGCTTCGGACTTGTCTCAGTTCCCAGGTCAGAGTGACCGTGGGAAGCTGCAGTTATCAGCAGTACAGCTCCCGTTATCAGTACTGCTTGCTCACAGCTGCTACATTCAGCTCTGTTCTCACAGTTGTTACATTCGGCCCTGTTCTCACAGTTGTTACATTCGGCCCTGTTCAGCAAGCCATTCCTCCACAGGATATGTGCACAGTTGCCAATATATGTTATGTATGCATGCATATATGCAGATGCAGGCTGATGCCTGTGTAAGCGTGTGTGTGTATGCACCTCTGTGACCTACTTTTCCAGAATATCTGATGGCACCTGATAGTTTATGTATATTTGTTGTACACTGAAACTTTGTCATATGCAGTCCTTCAAATGCTCCCATGGTCCTGTCTGGGCTTTTTTTTTTTTTTTTTGCAGGCAGAGTTGCTGCCCATAGGAATGCTGAAAGGGAAAGGGAAAGGTAGAGCTTGTTTTCAGTGTCAGTTTATCTGCAATAAAACCACTTTCACTGCCTCACCAGAGAAATAAATCTGGAACTTGTAGCTACTCTACAGGTTATTCTGAAATAGGTCAGTGACATGTTGACAAATGAACTGTATTCATTCTTGCCTACTGCTACAGCTGCAGGGAACTTCAACTTCCTTGAGAGATGTAGGAAATAATAAGGTGGAATTATTTGAATATCATCAGGTAAAAACCATACAATGTGCCCAAAATTCATCTTCACCTTCATGACCTCCTTACATCACCTCTGAAGTATGACAATTTCCCATCAGTTTAGAGAATAATTTTCTCAATGCAGAAACTAGACAACAGCAGGTACCACTCCATCAGGATACAATGAGAATGACATTTGAGAAGCATCCGTGACTTGTTACAGTCTTTCCTCACCAGTGCTGCAGTACAGATGCTTCAGGAAGTAATTTCCAAAGAGAGACACAGACAGGCATCCTCTAAGATGTTGTGACACATCCCTCAGTAACTCTGTTAAGTGCACTTTCAGTGTAATGATATGTCATGATGTCTTTAAAAGATCACAATTGGCAAGTTCAACAATTGTGCCAAGACTCATTAAGAGAATTTATGAAATCAGAAATTTGAAGTCAATGCAGAAATTAAACTAGAAGAGTTCTAAAAAAAGCTATACTGATATAGATGATGGATAGCTAGTTTTTGCTCTCTCTTACAGTTTCTTCCTCTTTCTTTCTCATTCTGTGCCTTAAATTCTAGTTCAAATCACTGAAAAATATGTTTGTTCAACAGAATCCTCAAGATATTCTCTTAAATTTCTTGGTAATTCAAATTCTTCACCTTTTGTGTCTCTGGGAGTGGGGCGGGGTGCGGTGAAGAAAAAGTTGTAGGTGAGTGTGAGAAATTTACTCATTTACTGATAAGGCACATCAGGGATGGAAACGTTCACAGTGAATTTTTGCTTTTCTCGACAATATTGAAAATTTGAAAAAACAAATAAACTAAACCCAGCAATAATTTCTAGCAAAAGCAAATTTTCCAGCTCCCTGAGAAAGGCCATTTGGGGAGGCAAAAATAACTTAACATGAATGTGTGTCCTGCTTTCTTTTCACTGAAGGAGACATTACATAAAACAGCATCATCATTGGTTCAGTCATAGCATTTTTCACTTTGAGACTTCAGAACATTGCCAGTATTTAGTTTTCCACTGTGCTCATCCTCAAGCTCTTGCTGAATATTTATAAATAAACCCCTGTCATATATATTCACTTTTAACAGCAACAGTTTAATTGCTCTGTTCATAAGTGTCTATAAATTAACACTAACAAAGAAATTATGATTTCATTGTGATCAGTCCTCAAACAAAAATAATCCAAGCATTCAAGAGAACTAGCCCAGGCAAAACTTTGGCATATACGAAAGAACAGAAGAATTTCACAGATCCATCTGAGCTTTCAAACATGAAAAGCCAAATTTTAGACCATCCTGGATGCACTATGCAGTAATTTAAAAGCAAGAAACTTCTCTGCAGTCTACATAAGCATTCATATTCCAGCAAAGGGGCTGTGTGCCTCTTTGCTCAAGGTCCGACAGAGCAGGGTTTCCCTGCTGTTTGCAGGGTAATGGCTCTTCTCAAACTGCAGCAGGTGAGGGAGCATGACCAACACTTTGGATTTTGCACCATTTCAGTTTGTTGCTGGTGTCAGGAAGAGAACTGGAAGCTACTAAACACTGCACTTTCCTTCCTAGCCCTTGCTCTGCTTGCAGACTAGCCCTCGCTTCCCTCAACAGTTGCTTTATCTGGAGAGCAGAGGAATGAAGCACTTCCCCAAAGCTGTAACAGCAGCAAAATTATTCCCTCATCCTTTAAATAAAATATATGTGCTTCTGTTGTTTGTGCTTGTGATTTGCTCGGATGGGAGTTGCCAAGGCTTCCAGCACAGTGAGTATCAATAGGCATCCATCATCCAATACACCTAACAGGCTGAGATAGCCCTTGCCTACAGCTTCCTGAATTTCTAATTCACTCTTCTGGCTTGCAGCTAAACAGCTGCATGAGCAAATGAAGACAAACATTTCTCGCATTTTTTTTCTCCACAAATTGGTAATTATCATTTCTTTTTAGTGCAGATGTACTTAGGAAAAAAAAGTTAAAACAAAGCCAGTAATCAATGAAAAATTCTAGAACACAAAAAAGTGACTAATTCTTCAGTAAGCAGTTCCACAGAGATACACCCATAAATAATGCCAGGGTACCACTGTGACAGTCTAGTCTGGCCAAGAGCACAACACAGGTCATGCAAATTTCAGAAGTGAATTATTTCCTTTTGGACAAGTGCGTCCAAATGGAAGAATGACCATTTTAATGTCACAGTTTTCAAGAACGGAGAATCTATCAAAATTCAGTAGAAATTATTCCAGATTTAACTACATCCATGGTTTAAAATGTGTGCCATATTTTAAGGAATTGTCTCTCAGGAGTGTCATTTGAAGTGTTCAGGTTAATAGGCAGCTTCAAGTTCAGAAAAAGTCCAAATAAGCTTTCTGCAGGACAAAATACATTGCTTTCCTAGAATACTTTTTATTTAGTATTTTGGGTTTTAGATGTTTGAAAAATATAACTGACACATCTGCCAGACAGACATCAGTCTATCTATTTGAGGTGTATTGCAGAAGCATATAGGGCCTTTGCTTTTCCTTTAGTCTTTGCACCACTTGGAACTGATAATGACATATGTATTTTGGCTAACACTCCCCTGAAGAAACCTGGAGTGATGAGAATGTTTACCTGACTGGACAGGCTTCCTGTAAAAGCTTATTCTTCTTGCAGTAAGACACTTACCCTTGTTTGACCCTGAATTTGATGTCAAGATAATATGTTGCTATGGATGTCACAAGCTCAGCATAATTTTTCTTCACTGGAAGCTCAAATGCAGTCAAAGGACTAGATGGGTTCAGAGAAGGCAAGATCCAATTTAATTGCAGATATCTATAAAATTAGAAATAAATTGATTTATGAATTATGAATTAAAAAAAAGCTATGTTTTCAATTTCTTTTGTGGCCCTTGAGCCTACTGTCTGGCACAGATGTGCACTTCTGCACTCCTTATGTATGTCATAAGTTAATGAAACAACACAACACCAGCCCTATCCATCTATTTTAGAAGAAACTAAAACATTGACCTATGCCAGTGATCCAAACCCCAGGGTACTGATGCCATATAACTTCAAAGAGATAAGAGAACTAACTGGTTGTTGCTGAGCTCTGGTTCAGAAGAGGATACTGTGAGAAAGTATCTCCAACTCAATTGTAACTGAGTGCTAGGGTTTTTGCCTGGGGAAGACAGGAGGTCAGTGTCATGAGGGATCCAGAGCAATTCAATTCCTTTGAGCAAATTGACAATTGATGCTTCTGTCAGCACAAGGCCCAGAGACAAGATGCAGTCACTGTGCTCTTTATAGAAGAGGAAAAATGGTTATCTCCAATGCAAAGTGCTACTATTTGTTTGGAAACCCTTTAGACAGGAGATAGAAATATTTTGCAAGTAGAGTGAATTCAGTGTAAATCAAACTGATGCTTTTCCTCTGCCACCTTCCACTGTCATTGACAATTTTCATTAATGACAATGAAATCACCCATCATAGATGCTGTATTGCTTTAAACCCTCAGAGCAAAAACGTTACACCATGTACTTACAATGTTTTTACATCACTGATATCATTTACATCACTCTTAATGGCACAGCACGGGGCATTTCTCCACAAGCCCACAAGTCAGACAGGAAGCTCACAGATGTATTTGCCCACTGTCATCCTTTATGTAAAGCAAGTGTAAAATGTTAGCAAATGGTAGAGTGCTGACTATAAATAGCCTTAGATGAGACCAAAACTTATACACTAGAAGGCTTTACCAGGGTTCATGTTAAAGGCATGATTCTAATATAAAATACAGCATACTCTCAAAATAGTTTCCAAATGGACCTAGTTAACATCTTAACATGTTAATTGTGCTGAAGCCCAATGTAGCTAAAATCATGCCACATTTTCTGAGCCATCCTCTTATGCTCTTCCATAGTTTTTAGGTAAACTGTCAAAGGTCCTTGTGCTGTTGAATGTCATCACAAGATTACATCAAGGAATTCTCAAAATAATAAATTGTCACAGTAGAACTCAAGACTGGGCTAAAGTTTTATTTCACCTCCTAAGAGACTTTGTTTATTGTTTTTTTCTCAGTAAATAGAATCGGCTCCTTTTCTTGCCTAAATGAGATATTTTCTTTGCCTCATGTCCCTGTGAAAGTTAATCTCTGTCCTCCTTTCCTGCCTGCCTGCCTTCATTTCTTCAAATCATAGGCCACCTTCAGTGCTGATTAAGTCTAGAGGATTTTAGTACAGAACAAGGATACAACTTTGAAGGTATGAAAGGTTTATCACTATACTCTGTGCACCATAAGGTGCTAAAAGGGCACAAATGCCTAAGACTGAGATAGTTTATATGGCACACGACAATTTGTAATAAATTATAGCCTATTTCTAAGGATGAACTCATTTAGCTCAGCTGGCTGTTAAAAAAAATTATAAATAAAATAATTATCAGACATACTGTACAGTCAAAGTAGAAACTGAGTAGGGAACAAAATATGACCATATTGCCGGAATTCCAGCAACTTTCTGAATTGCCTTGAGGTTACTTTTTTCAAATGGACACCAACTCACTTTTTTCCTTTTGGAAGTGAAATCAGTTCTCGTTGACTGGTTTCTTGTCTTCCCTCCTTACATTTCCCTAGTCTTGCAACAGCACGGAAATGCATTGCTACTTGACAGCCATGCAAAAATTGTGCTGAAAAGCATGTACTGATAAGCAAATGAGGTATTTTCCTGTATTGGGAGGTCTGTGCCGAGCCAGGTATGCAGGCAGGAGTAGTCAGCACTGCTGACCAATGAGGTGAACCAGCAGAGCTGGGACACACAGACAGCACTTTTGGCATGGGAACGTGGCTGGAAGATCTCCAACTCTCTGGCAAAAAAAATGGACCAGGCTAAGGGCCTGCATGAGCTCTGGCTTCAGCTCTGTTTTTCCCATGTCATATTCTTCTGCACTGCAAAGGATTTTTCTCCCCTTCTAAAAAAACCAAATCAAACCCTGAAAGAGAGAAATGATCCTAAAGTGAACCCTGCTCTGTTCCCTAAAAGCAAGACTCAGTAAAACCAACAATACTTATAAAACCAAACCAAGACACTACACAAAATTCTGTAAGGTTATAATAACAATTAATATTTATATTGATTTAGCCAAAGTCTACATTAATAGCTATAAATTGTAAAAAGCAGCTTCATAAATTTTCTGTTGACCTGGCTTTGGCAAGCTTGCCAATCAGTTCTGATGCATGTGCTCTTTGGAAGTATAAGCATAAAGCACCTGTTATCTATAGGTGAAAGTGACAGGCACCTTTGCTGCACTGATGCTCCAATCAGCCCATGCAAGCCAGGTAGAAGATCGTACAGTTATTATTCAACCAACGTTGGAGAGTGAAGGACTTCCTAGAACATTCTAGTATGCCAGAGGGTTTTTCAGAGTCACCGCACCTCAAGGAATTAAATGCCCAGTGACAAATAAAATTACTTACTTGAACAACAACAAAATATTTCTCTTAAAGCATGGCTGTAATAAAGTGCAAACATTAAGAAATATGAAACAAAGCAATCCAATGCAATACTACTTTGCAATATTGTGGTGGTTTGACCTTGGCTAAATGCCAGGTACCCACCAAGTCACTCTATCACTTCCTCCCCCCCTTCTCTCAACAGGGTAAAAAGGGGGAAAGAAAATAAGATAGAAAAAAAACAACCCTTGTGGGTAAAACAAAAGCAGTTTTAATGCAAGCAAACCAAAGCAAGGTCCATGCATAGAAGCAAAAATAAAGAAAACAGATTTATTCTCTACTTCTCTACTTCCCATTAGCAGGCGATCTCGGGCCTTCTCAGGAAGCAGGGCTATAATATGCATAGCGGTTGCCTCGGAGGACCAAGGGTGATCCCACCCCCCTTCCTCCTTCTTCCCAGCTTTATACTTGAGCAGACGTCATATGGTATGGAATATCCCTTTGGTCAGTTCGGGTCAGCTGTCCTGGTTGTGTCCCCTCCCAAGATCCTGCCCACCCCATCCCACTGGGGGGAAATGCTGGAAAGAGCCTTGGTGCTGTGTAAGCACTACTCAGCAGTAGCCACACCACCAGTGTGTTATCAACACCCTTCTAGCTCCCAACATAAAACACAGCACCATGAGGGCTGCTGAGGTGCTAACAACTGATTGCTGCAGAGATCAGCTCCTGGGGGAAATTATCACTGAAAGAACAATGGTCTCCACCAGGCCAACTGTGCAGGCAACAGGCTGCAGGGAATGCCACAGCATCTCCTTGGTAACGGAGGGCTGTGCGCTCTGTGAGCAGGTGAATGATCTGCACAGCCTGGTGATAGAGCTAAAGGAGGTGGAGAGACTGAGGGCAATAAGGGAGTGTGCGAGGGAGGTAGACTGGCGGAGTCAGGCCCTACCATCCTTGAGGGCAGGGCAGTGGGTGGAAGCTCCCCTAGAAAGAGAGGATCCCCCCCTCTTCCTGTACCCAATGGCAAGGGAGATCCAAGAGGTGAGGGGGAATGGAAACAGGTCCCTGCTCGGCCAGGGAGGCGAATCCCTTCCCGGCCTCCCTCCCTTTCCCGGCTACCCTTGAAGAACAGGTATGGGGCTCTCGAAATGGAGGGGCAAACAGAGAGGCAAACAAACAAAAATGGAGACGAGGGTCCATCAGAGGAGTCACCCAAGGTAAGTCGGTCTCCCCCACAAGTTAGGACCAGCTCTAACAAGAAGAAATGTAAATGTAGTTGGTGACTCCCTTCTGAGAGGAACAGAGGCCCCCATATGCCGGCCGGATCCACACCACAGGGAAGTCTGCTGCCTCCCTGGGGCCAGGGTCAGGGATGTCACTAAGAAACTTCCCAGACTGATAGGGCCAACAGATTACTATCCACTACTAGTTATCCAGGTTGGTAGTGATGATGCTTGTGAGAGGAGCCAGCAGACAATTAAAAAAGATTTCAGGGCTATGGGGAGATCACTTGAGGGATCGGGAGCCCATGTGGTGTTCTCATCAATTCCTTTGGTAGAAGAGAAGAATACTGTTAAAGGAAGGAAGACCCACCTGATAAACATGTGGCGAAGAGACTGGTGCCACAAACAAAATTTTGGGTTTTTTGCACATGGGGAGCTTTTATGCTATGAGGGGTCTGCGGGCGACAGATGGAGCTGATCTGTCCCAGAGGGGAAAAAGAATCCTGGCAGATGAGCTGGCTGGGCTCATTGAAAGGGCTTTAAACTAGGTTTGAAGGGGGGAGGGGATAAAATTGGGCATGCTAAAGTTGAACTCAAAGGTGTCAGGCCACAGTTGATAAGGAAGTTGTCAGCCCTGCTCAAGTGCTTCTACACTACTGCACGCAGCATGGGCAACAAACAGGAGGAGCTGGAAGCCATTGTGCAGCACAACAGCTATGATGTAGTTGCCATCACGGAAATGTGGTGGGATGACTCTCATGAGTGGAGTGCTGCGATGGATGGCTATAAGCACGACAGGAGGAACAGGCAAGGTAGAAAGGGCAGTGGGGTGGCGCTCTATATTAGGGAGTGTTTCGACTGCATGGAGGTCAATAAGCGTGATGGACCAGTCGAATGTTTATGGGTAAAGCTGAGGAAGGCCAACGAGGCAGATATCCTGCTGGGAGTCTACTACAGACCACCTGACCAAGACGAAGAGGTCGATGAACTGTTCTGTAGGCAACTGGCAGAAGCTGCAAAGTCGCAAGCCCTTGTTCTTGTGGGGGACTTCAACTTACCAGACATGGGCTGGAAACATGCAGAGAGAAAACAATCCAAGAAGTTCCTAGAGTGTGTGGAAGATAACTTCCTGACTCAGCTGGTAAGTGAGCCCACCAGGGAAGGTGCCTTGTTAGACCTGTTGTTCACAAACAGGGAAGGACTGGTAGGTGATGTAGTGGTCAGAGGCCATCTTGGGCTAAGAGATCATGAAATGATACAGTTCTTGATCCTTAGCCCAGTCAGGAGGGGAGGGCAGCAAAACTTTCACCATGGACTTACAAAGGGCAGACTTCAACCTGTTTAGAACACTGGTTGAGAAAGTCCCTTCGGGAACAGTCCTAGAGGGCAAAGGGGTTCAGGAAGGATGGACTCTTTTCAAGGAGAAACTGTTAGAGATGCAGGAGCAGGCTGTCCCCAGGTGTCATAAGACAAACTGGCGGGGAAAGCGACCGGCCTGGCTGAACAGGGAGCTTCTGCTGGGACTTAGGAGAAAGAAGAGAGTCTACCACCTCTGGAAGAAGGGGCAGGCTACACGGGAAGAGTATAGGGATTTAGTTAGGCTGTGTAGGAAGAACATTAGGGAGGCAAAAGCCCAGCTTGAACTCAGCCTGGCCACTGCTGCAACAGATAATAAGAAGAGTTTTTACAAATATATTAACAATAATAAAAGATGCAGGGAAAATCTCCATCCCTTATTGGATGTGAGGGGGAACATGGTTACTAAGGATGAGGAAAAGGCTGAGGTACTTAATGCCTTCTTTGCCTCAGTCTTTAACGGCCAAACCACTTATCCTCATGGTAGTCAGTTCCCTGAGCTGGAAGATTGGGATGGAGATCAGAATAAAACCCTCGTAACCCAGGAAATAGTAGTGAAGGACCTGCTGAGTCAATTAGACACCCATAAGTCTATGGGGCCGGATGAGATCAACCTGAGAGTGCTGAGGGAGCTGGCGGAGGAACTTGCCAAGCTGCTCTCCATCAGCAGTCCTGGTTATCAGGTGAGGTCCTGGATGACTGGAAACTTGCCAATGTGACACCCATCTACAAGAAGGGCAGGAAGGAGGATCCGGGGAACTACAGGCCTGTCAGCCTGACCTCAGTGCTGGGGAAGATCATGGAACAGTTCATCTTGGGGGAGATCACACAGCAAGTGCAGGACAATAGGGGGATCAGGTCCACCCAGCATGGGTTCACAAAGGGCAAGTCCTGTTTAACCAAGCTGATCTCCTTCTATGATCAGGTGACCCGCCTAGTGGATGAGGGAAAAGCGGTAGATGTTGTCTACCTGGACTTCAGTAAGGCATTTGACACTATTTCCCGCAACATTCTGCTGCAGATGCTGATGGCTCATGGTTTAGACAGGTGGATCTCTTCACTGGGTTAAAAACTGGCTGGATGGCCGAGCCCAGAGAGTTGTGGTGAATGGAGTTAAATCCAGCAGGAGTAGGGAGGTGATCGTGCCCCTGTACTCGGCATTCGTGAGACCGCACCTTGAGTACTGTGTCCAGTTCTGGGCACCACAGTATAAGAAGGACATTGAGGTGCTGGAGCGAGTCCAGAGAAGGGCAACGAGGCTGGTGAGAGGTCTGGAAAACAGGCCTTATGAAGACCGGCTGAGGGAACTGGGGTTGTTTAGCCTGGAGGAGAGGAGACCTCATTGCCCTCTACAACTACCTAAAAGGAGGTTGTAGTGAGGCTGGTGTTGGTCTCTTCTCCCAAATTACTAATGATAGGACGAGAGGAAATGGCCTCAAGTTACGTCAGGGGAAGTTTAGGTTGGATATTAGGAAGAAGTTCTTTACTGAGAGGGTGGTTAGACATTAGAACAGGCTGCCCAGGGAGGTGGTGGAGTTGCCGTCCCTGGGGGTGTTCAAAAAATGAGTTGATGAGGCACTTGAGGCCATGGTCTAATGGTCAGGAATATGATGGGATAAAGGTTGGACTTGATGACCCTGGAGGTCCCTTCCAACCATAATTATTCTATGATTCTATAGCGGAAAATCAATTCCGGCTCAGCCAGACCCAGTACAACTATATATGTCTCTTCAGCATCTCAGTTATCTTTCACGTCAGTTTCTCCTGTCCTCCTGTGCTAAGCTAGAATATCTCCATCTGTTAAAAAGCAATCTGTTTTTGTGGTCTTTGCTGCCTCCTTCTCTTTCCTTCAGAAGAAGGCGAGAGCACAGAGCTCTTTCTTCAATAATACCAAGTTCACAGTATTCCTACTGCAGTCATTTCTCCGTGTCTTTCTGTAACTATCATATAAAGGCTAACATCAAAAAGTTAAGACTGGAAAAGAAGATTCCAATCCACATCTTTACTGTTAATTTCTGAGTGATAACTCTCCCGGGCATGATCATTTCCTAACATACAGTTCTTATATTTTTCCTAAGCTTTAATTAATTGGACTTTCTTATTCTGGTGCATATGTAAAAATAGATTTTACTGCATAAGTAACTCAGTCACTGACACTGGCTTCTCTCAGAGTAAGTGTACAACAGGTGTAATTTATTGCTGGTAGAAATGGTAACAGAGATCTTTGGGAAAGACTTTTTTCTAATGAAGGTGGAGTGACAGAGAGACCACACTGGAAAGAGGATGGAGAGCATTTTGTGCAGGCAAATGTTGGCTTAAGAAAGGTGTGCCATTACAGCACATTTGCATTCTGCAAATAGCAGAGACACACAAGGAGAGTGAGACCACAGATTTCCCCTCTGGAGGACAGGCACGTTTGCTGCACTCATGCTCTAATTAACCCATGCAAGCCAAGTAGAAGAGCATACAGTTATTATTCTGCCAACACTGGATAGTAAAGGACTTCTTAAATTCAGATTTCAGAGATTTCCATGCCCACGAGGAAGAAGAACATATAACAAACCTCCTTAAATCCTTACAGGCTCCTTCTGAAATGCTGATACCTCTGGGATCAAGGACCATACCAGGATATGGCCTCATGGTTTCAAAACAATAGGATTTCCAGTTTCAAAAGCCTCTATTTGTCCACACAGTACCTCAGTGGATTGCTGCAGGTATTTGTTTTGCCCCAGCAGTGATGCAAGCCTTTCTGTGTTTGCAAAGCTTCTAATGTCAACGATGGTTTCCATTAGCTATGAAAAGGTTGCTACCACTAATCCTACTAATAACAGCAACTTGCCAAGGCCTCAGTAGCTTAATGGGCTTGCAAAATGCATACAGGTAGTCATTTCTTTCATTCACTGTCAAAGCTGAGGTCAAAAATAATCTCAAGAGACCTCGAACTTGGCCCTTTCAAAATTTTATGCTTGTCAAATTTTAGTGTAGAAGATGAATTATCAATGCAGGCACTGGGAGAGCAACAGTTTTACTTGGACAATGCCTCAGACTGATTCAGATATATGGACGTTTGTGTGTCAGCAGAATCAGAACCAGGATGATCCATCAGTGATGCTGTTTATGCTTAGCCTGTATCTGGGGCTAAAAAGTAGCAGTTGCTCTGCCACCTGATATCCCCTCCCCAGCTGAGAAGGGGAACTGGGGAAAAAAGGAAGAAGCCCCATGGGCTGAAATTTAAATGGATGTAATGAAATAAAACTAATACAAATACCAACATAAAGTATAAAAGCTTATACTTGCCCTAGCCCTTAGGAGCAGCAGAAGAAGCAGGATGCCAACAGAGAGGAGCCCCAGGAAGAGGAACTCTATCCTAAGTAAACTCCCTCCTTTTATAATGAGCTTGATGTCAGTGGTATGGGATACACCTGTGAGTCAGCTTGGGGCAGCTGCCCTGACTGAAACTCCCAGCTGGCTCGGGGCTACTCATGGCCTGCCTGCCATGGCTGGGCTGGGGGGCTGTTCCTGGGAAACCAGGACAGGTTCTCACAATGGACTTGCCTGGCTCCCATCCAAAATGGACCCATTGTCATTATCAAAACCTTGAATTCCTTCTGCACTTTCTATGTGCAAGAGCAATGAGGCAAACAGTAAAGTAATGCCATTCGTATTGCCTCCCACTCCTCTACAATTAGCTTTCCTTTTTTGTAGCCTGCTACAGGCAATATTCACTGTGGGAAAGAATTGCGAATTGTGCAGGAAACCTATTTCCCCTCAGGGAAGGAATGGACCAAAATTTTATTCCTTAGCATTACAAATTATGCTTTTCTTTGCTTTAAAGGTCAGAAAATGCAGTGAAGATTAATAACATCACTGTTATTAATTATGGCCCGCCAAAATACAAGTTTCCACAATAAGGAGGGAGCATTCTCAGTGGGAGACTATTCTGCTGGTGAAAAGAAATGACTTAAGAAATAGCCATGCCTGAGTCAACTGACAGAAAGCAATTAGAGCTTCTCTCCAACACTTACTTAGAAAACAGGCAATAGTATAATTGATTCATTATACTTTTTGAAATTAACCACTGAGACAATGCACAGAAAACATAGTGATACCTTATGTTAAACTGGAGCCACAAATCCTGCAGAACAAAACAGTAGCCAAGAAATATAGCAAGACTGAGGGCAGTAAGAAGACCCTGACATCAGTAGCAGATTAGATAGCGAGACTGGCAGGCCACTTGTAATAATGATGTAAGTGTACTTAACATAGCATATGAAAATATTTCACTTTATGAACCTAACCTCAGGTGTTACATATTCTTTTTACTCTGTGCTTGTACATGTATAAGGGAAGGGACAAAGATAATTTATGAACAGGCTACACACACACAGTCCATGTGATACAAGCAACCTGAAATGGAGATAGAATATAATTTCCAAAAATAGTTAGACACTGCTCTAAAAAGAATCTTAGGTCCTAGAGCAGTGAGAACTAAGCATCATAGATAGCTAATAGGGAGAAGCTGTTGGGTGCTGAAGGTCTTTGTACAGTTCACAGACAGTCTGGAAACCACAAGCCATATTTTGAGTGTATATTCATAGAGCTAGCCAAACAGGTAATGCAAATTAAGGGTTTATGCCATCATCTTTTGCTGGCAGGCCAGTGGCATCTGTCCTGGAAAGTCAGAAGGTGAGTATGGGCTTTAATCTGGAAAAGGTAGTGGTCAAACCAGAATCCCTTTCCTTACTACAACCACTTTCTGCTCATGCTCAACCAGACAGTGTAGAGGAATTCATTGCAGAGAACGGACATGACTTGTATTTGACCGGTATGGACAATCCAGACGTAGGCCTTAACTTAGCGTGGGAAAAGCCTGCCCTTAGCATAACTAAGGCTTAAGCAAGAATTCCTGAACCGTCCTTGACAGAGAGATAAGAGGAACTTGGTTAAGCACTGCCAGCATAAACAAGACAAAAGACAGGATGCGAAAGCCATTGAATTGGCAGGCAATTAGCAAGCTTGCAGCAAGAACCTTTGCAGGAGCCTGCCGTGTGTTGGCCAGTCAGCAGCTGCCGACTATGTATAAACTTTTAGCTTGAGCCAATAGTAGGAGTGCTTAGAACCAGATAAATATGTATCGCTAAAGGGAGAACGACCTTAATCACATTGATGTCCAGTCGTTGCTCGGGGTCCGGCACTCGCTTCAGGGTCTCTCTTCCAGACAGAAAAAAAAAAAAAAAAAGACAAAAAAAAAGGAAAGGAAACAAAATAAGTATGACACAGTTTACAGCCATTGCATTGTCACCTCAGTGTATCCTTTGTGGTTTGTGGCATTTAATTATGTTTCTAGGGCTTTGATGCTCATTATTTTTCAACAACAATACAATTAAATTTTATAGTTCTACTGACTAATCTGTGCTTCTTGTATTTTAAGATTCCTGCAAAGTTTTCAGGTCAAAATAAAAATGCATTTTTTTGTCAGTAGTTGAAATAAGTGAATTAAACACTATCGGGAAGTGATTTTCAATTAACATTGTTATAGATTAAGACCAAATTATTTCTCCAATTATAAGGTGAACTTTATTGAAGAAGGTAAACAGGCAAAACAGCGCTGGGCGGCCACGGGAGTCTCCGCTCCACCGATGGCGCACAGCCCCCTCCCCGCCAGTCCCCTCTTTATAGTCCTTGGTTCCCGGGCGCGGCTTTCACGTGTGGTTGCTGGGGGGGGGGTCGTTTGCTGCCCTCTAGGGTCGTAGGACGAAGGCGGTAATTTTCCACTGCGTTGTAGGTAATTCTCCCCCGGCGTGGTGGGTCAGGGCCTGGTGTCTTGGAGCATGCGCCTTAAGTGCTAAACAACAACATATTTCCATATTAGGCAAACATTTACAAATTAGTCTTGTTTTCTTAACCGGACATTGTGGTACAACAGCGAACAGGTTTTGTAAGAAATATGTTTTACAAATTTTACAAAAGAAAATCCCACAGGGCTTAACAAGTATAACAAGTATAACAATTTAGTTTGATCAACAAATTTACTATGCACACTTATTACAACATCAATTAGGAAACTGTTTAATGTCAATTGTTATTAAATGGAGACATTAGCATTAAATTAATGCTAAATAGCACAGACAAACTTTTCCATTAAGCAAGCCAATATTAAATATATTCAGTCTTTTCAAGTATGCACTATTCAGTCTCAGGTTTCCTCAGCTGAAAGATGTTTCTTGATAAATGGGCATTTATACCATTTATGCCCTTTTAGCTACCAGCTCCATCTGATCTCCATTATAACTATACACTGGATAAGACATTCTTGTAAATTTTGCTGTGCATTAATTCTAAGGCTCTTGCCAAGTAATTGTCCTTTTCTTTGAACCTTTTTTTTGATCTTCATCTCACACATACTGTTAACTATTTATTTTTTGCTGTTTCACAGGACAAATTCATAGCGTTTGATGCTTCTCCAATTTAAATGAGGACCAACTGCTGATATCAATAAAACAGTACTATAGAGGGAAGGAACAAATGCAGAAAAAAGCTTGACACTGTTAAAAAGATAACTAGTCCCATAACATACTCCTCACTTATTGGAGCTGGCAGTTTCTAAGATTCAGGAATTATTTTTAAAAATGAGGACTGTGTGAATCAAAACATGACCATATGAGGATATTTGTTTACTGGAAAACCTTGCTACTGGCTGAATGTTGAATAAATAGATGTTGAGTTGTGTGGGGGGGAGGGTACATGCCATGAGTTTTACTCAAACAGAAAACCTAAGAGGACTATATGTATCGGACCATATCTGAAACCTACATGTTCGGATAGTCTTGATGAGAAGAGTACCAGACTCCTCTGTATCTCTGAGATTCTGAAGCTACTCTGAAACCTTGTTTGTAGGGTATGTTAAGATACAGCTTCAAATCTGAATTATTCATAATTAAAGAAGCCTTGGGTTTTTTAGTCACCAGATGGGCCATAAGCCATAGAGTGGATAAGACCTTTTGGATCTCCAAGTCTCATCTCCTGATCTCAAAGAGATCATGTTCTTAAATTCCTTAAACAAAATTATCAAACTAACTTAAAAGTTAGTGTGGGAGTCTCTCAAAACAGGCAGCTACATCTGGCATCTTGAGTTTGGAATTGAAATATCTTCCCAGAAGGGAACCAAAGCCATAGGTAGTATAAATATACTTGTATTTTAAAAGTAATTTCTCTTTTTTCTCATCTAAAAATGGGGAGTTCAATAGCCTAAAATGTGTTTTTCAGTGAGTTTGTGGAAGCCTCAGCCTGCCTGTTCTCATATAGATGAGCCATTTTAGTCAGAATAAGAAGCAATTCTTGCAGTCTGCAAACATTTAGTCTTACTGAATTGTCTTCAGAGAGAAAACAAAATAGCATTATACAGGAATTTTGTGCAAAACAGCTTGTCTTGTGTTTGTGAAGTGGCAGCACGTTAGAAAACTGGTGTGACAGTTTGATGAGTTTCCATGGAAACTGCTAGAATGCATGGGTGCACAAGCAAGCTTGCCAGGTGCCCATTTTATGGGTTTGAAGAAAAAATTACATTTCCATGACAGCTATAGATTAGCTGAGCAAGTCTCTTTCCAAAGTGATGTACTTGCAAAAATAGATAAGCGCTGACCAGACTGAAATTTGTTTGCACTTTTTACAGCAAGCTGCATAATTTGATCTCCCCTTGAAAATGTCCAAATTGCAGTTTCTGCCCATTGAGTGTTTCACCCAAGATACTATGGTCTTCTGCTGCAAGGTAATTTTCTAGAAAATTTTTCTAGAAAAAAATCATAAGACAGCAGATAGGATGAATAAACCAAAATTGAAATGGGAGAGTTATTCCCTCAAAGAGAACCACATAAACATTTTGGACAACAGTGAGATATGTAACAGAATGAACCACAAATAGGGTTTATTTGATAATCCTTTACATTCACTACACTTGTCTGCTGGGCTATTTTTAAAAATCCAAACATAACCAGGCTCTCAGCTAGTGTAAGTTGCCATTGCTTTGATGAAATCAGTGTAATCCTGAAAGCTTCTCTAAACTGGAGATTCAATACAGTATTCTTCAATGGACAGATATAGATTAGGAACAAGGGACAGGCAAATTGTACCTGGTGCCTCATGTATGTTTTCTCAGTCTGTTGTCTTCTTCATTGAGTACAACTGATGTTTGAATAAGCAATGCAAATACCAGAATGTCATGGTCACACCATGAAAGAAAGGGAGTGAACAGTTCAGGAGGTAATGACAGGGAGGTTTAGACCTCTGAAAAAATGTATAGGAATATGATTAGGGTAACTGCTCCTGACTGCAGACTGATTACTTTGGGATCCAACAGATAAGAAGGCTTTTCAGAGGCCACTTTAAAAATGCTAGGTGTATGTGAACAAAATCTCACAGAAGTTAATTCACCAGTTTCAGCTGACAAGGAATTTGGTTTTATACACAGGGTAATACTCAGGGAGGAGAAAAATGGGCTGCATAGAAGACATGCATAGGAGGAATTATAGAGATCCTCAAGCACCTGGCCTAAGTGAACACAGTGCAAGGGTAGAAACTCAGATCTTTCATTGTTTTGTCTAGGTCCGTGAGTCTCTCCCACAGTTGGAAGTGAAAGCTTTGTCAGTATGTAAGAATCTTATAATAGTCAGAGTTTCTGGGAAAAACAACATTTAAACAGAACGCCTACAGATGTTGTGCTCGGGAAACAGCCAACAACTGGTGAACCTTCGTGTTCAAATCTGTGACCTGTGTTCACATCCATGTAGGACATAATTGCAACCCAGGAGCATATTTTAAATGTCTTTGTACACTCCCTCAACTTCAGTGAAGACTTTTCACTTAGATTATTCATTCTACTCGAATTCAGAAATGTGGAGGACTACCTGTATATATTTACCTGTGGTCTAGATGTCTGAATTCCTAGTATAGTCACCAGAGATCTAAGGCTCATTCGTTTGTTCATGTATAGGCCCATAGTGTTGTTTCAGTTATCCTATGGTATCTTTCCTGATTTTCATTTATGTGCAGAAGAGCACAGGATTCCCTTGTGTCCTGTGACATATTTGCCAGTGCAAAGATGATACTTCAGGTACCTTAAAGGAATTTCTGTTGGTTAGATATTTACAAAAAGACAGCTAAATAAAACACTGGTTCTCCTCTGATTAGAATGGGTACTTATGCATCCAGCTTGCATGGAGATATCTCTTTCAGATTTCTAATGTAGGTGTATACGATCTGGAACTGAGTATCATCCTCTCTTCCAACATCTCTTTCTAAACCATGGGTACTTGCTTACAGGTCTTTATGCTTAGCCACACACCAAATGGTATCTCTAGCATGAAGTATTCATGTACATAATAAGTGATTGTTCAAAAAAAGCGCTGTATTTCACATAACAGCCTCCTAAATATATATGCATACAGATTTATATTAATCCAATGATACCTTTTTAAAAAGATCAGCAGCTCCACAGAGTTTAACAGCAACACTCAATGGAAGCCTAGGGCCAAACATTTTTAAAAAATACTTACTTGCTGTTTCACGAATTATTCCTTTTCAAAACACACATTGTGTCTCTCTTAAGGAAGTGGGTTCCTGCATCTACTTTAAAAGTCGTTCGAAACCTTTCTGAAGGGTCCAGCCATGAGTCCTTCTAGGGGAGGTGGGGTAGCTACTGGGACACACAACTGTTGCAGATGTTATTTCTTTTCATACTTCTGTCACAGATGGGCCACTTGTGTTATAACAGTAGAGGAGACAGGAATGAGTGTTCTTCACTACACAGAGGGCAGTTGGCAGAGGTACAAAACAATCTCCAAGCCCCATACATTGTTCAGTGGGCTGAAAACAGGACAATGTAACAGCTTCGAAAAAGGCACAAATGAGTGTTTTGTACACATGTCCATTATAGCATGTTGTACTTTTCCGTTCTTTCATTTGACTAAATCACAGCTTCAGGATAAAATGATGAGACAAAAAGAACCTTGCACAAATGTATTTAGTACAATGGCTGAATGAGCTGACTCTGGAGAATCTTGCATGCTCGAGCAATTTTTTCTTTCTAGTTTTCTTTAAGACTAATTCTGTCTCTGGCTTCCTATAGTACATAATTGATATGGAAATTAAAGCATGAGTGACAATCAAACAAAAAGTCACAGTACTTGATCTTTGTTATTCTTCCTTTCCTGGATGAAGTCATTTGTATTACAGTAACACAAACTCAGTTACACTAAGCAAATATCAGTGTCTGAAACCAAAGACACAATACTAGACAACAAGATGCTGGCTGAAGGATTTGCAGAAGATTTATGAGTTAATAAAACATATAATTTTACATATTTCTGAAGCCAAAGTTCAAATTAGGAAGCCTTTTAACCTCAAAGTATTATATTTTTGAAAGGAGACAAAAGACAAGAACTGTCAGCAGGACCCCAAAACTTCCCTTTGTATTACATGTGTAATGTTTATTATAGTTCCTATCTGTCTATTCGTAAGAAGCCTTTATCAAATGGGAGATTCACTAACTTACCTGTTCTTAGCTGCAAATGACATCTTGCAACTCTTTCAAGCCTATCAGAAAGCACCAGTCATGTAATGGGGCTTGAATAAAGCAAAGGGTTGTTCTACACTAGATATAACCACTATCTCCATGTAATAAGAGTATCAGAAAAGAACACAAAAAAAAAAAAAAAGAAAAAAGAAGAGAAACACAAAACAGTTCTGAAAAAGTATTGAACTTCCAGTGGGTATCTGAGTTTTAAGAGGTTTAAACTCACATAGCCATACACACTTGCAGGTATGCACATCACTCAAATGCTGCAGTCAGATGAGAATGTCTCAACACATAATGCCATCCCCCCCGAATTTGAACAGAGTTACTCAAAAAAGACCCTTAGCAAAGGTTTCCATAGGACTGAAACACACTCTGAATTCAGGCTCTGCAGTTTTCACTCATACTGACATGAGATACTGTGAAAAAAATATCTTTGGTTATGTGACAGCAAATTAATCAATTCTATGAATAATGGGTCGACAAAAGAGCAAGCGGCACGCGGAGCAGAGAGCGGCGGCTGTGGGAGCGGTGGGGCGGCTGCGGTGAGTGCTGTTCGCTTTTGCTGTTGGCTTTTGCTGAGGCTTTGCGAAGGAGCCGGGCTTCCCGGAGACGGTGAAGCCGGGGCAGAGCAAGGAAACCCGAGTCTGAGCAGGAATCCTGAGAGAAACTCGAGAGATACCGAAAGGCTGACGTGGCGGGGGGCGTGACTGAGAACCGCGGCAAACTTTAAAAGCGGCCATCTCGGCAGCTCCCTCAGAGCAAGCGGCACGCGGAGCAGAGAGCGGCGGCCTCCGAAGAGGCAGGCGCGAGGAGAGCGGCACGCGGAGAGGACTAGCTAGATAGACCATAGACCGCATAGACCATGGTTGCAGCGCGCCCAAAAACCCTTGTGAAAAAGAATATGGGGACTCAGACGGATCCTCCGAGCAGACATGCAGCTGTGCAGGTTTCTGGCTGCAGCGAATGCCTGAGCCTGGCACTGGTACCGGAGGGAGCCAGTGACACCACGTGTGTGCGGTGCGAGCAGATAAATGATCTGCTCGGGCAGGTGGTTAAACTGATGGAGGAGGTAGAAAGACTAAGAACTATTAGAGAATGTGAAAGAGAAATAGATTGGTGGAGCTTCACCCTGAGGCAAGAGCAGTTGGAAAAGGGTGAGCAAGTGATGGATCCCCTCCCCTCCTGTCATCAGACAGAATGAGAGGGTTCAGGAGACAGGGAGGAATGGAGGGTGGTCCGTCCTCGGAGAGGCAAGCAAAAACCCTCCCAACCCCCTTCACCCTCCCAGTTGCCCTTGAGTAACAGGTATCAGGCCTTGGAACTTCAGGGAGAGGTAAATGAAGTTGGAGGAGATCAGTCTACTGAATCACCTAGGGCTTGTCAATCACCCCGACGCCTTAGGACTTCTTCAATTAAGAAGAAAAGGAGGGTAATTGTGGTGGGTGACTCCCTTCTGAGGGGAACAGAAGGGCCCATCTGTCGACCGGACCCATCCCACAGGGAAGTCTGCTGCCTCCCTGGGGTTCGGATTAGAGAAATTAAAAAGAAACTTCCTAATCTTGTAAAGCCCTCCGATTACTACCCACTGCTGCTTTTTCAGGTTGGCAGGGACGAAATTATTACAAGAAGTGCAAGGGCAATGAAGAGTGACTTGAGGGCCCTGGGACGACACCTGGCCTGATGGTGGCAGGTGGAATGCATTTGTCCCAGAGGGGGAGAAGGCTTCTGGGGCAGGAGTTAGCAGGGCTCATTGAGAGGGCTTTAAACTAGATGTGAAGGGGGAAGGGGAGAGAACTGGGTCTGTTAGGGATGAGCCCAAGAGCAATATGCTAGGGCCTGAAGGAAGGTGGTCTAGGAAGGATTTTCGATCATTGAAGAGAAGGGATAGATGTTTAGGCCCTGACCACAAGGCCTCCTGCCTCCCAGGGGTCCCACCAGTGCGCTCTGCTTGCTTTCTGAAATGCCTCTACACCAATGCACGCAGTATGGGGAATAAACAGGAGGAGTTAGAGGTCTGTGTGCGGTCTAAAGGTTATGACCTGGTGGCAATTACAGAGACATGGTGGGACAGCTCACATGACTGGAATGTGGTCATGGATGGCTATGTCATTTTTAGGAAAGATCGGTCAGTGAAGCGAGGTGGTGGAGTTGCTCTCTATGTGAGGGAGCAACTAGAATGTATTGAGTTTTCTCCAGGGACTGATGAGGGGCAAGTTGAAAGTCTGTGGGTAAGAACTAAGGGGCAGGCAGGCATGGGTGATACAGTTGTGGGGGTCTATTACAGACCTCCTGATCAGGACGAGGGAGTTGATGAGGCTTTCTACAGGCAGCTGGAAGCAGCCTCACAACTACAGGCCTTGGTCCTCATGGGGGATTTTAACTACCCCGATATCTGCTGGAAGACTTACACAGCCAGCCATTCACAGTCTGGGAGGTTGCTCCAGTGCATTGATGACAACTACTTAATGCAAATGGTGGATAAGCCGACTAGGAGAGGAGCGCTGCTGGGTCTTGTACTCACCAACAAGGAGGGTCTTGTTGAAGCAGTGATGGTCGATGGCAGCCTTGGCTGCAGTGATCATGAGATGGTGGAGTTCAGGATCCTGTGTGGGAGGAATAGAGTACCTAGCAAGACCAGAACCCTGGACTTCCGCAGGGCCAACTTTAGCCTCCTCAATCAATTGTTAAGGGAAGTCCCATGGGACAGGGTGCTAGATGGTAAAGGGGCTCAAGATAGTTGGTCAACATTCAAGGACCACTTCTTGCAAGCTCAGGATCAGAGCGTCCCAATGGGTATGAAATCAAGTAAGGGAGCTAGGAGACCAGCATGGTTAAACAAGGAACTGCTGGGCAAACTCAGGTGGAAAAAAAGAATCTATGGATCATGGAAAGAGGGGCTAGTCACTTGGGAGGAATATAGGACAGTTGTCAGAGGATGTAGAGAGGCAATTAGGAAAGCTAAGGCCTCCTTGGAACTTAACCTTGCAAGTCAGGTCAAGGATAATAGAAAGGGCTTTTTCAAATACATAGCTAATAAAACTAACACTAGAGGCAATATAGGCCCACTGATGAATGAGGGGGGTGCCCTAGAGACAGAGGATATAAAGAAGGCAGAGGTGCTGAATGCCTTCTTTGCCTCTGTCTTTACTCCTGCAGGCTTTCCCCAGGAGCCCCTGATCCCTGTAGCCCCAGAAGGAGTCAGGATAAAGGAGGAGTTTGCCTCGGTAGATGAGGATTGGGTTAGGGATCAGTTGAGCAATCTGGACATCCATAAATTGATGGGACCAGATGGAATGCACCCAAGGGTGCTGAGGGAGCTGGCAGAGGTCCTTGCTAGGCTACTCTCCATCATCTTTGGTAAGTCATGGACAACAGGAGAGGTGCCTGAGGACTGGAGGATAGCAAATGTCACTCCAGTCTATAAGAAGGGCAAGAAGGAGGACCCGGGTAACTATAGACGGGTCAGCCTCAGCTCCATCCCTGGAAAGGTGATGGAACAGCTTGTTCTTGGCACTATCTCTAGGCATATCAAGGATGAGGGGGTCATTAAGAGCAGTCAACATGGTTTTACCAAGGGTAAGTCATGTTTGACCAACCTTATTGCCTTCTATGAGGAAATAACTAGGTGGATAGATGATGGTAGAGCCGTAGATGTGGTTTATCTTGATTTCAGTAAAGCATTTGACACTGTCTCCCACAGCATCCTTGTAGATAAGCTGATAAAGTATGGGCTTGGTGATCAGGTAGTGAGGTGGATTGTGAACTGGCTGAAGGGAAGAAGCCAGAGAGTTGTGGTCAATGGGACGGAGTCTAGTTGGAGGCCTGTGACTAGTGGAGTCCCTCAGGGGTCGGTACTGGGACCGGTGTTGTTCAATATCTTCATCAACGACCTGGATGAGGGTACAGAATGTATCCTCAGCAAGTTTGCTGATGACACCAAACTAGGAGGAGTGGCTGACACACCAGAAGGCTGTGGTGCCATTCAATGAGACCTTGATCGGCTGGAGAGTTGGGCAGGGAGAAACTTAATGAAATTCAACAAGGGCAAGTGTAGTGTTTTGCATCTGGGGAAGAACAACCCCATGTACCAGTACAGATTGGGGGCTGACCTGCTGGAGAGCAGTGTAGGGGAAAGGGACCTGGGGGTCCTGGTGGACAGGAGGATGACCATGAGCCAGCAATGTGCCCTTGTGGCCAAGAAGGCCAATGGCATCCTGGGGTGCATTAGAAAGGGGGTGGTTAGTAGGTCAAGAGAGGTTCTCCTTCCCCTCTATTCTGCCTTGGTGAGGCCACATCTGGAGTATTGTGTCCAGTTCTGGGCCCCCCAGTTCAAGAAGGACAGGGAACTACTTGAGAGAGTCCAGCGCAGAGCCACAAAGATGATTAAGGGAGTGGAACATCTCCCTTATGAGGAAAGGCTGAGGGAGCTGGGTCTCTTTAGCTTGGAGAAGAGGAGACTGAGGGGTGACCTTATTAATGTTTATAAATATGTAAAGGGTGAGTGTCATGAGGATGGAGCCAGGCTCTTCTCAGTGACATCCAATGATAGGACAAGGGGCAATGGGTGCAAGCTGGAACATAGGAGGTTCCGCATAAATGTGAGGAAGAACTTCTTCACAGTGAGGGTAACAGAACACTGGACCAGGCTGCCCAGAGAGGTTGTGGAGTCTCCTTCTCTGGAGACATTCAAAACCTGCCTGGACATGTTCCTGTGTGACCTGACCTAGGTGTTCCTGCTCTGGCAGGGGGATTGGACTAGATGATCTTTTGAGGTCCCTTCCAATCCCTAACATTCTGTGATTCTGTGAAAAGTGATAACATTCTTGGTTTTAGTTCAACAAGGCAAAAATCTGATGAAGCACTAAAGGATATCATGGACTTCTTGCAAGTTCTACTTTACTTTTAAAAATGCCCTTCAGCTGTTTCGGGTGGATTTTGCAAGGGACAGCAAACATTCTTGCTGAAATAGTTATCGCTTCTGCAGATGTTAAGGGGGTTTCCTTCTGGGAAAGACTGAACTTATGAGGACACGGGAACAGCTTGTGTTTTCATGGACGTTTCACTTCTAAGACAGATATGCTGTTTTGTGAACTGATAAGCTGACTATGGGACACAGATGTGCACAATGTAAAATGTACATTCAGTTTGTCTGACTTAATTCTTCAGAGTTAGCCACAGCTGAGGTACCTCAGGAATAGAACAACCACCAGGAGCCAGCTAAGGACTTGCAAATGCTTTGATTCATCAAAGAATTATGCACATACTTTTGGACTTCAACCAAATGACAGATGGATGCAAAGGCTTAAAGTCCATACTTCAACATTGGCATGTACTACAAGTCTTCCAGAACTGGGGCACAAGCCAGTGAGAAAAGTTGCCCTATGTTAAACTCATCTGGGAGTCATATACTCTATTGCAGCTTTATAACACATGAAGCACAATTTGAGAGAATAATTTCCTCATTGTACATGAAGATACAGTTCAGTCCTCAGTAACACTTCATAACTATAGGCTGTTCAATTAAAGTTTGACTGCAACAGGATTATTTAGATTGGCTTACTGCAACCCTCAAATTTATATAATCATTGGGGTGCTGACGGAAAGAGATCTCTGGATGCCTCTGGTACTATCCCCCATAAGAATCAGAGCTGTTGCCAACACTAGATCAGATCAGCTGTTGCTTTGTCTAGTTGAAACCTGAGAACTTCCAAGGACAGAAAGTCCCTGACTTCTCTGGGTAACCTGTTTCAGTGCTGTACCACCCTCCCAGTGAATAAGTTTTTCCTAATGTCTAACCTGAACCTCTAAAGCTGCAACACGTGACTTGCTCTGTGTTACATACCATCTGCCACTGTTGTAAACAGTTTGTCTCGGGCATCTCTGTAGCTCCTGACCAAGTAGCTGTATGCAGCTGTTAGTCTCTTCACCAGGCTCCCCAAACTCTCCTTATAGGTCTGTGCTTCAGGCCCCTGATCATCCTATCAATCCCCTACTCGACCCTCTATAGTTTCTCCCCTTACCTCTTGGGCTGCAGAGTTCGTGAACTTGAAACTATTTGAAGTGCAGCTTCACCAGTGTCAAATTGTGATGACACAAAACTGGGAGGAGTGGCTGACACACCAGAAGGCTGTGCTGCCATTCAGAGAGACCTAGACAGGCTGGAGAGCTGGGCAGGGAGAAATTGAATGAAATATAACAAGGGCAAGTGTAGAGTTTTGCATCTGGGGAAGAACAACCCCATGTGCCAATATAAGGTGGGGACTGACCTGTTGGAGAGCAGCGTAGGGGAAAGGGACCTGGGGGTCCTGGTGGACAGGAGGATGACCATGAGCCAGCAATGTGCCCTTGTAGCCAAGAAGGCCAATGGCATCCTGGGGTGTATTAGAAGGGGTGTGGTTAGTAGGTGGAGAGTGGTTCTCCTCCCCCTCTACTCTGTCCTGGTGAGGCCGCATCTGGAATATTGTGTCCAGTTCTGGGCCCCCCAGTTCAAGAAGGACAGGGAACTGCTGGAGAGAGTCCAGCGCAGAGCCACAAAGATGATTAAGGGAGTGGAACATCTCCCTTATGAGGAAAGGCTGAGTGAGCTGGGTCTCTTTAGCTTGGAGAAGAGGAGACTGAGGGGTGACCTCCTTAATGTTTATAAATATGTAAAGGGTGAGTGTCATGAGGATGGAGCCAGGCTCTTCTCAGTGACATCCAATGAGAGGACAAGGGGCAACGGATGCAAGCTGGAACATAGGAGGTTCCACATAAATGTGAGGAAGAACTTCTTCACAGTGAGGGTAACAGAACACTGGACCAGGCTGCCCAGAGAGGTTGTGGAGTCTCCTTCTCTGTAGACATTCAAAACCCTCCTGGATGCGTTCCTGTGTGACCTGATCTAGGTATTCCTGCTCTGGCAGGGGGATTGGACTAGATGATCTTTTAAGGTCCCTTCCAATCCCTAACATTCTGCGATTCTGTGAAATTATCACCTCTTCTTGGCCTTCTGGCCACGCTGTCCCTGCCATTGCCTGCTATGCCATTTGTGGTGTTTACAATGTGATCGCTCTGTTAACTCACAGCTTAGCATCCACTGTAACTCCCAGGCCCTTTTCAGCCAGTCTGTTCCCAGCCTGCGCTGATGCCTGGTATTATTCCTTCCCTGGTGCAGAGCTTTGCACTCCCCTCCCTGCACTTCATAACGTTCCTCTTGGCCCAGTACTCAAGTTTCTTTGGATTATAACTCTGCTATTCAGCATGTTAAGCATTCCCGCAATTTAGCATCATCTGCAAATCTGCTAAGGGTACATTCTGTCCCTAAAGTTGAGTAATTAATGTTAATACAGGATACAGGAATTAGTACTGATTAGATGTTATTCTGTGGTGCTCCCAAAGCTCATGTGAGAAAAATGAAACATCCCAGTCAGAATTTCTAGTTGTCAAGAAACAGCCAAGTATGGAATGCCAGACTCCACAAAGCAGAAACATCTGCTGAATAGTTCTTGCTTATTGCAGCACAGTGTACTCAGGATGAGTGCAAAATGAAGAGAGAAAAAAAGATATGCTCAAAAAGAATTAATGAGAGCAGAACAGATAAACTGTCTAATAAAATGTGAATGAGAACTGGCAGAGTGGACAGCATTTGCCATTCCATAGCATTTGTGTTCTAGTTGTGTTCTTCATTGTGAATTTATCCTCCTGTGAGTAACCCACCATCTGGGAGAAAGATGTCAGCATTGTCAGGATGTCTCAACACTCAGTGATATGTCTCAACATTGTGCCTGGCACCCCTATTCCTGCAGCTGGAGATGGACTATTGTGGGAAACCGCTAGGACCACTCCCCATTCCTGCATCTGAAGGGAGATAAGCAGGACAATTCACACGGATACTACAAACAGGATGCATCAGCGGGCATGCTCCAGCAACAAGGAGGTCTTCAAGAGGAAAACAAAGGAGGGATGGAGATCACTCCTAACGATCCTCGAACGACCCCTGGAGTGATACCTGGTGCCTGCACTGGTAGGCCGGACCTATGCAAAGCAGCGTGTGGCAGAAACGCCCACCCATTGTCAGTGGGTGGAGAAAGAGACTATATCTAGCAACAACAGCTCACAACTAATTGGAAGAAGATCTTCCCCACCAATCAACAACTGGACTTGCAAGACCTCGCTGGATCCGTGGTGGTAACCCCCCTTCTCTGCTCTATCTCTCGTAATACTGCTTATTCTTATACCCCCTTCTTTCCTATCGCTCTTTAATTTTCAAGTGCACACAACTTTATAATAAACCATAGAGAGTCTGTGACATTTGACCTCGTTTGTGTCTTAATTTCACCTCTGGGATCAAAACGAATCGCCCTTGGCCTGAACAGGGTCAAGACACCTCCCCAATGAACAACATACCTTTGAGGTACCTCAGAAGCAGAAACTGAAAACAAAACTTTGCAGCCTCTACTGTTTTAGCCATTTGTTTCTCCATACATGTAAGGAATCAGTTTTTCTCTACCAGGTGAATTATTTCCCCATGTGAGAGCTGATGATATATGGGAGTAAGTGTAGTTTTCTAGGACCAGGCTCAATCTGCACACAGAAGGAAAAAAAGCAAACCACCTCTTTGGCTGTGCACTGACTAATGTTTTCTTAGAGCAGCTTTTCTGATCCACTTTTCTTCTCCAGAAAAAGTTTCAAGCAGGCTATTTTCACTTTGCACAAGGCATTGCATTTTATTAGGTTAAAAGAGATCTCGCTTGATCCCACCTTTCACATATCTTTCCTCAGGACAAGAAAGCTTCAGCATTCAATATCATGACATATTTTTCTTGCAGGTTGGTCATGGCGAGGGAAAGGAAGATTTGAGACCCAAAGGAGGGCAGTTTATTTTGATGGAATTGAGAACTTACCTGGCTCCAAAAACAAACTCATGCATTTTTTCTCCTGAAAAAGGGAAGGAAACCTTACAAAACAGGTCCCTCAAAGCCTGAATGAGAACTAGGTGAATGACAAGTTATTTTCAGGGAACATGTTGATCCTGACTCCATTTTAGTCTTAGCAAGCCTATTCTGTGCCAGAGTAACTCCATTAGAAGATACACTTACACAATTTTGCCACCAAGAGGCTCCCATGCATCCCTTAAAAATTTCTATGACTTGAAAATCAGTTTGCTTCATGCTACATGTTAGCCCGTATCTCTGAAGGACTGCTGGGGAAGGACTATCTGTTCCTCTGGTGACATGACACTGCACCTTTTCCCAAGTTTTACTGTTTGCATGGAGTCATCAGCATCCATACTGCAGTTGCATAGTCAGCCCTCCTTACACTAATAAACAGTTAATCCACAAAAATAGAACAGCTACAGCCAGTTTTCTTGAGGCTGTTTCTGTATTCAAATGATCCAATGCATGCAGAAAAAAAGTTCAATCTCCGCTCTCAAACAAGCTGATTTAGTCTTACACGTACTAGTGTTTTAAATCACCTGGCCATGATCTGCAGGGAAAAGCATATTTTTTCCTTAGAAATATTTTTGGTTGACTACCGGAAACAAACCTGAGACACATTTTGTGAAGCATCTCCACTCAGACTATGCTATACGGCCCAGTGAGCACCCAGAGAGACAAGAAGCATGAAGTGATCAAGACAGCTTTTCATTTGAAGCTTAATGCAGACTGAAGCATGACAGTAACTTAGCCTTTTATGGTAAAATTTGGCCTTCAATACAAAGCATTGACTAGCCTAGAGCCTTACACATCCTCCAACAGAACTGCAAAAGCATTTTACCACAAAGAGCAACCCCAGCAAAAAGTAGCTCTCCTCAAGATGAACTTTTACCCTGCAATGTTGAGTCAAGAAGAACTTGCGAAACTTTCATTTGGCCCCAGAAATACACTGCCTCTTGCTTCCCCCACATATGGTATCTTCCCTCATTTTTGTTCATGTCCTTCCTCGACCTGATGCTAAGCTGTTCAACCCTTCCTCGCAGTGAAGTGCATTTACTCAGATGGGAATCATACATGCAAGGGAGAACTCACTACCAAAAGCAGCCATTGCAAAGGGTTGGCTTACATTTGTTTTGGATCTAGGCTCAGCTGGAAGAGCAGGGCACCTTGTGGACTTGGAAGTGCATGGGGAAGTCACCGACCTCCTCTAGGTCTGTCCCTCGCTAGCTGCTGTCATAGTAGGCTTCTTTCATTTGATTTGGCTTTTATCATCAATTTGTACAAATTATTCCTGAGCTAAGTCTATACATTAACTCACAGGTTTATTTCCTTGCAGGTATGTGCTCAGCAGAGATCAGTCTATAAAAGCTGCCATCAGCTATTTTCAAATCAGTAATGAGAAGTGTTATTAGTGAGAATTTTGATTCTTTTTTTCCACCAGCTATGAATCAGTGCTCTACTGCTTGTTTATTGAGTTACAGAATATTGGCAAAATGATGCCATTATGCGCAAGGAATGTTCTTTCAAATTTTTTATGACGCTGCACCCAGTGTAATTGTGAAACTGCATTTCCTCTGGATTGAGACAACCTGCACTGTGGGACATCTCACAATTTAAGAAATAAAGTAATGAGAGTGTCTCAATTGAAGACAATGGCCAGGCAAAAGGGAGCAAGACGACATAAATTGCCAAGAGCTATTTGCTCTAGTGTGCTTTTCCTCGGTTCTCCCATCCTCATGGTACTTTATGCCTGGCCTCAAATGCCTCCTCAAAGCACCAGCTGCTCTCTCTGCCCCTGCAGTTGCTCCCAGCAGGCTCCTAGCCACTGCTCCCATTGAGCCTTGGCCTCTTCCCTGAAGAGGAGCATCCCTGGTCAGCCAAGTTCAGCTCCCTCTACCTCCACTCAGTGCTCCCTCAGGTACATACCAGGAGCAAGGAACCACTTTGCTGTAGCTCAGTGTGAGGCAGTGGTTAGGGCAATCTTTGGGCAATCTGAACATAGGCTTACGTTTCACCAAACCTATGAGGTTAACACAGGAGGTTACGATCATGATCTTGAATAAAGATTAACGAGGACTGTATGAAATGTAGGGCTAGCACTGGAAAATGTAATCCCTAGAAAGACAAAACAGTGTCTAGACTAGAAGAGGGACTGACTTTCTCTCACCTAATTGCAACTGTCTACAACATGGACATCTGGAGATGAGCTAGGTATGTCAGGCTCACTTTGCAGCCAATAGAGAAAGCATAGGCACTTTCAGAGTAGCAGTCCTCTGAACTTTTTCAGTGCCTCCTTTCAGATGAGGTACAGTGTACTCAGAGTCTCCCACTGCTCCTCCCAGTCTGCAAAGAGGGCTCAGGGTGATACTGCTGCAGATCACTGTATGACAAGTTGTTCTTTCAGCTCAGAGCTCTGTTATTCAGAGGTGAATGGTTCAAATGGAAAAAGAAGAAAGGCTTTCTGAAGAGCCTGAAACTGTGACCTTTCTGGCATATTCAGCCTGCAGGAGCTGAATGGCTGCCATGAGAAATGTCCCTTGCTGTGGGAAGCTGATGAAAGAAGTGTTTCTTCCACAAGTCCTGCCCTGCCATCAGCAACTCCAGAAGATCTGAGCTCCTGGAAAATGAAAACCAGAGCTCAGGACCTGGGGACAAGCATACTGAATATAAAAGGAAGGGAAGGTGGTGTCCATTTGGGAAGCCAAACCTAAAAAAGAGGAAACCGTAGCTGATGAAGAGTCATAACATAAAGGTTGGGTACATGTGTGTCAGAACACTGCAAAGGATCTCTGGACTCAAATGGTTCTTGAATGAATTCCTGCTTCCTGAAAGACAGTGAGTCTGGTATAACTTAGGAGAAAGAAGCTCCTACAGCAGCTTCGAATTAAGAAATAGGGCTTGATGACTACTGAAGATAAACTTGGCATCTATCTGCCATCTGGAAAGGTAACAAATGAGAAAAAAAGACAAGGAGAGAGAGATTTTTCTAGCTGTAAACTCAATTGGTGTTCCAGATGGTGGCAGAAGAAAGTCACAATGTAATCACAGAGTATTTGCATCCCTGTGTACTCTGATAATTAAATGATACTTACAACTTGCTTCCTTCTGCAAAAAAAAAAAAAAAAGAGGTAAAAAAACTGAAACTTTACTGTCACAAAAGCAGATTACCTGCTGCAGATCTCACCTTTCATCATGTCTCTGCTCCCCACCCTGCTCACATAACCCATAAAATATTATCTTTCTTCCTAAATATACCAACAGTTATAATTGCACCTTGCAGGGAACTAGAGACCTGCACAAGAAAGTAACAAATCAGGAATGCCTCTCCAAATCTCTCCATTAAGAATTATCTAAATTATATGAAAGAGCAAAGTAAGGCGGCAGCACTGTCTTGGTCTAGTGCCATCTTCATGCAGTGAATGTCAGAATGACATCACTGGTGTAAAGAGGTCCAGATCTGCTGCTGAACACTGACCTACCAAACTTTCCAGTTACCAGGGTTTTGCATATTGCATGGCAGAAGAGAGAAGCTCTCTTCATTTCACTAATTCTGCAGTGCAAGTTTTTAAGACTCAAAACAATATTTTTGTTTTAGGAGTATAGCAATCTATTCTATCGTCTGTTTACCAGGCAGACGATGCAGAGGAACAGGCCAACTGGAGCCATGGTATTAATAGCTGTGAAGAAAAGAACATTATCATGTCTAATACAGTTATGGACAGATGGCCTGCTTGTAGCACAGTAATCCTTCAGTCCAGTTTCTGTTTGTAAAATAAGTCCTCTGCCTCAAAATAAAACATACCAAACAATGACTCAGGACCCTCTGCTTCCTTTTCAGGGGCAAGTCTCATTATAGAAATAAGTTTCCACTTTTCCTGGCTGTTTAAATCAACAACTTTTCTTACATTGAAACAGAATATTTATCATCACTTTTTTCTATTTCTACATCCGTTGCTTTCCTGTTGAATTTGACTCCCTCCGCTCCATTTTAGCTGCCCTCCTTCAATCCCAAGGTATCTGCAAGAGCCCCTGTAGAATGCAGTAGCTTGTAGCAAAGCCCTTGCAGAAACAATTCCCCTGTTCCCTCCCACCACCATTCCCCCAGTGTCTGTGAAATCTCAGCAGTTAGGACTTAGGCTGCACTAGAGCTTTGCATAGCTCAGTTTGAAAGAAACCAGACAAGGTGAAAAGGAGAGGAATTTTTTCCAGCTCCTCTCTTTTTTGACAAGTTGACAGTTTTATATGGGAAAAGATGAGAACACGATGTTTTTTTAAAAAAAGAAGTAATAATTAGAGCAAATGAATGAGAGGGGAGTTAATCACGTGGTAGCTGAGAGGCAGTGAATCACTGCTGGCATGTGTCATGACAGCATCTTTTGACTATGCTAAAATGTCTTGCATTAAAAAGCCCTGTGTACACCCTCAAATTGCTTGGTGATATGCTGGGCATACTGGTCATTCTGAGGCAGGGCTGAGGGCAGCTTGAATGTTTTTAGACTGCCTTTAAATCTCATTGGCTTCCGAGCAAGTGCATGCATCCAGCAGAGTTCTAAATGTGATCTTGGAAGGGCAAAGTGTAAGGCACACTGTGGCAGGGTGCCCTCCCAGACTGTCACAGCTCCAAGTTCCTCCATGCGCTCAAATCTAACAAGCCAGATCCTGAATTCTCTGTCTTGTCTACTCCATCTCTATGATGATTAATAATAGCAGAAGCTTCTGTGCTGTCATCTCTTTTCTCACTCCTACAGTCTTGTATTTAGATTGCTGCTAATAGTAGTTTCTCCAGCATCTTAGAAATCTTTGCAGTATCCAAAACTCACATTGTCCTTTCTATTTCTACTGTCAAATCTCTGTATTACTGCTTTTGTTGGCTGATACTGCACTGTGATTCAATTATCCACCATTTAGTGCATGCCTACACTGATACGGACTATAACATGTCTCAGATAACCTCTAAACCACCTAGCCCAGGTACTGGCAGCAGTCTAGCTGTTATAAACTGAGACACACCATAAATTAATCCATACAGCCAAACTGCATGATTCTGTGGCCAGCCCATGAGATACCATGCTTAAAATTGCCTTAGATATCTATACGATATTTGCAAAGTGAAAAATGAATATAAACATAGTTTACTAAGGAGCAACACACACACACACACACACACACACTCGCCTATTCCTATGCACCTTACTTTGAAATAAAACCAAAATTCACTACAATGTTAGAGCTGAAGAGCTAAAAGCATTACACCAGAAACAGAAAATACTCATCCCTCAGCAAGTTGTGTTCGTCTATAGAGCAAAATATAGATTTCATGTCATGAAATATATATGGTACTAAACTCTGCTGAAGTGACTTTCATTTTCCTCTTTGCACCATTTCCTGCCATGTTTTGAATTTGTGACTGACTTCACACTGCTGTTGGGGATTGTAATTTCAGTCTCTGAATTTTGTGACTTCTACTCATTTAACTCCTTATCTATGAAGTTGCATGCAACTTCACCATGAAAAGGTCCTCAAGTTGAAAACGTGCCCCTTGCATACTGCCACTCAGAGCAGCCGAACAGCACTACAACAGCAGCTTGAAAGAAAAGCAATAGCAAAAAAATAAGGATCAGCCTAGCCCTGTCAAACTGCCATGCTCAGCCAGGCTGTTGTTAATAGGGCTCTGAAAGGGCTAGCTGGAGCTGTGACTAGAAGGCAGTTCTCTGTCCCGATAAAGCATGCAGACATGCTGCATAGCCTTGTAATCTGTGATGCTGAATTTCCCGTCTTTCACAATTCAATCAATTTTTTTGTTGTAGAGAATAGGGGGAGAGAACAGAAGGGAAGAGCTTGGATAATAAACTCTTTCATTCTTCCCTTCTTTGGTCAGTCTGGTTTGGTTCATTTTATCTTGACTGTAGGAAAGGATAAAATAGTCTGTCTTAGGACTCATGCAAACATTATTAGCAGAAAAGGCTTTGTTTGCTCTTCCCTTCATGATTGAAAGCCACAAGCTATTAACATCAGCTGTCATTTTTAAAAAGGCAGAGTATCAACTAATCTCTTGACCGCACATTTTAGATCAAGCTGTACCTAACAGTTGTCACTGTTCAAGAAGCCAGGCACCAACATTGGCCTGGCAAAAGAATTGTATAAGAGTAACACTAAGCAGCAAATAAAATATTGCTGAGGAAGCAGCACCCTCTTTCTTCTCTCTTCTCAAGTCTGTGAAATTCATAGCATTGCTGTCAAAACACAGACTTCCTAGTTTTGTTACTTTTAAAGTATTTTCAAAATTCACTTTTTAATGACACACAGCTTTTCTATTATAAAGTCCTGCAGTACTTGCTGACCCAAATATGCTTAGCTCCTGCAAGCCTGCTTGGTTCTCTTGACTCTCATGAAGCAATGCCAGCATAAACCACCACAAAACTGGCCCATGCTGCAATTTTCCACAGTACTGCTCTACTTCTCACCCTTAAGAGCGAGCTCTGACAGCATTGGAGCTGCATGCTCTGCTGCTCCTGCACACAGAGTTCCTCTTCAAACCAAGTCCATTCACGTACCTGAGGCACCATGCGGCCTTCAGAGCTTGTCTGCTGTGATGGGAGCTACCACTCCTGCTGTTTGCCCCAGCTTGACTGAGGCTCATTTCTGTTCTCTCCCTGGTAGCACTGAGTATCCTTTCCTCTTCAACAGATTCCCAATTCCTCTCCCTGCTGGGACCTCTGAGCTTTACTTTTAATTGCCACTGTGTGCTCTTTTCCAGCAAGTGGATCACAGATCTGCTTGATGCCACTCATGATTGCTTGGCTATGAATGCTGCAAACTCTATTTCTGCTCCCATCTAAAAATTACATGAATAGAGCTGGAAACAGAGATACAGCATTAGATTTATTCCAGAATAATTCCATTGATAAGAGTATTTCTGGAGCACCATTTTGATCCTAGAACATTTACTCCTTGACCAAAGTAGATTTTTCTGGAGTCGGTTTGTGCAGATGTAAATCTCTCCTCTACTCTGGAATAGTTATTACACAAATGCTTTTTGCTCAATACTTATTTTTTCAATCACCCCACACTAATGTTACCAATCTGATTGGATTTTGATGATTTTAGTTTAGCTAAAATCAAGTTAGGCCTAATTGAATCATATGAGGGAGTGACTGTGTTTTACTTTAGTAACCACAGAAAGCACACAGAACAAACAGGTGGTACCAGCAGCTAAAGTACATGAAGTGAACAGGTGGTACAAGCAGCTGAGGCCCAGCATTGTCTGTAACTAGAAACCGTACAGTCAAGAAAGCAAGATATTATGTTGAAGCAACCACCGTGGAAACAATACAATAATTAATCATAGAGTGGCTAAAGTCACAGTGACCAGTTATGCTGCTTGAAGATCCCATTACCCTCCCCATCCTAATCTGAATATTAGAGGGTACAATCAGTAGTGCCACTATGGCGTGACTATAGGTAACCAATGATTGTTATTAGAAATGAATATACATGAAGTGATGTAATCCGACAGATCATTAGGGGCCAATCAAGGTAAAGGTTAACTTTAATGAGTAATTAAAGGCAAGCAATATATGCAGTTTTATGTTAAATAGCTTATACAATGGAAATCAAATATATAAAAACCCTGCTAAATATGATGTAACCCAGGATATGCTGGGTGGAGTTATCCCCCATATCCTCCGCGCGTCAATAAAGAAGTGTCTGCTTATCTACATCACATTGGTGTTAAGTTCTTTGTCCTGTTTGGTGACACTACCATGAGATAGAAGAAAGAGAAGAAAATTCACAGCATGAGGGAACTGTGGTCAAACCATTCCTAAGGGAAGCTAGATTAATTAAGAGGGTCTGCTCCAGTTTATTTTTTCTTTGCTACTCTTCAGAGAAAACTTCCAAATCAGAAAGTGTTTGTTGGATGGCTTTCATTGCCAGGCTAGTAACTGATTCTATCACCTCATTAGCTAATCTACTCCCAAATTAAATAAGGACTGAATTCAACAGGCACATATGCAAGAAGGGGTAAAGTAGACGAGTGTAATGGAAATGTAATTGGTTTTAATGTGATGTAATGTCAGTAAATGCTCTACATTAGTGTTCCAGGCCAATCTGTCTGATCTCCTACCTAACTGCCCATAGAGGATATTAGCTTATGGAGGCATTTATACAGAGAAAGCTTTTTGGTTATTCCCCTGGTATAAATGTCAGAATCAAATGATATTGGGATGAGAAAAGGATATTGAATAAAAAAATGTCTAGAGTGGTAGTGTGTTTTATTTACTTAGACTATAAGGTAAATTTGCCCTCACTTACCTAAGGTTTTATAAACACAACACAACGACTTACAGTCATGTTTTTCACCTAACACTGTCTCAGTCCTCACTTGTTTTTCAGTAAAGATGGCAAGGCACAAGACTCTGTCAGAAGAAAAAATGGGTTGGGAGGAACCACATTACCTGGTGGCAAGTCCAGCTGGGAATTCCTGGAGGTGGGCAAACAGCAAGAGTTTGGCTACAAATGCTATCAGATCAGGGAGCACTGGAAGGGACAAGAGCAAGCATGAAGGTGTCCCAGCCAGAGATTTCCCTGAGCAGTGACCCTGCAAAGCACTGCACCATGTGCCAGAACCCCTCTGGGAAAAAAAAAACCACACAAAAAAAAAAAACCCACAAGAGGAACAGCCTGGCTGGAATGAAAACATGTTCTCTAGTCCACCTAGCAGGCAATGTTTAGTCTTTTCCTTGTGGGGAGGAGATGATGGTTTTGCTGGGAGATCCGGTCAGCCCTTGGGCTCCCTGCCTGGGAAATCACAGCAGACTGATCGGGTGTCAGTGTGTGTGCAGCAGGAGGCCATCTCGAACAGCAAAGCTAAAGGCTGAAAATGTGTTTTCACAGCTATGATAGTGAGAGAGGATAAGTTCATGGAGTGCACTCTGCCTTGAAAATTACATGACAATGTAAAGAATGAGAGTAATGGAAAAAAAAATAATAAAAATTATGTATTCAAGGCAGAAACAGGTGGAGACCAAATCATTTCACCATAAGGTAACGATGTGTCTTCTGATCAAATTAACTTGTATGATAGGCCAGCTATATTTTTTTAGCAACGACAGAAGAGAAATGCTTCAAATTATTAGTAGCCTCACTGAACCACCTGGATTTTTCCACTTTCCCAGAAAGCTCATCTTATCTTCAGCAATATAAGGATAGAGTAGTAAAACTTCACTGTTTGCTCACGGGGTCACAGTACATGCCAGCCCCTGTCAGCAATGGCTGCTTTGCATTCAGAGCACGTGCTACCACTTCATAAAGTCATTACAAATTCAAATTGTAACTACAATACAGAAAAAAAAAAGATAAGCACATTCCCTAAGCAAAAAGGCAACCTTCCAGTTTATATTTCAGAGTATGCAAAATAATTAACTATACAGGGGTGTTCACCTGTTTCTGAAACTTCTCAGCTTATTAGAACTCAAATAAAGCATTTCATAACTGATGAAAATGAGGGCATAATGGTTCAGTTCTTCTGACTGTCAGGCTCCCATGTATCCCAGCGGAAATTTAGCCAAAAGCAAAAAGTCAGGGAGCCCAGAAAAAAACAGAAACTCACAGCAAATCAAGTGTAAAATTTCTACGACTAATACTAATACAGATTATAAATGGGTTCACTCTGAATGCACAGATGCCCCTTTCCTGTTTGCTTTCTGGAAAGAATCCAGCAGTACGGTTTGCTGGCAAAAGAGTCAGAATAAATACCTCATTTATGTCAATTTTTGAAACTGAAAAAGTTAAAATTCCTGCCAGCTCAGGGAACTGAATACCATGAGGATAAGTGGTCTGGCCGTTAAACACCGAGGCAAAGAAGGCATTAAGTACCTCAGCCTTTTCCTCTTCCTTGGTAAGAATGTTCCCCCTCACATCCAATAAGGGATGGAGATTTTCCCTGCATCTTTTATTATTGTTAATATATTTGTAAAAACTCTTCTTATTATCTGTTGCAGCAGTGGCCAGGCTGAGTTCAAGCTGGGCTTTTGCCTCCCTAATGTTCTTCCTACACAACCTAACTAAATTCCTATACTCTTCCCGTGTAGCCTGCCCCTTCTTCCAGAGGTGGTAGACTCTCTTCTTTCTCCTAAGTCCCAGCAGAAGCTCCCTGTTCAGCCAGGCCAGTCGCTTTCCCCGCCAGTTTGTCTTATGACACCTGGGGACAGCCTGCTCCTGCATCTCTAACAGTTTCTCCTTGAAAAGAGTCCATCCTTCCTGAACCCCTTTGCCCTCTAGGACTGTTCCCGAAGGGACTTTCTCAACCAGTGTTCTAAACAGGTTGAAGTCTGCCCTTTGTAAGTCCATGGTGAAAGTTTTGCTGCCCTCCCCTCCTGACTGGGCTAAGGATCAAGAACTGTATCATTTCATGATCTCTTAGCCCAAGACGGCCTCCGACCACTACATCACCTACCAGTCCTTCCCTGTTCGTGAACAACAGGTCTAACAAGGCACCTTCCCTGGTGGGCTCACTTACCAGCTGAGTCAGGAAGTTATCTTCCACGCACTCTAGGAACTTCTTGGATTGTTTTCTCTCTGCTGTGTTATATTTCCAGCCCATGTCTGGTAAGTTGAAGTCCCTGAAGTGCTGGGGCCTGAACCCCAAGCCCTGAATTAAGGTTGACATATGGGTGGTCCCCATGGCCCTTTAAGAGGAGGGGATGAGTTTGCCTTTTGGCTTTCCTCCAAGGTGCTGCCAGCCTTGTAAGGAAAGCCCTTGGGTAAACAAGCCCCAGGTGCCCTGCATTTTGGTAACGAGTGCCAGGTGTCCTGTTTTGGGATAAAAGCTGGGCTCACTTGCAGGAAGAGTTGGAGAGTCTGTCTGTGAAGTGCATCCACTTCAGAGTTTCCTGTTGGGGAAGGACCTCCTGGCTTCTCACGCAACTGGATCGCAGTCAGGTCTGGCACCTGCCAACGCGGGCTTTGTGGGGAGGCAACATGGGGTTACCTCTATCATATGTAATCACCTTATTGTCTTGGTTGGCTCCCATTTTCTCTGTGGGTTACCTTGTGTCTCTGTTTGTTCCATCTATTACGGGTCATGCTATGTCATTTCTGGGGTCGCTGGGGTTGATGTGTATCATTTGTGATCTATTTAACTTACTTGTACCCCTAGCGATCCTCTATATACAGACCCCTTTAGGCGAAATAGAATCCACTTACTGGATTGTTTTTCTGCTGCTGGCTTTGTCCTTTATACTGGGCCTACTAATTGGCAAAACAGTCCCCCACAAGAACAAGGGCTTGGACTCTGCAGCTTCTGCCAGTTATCTACAGAACAGTTCATCAACCTCTTCATCCTGGTCAGGTGGCCTGTAGTAGACTCCCAGCAGGATATCTCAACTTAACCCATAAACATTCGACTGGCTCATCACGCTTATCAATCTCCATACAGTCAAAACTCTCCCTAATATAGAGTGCCACCCCACCACCCTTTCTACCTTGCCTATTCCTCCTGTAGAGCTTGTAGCCATCCATTGCAGCACTCCACTCATGAGAGTCATCCCACCACATTTCTGTGATGGCAACTACATCTTAGTTGTCGCGCTGCACAATGGCTTCCAGCTCCTCCTGTTTGTTGCCCATGCTGCATGCAGTAGTGTAGAAGCACTTGAGCAGGGCTGACAACTTCCTTACCAGCTGTGGCCTGCCTTCTTTGAGTTTAACTCTAGCAGGCCCAGTTTTATCCCCTTCCCCCTTCAAACCTAGTTTAAAGCCCTTTCAGTGAGCCCAGCCAGCTCAACTGCCAGGATTCTTTTTCCCCTCTGAGACAGATTAGCTCCATCTGTCACCCACAGACCCCTCATAGCATAAAGCGCCCCATGTGTAAAAAACCCAAAATTTTGTTTGTGGCACCAGTCTCTTCGCCACATGTTTATCAGGTGGGTCTTCCTTCCTTTAACAGTATTATTCTCTTCCACCAAGGCAATTGATGAGAACACCACATGGGCTCCCAATCCCTCAAGTGATCTCCCCATAGCCCTGAAATCTTTTTTAGTTGTCTGCAGGCTCCTCTCACAAGCATCATCACTACCAACCTGGATAACTAATAGTGGATAGTAATCTGTTGGCCATATCAGTCTGGGAAGTTTCTTAGTGATATCCCTGACCCTGGCCCCAGGGAGGCAGCAGACTTCCCTGTGGAGCGGATCCGGCCGGCATATGGGGGCCTCTGTTCCTCTCGGAAGGGAGTCATCAACTACAATTACCCTTCTTTTCCCTTTGTTAGAGCTGGTCCTAACTTGTGGGGGAGACCGACTTACCTTGGGTGACCCCTCCTGATGGACCCTCGTCTCCATTTTTGTCTGTTTGCCTCTCTGTTTGCCCCTCCATTTCGAGAGCCCCATACCTGTTCTTCAAGGGTAGCCGGGAAAGGGAGGGAGGCCGGGAGGGGATTCGCCTCCCTGGCCGAGCAGGGACCTGTTTCCATTCCCCCTCACCTCTTGGATCTCCCTTGCCATTGGGTACAGGAAGAGGGGGGGATCCTCTCTTTCTAGGGGAGCTTCCACCCACTGCCCTGCCCTCAAGGATGGTAGGGCCTGACTCCACCAGTCTACCTCTCTTGCACACTCCCTCATTGTCCTCAGCCTATCCAGCTCACAGCGCACACAGCCCCCTGTTCCCAGGGGGATGCTGTGGCATTCCCTGCAGCCTGCTGCCTGCACAACTGCATCCTTTCCTGGGAGCTCTGTCTGGGTTCCCACATCCAGTTTGGTCTTCCTCTGCCTGGTGGAGACCATTGTTCTTGCAGTGCTAACTGCCCCCAGGAGCTGATCTCTGCAATAATCAGTTGTTAGCACCTCAGCTCCTCGCTCCCTTCCCTAGTTCACAGCTCCTTGGCGCCTTCTCCGCGCCCTACTCATGCGTACTGCCTCGGGCAAACTGCCGTGTCCCACCTTACAGACGTGCCACGCTCCGGGTCACTCGCCCTCCCCAGGGGCGTTTACAAACCTCCCACGCGGCTCGGGGCCACGCCTCTGCCGCCCCTGATTGGCTGCCGCGGACTTCCTGGAGCCGTTGGGGCTCGGGCTGCGAGGGGGGAGGTCCCTGGCTCAGGAATCCCTCTTGGTCTTACCTCGGTTTTGTCGCTGCTGCCGCCTCACCGATTTAGGGACAAGACACAGCCCATACCATACTGCATGTGTCCAGCTAGAAAACAACCAGTGCAGCACAAGATTTCACATAGCAAATCCCTGCAAGAAGATGCTTGCAATCAGTTTCCAATGGTGAATTCTTCCCATGTAGAACAGCACGTTCAGGAACAGCAGAAGTATAGAATAATGGAACCAAAAGAAAAAATTAAGTGAGAATTATTTGCTCATTTAAAAAATATTAGTGAATGTGGGATAAATATGACAGCATAAAGACACTAAGAAAGGGCTGATACATGACACCACTTGCTTTACACCCCAGCCTGTGGCAAAGCTCTCCCTCATGCCCAGAGGAGAGGAGGGCAGAAGATGTGAAAGAGTAGCAGGCAGTCCTCACCTTGGTACTCTGCAGCAGCAGGACATGCTGCCAGGCTGGGCACATCTCTGGCCACTGGTCCCTCTGGGCTGTCTACTGTCTTTGCTCTCCTTGAGTTCTGTTTCACTGTGCTCACTGACACCAATTGCTGTTCAGGGAAACAGAAAAAAAGCTTGTTTAATAAAGGTTGCAGTAACTGGCTTAGAGTTAAACACTGGAAACATTACAGAAAACACGACAACAGTCAACCAGTGTTTTGCCAATCTCCAGGCCTAACACAAAGGACACAGCCAGCAGCAAAACAATCCAGTAACCAGATTCTATTGTATGTAGAAAAGTCAGTATATGGGGGATCGCTGGGGGGGACAAACAAGATCACACATAATAGACATCAACCCCAGCAACCCCAGGAATGACACAGCACAACCAATAATAGGTGGAATAAACAGACACAAGGTATCCCATAGAAAAACTGGGAGACAACCAAGTCAATAGGCTGATCACATACGATAGAAGTAGCCCCATATTGTCTCCCCACAAAGTCCGTGTTTGAAAATGCCAGACCTGACTGGGGCCCAGTTGCAGGGAGAGTCAGGAGGTCCTTCCCCAACAGGAAACTCTGCCAAGTGCATCCACCTCACAGACAGACACTCCAACCCTTCCTGCAAGTGGTCCTAGCTTTTATGCCCAAAGCAGGACACCTGGCACTCCAAAATGCAGGGCACCTGGGGCTTGTTTACCCAAGGGCTTTCCCTACAAGGTCAGCTGCACCTTGGAGGAAAGCCAAAAGGCAAACTCATCCCCTCCTTTTAAAGGACCATGGGAACCACCCATACGTCAACCTTAACTCAGGGCTTGGGGTTCAGACCCCAGCACTTCATTCAGCCCTTTGACTTATGGGTGGACCACAGCCTCCATACCATCCGTAGGTGTACAGGCATCTTACCTTTATCTTGAGTTAACCTCAGTCCATCAACCACAGACGCTGCTGCAGTCATCTTGGTCGTTGCTTCATGTGCTTCACTGTCATAGTCTTTCTCATTGGAAGATCAGGTTCAGTCATATTTCCAGGATGCCACGATAGGCCAGGTTGACTGTAGTCTGGAGCTGATTTCATCTACTTGGCACAGTTCAGAATTAAGTCGCGTTGCAATCCACAAGATCAGATTCAGTATACATTTTCTTCATGTAGATGTTCTCACACTCTGGCGGCGCCGCACAAGATCTACAGGACAAAACTCTATACCATTTAGTTATTCCCACAAATAACATTTATTTGCGGGGACATGTTCCCATTTTTCCTGTCCAGGTCTCATAATTAGGACGGTGTTATCTTTTCCTACAGCTATTACTTCAGCTGGCTCAGGGGACCCACTCGGCCCTTGGACCCATACCTTTGCCCCATTACTAAAGTTGGTGGATCCAAATCCTTTGTCTCCACGAACAGTAGTAACTTGGGGTGGGTCCCCCCTCCTCACTGTTGTTCTCAGAATTGGTAATATTAATAGTTGTGATACTCTATCCTTGGGTTGAATAACCAAATCTTCTTCACCATTATTTAACAGGATTACTCTAATCTCTCCTTGATAGTCAGCATCAATCACTCCTCCCATGACATGAACGCCTTTCAGGGCTAAGTTTGAGCAAGCAGTTATCAGATGAAAGTGTCCTGGGGGAATTTGGACTCCTATCCCGGTGTTAATAACCCTTGTCTGGTTTTGATTTATCTTTACCAGTTCTAATGCACAGAGATCCAGCCCAGCAGCCTCTGGAGTGGCCCGGTAGGGTGCCATCGCACCCGGGACAATTCCCAGTAGATCAACGTTTCAGTTACCGCTAAAGGCTGTATCTGGAGACTGGGCGTAGTCATACGTATCAAGGGCATCTCCATCTCCCTGATGGGCCTATTGTTGAGGGTATCACAGAATCACAGAATGTTAGGGATTGGAAGGGACCTTAAAAGATCATCTAGTCCAACCCCCCTGCCAGAGCAGGAATACCTAGATCAGGTCACACAGGAACATGTCCAGGCGGGTTTTGAATGTCTCCAGAGAAGGAGACTCCACAACCTCTCTGGGCAGCCTGTTCCAGTGTTCTGTCACCCTCACTGTGAAGAAATTCTTCCTCACATTTATGTGGAACCTCCTATGTTCCAGCTTACACCCATTGCCCCTTGTCCTATCATTGGATGTCACTGAGAAGAGCCTGGCTCCATCCTCATGACATTCACCCTTGACATATTTATAAACATTAATGAGGTCACCCCTCAGTCTCCTCTTCTCCAAGCTAAAGAGACCCAGCTCCCTCAGCCTTTCCTCATAAGGGAGATGTTCCACTCCCTTAATCATCTTTGTGGCTCTACGCTGGACTCTCTCAAGCAGTTCCCTGTCCTTCTTGAACTGGGGGGCCCAGAACTGGACACAATACTCCAGATGTGGCCTCAGCAAGGCAGAATAGAGGGGAAGGAGAACCTCTCTCGACCTACTAACCACTCCCTTTCTAATACACCCCAGGATGCCATTGGCCTTCTTGGCCACAAGGGCACATTGCTGGCTCATGGTCATCCTGCTGTCCACCAGGACCCCCAGGTCCCTTTCCCCTACACTGCTCTCCAGCAGGTCAGCTCCCAACCTGTACTGGTACATGGGGTTGTTCTTCCCCAGATGCAAAACTCTACACTTGCCCTTGTTGAAATTCATTAAGTTTCTCCCCGCCCAACTCTCCAGCCTATCAAGGTCTCGTTGAATGGCAGCACAACCCTCTGGTGTGTCAGCCATTCCTCCTAGTTTGGTATCATCAGCAAACTTGCTGAGGATACATTCTGTACCCTCATCCAAGTCGTTGATGAAGATATTAAACAACACCGGTCCCAGTACCGACCCCTGAGGGACTCCACTAGTCACAGGCCTCCAACTAGACTCCGTCCCATTAACCACAACTCTCTGGCTTCTTCCCTTCAGCCAGTTCATAATCCACCTCACTACCTGATCACTAAACCCATACTTTATCAGCTTATCTACGAGGATGCTGTGGGAGACAGTGTCAAATGCTTTACTGAAATCAAGATAAACCACATCTACCGCTCTACCATCATCTATCCACCTAGTTATTTCCTCATAGAAGGCAATAAGGTTGGTCAAACATGACTTACCCTTGGTAAAACCATGTTGACTGCTCTTAATGACCCCCTCATCCTTGATATGCCTAGAACAAGCTGTTCCATCACCTTTCCAGGGATGGAGGTGAGGCTGACCGGTCTATAGTTACCCGGGTCCTCCTTCTTGCCCTTCTTATAGATTGGAGTGACATTTGCTATCCTCCAGTCCTCAGGCACCTCTCCTGTTCTCCATGACTTACCAAAGATGATGGAGAGTGGCCTAGCAATGACCTCTGCCAGCTCCCTCAGCACCCTTGGGTGCATTCCATCTGGTCCCATTGATTTATGGATATCCAGATTGCTCAACTGATCCCTAACCCAATCCTCATCTACCAAGGCAAACTCCTCCTTTATCCTGACTTCTTCCGGGGCTACAGGGATCAGGGGCTCCTGGGGAAAGCCTGCAGGAGTAAAGACAGAGGCAAAGAAGGCATTCAGCACCTCTGCCTTCTTTATATCCTCTGTCTCTAGGGCACCCCCCTCATTCATCAGTGGGCCTATATTGCCTCTAGTGTTTGTTTTATTAGCTATGTATTTGAAAAAGCCCTTTCTATTGTCCTTGACCTGGCTTGCAAGGTTAAGTTCTAAGGAGGCCTTAGCTTTCCTAATTGCCTTTCTACATCCTCTGACAACTGTCCTATATTCCTCCCAAGTGACTAGCCCCTCTTTCCATGATCCATAAATTCTTTTTTTCCACCTAAGTTTGCCCAGCAGTTCCTTGTTTAACCACGCTGGTCTCCTAGCTCCCTTACTTGATTTCATACCCATTGGGACACTCTGATCCTGAGCTTGCAAGAAGTGGTCCTTGAATGTTGACCAACTATCTTGAGCCCCTTTACCATCTAGCACCCTGTCCCATGGGACTTCCCTTAACAATTGATTAAGGAGGCTAAAGTTGGCCCTGCGGAAGTCCAGGGTTCTGGTCTTGCTTGGTACTCTATTCCTCCCACACAAGATCCTGAACTCCACCATCTCATGATCACTGCAGCCAAGGCTGCCATCGACCATCACTGCTTCAACAAGACCCTCCTTGTTGGTGAGTACAAGATCCAGCAGCGCTCCTCTCCTAGTCGGCTTATCCACCATTTGCATTAAGTAGTTATCATCAATGCACTGGAGGAACCTCCTAGACTGTGAATGGCTGGCTGTGTAAGTCTTCCAGCAGATATCGGGGTAGTTAAAATCCCCCATGAGGACCAAGGCCTGTACTTGTGAGGCTGCTTTCAGCTGCCTGTAGAAAGCCTCATCAACTCCCTCGTCCTGATCAGGAGGTCTGTAATAGACCCCCACAACTGTATCGCCCATGCCTGCCTGCCCCTTAATTCTTACCCACAGACTTTCAACTTGCCCCTCATCAGCCCCTGGAGAAAACTCAATACATTCAAGATGCTCCCTCACATAAAGAGCAACTCCACCACCTCGCTTCACTGACCGATCTTTCCTAAAAACGACATAGCCATCCATGACCACATTCCAGTCATGTGAGCTGTCCCACCATGTCTCTGTAATTGCCACCAGGTCATAACCTTTAGACCGCACACAGACCTCTAACTCCTCCTGTTTATTCCCCATACTGCGTGCATTGGTGTACAGGCATTTCAGAAAGCAAGCAGAGCGCACTGGTGGGACCCCTGGGAGGCAGGAGGCCTTGTGGTCAGGGCCTAAACATCTATCCCTTCTCTTCAATGATCGAAAATCCTCCCTAGACCACCTTCCTTCAGGCCCTAGCATATTGCTCTTGGGCTTGTCTCTAACAGACTCAGTTGTCCCCCCTTCCCCCTTCACATCTAGTTTAAAGCCCTCTCAATGAGCCCTGCTAACTCCTGCCCAAAAGCCTTCTCCCCCTACGGGACAAATGCATTCCACCTGTCACCAGGCCAGGTGTCTCATATAGCAGCCCATGATCAAAGAACCCAAAGCCCTGCCTTTGACACCAGTTACGTAGCCATTCATTTATCTGTGAACTCTTCCTGCTTATCTCTTCACCCATTCTTGCAGGAGGTATGGAGGCAAACACTACTTGCACTCCAGACCCCTTAACCAGCCCTCCCAGGGCCCTGAAGTCACTCTTCATAGCCCTTACACTTCTTGTAGTAATTTCGTCCCTGCCAACCTGAAAAACCAGCAGTGGGTAGTAATCGGAGGGCTTTACAAGATTAGGGAGTTTCCTTTTAATGTCTCTAATCTGAGCCCCAGGGAGGCAGCAGACTTCCCTGTGGGATGGGTCTGGTCGACAGACGAGCCCTTCTGTTCCCCTCAGAAGGGAGTCGCCCACCACAATTACCCTCCTTTTCTTTTTAATTGAAGAAGTCCTGAGGCGTCGGGATGACTGACAAGCCTTAGGTGATTCGGGAGACTAATCTACCCCTTCAACTTCATTTACTTCTCCCTGAAGTTCCAAGGCGTGGTATCTGTTGCTCAAGGGCAACTGGGAGGGTGAAGGGGGTTGGGAGGGTTTTTGCTTGCCTCTCCGCGGATGGACCACCCTCCATTCCTCCCTATTTCCTGAACCCTCTGCTTCTGTCTGATGACAGGAGGGGAGGGGATCCATCACTTGCCCACCCTTTTCTGACTGCCCTTGCCTCAGGGTGAAGCTTCGCCCATCTATTTCTCTTTCACAATCTCTAATACTTGTAAGTCTTTCTACCTCCTCCATCAGTTCAACCACCTGCCCGAGCAGATCATTTATCTGCTCGCACCTCACACACGCAGTGTCACTGGCTCCCTCTGGTACCAGTGCCAGGCTCAGGCATTCGCTGCAGCCAGAAACCTGCACGGCCGCATGTCTGGTCGGGGGATCTGTCTGAGTCCCCATATTCTTTTTCCCAAGGGTTTTTTGGCGCGTTGCAACCATGTTCAATGCGGTCTTAGGTCTATCTAGCTAATCCTCTCCTCGCGCTGTTCTCCTCGCGCTTGCCTCTCGGCTGGCTAGCCGCCGCTCTCTGCTCCGCGTGCCGCTTGCTCTGAGGGAGCTGCCGAGATGGCCGCTTTTAAAGTTTGCCGCGGCTCTCAGTCACGCCCCCTGCCACGTCAGCCTTTCGGTATCTCTCGAATTTCTCTCAGGATTCCCGCTCAGACTCGGGTTTCCTTGCTCTATCCCGGCTTCACCGTCTCCGGGAAGCCCGGCTCCTTCTCGAAGCCTCAGCAAAAGCCAACAGCAAAAGCGAACAGCACTCGCCGCAGCCGCCCCACCGCTCCCGCAGCCGCCGCTCTCTGCTCCGCGTGCCGCTTGTATGGAGCACATCCGTGAGGTTAGTCCTCCATCGGGATAGCTTTCCATTTCCCAGCTTTTTTAACTGTTCCTTCAATAGCCCATTCATTCGTTCGATTAATCCTGCAGCCTGGGGATAGTATGGTATATGAAAGACCCACTGAATATTATGCTGCTCCGCATATTGTTGCACCAATTTGTTTCGGAAATGAGACCCATTATCAGTTTGGATTTGTAAGGGGATCCCATAGTACAGAATCATTATATCTATGGTAGAAGTAGTACTATGGTGTGTGGCTTTCTTGCAGGGATAAGCTATTAAATATCCCGAGTATGTGTCTGCTGCGGTGCAGATGTATTTGCGCCCTCGGTCCTGGGGTAAAGGTCCGATGTAGTCCATTTGCCAGATTTGCCCTGGCAATTTCCCTCTTCCCAGTTCTCCTTTTGCGATATTTGGTACTGGGCATTTATAAGTTTGTTGGCACACAGGGCATTGGGCAATTATTGTTCTGATCATATCCAGTGACATAACTATGCCACGCTCTTGGGCCCACTTGTGAGTGGCCTTCTCCCCAAGATGCCCACATTTTGGTGTGCCCATTTCGCAAAGCCTTCGTGGTCCCCTTCCTGAGGGAACTCCAGTCCGGCTTGGGAAATCTTTGCCCGGTTATTGGTGACAGAATTGTGAAGTCGCTCAAGTGAATTTATATTGCTATGAGCATCGACATGAAACACTGTCACCTTTGTTCTTTGAACCAGTTCCCAAATATCCTTCCATATTTCCTTTCCCCAGACCATTTTAGAATAAATTTTCCAATCCTTGGCTACCCATGTTGGCAACCAAGTAGCCAATCCATTAGCCACTGACCAAGAATCGGTATTCAGGTGACACTCCCCTAAATCCTCTTGTTTTAAAGCCATATATGCTGCATATAACTCAGCATATTGGCTACTTTACCCTTCTCCTGTGGTCTCCAGAAATTTTCCCGAGTGAGGGTGATAAGCCACTGCCTTCCAAAACCTTTTCCCTCCTATATATTTAGCTGACCCATCTGTAAACCATGTGTATTCCCTTTCAAGAGGTAGCAATTGATCCAGGGTCTTCCCCCATTGCACAGGGAATTCCAGTTCAACTATAGGATCAGGCTTTACCTCTTGATCCTGCATGGGGGCAGCCACTACTTGCTCATGAAGGGCAGCAACACCACCAGGTCCCACCTTTGCTCTGTCCTGGATGTACCATTTCCATTTGATAATGCTGGATTCCTGAGCATGCCCTATTCGGTGGGTCTTTGGGGAGCTTTTAACCCAGTGCATAATAGGGATTTCAGGGCGCAGAGACACTTCGTGGCCTATCGTAAGCTGTTCAGTTTCTGCCAAGGCCCAATAGCAGGCTAACAGTTGCTTCTCAAAGGGCGTGTAGTTGTTCCCTGCCTCTGGCAACTTTCTTCCCCAAAATCCCAAGGGGACTTTTCTTTTCCTTGTTTTTGCCAGAGGCTCCAATTAGCATAGGACCCATTTACAGATACGTTCAGTTCTACTTCGCCTTCCTGCATGGGCCATAAGTCTAAAGCCCTTTGAATAGCCTCTTTAGCCAACTCAAAGGCAGCCTGCTGCTCATTCCCCCATTCAAATTCATATTTCTTTCTGGTCACCTTGTATAATGGGGTCAAAATCTGTCCCAAATGGGGAATGTGTTGTCTCCAGAAACCAAACAGCCTGATAAATCTCTGTGCCTCTTTCTTATTCTGTGGTTTTGCAAAATCAAGGATCTTTTGTCGAGCTTTAGGTAGTATTTCTCGATGACCACAGTGCCAATGGATTCCCAAAAATTTAACTGTCTGAGATGGCCCTTGGATTTTAGTCGGATTAATCTCCCAGCCTTTCTGCCTCATATGCACTAGGACCACTTCGAGCATTTGTTGTACTTCAGCCTCATTGCTCCCCTGAATTAGAATGTCATCAATATAGTGGACAGTCTGCATATGAGGGGGAAGCTGTACCTCATCCAGGTGCTCAGCCACTATTCTGTGACAAATAGTAGGACTATGCACCCATCCTTGAGGCAACCTGGTAAAGGTGTACTGTCGCCCTTGCCATGTAAATGCAAATTGATCCCAATGCTCTTCCGCAAGTGGGATTGTAAAAAATGCATTGGCCAAATCAATGACGGCATACCATGTGCCAGGATGCCTCTGAACTCTTTCTATTAAAGCGATCATATCAGGTACAGCTGCCGCAAGAGGTGGGGTGCTCTTGTTCAGTTCCCTATAATCCACAGTCATTCTCCAGGATCCACTGACCTTCTTAACTGGCCAGATTGGACTATTCCACATGGTGGTAGTCGGTTTTAAAACTCCTGCAGCCAGGAAATCTTTGATCGTTTGGGAAATTTCTTCGTGACCGCCTGGAATCCTGTACTGTTTCATGGTTACTACCTTGGTCGCAGTTGGAATTTGAACGGGAGGCATCTTTATCTTTCCTACTAGAATTGCCTGGTTAGTGATATAACTCCTTACCCCAAACTGATACCGACCATCAGGGAGATTCAAAGTAAGTCCCTTTAGAATATCTATTCTGATTATATACTCTGGGATCGGAACAATCATGACTGTATATTGTCGTTTCGGAAGGTTTCCAATTTTCATATCAATTTGGGTTTGTACTGCCTCAATTTGCTTTCCGCCAAACCCTGTAATAATCATGGACTGCCCTTTAAATTTCTTAGGGTTCCCATAGATTAAGGAGGCCTCCGCTCCGGTATCCACTAAGGCTTTTACGATTTGAGAGGACCGTTTTTTCCAGAATATCTGTAGCTCCACATGAGGTTGCCGGTCCTCCCGCGCCCAGTGTACCGGAGCTTGGCCAGCATTTCAGAAGGAGTTATAATGCCTGGTTTCTTTCGAGGGATATAGGTCAGAGTACCACTGCCACTCGTGGTTCCTCTCTGGAGCAACAGAGGGCCCACCGCGAGCAGAGGTGGGTTCCTGCTGAGATTCCAGAGGGGGTGCTGTAGGCTGAACAGCTCCTGAATTATGTGCCTGATCATTTTGCACTTTCCTACGGGATTTCTGTAACCCTCTCTGTTTATACATCCTCCATAGTTCATTGGTATCAAGACCATCAACCCTAGCGAGAGGTACACCATCTTTCAGCAAACTTTTAAACATTTCACAGAATCACAGAATGTCAGGGATTGGAAGGGACCTCAAAAGATCATCTAGTCCAATCCCCCTGCCAGAGCAGGAACACCTAGGTCAGGTCACAGAGAAACATGTCCAGGTGGGTTTTGAATGTCTCCAGAGAAGGAGACTCCACAACCTCTCTGGGCAGCCTGTTCCAGTGTTCTGTTACCCTCACTGTGAAGAAGTTCTTCCTCACATTTATGTGGAACCTCCTATGTTCCAGCTTGCATCCGTTGCCCCTTGTCCTATCATTGGATGCCACTACAAGAATTAATACAAGAATTAATGTAATAAAAAAGCTAAAGTTTTTCAGGCAGAAAAAAAATAAAATAATTACTTGGGTGCAGAACTCTTTTAGGCTTTTGAATTTGTGTATCAGTGTAAATAAAAACCAAAAAACAAACAAAAAAAAATAACATCCCATATTTCAAAATGCAATAGTGTGCAAATTAATCATCATTGTTACTGAAAGCTCTTTTCCTTTCCTCCATGCCAGGCACACAACATTTTTCTTTTATTCTGTTTCCAGAACCTCCAGTAACAAACACTTAGCAACTGCTAAATAGCTGTCAATTAACTGAAAAAATTTATTATTTTATACGTATATATAATTATTTTTTTATTATTTTTTTTCTTAAAGAAGTATTCTTTCTTGTGTTCTAGTCTTGATAGGCATTATGTACTGAACAGGATAAAAAATAGTTACTGACCTTTTCAGATCCAAGCTCTCATCTTTTGCTCCTGGGTAGAAATGGAGGGAAGCAGCAAATTAAATGGACTACAGTGTAACTAAGAAAGCAGAGAATGAATAAATACAAATAAAAAATATTATTTGCCAATGAAGACAACAGTTTCAATGGTGATTGTGTAGCAATGGAGCCTTCTGTAACTCAGGGTAGTCAGAAGGGATGGAGATATTTTTCTGTAAAATACACTGTGTGTGTGTGTGTGTGTGTGCGTGTGTGTGTGTGTGTGCGCGCGCATGTGCATTTATACTTAATGTCAAATCTCATTTGACCACAAGTGTAAAATGGTCTTTCTTAAGAAATGCTCTCAGTAAACAGTGAAGATTTTATAATAGACTTGTGTTTTACTATGAAATTCCAGGGTTTTCTTCTTCCATTTGGATTTCCCTGGAGATTATCAGTACAGGCTAAGACAAACCGAGAGAGGATCTCTGTGTAAGTGACTTCTCACATCACTGCAAAAGATGACAATGGACAAGGAGTTGTATTATTACCTCATGGAAATCCTTCATCTTGAACATGAACAGTTAATTCTGCCAAACATATTGAAGAACAGAAAGTTATTGGGAGTGGTCAACATGGATTTACCAAGGGTAAATCATGCTTGACCAATCTGCTAGCCTTCTATGATGTTATAACAGGTCAGCTGGATGAGGGGAGAGCAGCAGATGTCATCTACCTTGATTTCAGCAAGGCTTTACACTGTCTCCCATAACATCCTCATTAGGAAGCTCAGGAAGTGTGGGTTAGATGAGGGGACGGTGAGGTGGATCGAGAGCTGGTTGTGTGACAGATCCCAGGGGGTTGTGATCAAAGGAGCAGAGTCGAGTTGGAAGCCTGTAACCAGTGGTGTCCCCCAGGGGTCAATACTCGGTCCGGTCTTGTTCAACATATTCATCAATGACCTGGACGAGGGGACAGAGTGTATCCTCAGCAAGTTTGCTGATGATACCAAGCTGGGAGGGGTGGCTGACATGTCAGAGGGCTGTGCTGCCATCCAGCGGGACCTGGACAGGCTGGAGAGCTGGGCAGAGAAGAACCTCATGAGGTTCAATAAGGGCAAGTGTAGGGTGCTGCACCTGGGGAAGAAGAATGTCAGGCACCAGTATAGGTTAGGGGGGAACCTCCTGGAAAGCAGTTCTGAGGAGAAGGATCTGGGAGTCCTGGTAGACAGTAAATTATCCATGAGCTGGCAATGTGCCCTTGCCGCCAAGAAGGCCAATGCCACCCTGGGCTGCATAGGGCAGTGTGTGGCCAGTAGGTTGAGGGAGGTCATTCTCCCCCTCTACTCTGCCCTTGTGAGGCCACAACTGGATTACTGCATCCAGTTCTAGGCTCCCCAGTTGAAGAGAGACAGGGAACTACTGGAGGGAGTCCAGTGGAGGGCAATGAGGATGATTGGGGGATTGGAGCATCTCCCCTGTGAGGAAAGGCTGAGAGAGCTGGGACTCTTTAGCCTGGAGAAGAGAAGGCTGAGGGGTGATTTAATTAATGTTTATAAATACCTAGAGGGTGGGTTGAGGGAGGATGGAGCCAGACTCTCTTCAGTGGTTCCCGGCGACAGGACAAGGGGTAACGGGCACAAGCTGGAACACAGGAGGTTCCATTTAAATATGAGGAAGAACTTTTTTTCAGTGAGGGTGACAGAGCACTGGCACAGGCTGCCCAGAGAGGTTGTGGAGTCTCCTCTGGAGATTTTCAAGGCTCACCTGGACGCAGTCCTGAGTGATGTGCTCTAGAGGATCCTGCTTTTAAGCAGGGGAGTTGGACTAGATGATCTCTGGAGGTCCCTTCCAACTCTGAATATTCCGTGATTCCATAATTCTCTGTTCTCAGTGAAAATCAGGTGTTGCTCTGTCATCTACAAGGCAAGGGATGAAGTGAGTATGTCTCTCTGTGTGTGCATTTCTGACTATCATGCATTTGAGTATTAATTACAATTCTACCCTGTGCAAGGCCAGAAGAATGATTAAGTACAAACATGTTTTTAACTTCAGCTGTAGTAATGCATAGGTTGAGCTCTGGAGCCTTATAGTTCTCAAACTACAGTGACTTTTGCACTGCTAGTGGTTACTTTTGCATGGACATCTCATCCCACTCACCATTGGTGGTCCTCCTTGCATCCAGGCCCACTTAATGAACCACTACTCCCAGAAGTTTGGAGCACAGAGTAGTAGCAGAACTTGGGTCTCTTCTGCATTAAGTTCTCTCTATTCATATATTCATATATTCCAAAGTGAGGCTACATAAAGACAGAGATGGCCTTTTAATACTCTATTCCATGAAGAAAACCCACCAGAAAAGAGCTGATCTAAAAGCTCTTTTCCAGGCCTGTTTAATAATTTAGTCAGCTTTGAGGACAGAGGTGGAAAGGACAGGAGAATTCAGACACCTGTGTGCCCTGCATGATGGAGCTTTGGGAAGCTAAGCATGACTCAAGACAATCCTCAAGCAGCTCAGGCTTACTAACAAGATCAGGTATCTCCTATGGAAGAAAAAGAGCATCTTAAAACTTTTTCATTACGCAGTAACCTAAAAACGTAACTAACTGCTTAGTAGTATATTAAAAAGGAATTAAAATTTTTCTTACTTGGTCTCCTTTCCACTTATAGGATTTAGGTCGCCAAGTCCATTAGTGGTTTGAAGAATGCACTGGCAGTTTTCATACCTTATAATACTTCACTTTCTTCCAAACAATTTCAGAAGTCTGTATAAATCTCCAAGTCTTATAAACAGTGTGAAGCAACTCCCTCTTTTGGCAGTCAGTGATGGAATGGCTTGTATGGAATCATTAATTATTTTAACATTTTAACTAATAATTGGACACAGAAACAAAACCAGGAAAAGTATTTGGAAAAGAAAGTGGATTTAGGAAAAAAGGATAATGAAAGGACAAAACGAAAGAAAAAGAAAATAGCATACAATTTGCATTATCTGAATTTCTGCATAGTACTATTTAGTCCATTAATATAATTTAACTTCTTTGCTCTACTCTTGAGGCTTAATCATTTCTCACCAAACACATACACTCACTGAAGTCACTGTTACAAGTAAAACAGCTGAGAATGACAGGGCTGGGAATAAAAGTTTTCCGACTGTTTAGCTGATAGAGTAATTAAAAAAAAATCAAACTACTCTTCATCTGTAACGCATCATTGTGTCAATATTATACAGGTTGAAATAACTGCATACTGGAACAAGCTGCTTTATAGAACTGATAAGTGTCAGGAATTTGGGGCAAACAGACTTCCGCATGCACAAACCAAAGAGCTGTTTTGTGCTAGAATCATTTTTCTGGCAGATTTCTTTCTAGAGACCAAAACTTCTTCTGAATCTACAAAGAAAAGTGTTTCTATGACAAGCAACACCTATAGCTGATAGGAAATTAGTACAATAAAGACCACTCGGAATACTTGGAATTAAGAAACTTGAGAAGCCCCTTACAGTTTCCGCAATCAAATGAGAACACCACACTTCTGTGTATTAGTTTATTTAATTCTTTATCATCACTAAGAGCAAGTAAATTATGTTGATACAATCGGTAAACATATACATTCGCTAGAGCCTCCCACAATCCCACAGAGCTAAGGTAAACATTAAGGGATGTTACAGGATTAATGCTTTCATTCTACAATATGGATATATGGCTTTCATACAAGTTTAAAAAAATAGAAAAGGTAACACACTGCTAGCTTACAAAATCAATATACAAACTGGAAAAAAAAAAAAGGAAAAGGAACAGAAAAAAGAGAGTAACCACAAGAAGATATCATATAGCACTGGTTTAATAGATACATACAGAATTAGAAACCATTGAACACAAAATTCAGGCTTTAATTGGTTATTTTGACTTTAATTTCTTCTTTCACCCAAACTACAAATATCAAGATGGTTTCTGTTTTACATTGCTTTTTCCATCTTTTTTCCCCCCATTTTCCTCACTTCACATAGGCAGAGAAAAAGCCTTTTTCTGCCTGGTTTTCTATGTTCACACCTAACTGAAGTAGTTCATCCAATTTGAAGCATTGAACAAAGCTCTTCTATGTACTTGGTGTGACAGAAAAGAACATCACTGATACTACGTCCTATCGGCCATTTCATTAGCTGTTTTGCCAATTAGTAGGCCCAGTAAAAAGGACACAGCCAGCAGCAGAACAACAATCCAGTACGTAGGTTCTATTTCACGTAAAGGGGTCAGTATATAGAGGATTGCTGGGGGTACAAACAAGTCAGATAGATCACGAATAACAGACATCAACCCCAGCGACCCCAGGAATGACACAGTATCGCTCATAATAGATGGAACAAACAGAGACACGAGATAACCCACAGAGAAAATGGGAGACAACCAGGAGAACAAGGCGGTTACATATGACAGAAGTAACCCCATGTTGCCTCCCCACAAAGCCCGCATTTGTATATGCCAGACCTGACTGCAATCCAGTTGCATGAGCGGTCAGGAGGTCCTTCCCCAACAGGAAAACTCTGTGAAGTGCGTCCACTCCACAGACAGACTCTCCAGCCCTTCCTGCAAGTGGGCCCAGCTTTTATCCCCAAACAGGACACCTGGCACTTGTTATCAAAATGCAGGGCACCTGGGGCTTGTTTACCCAAGGGCTCTCCCTGCAAGGCCGGCCACACCCTGGAGGAAAGCCAAAAGGTAAACTCATCCCCTCCTCTTAAAGGGCTGTGGGAACCACCCATATGTCAACCTTAATTTAGGGCTGGGGGTTCACACCCCAGCACTTCATTCGGCCCTTTGACATATGGGTGGACCACAGCCTCTATACCGTCCGTAGGTGTACAAGTGTCTCTTCTTTATCTTGAATTAGTCTCAGTCCATTAGATGCAGATGTTGCTGCAGTCATCTCAGTCGTTGCTTCACTGTCGTAGTCTTTTCATTGGAAGATCAGGTGCAGTCCTATTTCCAGTATGTTGTAGTCTGGAGCAGACTTCATCTACTTGGCGCAGTTCAGCAGTAAGTTACGTTGCAGTTCATGAAGTCAGATTCAGTGTAGATGTTCTCATACTCCGGCGGCGCTGTACAAGATCTGCAGTACAAGATTCTATACCATTTCGTTATTCCCGCAAATAACATTTATTTGCGGGGACATGTTCCCATTTTTCCTGCCCAGGTCTCATAATTAGGACAGTGTTATCTTTTCCTACAGCTATTACTTCAGCTGGCTCATGGGGCCCACTCGGCCCTTGGACCCATACCTTTGCCCCATTACTAAAATTGGTGGATCCAAATCCTTTGTCCCCACGAACAGTAGTAACTTGGGGTGGGTCCCCCTTCCTTACTGTTGTTTTCAAAATTGGTAGTATTAATAGTTGTGCTATTCTATCCTTGGGTTGAATAGCCAAATCTTCTTCACCATTATTTAAAAGGATTACCTTAATTTCTCCCTGATAGTCGGCATCAATCACTCCTCCCATGACGTGAACACCTTTCAGGGCTAAGTTTGAGCGAGCAGTTATCACACCAAAGTGTCCTGGGGGAATCTAGACTCCTATCCCGGTGTTAATAACCCTTGTCTGGCTCCGGTTTATCTTTGCCAGTTCTAATGTATAATGATCTAGCCCAGCAGCCTCTGGAGTGGCCCGGTAGGGTGCCATCGCACCCGGGACAATTTCCCAGTAGATCAACGTTTCAGTTACCGCTAAAGGCTGTATCTGGAGATTGGGCGTAGTCATACGTATCAAGGGCATATCCATCTCCCCAATGGGCCTATTGTTGAGGGTATGGAGCACATCCGTGAGGTTAGTCCTCCATCGGGATAGCTTTCCATTTCCCAGCTTTTTAACTGCTCCTTCAATAGCCCATTCATTCGTTCGATTAATATCTGTAGCTCCACATGAGGTCACCGGTCCTCCCACGCCCAATGTACCGGAGCTTGGCCAACATTTCAGAAAGAATTATAATGCCTAGTTTCTTGTGAGGGATATAAGTCAGAGTACCGCTGCCACTCGTGGTTCCTCTCTGGAGCAACAGAGGGCCTGCCACGAGCAGAGGCGGGGTCCTGCTGAGGTTCCAGAGGGGGTGCTGTAGGCTGAGCAGCTCCTGAATCATATGCCTGATAATTTTGCACCTTCCTACAGGGTTTCTGTAACCCTCTCTGTTTATACATCCTCCATAGTTCATTGGTATCAAGACCATCAACCCTAGTGAGAGGTACACCATCTTTTAGCAAACTTTTAAACATTTGTCCTCGAGACATCCTATATTCGGTAGTTTTACGGCGTCGGGTGTCTCGAGTCCCTGTACTCTCCCAGGGGCCCCGTTGACGTCGGAATTCTCGATACCCCTGACGCTCCCGGGGGCCCCAGTCTCCAAGGTCACCCAGCTGCTGCATTTTCTCAATTACATCTCTAATGGGATTCCCTGTTTCACTAAGTAGGAGAGTCACAAGAACATTCTTATATGCCGGTGGAGCAGTTTTAATGATCGCATTTCTCATGGGCACAGACAATCTAAGCTGCATTAATACTTCAACATGTCCCACATGAATGGCCAGTTTCATTCCTTCTTCCTTTACCCAGTGTACACCATCCCACAGAGTATACCACGGTCGGTCAGAGCCTGGCCAGGTATTCTCTAGGGGGTATTTTGCCTTGCACCCTGCAGCAGCTATAGCCAATAGATTGGTAGTTTGATCATTATTTCGAAATGCATCCTGCACAAGAGGGTCAAAACTCAGTGTCACAAACTTTTTACAGTCCAAGTTGTCCAGGCTAACCCCTGATGCTCCCTGATCATACAAACATACCATCCAAGCAAGCAGGGGCTCTCCTGGCCTCTGACTAAATCGTGCAAGGATATCATTAATTTCTTGCTGTGTAAAATCCTCCATTGTGGGTTTGTTCACTGGCGCCTGGTTTTCGGAAAATTCTATCTTTCTCCTGATGACTGGTCTCGCATCTGCAGAGTCATCTGAGGCACCAGCCCCATTGGACTCCACAGGGTACCAAATATCATCATCCGACTCATCAGGATTACAGTGCATGCCCACCTCTACAACTTCTGAGTGGACCTTCTTATGATTAGCGTGCCCCCTTCTCTTCCCACGTTTACACTGGGCAACTTGCACTGTAGCCTTCTCAGGCACAGCTTGGCAATTGTCCAGCTTGTCAGTAAGGAGCTTATTTAAAGTTTCTAAAGTCATAATCTGATCTCGCATGTGGGAACATTCTACCAGTAACTGTTCTTTCTGCTGGTGCTGTTTCTTATACGCTGTTAACAAAATCCATACCTGTCTCCCGAAGGTTACAGCATCCCGTGCCTTATTGGAAAACTTCTGAATAGTTTCCAATACATCCTGTGGTTCAGCCTCTGCCAACCGTTTCTCCCACTATTCACATGGCCCCCCAAATTTAACCCACTCAAGAGCCAGCGAACTGTACACGGGATCTTCCCAACCGGGAACTTCAGACGGGGCCATCCTCGTCGCCAATTTTGTTTTGCCAATTAGTAGGCCCAGTAAAAAGGACACAGCCAGCAGCAGAACAACAATCCAGTAGGTAGGTTCTATTTCACGTAAAGGGGTCAGTATATAGAGGATTGCTGGGGGTACAAACAAGTCAGATAGATCACGAATAACAGACATCAACCCCAGCGACCCCAGGGATGACACAGTATCGCTCATAACAGATGGAACAAACAGAGACACGAGATAACCCACAGAGAAAATGGGAGACAACCAGGAGAACAAGGCGGTTACATATGACAGAAGTAACCCCATGTTGCCTCCCCACAAAGCCCGCGTTTGTACGTGCCAGACCTGACTGCGATCCGGTTGCATGAGTGGTCAGGAGGTCCTTCCCCAACAGGAAAACTCTGTGAAGTGCGTCCACTCCACAGACAGACTCTCCAACCCTTCCTGCAAGTGGGCCCAGCTTTTATCCCCAAACAGGACACCTGGCACTTGTTACCAAAATGCAGGGCACCTGGGGCTTGTTTACCCAAGGGCTCTCCTTGCAAGGCCGGCCACACCCTGGAGGAAAGCCAAAAGGTAAACTCATCCCCTCCTCTTAAAGGGCTGTGGGAACCACCCATATGTCAACCTTTATTCAGGACTGGGGGTTCAGACCCCAGAACTTCATTAGCACATTTTGCATTTTCCTTGGACACAGCTATCCTTTAACTGCTATGCTGGGTAGTGGGAAGAAACCTAAGGTCTTCATCCTATATATTACTCTTGTATCCTTGTGTAAATAACAACACAGGACTAAAAGCTCTTTCACTTCTACTTTAGGTTGAAAACATGGCAGCACTAGCTGAGAGACACATTTTGAGTTATGTATGCACTTTTTAATAGAGTTCTGCTTCCCCATATATGGACATATATATGCAGTATGTATGAATGTATATTTAACAAGCTGATGTGTCTGATGCTGACATCGTCATTAGGTGGTTTCTAGCTCCAAGCTGCAGCAGTACTAGCCTCTGCTTCAGGTCCCCTCAGCAACCACAACACACTCTGGATTATCAGAGCCATTTCCTTCAACTGTAAAAATTTAGATGAACTACATCATTAAAATATGGTAAGTGCAATGAATGACCTAATGAGAAAAGTTAAATAATGTCTTGTTGCCAGGTAGATTAGGGTGAGGGTGATACAGGGGCAAAAGAGTTAATAGCAATAGTTTAACCAAAGAAGTAGGCAACTCTTGCTTGTAAAGTATGTAACCTTGCCTGCTAAATGAAACAGAGGCTACAAGCCGCTGATTAGAGGAAGGCTGCTGAGAAAAGGGAGGACTGTTCCTGCTCCTTCTGATAAGAGGAAGGATGATTCCCACTTCTTCAGCATTCGAGCTGGTAGGAACCGACCCCGCCGTCTGGAGAAGAGCCAGAGGCCCACAGAGCACTGCGCAGGCGCAACCAGGCAAAGCAAGAGGCGTGGAATATTATAATGACCTGATACAATGATGTAATATTTTATGATGCACTCCTCATGAATATGTATTACTTTGTGCTATAAAGGTGTGCAAGTTAGGAGGAGTGATCCCCCTTGTACCCGGCGCTGAATAAACATACCTACTTTATAACTTTTCAGGAGTTATAGAGTCTTTTCCGCGTGTCAAGGGAACTCAGTGTAATTAATTGAACAAAATTGGCTATGAGTAAGACAGCCCTGCAGAGGCTATCCATTTTCCTAGCTTTACATCACAGAATTCAGGGCTAAAGTTTTTGTTCAGTCTTTAACTTTCAATGACCTTCTGAAATCGGAATACTTGGGAGCCTCTACTTTAGCTCATCAGTAACTTCATACATTGGACGCATGCCTTCAGTTGTGTTGTGGGGTTTTTTTGTTATTGTACATTTTTTTAAGAAAGGAATAAGAACTGTAGGTACATTTTTTTCATAGGCAACTCACTCAAAGCCAAACAATTTAAAGGCTAGGAGATACCTACTAAGTTTTCAGCCACCTGGGACCCCAAGACACTCCACATTTAAACAGCAAACTGCAGAAAGGGCAAAAGGATTGCACAGCCCCACCAATGAGATAATGATACTTGAATATAGCTGAATTCCCATGTTTTCCTTGAAATATCTCATTTCTGCTCAGGTAAGAGTGATGAGGCCACAAGGCAGACTGTCACTTTTGAAGAGCAGCAGAAAGGGAACATTAGGAAAATTGATTAGACTTCAGTATAATTAGTTTTCTTCCAAAAGCACACAAAGCTTTCTGCTGCTATGAACAAGACTACCTAGACCTTCTCCAAATGCAAACACCCATGAGGTGGATGAGGCTCTCTCCATGCTCTACTTTGCTCAGGCAAGTCTTCCACTATCCCTGAAGCTCTATGCACTACGTCTCTTCCCTTTAATTTAATGGTAAAAGAGAACACAGTGGGAAAGGTTGCAGCTTCTTGCCACTGTTTGTTTACCTAGCTAAGGTGTTTTTCTGTTTGAGGGCAGACACTCTTTCATCATTGTCTCTAATTTTCAATCAAATGCGATGCATTTCTGTCCCCTAGGAAGCCTCACCCAGGTTGAGCTATAATAAAGGTTTTACCAGCAAGCCACCCTCCCAATGAATCCACAGAATCTCTTTGCTCATTCTGATATTTCCTTCTTCATTGTGATATTTCCTTGTTCATTGTGATCTTCTGATTAACAATTGCTACTGTGTCTTTTAATCTTAGAAAGACACAATAAGAGGTACCTGATGGTAGGGGCTTGCTGAGGCCATTTTACAGCAATCCAGCAAGAAATGGAGAATACAGCCTCAAGCATGAGGAAGGATAAACAATATCAGCAGAAGTTTGGCTGAGAGGTAGAAGGCCTTGGCAGAATTGACAGAAAACCTACAAAAACTATCAAAATTAGGGATGAGTGGGGGAAGGCAGGCAACAGGTATAATCTGTCCCTGTAAAGGAGACAACACAGTCAGAAGTTCACAGAAGAAGCTGTCCTACAGAGTTTAAAAAGATTGAATATGAGATACATACCCCCATTAACATACTGGTTCCCATTCCTATAAAAATTTGGGAGATGTGAAAGACTACTCTGTCATGTCAAAATGGTGTACCTCACCAATATTTTGCTTTAGAAAAGTGGCAGGTTTACATTGTTAATATTGTTGCAGTTCCTAGACTGAGGGAAAGTCAGGTTGGCTTTTGTCCTACCCTCATCGTTGACATTAGACTAAGGAAACTCAGATAAGGTTCATCATGTGTTAAGGGACTCGATTAAACAAATGGGAATGCCATACAATGTTTCTCTTCAGATGTTCCCTGCTAGCATCATGGTTAGTTTCAGGGGTTTTATAGGCCTGTTTCCATAAACACTCTCCATAAGTATTCACTTCCCCTTAGTTCATCCTAATGCTCTGTTGTTTTACTTGAATTGTCCATTGCCACATGTCAAGTGGTGAAGGATATACACCAAAGTTAAAGAAATATATTGTTTTCTCTTATCAACATCATCATAACTTGCACTTCTAAAGCAGAAAAGACAGATATACTAATGTCTCCTTTCGACATTGCCTCCTGTTGGACACATTCTTTTGAGGTTGTGGTGGGACTTCTCTGTATTTTTAGTAACATTCTACATTTGATTAGTTTTTATTAAGGCACAAGTCAAGCAAAGTATAAAAACAAATGTGCCAGCCAGTAATCTGGCCTCTTCTACTCAAGGAGCATGCAAAACAAGTTTGTATAAAATGATCCTGACTTCATATCTGTCTCATCTTGACAAAGTCTCCAACACTGTCTGTTGATTTGTTTTGTAATTGTTATTCTTCCATTTCTCCTAATTTTTCTCCTTTGAAAAATAATACAGTCCAAAATGTCATTATAGAATTAGAAGATGAGAATCAGTAAGTTACAACTTAGCTTCTACCTGCACGTACAACAAATATTTTCCCTTCCTGGAGCCTTTCTGCTGTGCTTCATAGTCTGTTAAATACACCAGGTTGACAAGCAACAATTCTCTTAATATGGGCACTTCTGTCAGAAGATACAATCAAGTCAGAAAATGTCCCAATCCTCAAATATTGTTTTGAATCAAGATATAGACAGACCTAATTGCTTAGAAGCATGGCTCAGCCTACTTAAAGGAAAGGACGAGAGCTACACCCAAATTCCTCTAAGGTTAAACTTGCTAGAATCCAGAGTCTGGATGCAGATTCATCCTTAGCTGATGTTCAGCAACTCACCCCTCTCTTTTCTAAGAGATTTGAGTGCTCAGGAAAAAGGCTGTCATTTGGGGTATTGCTATCATCTCCCTATACCATATTATAGCTGTAGCAAACAAAGATGGAAACTACTTCTCAAGAAGGATGTTCATGAAATAAGCTTCAGTCGGTTAAACTAGCTAAGCAACATATCCATGCTAAGTCATTTTCCATTGTAACAGGATAGCACCAAAGAGGCAAAACAGATATTCCATCTGAAGTAACCCCCACAGCACTGTCAGACAAGCTAGCCCTCCCCCAAAGGAGGGAGGGTAGAAGATTAGAAAGAAAATAAGTTGAAGTTTCAGAATGACAAGTGGAAACTGAGCAAGATGGGGTGGGGAGACATCTTGTTCAGATACTTACCTATTGCTTTCTTGATAATGTCACTAGTGAAGCAACTGCTCCTTTTAGGTACCAGGTACCTCCTCTCAGAGCTGACCTGACTGACCTATTCAATTCAACCTTCCTCTGTGTTCTGCCATGAATTACTTTTATCATCTTCATAGCCAGTGTTTCCACAGAAAGTTTTCTGCTGGTTTCTCAGAAATTTTCTTCATTATTTATAAACCATGACAGATACAACTCCAATTACTGTCAACAATAATATGCCAACATAGATCCAAACATATTTGACTGAGTAGTACAGAGGAAGTGTTCTCCTATTTCACACCCTTTACTACCAGGACTCTTGCACTTTCTTCTGGTCCTAACATGGTACTTTTTTGTTTTTTTTCTTTGCCTTCTGGAAACTGTCTCCATTGAGGCCCTACACCACCATCACAACAATGGAAACTTGGCTGGCCTCCTTCAAAAACTATTAGGAATGTTCCTTTAACAAGACAGATGGGCAGCTAATCATAAGAGCCATAAGGTGTCAGAGAAAACACAGGGGAATTTTTTTTCTTCTTACTCACAGAGGTGGAAATCAGAAGTCACATCTAAGGTTTGTTAAAGTATAATCAAACTGTTGGTCTCAGCATCATTCCCAGCTTCCTATGAAACACAGACTAAGTTAACCAGTGTAAGACAATAGTGCAACAGTGTTTACACTCAAAGTTGAGCCACTATAAGTGAACTGATGCAGCATTTAGACAGACAAACCTTTGGTGAGTGAAAAAGCTTCTTTCTCCCTTTGCTTTCAGTCAGACCTACCAATCCATTAGTTTAAGCTGAGGCACAAGCACAGGTAGACCTGATTAGACCACGAGCAAATCGAAAAGCACCCAGAACCACCCAAATATGAGCCTTTATGATATATTTAGATTTGGTCATTGCACGTCCACCATGTTGGGGACATTTTAACTATACCACTGGCTCAGGTATGTGTAACAGTGTAGTCAAAATAACAAAGACATCAATACAGACTGTAAAACACACCCAAGGAGTCTGGGGAATACTTGTGTGGCTAATCTATCTTGAGCTACATGCAGCCTTGGCTAGCTGGCTTCAAAAGGGTTTGGGAATGTCTACAGAAGGACTTGCCTCACTCTGAGTTCAGATTAGCCATACCCTCCATGTAAGAAAGAAATAGGGCAAGCTCTGCAATATTTTTAATTTAATTTTTTTGCATAGAAAATGGGAGTGATGAGTTAGTCTGGGAAAAGACTCTTTGCTTGTCTACAAGGTAATCCTGAGAAAGCAATGTCATTTACTCAGATGAACACACCCTGCCACAGCTTCGCTGATGTCAGTGAGTACCTGCAGGAGTACAAGGGAGACTCTTCTTCCTGACCAGCAGGCAAGCCTGCAGCCTACACAAACAGTAAAGCTTATATTTCTTGCTGTTGGATTTCAAGATTTAGAATGCAAAAATAATGATTTTGAAATAAATTTGGGCACTGAAATTCCTTATGTTTCCTCTAAAAAGTCTGGTCTGCTTGTCGTTTAGTTTGTTAGGCAACCCTTTACCCAGAGACAGACCAGTCCTTTGTCAGATCTTTATTCTACTTTGTGACTTTTCTCAGGACTTGTTATTTCAAATAGGTAAAACCGAACAAACTGAAAACCAGATGGATATATTTTTTCTTTTTTTCCCTGCAGACCATTTAAAAAAAAATTTAAAAAATGACAACTATTCTTATTTTGACTGAGCTTTTCCAAGGTCTTTTTGCTTATATAAAAATGGAAGAAAGCAAAAGGTACTGGTTTTATATTTCCCTTCTGCTTTACTAATAGAGAAACAAAATTTAAATTCATTCCTATTGGTTTCGAGTCCCACAAACTGTCTCTTTTTTGGACAAAACCATGATTTCTTCTGTTACTTCCCACCAGACATACTATTTTTCAAACAGCTGCCATTAAAAATCAACAGGAAGATTCCCACTGATACAAAAGGGAGTTGAGCCAGGCAGAATTGCAACAATTTCAACTGGATTTTTGTGAAAAGTATATTCTCCCTTCTGGCAAAATAGACAAATAAAAGAAAGCATTTTTCAGCATTCATAGGTAAAACAGAGGACACAATCATCCACCAGTGTGGTTATGTTTAAAAAAAAGTTTTGCTATCATTCCACTTGGAAAAATCATTGCTAGAAAATCATGAAAAATTATGACTCTTCTATATCCAACTGTTGAAAGATGTCAGAATTTTTATTGCCAACATTCAAAACACAAGCAAGGATAGGAGTGATACTGTTTTTCACCCAGAGACGGTGGCATTTTAGAATGAACATTCATCACACATGCAAAAAATTCTAATGCCTGTAAATACTCAAAAAAATGCCCCTATCCCTTCCTTAAACAAAAATTTCACACAGTTATTCAGATGTAATATGAACTTAAGAAACAAGTCTGGTTTTTTTCAGATATAAGGTCCCAATCTTAAATATAACTGCCTTCAGCCAGACTCCTACGTTCACATAGGGTACCACTGGCTTCAGCAGAGCTCCACACAGGTTCAGGTTCTGCTTGCATGGAGTAATTACCAGATTGAGACCTATGGCAAGACTTGAGAAAAACATATTTTAAAAACCTCTACATTGTTCAATATACAATAGACATAGTTTTCTAAATGAGTTTAGAGTCCTTTTTATTACAGGCCTCTAAAAGTTGTTGTTAGGGTTATACATTAAAAATACTAAAGATATTTTTTTTTCTGTGTTTGCTTGTTTCCTTCTATGGTACCATTAAGCTATAAATAGTTTTAGGATAAAATGCCTAGGTATAAATGAAACTGTTAACTGATCAAGTTTGCTGATGTCCCTTTCTCACATTGCCTGAGTTGGCTCCATTAATCCAGCATCTTCTCTTGTTTCTTGCCTTCCTTTTTCTTCTTCTTGGATTCTGTCAAGATAACAATAACCATAACAAATTAGTGTCTAGCAGTCACTGCAATAAGTTTCATTCAATACCCCTGAAAGTTCCTTTTGTTGTCTCTATGCACGTAGGAACTAATTTTCTTTCCTCATTCTGATCAAGGAAAGGGAAAACAGGAGGAAAAGAAGAAAAAAAGAGGAGCTGTCGAGGCACTAGAGAAGATGGAAATGGGGTACGTGTCCAGTTCAGAATCCTTCCTATCTGAGCAGCTGACCCTGTTTGGCATGCAAAGCATTGTCTCAGGAACTTGCTTCGAAAATAAGAAAACAGCAGGCAGCTCCTGGAGAAACCGGGTCATGGCTCAGTGGAGAGCTGGAAGAAAGCTCTGCACACACTACCCACACACATACCCCTCCCTTGCTTCCTTTCTGTTTCATTGTTAGTCTTTGGCTTTCTCTGGCAATGAGAGCAGCTCCAGAGCATGGTGAGAAAGCACACTTGTTTCTTTAGCTTCTCCATTGCCAACCCTTTCCCCTTTGTCTGCGACAAACACCTACGTACACTTGAGAGGCAACTGAAGTTTGTTCTCAAGTCATTAGAACACGGTCCAGCCAGCTGGTATGGATAGGACAGGGAGGGGACTAAGGAGCATCTGCTTCTCTGATTACCTTGGGGTAAATAAGGTAGCAATCTGTAGGTCCAAATGAAAGTTTATACATTATACTACCATCTGTGGTAACTTTCACTGTGCTACAGGGTAGTGTGGTGTTCTACCGGTAGATGAAGTTCATAGAGGGGCCAAAAAAATGAATATAAATTAAGGGGATAAGGTAATCTCATTTTACATGTCACCTTTTAATGGGGAAAGTAACAGCTCTCACTGGGAACATGAATAAATCCTCGTGGATACCACCACAAAACACAGCACACGTACTACAGAGAGACAGATACTACGTTTCTGCGAAGCATCTTTCCTGGAACCAAAACAGCAAGTAGACCCCTGTTTGCCTTAACCCAGATTTCACTTTCCTCCTTTGAATCCTGCCTTTGTTTCTTCCTTCTCAAAAAACACCCCCCCTCCCTCAAAAAAAACCCCAACAAAAAATAACCAAAGCCAAACAAACCAACAAAAACCATCACAGTTTAAATAACAAATATCACCGTGAATGAGAAGACAAGCACCTGGCCCTCAAAGAGGTACTCTTCTTTGTGAATGTGATTCTTAAGACAGTCAACCAATCATCAGCTCTGATAAAACCAGCTTACTTGCATTAAAGCCAAGAAGCCAAGAGAGCTACACTGACATCTTTCAGCTATGGATAGGGCCAGGGTACCTCCAGAAGAAGACAGACTTAGGTAATCACACTTCTCCAATGGTTGTTTTTCCTTTTTGTTAGTGCTTCAAAACATTTTTTTCTTCATCTTTTTCAACAAGACAAAAATAGTTTCCTTTAATCCTTTAGTCAAAGCAAAACAAAATACCTATTTCATGTTTAGTCACATAATCTGCTCTAAAATCTCTTTCCCTTAAAATCTTAGCTTAACATTTAAAGGGATAATAATTTAAATCAAGAAGTAATTTGTTTTAGTCTGAAAATGGGAACATGATTTTTTCTTCATTATTATTTTACTTTTATTTCCCCACCTTTGTGTGTGTGCATGCATACCTGTGGTCCAGAGCCATTCACTGAATCTGGCACTATTTTAACAACTGCCATTCCAAAAGTCATTTTTCACTAAGTTTGCAGCAAATTTGCTTTCAGCTAAAGCTCTTTTTTTCCACCCTACAAGTTTGCTGTCTCCCCTCCTATCCTCTTTTACCCATGTCTCCCTCTTCTTCTAACTTTGCCACTGTATCACTGACCCTCCTGGATTTTGTATTGACTGCACTCTCTCTCGCACTCTTTCTCTCCCCCTCCCTCAACACTGCTTTCTCTGAAAGAAACAGAAGTATTTTATTAATCAGACCAGCACTGGAATCTGTAAAATCTATTTAGACCAAGCACAAGCAGAAAGGTGCTCTGTAGACTTCAACTAAATTTACTAAAAGCAAAGGAGACATGAATGTTGGCAGACCACTAACAGGACTCTACAGAAGAGTATGTGCAGTTCACGGTAGGGGTGAAGTCACTTACCACCAGGAGAAGGTTTTTGGTCTGGAGTCAGGTGATTGCATCAGATCTCCATCCTCAAAGACTATCTGCCTTGCACTTCAGGTACCAGACAATCCCCTGTTTATCCATCTGCACTTGGCCCCTGTGGGTCTATATCTGCTCCTGTTAGCAAAAGCTCTATCCTCCCTGTTGTCTAACTTTGGGTTCCCAAACTGCCAAACCTATCTACCTACAAAGACAAGTGATTCTGCTCTGTGCCTAAGCAGAGTAAAACCCTCATGTGTGGGATGTAATTCCTCTCACATTAAAGGTACTCACACCACCACAGCTTAATCTTTCAGAAGGTCAGCTCTATTGATGCAAAGCACATTTGCTCCATGAGTTGTGGCAATATAAAAAAAAAAAAAGAAAAAAGAAAACTGCTCAAATATTTCCCAGTGCTTATGCTCTTTTAAAAACCCTACCACAGACACCAATACCCAGATACTGACCCATTAAAATGTTGCCGTTCATACTCACATGCACAAGTCTGTTCATAACTATCCTTCACCTGTTTTAACTATGGTCAGGCTACAGGCTATGGTATATCCATGGCTAACAAAGTATGGGGAACTGCTTTAAGATGCAATCTGTTCATGTTTTCACATTGCTCAGAACTACTCTTTGCATCTGTGTCATTCAGGCTTTCATTGTCCTCATCTCCGTTCATCCTACGGTGCTATTTCAACTTTTATGACCTGATATCTAGCCTGCTCACACAGCCACACTGTGATCTACATCACCCTCATCACTTGGTCTGCCAACACTTCCATTCCCAGGGTAGGCAGGCTTGACTGAAAGGGTCAGTACACCAGCAGTAGCGGCACAGTGACACCACACTGAAAATCCCTGACTAGTTGAGAGTATAATGCCAGTTACCTGAAAGCTCAGGAGTCCCATGCTTCAGCACCAGCTGTAGGCAGCTAGTAGTTAAGTGAGGGAAAGATCCCCTAGATAGAATGTCAGCAATAATTCCATTCAGATTCCTATTCCGTACACGAAAATTATCAAAATTCAATTCAGCTTATCACAGCTTGGATGCAAGATCTTCGGCTTAGTCATTTCCTACCAGGTCTCTTCATGTGGTCCTAGTCTGCCATCAGAAATTACAGTAACACATCAAGCAGTGCCCACTGAAACAGCCTTTATGATGGGGAAGCCACTATGCTGCTCTCCACATGTCACTGGCAGTAAAAAGCAGCTCAATCTCAGCAATGATCCCTGTTGAGTCAGAAGGAAGCAAGCAAAGCAACATGGTGAACAGGGACTGCCTTGAGCTAGATGGCCTAATTGCCCAAAGACAAAGATGAGGAAAGTTTCATCTCTTTCTTTAAGTCTGGGTCACATGTATCTAAGACGTTAGAGCCTTAAGAGTAAGCATTTGGAAGACTGCAATGGATAAACTCCTCAACTGACGCTTGTTCTGCAATTGGAGACTGCTGAAGGGGTCTGGCTAACTGGAAAGTGATTTTCAGAAGTAACTGACTTTGCTCTTCTATCCACTCCTTCTTCTCATCTGCCTCTGGTACATTTGTACTGCTGCTTCTGTAGGGTATAGACTTCCTTACTGTCCTTTGTCATGTTCTATGCTCAGCACAAGAGGGACCCAGTCCCAGCTAGCTCTTCAGCCCTCTATCAATGCTGTACACAAGATCCCTCTTAATGCCAGTGAGACAGGTGCAGGTACAGACTGATACATTCAGAGTTTATTCTCTGCATTCCATGTCCGCAGGAGACTGCTGTAAACAAAAAGTATTAATAATCCATTTGGAGTTTGGCATTTACCTGTGTCCACAGAGAAGCAAAAATATAAGCTGCCTCCATGTGTGATATGTCAAACTGAGATCAGTAAATAGCTATTTAGTAGAAAGTTATTTGTGACTTACTGTGAATAGGAGACCCCCATTTTATTTAGTTAATTTTTGAAAACCAGGCACATGCATTTCTCAGTTGCGCTTTCTGAATCTGCCCCCGATGGGATCTAGACTTAGGGCAAAGGACACAGGCTTTTCTTTGATCCATGCTCTACACTCTGAAATGTTGCCTGCAAAACTTTTGCAGTAAGGACAGAGAGAAGAAAAGATAGATGGTGACATGGAAAATGAGATGGAGGGATAAAGAAGAGGAAAAAAAGCTTGAAAGGAAAGGAAGTGAAGAAGTAGGAAAAAAAAAAAAGGATAGAAAGGAAGGAACAGAGCTTTCTCTCTGTTTCACTGCCGGGAACATTAATGAGTGTAAACATTTGCTGATGGCATATCTTTTATCACAGCAAGTCCCACAGCTTCAGGCATTTTCACGGCTCAAGGGCACTGAGTAATGCCAAGGAGGCTGGACTGCTCTTGCAAGCCAGGAAAGTGAGACAATGAACATGTAACAGAATTGGCACACACAAACCTATTTAAACTTTCACCCACAAAGGTCTGTATTAAACCCTGAAGTGCTGGGGTCTGAACCCCAAGCCCTGAATTAAGGTTGACATGTGGGTGTTTCCCATGGTCCTTTAAAAGGAGGGGCTGAATTTGCCTTTTGGCTTTCCTCCAAGGTGCTGCCAGCCTTGTAAGGAAAGCCCTTGGGTAAACAAGCCCCAGGTGCCCCGCATTGGGTAAATGAGTGCCAGGTGTCCTGCTTTGGGGATAAAAGCTGGGACCATTTGCAAGAAGGGTGGAGTGTCTATCTGTGAGGTGGAGACACTTTGCAGAAGTTCTCATGACCTCATTTGTGTATTAAATACACAAACCATGGTGTCTGGGCTATCCCTGTCACATTGTTGACAATCTCTCTGTCCAAATGCACAGTATTAAGAGTGAAGGACAATTTTCATCCTATGTTAACTACAATTTAGCACAGCAGCCCAGGACCAAGCTATTGTCTTCCAATCTGAGAACACCTCAAAAAAGCTATGGGGAAAAGAGCTCATCAGAAACCCAGATAAAATTCAAATTCCTGATTCATCATCTACTCTCTCCCTTAAATCCAATATACAGCAGAGTTTCTCTAATAATTCTCCTCTTGCAAGTAGTGAGCTCCAAAATGTCCAAGTGTTGCAGACTACAATCCATACTTAGAGTCAGTTGCTCAGAAGAAGAAATATTGAGACAGAGCAGTTGCTAATAAGGAAAAAATACAATTTTTGTGTTTGCTTCCAAAATACTTAGAGTGCTTCAAAAAGATTTTTAGGCTTTTTCATGAATGCTAATGATAAAACAAATTGGTAAGAACACTTAGATGACCAGTTTATGAGGCTGGCATTGATTCCCAAGGTTAATGAGTATCTCCTAGTTTAATTTAGCAGAAATTTTGCCACAGATCATAGAAGTTCCTGGAAACCTAAAATATGCTTTAATCAGCAAACCCGCAAAATTATAACCCTTGGGATTTTTCTGCAGGTACAGTTTTCCTTTCTGTTAAGCATAGATCAAACTCCTATGAAACAGCAGTCATCTTCAAAATAGTTAGGTGAGAGGAGAGAGACACATTCATCCTATCAGCAAAGCTGCTGCACGTTCATGAGCTGGAAAGGCAGATAAGCATCAGGAGAGCAGCAGTTACAGATAACATCAATTTATTTGCATTTTTCTCAAAGCACAGACCAAGTCGCATTAAGGAAATGTGTCAGGTAAAATCTAATACACAAGCCTAGACCTTACCCACACACCTTCTGGGGGTCTTAACTAACCACATTAATTAACTTTTTTAAAAAATATAAGGGTTAGGGAGAATTGTGAAAGTCTCCAATAAAGATATCTACTCCATATGCAAGCAGTGATCAAAAGAAAAATATATTCAGGTTATTTAGTGGGTGTAATGAACAATAAAAGAAGTATTACAATGATATTTTCTTTTTCAACACAAATCTGTAGAGGACATGCTTGGAATACTGTGTACAGTCCAGTCTCTTAATCTCAAAAATGATTTTGCAATAAGAGAACGATTTTAGGTAAGTCCAGTAGAGAGTATTCTTATCGTGGATAAATTGTTACACAATGAAATACTTCAGTCAGAGGTTTTAGGTTTAAAAGATGGCAAGTGACAAAAAGTAACAGAAGACATAAAAATACAATTGACTGGAGAAGCTAAACAGGGGCTTTTACTCACCCCATTTACAATACCAAATCAAAAGGAAAAGTGATGCAATTGAGTGGCTACAAACACCACCTAATAGAAGTAAAATTTCAGGGCACAGAAAAGGTGGTTAGTCAGGAAAATAATGAAAACAACTCTTTTTCTGAATATATTGGTATTTTTCAGTGCAATATTCTCAGTCAGTTCACATCTGCTTTTGGTACTCCCAGCCTATTGCTGTCGGAGATTTATTCAGTGATGCAGCTCTTGAAGCACACACCAGTCAGAAAGGTAACCGTTTAGTGGTGGAATAGATTCCTGTTATCAATTAGTCCCTCACTTAATATTCTGCTGCCAGAGCTTCCAAATGCCAGAGCGTCACTGCCCTGCTACTCCAGGCAATCACAGTAGGAACATATGGCACTTATCAGCATTTACAGGTCCAACTGCATATCAATACAGACCTTATGCAACACTCTACGTCTCAGAAAAAAAATTTGCTGCTTCCAAATAACAGATCATATGCTTTTTCTCTTGTAGTCTTGCGCCATTCATGTGAAGCTATGGGTGAAAAGGGAGGTTAATATGTACCTGCAGTCCATTCCAAGTGCTCAGACAATAATCTAGATCTTCTCGATTCCAAAGAATTAAATTGGGTCCTAGTCTAACTATAGATTGAATACAGTTTAATTTTTCCTTTATCTAGTTGTGGGTCAGGACTTACCTCCAACCTGTAACTTCCTGAGATGAAGGGAAAAAATGGAAATACTCTCATGCCAGCTAACATGTCAGCACTCAGATTTTTAACTCAGAAATAAAGTTCAGTAGGGCACAACATTTCACACAATACTAATCTGCTTGACCTAATTTCTTACTCTAGTTCCTCCTACTGCTGCCAACCTACTATCCGGTGTAGCTTCTATGTAGTTATACCCACAGATCTGCAATATGGATTACTTATCTTTAGCTCAGGACCCAGGCAGGCTGCAAGTGCATGACTTCCATGTGTGCTGCTCCTATTAATGCCAACAGCAGATGAACGAGCAGGTGGCATGCAGGAAGATGCCATGAGATTTCTAACGCAAATCAGGAAAGCAGAATTTCTGCCCACAGTTATTATGATCACGAACCTACATTTGTACCTATTTCTCCCTTTACATTCCTTCAAATCAAATGAAGTCAGGTTTCCTAATTAAGTTAAACCACACAACTGTTTGCTGCAGTCAGTCCCAGTCCAAGTTTCAATCTCAGCTATAACTCACTCATATCTCAAGTCAGTTAAAGTTAATTCCAAACCAGCAATTTCACAAGCTCTGCCTTTAAAATATAACTTCAAAACACCCCTGTACCACCCAATAGCATTGCTCTCACAAAACAAGGCTGCACCAACGCTCTGCTTTGTCTCTCTCCCCCCTCTTCTGGCAGCCATTGATAGAATACACTGACTCAGCGGGAGCAGAACAAGGCAGTGTGGCTCAAGTGGCAGAGGCCTTCTGGCAGCACAATAGGAAGCTTCATTCAATAAACTCCCAAATGCCACTTAGGCATGGAAACTTACTCAAAAAACTCCCCCAAAAAGTCCTTCCCCTTCCCAAACTAATAAATAATAAAATCACACAGCTCAAAGCCCTTTCTGTATTGCCACCCAGTCACTTCCATCCCCAAATGAAGACATTTATTGCTGCTAATTCAACCAAGTCAGCTGGTCTGTGAAAATCTAGTTGTATCCTTCCTTATCATTATCTGGGCAAGTTCTAGACTCAGTGCTTATCTGATAACTCCATGGATGGCGTGTGAGGAAGACCAGTTACAGCTGGACTGACTGCAAAGCAGATGGATGTATGCACACACACAAAGCCTCTGCAACCTCATCAGGCATGTCTCTGGTTGCACAAATAGAGCAGGCCACCTGCAGGTACCCCTCAGACCAATGGTGCACCACCATCCATAATTCGAAAACTGCTTGCCTCAGTTGTACCTGTCACGCCTAGTGACATTTATTTTTGTAATTATCCAAGTATTCAGAGTGTTAAACCTAGCTGGTTTTAAGCAAATGCCAGGGTAGCACAGCTTGTATAATCCACTTAAAACACAACTTCTGTATCTCAAATAAGATCTTGCAGTTTTAATTCCCACTATGAATCATCCTACACATATAACACCTGCTACTCCTCCAACAAAAGAGTACATTAAAAAGCTTTAATGATTAGAAAGAAAATGAGTCTTTCTAAGGGACACCTGGAAACACAAATACAGGGCATATGCCTTTCTGTGCACAAGGAATTACACTGTCACTCGCATTTAAATAAGACATACACATTCTGTACTCTCCTTCCTGCTGTCTTTGAACAAAGAATATACAACCCCAAGGGTGCAGAACATCCACATATCCTCTTTTCAGCACACAGTGAGCACAATATACATTCTATACTACATAGCCATAAGGAAAACAGTCCCTTTTTCAACTAGTCATTATACAATACCAAACAAAACCTATGTAAAAGGTGTCTTTTTCAAGAGACATTTTTGCATGCTATTATTGATCTGTTCCTGTACAGGGAAAAGCATCTGTATCCTGGAGGTCTAGAGTGCATCAGCAAACTGGTAGCAGTACAGGTGGCCTAAGGTTAGAAATGAAGCTCTAATCTTCAGCTCACCTCTTGTGTGAGAGGTGCCCACACAACTGCAGAATACTGTCTGCCTGACAGCTGGGAGATAGGAGCAGTGCAGAACTGAGGAAAGGTCATGAAAGTACAACCCCTACTGAAGCATATGGACAAGCGTAGAGTCTTGCATCTGGGGAAGAACAACCCCATGTGTAAGTTGGGGACTGACCTGTTGGAGAGCAGTGTAGGGGAAAGGGACCTGGGGGTCCTGGTGGACAGCAGGATGACCATGAGCCAGCAATGTGCCCTTGTGGCCAAGAAGGCCAATGGCATCCTGGGGTGTATTAGAAAGGGGGTGGTTAGTAGGTCGAGAGAGGTTCTCCTTCCCCTCTATTCTGCCTTGCTGAGGCCACATCTGGAGTATTGTGTCCAGTTCTGGGCCCCCCAGTTCAAGAAGGACAGGGAACTGCTGGAGAGAGTCCAGCGCAGAGCCACAAAGATAAGGGAGTGGAACATCTCCCTTATGAGGAAAGGCTGAGGGAGCTGGGTCTCTTTAGCTTGGAGAAGAGGAGACTGAGGGGTGACCTTATTAATGTTTATAAATATGTAAAGGGTGAGTGTCATGAGGATGGAGCCAGGCTCTTCTCAGTGACATCCAATGACAGGACAAGGGGCAACGGATGCAAGCTGGAACATAGGAGGTTCCACATAAATGTGAGGAAGAATTTCTTCACAGTGAGGGTAACAGAGCACTGGAACAGGCTGCCCAGAGAGGTTGTGGAGTCTCCTTCTCTGGAGACATTCAAAACCCACCTGGATGCGTTCCTGTGTGACCTGATCTAGGTATTCCTGCTCTGGCAGGGGGATTGGACTAGATGATCTTTTGAGGTCCCTTCCAATCCCTAACATTCTGTGATTCTGTGACATCACAAATCCAGTGATTTAATGAACTAGTGTGCAGCTTTCAGCAAATGGAATTTACCTTGAGGCTTGGGTTTGGTAAGCTTCCCACAGGGCTTCGAGATTGTGACAGTCTTCTGGCAGTCAGCATTATGAAGGGCTCTCTTTAGGCTCCCGGTTCGAGTCTTCAAGGCAGTAGTCAAGTCACATTCTCCCCAGGCCTGGAACTGATATTTGCACTCCGCTGCAATAAATAAGTAAACGGCAATTTTTGAAACATAATGACTGAGTATGAAAACAAAAATGTTATGAGTCTAACAGGATATCACAGACAGCCAATGACTGTAGACAAAAGAATCATGCAACTGAAGAAAGGGATCCCAAATAAACTTTAAAGCCGATTTGCAGTGATAATTGCAGTCTCCTTCACAGAATATTTTAAAACTTAATCTTCCTGCTTTTGCATGGATATTGCATTATTGTCACATAATGGGAAATACATTCAACTATGAAGTTACACAATAAATTAAAAAAAAGAAAAAAACAATAGCAGTGGGAAATGTCATTCACATTCTATATGGTTGTTCCTCCATTTGTATGATGCCAAAGGTTACCAAATAAGGCTTGAATAAGTTTCAAGAACATATGTGCAGCTATGAACTTGTCAAGTTTGAAACTGCTGCACTGATTGATTTGGTAATGTCACAATGATGTCAAAGCCATACAAGCTATTTACTAGAAAAAAAGCCAAGTTTGCAAGAGTAATCAGACCTGAGCCCTGGACAGACGTATTGTCCAGGACAGATCTGACATATCTTTCTGAACTATTACATATGAACCTTCTGAACTGAATTATATAGATGAAATACACTGGTCTTCATTCACTTCTTTCAATGTACACACTGGAAGCCAACCATGCTCCATGCTGCAAATTACACAGTGCAAGGTCACGTAAAGCCTGTGGTAACCACTGCAGAGATTCACAGCTGTGAGAAAACACACAACACTTACATTGCTGTCTTAAACAGGGTTGTACAGCACAGGAGAGCAGATTTAAACATGCTGCTGGAAGACCAAGTTTACAATAAGTAGGTTATATAAAATTTCTGCAGAGGAGCTGCTTTGCTCTGAAGAAGTTGCCTTCTGATGCCTTACGTGTTCTAGCTCGGATGAACTTGAAATACAGGAGTAGCCCCTTCACCAAGATGTTTGCAGACTTAAGCAGAAAATAAAGGCTTTCTGCTCCATACTTAAATAAAAACCAAAGCAAATCTCTGGAGTGATGCTTACCTCCAAATTGTTTCTTCCAGTTGCAGGGAATCTTACACTTCTGAGTCTTGGTGGTTTGTTTGCACTCAGCTCCAGTGCGAGTGCCCTCGCGCATCCCCAGGCCACAGTCACCACTGGTGGGCACACAGACGCTCCACTGCCATTCCCCACAGTCAGACTTCTTTGCCTTTTTCTCTGCATGAAGACAAGGAACCAAACCCAAGCAAGAGAAGTGGTCAGTACCCAGAGCCTATGGAGAAGTTCTCTGAACTTCTCTAAATAGTCACAGCACCTGAAAGTGTGAATAAAGAAGACATTTCACAGAATCACATGTAAAACAATTGCTTCAAAAGAAAAAGGTCTGGCATCCTCTTCACAGTTTTGCACAGATAGGTCAGTCTCCAACTCTAAAGCAGGGTGGATCATTCAAATTCAGTCCCACTACTATGTCTACAAGTCCACCTCTTCTTCAGGATGGGAAATCATCTAGAAACCCTCAGGGATCACTGACCAAAACAAGCAGGAGGGCTCACTCATATAAGACACTTTATCTCCAGTAGCTGATGGCATGCAAATATTTTCATTTCCGACAGAAGCACTACACACTATACAGATTAGAAATGCATGTGTTGATGTCGTGTCAGAGGATTTCAGCACCTCCAGGGAACAGCTGTGGGATATGAACTTTTCACTTGGTATACCATGCCACATTTTATGTCAGAATACGACCAAAACTCCAAAGGCGAAGAAAAAACTACACTGAGAAGTGTACTCAAAATGCTATTAATACAGGTGGGTTTGCTGCTCATGGAGAAAAGTAAGGATCACGATTTCATTTAAATCCTTAAACCCAAGTCTGATAAGACAAGACAGCAATATTATCAAACCCAAAGATTCACAAAAATAGTTAGGCTCTCAAAACATTACACGTAATTTTAAATAACCTTATATAAAATTATTTTCCTTCTAGCTCTTGTTATATTTGTGTTTACATTTTCTTGTATTTCAATACAGTTACAATGGTTAGACTTTTTTTAAATTTATTTTTAATGGGAACACTAACTCTGATAGACTCACAGGTCATATTAACTGGTGTGTTAGTAGCCTGTAAATAATAAGGCCTTGAGAAAAGGTCTAAGGAACACAAAAGATGTGTTTCTTAAAAAATGTCAAAACTGGGTTTGAGAGATATGTATTTTCAACCCCAGGGCTGTCTTTCCTATAATGCGGTCTGAGTTCATCACTGACAGAAAGCAATTACTGCTGGATGTCTGGCTGTCTATCTGCAGCAGCGACTTAGTTCAATTCTTCGTCAGAGGATTTCCACATCACACAGCATTGTCATATACAACACTGAATGAGTGACATAACTGCTCTTTCATCACTCCTGTTTCATTCTCCTTAAGTCAAGCATGAACCTATTCCCAGAGCAAATTTTAAGCTGCCTTGCAATATCCACTCCATGATAAACTAAGGACTCCAGTCTCCAGGGCTGTCAAGCTGCCAGCTTTCATGGAAATGACATTCTGTTTTCCTATTTAACACAGAACAACATGTCACAGCCACAAATCCCTACCCTGTATGTCAAAAGGTTAACGAATGACCTGAATTTCATAACAAAACCAGAAGTATTTGACATTCCCACACACATGCAATCTATCTCAGGGATTAACTCTGAATTACACTGGACTTTACCTGGTTTCTCTTTTTTGCCGGCCTCAGTAGTACTCACAGCTGCCAGAATGAAAACAAGTGCCAGGAGGGCAGCTGTGAACATTCGACATTGCTGTTGTTGCATTCTGGGGATTAATGAGAGATAAAAAAGGTTGGTTAGACTGTAAGAAGTGGGACCCCATCTAAAGTGTAGCTACAGCATTTTTAGGAAGCTCTGCTTCAGGGCCATAGGACACAAGCAGGTCAAACATAATTAGCCATTGGCAGAATGGGCAATTATCTTGATTCCAGAGAGAATACAAAGATTTTTAACAATTAGTTTCCAGCCTGTGTACCAAATCCCTGATCTACATCACTGATGTTATGGATGAGTTTTGCCACAGGAAGTTCAGTAATTGTTTCTCACCTTCTAGAAACCTGTCAGAGAATCAAGGCTCCTGACAAGCCCAGAACTTCTCTCTCCTTTCCTGACCTCCAGCTGTGACTTATTGTACAAAACTAAACATAATGTATACTGTCCACCTTGCAAGGGTTCAAGTTCTTATTAGGCTTACTTGACATCTCAAATGTGCTTCTTTCATGAAAACTTATATAGGTAATATGTGATGTATTATCTTAATTGGCATTTTGCTACCTACCTTTTCCTTCCCCTCTAATTACTGTCTCTTCCTAATATAAATTAAGCTAATTGCCTGAAATGCAAAATGGGCACAGAGACAGAACTTGCATACACAGCTAGAGGCTATCCATATCATGCTAATGAGCCCAAAATCTGGATTTGGGAAGCAAATATTCCAATATTAAAAGATATTAAAAGCATTTGCTTGGTTGTAAAGCATCAGTTATCAGCCAGTTACCAAAACTCATTCAGATCTGGCTGACTTCAATGGCTTACATACATATTTCCCTTTCACTTTGCTATATTTTTCATTGTCTCATTTTGGCATTGTTTATTGGAAAGCAGGGCCATAACAAATACATATGTTAAAAGTAAGCAGCTTTCCCATTTCCCATAGACACCTCTCTAGTAGCTGGCCAGGTACTAAGATGGTGGACTAGAGATTATTCAAATGGAAGGTTTATTCAGCCTTTGTTTGTTTGGTTTTTTTCAAACCAGGGCTCCATGACATTCACGCTACACCAGCCCTCCAAGGAGGTGTCAACAGTGCTAGCCACTAAAATGGCCTTAAAAACTCAACTAGACTGATGTTACAGAGAGTTTAGAGGCAACCTGATCTCATTTTGTTAAGCACAGCAACCTTAGGGGAGAAATAATTCTAACCATGAACAAAGAGCAAAATGTATTTGAAATTTAATTTGGCACTCCTCAGTATTCCCTGCTGGCAAGTTCTTGCTCAAAAGCAACATAATTGTAATTGATGTGGAAAACAGGAGAGGAATCCCAAACACAGGGACTTTTTAAGTATCTAGCTTTAATTATCATGCTAGAAGCCAGATGAGAAAAATTAATAGTTTTGTTGAAATAAAGTTCATGTGAAGACTGCAACAGACCTGGCATTCAAATGTCTGAAAGAGCTATCATTAGCACCACTTTGTTTTACTGTAAAAAAAAAGTACAATTTCCCCTTGTAAAGAAAGGACCACCAGTGTTTCCAGTGAACTCAAACAGAGCCTGGAGCTAGAGCACACTTGAATCCTGTGTGGGTTTGTTTTTTCCTTTCTTTTGCTACTTGTTTCCTCTCAGAGCCTCTCATGGTTTACAGAAAATGAAATAAATAAATAAAATAAGCAATAAAAAAAAATAAATATGCAACCTGCCATTTTAGTCTGCTTACTTCAAACTGGTTCTCAATAATGAAACACAGCTGCAATACCATGAAAACACGGAATTTCCACGCCCAGCTCCCTTCCCTTGGAGAAACTTCACCACCAGTAGCACTGCACCTCACATCCCATTTTGACTACAGCTTATCTTCTCACTTCCTCTCTTCCAAACGACTCACTAGTATTCCTCATTGAAGGAGAGAGTTAAGTGCTTATGTGGAAACACCCGTGGAAAGAGAGACAAACACTTCCATAATCTCAAGACACTGTCCCAGCATGCTCTCTGGGGGTGATAGAAGCTGAAGCAAGGCAGCACCACCAGGTTTGCTGTACAGGACGTTGCCACATGCAAGAAACGCCCACAGTGGGCTTGAGGCTGCCTCCTACACCCCTGCTGCTCACCCCAGGGACCTGAGATGTGGTCACATGTACCCACGGGCTGCTGGCAGTCACCGGGAGCTGTGGATAACTGTTTCTAGGGACATTGTCTTATATTAAGTTGACAGGGACTTAAATTCAAATCTGATGGACATTATTTTCAGCAAAACAGGCAGGGAAAATAGTTGGGTTTTGGAGTCTGAAATGTTCTAGAAGCCCTATAAACAAAATTCCACGGAGCCTTAATATAACATGTTTTCCTAAGACTTCAAATCTCTCTACAGCCAAAACACTTGCCAAGTTGTCTACAGCAAACACTAAACCTGCATATATATATATATATATATACACACACACATCTCTGGTAGAGAGAGCCAGGCTGCTTCCTAAAGTGCCTTTGTCATTAATTACCAACAAGTGAAAAGCCATGTTGTACAGATGGAGGCCTTGCCTCACATCACACCAACACCTCGGATTTGATGTAACCAGTATGACTACAGAAAATTGCATAATTGTTTTGTACACAATAGATCAGCAAGGGCAGGTGCTCCCACAAAATTACAAACAGCCTATATATAGTACCCATTAAATATTAGATATTTTTTCAGAAGGCCAGAAAACCCCACCTATCAGTAATCATTTCAGTTCAGTCTTCAGTTTTCCTTGCAAATATTTCATCTGGCCATTAAAAAGACGAATGAAGAGAAAAACTTGTCAGACTGGACTTGGTATTGAAAACATTATACTCCTCTGAAAATAACTTAGGTTTTCTTGGCTTATTTTTTCAAAATTTGAAGGCAACAATTTTTCCTTTTCATTAGATTCTGTGATAACATTTCCAGTTCAACCTTTGATTTAAAGAACTGCCAAAACTGCTCATAGCAATGAAAAAACAAGTGTTTCATGATATGCAAAATGGATGGCAACAAGTAAATCATGTGTCATGAAGGGAAAGTACTTCTAAAATCCTGTATGACAGCCCCTAAACAGAGCAAGACAGCAGAATTTAAACAACTGGCAGTGGCATTTACAACCAACAGGAAAAACAAAAATAAAAGTGAAGGAAAGGAGACATTGGGGGTGGGGGGAGCTCCAGGAAACTTCAGAAGAGAGAAAGGTAAAGAGAGAGAAAAAGAGTTTAGAACAATTTAAATGGTAAGCTGGAATAAGATCAGAGAAAAGGAGTGAGTAATCATGAAAAGAGCACCAAAACAGGAATGACAGAAGAGAGAAGTATTAATGATGGCTAAACACTAAAACAGAGTGTGTTAGGAAAACGTGAAGTGTGTAACGAGGTGAGAAGTAAAGCCCAGCTGAGATGCACTGCAGCAAGTAGCTTCTCCCAACAAAAATAAGGCACAGGAATTACTTCAGTCTTACAGTTGATTTCACAGTCAATCTCTGCTTGGGAGAAAAAACACTAAAGGAAAATTAAAAAATGGTAGGCAACCAGAAAATTAATGAGTTCATCAACCATCCATTCATGGGTTCAATTGCCTGTTGAGCACCAGAGAGTCAGGCAGAAGACACACTACAGCTGCAGTTTAAAGGATCTTCTGACTGGAGCTTGAGCCTCCTACTTCAAATCCCTCGCTGTCCCTGACCTAATTTTACAATCACTCTCATCTCTACTGAACCTGATCCATTAAATCATTCATTTGCTGTGATGAGAACAGTCCACGTGACTAGGTGTATCAGCTCCTTTAGAAAATACCTATCCTATGGACTACAGCACACAAATCCCAGCTCTACCAGAGACTCAAACCAGTATCTATGTAGTGTAGCATAGTGGCATGCAGACACTTCCTTTTGGGTCCAGAAACACTACAGACACTTTCATGCAGTGCCAGGCTTTGTCTAACAGCCCAAGAGAAAGTTTACTCCTTCCAACCTAAGACCCTGCCAATGCAGCTTGCTTCCTTCGTACCCAAGTTGACAGCCCAATGCGGCCCAGGTATTTCCATGCAGTGCTTCTGAGACCTTTGGATCTCAGTTTGTGCAACTCAAGCTCGCGGGAGTGACTCTATCTGCACTCATGTAATTAACTCACATTCTCCATTTCTCACATCTGAACAAGTCTTTCCTGAACACAAGCATCAAGAACAAACTCAACAATTTCAGATTAAGCTCTATCGGTGAGCAAGTGTTTATTTTTTCTAGCCTTACTGAAGCTAGCACATGCAGCACATCCTAGGATCACATATGCCTTTTGCAGGTGGCTTTTTTGCCATTAATAACTACTAATAACAAGCCCTTCCCTTCATCTGTTCTTTCTAAAGCAACTGGCAAGGTCCCAGATTATAGAAGCAAGAATTTTATTAATAGTCCATACGAGTGTAATCTCCCACTCTGAACTATCAAGTTTTCTCACATGATTTAACCCATCCATATCCTCCAGCATAACATGCCAAATATCAACTGTGTTGATAATGCTGTTACCCTGTATGTATTGCAATACTGTATGTATTGTCATTGCTAATGACAGGCCATGGGCTTTGTAATGAGTTTGCAAGGCCCCAGGACTGAGGCTTGTCAAGGCTTGCTCTGTTTGAGCTTTCCTTGGCCTGTCTGTGGCTTTGTCACATCTGGTTTACCAGCAACAGCAATTTTTCTAATTGACCAGCTAGCTACAGCTAATTTGATTTACTTTTCCTTGTCATTGTATGGAGCCACCCAGGTTTTAACACTCTATTATAATGATGCATTATAGACAAATACAGGACTGCTATCTTAGCAAAGGCCTTGAGAAGTGGAGATATAGGATGCAGTGCAGCAGAATACAGGTATGGGAGATACAAGATGGGTCACAGGCTTGAAAATGGAGACCCTCCAGCTATAAACAACTCATCCATGGTCAGATAAAGAAATGCAGACCTGGACAAAACCGGGTATAGGAGTAAGAAACAGAACACAGAAATAGTTTCCAACATACCTAAACGGCTCCAGATATAGTAAGTTCAGATATAACATGAAGCTGCAGAGCAATGCAGAAAGAGTAAGGCATAAAAGCATGTTAGCAAACATAAAAAAAATCCTAAAGTGAGGAAGAAGAAACCATCAATGTGAACATCCTCCTGGCCAAGGACCCCAGACGGTGATGAGTTACTATAACCATTCCCACCAAGCACACCATAATGAAACCATCAACCTTAGGGCCGAGAGGAAATGGGGAAGGGTCAGAATAACATCAGGAAAAGCAGTTGAATCTAACTGTATGTATAGCAATTTTAACCGTGGCGGTGGTGGCAGCATTGTTATTATTATAACACCTGCATAGACATAATCTTTTTCTGTAATAATTACATCTACATTAATAATGATTCTTGGATTAGACTATTAAGATTTCAATTACACCAACAATAAATTTTTGACTTTATATAAATATATATAAAAGGTATGGTTCCTCTTTGCCCATAAACAACATTTTGAGCATAACTGTGACTCCCAGCTTTGCCTTTTATCACAGAATGTTAGGGATTGGAAGGGACCTCAAAAGATCATCTAGTCCAATCCCCCTGCCAGAGCAGGAATACCTAGGTCAGGTCACACAGAAACACATCCAGGAGGGTTTTGAATGTCTCCAGAGAAGGAGACTCCACAACCTCTCTGGGCAGCCTGTTCCAGTGTTCTGTCACCCTCACTGTGAAGAAGTTCTTCCTCACATTTATGTGGAACCTCCTATGTTCCAGCTTGTACCCGTTGCCCCTTGTCCTGTCACTGAGAAGAGCCTGGCTCCATCCTCATGACACTCACCCTTTACATATTTATAAACATTAATGAGGTCACCCCTCAGTCTCCTCTTCTCCAAGCTAAAGAGACCCAGCTCCCTCAGCCTTTCCTCATAAGGGAGATGTTCCACTCCCTTATCTTTGTGGCTCTGCGCTGGACTCTCTCCAGCAGTTCCCTGTCCTTCTTGAACTGGGGGGCCCAGAACTGGACACAATACTCCAGATGTGGCCTCACCAGGACAGAGTAGAGGGGGAGGAGAACCTCTCTCCACCTACTAACCACACCCCTTTCTAATACACCCCAGGATGCCATTGACCTTCTTGGCCACAAGGGCACATTGCTGGCTCATGGTCATCCTGCTGTCCACCAGGACCCCCAGGTCCCTCTCCCCTACGCTAGGGGAGATAGTACACTATCATTTTCATCCCATGATCATGAATAAATAAAATGCATCCCAAAAGGAGACTCAAGGAATTCCTACAGCCTATTATTTCTCTTCACATCACTGCTCACTTTGAGTCCTCTTTAAGCTCCTTGTTAGAACTATCTTTTGCATTAATCTTTCTTTTTTCCTGCTTGAATGAATAATTTCTCATCAGGTCCCACAACAAATACTTTAATAAATTACAGTTTGAATAGTCCTAGATTAGGCACGTCTACAAAATCAGTTTTTAAATGAGCTAGTTTGGGAGATCAGTCTCCTTTCAGTAAACACATGCTGTGTTTAATGAAACTTAATATTTACCTCCACTTCTTAAATTATTCTCTTGTTCAAAATGTGTTCTATTTTGCAGTCCACTGATGGCAGATGAACATGTCTGCAGTTACCTGGATATATTTCTTTCCTGCTTCTTAAATATAAATATTATATTTGCTATGCTCCAGTTGTGCAACAGCAGGAAGTATTTGATGCATGTTTTAACAGTCTTAATGGATATGAAATGTCAAGCACCATTTTTACCGTACTCTGAGATGGAAACACAGAGTTTTCTCTGTAAAAGAGAAGTTAAGAGCATTGAGCTCTTAAGAGTTTGACCTCTGTAGTGCTGCAGAAACTTCTGCTTTCTCCACGTCTCTTTCTCACCATTTGGTGCATGCCCCAATGTCGTACCTGATCTCCCATATGGAATACTGAGGCAAATGCTCACATGCTTTTGGAGCCAGACCTTTGTGAATTGTAACCTTCCAACAGTAAAATGTTCCCTCTCCCCTCACACACATACACATTTCCTTTGTTGTCTCTATTTGCAGGACTAGAAAAAAAAATAAAAAAAAAAAAATCTAGATTTGCTTTTCATTTCCTTTGCAAGATTTAAGTCGGCTTCAATTTTGGCGAGTCTCAGCAATCTGCAACTTCTGGACTTCCAAAACACTACTTTCCTGGATGATCAGTACCATTTTCTTGAATTCCTGCAAGCTCCTACTAGCACATCTATGTGTTGATCCCCAGTTAGATTTGGAATTCCTCTCTACAGGATTTTTTTCCCCTCTTTTTTCTTGAGGAAACAATTTTATTTTTTTTCACTTTGATACAAAGTGATTTGAAAAAATCTTTCATAAAAAAATCTTACATTAGTCCAACACACATCAGTAGTTTACTTAATTTCTTAAAAATCAACTTTCAAAACTGAAAACCTTAATTAGATTAATGTTCATGACAGTATGTAATATAAACTGAATCTGCTTGTTAACACTTGATACAAGTGGTTATTCTTAAGAATCAGCTTTAAGGATAGGCTGTACAGTCATCCTGAATTAAATTCTAAAATAGCATCAACTTTTTATAATCCTATGGTAGATAGTGATGAAATCTCATCCACAAATAATTAGCCCCTATTATTATTAGCACCATTTACCTTCTAATCTAAATTTGGAAATATAAACCCTTCCATAATGACAGATCTCATTATATTCTCCTCATGCATAACACCACAAGAACTTCTAACTAAATTCACATCCAACTTCGGGTTGATAGAAAACTAGTAGATATTTTTCCATACTCCTCCAAAGTAGTTTTGAGCCATACAAATCCTATCTTATGCATACCAGTAGCTCTTATTTACAGTGTATCATTAATTTCCATTACAGCTGTATGACTTTTAATGTGATTTCTATCTTTTCTGGACCTTCAAGTCCTGTCTACCGGTCATGATTACCGTTACAGAGTGTGTGTGGGCTAACCCAACAACATCCATTTGAAGGTACTACATTTCTTTCCAGATTCTCCAATTCATTGCCCAGGCCACCCGCACCTCATATTTCTGTCTGATCACACCCAAATGTCTTCCAGATACCAACTTTTCATTACCTGTCTTTCCACCCTGACTACTGTAGTTTTCAATAGCAATCATTTATTTCTTTGTCTTGGCTACCCTGCCACTATAATGTTATTTCTTTATCTAATGCTAAATCTTTATTTACCTTATTTTTCCTTCCTGAGTACTAAAAGTAGATATGGACATCTGTTTTGCCAATTACTAGGATGCAGCCAGCAGAAAAAAAAATCCAGTAACCAGATTCTATTGTACATAGAAAAGTCAGTATATGGGGGATAGCTGGGTGTACAAACAAGTCAAACAGATCACACATAATAGATATCAACCCCAGCGACCCAAGGAATGACACAGCACAACCAATAATAGGCGGAATAAATAAAGACACGAAGTGTCCCATAGAAAAAATGGGCGACAACCAAGCCAATAGGGCGATCACATACGATAGAAGTAGCCACATATTGTCTTCCCACAAAGCCTGCGTTTGCAAATGCCAGACCTGACTGGGGCCCAGATGCAGGGAGAGACAGGAGGACCTTCCCCAACAGGGAAACTGCAAAGTGCATCCACCTCACAGATAGACACTCCACCCTTCCTGCAAGTGGTCCCAGCTTTTATCCCCAAAACAGGGCACCTGGCACTCATTGCCAAAATGTGGGGCACCTGGGGCTTGTTTACCCAAGGGCTTTCCTTACAAGTCTGGCCACACCTTGGAGGAAAGCCAAAAGGCAAACTCATCCCCTCCTTTTAAAGGACCATGGGGACCACCCATATGTCAACCTTAATTCAGGGCTCAGGGTTCAGGCCCCAGCACTTCAACATCACATCTATTTCTCTTGTGCTGCCTTATGGCTAAAGATCCCTAAACTCTCCTCAAAGCACAAAGCCTTGAGGCAACTTGCTGATCTTCATATTCAGTTGCACTTTCATGGACCAAAAAAATGTTGTGTTCATGTCAAACAGAACTACTACCATAGCCTTAGTAGTCTAAGCCTAAAAGTGAGTCAAGGTTTAAGGAAAAAAAGAACCTTTAATTATAATAACTGACTGCTCTACCAAATGCTGCTATCTCCGGATGAAATAAACATGCTTTACTCTCATTTTTAACCATGGTTATAGTTCAGGACAATTTTATTAAAGTAAATCTACTAGAATAATGATGAAACACCAAGTTTCCTTTTTTTTCAGTCAAAATAAGTAATGAAATTATATTTTACTCTTGAGGGGATTAGGGGGTGAGAGGGAGTGGGTAGGTTGGTCAGCATACCAAAATAGCCCCCCCCCCCCCCCCCATTAATTCAGAGATCTGCAACTACTGCAATCCTGCTCAAAGCAAATTCCGTGTGCTCGTTTCCCTTACTCCTTTGACTCTCCTGTGAGAGACCGATGTAGTCTTGTGATATAGTAATGACATTTTGGCAGCTGCATCAGCAACACTGAACAGTGGACACGAGTGGTCTATGTGTTTACAAGTTAGTTCAAAGCAGTTCAGGAAACCCCAAACCCTAATGAAAAAAAGCTCCTTGCATTTCAGCTGCAGGAAACCAGCTGGGATCTCAGCACCAGTCACCAGGTCACTGTTTCAACACACACAACACTGTGCAGCCAGCAGGTTGCTCTGTCTAGCAAGAATCAGGGAGTTTAAACTAATGGGTGCCTCTCAGCTTTTCTTTTTAACATCCTCTCCTTTGCTTCCATGTGTGAGGGGACAGACAGGCCACCCCACACAGAGGCAGCTCCAGTGACGCTCTCCCTCCATGCAGGGGAGGGCAAGCAGCAGTCAGCAAGGAAGAGGTAATTGCTTCCAGGATACTGGAAGGACAGTTGGGTAAGCAGCAATTTATTCAGTAGTACAGTGGCAAGTAAAAAAAAATTTTTAAAAAAATTTAAAAATTGACTGTAACTGTCTGTTGCTGCAGATCAGCCAGGGAGGAATGAAAAACTCTAGAAGGCTGAAATGATACTTGGCAAACTTTTTTTTTTTTTTTTAAATCGGCATTTATGCTCAGCTACAGCATAGGGTACCCGTAATAATAAGCCACAAACAAACAGCTAAAAAGGAAAAAAAAAAAAAAAAAAAAAAAATCATAGCATGACCCTTCTGATAACCCCAAGTCAAACACTTCAAAAATTGCAGTGTTCAGTTTGGGGACTACATTTTTCAATATGTAATCAACTTAATATTCTCTTTTCAATACGGACATTATTAAGGGCCAGAAAAATGAGCAGAGGCCAGTGAGTTATGCCAATGCCATAAGGATAAGCAGAGAACCAAGAGTTGCATGACTGAAGAAAATTATTTAAATGTAAACAACAGAAAGTCAAAAACAATGATCAATTAACATGGCCCATCTAGCTTTGTTCAAGTAAATAAGCTACAGTAATTAGTTAAGTTGTGGATAACAGCTCCCCTAGCCTTTGATATTTGCATGGTTGATTGCATGTTTGTCTCTCACATCAGGCTAAGGCAAACACACAGGCTGTGGATAGTTTATATTTCTAGCTCCCTGGACATAAACAAGTTGATAACAGCTACCCCTGGGTACATGAATTCTGCCTTTTAAGGCTAAGCATAATTCAGACTGACTCTAGACTCAAGAAAAGACCTGGTTCACACAAATACAGACAGAACATTTCTTTCATTTTTCCAAAATGTTTTGCCAAAATTAAAATGTTGCATGGGAAAACATCAATTTCAACAAGATGGCAAGTATTTGAAAGCATATTTTATGAATTAAAATAATTTGTTTTTTATTCTATTTCAGTATTATTAAACTGAGTTCCTGTCCATCAAAAATATAATTGTACACAAGCTATACAAGGGATTCTACTGCTTCTCATAGGCAAAATCTCCAGACACTTCTGCAACACAACACCAGAGCTAGAAAACTGAATCTCCATTTGGACTTATTAGCCAGCTCTATCTCTCAGGGAGCACCAAGGACTGTGCAATTCCTTCATTTCAAGTTTTAAGCAAAATTTTGCCAACCCAGGACACATAAGCCTTGATCTGATCACAGAAAAAGCAATCAGTTACAAAAGGTGTCATTTTTTGGAATGAAAGTTCAGCATTCATGCAGTAGTGTTGTGAAGAAAAATATAATGGTAACAGAGTTGCTTCCTAATAGGAAAACCGTTGTAAGTGGAAAAGCAATGCTAAACAAAGACAACAGGCAGTACGGATGGCTAAAAGGTCAGAGAGGGCCAAAATCCTCCAAAGGGGATTAAAAATGTTACGCTTCTCTCTTTCCAAATTTCCAAAGCGAGCTTTTACAAAAGTGACTTTATTTTCAGAAAGCCTAGGGAAAACAATTATTTTTTTAAAAAGTCACAATTTCAAACCTCCCCACTTCTTCAGTATTATAAGATGATGTTAAAAAATTAAAAAATACTTCAGGGCCATGGGGAGATCACTTGAGGGATCGGGAACCCAGGTGGTGTTCTCCTCAATTCCTTTGGTGGAAGAGAATAATACTATCGAAGGAAGGAAGACCCACCTGATAAACATATGGCTAAGAGACTGGTGCCACAGACAAAATTTTGGGTTCTTTACACATGGGGAGCTTTATACTATGAGGGGTCTGCGAGTGGCAGATGGAACTAATCTGTCTCAGAGGGGAAAAAGAATCCTAGCAAATGAGCTGGCTGGCCTCATTGAAAGGGCTTTAAACTAGCTTTGAAGGGGGAAGGGGATAAAACTGGTCCGGGTAGAGTTGAACCCAATGGTGGCAGACCACAGCTGGTAAGGAAGTCGTCAGTCCGGCTCAAGTGCTTCTACACTAATGCACGTAGCATAGGCAACAAACAGGAGGAGCTGCAAGCCATCGTGCAGCACGACAACTAAGATGTAGTTGCCATCACGGAAACATGGTGGGATGACTCTCATGAATGGAGTGCTGCAATGGATGGCTACAAGCTCTACAGGAGGAATAGGCAGGGTAGAAAGGGCGGTGGGGTGGCACTCTATATTAGGAAGTGTTTCGACTGTATGAAGATCAATAAGCGTGATGAGCCAGTCAAATGTTTATGGATAAAGTTGAGGAAGGCGAACGAAGCAGATATCCTGCTGGGAATCTACTACAGGCCACCTGACCAAGACGAAGAGGTCAATGAACTGTTCTGTAGACAACTGGCTGAAGCTGCAAAGTCCCAGGCCCTTGTTCTTGTGGGGGACTTCAACTTACCAGACATCTGCTGGAAATATAACACAGCAGAGAGAAAACAATCCAAGAAGTTCCTAGAGTGTGTGGAAGATAACTTCTTGACTCAGCTTGTTCCAATGCTTCACAACCCTTTCAGTGAAGAAGTTTTTCCTAATATTCAATCTAAACCTTCGCTGGCACAACTTGAGGCTATTTCTTCTCATCCTATTGCTTGTTTTTTTGGGAAAAGAGACCAACACTCACCTTTCTACAACCTCCTTTCAGATACTTTGCAGCCCAACTTATCTAGGGCTTTAAGAACTGCCTCTCTTATTCCAGTGCAATTTAACAACCACTCAGGATGGACCCTACCTTGAATTCACAAAAGGACATCCACCGTGGCATTTAATGGTAGCAAAAGATGAGTTGGGATGCAATCCACTCCCTTTTCAGGTATGGGAGCCTGGCCAGTGTTCACCACAACCATATTAGTGCTGGTAACAAGCAACACCTCTCAACAGCTGTAGTGAAGCTCTGTCAGACACTAATGATGACCCGCTGCCTTCTGTGACAGCACCTCAAAGTGGTGCCTCCATCCATAGGAGAATATCCTAGAAACAAGCAAGCCAAGGGAAAGTGCCATCATCTTCACTTGGCAGAACAGAAAACTGAGGTCTAGAGACATAAATCAACTTGCTTGCAATTATCAAAAAAAGTGCGAGAACTTTTTTGCAGAAAATTTTAGTCTTGCACCTTAACAAGAAAAACATCCTAGACAGAAAACCCCACTTTCAAATACAGCCAAGACGACAGAATTGCCCCTGCTCTAGTTACTCACCTTACCTGCAATAAGTTTCATATTTCTATTTAAGATAAGAAATGTCAAAGGATATTGTAGCTATATCATTTGATACAAATGGCAGAGGATGAAGTTGTACAGTGTACAATACATATGAGGTGAGACGTCAGAGCAGCCTTTTTGGCTTTTAGACTGTTGAGCTCTTTTGCTATATTCCATAAAATCTTTCTATTTTGGTAGTCAATACAGAGCTGCATACTTGCAGCAAAAATTTTGGTAGTGTTTTGCCCATTACAAGGCCCTAGCACAAAAGACGCAACCAGCAGTAGAACAAACCAATAATTAGTTTCTATTGTATACAAAAAAGTCAGCATATGGGTGAACGCTGGGGGTTCAAACAAGTCAAACAGATCACACATAATAGACAGCAACCCCAGCAACGACGCAGCACGACCAATAATAGGTGGAATAAAGAAACAAAGTCTCCCATAGAAAAGATGGGAGACAACCAAGTCAATAGGCTGATCATGTAAGATAGAAGTAGCCACATATTGTTCCCGCACAAAGCCCACATTTGCAAATGCCAGAACTGACTGGGACCCAATTGCAGGGTGAGACAGGAGGTCCTTCCCCAACAGGAAACGCTGCAAAGTGCATCCACCTCACAGATAGACACTCCACTCTTCCTGCAAGTGGTCCCAGCTTTTTATGCCCAAAGCAGGACACCTGGCACTCATTTACCCAATGTGGGGCACCTGGGGCTTGTTTACCCAAGGGCTTTCCTTACAAGGCTGGCAGCACCTTGGAGGAAAGCCAAAAGGCAAACTCCTCCCCTCCTCTTAAAGGACCATGGGAACCACTCCTATGTCAATCTTAATTCAGGGCTTGGGGTTCAGACTCCAGCACTTCAGGTAGTTGCAGAATAAGCCTGAATGCTACTGTAGGAGTACTATTCAAAGGACACCATGCCACAGCTACCTTCCAGCCATACAACAGATCAAAATACTATCAATTTTTTAAGTGCCTGTTTTCATCTACCCAGGGAGGTCAGGAATCTTTTCTCATGACTGATTAGCCTTCTCTGTTCCCATCCTCATCTGTTGGAATGTATTGGAAAAATGAATAAACTCCATTCAAACTAAAAATTATTGTTATTTGACATCCTAGTTGTAATTTGATGGTCACCATTTCAACTTGTTCTTTCAATTATCCTTCAAAGTCTCATCTTCTCCAACCCCAGATGATGTCTCCCCTCCTCTTCATTCTTTCATCCTTGTACACACATTTTTAAAGAGAATCTCCTTATGAGTCATTCTGTACCTTATGGCTGCTTCAGGTCTCAAAGTTCTCTTAAGAGCACTAAAACAACTCTTTTTAAACAAAAAAATAAATGAAGTCCTCACTTCAAACTGGAAGATAGCATTCACCAAACCACTGGAAGGTGGGAGTTCATAAGGGAAGCCACCTCCTTCCGAAACCAGACACATATCCCATTCCATTTATTTTTCTGTAACAAAGAATAACTTCTAGCGTGGGAGAACATTAAGCAAGAACACAAGGAAAAAGACGTAAAAAAGAGGATTTATTTATACTATTTATTTTTTAACAGATTTAACAGATGGGAACATCGTGCACACCAATAACAAGAGAACTGAAAATTCACTGAGTAACAGTAATGCAAAATTTGCAATGCAAAACTGTAACTCTTCTTAAAATGTGTGCAGGCAAATATGCATTTCACACCATTCCCATAGACTTCATTTTGCATCTGCCAGAGATCTGTGTTCACTGTGCAAGTAGGATACAGAAATTCTCAGAGAGACAAATGGGGATTTTGGTGGCTAACAGAGAGAACCAGACCCATTGCTATCCTGGGGGTCCAAATAGGAGAACTGGATACTCAGAGAGGAAAAAAAAAAAAGTATTAAACATATTGGAATTTAAGACCATCATCTTCGGTATAGAAAGTTAATAGCCAGCTGAGAATAACAAAATGATCCAAGGACTATTTTTCAGTTTACTCAAGATTCAGATAAACAAAATTGCAATGGGACACACATGAAAAGCTTTCATCAGAGCTGTCTTTCCAAACCAGAACAGCTAAAAAGCTTTTATTATTATTATTTTTTTAAATAAAGTCCAGATTCTGCAGAGACTTGTGTGACAAAATCATACTTATGACATATTGTATCATCACAGTATTACAGAATAAGCCAGTAGATGCCAGAAAGAGAAGACTACATTTAGAAAGAAAAAAGTTGGCAATTTTAACCTCCAAAGGGAGGCTACGGCCCTGAAGGAGGTTGAACTACTGCTGTAAGGCAGGTTTTTATTCAAATTGAGTTCTTATTAACATACAAATAAGGTAATTTTAAAAAGCTGTATCTATGCCACATATCCAAACGTAGTAATAACTAGAAGTAAAAAGAGAAAAATGAAGGCCGAGAACAGCTCAGCTTTGTTGTTGATCTACTGGTTGATTGTTTCCAGACAATATCCTTTCCCACTTATCTCCAAACTAGACTGTTTTTCAGCCTTGGACCTTATATCACAGCAACCAGGGTCTTTGCTGAAGCTCTTTGAGAACCATCCCTTCGGGACTTTGAACAGTTAGTCACACAAACTTAGTGCTAATTCACTGGCAGAAATTAAAAGAAAGAGAAAAAGCATTTATGGTTATGGGTTTTTTTGTTGAATACCGTATTGATTTCCAAACAAAAAAGTTAAAGCTTAGAAGATCTGTCTTCAGATCCTGTCATTGATAGTGGAGGTTTTGATTACTGTTTCCTACTTCTCAACAGAGCCCTGGCTACATCTCACAGATTTCTCAAGGAGGCATCACAATCGCCCATGTCAAGAATTTTTGTCATACTACAGAAATTTCTAATGGCCTCAAAAGCATTTTCCTGGAAGTTAGGATTATTATGCCCTAGAGAATATTTAAGTATTTTATACCACATGATTAGCTTCCACAGGAGATGTGGAAAGACTACCACTAGAAAGTGCCTTGTAGGACAGTATTTACAGCATTCAGATACATAAGGCTATGGCTGAAAAGAAAAATGTTTCCAGTCCAACAGAGAAGGGGTGTGAACCAGGACTCCCTCACTAAATATCCTATTCAAAAGACAACTAGATATGGGCAAAGCAGTATGATATAGAGTAGCTTCACTGCTTTCTTGCACAAGCAGCAGTTATTCCATAAGCTTTATAACTCAACCTGCAGTTATGTATAGCTGCATCTCATAACTGCATTTCTCAGTGGATAAAATATTTGCTAAGTGTTATTCAACAGAATTTTCTTGAGAACTTGTCTCTCAGCAGAGCTGCAAGACAGTCATCTTTTTTCCGTGTGAAAAACTGCTCATAAGCACTTCAACCATGATAACAGCAGGATTTTTAGAACAAAGTTCCAAATTTTTCTCTTCCCTGGATGCTGCACTTAGGGATACTTAGAGATTCAAGTGAGAGAACTCCATAGCCTAAAACTCACTTTTCAGACCACATTCCTAAAGTTGAAACCCAGGTGGTCTCTTTAGAGCCTCCTGATGAGCCAAGCTCTAGGGATCACATTGTTTACACCATTTGGGATGTACATCTTTTTCCCCTCTGCATGCATTCTCCTCCTCCCATTCTTCTGCACTGCTATTACGTGCAGAAATTCAGTACTGTATTTCCACATATGAAGAAATTGGCAAAGAAAGACCACATACTCTTGGCAGAAGTTTATCCAGGGATTATGCCAATAAACAATCATTTTCTGGTTGCCACAAGCATTCCATTATTTCAGTTTGGCCATTCAGTCCAAACCAGTTCAGCTCCGTTAGTGCTTCCTTAATAAACCCTTATTATCAGGGGTCTAGGCCTCAGTCATTTGAATTCATGCTCAGCTGGGACTTGGTATTCAGGGACCCAGTTCAAATGTCCTTAAAAAGAAATTAATTAAAACACTGCCACAGAGCAGAGACAATGGAATTTCATTGGCTGCAAGTTATATTTGCACTCTTAAAGACTTACGAAAAAATGGATTTTGAGGTTTGTTTTATAAACAACACTTGGAGGCTTTGGTTCTTGCTAGAAGAGAAATGCGACAGCAGACTTCTGCCTTCACGCTTCTTTGCATGCATATGCCTGTTGTTCACAGCACAAATAGATCTCGCTTTCTCACCCATTTTTAATCACTTACTTTTGGGGCTAGATTTTTTGGGGGAAGGGAACTCACAACCACCTTGAAGCTCCCACTGGGGCAGGTACAGAACAGTGGCAGCAACTGAGTTCCTCCTCCTGTGGCACAACTCATGACTGCTCCACTGATGGCACCAACTGAGGAGACAGCTCAAGGCACTTATCTGTACAGCATGGGTTTTACAGCTTTCATCCAGGCCCCTCAGTTCTCCTAGAAAACAGCAGGCAGTCTGCATCACTAACAGCACCACAAGCACACACTGAATTAGCAAAGTGACCGGCTCCAGACTTTGAAATTTAAGCAACCAAAGTTGACTTCATTGCTGCACAGATCAATTAAGGAAAACAGTTTGCCCACAGATTAGTTCTAAATCCCAGATTGTTGAGTTTGACACTGAAAAAAGCTCACAGCCATCTCTCCCTCATGTACGCCGCTGTCATAAACTCCTTAATATTTAACTTGTTCTTGATTTTCTGTTCTTTACAAAAAAGGTGTAAAAGCCATTAATCATCGCAATTGACTGGCCCCAGACTGGATGTCTTTATGCTGCAGAGAGAGCTGTGCCTGTGCAGGGCAGGAATAGTGGCATGAATACCTCAGACATAGCAAGGATTGCATCTGTCTGCTCTTCTGCAGCAGTTCTCTTTGTACAGGTTGGATTCTACTGTACTTATGGTGGCTGCCTCTGGAAACCAACATTTAAATGCAAAAAGGTATATCACCCATGGATCAAACTAGCAAGGCTTTACACTATATTTATCATAGAATCATTTTGGTTGAAAAAGACCTTAAGATCAAGTCCAACCATTAACCTAGCACTGCCAAGTCCACCACTAAATCATGTCCCTCAGCACCCTCCAGAGATGGTGACTCCACCACTGCCCTGGGCAGCCTGTTCCAGTGCTTGACAACCCTTTCAGTGAAGAAATTTTTCCTAGTGTCCAATCTAAACCTCCTCTGGTGCAACTTGAGGCTGATTCCTCTTGTCTTATCACTTGTTATTTGGGAGAAGAGACCAAGCCTCACCTTGCTACAACCTCCTTTCAGGTAGTTGTAGAGTGATAAGGTCTCCCCTCAGCCTCCTTTTCTCCAGAATAAACCACCCCAGTTCCCTCAGCCACTCCTCATAAGACTTGTTCCTTCCCTTCCAATATATGATCCATCAATATCATGCCATCCTTACTGTCCTAGAGGCAAGCACCAGTGAAAAACATTATCATCCATGCCATCCTTTCCCCTCCTTTGCTCTCTGCAATTATAATCAGATATGCAAAACACAGAAAATGGAATATCTGCCCTGCATCCTAATAAGGGTGGCTGGTGCCCTAGAATAAATTGGCTTGCAAGATGTAGAAGTCACTGCTGACTTGTTTGGGAAGGAACAGGAGAAGACCAGAAAAGTGTGATGAAAAACAGATATGCATTTTGGGCTTCTAAAGTGAAGTACTTCTGCATTTGCTACTGCTAGTCACTCTGCAGGTTGCTACAGAGAGTAGTCCAACCTTGAAGGACAGGGAAAGTACAGAAGGTTTCTCAAAGAGGTGCTTCTACTCCAGACAGAATTCCTTGGGAACACTTTTTGTCTCTATTCCCATAAACACAACTGAAAACCTTTACTGTTATTGCTGGTTGAGGAATTTGGAGAACAGCATGGTAAAATAGTATTCCAGGGACTGCACTACTACTGTGAGCTGCCATAGTAGTAACAAAGGGGAGCTGGTATGTGATCGAAAGAACAGTTTCACAGGCTCCTCTCTGGGCCAAGGGGCCTTTGTCAGAGTAAAGAGCTCCTGAAGGCTCTGGATTCTTCAGTTACACCAGAATTACACACAGATGAGTCCTGAGACAGACAGTGCAATTGACCTCAAATGAAATCAGTCTCATAAACCTGGGAGACTGCAGCTGTCTAAAAAAAAATCAAACTAGAGCACCAGACCTTGTAAGATCTCCATTGCTTTTTATACTCTTCATGAGGGAGTAGAAACCTGACTATATGTGTAACTCTAAATGGTAATTCTAACTGGTCATTTGTTTCAAATTTCTTCCCAGATGTTTAATGGTCAAAAACGTATCATGGTATGCATGGTTGTTACAATTTCTGTAAAACAGGAATTCAGTTTCAATGAGTCTCCCAAGAACATGGTCAATTTTAACTACTGAGTTTTGTCATTACTCATTTTTCTGAATTTGCAAGAAACAAGGGTGGAGGAAAAAACACCTTAATAAAACTGCAATAGGTGAAGAAGTTAATAGGCAAGTACTGTGGAGGGCTGGGGTAAGGAAAGAAGGTAGGGGATGTTAACTCTTGATAGTTTTGGGGGAAAGTTATGACAAGTCATGATTGCTTTATTTCTGTGCAGCTCAAACATGTAATGCAATCAGTCCATTCTTGTATCAGCAACACACCTACCACTAATGGGAAGCCATTTCCCCAGAAACACTCCAGGACTTTATTACAAAATCCCAATCACAAGGTTAGTATAATCTATCATGAATTAAATGCATGATTTCTCATTAGGGAAGATAGCGCAAATGAGTCTACCTTGAGGACCTTTGAATTATCTGTATAGGTGCAATACAGCATTGCCCTCTGCTGGATTTTAAGCTGTCTACTCATGCAAAAGTTGCCTCTGTCTTAGCTATAAAGGATGATTTTTTAACAAGCACTAAAGCACTCTACTAATTATCATGAGGAAATACCTTAACACCAAATAAGGAATGATATAGTGAATTAATGCTTACTCCTGAAGCTTTCTTTTTTCACAGGCCTAGCACTGCTTCAGACAGAGCCAGTGTTGACTCATTCAGTCCTTGCCTGGTCCAGCAACAGTCACAGACCATTGTGCATTCCTCAGAGACCAAACACTGAACTAAATCAGTGCACAGTCAGATCCACAATATCTAAATAGGCAGAGACTGAATTTTAGGTGAACTCTGGCTAAACCCATACCACAGTTCTGGTACCTACAAGAGTGGTCAATCTTACATGACTGTCACACCCAACTGGGTGTTTCCCAGCACAAAGCGCTCCTGCTAGAACAAAAGCCTGCTGCAACCAACTCCTTTCTGGTTATCTCCTGATGAAAACTCAAGTGCTATTTCCAATCTCTTCATAGGTATGAACATGGAAACTACCTCAGTGTGGAATGATGCATGATGAGTATGACAAGAACGGAAAAGGGCAAACTGGATGCAGCAGTACAATGTAAGGCAAATCTTTTTCTCTGTCCTTGCTGTTCAGCAGCTATCATTTGCTGACTCACCTGGCTTATTGACATTTGGTATAACTAACCAAATGCACACACATATAGACGTATACCTATATGTGTAAATACATATTTGAACACAGCTGCCTGTAATGGGTTAATTATAACCCTATGATCTAGATAAAGATGACAAATCCCATTTCTGTACTACTTCAGCTATTCTTGCTGATCATGCAAAAGACACAGCAGGGCATTTTGTAGCTTGATGCTGTGCGAAATGGGACCACATCCAGAGAATCAGGACATCTGCTAATTCAGACTAATATATGGGAAACTGAGAATTAGCTAAATACTCTTTCAGAAAAAAAGAAACTGCAAAAAGAAAGCTCTTTTCCATTTATACTAATTTCCAACCCATAGTCTACCCTTGTGCATCTTAAATGGTCCTTTATTGGGTTTTAACTTTGCTTTTCCCACCATTCTTTCTCACTTTCAGTCTCTATTTTATTCTCCCATTCCAGTCTCATTTTAACATTTTACTCATTTCCCTCTTCCACCAAAAATACGTGTTCTATATTCTCTTCAGTATAGCTAGTCTGCAAAAGCATCTGCTTATATCCCTAGTTTTCTTAGGATTCCAACTCTTACATATCTGTTCTGCACTTGTTACTGGGACAGCAACTCAATTTTCTCTTTTTATTATGTTGTAATAATAACAACAATAATAATAACTCAGTTTCTAAAGATACTTTCTTACTTTGTTGCTCTCTCTAGTCTGCTTCTCCCTGCAAGGTATTCTGCAATTCTCTGTGGGACGCTTGTTCCTAAAAATAAATATCATGATTTGTTTTCTCTTATGTTACAGCTAATTAAATTTTGCCACCATAACATTTCACTATTTCATTATGCTGCATTTCCAAAGTATCAAACAGCACTTTGCCCTTTTCCTGCTTCTTTTTTACCCCTGTACTGTCAAGCCAAGGACAATTGCTGAGTTTAGTATGGAAATTATCACAACCCCAGCCACATCCAATGAAAACAAAAACCAAACCCCACATTGCTTAATCTCTTGAAATAAGTTAGCACCAGGAGTCAAGAATATTTTATAATCTAGCAACTTCAACTTACAAACTGTGAAAAGTAGGAAACTTAAATGTATAAAAGGTCTATGTCACTACATATGAACGAACTCAGACATGAAAATGTGAAGAATGTACTAAAAGGCTGACAGATAGAAGATAAGAATCACCCATTTAGTAAAAAAAAAAAAAAAAAAAAAAAAAGTGACAAGGTTCATATTACCCAGAACTCAATTCTTAAATACAAAGTTTACCTAGATGCCAAAATAGAGTTTTATGGGCCAGGCAGGCATTGAAGAACATGATAAACAGCATTAACCTAATTTTTCACTGCCTTGTGCTTTATTTAATTATGCATACTTGCACAAATGAGGGGGCAAAATGATCCATTAACATTTTATACTCACCTTGAACCAGTGACTGAACAACATGCACAGCCATAAAAGGGATATTGTTAAGGATGGCAGAAACCTAAACATGCAGTAATTCCAAAACAGTACCAATTATCAATTGTTTTGGAATTATCAGCAGTCACTATAGCCATTGACACAGATGATCTCTCCAGTTTAAGACTGAGGGAGTAAGCCATAATACAAATGGTTCAGCAAAGCAGTCAGAGATGTAAGTGAATATATAAAATTCTCAATATGTCACACTCGGGTGCATTCCCTATTTCACATTTTAAAGCACAACCATTCAAATTAAAAAAAAAAAAAAAAAAAAAAAAGAAAAAAGCTATTTAAAATGTAAGCTGCAAAGACAAACTTTACTTTTCTTGAACTTCAGACACACTGTACATCGTGACTCATTGATGACCTTAGAGGTCTTTTCCAACCAAGGCTATTCTGTGATTATATCATAGTGCATATTTTCTATGATGTTAGCTATCTATCTGTGTTTTAAATTGGAAAATGCCTGATGATGATATATCAGAATGTGAAAAATCTCCATGTGACCACTGTTCTATCTTGAACCTGTGAGTAAAAATCCACGGGGGGGGGGGGGGGGGGGGAAGAGAGACTTTGCAAGGTTACTGATGGCCACAAATAGAACAGTGACAATATATCCCCAATAATTCTCAATAGCAGTGTCAGAAAGCCAATGCAAGAAAGCTACCAAACTGCTGACCATTCTTTTCTCTTCCAGGGTGTGGGTGTCCCAAAGGTCTTGGCACATTTCAAATAGATTTGCAGAGTCCCTGGAGGCCAGGACTGGAGTGGGAGGACTCTGGCAACATGCAGCCTCCTTTTGAGTTAAATGTTGCCAATTGGGAAGGGGGAAAAAATAGTTTGTTCTCTTTATAGCCATACTATATAAATGAATTTGGAAATTATTGCCAACAAGCAGGCAGAAAAAGTCTTAAAGTGGATTTCAAAATATCTTGCCTGAAAGAGGAGGTGGTATTTAAACTTTCCTGAGACTTTTAGTCCCTATCAGAGAAAATCCCTATAAGAATCAAGTTCAAGTTTCAACCACAGTAAGGTGTAAGGTAGTATAGTCCAAGCTCAAACAGAAAAACCCTTTGATTGATGTATCCACCCTGATCTCTTGGCACCATAACTCTTAAGGAAATTTGAAAAATGGAAGAGCAATGCTGACAGAAGGGCAAGGAACAACCTTCCACAATAGAAACTTCCTGAAGATTATGCAATTTGTTATTGCTCATTACATGCCAAGAGAAAGCAGAGCTGAAAGGTGCTTTGTTTACAAAACAAGCCTAAAGTACTAGACAATTTCATGTACACGTATTCCCTTCCCATCTCAAAATATTCCCTTCCTGTGCAAAATAAAAATAAACCACAAAATACTCAACAAACAAAATAATTAAAAAAAAAAAACCCAACCCACTCAAACGGTGTCAGATCTTCTCTCCCATACACAGCTACAGGCTCAGGTGTACATTTCTCAAAGGCTGAATTCTTTAGAAAGTAAAACCTCACATTAAATGAATTTGCTGCCTTTAATCAATGAGGGTGGAGATCCCACAAACTCCATGATTTTTTTCTGGTAACCTGTTGTGCTGATAGGGTTAACCAAGCAAGTGCTCAGATACAAAGTCCTGAGGGCCTTAGGAGTTCACCGGCACGTGAGATACCTAGATTCACGAAATATAGATCATCTATACCTCTGCTCAGTGCCCATCTAGTGCCGATAATGTCTCAGACGGCAATGCAGTTTAAAAATAGCTAAATATAAATGTAGCTCAGCTTTATCCTGAATAACTCGAATATTGGAAATTGCTGGCTTCATAAAATTCATTATAAGCTAATTTACCTCATTACCTTTTTCTATTACTGTAGCCACGTAATCTTTAGCACCCAAGCCTCCACTCAGTCAGCAGGCCTTTATGGATTTCAGTCGTATGCTCTTAATTCTCCCTGTACATCAATCTTAACTCCTGATTCCACTCTTAAAAAATTAGCTCAATAAGGCTTAAATGCACCTTCTGCGACATGTGCCACCACAGGCAACAAGGGATCAAGCCCCTAACTAACCCAGTCTAGCCATGTTAGTTTTTTCCTTCTGGATAGCTTGTGGTCCACAGGGTATACTGAAACCTGTTGGCCCTTTTCTATTTTTACTTCTTGTCAAGAAAAGAGAAGCTCAGCGTTTGGGTTAGACTGCTTCTGTGTCCAATGAAGAGTGGCTGGCACACACGCATGCAAGAAGGCAGGGTAAAATTCAGACTTGCTTGAAGTTCCAGACCATTTCAGTTAACTTCCTTCTCTACCATCCTCTCCTTAGGTCACTGCATCACATTTACTTACAAGGAAATAAACTCATTGTATATCTGTGTTTCTTCACCAATAGTAAGAAGTGCCAGCACAGAGCATACCTCTGTCTGTTCGCATAATGGTTGTATGTGTATGGGATTGCTTTCTGCCATTCTTTCTTCTAGCAATAGGAGAAACAAAACCACACAAAGCAGGACACAGAAAGAAGAAAAGTTGAGAAAAGAGGATATTTGATCCTGAAGCATTCCCCAGTCTGCATTTCATTAACATTCGTATCTTCATCTATGCTGGAAAGAAGGAAGAACAGCTTATATTGCCAAGGATCATAACACCAGCTTTCCCACGTATGGATTCACAGAGGCAAGAGGGAGCATTCCTGCAGGTAAATTAGTCTTGACTGCTAATCACATCAGCCAAAAGTGATGAGCAAATTAGAGCTTTGGTAGAGCAGCTAGTCTGATGCTCTTCCTAGATCCCTAGAGTAGCATTGCTGCTTACTGGGATGCTCTGATGCACAGAGACCTGCAATACATCCTCACTACTGTACCAGGACTGGCCTTAACAGCAGTCTGCCCTTGGAACGGATGGGAATAAAGACAGTGTGTCATCTATCAGCATCTCGCTCCACCCTAAGGACCATGTTTCCTTACAGGTCAGGGCAGATATTTGACCTGTGATTCACTCCATTGATCTGCCCTCATGCTGTAACAGTACAAACCAAAGAAAAGCAGAAATTATTTATTTGCTTAATCTTCTCAGAGTCAACATTTGCCTGTTTCACAGTTTTCCAGAAAAAAAGAAAAGTCATGTTCCCCTCACACAATGAATACAGGGAGAAGTAGACATGTACTTGGATTCAAATTTGTCTGTATTGCTTGTCTACTAATCCTTTTAGACAGATTTTTTTTTTTTTTTAAAAAAAGCAAAAATCCTATAGTACTGCAATTCTACAGGACCTATCACCTGACATCTCATTCATTCCTGAAGATAGAAGGTAAAGTCTCAGCATACACACCTCACCTGCAAAAAACCACACTTCTATTCAAGTTATAAATAGGAAAAAACCAAGCATGTAGACAGCACAACACACACCTACACAATCTGTACCTGGGACCTGAAAGAAATAATCAGGCAAGCAGCCCCAGCAACCTGTATTTACAGACCTCTCCCAAGTGTCATACATGAAGCATGAGACCCAAGAGCTGGTTCCCTCCAAAAGCCCTCCCAGGGCCAGGGTAGATCTCATGCAGGTCAGCTGTGATGCTTTGTAACCTTCCTCCCACTCTTGGAGTCCCTGGGCACAAAGAAAGGCTCAGTTGAACTGGGCATCAGACCAATCCTTCTCTCCCAGGATACAGCTCCAAGATGCAGCCTAGTGCCATGTCCCCTTTCTTCATTTTATGCCCCATATTTGCATTACTGCAAACATTTGGAGCAGAGGAAGAACAATAGGGCCCTTGCTTCAGTGGCATGCAGGGTCTGTGCTACAGCCACCTGAAGGGAGTGAGCCAACCCAAACTGTGCAGAGAATGCACAATGACTCTCTACTACCGCTAAGAGGTTCCCAAGGGCAAAATAAATAAATAAATAAGGCTCTACTTTTACAGATGTTGCATATATATGTTACGTAGACTTGTTATGTGAAACAGTCTCCAAAAGCTGACTGGGATGGGACAAGAGCTGTCTGTTAGGTACAGTGAACAGAGAAACAATCAATCCCAACCCTATCACTCAAGGAAAAGACTCTGAAACCTTTCAGGGTAGAAGACTGTCACAGATGGTAAAAATCTAAAAACAGATGGGACGAAAAAGGACTTGGAAGAAGATGATGATCAGGAATGGAACAGGCCAGGAGACACAGCAAAAAGTGGGCTGTGCATTGAGGACAAAGGCTGATACAGAAAGTATCTGAACATGAAGCTCAGCCCAGCCTACTGTGCTGAAGATACGTGCTGAGGCAGTTGCTCAAACACCCTGAAAGCAGGTGACTAGTTTCCATGTTCTGACATTTTTAGAAACTCAGTGAAGGAAACAGAGAATAATAAATTCTTCCAAAGATTCTCTTCTCAATCTAAGATGACAATAGCTTAATTATGCTGGAACTTATTAAGGGCTAGATTTTAAAGAAAAGTATCCTGTAACATTTCAAAGGATGGAAACAGAATTTAATAGATATTACTCCTAAACCCTACAGAATTTAACAGAAAACAGTTACAGGTAGATGTCAGATTGACGACTGCTAGAAGATCAGAGTAATTTGATTCCCCCTCATATAAACTTTTACATAAATCAGAGGCTGTGGAGGGATTTAATGATGGGAGTTCAATGTCAGAAGAGCAGGACTTCCAGTACCTATTTCTAGGTATGAGGCTACCCCACTGCCTTTCCTCTCCAGCTCCCTCCCCCTACTTTCTCTCTGCCACAGGATAGGCTTGTTGTAAGCAGCTTTCTGCCAGAAGCAGGTTGGATGATTAAGCTAACTACCTCACAAGGCTCACAGATTATATCTCTCTTTTTACTGACCCAGAAATAACCTTAGAAAGAAAAAGCAGAGCTCTCACTGGCAGAGGCTGGAGATTGAGGACAGGAAGGAGAAAATCCATAGAAGGAGTTCAAGCCATTCCAGTGCACAGCTGACACGAGCCCATTCCCAGGACACTCCTACCAGTTTTTCTAGCAGCAATTAATTCTCACAAGTTTCATGAGAGCTGTATTTAAACACTCCCTGCAATCAGGCCCTCTGCACACCACACAGACTGCACAAAAGATCCAAACACATCTCTGCTTTCCTCCAAAGCAAACACAATTTTGATTGAGACAGCCTTCCACCAAAGCTAGCCCCTGGCCACTTTGGCTTCCCTGCTCTGTGGCCAAAGATGACACGCAGGATGTCTAGAAAGCATTCCAGTCTTAAATGCTACGTTGGTATTTACCACAACACAGGGCTAATCTTCCTGCAGCTCCAGGCTGTCGTACACTGCAATAAAGTCTCTTTGAAGGAGTAAGAACATTGTCCCTCCAGACACTACTCTTTATCAGGATGTCAGTCTGCGCGCACAACTGGAACAGCAGCTGAAATGGCAATGTTTCCACTAGTAGTTCCTCCAAGTAAAAAGCTATTTTAGTATCATTTGTCCCCTTCTCTTTCCACACAACACACAGGGCATGCCCTTCTCCTCACCTCCACTAGCACACACTGCTAATCCTTAACCTACAAACTAACCAACAGATGGGGTACAAGCCTGAACAAGACAATTGCTCCAGGGTCGCAGAATTAGCCTGCACAGGAATCACAGAATGGTTGAGGTTGGAAGGGACCTCTGCAGGTCATCTTGTTCAACTCCCCTGCTGAAGCAGGACCACCTGGAGCCAGTTTCCCAGGACCATGGCCAGACAGCTTTTGAATATCTCTAAGGAGGGAGACTCCACAACCTCTCTGGGCAGCCTGTGCCAGTGCTCAGTCAGGAAGAGACCCACAGTCTCACTTAAGCCTGACACCATAAGCAGGCCTGTTTTTTTTACAAGACTGGACACTCATAGACATGGCCAAATTCCCTTAGTGTAGGGTTTTGCTCCTCCTAACCCTAGAGCATCCACATCCCTGCGTGGTGTCCATGCTAACATGTGCAAGTTTTACAGTCAAGACCCAACCAGCCATGAAGGCAGAAGTCCTGTGATTTTACATTTTGTCATGTCTGTTCTTCAGCAAGATACATCTCTAAGTGAAAGGCATAATTATTACAGCTTACATAGTGATGTACTTCTGCATTTTAATTCTCAAAATGGCGTGACAGAAGAAGGGAAACTGCTTGTGGTTTACCCAACTAATCCCATTACAGCCTCTGCAAGGCAGAGTAGTCCCACGCCTCAGATAACAGAGATTAACAATGAGGTCAGTTTTGTGATTACTCCTGGAACTAGCTTTTGAAAGGAAAGTCAACATTAACAGGTGTGTTTGCTACAGAGATGGGAAGAATGTATTACAAGCAGGTATGAAAAAGAAATGTAAGAAGACTAAGCAGGCCAACACCCCTGAGGGTAAAATTACAGGACTGTCTCATGAAGGAAAGTGCACATGGAAAAGTATGATAAGCATAGCAGAACGGGTAAATCAAGTCTCCACGATAAATCAGCTCTCTATGCTTCCTCTCCATTGTCTTCATATCTTGTTTATTCTATTTCAGGTGAACGGAACAGAGAGAGAGGTCAAACAGAACCGAAAGTCCTGCTGGAGCAGATTTGTTTCAAACAAGCACCTCACCAGCAAAAGCAAGATTAAAAAAGGAGCCAAATCTCTTAAGGGGGAAAAGAGCCGCTGTTGGGGCAGTTCACAGCACCCTTGCATTGAAAATATGCTGCACTGAACATCACCATCCTGCAGGTAGAGAGAGATCGCCAATCAAATGCCATAAATACAAACAACACAGCGGCTCCCCTTCTATTCTGGTGCCGGCAAACTGAGAGTCCGAGTCTACTAAAGTAGGTCAATATCTTTCTTATTAACAAAGAAACTCTCCACCCTCAGTCCCTGCACTGCTTTCTTATACCTCTCATGTAAAAAGACCTATGATGCTTTTATTCTCCATTCACTTTGTCTCTGCCCTATTTCTGAGGTCCCTTCGGCCCAAGTTTGCATACCTCTGAACCAGCGGCTGCTGATAAGGTTTTGATCCTTTCCCTGACTGGTTTAGTTGCCTTTATTAGCTGCAGCATGTCTCCAAAGCTAGAGCTGTTTCTGTCAGCAGTCTCTACTTTAGCATGAAATAATACATATTACAGCTGATTCTCTCCCTAATTAGAGGACTTTCAACATCTCCAGAGTTACATATGACTGACAGTTTTCATTCATTCAGTAATGTAAGCATCTATTCCTCCTTTGATTCTCAGTTTAGGGTATTTCTGGCACCTCAAACTATTCCTTCTCTATCTTCTCTACCCTAAAAAACCAAGACAACAAACAAAAAACCAAAACCACACACACGAATGCCAAACTTCTTAAATAGCTTTTCTAATTCCTCATTTTTATCTCCTGTGGTCGCTCTACACAGTCCCAGTTCATACTTTTACTGCATCACACAGATGCAGGATTTGTGCAATTTGGTCTGAAAAATCCAGGGTTCCTTTTGTTTTGAGTCCCTCTGTTGCTAGTGAAGCAAGTGAAGAAATGCCAGAGAGAAAAAAATACTTCATTACCTTATTAGACTGATTACTGGCTACTACTGTCTTATATACCACACATCAGGGGAAAAGCCCACAAAAATATGGACTCGAAAAAAAAAAAAATAATCTTTAAGATTGTTATTTTAAAAGATTCTGCAAATAATTTTTTATATGAAGGAATAAATAATACTAAAAAAAACAAGAGCAAAACACAGACACAGTCTGTCACAGCTTACTTTCCACAAAGAACCCTAACAACCTCCAGCAATAAACCCCACAATTTTCTAGCCAAAGGAAAAAAACCCAGAATCCTCCTTCATCTCGAACACGTTAAGCCATTTGTTACAGTGCTGCAAGAAAGCTCAGGTATGTTACTGAATGGTAAAATAGGCAGAGGAGTCACAATGATGAGAAAGATCCAGGTAAGAGGTGTCAGGTACCCTGAGAGAAGAGAAAATGAGTCTTTCCAAACATCCCAACTTGACCCAGATGCTGAAGGCTTCACATCAAGTGTGATTCAGAGTACAGAGAGACTTATAAATTTTGGTTGCCGAGTGCACAGCACAGTTTTTGCTAGCAGCATACTAAGGACTGGCAGGAACAGTATTGTCCAGTTTAGGATCTAGACAGATTTAGCAAACTGAGAAATACAATGCTGGGGGGAGGTTTCAAAGTGAGTTCCACAAGGAGTTTAGCACCAAAGTTTTGCATTTTTATTTAACAGAGAAAACATACAGGACCAAGGACAAAAATATTTATAGACTACAAAATTAGTAGGCTTTCCTGCTAGTACCATTAGGATCAGGTCATCATAAAAGAATAACTGGATAACCTTGGGGATGGAGGGGTAACAAGTTCTGAAACTCAGTAGTGCCAGAAGCAAGATCATGTGCTTGGGAACTAGCAGCAAATCCTGCTTTGAACCACTGGCTCATCAGGAGGCATAAGTCAGAAAAGGGAGTTGTAACACAGACCCCGATTACCACCATGATGAAACCATTCAAAGAGGGGATGTGAATTCAGAATATATCATGCATACAGGGCATGAGGTCCTGGTGCCTTCTTCCGATTCCTTCTCCTTATAATCAGTCTTCAGAGAAGAAACATCTGCAAATGACAAAATTCAGCAGGTTTTCTTTTGCTTGTTTTTTTAATAAAGAGATTGGCAAGTTTCCAAATTTAATGCTTTTAAAATACCTAAATTTTGGATGTTTGGAAACAGCTCGATACACTTTGCTCTATTTCACATGCTGTCTTCTGGGACACAGACTTTCTCCTAGTGACTACTTGTACAATGCCAAGACAACATCCCTCATCTTTGTTGGCTGAGACCTCCTCTCGCCTCTGTGAAAGAAATGAAAAAACAACCTAATGAAATCCCAATGTGGCCAGGACACTTATTTACACTCAATGCCCCCCTCCCATTTCTCAGAGGGGAAGGGTTGTTTACTTAATCAGAAGATTATATTTGTTGATCAAAGGATGAGGGGAATCCTCTCTACCTCACACACCCCATCTGCATGCAGATTTCAGAGCACAGCCTCACTGAAGCCCAGTGTATGACAACACAAATGAGCTACCCCTATATTAAGTCACTAGATGTAATCCTGACAGCAAGTCCAAGCTCTTGAGTTCTTCCTCCTCCTCCTCTGATCTCTCTCTTTCTTCTGCCTGCCTCCCTCTCCCGTTGCTTTGATGACTTTGACAGCCAAGTTCCTGGAGAGTTACTCCAGGTTACAACATGTCATCTTTAACGGAATTCAAAGCTTTAATTCAGAAAGTGGCCACTCTTGACCTCTGGCCCCACTGCCACCCACTCTGTCACCCCCCTTCTTTCTCCATCGCCATGGAAATGAATAGCCAAGCGAAAAAATGGGAGCAGGGGAAGTCTAAAGCTTTTCACAGAGCCCCCCCAAAAAAGAAGAATGAAACTAACTCATTCATCACTGAGCAAGGGATCCAAAGAGCAATGCTGACTGAAAAGCAAGCCAGAGGGAGAGCAAACAAGGGATAGAGAGAGAGACTGAGATAGAAAAGGTTACCTCATGCAGGAAGTTATGTGATTTGAAAGAGAAAAGCACAGGAGGTGTGAGGGAACATAGTCCACTTGCAAAAACGGCAGGTTCCGCCAAAAAAGATGCTGTTATTCAGGGAGGGGGGGTTACTTCCTCGGTCCCTTCCCCAGATAGAATTTCTTGTCAGATTACCAGGAAAGGATGGAAACTGGAAGGGAGAAGGGAGAAATGCCTGAAAAGAAATTGCAGTGAATGCCTAAAGGATGGGTAACTCATTGCAAGGAAAAAATATAATTAGAAACAAAGCTGTGTTTGTAGTATTGAAATTCCCTTCACCGAATCTCCTATTTTAGAGGTATTTTATCCCCCATGCACATACTTGTCTTTCCTTCCCATCATCTCTGCATCACATAGCTTGATTCGTCTTGACATGCAATATCAAGGCAATTTTTAGCACTAGGGAGCAAATGCACTTAAGAGGAAATAGCTTATTCACTCAGACATAGCACTGGTTTTCTGGTGTGTTCGTCTAATTTCCCCATTTCTCACAGCCTCGCTACAACTGCATTGGCAAAGAGCTCCTTCTTTCAGGGCATCTGAAACAGATGAACAATAAAAGGAAAAAAAATAAAACAAAAAAAAAAACAAGAAAGAAGAATGTAAATGACACCACATATCCCAACATCAGATGAAGGAAAAAGTACTACTGCACGCTGTCCTACAGAGAGCTTGCCGATTCCAGTGACAGAAAGAAAGGGAGACAAAGAGAAAGGAAAGTCTGAGATGCAGCAGATTCAAAGAGCTTAGTTGCCTGCACCACTTAGAAAAAAAAAAAAAAAAAAAAGATAAGCAAGACAGAAGGAAGGCAAGAAGCAGTGGTGAGAGATTCCCTAAAGCCAGAATCTCTTGCGAAGGTATTAGATAGGAGTGTCATAATTTATACTGGGATATTGTTTTGCCAATTACGAGGCCCAGTACAAAGGACACAGCCAGCAGCAGAAAAACAATCCAGTGAGTAGGTTCTATTTCACGTAAAGGAGTAAGTATATAGAGGATCGCTGGGGGTACAAATAAGTCAGATCACAAATAATAGATATCAACCCCAGCGACCCCAGAAACGACACAGCATGACCTGTAATAGATGGAACAAACAAAGACACAAGGTAACCCACGGAGAAAATGGGAGACAACCAAGACAATAGGGTGATCACATACGATAGTGGTAACCCCATGTTGCCTCCCCACAAAGCCCACATTTGCAAATGCCAGACCTGACTGGGGCCCAGTTGCAGGGAGAGTCAGGAGGTCCATCCCCAACAGGAAACTCTGCCAAGTGCATCCACCTCACAGACAGACACTCAAACTCTTCCTGCAAGTGGTCCCAGCTTTTATCCCCAAAGCAGGACACCTGGCTCTCATTTACCCAATGTGGGGCACCTGGGGCTTGTTTACCCAAGGGCTTTCCTTACAAGGCTGGCAGCACCTTGGAGGAAAGCCAAAAGGCAAACTCATCCCCTCCTCTTAAAGGGCCATGGGGAACACCCATATGTCAATCTTAATTCAGGGCTTGGGGTTCAGACCCCAGCACTTCAGATATTTATAACACTGATGACTTCCCAGAATAACCAGTCAAAATTCATCTCAAACATACCAAAAATTAGGCAGAAGCCAGCAGGGCACTTTGGGATGGTTATGGGAGAAAAGCTGAAAAGGGCAGATCTCAGTAAGAGGCAAATTCTTACCTAAGACTGCCTTCCTGCCTTATCACAGAACGTTAGGGATTGGAAGGGACCTCAAAAGATCATCTAGTCCAATCCCCCTGCCAGAGCAGGAACACCTAGATCAGGTCACACAGGAACATGTCCAGGTGGGTTTTGAATGTCTCCAGAGAAGGAGACTCCACAACCTCTCTTGGGCAGCCTGGTCCAGTGTTCTGTTACCCTCACTGTGAAGAAGTTCTTCCTCACATTTATGTGGAACCTCCTATCCTGACAGAGAAATGATAATGCAGTTCTTTTCACTGAAGCCCAGTCCAAAGCTTACCCATTAAGTATGACTCAGAAGAAAGTCTACCTAGAGATTAAGTGATAACTCCAAGAGTTAGTTGCCCCTTTGATTCCTTTTTTAGTGTTCCAGTGAAAAGGTATCACTTGAGAGGCAGGAATCATTACACTTTATTCATTATTCTTTCAGTGAATAAGATGCCAAGCCAAGCTTCCTGGGATTGGCATTAGCACCTCTGCTGGCCAGTGAGCTCCGACCCAGAGCTCATACTTCAGCTTTTTGATAATCTGTATTATCCTCTGTGGTATCTCATATTCTAGCTGTAGGCTGAGCTACCCTGCAGATTCCTCAGGGAGGGGAGCTCAGGCATATAAGGAGAAACCCGTATTTCGGTATATATAGTATAAACAGCCTGTGAGTCACAGTAAGAGGGACCCAGTATATTCACAAAGCCCTCTGGGGGGAAGAAAAAAAAAAAAAAAAGCAAGTGACAACTATGCAAATGAAATAAAACTAAAGCTGGCATTCTCCATTGCTCCGAAGTTGCTCTTCCGCAGCTATCGGAACGTGTCTAACAAAAATGAAAGCAGGCACAGATAATACTCCTTTTCACCTACTGAATGCCTACAACTGAGGTGAGGTTTTCACCTTGTTGCTCATTTCCTGTTATTGGGGAATCATTCCCTCCAAATACCCAAAGACTCTCTAAGACCACTGGTATCAGCTGTTAAAGCTAGTGAAGCATATTTCACTAGAAGGATGCCAGCACTGAAGGCTTGATGCAAAATCACTGCTACTTCTCTATATATCATCCTTCATGAGAGGCAACTCTGCAGATGTAGAAGAGCCAGAAGTAATGCTACAGACAGACTGAGGACAGAAGGGAGAGCACTGCAACACAGCAGAGGAAGAGATGAAAGAGCCTAAAAAATCTTATAGTGCTGCTCCTCACACCTTGCTTCATCCTCCCCACCCTTCTGGCCTGTAGACTTCTTCCTCTCTCTCCATCCCCATGGACCTGTAGCTTTGCCTCTTCAAAAACTGGCTTGCAAACAGAAAGAAAGAGATCATTCAGGAAAAGTTCTGCTATTTAAAAAAGCCCTGACTATTTATTCAGGGCATGGCAGAAGTTAATAGGATGATGCTATTCCATATATGCAGAGTAACCACACAGCTCTGGTATAAAACAACATGTGCGAGTATTAAGAACAGATAACAGTAATATCTTAGTGAGGAATTATCCTCTAAATTGTTCTTCTCTCTGGTGGCCTCAGGCTAAGGCTTTGAATTATCTTGAATGAAGATGTCTCTGGTTGATCCATGCTTAATTCCCACTGTAGGGAAGTTCAGGTCAGCTCTGTGCTGCACATCTGTTTATGTTAAACAGATTTTGGTAGCAGTAAATTGTGCCACAAATGGCTCCACAGAGGTGGGAAGCCTCATTTGGTCTTCAAAGTAACCAACTTCCTACAGTAAATTTAAAAACTTCAGTTTTCCAAACCATGAAGGACACCTGCATATCATTAAGCACTTAATGCTGAGCATACAGCTTTCTGAGTCACCATCTGTTCAGCAAAAGCACCAGCTCCTGGCTGCTGTTCCCCAGTTCAGTGTGCTCCAGGGTTTGAACTCTCAGCCTTGACAGCTCACAGTTACACAAAAGGTAGCATGGATGGATCTTCTGTGTTAGCAACACAAATCGAAAAAACAGTGTCTCAAGAGAGAACAATTCGACCATGCAGAGTTCAGTAAAGTCTGCTTAAGGATTAGGAGGTAATCGGAATAGCTCACAATGTATATGCCTCTCTTGTATCTACTGCTGCCCTTCTAATCTCAAGATGCCTGCTTAGTTGCAGTTACCTGGCTCTAGTAATACTTATTGTTGTTGTTTAAACTGTTGTTTAAATGAAGTTCCCTCTTGTGCTAGAAAGTTTGCTATCTAGGCAACTACCCACAGAAGTTCAAAATTAACATGCCCTCAGCTAAAGAACACAGCTTGTTGAAAATACTTTTTGTAGCAATAGGAGGAGCTACCTGCATAAGGCTAGAGAGAACTATCTCATCAGCTCTAGAAATCCAGAATGACTTTCCCCCTGCTCCTCAGGAGCCAGGCTGGCCCAACACTGGCAGTTCTATCCAAAGTTTTGAGCCTAGAGCTTCAACCTTTTGAAGTTGAATCACCAGATGGTTCCACTACATCAGTATCATCATTAAGTTAGGCAACATTAATCACAGAGATAAAACAAAAGGTAATGGGTCCTAATGGTCACTGAGGAAGCATGACCTTTGCATAAAACAAAGCAGGAAAGAGAACAGAGGCTGCTCTAAGGCCTGGGGAACTGATGTAGGCTATAACCACTTTCCATACCACAGGCTTACAACTTCTGCTTTTTGCCCCCTGTCCTCCCCACCCAAGTTGTATCACACATGAAAACTCAGTTTAAGGAAATGTACTTTCTGGAATAGTTCCATATTCTCAGAAAGAGGAACAAACAAGTTTTTCCCATTTGGGAAAATCTGAAAGATCAAATCCCAAATAGGAATCTTCTTAAATAAAGCCAGCAATTTATTATAACTTCAGCCAGTGCTCAAATTGAACTCGAGTTCAAAGCTGCTAAGCTCCTTCATTCTCCTCAATGAGAGGAAAATCAGCATTTCTCTTGATTCTGGAAACAGAACTGGCTTATCCACATGACTAGAAAAGCACAAATAAAGGTCCCTCAATCCCATGAGCAAAGGAAGCCAATAAAGCTGACAACCTCCTCCTCTCTAATGCCTGTTTCCTCAGTCCTGCAAAATCCAGAAGACCTCCTTATCCCTGCATACCTTGCACATTCCTCAATTAAAAGTGGGCAAGAAATAGCACACAATAGTGTGGATACTCTTTGAACTGGCAACACCTTAGTTTGGTTTAGTTTGTTTCACCCTAAGGAGAATTTTTTACATTAAAATATAGGCACAATCTACCTATTTCATAAATGCATTTTTTTATTCATTCAGATTCACTTTTCTAAGGGGCTTTATACAGACAAGACCTAAAACCAGTAAGACAATGGAGACCTTTTGTGCTAAAGGACCAGGGTTTCAGGAATAAGGGCTGTGGCTTGCCTTTCTGTTATCAAGAAAACCATTCTTGATTGGCAAGAAAAGCACACACTTAGCTACCATTTCACTGAGGCAAGGTAAGCAGGAAAAAAAACAAACAAAAAACACAACAACAAAACCACACACTTACAAAGGAAGGAGTAAGCAACTCTATACTTTCATGGTAAATGCCCTCACAGCATGGCCCTTTTAGTTTCTATAATGCATGTTCTCCTGTTCACTCTGTTTTTCATGTGATGTTTGGCTCTATTCTACTAGATTTACAGCAGCTGAGTTACAATTTGATATGATAAAGGGCAGCACACAAGGAGCGACTTGCAACATGTTACAGCCTTTGTAGGAACCAAATTGGCACCTAAATTACAGTATTTGTGAATTACAGTTAAAATAGAACTCCATTATTTGTTAAAGCAGGACACATTTGCTATCTTTTAAAACACAGACTTCTGACCTGCCCACATTTCACCTCTGAGCAGCAGAGAAAAACTCTTTTGTCAAGACAAAATGGATGTCCTTATGCGAAAGTCCCAAGTTAGTTCCTTGTACCAATCTTCCAGAATCCACAACTCCACATTTATACTTTGTAAGATGAGGGATCCACTGCCTTCTGTGAAAGCCTTTGTGAAATTATCAACCTGCAGATTAAGCTCTTTAAGCCACAGAGCAAACTTTCTCCTGCCATTCGTTTGTTGGAGAGTTTTTCCTTTCCTTTCTTTTTTTCTTTTTTTGCACCTTTTGAAAATGTTGACACCAACACAGAATGCCTTATCCTGGTATCTCTCTCATCAACACCATCACCCTAGTCTGGCCCTCTCATGTATATACCTAAGAATTGGTTTTAGACATTTCTCTACAGCACTACATTCAGAGCTCATCTACCAATGCCTACTTCCTATGATCCCTAAAATCCTTTTAAATCACTGCTTTCCAGGTATTTCCCACTATAAGTTTCACTCCCACACATGGAGCTAGAAAAGACTAAAACATGCTGTGCTAAGACACCTGCATCGTTATTTTCAGCCCTGAAAACACAACAAGGAAAATGTCACCGATCCTTAAGAGACAGACGTGGGAAGGAACAGGTGGAAAGAGGCTCCCTGCCTTTTCCTGGCACCTTTCCTCATTTTCAAAAAGGCAGAAAGAGGTCCTCATATAATGATAAATAATGATAAATAATGATAAATAATGATAAATAATGATAAATAATGATAAATAATGATAAATAATGATAAATAATGATAAATAATGATAAATAATGATAAATAATGATAAATAATGATAAATAATGATAAATAATGATAAATAATGATGCTAGTGCTCAGTTAGTAATGAGTTTTGCAACATTTAGCATTTTCCTTAAAGACTAAAGTTTAAAAATTAATGAAGAATTAGAAGGAAAAAACCCACAAAACAAATCACAATGTATTTTCAGTCTTTAGCTTTAAAGAAAATACTTGAAAGTGTGACCAATGGGTTACATTCAAATAATAAAAAATAAAACTATGTAGAAGGCCAGAACAAAGAATACCATCATTGTTTTGCATTTTCTTCATCTAGTGCTTTTTAGGCCAATATCCTGACAGGAAAGGGGGAGGAGTGGGGCTGTCAGTACTGTATTCAATGAGTATAATTACACTGAATTAGCACTAAGGCGTTTAGAGAGAGGAAAAAAAAATACTATTCCACAGAGTTAATATAAAGTGAGCTTTCATGTACATACAAACCCACAAGGAGCAAGCTACTGCCTGCTGAGACCTATTTGAGAGACAAGGGATTGATTGGACTCAGCCAGCCCTTGCTCAAGGAAAAAGCTGCAGTTGTGAATTACTGTAAAGCAGTATTCACATGATTGATGGGTTTAGCCCCACCACCATATTTGTTTCAAAGATCTGTTTTGTCTTCTGTGGTGACGGTGTGAATTAACCCCTCTCAACGGCTGGCTGGATTTTGCAGACCAGTCCAATGTCTAGGAGCTCGATGAAGATTTTATCTTATATAGCCGTGTGACCAGGAAAATGAGAAAGAGATGCTATTTAACACACAGGCTTCTGAGGAGCACCACACTACCAACCTCCTCAGTCTGCAAACTTTCTGCCATCAGACCAGCCAGCTCCTCACCTGCCTGGAAAATCATCTTTGAAGGAGCTCTGTCTCTGATCTCCCTTGCAGGCTGATACTCTACCACCTGTCCTTACATCCAAGGGAACCTAAGGTATATGTATTTCATCTCTTGCCTTTTTAACCCAATTTGCTCTCAGCAACAGATTCTTTTTTTTTTTTCTTCTTTTTCCCCCCACGAAGAGCAAGAGAAAGCCTTAACTCTGTAAAGAATCCAGAGATTCCAGGTAGATTTGTGATGGGATTTTTCCTCAAGCCTCAGGTGCTGTAAACTAAAAGTAGTAGTTAGAATGCCCAAAGGAATGGGGAAGAATAACCAGAAATGGGCCCAGATCATTACCAGCTTTTAAAAAGCTCATGAAATCTTTTGAATTGACATTATGACACAGAAAGACAGATTTCCATGGAAGTCCGATCACTTCCCTGCTTATGAACAGTCCCATAGCATCTCAGGAACAGCTTATTCAGCCAGGAATAAATTTGTGTGTCAACTGCAAACTGCTTTGTGCTCTTCCTAGTTCACAGGAAGGCACTACATACATGAATAAGATTTCTTTTTCCTTTATGAGGTAAATACATTGCTTGAAAAGGAAAAAAAAAAACCAAAACCAAAACCACAAACAAACAGCAGGGACAGCTTCCACTAGACCAGGCTGCTCAAAGCCCCATCCAATCTGGCCTTGATGTCACCAGGAATCACAAATGTCAAACCCAAACACTGTGAGAGGTCTCCACACAAAAAACTCAGTCTCCAAAGGGGCAGATGCTGAAGTAGCACCAAATGAGGTCAAACATGTTCCAGCCACTACACTCCATTCTCACTTGGAGATAGGAATTCTCAGTCCAAAATGTGTCATGACTGAAAGTATCCATAGCAGCTAGGTTTGTCCCTGTACATCAAAAGTTATTAGTGACCCATACAAGCCACAACTAGAGCTCAGCTGTCCTGGAGTGAGTGGGTTAACAGGTGAACACTCAGCATCCTCAGCAGCATACAGACCTTCTGAGGTCAGACCTTCTGATATCTTACAACCATGTTTCCAAATTTTACGTGTGCACATTTTATTAACCCCAAAGGACATCAAGTTTCATTTCTCTCTGAAAAACTGTCCCAATTGCAGAGAAACCATCTAATTTGTCATTTTGACTTTTACTGTGCTTGTGACCTCTGTTGCTGTGACAAGTACTACATGTGTGCTTTCAGCTCCACCATGCAAACAGGGAAGGAGGAGAATGGGATCAATGGCAGGCTACGCTGGGACCTTGCAGAGCTGCTGGCAGCCTGCAAACTGCAGGTATGGAAAAACACACCATAAGATCATGTCATGAATCCTGTGTGAGCCAGGAGGAGAACACCGGAGCAGCAGAGTACACTAGCATTATCAGCGTGCTAATACGTTAACAGAGCCATCAAATCCCATAGACCCACCATCCAAAGCTGAAGGCTCACTCCATGCTCAGGAGGCCAGCAGTCTTTGTTTCTACCTGTTGTATGACAAAAACATTTCCACTGAGCTTTGATCAGCACACTAAGTTATTCTCTTCCCTCCCCCACCAAATCCCCTAATCGTGCAGTTCAGTCCAGCAGGAATAGCAGCTGGATGTGAAACACAGGTGGGCTACTAAGAAAGGTCAAGTTATTTCATTTCCAAAGCCTACACGCAGTGGAGTACCATTAAAGCCAGACATGTTTTTTTCTTCTCCTTCCACCTAAATAATTATTTACTTTAAACAAAAGCTACTTCTTGTCACCCTTCATCTTCCACGTGCAGAGGTGTGATAGGCAAGTGACCTAAAAACACCATGGTTAGAAGCATGAGGTTAACTGCAACCTCAGTTGGCTTCTTTTACTCCTGATGCTGCGTGTGTCAAGGCAAAAACTGTAACTCATTTAGCAACTCATGTGACAACAAGGAGGACTAAGCCCTTGTGCCCATTCACAGCACCCTACATAAAAGCCACCTGAGCTCATCAAGAAAAGGAACAAGCTCTTTTAAAGTCCAGCTCAATCCAGATAACAGGCTTAAACAGAAATGCTGAGAGACAGGGCTTACCAGTGGTAATGCACCTAACTTGCACACACTAGTTTGCTAAAAATTAAGGCAGAATGATTGTACGTACTGCCCAGCTGAGGTCCACAACTGCCTCTTTCCTCTCTATATATTCCTTTACAGATGCTTTCCTCTATAGACATGAACCTAAGAAAGGGCTCAAGTGACCTTTGCGATTAGTAATCATTACTCTAATGCTTGTTCCACTAGCACAAAACCAAAATCCTGTTAAATACAGAAGCTCATTTCTGTCTTACTGATAAACTAGCCTTCCCTATCTGCTCTTGGCATACATTTGTGTAAGTTGATTTGCTTCTGCTAAAGAGATGCCAGCAGGAATCAAAATAGAAAGAGAGATACACGGAAGCTTTGAGATTGTTGTGACATCAGTTGGAGATAACATACTACTGTCTCCTCTCTCTCTCACTCCACCTGTGCAGAGAGATGCAACCTGGGTAAGGAGTTGCTTCTGACCATCTGCTGAGGAGCAAGCACATAAGTGGGTGGCTCAAACCCTGCCCTTCCCACCACCACCAAGCATGCAGGATAGCTCCAAAATGAAGGATGCAAAAAAGATTCCTCCCATTCAAAAAAACACAAGCATTTGCTTTGGGATTCATTACTTGAAAAGTAATAACCTTAAAGTACCTGTAATCTCAACTTGCTAAGTCTTGATTTTCCATAAAAGAAATTGGTGGGGGGAAGGAGGCATCAATTTTGCCCAGAATATAAATAAAGTCAGGAGTTAAATAAAAGACATTTTAGAAGTGTGTTACTATGAGAACTTAATATTAAAAACATTCTCTGTGAAATGCAAGGAGACTAAGTCAGCATCCAACTAATTGAACACAGCCAGACTTAAGGGAAAATGAGTAGTTTTCATAGGATATTCCAACTCTGACAACAGACTTCTTTTCAAATAGTTGTCCATTTACCACAGCTGGAAAGCATCAGGGCATCACATTAGATGTAGGGGAGTGCAATTAGGTTGCATTTCTGGTATCACAAACAGCTTTCTGGAGCACAGTTTGCTCAAGCATTAATCAAAAAAAGACAGTAACACAAAAAGTGTTAATGAGAAATTGTACAGTCAATCTAAATCATAACAAACCTATATATTTATATATCTATTTAGTTGCTTTGGTGGACTTTAGGTCAGGCCCTTAGCTAAAATGCTCAGAGGGGATTCCTCTAAAAGGAGAAAACATACAGTCTTGAGCTATACTTGCACATACACCAAGTAAGAAAGAGTAAGAAGTCAGAAGTACAAATCTGACTTTTCAGGCTCTCTTCAATAAGCATTTCCTCACAGGGAATTACTTTAGGGGAGTGTTTCCAAGTACAAATTCTGAGCTAGAATCTTGAGGATGGTAGAATACAAGCCTCCAATTCAGACTAGAGATGATCGATGTAAAATACTTGGTGATCAAATGATGACATTACCATTTTCAAGAAATGTGAAAATGTGATAATTTTTATAGATGCTTTCTTGTCAGCATAAACAATTAATATGGTGGCAGCTGGTTTGAAGCTTGCAGAAGAAAAGACTACAATGTTAGTCCCAAACCGTGGAAAAGAATGAATTCAGGAATTAGGGCTAGTTTTCTAGACTAATTTCCAAAGGGAAAATTGCCACAGTTCAGATACATTTCCATGGGATGTAAATATAGAATTACCTCACAATCCTTTAAAATCTTCATCCCAAAGTTACCACATGATTATGGTGGATGCTACAACTGGGAGGTCATTGTAACCAGTCTTAAGAGAATCAGGCTTCAAGAAGCACAGTATTTGGGAGTCACTTCTTCGTTCCCTGCAAGCCTTCCTTTAATAAAGCATGCAAGGAATGAGCAAGGATATTCTGAAAGGATGCCAAAGTGCAATCACTGATGATACTCCTGGCCTCAAAGAAAAAAAAAAAAAAAAAAAAAAAAAAAAAAAAAAAAAAAAAAATCACAAAACTTCTCAAATGTAGTTTAGGAATTTATTCACTCACAAAATATCTTTAAGAGAAAGAAATTGGAAATCCAGCCCAAGTAAAACTAACGGGAAAGAACAACTTTGGCAGGTGAGATGCAAGAGGGAGATTAAGAGGTCCAAGAGCAAGGCTGAGGAACAAGGAGGCAAATAAATAGTGACAAGTAATAATGCATTCCTTAAGCACATGGGAAACTGAAACTAGAAGAGCCAGTGGGTCCTGCAGACTGTACTGCAGGCTATCCTGACGCAAATAAGTCAATGAGGGCATAAAGAGAGATTGCACAGGAGTTAAACGGCTCCTCTGCTTCCATTTTCACTTCAAAGCAGGGAAGAAAGATGCACGCCCTAGGGCGATACAAGTGAAGAACTCCAGGCAGATCTGCCAAAGTTAGGGGAAATAAAAGGAACAACTCTAGAAATTCAATTACACTCAACTGCATTTACAGAGCTGAGAAAAATGAGTTAAAGGCAGGTGTAAACCAGCTAGCCTGAAATAGAAGCCCCACAAACAAAAGTCTAGAAAAGCATATTTTTCACAATGATCAATCATGCCTTGCTAATTTACAATGACACTTTAAAAACTTATCTGGGCTAATTTTGACTAGATATAAATAGCTCCTAAGCTATTAGGAGAGTCTGGTCATCTTGGGTTATGAGGTAAGGTCCTGTTACTCTTTAAATATTAGTCAAAGAACTGAGAATCCCAGGGTAAGAACAATAACCAGTTCTTCATATGGAAGGGAGGGTTGTAGCACCCAAGGTTCAGCCTAGAATCAGTGTTGAATGCATTTATGAAGTATCTGAAAGAAAGAACGAAACACAAGGTAACAAAAAAGTGCTGTCCATATAAAACGGTATTAGTCAACAGTATGGATGCCCTTGTCCTCTCAATTACCCAGGCAACTGGACAACATAAACAGATACAATTCACCACAGACCCATTGAAGTCTAATGGAACAAAATATATACATATATCTTACATACCACTATATACCAATGATAACTGAATTAACTTCTAGACATCAAAAAAGTTCTGAAGAGAAAAGATGTCACACCCCTCTACTTAGCAGAAGAGTCACTTCAGACTAAGCTAAAATTTTAGAAGCTCTGCTCTAAAGTTTTAACTGTAATATGAAAAAAAGTTTGACTACGGAAATTATACTGCCGTTACAGAATGCCAGGTTAAATTTCAACTAAATGTGCTCACTAAAATAAGGGCGTGAATTATGAGCACACTTGGAAATAAACAAGATGAAACATCTTGCTGATTTAGAACTAGGCATGGGGCTGTAAAAGGCCACTGAAAACAAGAAACAATGTGTAATATTTATGAAAGGTCATCTACTACACTATTTAAATAGAAGAGAGGTTAAAGCAAAGAGAAGTTGAGGTTATGAAAATAAGGACATTAGAGAGACAGGAAATCAGAATGAAGATTAAGGAAACCTCAGCTATTCAGGGTTATGGAAATACATCTTCAAAACCAAAACAGCCTGGGTGTGGTTTATCTGCTTCTGGAAAAATCCATTTCAGATCTACGCACACTTAAATCTAAGGAAGGTGAAGGCTACTTGGAAAGAGTGTTAAGCAGTCCAATAACCCTAGTTTTATAGAATTTGACCCACGCTCTTCCGTCCACTTTCATATCTTGTACAATTGGACTGCTATTCATAGGGTACTATCCATGTCTTAGAAAAATCCAAACCTATTTCACAGCCTGATACACCTGCTATCGAAGCAGTAGCAGCCTTCAATAGTTTAGCTTTGCAGTGCAGCAAACTGGGACTGGACAAGAATGTGAGCAAGGAAACCAGAGAAGTAGGTGAGGCTGCACAATGCAGGCAGCTCACCTGGGATCAGCTGCCACAGCTCGGGAGTTCTCCTACTCCAAAAAATTTTTAGACCTAGAATACTTTTTTAAACCTAGAGGAATAGAAGACCGATATAAATGCGATTTTAAAAAATATCCCTTTCAGTTCACACAAATCACACACAGCATCAGACAGGGAAAACTACTTATTCTAGGCTAAGGGTCTACTTAACACTGAACAAAGGCTAAATTGTCTTTTGCAAGAGAAGCTATGATTATATAGTGAGAGGGGGGGGAAAAAGAAAAAAAAAAAAAAAAAGAAAAAACCCAAACACCATGTCCTGTGTAACAATTGAAAAGAACATACTCAAGTCTTTGGGAAAAATGGGAATCAAAACTCCATTTTTATTCAATTCATAACTATAGTAGTAATAATTGTAAATAACATTTATAAATTATTACAATTGTTTACAATTATTTTGTAGAGATAATTCTGTAACACAATTCTATAATAATTTACAATTCTTACAATTGTTTGCAAATATTTGCAGTTATTGCAATTATATGCACAATTAAAATTGTACATATAAATTATATTCTAATTTTCAGTGGTATTATCTACATTTAGCCAGTACCTGGGGCTAAACTGTAGCAGTTGTTCTACCACCTGATGACCCCTCCCCAGCTGAGAAGGGGAATTGGGGAAAAAAGGGAGAAGCCCCATGGGTTGAAGTAGAAACAGATTTAATGAAATAACGAAACTAATACAACAACCAACAAAGCATGCAAGGTTCTACTCAGCCTGGTCCATAGGATCAGCAGAAGGAGCAGAAGGTCAGAAGGAGAAGCCCCAGGAAGAAGAACTCCACTCTCAGTGAACTCCCCTCTTCTATGAGCATGATGAAGTGGTATGGGATACACCTGTGAGTCAGCTGCCTTGATTGGATCTCTCAGCTGACCAGAGATTATTATTTATAGGTTTAACACAGTTAGCAGAAATCACTGCACTGATCAAGCAAAGGTTTCACATGCGCTTTTACATTTACACTAAGTAAATCCCACTTCTCAGTGAGGTAATTCATAGTCCATAAAGCTGTTCCAATGCACGATGCGTGCAAAGACTATACCTCAAGTTACAAGCAACTGAGAGCGGAGACTGACACCTCTTAAAACACATACACCTATCATCCCAATGGCCCCTCAATCAATATTCATTAGTCCAAAACACAAACTAAACTCCTTATTCCATTTAAAGACAGGTTCATGAGCTAACACACACAAAGACAGTGGATCTTTTATTCCTTATTGTCCCATAAAGACAGTTTCCACACTATTTTGCAAGCACAGGGAAATCTGTGAAAACTAGATTCAATGTAGATACCCCTATTTAGATATCCCATAATCCCTGCAGCTCTTTATAAATCCTCTGCTGGTGGACAATCTATTTATGATTAGTAATAGAAGAAACAGAGGGTTGTGATTAACGGAACAGAGTCGAGTTGGAGGCCTGTAACCAGTAGTGTCCCCCAGGGGTCAATACTCGGTCCCGTCTTGTTCAACATATCCATCAATGACCTGGATGAGCAAGTTCGCTGATGATACCAAGCTGGGAGGGGTGGCTGACACGCCAGAGGGCTGTGCTGCCATCCAGCAGGACCTGGACAGGCTGGAGAGCTGGGCAGAGAAGAACCTCATGAGGTTCAATAAGGGCAAGTGTAGGGTGCTGCACCTGGGGAAAAAGAATGCCAGGCACCAGTATAGGTTAGGGGTGGACCACCTGGAAAGCAGTTCCAAGGAGAAGGATCTGGGAGTCCTGGTAGACAGTAAATTATCCATGAGCCGGCAATGTGCCCTTGCCGCCAAGAAGGCCAATGCCACCCTGGGCTGCATAGGGCAGTGTGTGGCCAGTAGATCGAGGGAGGTCTTTCTCCCCCTCTACTCTGCCCTGGTGAGGCCACAACTGGAATACTGCGTCCAGTTCTGGGCTCCCCAGTTGAAGAGAGACGGGGAACTACTGGAGAGAGTCCAGCGGAGGGCAATGAGGATGACTGGGGGATTGGAGCATCTCCCCTGTGAGGAAAGGCTGAGAGAGCTGGGACTCTTTAGCCTGGAGAAGAGAAGGCTGAGGGGTGATTTAATTAATGTTTATAAATACCTAAAGGGTGGGTTGAGGGAGGATGGAGCCAGACTCTTTTCAGTGGTTCCCGGCGACAGGACAAGGGGTAACAGGCACAAGCTGGAACACAGGAGGTTCCATTTAAATATGAGAAAAAAATTTCTTTTTTGGGAGGGTGACAGAGCACTGGCACAGGCTGCCCAGAGAGGTTGTGGAATCTCCTTTCTCTGGAGATTTTCAAGGCTCGCCTGGATGCAGTCCTGAGTGATGTGCTCTAGGGGATCCTGCTTTAAAGCCAGGGGAGTTGGACTAGATGATCTCTACAGGTCCCTTCCAACTCTGACAACTCCGTGAAAAACAAGAGCAGCCTTTAGGCTCCTCTGAACTCTCTAAGTCTTTGGTCAAGCTGGGCAGAGGATCACCATACAGTACCTGGCTCCCCCATGGCTTTCTGTTTGGTTTTGGGGGGTTTTTTGGCCCCCCTGCTGCATAAGTACACCTAGAAGAGGAGGAGGTCTGCAGCATGGAGCAAGTATGCTAATGCCATATCACACTAACTGCCATGCCAACAGCAATCACACACGCCCGCTCACACACTTCTGCCAAATAATCACTTAAGCAAACATCAATTACAGAGATTAGCAAAAGCATCTGACAAATCAGACAAACATGGGCTGAAGGGACATCTTAGGAAAGTGAGGATTTAATAAGTGAAATGACATGAAGTTCCTGAATCAAAGCATGCAGCGTTTTTGGAAGATGGCTGAAAATCCTATCTCTTGGCCTTAGAGGGAAAGCTAGTAGATTTTTTTCCATCCCTCGGTCCCTACTGCATATCAGCTGCACCCAGGCAGGCTTCTAATAAAAGCAAGTGACTCCTGTGCAAACAAAAAGATCTTTATGACCTCTGGGAAGGCAGCAATCCAAGCAAACAACCAGGTAGTCAGGTGGCACAAGCTATCGGGAGGCAATCAGGGCATCTAAGGGGCCTTTCGGCAGCACCAGAAGGAAAGCTAAACCACTACCACAGAAGACTGGGTCTCCAGGAGAAACCACATTAGAACAAGAAGTTCAAAATATTTCCATTAATAAAGTGGGGGTTGGAAGGCTACTTTTGAACACACAATTTTTATTGTTCAAACTAAAAGAACAAAGTGTTTTATTAGCAGAATTAAGGCAGAGTATCAGAAAAATCTCTTGATTTATTTTTAATTTACTAACAGGTGCTTTACTCCAAAGGCACTTTCAATGAAAATAATGAGATTCTGCTGCAAGAAGTGCAAGAAGAGTCACAACCATTTACCAGCACTGTAACTGATTTGTTCTTATTTTGAAGAATTTGTCACCAAAACAGTGGGGTGGGCACCCTTTCTAAATCTTAGGCTGAATTCTATAGTGCTTATTCTGATGAAGCTCTTGCTGAAGTATCAACTTTGCCTGAAAAATGGTTGAAGGATATGTGCCTGGTTTAGTATTAATCTCTGTTTGACAGAAAGAATATGATTCTTAGTGAGGTGAAAAAGATCTCGATATGGAAATGGAAGAAGTTCAGTTGCCCAAAAGCAAACTGTGATTTTGTAGTGCTGTAACGCTGCAGAGACAGCACCATATTAGGGGAGCCATCTTTCTACCAAGGCTATTTCTAAGTCACTTCCTATATCATTTTCAAAGACAGTAGACCTTTCTTAAGAGATCCATCCACTACCATCTAACAAAGTGCCTAGAAGAGTATCACAGAAATGTTAAAATGGGGATTTTGAGACAATGTCACACTTCCCACTGCAGCTTGCATGCTGTAAACCTGGAAAAAAAAAAAAAAAAAAAAAAAAAAAAAGAGACAAAATACTTCTAAAGTAGTTATTTTTAAATACAAAGTTTTTGATATGAGATCTACCCACACAAAGTGTTAAGCACATTTTGGATGCTCCTGTTATGGAGGCAAAGATGCTCCAGACTGAGCCTTCTGTTGCTGACTACAGATGGGTACATACATTTGCATTGCACTACTAAGGCTCTTTTGCACTTTGAGATGCATCATGTGTGAGAAGTATAGAAAAAAAAATAAATACATAAATAAATCTGTTGTACTAGTGATCCAGTCAAAACAAGGAAGCCTTAAATGCAGTAGTCAGACCATCTTTAGTTGGTTATGAAACTAACACCAATAGCTCTGAGAAACAAAACACAAGAACAAAACAGGTTTTGTGCCTGATACCAAATGGAACTGAATTTCAGAATCCAGTTCAGTCATTTTTATTTCTTGTAATCAGAGACATTCTGACTTCCACAGATAACTAAATATTAACTGCTTGTGTCAATACACAGGGAATTCCTCCTGTCTTTTATACTCATAGAGCACAATTATCTGTTTTTTATCTTTCTAATTCTAAGCCTAAACCAACAGGCAAGATGCAGGTAGCAAAGTCATGTGGTGAAGACTACAGCATAGTGGTCTGTCTTCCATAATGAGCTCAGAAGATCAAGACTCAGGCCTGAGAAATAGGCTTCCTCAACCTCATTGCACTAGTGCTGTGACTGTCTCCACTGCCAGCTGGACCAGCCCCACTAAGACAACAGAGTATCAAACCCAGGTGCATAGAGAGAGGCTTGCAGAAAGAAAGAAGAGCCCATCCAGCCTCTTCTTCCCTCCCCCTTCTGTCTGGTTTTACTCCTGGGAGGAAAACTTGCACAGGTAACGAGTTGCTCCAAAAATATTGTTTGAAGACAGCAAAAATTCAATTTCATTTACACTGTTAGCTAGCTGTGGACCAGTGCCAAAACAAGCATTTGGACTGAAGTATTAGAGAATTTCTCCTCTTTTCCTTCCCTCCCCACAGGCACTTGACAATGGCATCATCCATAACTAAATGGGGATGTTTACAAGGTACAAACTACACTGGAACTCTGCAGAAACTAATGAGGAAGGAAGATTTTTATAACGCGCTCATGAAACATTTAACGAGCTCTGAAATAGTGCCTCAGAGGAGAAAGGTCCAGTTTCAACTTGAACTTTGCAGTTTATTAAATGGCATTGGTCTGGAGCCCCAAGCACTATTTATTTTCAGAGACTATTTTTATCAGAAAATCCCTAACTTGTGTAAGGCTCTTCTGCTCTAAAAGTCTTTACCCCTCTCTTGCAGCTGCCATGAAATCAATGGCACTTGCCAAGCAACATGCTCCTAGAGCCCAAATTAACATATTAATACATTTTTCTTAATGTAACAAAACTGAATTTTGCCTCAGCTCTACTCCTCACCTCCAAAAGTTATCCACATTGAAACCACAATCTGCTGTTCTGGGAAGGCAAGGAAGAGCAGAGGTTTTTTGGAGCAGAAAGACCAAGGGGGTGAAAATCACCTGGCTGCAGCAGTAATATACCTAACTCTTTCTTATATTCACATTCCCCCTTCTCATTTCCCATGAAACTGCCTACAGGTGTGTTATCTCAACCTTCGGTCTGAAAGACATTAAAAAGCAGTCTGCAAGATGACTACAGTTTTTAAAAAGTCACTCTCACATATGTAAGCAAGCAAGGAAATGAGAAAAGCTTAAAAAAAACCCAACCAACACATCATGGTGCCACTGCAGGAGGCAGAGCCACATATTTTAAATGGTTCAGTGATTCTATTCCTTGGAATAAATTAAGGTGAGACACATTGGCCAAGAGTGTCTAGTTTGGTGAAGTCCCACTGACCCTTTCTACCACGATAAGGTAAGACATTGCTGAAAACTTAAACTGAACTACTTTAACATCATTATATCAAACACCACCTGCAACAGGGTCTTTGAAGTCTTAAAGGTCCTTACTTTTCACTAGTGAAAAGACTGTGGGAGCCTGAAGAGGGTCTGAAAAGTATTCATGAACTTGGCATCACAAAATCAGTTCTTCTGGCAACCCAGAGCAAACAAAATTTTAAGTAGCAAATTCCATACTGACTGCCAGCTCTTATTTCATGGGTTGGATTAAGCTCATGTTGAAGGTAGTGGGAATAAAGAGCTTCTCCAGCTGATGACCACCTCAGATACAAGATCGACAGTTTGCAAAGCATATTTAAACTTTAAAAAAAACCAAAACAACCTACTGGGCTTTATTTAGTGTCTGTTACTGTTGGCATAAATAACAGGTATCAGTCCCTTGGAAGTTAATGACACACCTTTTCTCAACTTGTTCAGTTGCTGCTGTGTCAATCCAGAGACACCACCATACCATTTCTTACACAGCTACAATGCTCTGTTGGTTACTCTAGTAAAACACAAGCATCCACATGACAGAAGACACTGCTCCCCTCCTTTAATTTCATTTTTCCACAGTGGTCCTGCTGAAAAAAGTTGATACAAGACAACTCTCCTCAAATGCACACTGAACACTGGACAATGCCCACTTCTCTATTTTCCTCTCTGGGGCTCCACTGCAGAGGACTCTTTGTGCATTCAGAGCCACATAATGGAGAATGATTTCCAAAGCATTAACTTGGAGCCATTGAGATTTGGATGTTTTCAAAACGACTCTATTGTGCTCAAAGGATTCTAGACTACCCCAGCTACTCTAGAAGAGTCTTTTTCCCTTTCTCAAAACATCCATCCCTTCAGCCATCCCTGGAGTGCATTGTTGGGGCTGATTCCATAGTGCAGTGAGTTCCATCAGCTCAACAGATACAAATAATACCAGGATATGGATATAAATTAGTGCGACAGACCCTTAGTAGTTTTGACAGGTTTAGTAAATATATATAGCGACACAGAATGCTATTCCTGCTGTCAGACATCAATACGTAGACAGAAGATTGGGGGCACCATGGAAACTCAGAGACATAAGAGTAGTATTGACTGGATAGAAAATGAGGCTGTAATTTAAGCTTAAGTCTGCCAGAGATGCCAAGAATGGAGAATGACCTCCAGCAGTGAATTTTCAGCATAAGCTCCCTGTGAACGAGCCAGTCCAAGAAGGATAAATCAGGGACAAGCTCACTAGGGATATGGGTCGACCAAATGCAGGCTACCCTAAGCAGATGAGAATCACTCTGTGTCTGCATGCGTTACAGTGACCTAGTTCGTTCAAAGGCAGCATTTTGAATCGTTTATTATAAAGGCTTGAAACAAAGATATTTCCTCAATTAAAGTCCTGAAATGAATCCTCTAAATGAAAATGCTTTTGATATACTGATCAGCAGGAGGTTGTAAATATCGAAGCAAAGCGTACATTGTTAAAGACCAGTTCCCACAGAAAAACACCATGGTTGGGAGTGTAGGTAATGAGGGGACCTGAACAGAGCAGGAGGCTCCCTGAGCAATGCCAGCTCCATCCCTAATGCCCTAGCGTTACACAAACACTTCTTACACTGTAACACTTGACAAATGATACCTTCCGTGTTGCAAAAAACACACTAAAATAAAATAGACTATGAGTTGAATGAGTGCATTTTCAGAGGTCCTGAAAAGATTATTTTTAATTGTTATCCAGGGACTCAGGAACACCCATTCCCAGGATGACTGAGAAGAAACACAGGACACCATCAGGAGGTGGAGGTCCCGTGCTGGAGCTGTGACTGCTGGAAGTCAGCTAAAAAAATAATACTCACATTAGCAACAGAAAGATGAATCTACACAAGACATCCATCAGTACAGCTGTGTCAGGAATAACATAAGCCTCCCAAGCGTCCTCAGTGTCACTACGGGCATAGAGGAATAGAGGCATATGGCACTGGGATAGCAGCACTACATTTTGTAATACTATAGTAAGACCAATCTCCTGCTGGCAAGGATGTATCAGGCACAGAGTGCATCTCAAATAACTGATGATAGACATCTGGATAATTGCAAAAAGTCTGTTTTTCTTAGGCTGCTTCTACACTACAAACAAAGAGTTGCCATTTGTAAAAAAAAGATTTGTTAGAAGTATTTGTTGCGGGATTCTCTTTTTTCCCACTTAAGAGCATGCTCCAGAGCAAGTCAATAAGTTTCTGTCCTTCAATTTCATCCCAAGCTTCAAAAGTAATGTCACCAAAGAGTTTAGCTTCACCTGGAGACAGGTATATTAAACCCCTGCTTACCTTCTCTTTAGGAAGAGTCACTAAGATATGCAGCAGGGTTTTTGTTGCCCTTTTTTTTTTGGTTTGTCTTCTCCAACGAAGTACCCTCTCCACTCACTTCCAAATTTTCATTACTACAAAAAATTAAATAATTTTGTCACAAATACGCAGGATTCTTTTTCCCTTTGGACCACTTATTTTAATCAAAAGTTCAGATTCTTTTTTTTTTTTTTTTAATTTTAATTCTTATTTCTTTGCAGAGAGGAAACAAATACACAGAAAAATACCCATAAATTTTGCTTTGTAGATTAACTTGAGAACCCTGTCCAGAAATCAAGTATTTCTTCACAACAAATTTTCCCATATCCTTCCTTTCTCTCTCTTTCTCTCCATCCCTTCCCTCCTCCTCCCCAAAACAAGCAGTACACACTCAATTTCTTTTGCAAAAAGTTGAACTTTGCTAAAAGCTCAGAACAACTAAGCCCCAAGGGGAAAACAAGAAAAGGGCAGAGAGTTCAAGAGTTGATGAGCCACAGGTAAAGCATTCTTCTGCTGTAATACAAGTCATTTAGATAAAATAGGATCAAGGTAAAACACCTACAACTACCCATAGCTGCAGGGTTATCTCACTAAGATTTAATGCATGTCACAGAATCACACAGAATGTTAGGGACCTCAAAATATCATCTAGTCCAATCCCCCTGCCAGAGCAGAAATACCTAGATCAGGTCACACAGGAACGCATCCAGGTGGGTTTTGAATGTCTCCAGAGAAGGAGACTCCATAGCCTCTCTGGACAGCCTTTTCCAGTGTTCTGTTACTCTCACTCTTCCTCACATTTATGCGGAACCTCACAACACAACACAACCATTTCCAAGATGCTACTAAGAACCAGCTAGTCTCTAGGGTTCACATCCTAGAATCCAGCTTCAGTGTGTACCACCAATCTAATGCACAGTAGACATTCACCACCAAGGCAAACCCCTTGCAGTGTGGGAGAGGTGTGTGACATCCAGCTGGAACACGTAAGGGGAGCAGAGGAGCTCCTGAAGAATTAAGACTATTTTTTCTCTATAAAATCTGTACTTTTTAAAAGGAGAGGATGAAGGAGGGCAAGGACTTTGAAGCACCAAATTTGGAAACCACAACACATTTACAGAACAATCTGTATGCTCAACAGGAAAAAACTGTATTTTTGCTGTCATTAACTCAGGTTTTCTACCAACCCATCCCTCCAGAAGAAATGGAAGATGTAAATCAACGACATCAGTTCTAAATAAATCTACCAATACTTGCTAGATTCAGTTGTTATGCCAAAAGCGAACTAGGGAGAAGAAGGCTAAGTCCAAGAAAAATACCAGTTCGAGTGCTCGGTCTGAGGGTACAATTTAACCTCCTTATCTCAGGTCTCAGCTGGGACATTCCTGGCACAGGGCACCTGGGGCCTGCATGGGTTTGCAGCTCGGGGGTCACTCCACTACCCTTTTGTCCCCTTGAAACGGCCCAGCTGGAGGACCCCTGCCTCCCTTCCCCACTGGGTCCATCCCCACTGCCACCGCTCTCCTCCTCACCCCGTCTTGGCTTTTTCACGCTCCCATGTACCAACCACAGCACAGCGTGGACGGGACAGCAGTCCCCCCACCACCCCGTCCCTACTCCCGGGCACCCCCCAAACCTCGATCCCCCCAGCCTGCCCCTCGGGCAGGTGTCTCCGGGACTTCAGGTGCCCCACCACCGCTCCGCCAGGTCCAGGCTCTCACTCAGTCCAACGGGGGCCTGTCCCCTGGAGCCGGGACAGGGATGGGGAAAGCGCTTCTCACCCTCACCCGGGAGAAGGAAGCGCGGGGGGGCACCATCCCTCGGGCGGATCCCAGGAGCCCCCACCACCCCCTCGGACTTACTTTGGGTGGCGAAAGGCTCTTCTCTCGCAGCTGAGAGGGGCAAGCGGCGGGCGTCCCCGGTGAGCAGCGGCTACTGCTGCTGCCGCTGCAGCGCGTCCCTTCGCCTCTGCACGGATGGACGGGCTCTCCGGCCGCCGCCTCACGCCCCGCTCTCCCCGCGCCCTGAGTCTCTCTCCTGCCGGAGATTTCTCGCCGCTGTTTTTATGCTGGAGGCAGGGAACCTGTTCCGCGCTTTGACTCGGCTGAGCCCGGGCTGCGGCGAGAGGAAGAGGAGAGGCAGGCGGGCGGACGGCGGGGCAGAGCGAACGGCCGCACTGCCCCCTTCTATGATGCGGTGGGGGCGCGCCCGCCGGTCGGGTCACCCGCGAGACAGCTTCACCCCTGCTGCCGGGCGGGGGATAGGAAAGAGGGGGAAGGACAGTACGAGAGCTCGGCAACAGCTCCCAGGGCGCCCGCCGCCAAGGGAGAGCCCAGCGGGGCGGTGCAGCCCCGCCCCGGCCGGTAATGGACTTTTAAGCCCAAGCAACTTTCCCTCTTCTTTACGGCACCCCCGGCCGGTGCGGGGGAAAGCGGAGGGCGAGGAGGGGCACTTCACGGTACGGTACCTCCTGGCCGGTGTGCTGGCTCACCGGGGCTTCAGCTACCGCTCCGGGCACCAGCATCCATGGCTGCTGCCCGAGAGCCTTTGGCTGCTACGGTTCGGGGAGCTTAAACTTTAGCCCAGCTGACTCCCAGCTTGCCACTTAACACCCTGGCAGCGATGGACTGGAAATACTGCTGGGCAGGAGGAAAGCAAAATAAAAAATAACAAAAATAAAATAAATAATTAAAAAAAACCCAACCAAACAAAAAAACCCGACCAGCCACTCCCCTCCCAAAAAAAAACCCTCAAAACAGCTTTTAATTTCAACTTGGGCTGAAAGTGCCATGAGAACAACTTTTGTCATGGCATTTCAGCACTTCTGGTTGTAATGGTTGCTGGAGTTCTATCAAGGTTTTCATTGAAGAGCAGGCTTTTCCAACTTTTAGGTTCATTACATCCATCGAATAAGTGTTCCCCAGTTCACAGCTTAATTTCAAACTAAGTGGATGTGTTCCAAGCTCCAGGCAATTTCTGTGTAATTCCTGATTCCCCAGAGCAAGTCTCTGCCTTGCCTTGAAAGACTGAGCCCATTGACTGCTTGGGTCTCAGCTGGGGTTGCAGATTGCAGCTCCTGCTCCAGATTTGCACAGAAATCCAGTTCAGATTCTTCTCCCGTTTCCCGAGGAATGATCTAAAGAAGTAATTTGTCTGGCACCGTACAAATTGCATCATCTAACACCTACCATCTGTGACAATGAAAAGCACTGTACAGCTAGTCCCAGCGTGGGCAATTGCACCCACCTGGAGTCTTTCTTAGTAAAGTAAACTTCTCTCTTCCATCCACACCTTGGCATCTTATTTTCATCACGCAGTTATGTGTTCAGTCCTGGCATGGCTGTTCAGGATTTGCACCACCGGCAGATTTAATGGTAGTGATGTAGTTTAAAACAACAACCTTGATTTGCAGTGTAAAGTGGTGGCTTGAGATGGAGAGAATATTCCTTCCAGCAGCTGGAGGAGTGGAAAAGAGCACTCAATAGTAAACTTGGTCTTTGTGTTTCAGACTATGCAAAGCTGAATGGATTCTCAATAGCTAGCTTGCACCTTCCTGAGGGCTTCTCAAGGAGATCCTGGCATCACAAACATCTGGAGAAAGATACTTTCAATCAAAAAACACCTGGTAGCGGCTGACACTTTAAGCCCTCAGAGTCTTTCCGTACAACCACAATAGCACATTTCAGATGGTCAATCGTGTCTGAGTAATAAAGAGAAAGTAGGAAAGAGGACAAAGGCTGATCTGTAAGCTCACCTTGATTGAAAGCAAAACAGATTGCATCAAAGTGAGTCAAGAGATCTCTTCCTTTCCTTTCAGAAATCTGAGTCTTAGCTAAAACATTGAAAACTTAACATTTTCAGCTTTTCAGAAAACAATGGAAACTTTCTGCAGAAAGCAACTGCTTTTCACAAAGCTGTGCATTACACTAGAAGCCTCATTTGTCCACTAACTTTTTAGAAGCAATGTCAATAGTCAACCCTTGACCAAATTTGCTCACAGTGGTTCTCCATACCTAGTTTTCCATAGCTCAGAAATTAATTTCCTGAAACTGAGTTTACATGCACAGAAACTAGTTTTGTGTGATAATGGCTTGGGTTTTGATTCAGAAAGTCCAAAATAAGACTGCAGATGAGGTTAACATAGCTGCTCAGAGGACAGATTATGGTCTGAAGCACCTATGACTGAAAAAGGAAGTATCTGAGTTTTCGATTGACAAAAAGTAAATGTGTTTTAATGCTAATATTATTTCTATCTCAATGGCACCTTGAGGCTTAACTGAGGTTTCCATTGCAATAAGCATTGTACAAATGCAGAAAGATATTCTTTGCCCTAAATTGCCTCCTGTGTTTGATGCCTTTGATATTAATGGAGCATAACACTTGAATTTCTTGACTGAACCTTTGCTATTGAGATAGAACTTGTAAAGACATAGAAGGAGGTGAGACGGTGAATACAGCAGCCTTGGGAGGACCAATGTAAGTTCTTTTGTAAAGAAAAAATCATGAACTGTATGTTAATAACAGCGTCAAAGGTGCCTGTTGTGCTGGTATCCAGTGGGAAAGAACAGGACAGCATAGAGAAAAGGGATTGATGGAAGATAAGCTATGATCATTTATTTGGCACAGGAATATTTTCCTTATTGAAAGAACCATGAAGTTGGACAGGGTTATGTCAAGAACTTCTCTGCTGTTTTGTCTGTCCTGACTTTGTTTTCCAGCCAATGCCTTATTTCCTACATGATGTCTAGAACTACAAACTAATCAACATTTCTTGTGATGTATAGACAAACCCATACTGAAAAAAAACAGTTTTTGACCATTACTTTCCTAGTCTGGACCCACAGCTAACCTAGAAAGGAGAATTTGCTTGCAGATTGCCAGTGATACTTATCTTTTAAGTCCTTGACATTTGTTTACAACTGCTGGTTCCACTCTGGTCAAAAAAACAGAGGTGAGGAATGGACTGGCAGCTGAAGAAGTCCAATTCCTACTTTCGCATATACTCTTTGCTACCCAAACAAAAGGTGGAAAGCTAATGAAAGAGAGAGAGGGGGGTGAATTTTCCTTTAAAAAGAAGAAGTGAGAGTTAGGGCTATAGGAAATTATAAAGGACTTCTGATTGATGCCACATACAAATGCTCTCATAAACAATCCAAAAGTATTAGATCCCAATTAGAATCCTAATTCAATCAGTAAGTGTTCAAGACAATTCTGGGGAAAGAAGCTACATCAGTAGACGTGGTTTGTGACAAAATGGAAAAAGCTGCCTGTAATACATTTCCTCTCACTGAGGTTTTTTTTTCCTTTGAAAAGAACCATTTTTTCCCCTTGAAGCTGGGTTGCCAGTACTTTTAGGTAGTCATTTCACAAGCCACCTGAAGGAGATAGTTACTTGGATCTCATCAGCTTCTGACAGGAATTTTCACTCTTTTCCAAAAGATGCCCTTGAAAAATTTTGACTCTGAAGCTCAGACTACAAAGCCAGAGGACAAGGCTTTATGCAATTTGCTGCCAAGAAGCATTTCACTGTTTTCGGTCCTTTGCTGAAAACAATGAGGCAGTACTTTTCAAAAACCAACCACCACCCCCTGTGCACTAGTGGAAAGGTCAACTTGGGCTGAGCTTGCTGTGTTTGTTTCAGATGCGTTGTAAATATCAACTTCTTTCTCTCACCCTCCCTAACCATCAGCAACAGAAGCTCCAGGAAGATGTAACGTGATTCCAGGAAAGCAATGAAGCAACTCAACAGTAGTTTAAAGATTTTTTTCACCTTTTGCTCTGTTGTTGTTTCCAAGCTACTGAGCTGCTGAACCCTGGCAACTGAGTTCTCCGCATCCTTACTCCTGCGCTAAGATCGGATTTCCATTAGTGATACTGAATTATTTAATGAATGCATCGAAGACCGAAATCAGCTACTTCTGAGCTGTGTACCTTCTCACTCTATCTTTTGTTTCAAGTCAGCACAATGGCAGTCATAGAGACTATCAGTCCTATAATTAGCGTAGAAAAATCCATGGAGTTCAAAAATAATAATTCATACCTCACTCTCTAGTATTAATCCAGTATATAAAAAATCAGATTTCCCAGATGTATGCGAAAGAAGGCAAACAGAGAGCATGAACTCTGAAGAGTTATTATTTCATGCACATATGCTAAAAACTTAAGATATTTGAAAACAAAGTCAGTGTCCCAGAACTTGCTCTTAAGCTTCAGTCACCAAACCACGAATACATGTTGTAACTTTACACATTTGACTGATTCTTTTTTCTACAAGGGGATTAAAGCTCTTGTGCTCAAAATTATTCATGTGCATACATCTGCATATTGCTGTTTGAAATCCACAAATATAATGCAACACAGAAGGCCTTTCCAGATCCCCACCATTTAAAAGAGCGCCATTCAAATGTTGGCTTCTCTCACTATTTTCTTCTTTTGTGCTGGCAATCCTGGGAATGGAAGTCCTACATATCTACAATTGGAAATCTATTATATATAAAAAAATCTTAGCTATGGTAAAAAAAAATAAAAATGCTGCTTTGAGTACGCTATCACTTTTTTTTTCTATTTAAATCAACATGTGCTTTTCACTCCAGTATTACAGTTTGCAGTAAAGTATAAACCAAAACAAAATGGCATTTTATTTTGAAGGGCTAAGTAAAAGCTACCATTTTTGTTCTATTTTCTGGGGTTTTTTTGTCACTATGTATTTCTGGGTAAAAGTCAAAGCAAAATGCAGAAACAAAATGTTCTTCCATTGAAATAGAACCAATAAAATTGACATTTTGATTTGGTTTCAAACTTCTGGCAGAAAATTACTGAACAAATAGAATGCAAATTTCCTTTTCAGTTTCTCTCAGGAAGAACTTGATTTGCTAATACCTATTTTTTCCCAAGGCACTATACCCACATGTCTAACTACCCCACTAAAGGGCTGGCTTTAGAAGTAGAAAAGGTGATATTTATGATCCCAATGAATCAGCCCTTGGTACTTCGTTAAGACTGGCAACTGGTATCAGCCATGGTACTAAATAGCTTTCCCCTAAGCACAGAACTGAAATGGTCAATTTTCTTCTCAGTGACAAGCCAGCAATAACAAATTTGAGGCGCTGCCTACATAGCAGGCAAGTGATTGGAAAATGAAAAGCATTCTGATCATTTGCTGATGAGCTGAACCATAACACACAACCATTTTCCAGTTAAAGGTAAAACTATGGTAACCACATTTTGAAATACATAATCAGTACCTTTCATTCTAATGATGCTTATATAATTAAAGAAATATTACTTAATATATTCCCTTAAGAATTAATTATTACTATTGTGGGGAGCAACCGTTAGGACACCCTCTGCCTCCACAGTATCATGCAACCAGCACAACTCTGAGCTAAATGTCTGAACAAAGAAGAAATTCCACTTATTGAAATGTTCTCTTACCTTTTAAAATTATTTGTCAATTTTAAAGGGTTCACTTGTGTGATTATAATGATGCTAAACTTCACATTTAAAGACAAATATAAGTGGTGTTGACAAGTTTTCCTTATGTGCAATCAAATGATGAGATGTTCTCCTTCAGTGCAAGTGCAGAACAGACAGCTAAATCCTTGATTATGAATTTTAGTGAAATCACAGCAATAAAAGGAATACTGAGAATATAATATTGACAAGTAATTATCAAACATGTTCAGAAATACCACTGCAGAGAATTCTTTATAACTGACTCTTGCAAGACGTTCGTGGCTTAGCCTCAGTTCACAGTTCAGCTCATCAGCTCACTATTTCAATGGTTACAGTACAAGCTTGTGTATACTGACAGAGGGTTTTTAGTTCACTTTAGCTAGTAGCACTTGCTGTAGTAAAGTCAAGCCTGCATTGAGACTGACAGTTGTTGAAGTAACAGCAACTCATCTATAAAGTAGGACATAATAAAATTCAAGCCCTAAAAGTGGTTGCTGCCAAGGATGATAGGGTTGCAAAGTTCTTCGGGGGATAGATTGCTAGCTAGATATTTTCACAAGAGAGTGAAATAAAAAGTGAAATTGTATTAAGGTTAAGTAGTGTCCTTTCCTTGCTACCATTTTTAGAAATAACCATGGCAAAGGGGAAATTTAGGGCATATATAATGTATAGATATAGACACACACACATAATGAGAAACCAGCATAAAGTTCTGTTGTTAGAAATACAGGAACTGGAAGATGAACATTATAACCTGCGCATGTGCAATACCTCATTAGTTAATGTAATGGCCATGCTTTTCTCCCCATAAGAACAAAATTAGGTACATCTGTTCTTAACTTACTGGCAATTATTTTTTACTCGAGGTTTAAGCCAGTTGCATGGCCCTCATAAAGCACAATACATCTTTGATGGAAACTCCTGTGGGATGCTGTTGGCTTCAGCATCAGCTTGATCTAGGTTTTCACGCTCAGGAGTTTAACAAAACATGGCATCATCATTCACAGACCTAGACCTGGACTAGTTGTTGTTAAAAGAAAATGAACACATTAAAACCCTTTAACATCCACATGAAAGATTTCATACTGATGTCAAAGTATGGGGACTACTATGAGCAATGCTAGCACTTCTGGGAAATGATATGAGTTTTTCCCCAAAGACCTAATTCCTAGCATTATGTGATTGCATTAGATACATAGTTTTCAATAGCAAAAAATGAACAAGCAAAAAATGGAGAGACAGTTCTGATTCTTCCACTCCCACTTTTACAGGAAAAGTTCAGAATATAAACGTTAAAAGGATGGTAAAAAAATCCAAAGTTAATGAAAACATTCAGAATATGTGTTAAAATCTATCACATCAACTTATAATATATAATGCATATAAATGTTAAAAACTTGGACTCTGTGTCATGAGGCCTTTTTTTCACAGTTTTAACTCTTGGAATTGTGAATATAGTGAGAAAGACTTAAGAAAAGAGCCATACTGACATTACATGTTGTTTTCTTCTGTATTCTCCTCCAGGACATTCTTCACTGGTTCCTTCTGCACATCAGGAATTTGAAGGGGGTAGAACACAGGTTAAGGTATTTTCCCCTGCAGAATAAATTCTTACATCACTTGAACAATCCTAATTTTAGGCTCATATTTTACAAAAGCACTATAGCTATTGCTGGTAATCATTTTGTCTATACCATTCATTTTTAGAGTGAAATTATTGTTTCATAATTAGGTTCTACTTTGAGGAGCAGGAACAATCAGGGGAACTCTACACAATCGACAGCTCTTTTGGTCTTTGGGCTTATTATTTCTACTGAGAAAGTAGGGTCTCATCTTCAGTCTTCTGAGATCTATCAGGAACTTTATACCTTTTGAAAACTCCATGGTCTTTTAGTATTATATATGCAATGTTTAAAACAAAGGAACAAAATCTTAGCTAAGGTCTGCAGTCCCTTTTGTCCTAATTTCAGTATTAATGATAATTAGTGTACACCATTATTGATGAAGTTATATTAACGGGCTTGCAGAACCTAAGAGGATAGATGAACTTGTACTTCAGCAGCAATACTCCTGTTTTTTTCAATTTACTTTTCAACTCTACAAGAGATTGCATATACTTCTACTTAAAGCTCTTCAGAATTGTTTTTGCCTCCCCAGGCTATTCCTTTTCCAATTATTCAGGCTAAACACTAAGATATTGCAAAGTAGACCTTTCCAAACAGATTGAGCTCCTTCTCCCTCACTGCATCTTTACACTCTTCAGCATTCTTCCCACTCTCTTTAAATAACCTGCATCCTTCTCTGTCTAAATGATGCTAATATAAGATCCTATTAGGACAGTGTAAATAATGCATATCTAGAAATTGACCATGGTCAAGGAGTTGAAAGCAGCAACACAGGATTTGTGTTAGGAACCACTGTTAACTGCCTAAAGGCAGTATGATATTTAATGAAATGTTCATGATATTTAACAAAATGCTTATGCTCCCAGTATAATTTGCCTATTTATGTTTCCTCCAATGTGTTTTTTCAAGCAGTAGAAAACATGAGTCTTCAACAAGCAGTTTGTTGTCTATGACCCTACATCACTGTTGTTGTCTGATCTCTTTCTTTAGTGATGTGTTTTAGATTTTAACATTTTTTTTCCTTTTTTTTTTTGGTGACATCTGTTTTGTTTCAGCTGTCTGGGATAGGAAATGAGGAGCACTTTCATTGTTGGATTGCCTGTCTTTACTCTAGCATCTACAGGTATCATTCATTTTTCAGCTGAAATATTGTTTAGGAATGTTGTAAAACGATACTCCCTTTATGTCTTGAATTATTCCTACTGTTTTGGTCAAAAAACCTGAGAAACACCTCATTTTGAAACATAGTCATAGGACCAGGTCACAAGTGTAATTCAATGCTCTTTATATAGTATTTTTCCCCTGGTTGTTCTGATGATGAAAGAAGTGCCAGGAATTTATGAATTTGTTTAGAAAGCGTGTTTCTCTTTTTTCTTTAAAAAAAAAAAAAAAAATCATTAAATTGAAAAGTGAAGATGGGAGAAGTCCCTGCAAATGGATACATTACCTCATCTGGCCAGGAAAAAGTCATCCTTTATTAACAGAGATAACATTTTTATTCAGTTCTATATGAACCCTCACAGCTGGAGTTTTCCCCACAGCCTGTCTAATGCTCAGATTCATTCTGTAAGGAATGCCCAGACCAGACTGTAGACAGGCTGTTGGCAGACAGACATGCCCTCAAACTCTCCTCACTGTGTCACCTATTCTTAGCTATGATTTCCCCCAGTAACATAATAAGCCAGCTGTGTGAGTCAGAAAAATTACCTGCCACTTTACTAGAAGAATAGATCTAGGAAGGTGGTTTAAAGCAAATTTTGATGGGTTTACTGTTATTAAAGAAAAAGAAAACCACAAAAAGTAATTCCATTGGAATTTACACCTTCTCAGGCTGCGATAGCAATGTGTTGAGAAAACTTCAAAATTGCAAGTACATAGATTCACTGAACATCGAGCTATTTCTCAAGATGTCACAAAACCATTATTGGTTCAAACTCTCCTCCGAGTATAGCTTTTCAAAATTCAGTTCTCACCCACTAAGATTATTGAACAGAATTTGAGAAAGGCCACCAATACCATTTTACCACTGTTAAGCTCTGGCTGTCTAAAAAATGAAGACAAATTAAAGAAAATGGAAAGTGATTTCCTGTTCCCCGTGTTCAAAATTACTTGACCAACATTGTGAAAACTCTACCATTCATAACTGTAAAAGTCATTGACCAAATGTCCTCCAGCTTGAAGAAGTCTTGTTTCCTGCATCTCATCAATACTTAAGACGTGGGACAAGACCAAACTGCCATTTTTGACCACCATTCTTATGCCAAATTTTGCATTATGACCTCTGAAAAGCAGTTGTTTAATTAACATATTAAGCAGATTAAATTAGCCACTTCTTCTCAAGGTTTGTTTCTTTGTGGTGGAAAGCAGTTTTTTGTGGCAGTTTTTTTGTGGGTTTTTAATTAATACTTCAGAGTGACAGCTAAGACTGGGCATATTTGTTTCAAGAACATGAGTTTGAAAGGTTGAGGCAAATGAAAAAAAAAGGCTTAGAACAGTAGTTCTACCTTAAGTATAATTAATTTTATTCAATTATTAATAACTAGCACATTTCATCTGAGAACTGAAAGCTTCATCAGTATCATTGCCTGCTGTATACTAGTGGTAAAACTGATGGTTAAGAAAAGTTAAATCCAGCTTTTACTTTTTAAAAAAAAATTTAGAAAGTGAAAAAAATACTGAGTCTAAGTCTAAGCCTCTGGATGCTACCTTGCCTCTGTGTGTGTTTATGTGTAGAACGAACTGGACAGTCTCTACCACCAGTCCATGCATTATGCCCGCTCCCATCCCGTGACAAACAGCAATAGCACAGCTTGCTCCTCTGTCTTGTGGCTGCACCAGACCTCATTAGATACCTTTATTTCATGGTTACACAATAAAACGATGACAAGAAAATGACTGAAGAACAGTGGTGGTTGAGGCCCGAGTCAGATTGCTGAACTCTATCTACAGCATGACACCTGCATAGGAACCTGCACCTAATACCCTTGTGGCAGGAAGATGAGGAATTACTTACCTGCTTGCCTGGAAATTGCATTTGCTCCTTCCAGTCAAGCACACTGCTTCTCCATGGCCACATTTAGCATGAACACAGCTGTACCCCAGAGCAGATAATTTTTTAACTGTTACACTTAGTTCACACTGAGATAAAACCATTTTGTTGTTGTTGTTGGCCAGTACGCTGATATTTGAACTTGTGGTGTGAGCAACTCTGCCTTATTCTATGGACTAACAGAGAACGCGAGCCCTAGACCAGGCTCTGTAGTTGAAGTGCTAGGGTCTAAACCCCCAGCCCTGAATTAAGGTTGACATATGGGTGGTTCCCACAGCCCTTTAAGAGGAGGGGATGAGTTTGCCTTTTGGCTTTCCTCCAGGGTGCAGCCGGCCTTGCAAGGAAAGCCCTCAGGTAAAAAAGCCCCAGGTGCTCTGCATTTTGGTAACAAGTGCCAGGTGTCCTGTTTGGGGATAAAAGCTGGGCCCACTTGCAGGAAGGGCTGGAGAGTCTGTCTGTGGAGTGGATGCACTTCACAGAGTTTTCCTGTTGGGGAAGGACCTCCTGACTCCTCATGGAACCAGGTCCCAGTCAGGTCTGGCACATTCAAACACGGGCTTTGTGGGGAGGCAACGTGGGGTTACTTCTGTCATATGTAACTGCCTTGTTCTCCTGGTTGTCTCCTATCTGCTCTGTGGGTTATCTCATGTCTCTGCTTGTTCCATCTGTTATGAGTGATACTGTGTCATTCCTGGGGTCACTGGGGTTGATGTCTGTTATTCATGATCTATCTGACTTGTTTGTACCCCCAGCAATCCTCTATATACTGACCCCTTTACGTGAAATAGAACCTATGTACTGGATTGTTGGTCTGCTGCTGGCTGTATCCTTTTTACTGGGCCCTCTAATTGGCAAAACAGTAGTGCTTTTCAACACTATGCTCGCTTTAAAAGGGACAGAAGAAAAACAAAACAAAAGAGAAAACATTTCTGTATCTATTGTTTTAGGGGCTCAGAATCAGACTTTTGCCCGGTGTCATGTGTATCAATGGAAAGAATGTGGCAGGGCTGCAGGCTGTCCCCTCCTTCTCCTCCCAGTTTCCATTTTAAAGGCCCAACACATTTGAGAAGAACAAATCTGTTTTCTATTTTCTGCACAATAGGGATGCAACTTCTAGCTTCAGGGGACAAAAAAAAAAAACCCAGCAACTCAAAGCAAAGTGCCTAAGTTCATGAAACAAATTTATGTGGTGCCCTGCATCTCGATATTACCTACTTCAAGGATGATACTGAGACCCATTAGCAAAACACATATACTCCTAGAGCTAAATATAGATTCATAAATGGAGTGAGAAAGACCAGAGCTTGGTAGAATACCATCAGTTCTGTCAGCAAAGAAATTTATGTGATACATATACATGCATTAACAGAAGCAAGCAGGTAATCACACCCTATTTCTAGCAAACACAATCCTCATCCTGCTGGCTAATTATGTCAGAAAAAAACCACCAAATTCTAGACACCAAACACTAGTCTGAATCACATAACAGCATTGACTCAAGGTGGTTAAGGCTGGATGAGGCTTCAGGATACAAAATACCATTCAGAGCTACTTTTTCAATCTTACTATTTCATTTTTAAATCTCTCCTTCATTCTCCTATCACTCTTAAAAAAACAACCAAACAACAACAACAAACTCTCCAACTGTTATGTCCCCCCCATCACAGAACATCCACCCGAGCTGACCTACCCTCACCCTTTGGTGAGAATCCTCCTGCTTTCCTTTCACTTCTGCAGAACACTGCAACCCAAAGCCAAAATCTCTCAAATGAGAGTGAATTACCCTGTGCTGTTTTTTGCCAAGTCATTAGGTGCTTTGGTGGCAAATGCAGAACAGATGAGGCTGCAGTCAAAAGATTTTCTGACACTCAGTGCTACTGATTTTTGTTAGCTCCTTGATTAGATAGCAAATTCATTACAAGTACTAAACAGGCAGTACTTCAACTGGCTTCCTACAAGCTACAGATTGTCCATCTGAGTTTAAGTCCCAGAGGGTAGTTCCTATTTCATATCCATGGGACAGAAAATCTGTAGTTGGCACACTCATACTTTACTACGTGCTCACATAAAAACAGTTCCTGACAAACAGACACACACAATCACACATCACTAGTGCCACTTAAGATTATGGACAGATGGGGCAGAAGAAGAGAGGGAGCAGCTCTGGAGGTTTCCCTGTCCTGTGGTATGCCTGCTGTGAGCTATTATGTCTGCAAATATAATACTCATGTATCAATATTAACCCTTGAACGTGAAAATATGAGATCCAACACCTTGAAATTATGGGACTACTTCCAATATTTGCCTGTTTTTAAACTTAACAACCTTGGCAACGTCTCTTATGAGCATCACTGTCTAGTTTAAAAGATCCCTTGTGAGAGAGAACCACATTTTAACTGCAGGGAAATCATACGATCATAGAATCATAGAATAATTATGGTTGGAAGGGATCTCCAGGGTCAACAAGTCCAACCTTTATCCCATCATATTCCTAACCATTAGACCATGGCCTCAAGTGCCTCATCAACCCGTTTTTTAAACACCCCCAGGGACGGCGACTCCACCACCTCCCTGGGCAGCCTGTTCCAATGTCTAACCACCCTCTCAGTAAAGAACTTCTTCCTAATATCCAACCTAAACTTCCCCTGACGCAACTTGAGGCCATTTCCTCTCGTCCTGTCATTAGTAATTTGGGAGAAGAGACCAGCACCAGCCTCGCTACAACCTCCTTTTAGGTAGTTGTAGAGAGCAATAAGCTCTCCTCTCAGTCTCCTCCAGACTAAACAACCCCAGTTTCCTCAGCCGGTCTCCATAAGGCCTGTTTTCCAGACCTCTCACCAGCCTCGTTGCCCTTCTCTGGACTCGCTCCAGCACCTCAATGTCCTTCCCATACTGCGGTGCCCAGAACTGGACACAGTACTCAAGGTGCGGTCTCACAAGTGCCGAGTACAGGGGCACGATCACCTCCCTACTCCTGCTGGTCACACCATTTCTGATACACGCCAGGGTGCCGTTGGCCTTCTTGGCCACCTGGGCACACTTCTGGCTCGTGTTCAGTCGGCTGTCAACCAACACCCCCAGATCCTTTTCCACCAGGCAGCTTTCCAGCCACTCTTCCCCAAGCCTGTAGCGTTGCATGGGGTGTTTGCGGCTGAAGTGCATGACCCGGCACTTACCCTTGTTAAACCTCATACAATTGGCCTCAGCCCATCGCTCCAGCCTGTCCAAATCCCGCTGCAGAGCCTCCCTACCCTCAGGCAGATCGACACTCCCACTCAGTTTCGTGTCATCTGCAAATTTACTGAGGGTGCATTCGATCCCCTCATCCAGGCCATCGATAAAGATATTCAACAAGACTGGACCCAAGACCGAGCCCTGAGGGACACCGCTTGTGACCGGTTTCCATCTGGATTTAACTGGAGTCACTTGGCTGCAGTGAAACTGCTGGGTTTTTCTGGGCTTTTTTTTCAAAGCAAATGACTGCTGTCAGGATTCTTTTTTTTTTCCTCCCAAGAATGAATTTTTTTTTAATTGTAGTTACATTCCTACTATGAAAGGCTTAGCTTTTTAAAGAAACAGTTAAACGTTATTGGATTTTATATTTAAAGAAAGGTTTCATGAAAAAGGGAATTTCCACTTAAGAAAGTGCATTAGCCTATGAGAAAGTTATTTATATATGTGTGTGTGGATGTATATGAATTTCACCAGCTTTATGAACGGTTTTTGTAGGGTAAGTTGGCTAGAAATCAGCCCTGAAGCAGCTAACATAGCTGAGATGCTGAGTAACAAGGGCAAATTACAATGAATGAGCAAAGCAACAGTTGGACTCATTCAGAACTACATACACATGGAAGGCCACACACACATACAAGAATTTGGGGTGCGAAACTGGTAGGATGTAAAGATGTACTCTCTTTTTTTAAAAAAAAAATGCACCACCTAGCAGCTCTGCCTGCAGGTGGTGGAACACCTCCAGATGTTGCTGTTAGGGCAGCTCTGAGCACATCAAAAAGCAGCTCTTCTTCACGGACATTCCCAGAGAGCAGCTGGCAGCCATTTGGTGCAGCTGGTTACTGCAGAGGACCCCAGAGGAGTTAGTGCTTTGTACTACAGGGCTTATGAACATCAAAGCTAGGCTTGGTAGTGCTTTCTTGCTGTGCAGGAAGGTCCAATGTAACTCCTGACTAGGTTGCATCCTCATCCAGCTCCTGCCAGTCCTGCACAGGCAGAACAGTTAGCCTTTTAGTGCTATTATTATTTATAATAATATTCTTAGGCTGTCTGAGACAGCAGGAAAAGGGAGCTTAAGATATCCTTTAAAAGAGACAAGCACACAGCTGGCTGCTGGCAGCAGTGGTGAGCATCAAAGGGCTTGGAGTGGAGGGGGAAGCCAGGACTATGTGCGAGAGAGGTGTTTTTGTGGCAGGCACTGTCCCAGAGAGACAGGGCAAAGGAAACACTACAAAATGATTCAGGAATATGATTTCAGGATGGGAGAGCAGAGGCAAGAAAACTATTAGGAAATATCGACTTGCATGGGAGAGAGGCCATGAAAACTTGGTGTCAGAAACAGCGCAGAAGCTTCTGTGGGGGGCAGGGAGGGCAGCTGCTGAAGACAAGAAAGCAAACAATGGCCACGACAGAAATTTATTCAGTCACACACAGATGGGCAGAAACAAAGACATTATATGCTTATGGATTAGTCTAAACCAGTGCTAAACTGAGAACCTAAGATAATTGGGGGGTGAATCAGAGTGTGTTGGAGAAACGCTCCTGAGATCCACAGCGAAGACGCTGAGGTGACCTATGTGCCCATGTTGCAGTCCGGCTAATCTCTGATGGATCTCTCCTGCACAATGCTGTGCTGACAATCTGAACTCACTGAGGGACTGAGAAGATTTCCCTGGAAATACTAAGGGTATCATTAACCCTTTTTGTTACCATGAGCTTGAAATTGTCTTATCCAGAGGCTTAACATTGCCTTCCCATCCCTCCCCTGCACTGCCATGCACATACACACACAATTTTGACCCCTGCATCCCTTCACTCCCCCTAACTCTTCACAGCTTTTGAGTCACACCAGTCTTTTCGCTCTGCCAGAATCAGCAACCCAGCTCCATTGGCAAATAACACAAGGAAACTCAGCCCAGCCAAGGCATGCTCTTCTTTACTTTTATTCTGTACATTTCCACACAAGTCACAATATAGAAAAAGTGTCCAAAAGGAATAGTAACCAGCTCTTTCACTGTATACAGATTTATTCCTTCCCCCAGTTTAAAAGCTCCTTGATTAGCAACACAGTGATCAAGATACTTTGTATAAATAGGAAATGCAAGAAAATCAGGGAAGAAAATACTTTCTCACTTTTTTACAAAAAAAAACCCTCCCCCTTCCCATATCCCCCTTCACTGCTGATTACCTGGACCCTGATTCTCTGTTAAATGTATAGCTTCATTTCATGGATGCTGCTGCATGCCTCGGATTCCTTTTGCCAGCTGTCAGCCTCATGATGCACAGCTCCGGGGCATTATGTATGGGGTCAGGCAGCGTAAAAGAGCCCTTTGTGATGTTATTACAACTGGAACAGATGTGGGTTCAGATAACAGGATACATACAAATACTGGAACTCTGGATGTCCATGAAATGTTGGCTGAATATGCACGTTTTTTTATTTGGCTCTACTGCTCTATTCAGGGGACCAAACACATTATGGAGTGGTCCAGATTCTGACCTCTGTCACATCTTGGTTCACCTGGAGTAAATTCAGTGCAGAGGAGATCAGGATCTGTCCTTTATCCTTCCTCCATCATCTCCAGGAAGCAGCAAGTGAATATCCACTATATAGCCCGATGGAAACTCCTCAGCCTTTCTATCATGAGCCTGTTCATCACCATCCCATGTGACGATGACTGCCTCTTAGCCTTGTTCATTTTTTGCAGGAGACATCTCCAGTTCCCTAACTCTTTGCTAACTGTTGTCCTTGTTCTTTATCAATTTTCATCTCCCATTTGCCAGGTGGCCAGAGGAGATGCTAGTGTGAAAGCCAGAGAGTCTGCTCCCTCAGATGTTCACAGCTTCATTCCCCAGAAACCTTTTGCATCAACAAACTCAAGTGGTGATTTCTGGGCTGCTGGAAAAGATATTGTGATACCTCAATGATAGGATAGAGGCGACAGAAAAATGCATTTCTGAGATGGGCTCTTCCAAATGAAACACACTGTGCTCAATTAATTCAATATGATGGAGTACAACTGCCCTAAAATTCAGCAAAATATTATTCTCTGGAGGGAGGCTGACCACCTGAATGCTTCCATTGACTTGGAAATATCACCTGAGTTAAAACTTTTAATACAAGGTAGCTCAAACATGGAAATCAAGCATGAGAAGTGCCAAGTAGCTCATTAGAAACTTGACATTCTCCAGCACTCCTTACTAACTCAACTTAAGCCAGCTAAACTAAAAAGCATGGGACAAGGCTACTCCCACCGTCCTTCAAGAAATGGTTCCAGAAGAAGCAGGATACTATATGGGAGCAACATTACAAGGCACAACAAAAAATTCATAAGTAGTTAATATACAGCAGTTTTTGGCCTCACCTGACCTGTGTGTGTATGGGGAGGTGATATCATCCCCATTTGACAGATAAAGAAACTGAGGCACAGGAAGGTTTAATGACTTACCCAAACTGACTCAATGACAGTGGCAGAAATAAAACATTAACCCCTTGATTTTCTACCTTCTGCTCTGTCCCTTTGACTGCAGTACCTCCAGAGAGACGTGTTGATGAGTTATAACACACAGTAAGTGCTTTCCCTACTCTGTGACACAACCATGTGACACACAGTTAGACCTGTAAACTCTTCTAAAACAGAAGCATATCATTAAACAGATGGATCATTTTTTTGCATAACTTCTATAAAAATAAAATAACAGGTCAGTTCCTGCTCAGAATAAATCCCCACTGAGCTAAGCAGTGATAGTGTCATAAACCAGGTTCAGTCCTTACGTACACTGCATTTTCATTAGCGCACACTTGCAGCTTGATGAGCATTCGTGTCCACGGGAGCATGATGCATCTTGGTTTTTCTCAGTGCGAGGCTGCAAAGCCATAGCTGTTCTAAAAGCTATGGAGAAGCAAAGTAGCAATAACAGTGGCACAAAGGCAGGCCTGTGGTTTGTAGCAAAATGTTCTGCTCACTGACTCAGAGAGGACACTCAAACCTCCACAGACTGCCAGAAGGTTTGTGTGGGAGATGCAGAACACAAGTCTTCAGGTATATCATTGGCTAGACTTTCCAAAACCTTTCAAAAGCCTCCTGCTTCCAAAAAGCCGTCTGCATCCAGAATGACTGGCAGAAGGTTTACGGCATAAAATAATATGGGCAGAAGAAAAATAACCTTCATTTCCCACTGTGAAAGCATGTTTCATCTTGCAGAGATTTCTACAGAGAAATGCTGGCAGTCATATTCCATGTTCCCTTCCCCAATGCACTGCATACTGACAGGCCAGCGGCCAAGGTTGGCAGCTCTCAAGTCCATTTGGAAAGGGTTTTTAACCCTTGATTATTTCATTTTCCAATAGAGCATATGCAACCCATGGTGTGAGAGCAGCTAGATGCCCCCCATTACAAAGGGCAGTCTCACATCAGCTGCTCTGAGAGGAAACAGACAGGAATCCCCACCCTGGGGCTGCCCCCTGCCCCAGCACCAGGAAGAGAAACAAAAAGAGTTTGAAAGAGCCCTTGAGAAGGGAAGGCAGCTCCTATAGGCTTACTGAAGTCCATCTGTATTTTACACTCCACCTGGCACATGGTGGGGTGTCTGGAATAGGTAACCTCCAAAGAGTTGTTACTTTTGCCAGTAGGGTGATAGATGGATATTTCTGCACATAAGACATCTCCTTCCCCTTTCACTTTCTCCAGATCTGTGAGGTGCAGCAGTAAGCTAGAGAGAGACAAAGCTCCCAAGAGCTGCTTAGTGCTTTGAAGGCTCAGCCACTTATTTTCTTTTCCCCCAAAGCAAAAGGAGGCTGGCTCTAGATGAAGCAATTACATATGTAGTACTATATTGCTAAAAGAAGTAGTTCTTATTTCTTGCATGTCAAACTGCTACAGCTTCTACATATTTTGTATATGAATGTTGAAGCTGTTAACATATTGGTTAACTGTGACATAGCATTCCCAAACCGGGGTTCTGTTTCTAGTGGGTGAGGGCAACAAAATAGAAACAAATTTCTGAAGAAAGTTGGTCTTTCTCTTTCTCAGGTATTCACCTTGTATGTGTCTGTCAAGAGAATCACTGCTTTCTTAGATTCCCAAAATCTCTTCCATGTAGGAGATTGAAGAGCTTGAGCTGACTGTTTCTAAAGGGCTAAGCATCAAATTATTTCCTGAATTATAGATGTGTTTATGTTGAAACAAATGCTTTTGTTGCAAGGCATCCCCCTGCTTAGATTTTAGAAGTCATCACATGCTACATCAGAATGAGGGGTTTTTAAAATGAGCTGCCTGTCATCCCCACTCTCTGGGTGGGGATGCACATGTAATGCGTAGGGTAGATTGTCTTTTTCTAAAAAAAAAATAATAAAAAAATCAGTCTGAGAAACAAGAAACTGCAGCTGAGACTGGAATGTGGCACCTTATAAATAAGGCAGAAGATAAGATGCACTCTGATGGCTGAATACAGTAACGTTATTCAGCTCTAAGCCTGCCTAATCACTCAAGTCAAATGTAATGAATTTACTGGTGTGATCAAGGCCTGAGGGAGGGAATTTTCCTTTTTTGCAGGAATGGCACCAATATATGGGCCAGGAAATCCTTTGGCCAAGGCGGGGCCAATTGCTCCAGTGCACATGTACAGGGGATGAGAGAATGCTGCTCTCTGTGGGCACCAATGCTGTAAACATGCTGGGGAGGGAAAGGGAGGCCCCTGAGCTCTGCTGGCTGCAGAGGATCTCAGGTAGGCAGTCCAGGGAAGTATGGTGCCATGGCACAACTTGGAGTACACTTAGCCATGGTCACTGCTTTGACTGCTGGGTAGTCCATCCTTCCCAAGCTAGCTTTTAAATGGAATTAGAAGTGAGAAAATACCCAAGTACTTCACCTACTTTTGGGCAGCCCAAGCCAAGAGCTGAGCTGCTGCAGCCTGCCTGCACTGGCAACGCCTCAGCAAAGGCTGAGGCATCCTGACATCTCTACATATTCTGTTCACCCCAAGCGCTGGATGCAGGGTTGGGTTATAGCTCCTCTTGAGGCATTTCCAGAGTGCAGACATGAGCTGCGTCCTGCCCTTCCAAAGGGAGTTAAAGCACTGAAGCTTGAGACACATACTCCATGTAAAATTCTGGTCTTCATCAATATGTTAGCAAGTCACTTCTAGCATGTTACTGAGTTGCCATTGCAATCAACAGATTTTGGCAGGCAGCTCATGGGATTTTAAAGCTGTAGCCATCCATTACTAAAAAAAATAGTTGCCTACATTGGTGTTAAGAAAGAATAATGAAAAGATGAGTACCACAATGAACCCTGTAATACTGTGTCCTATAGTTTTACAGTTATCCAGAAAGGCATAGGTATATGATGAACTGTTTCTAGGGCTGCTGAAATGACTGAAGATACACTTGATGCTTTAGGTTAATTAGGAAGCTAATAACCCAATGTTGCTTTGGCTCAGATTCAGTGAGGAAAATAAAGAGAGGAAATGTCTAATAAAATAATAGGTATAACAAAGATTATAGAAATCTTACTTTCAACAAGCTTAAACACCATTCTTATAAAATACTTCTCCATGGATGTTAGTCTGGTGCAAAAAAAAAGAAAAAAATGGAGGAAAGAAAATGGCAGACCTCAAATGGATCAGCACAAGGAACTGCTTCCTTCTTGGAGTACATGGAGTGCAAGGACAGAATTGTCCTTGAAGCATATTCAAGGCATCCAAATTCATAGCATGCCCATATATTTCTTGAGTACCAGTAAATCCCCCAGCAAGCTTAAGGTTACCAATGTACCTTGCCCATTTTATAGCTTTTGCCCAGAGTCACATCATCTCAACATGCATTTTATATACTGGAAGGGTCAACACATAAGCATACCCCCCACAGGCATCTGGGATGGCTGAAAGGAAAATAGCCACCATCTAGATGAGGTTGTGTGTTAGTGACTTTCACTACCATGCGTGTCACTGTCAGAGCAAAGACAAAGACAAAAATGAGCAAAAGAGGTCATTAAATAGTATTCAAACAGACCTCCCACAGCCACACCACCAGAAAAAGCATGTGTCCCCATCTGTTCATCCACAACAGCGCCAGCTCTGCAAATACAGCTGGGAAGATCAATGGCAACAAAACATCAGTTTTGTTCTATTTTCTTTATGTCATGTAGCAGGGGACATCTCACGTAGTCCAAATCCAGGCTACAGCACCATGAATTGAGATTGAGCAATTCTACTGCTGCTGGGGAAAAGCAAGGGTGACAGGTGTCAGTAAAAACATCTACAGACATATTAAAGTGCTAAAACACAGACAAGTCATTACATGAAATGGTGAAAGAGCCACTGGAGTCTGAGGCCTGTTTTGTAACAGGCAAAATTTGCCTTGAATACCTGTCTTACATGAGTCACTCAGCCTCACATCTCACAATTTTGAGGGATGCTATAATAACTGAGAAATGTGTGACATTGTCATGTCTTGGATAACACATAAAGCATACCTCTAGCACTGAAACATGAAATAAGAGTAACTGATGCTATTAAATAACAAAAGTAAGTTTATTTTATCAACATTATAAATATTTATTTCCCTCCATTTAACTCCAAAATGAGATAGTAAAACCAGTACAATGGAACAATTCTGAAGCTCCTCAGTTCTACCGAAAAGGGTCCCCTTTAATAACAAATTAAAATGGAAAATGTCATTTTGTCAGTCCAGCAATTTCAGTAGCTGAGCATCCCTAGGTACTTTGTCATTCAAATGGTGTGTGTACGTATGTGTGTGCATCTATATATACGTATACTGACATTTATAAATATACATACGTAGAGTAATATATACACATAAATAGACACAGCCATCGAACACACACTTTTAGTAAATCAAAACATTTTGCATGTGATTTAAGTGGGTTCCCAGTTGCACATTGAAATTTAGGCCCTGCGCAGTGCAGGCACAATGATACTAAGCTAGACCCCAAATGCTCAAGAGATTCAATACGTACATGTCACCTTTAACTGCTGCAGAGTCTGTCTGCTTCTGGTGGTTGTCCAAAATTGAGAATCCCATCGCACTTGAAAAGGCATAAGGAATAACCCTGCAGCATCATGACCCCAAACTCCTTTCATCAGTGACCAAACTTCTGATATCCTTGGCCATGTGTGAGCCATTGCAGAAAACAATATACATGCTCCATTATCTACAAATACAATACATTGCCAGTATCTAATGCATTATGTGCTCAGTGCTTTGGGACACCTTGAATATTAAAGGCACTACATACAGCCAGCTCCTGTCCTCCTGTATCTGGTACTGGGGTTTATTTTTATCATACAGTAAGTGCCACCTCATGAGCAGATAGCACAGGCAGCTTTCCAGAGGCACAACAGGCTCACTCTGATCATAGCATCATACTCCATCTGCTGGGGAAAAAGGCAAGCCAGGCTCTCTCATGTGCTCTAAGCTCATTTGAGCAGTCCGAATAGCAGAAAGGAGCTCAGGAAATGTGCCCAACCTGCCAAGCTGCTTCAGAGCCAGCCCCTGCTGCAGCCACCCCCTGGGCATGAGGGATGCCTCACCAATAGGAAGACTAGTGGGGACAGAGAGGGACCAGAACCAGCTCCCTTATCATAATTCACATGTGACATATGGAGGCTACCTGTGATTAGAGGAAGCCTTTACTGCTCCATCTATCTGCTTCATGGGACCAAAGGGCCAGGGAGCTGCAATGGGCTCACTGACCATCTTCTGCTTAGGCTTTGATCTGGCCTCAGCACAGGACAGAACCAAGCCCCCATTGTCATGGAAACTTCCTCCATTTCTCACATCAGTAAAACAAAGCAAAAAGATAAAACTGATACTAATATAATTCTTATTTTCATCAAATATATAGAAATATTACAGTAATGTCTTTCCTCACAGCTGGGAAATAATGATGCAAGGCCTACCATGAAACCACAGCGTGAGGATCTTCCTTGTGGAAGTGTCACATACACCAAAATTATACTCTGATTTTTTAATTTTAACAATTGACAAATTCTGTTCTAATATATACACATACTGACTTTTGCCACAAGCCCCTGGATGATTATCAAGGGAGAAATTTGGCTTTCATATTTTATTTTTTAAACAAGAAAGGTAAACACAGAAAATAAGACAAAATACATTTCATATAACCATTGATCTATAGATTACAAATATATATAGTTTCCTTCCAGAGGAAGAAATACTAAAGAAATATTTTGCTCATATCAAGTGAACTTTTGAAAACAGAAAAAATTAAAAAATATCTTTTTCAGCTCCTCCCTCTCTGTCACAACTGTTGTTTAAAAAAAAAAAAAAAAAAAAAAAGAAAAAGAAACAAATCACATTCATTTCTTTTTCACAACTTCTACCAAGGAAGAAAAACTCATCTGAATAATGACCTGAGTTATTTTTGTGGTTTCCAAACTGCATATAATCCCAATGATCACCATCTGAGACCTACACCTCGTAAGCTGCATGAAAACAAACACTGGTGGATCTTTCAAAACAAACAACAAAGCAAAATTCAAAAATCTCTTGCAAGAATTTTGCCAAAAGTGGGCTGTATCTTTGTGGGAACTGGTCAGACAAAGTGGAAGTGGAAGCTCTGCTATTTTCAGCAGCTGAGTTGTCTGTAGTGATTGAAAACCCAAAGGTGAACATTTTGTGTATGCCTTTGTGTATGTGTGTTTGCTTTCTCTTCTTTTGTGGTTATAATCTTTGAGGTAAGACAGAGAACAGACAAGTAGAGAAGACACAGCTGGCCTTTACAGTGGCTAAGCAACTTGAAGTTTCCGAGCCTATAGTGGGTAACAAGGAAAAGAGCTGCCACTTGTCCTTCCCTAGTGGGACAGACTCTCTAAAGCTTTGTTCCTTTGGGGAATCAGATAGTTTACAGGTTCAGCTGAAGAAGGTTTTCCTATTCCCAGTACGACTGGGGCAGTGCTCATTTGTTTGTTGACAGCAGCAAGCTTAGGCTGACTGTGATGTTCTAGGTCTCCTTCCTACCTCTGGCCATAACTCAAAGGGGACTGGGTTCGTAAGTCAGTCCCCTCCATCTTGCACAGATCTCTCCCCAGTGTAAAAATCATCTTTTCAAAAGTTAAAAATAGCTACCAACTTTTAGGCAGGCCTGAAACTTGAACAGAATCATGTTGATCATCAGACGTGCAGTGGTGGTGTGAGAAACCTTACTGATAACTTTCTGCTCTGCCATACTATGTGGTACATCCCATATAATTACTTTCTGTACAGATGACTGTCTCATGAGGATACCGTAACCATATATCCAGCAACAATGAGGAGGTTAGGTTTGTTACTGCTGTAAATCTAACTGTGCCCTACACCTTGGGAAACAAGGCAATAGGCAGAGTCATCTCCAAAAATGAGAAAACGCCCTGGTGATTGAGCACTGAGGACACAGCCTCCAAGAGTACAGCAAGGGAGGGAATGCAACCAGTAAAAACTCTGGGTTTTTCCTAAGGGCATCCAGAGCTCCTCTATTTTTTTCCTACTGCCTGACCATTTGTGAAGACTTAACACAGAGATAATAGGTACTATTTAACTGATGAAAAGTGAGGGGAAGGGGAGAATAAAAGGAATGCAGGAAACTGCAGGGATGAAGGAGGGCCTAGTTGGGTGTTTTAATGACCTAGTTAGTTTGGTTCCCCCACATCCTCTTGTCTCTTTTTTTCTTTGAATAAATTGTACAGATGAACATGGGAGAAGTTCATGCTACTTGCTGGAAGCAATAAAGGTAAATTTCCATGGCCTATGGATTCCACAGACCTTTGACTGTCCCACCTCATCCATCATGGGCTAACTTATGGAGCCTAACCATTCTATGGCAAGACTCAGTATCCATTAGAAACTGGTGGCATATCCTCAGGTATTTTCCATGAGAGTGAAAGACGCATTGATTCCATCAGCTTCTTCCTCACACGATGCCCGAGTGCCTCAGGTGCAGGCTTGTGATTTCCAAGGATACTCTTCGATGTTTTCAGACATCAGACCACTGTCTCCAGATCCTCATGGGAAACCATTTGGTAGTTTTGTTGACTCTCCAAGTAGGAGGCCAGATCTGGGTCACCAGCTTGCTGAGCTCTGTCACGAGGGGTCTTACCCTGTAATAAAGAAACATGAAGAGAAATTCTTGTGCTAACATATTCAGAATCACAGAATAGTCTTGGTTGCAAGAGACCTCTAAGATCATCAAGTCCAACCATTAACCTAACACTGCTAATTCACCACAAAACCATAAGAACAGATGAAAGCACAACCCAGAGAAATTACTACAGGAAAGATAGAAACAAATGTTAAGAATTTACTTATTTGTTGTACAAGATGGTGTTAAAGTCAAGTTTTTCTATCAGAGTCATAAGATTCTGAAGGTTTTCAAAGTCCTTGTGTGGTTTAGGACAAATCAGGCTATTTGATACATCACACAGAAGGGCTCACATGCTGGATGAATATATGTGGTACTGTAGCTAACACTTGAAAAGTGCACTTCACAGACTACACACTTTGCTAAGGACGTGCAGAGAGATGACCAACATTTAAGATGAATTCAACGTGTCTCATTCTATCTGAAGTACAAATAATTTTTCAGTGCATCAATTTGCTACTCCGTTAGCTGAGCTACCTTACAAAGTATTGTTGAATTGGACCATAAGTCTTGATCCTAAACTAGGAAAAAAAATTGGAAACACGTTAATGTATCTCCACAAAACCACTCCTGCTCCTTGGATTTCAAGTCAGAAGCTACCTGTTTGGATTTCAGCTGTTGCAGAAATTATCTTTTGCAATGTACAGTACTCTTATCTGAAAAAGAGATGATCTCTCTCCCCCTTATAGGCTACCCCATACAGTATAACATGGTAGGAATTGTTTTCAATTGTCTTGCTGCAGTGAAGGTGCTTCTGATTCTGGAACCCAGAGATCCAACCACCTCTCAGCTGCTGACCACAGGATACTTATGTTCAGAAATGACAGAGGTGCAGCTTTTGGACCATGTTCCTAAGTGATCAGATTATTGTATTGAAAGAATATTCTGAGGGTTTAATTTTGCCCAGACTTCTTTCTCAGCCAAGCTTCCACCAAGAGAGGGATGTGGTTAGTGTCACATCAGTGAGCACAGGGGCAAGCAAGGGCAAGAGAAAATGGTTAGCCATTCTCACAAAGTAAGTCAACCACAATAATCAAGCCTCACAGATGCTATGCAATCACAAGCCAAGGCTCCCACAAGTGGTCCTTGCCTATAGGCCTCTCTTTTGACCACCCAGAAGGAGGATGCTGCTGTGCCATGGAGATGCCTCATTCACACCCAATGCACCAAATAGTTTGAGGCCAGGCTCTCACTGTGGTGATGACCCATGTTGGGGACTGAAGCCTCTTATAGTTGTTTAAATCAATACAGTTTTCTAAATAAAAATAGCTTGTTTAAAAAGAGCTACTCTCGGCACACATGAGGAAGCCTCAATCATGCAAACAGCAGGGACAGATGCTGATTGGTCTCGCTTGGCTGCAGTATTTTATAACTGGTTGACAGGGCTGGGTTACCTTGGAGTCCGTCTTTCTCAGTGAGGCTCCCGCATCCACCAGGAGCTGGCAGATGGCGCGATGGCACTGGCAGGCTGCCTTATGTAATGCTGTCTCACCCCTAGACCAAAGCAGAAACCATCAGTGAGACATCACACCGATGTACATTTACGAAGCATGAGGTACAGAGGACAGAGAAAGAAGGATGCCGTATTTCTGTGAGGTTCCCTCTTGCTGGCAGAGGTAGACTTGTACACTTTCTCCCTTAGTATCTACATCCTTTGACTCAGTAGGAAAGTGTGTAATGCACAAATAGCAGATGAAGAACTTCTGAGGGGTGGGAAAGAGACATACACAGATTTTAGGTATTCAAAGGACTGAATGTCCTATTCCCATTCAACCACCAGTTCTGCTAACTGCTGGAAAGGCAAACTAGCCACCTTATTTCACAGCATGCAAAACAGCAACTGTGTTTGTTTCTTCCTGCAATTTCTTTCTTTCATCTCATTCTTGGGCATATCCTAGAAAAATCCTGCCTATCAAAGCCATGACTGGTGCACTTGCTGCCCTGGTTCTGATGCCCTGCTCTCTTGGATGTATGAGAGCAAGAGCTCTATTTTAGTTTTCCACCACTGGAGTGGTGAGCTACTGGGAAAGCTTGAACACATGCTTTTCAAAAGAGAATGCTGTGTAGAAGGAGCAGATTTATTGCAAAGCTCCTCACTCAGACTGTGGCTACATGTAACAGAATTCTGAGACTGACTGTAGTACCAAGATTAAAGAAATCCATCTAGATTTGCCTAGGAAGAGGAAGAAAGTATGCTCTGAGTGGGTTGAAAAGATGTCCTTAATACTAGTGTCCAACAAGTATGGCCATCACATAACCTCCGAAATAACAAATGGCAAGAAATGTGTAGTAGGACAAAAATCTGGCACCTACCCACCCAGAAAATGAGAGTATATAAAGGAATTTCAGCCTAAGTCCACAACAGGACAAGTTGAGATATTAATAGGCAATCTTGTAACGAATCTGCCTCTACTGCATGAGAACTAGATTCAGAATGGGATACTACCTGATTTCCCCCTGAAGATCAAAAGACAAATTCATGCTGCCAGTTATGATTTGAACTTTCCCTTTTCAAGAGTTAGTGGTAGAGGCATCTTTGTTAAGGGAAGCCCTCATAGCCATTTTCACTTGCACTTTATTTCAGTGACTGTGCTATGCTACTGGATGAAGAGAAACAGGCAGTCCATCCAGACTTCATCACGCCTAGACTGCATACATGCACCTTGTGCCGAACCTTTCTGGTGTTCTGTTAGTAGAGAAGGGCACTTTGGGTTGAGGAAAGGTAGGTTTAAGCCCTATGTGAAAGGCGACTTTTGCTTCCTATGTATTCTATATACTTCCCAGGATTATTCACACTTCCCTTACATACTCTTTGTGACACTTGATTATACAACAAACCATGGAGCAGTTGAGAACTGGAAAGTAAAGTGTGGTGGGTTGTTTGTTTTTTTAAATAACAACAGAGGTGACTGAGTTTCTAATTAATTGCAAGAAATCTTCAACCGCACAGGTTGTGGCCACTTGGACAGCTTAAGGCAGAGCACCCTGGATGAATCAAGAAGGGACTGAAGAAAAGGAGTAGAGCAAGAAAAGTAATTTCTTCAGGTGGTCCCTCAGTAACTGGATGCCAGAAACGCTGAAGCACAATGCAGGACTTGTATTCCTCTAGAAAAATTAAGGAGGCGTGGGAAGCAATAGAGAGGAAGTCCTTTATGGAATTCAAGAAACATTTGTTTTAGGCCAGAAAGCCACACATTGTTGTTTGGGTTTAGGGGGACTTTTGTTTGCTTGTTCATTTGTGAAGAGATGTGCCATTTTACAAGCTTTTTTATTTGAAAGTTTGTACTTAAAAAACAAGAAAAGTCTACTAGGTTAATGCACATAATGTGAAGGGCAGGGTAGGTAGTACTTACGTTTCACTGTCTGCCATGTCCAGTAATTCAGATGGACCTGCAAAAGACAGTCAGGTATGTCAGAGCATTTGTCTGCATGACTACCAAGAGAAGATTCCTGGTGCAAATATGTAAAAGAAGCCAAAAGAAAGCTCCATTTGCACAAATATGCCAAACTCCAAGGTAACATTTGCTTGTGTGAGTCATTGCACTAGCAAAATTCCAAATGCACAGCCACTGCCAGAGTGTCAACATCAGGGAGTCGCAGCCTCTAAATTATACTGGGAATGAATATTTATGGAGTTTATTTTCTCACTCTTCACCTTGCTCAATTAAGTAGGTCACATAAGTACAGTGCATTGAAAATGCCGATATACTGGAAACCCTGATATATTGCAAGTTAAAAATCTATTGTTAGTACTAGAGAGAAAATGTCATTAGGAAGTTGAAATTAGCCAAATTCCATCCTGAATGACATCCCTATGCTACTCCATTTAATAGTGTTACACAGAATGTAGATTAGGGTGGAATATTCCCAGCAGTCTTTATATTGATATGCAAATCTTGTACTCTACTGGTTAGCAATGATCAGGAAAGTAAGATTAAGAAGAACAGAAAATACTTTTGTTAAGCAGGACAAAATAATGCATGTCTGCTAATGTTCTTTTGTCCTTGATATTCACTACAGGCAGATGCTTATAGCAGCAAATTCCATCACTGAATTACAGTGATATGGAAAGACTAGGATCTGGATAGCATTTGAAATGAGATTCCCTTTGCAGTCTGTCTTCTTATTCTTCTCTCCACTGCTCTGGAGCATAGCACCAGATGGTATGGGGCAGTTAGCAAAGGGAACGGTGAAACTTTACAGGAATTTTCCTTCCTGTGTATGAATATTTCTCTTCAGCACACTTTGACTTTGAAATTCAAGAGTCCTCAAGAGCTTACAGTAAATCTCACCTGAAGCTGAGGAATTTCACACTACTTCCTTACAAAGGCCGAGTGTGTGTCAAAATGGATTAGAGCAACCTGCCTCTCCCTCACTCCTTTTACAACATACACATGCAGTATCATCGGGGCAGCCAGTGGTCTTGGCTCCTGGAGCTTCATGTATCTCCTTCACTTCATCTTCTGTCATTGTGAGAAAGGGGTGGTCAAAAAAGTAGCATGCTTAATCCCCAGTGCACAGGGCATTGTATACCTATCATGGCAGTTCTCCAAACTCATTAGCCACTGTCAATTTTTAAAGCACAGCACCCTGACTCTACTGCCACACATCCTCATCTCTGCATTTGACAGCTATGTGATCATTCCTCCCTTTCAAAAAGGAGGATCACTCATGACCCCTGAGCTCCCCTAAGTGCTAAGAAGGATACAGGGGGCTAAGCATGTCCACTTGTTGAGAGGAAAGAAAGATAATGCCTGAGAACTAAAAATAAAAAAAAAAACAGATGAATACATCTTTACACCTTTACATCTCCTGGGAGACAATCGTGTTCTCTCAAAAACAGAGGCAATTTCCTATGGTTTGCTGCAATGCCATGTCCCAGTGATAGGTAACCAGGAATGGCCTGCGGTGTATTAGGAAAGACACTGCCAACTGTTATTCTGTTCATGGATGGGAGAAGGAAGGTTGCGAGGCAAAGGTGTTACAGAGTGACTGAGCTGGCTGTATTGGGCATAGAAGTGGATGAGAATGGAGAAAGGTGTTAAAACATGAGAAGAAAGGATGGAGAGAAGTTAGAAGAATGTGACCTGAGAGAGAGAAGCAGCTGGGTGAGAGTGAGTTTGGAGAGATGGGAAGCCAAGGGTGAAGGAAAACTGGTTTGAAGCAGGAAGAAACAGCAAGGCTAGGACAGAGGAACCGAGTGCTGAGGACTTGGCAGGCAGCCTGTGAGTACAGACCCGAAGAGGTACCAGGTATATCCCACCTGTGTGTGAAGGGTTCTCTTCTGGATACTGTCCCAAGTAATGCATTTCATGGGAGTGCTGTGACTCCATCCCAGTCATACATAAGGGCCAGATTAATTGATTAGCAGCACAACATGGTACCAGGATTCATTCATTTCATTCTTTCTGGCCTATCTCTGAAGCTGGAATGTCCCAACTCACACACAGCCTGAGCTGTGCCCTTTACTTCTTTATTTTATTTTCACTTGTGCTTCTCTTAAACCATCTCATGCCCTCCTCCTAATTCCCTTTCCCCGCTTTTTTGGACCTCATTTTTACATCAGTCTCCCTGGCGCTGCCAACCAACCATTCCAAATCCCCCTCTGCCTCAGGACAAAAGCTGCACAGATGTGGGAAGGGCTGGCACTGGGGAAACTAAAAGCACTGTGATCCTGACCCAGCGGGGAGGCAGCTGTTTTACTCTGGGACAAGAGGCAGAGAAAGAAAAGGGGACCAAGCAGCAGAGAGAGGACAAAATAACCCAATAGAAATCCAGAAGGGAAATGCATGAGTGAGATTTCTATCAAGGAAAACAGCAGGGGGGGAAATAAAAACAAAAGATAGAAATGTGTGGAGAGGTGGAGGGAGGGAAAAAAAAAAAAAAAAAAAAAGAGAAAAAGAGCAAGCAACTCAGGGGCTAAAGAATGGCAGGATGGGGATGGGGGGAGAAGTTCGCATGAAAGGAGCTGAACAGCATGATGCACTGAGGGGAAGTCCAGCTGAGATCACTTTCTTTCCTTAATATCTCCAATAGACTGTCTGTGTAGAATTATTAACTTTTTTCCTTCTCTCCTTCTGCCCCCTTTCACTCCACAGAGCCCCTCTTCAGTTTCTCAGGAGGCAAAGCAGCCTGAGCTGGGGATGGGAGGAGGGAAGGAGATGCTCAAAAGCAGCTGCTCTTTAGCTGAGCTCACAACAACATAAAAGAGAGCCTAAATGACCATATTTCAGAGGCATTTCCAAAATATACAGCACCATGCAGTCCAAAAGGCCTCCAAGGCCCACAGCACACCCTGCCTTCTCTAATGGATATGGTTATAGCTACCCACAGGAGTCACACAGCTATTAACTCTTGCCAGTCCCTCATCCTTGTCAGTCCTTCACAGAACTGGGGAAGGGTATTGCTTTAAGCAGTAATGTTAAATATAATGGGCATTTCTGGGTGTTTATCTGTCAAAACCCTCTTTGTCTAATAACTTGATTGAGGTTGTCACCTGGGGGACAAAACTAGGTTTGGTTCCTTACCTTCAAAGAGGAAGTATTTTTAGAACAGTAATCTGCAAAGTCAGAGCTATTTCAAGCCTTCCCCCAAATCCACAGTCCTCATTTTTACCTGATGTGAAGATTAACAGTACCTGTTTTTTTACTGCTAGTATCTTTTAGCTCAGAATTTCCACTGTAACAGAGGTTAGTCCAGTTATGGGAACATGCCTTCCATTGTAACTGTCTCTCAGCCATGTTGACCTAAAATTCGGTAAACTTGCAAATTAAAATAGACTATTTTATACCTTGTGCCTTCTATGAAAACTAAACTGTTTTCCGCTTAGGCCCCTCACAAATGTCCACTACCCTAAAACATTCTGCAAATCTAAACACACTAGCATAGGTCAGGCAAACACACTCTCCTTCAGTGTTGCTTTTTGATGGCTATTCAAACTTTGTACCTGACACGAATCTCTGTCATGGCAAAATTTGCTTTCCAAAAGCCTTCTTTGGAACTCCTAAATCTGATCAGGGTGCAAATCCAAACTCACCGATGGCTCTTCACTGGTGACTCTGCAGTGTTAAGAGAAACGAAAGCATCATCTTTTTTACCAGAGGATGCTACATAATGGAGCAAGGACACTGAGGTTTGAGGTCACAGAAATGTTCAGGATGGGATGCTCTACTGGCTGACTGTTCCATCAGAAGTTCCCACCACAAACTCCTAGGGCAACTGTAGACATCTTTGCTTTCTTCTGTTTAAAATTAAAATATCCTAGATGAACTACAGAATTCTTGTTTGTCTTTTGAGCGTCTAGAGAAGAGAAGGCAGCAAACCTTGGAATGTCTTGTATACTGGTTATAAACTAAATAGTTCAGAACTGCCAGATAAAGACCCCAAGCCAAGTTTCATTCAAAATACAGATGATAATTTAGGAGGTCCTTTTACTAACGGAGCTTCTTAAGTCTTCCCTAATTCTGTTTGTGTTAAGCGAGTAAACAGTTAACTCTTCTCTAATGTGTATACATTAGGATGTGAGACAGTTGCTGACTGCAGCAATAAACAGATGTGGTTCTGATACCTACTGAGTTTGGCCTTCAGTTTCCAGCTGAGCATTTCTTAGTCCAGCTACAGACTGATCTTAAAAGGTTGCCCTACTACTACAAGCAAAAGACCACTGATGTAGGAAGGCAGTCTTGAACAACATATATGTCTGTGTATATGCCCTTCCTGCACAGAGGATAGAGAAAAGCTGTTTTGTAGGAACAGCAACCAACACAACTGTTCCTGCAGTAATAAGCAGCTGTCATCCTGACACGTACTACATTGGTGCTTCAGCTGCTATTCCAGGCTTGTGCTAGTCCACTGCTAAGTATCTGGCAATACTGCACAGCAGTCTCCCTGTATGACTCATCTCTGCTTTTTCTAATTTAAGAAGGGTTCTTTTCCTCCCCTTGACATCTGAAATCATTCTGATCAAGATCACAGAATAACCTCTCATTAATGTACCCTGCATGTTTGCAGAAAGCATAAAGCCATCTGCAAAAAGGACAGCTTCAGCATCACTACACCATTTTCTCTCCTTCATAATCTCAGTGCTATGGGCCCCACTCCTGTATCACATTTGATTTACTCCACTATTTTCATACTAGGCAGTTAAAATTCCTGGTACAGTGTTTGTCTTGCCTTGTTTAGTTGTTGGTTTTTTTGAAGATATTCAGAAGATTTTCCCTGTGTGATTAGTAATAGGTTTTCTGTGCTGTATGCTGGAAGGTATTTTACAGTGGAAATCCTATTAATATTAACTTTCTACAGCCATGTATGGGAAGTAGACAAACTACAGAGGAAGTGTGGCTGGGCAGAGGTAATTACCAGAACAGGAATAAGACTTGTTTTTATCAAGAGTTGATGTCAGCAGAAATGAGAAGCTAGATACAGGGAAAGCCTTAGATTTTAGTAGTGCTAGATTGGGTCTTATACACTAATTAATGTTGAGAAAATGCCAGATGCCAGAGAACACAACAGAAAAACAAGGACATTATGATGCTGATGATTCAGCAAGAGAGCTCATTTGTGACAGAAATGCCCAGGGTAGAAATGAGTTTCATTAATTGCTTGGTGGGAAAAGAGAGGAGGCCCCTATTAGAGCATTGTCCCATGCACTCTCTGATCCCCAGAGAATGTTAAACAAACAATGCATTTGGAAAAGCCCAGAGGACATATGTCTGGAAAGCTGCAAAAGCGTCCTGCCATCCTTGAGGATAAAGGGAGGAGAGAAGAACTGAGCTGACATTTGCTCAGCCTTCTGGTTTGTCTTTGTCTAACAGTCTGTAATCCCTCACATTTCTCTATTCAGTTCAAAAATTCCCATGGATTCCCTGCTCACACCCTTATCAGCTTAAATGTTCTCATTTTAAACCTTCACCAAAGGAATGGTAACTGGCTCAGACTGTAAAGTTAAGGTATATGTGCCTAAGAGAAATCCTGGAGAGGTAGCCATGACAGTGAATTGGCATAGGTCACGTGCACTATGAGAAGTGACCAGAAGCAGTAAGAAAATTAAATGAAATTATGTCTGTCTACAGAATTCAGAGGCACATGTGCACTGTGACTAATGAGATAATCCAGAGAAGTTAAATAGGAGGTAGCGTTAGCACTGGTAAGACTTATTACAACTTGTAAAAAAAATAGATATAAGGATAACTAGATATTTGTATATAAGGCCAACTACACATAGCTACTCCTATGTAGGTATCTATACAGAAAGACTAAAGGAGCAATGCAGACTCCTCAGTCATATACCTGGGGCACAGTTCAGTTGCCCACACATAGATATTTTGTGCCATTCAATATGCTTATGGGCAGGTCTTGGGATGCATTCGGAATGACAGGGATGATTGCTTGGGCTCCACCTGACGGTTCAGTATGGGTCTCCTACAGACCTTGTATGTTATCTCGTAGACCCATGCAGATGTCCTGGATTTCCAAGGGCAAATGACATTAGACAGTTATGTTTAACTAAACGAATGAAGTGCACAGGTAACTGTCAGCTGAATTGTTTGCTGGGCTCCAATGACTATTTTGACTAGGATGTCCCTTGAGCTAGTCACATTAAAAGTCTACTGCTATTAAAGATTCCCTCCTCACTTCCATCTGCCACTGAAAGAGGACAGGTGTCCTCTAGTACCTCTGCCATATATGGGCAAATGAGCTTAGTCACAGATCTCTGTTGACAGTACAGGAACTTAGACCCATAGGTTACATGACACCTGTATGTAAACACCTAAACTTAGGAGTGAAGCTTGAGCTAAATCCCACCCAATTAACACAAATGTTACCAGATGAATTATTGCCTCTTCTTTTACTATGAACTGTGCTTTTTACTTCTCTCTGTACAGTTTCTGCAGTAACCTTCTAGCATTAGCTAACACTTATTCCAATTGCCAGAAGCAGTCTCTGCATTTAGTGCTAACACTGCTGCTGAAATAATATAGCTTATTTCAACATCCAGAAGCCAAAGTACCCATTAATATTTTGAAGAGGGATCAGAGAAGAGTTACAAGAATGTTTAAAGGACTTGAAAGCATTTCCTGCAGTGCAGGAGACTGGTGACTGGGACTTAAGCTCTGCGTGCAGAGCAGTGACAATATTACTGTACCACTCTCCAGCAACTGGTGAACAAGATTATGGTAGTTCAACAGGCAGAAATTCCTAAATGTGACTGCCTCAAGCCTGTGTACACACACAAATTGCTGCATAGTCTGTGCAAGCATGCCTGCAATCCTCTTACCAACAAAGACGAAAAGAGGCAGAAAGAAGAAAAAAGGGAAATTATCACAGTCTAAAAATATAAATATAAAATGGAGATCAAATTTTTTTGGAAGGGAAGCTAGGCGAATCCAGCCTAGAAATAAATGCATATTCCTAGCAAGTGTGTTACTAAATACTGAAATAATACAAATGGTTGGATGGGCTCTCAGTTGCTGTAAATGTTTTAATGGAAATTAGATGCTTTCTACAACATATGCTCTAATTGAGAAAAAAATTAGTTCAGAGGATTCCTATGCCAGAGGTTCTAACTGGAGCATCACACTGCTTCTTCACAGCCCCCCAAATGATGCAAATGTGAAAACACCCATCCTCCTCAAAAGCCATTTTATTTTTGTTTCCACATATTCCCTTTATCTGGAGCCATCACTGTCATTGCTGCCACATTCCTAGCCCCCTGCTCACACATGCTGCAGGTGGACATTTTGCTGAGGGTGACCACAGACAAGTGAGGGCACTTCCAGCCATGTGGTGTGGTTTTACCTGACTGACACTTGGCTGAAGTACAGCTCTCTGGTTTTGTCCCCTGTGACTCACCATGCTCCAGGATGTATTTCACAATCTCGCCATGCCCTATCTTGGCAGCATGATGCAACAAGGAACAGTGATCAGGTCCTTGGATTAACAAGTTGGCTCCCTTTTTACAGCATTCTATGAACTGGGGAAAAAAAAACAAAACCAAAAAACACACAGAAAGATAAGATGGGAGGAGCAGAGAAACAAATATATAGGCAAATTATTTAGTAATTTTCATAGGAGGTCAGTACAAAAATGAAACAAAATGAAATAAAATATTACATTAAAGCCAGCTTTTAGGCTCCAATGAAAAAATATCTGAAACTAGAAGTACTGGCAATTATATGGGTTAAGAAGAGCAATGTATATTTCCTAAACAATGAGACATTGCTAATAAACTTGCAATGAATTATTGCTTGCTAGCAATGCTTGCAAAACCACTTCTGGTAAAGCTGTTGGAATATTTAAAAACGTACGTATTTGACAGAAATTTCTGGCTTCTCTACTGAAAATTCCGATTGTTCCTTAGCACAGGAGGCAAACAGTTTCTGACTAAACCAGAAAACTCCAACTCAAAAATCCACAGGGAGGTGAGATCCAGCTGCTCCTGATCTCTCTTCTCAGACTCTGCTGTCCACTTCCACCAGACCTGGGCAGAGAGAAGAACTACGTGGGGTAAGAATGGAGAGGAAACAGCAACTGGCCAGGCTTCAGAACCATTGCAAACAGAAAAGATGGAGGGGATTGCAACAGTGGGGCATCATTTCTGATGCCGTAAATCTGAAGGGTAAGAAGTTTCCCTGTTAAAGCAAACTCAGGCAAAAAGTTTTCAAGAAGCAGAAAGGGGATGATATTTTTATGACTGCTGGTTGAAGGACTGCTCCCTAGATGCTGCAGCCACAAGTACAGGAGCACAGGTACAGAAGGGGCACCTGCAGGCAAAGTCTTGGCCTAACAGTACTGTCATTTTTACAAATGGCTCCAAACTGGCTTTTTGCAGATAAAATTACAATCATTAATCACAGTCCTCTTTCAAATTTGAGGGCATGTTTTCAAATCCTGATTTGGCTACTGAAAAAGGCAGCTTCAGTAAATGTCACACATGGAACTTCAGACTCTGGGCACAAAATATTTCTGCATGGGTGCCTTTTCCTCCCAATAACAACAATACCAAGACACTAAATGTTTTGAGACATCCATCAGGCAATAAAACACCAAGCTACCTGGTCTGGTGGTTGTCTAGGTAGAAGTTAAGTCTCTAACAACTCTAGGGGCTTGGCCACCAATCTCACTGCTATAAAATATCCTTTACCACGTAAGGCTATGTCAGAGCTACCCTGCTGTTCAGTGTTGCATTTGTCAGTATAGTAATTTCCCTGTTAGTAACTGACACATTGCTCTGTGTAGTCCACTATGAATCCTGGGTTGAACGGTGCTGTCTAACACCAGATCCCATTCACTCAAATTTCACACCTCACCTGAATGATGTGTTCCCCTAATATTCAGGGTTTCCTGGAAAGGATTTAAAATGGCACTTGCCAGCAGTCCCTACAGCAGTCTACTTATGTTTTGAGCAGAGGTGTGATAAAATTTACAGTATATCAGACCTGCAAAAAGCTGTGAAAAAGTAGACACAGTGCTCTGTACTTACTTACCTTCAGCAGATCACCAGCTATGACTGCCTGTAAAAGTGCTGCAAAAGACAAACAGAAAAGTAACATTAGTCAGAAAGTGTTGTACATATAGCCCCACAGCCGAGAACATAGCTCACAGTATAGGCATGTTAAGACCAATGCCTCAATCCATTTGCATTCTCATATACTATCAAAACCAATGCAAAGCCTGTACTGGCAGGCAGATGGAAGACTAGTCATGTTGCATGAAAGCTGTGGGGACATCAAGCCAGCATTTCCAATTCTGCTCTGGAACTGCATGCTTCTATCTGATTTTTTGCCTTGAGATGCTTCAGGGACCTTTCAACAGTGTCCACAGGGTGGGCCCAAGTCTCTGGCACCTTAGCCATCACTGAAGACATCAATGTCAAACACAGAGAACCTGAAAGTATTCAGACCTCTCAGACTTTATTCATACTGATGGTGGAGTGGTCAGCCAGTCTCAAACACATTGAGAGAGTCCCAAGTAGGAGATGACTAGATGGCAAAATAGAAATTTCTTAATAATTATTTGTATTACAAAAACATTTTGACATGCCAGAGGGCAGCAAGTCCCCCTTGTTTGGCAGGCAGGGTCAAACAGAGCAGGAGCCAGTCCCCCACCTTTTTAGCTCTTGTAATTTAAACACAGAAAGAAAGAGAGACAAAGAGAGGCAAAGTGAACAAAAGCCCCCAGGAAGGCAGGACAGAGCTGAGCATAGAGCAGGGAGCTGCTCACTACCCACTACTCTCTGCCCTGAGCCCATTAAAATGAAGAAGGAAGGCAAAAGCCTGGGATTCTGTACTGCCCTATGTATAGGATGCATTCAGCACACCATGGTGCAAGTAACCACAAACATGAAAAGTCGTTATAAATCTACAGCTATGCAGCTATCTCCTCCTTTTCCCCTCCTTCTCCCTATCATGATATATATAATAAAAACCAACTACAAATACTCTTCCCGAGAAAGCACTTACTTGATTCGCATCTTAGAAAGCATTAAACATCTGCCTCAGTTCATACTTTTTCAAGAGTGCCTAAGCCCATTCCTATCTTCAAGTCTAGGCAGCGCAATCAAGTTAAGCATTTGCTCAAGTGCCATCCTTAATAAAGATGCCAAAAGCTCACACAGGGAGGAACAAAGGGGAAAGAAAACTATAGTATAGACCTGCCTCTGAAAAATAACACACAGGAAAATGCACAGTGTGAGTTCCAGGAGGAGCTTGTTACAGCTTCAAATGTATCACAGAACCACAGAATGTTAGGGACTGGAAAGGACCCTATGCCACAAGGGCACATTGCTGGCTCATGGTCATCCTGCTGTCCACCAGGACCCCCAGGTCCCTTTCCCCTACACTGCTCTCCAGCAGGTCAGCCCCCAACCTGTACTGGTACATGGGGTTGTTCTTCCCCAGACGCAAAACTCTACACTTGCCCTTGTTGAATTTCATTAAGTTTCTCCCCGCCCAACTCTCCAGCCTATCAAGGTCTCGTTGAACGGCAGCACAACCCACCGCTGTGTCAGCCACTCCTCCCAGTTTAGTGTCATCAGCAAACTTGCTGAGGATACATTCTGTACCCTCATCCAGGTCGTTGATGAAGATATTGAACACCACCGGTCCCAGTACCGACCCCTGAGGGACTCCACTAGTCACAGGCCTCCAACTAGACTCCGTCCCATTAACCACAACTCTCTGGCTTCTTTCCTTCAGCCAGTTCACAATCCACCTCACTACCTGATCACCAAGCCCATACTTTATCAGCTTATCTACAAGGATGCTGTGGGAGACAGTGTCAAATGCTTTACTGAAATCAAGATAAACCACATCTACCTCTCTACCATCATCTATCCACCTAGTTATTTCCTCATAGAAGGCAATAAGGTTGGTCAAACATGACTTACCCTTGGTAAAACCATGTTGACTGCTCTTAATGACCCCCTCATCCTTGATATGCCTAGAGATAGTGCCAAGAACAAGCTGTTCCATCACCTTTCCAGGGATGGAGGTGTGGCTGACAGGTCTATAGTTACCCGGATCCTCCTTCTTGCCCTTCTTATAGATTGGAGTGACATTTGCTATCCTCCAGTCCTCAGGCACCTCTCCTGTTGCCTATGACTTACTGAAGATGGAGAGTGGCCTAGCAATGACCTCTGCCAGCTCCCTCAGCACCCTTGGGTGCATTCCATCCAGTCCCATCAATTTATGGATGTCCAGATTGCTCAACTGATCCCTAACCCAATCCTCATCTACCAAGGCAAACTCCTCCTTTATCCTGACTCCTTCTGGGGCTACAGGGATCAGGGGCTCCTGGGGAAAGCCTGCAGGAGTAAAGACAGAGGCAAAGAAGGCATTCAGCACCTCTGCCTTCTTTACATCCTCTGTCTCTAAGGCACCCACCTCATTCATCAGTGGGCCTATATTGCCTCTAGTGTTTGTTTTATTAGCTATGTATTTGAAAAAGCCCTTTCTATTATCCTTGACCTGGCTTGCAAGGTTAAGTTCCAAGGAGGCCTTAGCTTTCCTAATTGCCTCTCTACATCCTCTGACAACTGTCCTATATTCCTCCCAAGTGACCAGCCCCTCTTTCCATGATCCATAAATTCTTTTTTTCCACCTGAGTTTGCCCAGCAGTTCCTTGTTTAACCATGCTGGTCTACTAGCTCCCTTACTTGATTTCATACCCATTGGGACGCTCTGATCCTGAGCTTGCAAGAAGTGGTCCTTGAATGTTGACCAACTATCTTGAGCCCCTTTACCATCTAGCACCCTGTCCCATGGGACTTCCCTTAACAATTGATTGAGGAGGCTAAAGTTGGCCCTGCGGAAGTCCAGGGTTCTGGTCTTGCTAGGTACTCTATTCCTCCCACACAGGATCCTGAACTCCACCATCTCATGATCACTGCAGCCAAGGCTGCCATCGACCATCACTGCTTCAACAAGACCCTCCTTGTTGGTGAGTACAAGATCCAGCAGCGCTCCTCTCCTAGTCGGCTTATCCACCATTTGCATTAAGTAGTTGTCATCAATGCACTGGAGCAACCTCCTAGACTGTGAATGGCTGGCTGTGTAAATCTTCCAGCAGATATCGGGGTAGTTAAAATCCCCCATGAGGACCAAGGCCTGTAGTTGCGAGGCTGCTTTCAGCTGCCTGTAGAAAGCCTCATCAACTCCCTCGTCCTGATCAGGAGGTCTGTAATAGACCCCCACAACTGTATCACCCATGCCTGCCTGCCCCTTAATTCTTACCCACAGACTTACAACTTGCCCCTCATCAGCCCCTGGAGAAAACTCAATACATTCTAGTTGCTCTCTCACATGGAGAGCAACTCCACCACCTCACTTCACCAGCCGATCTTCCTTAAAAATGACCACATGGCCATCCATGACCACATTCCAGTCATGTGAGCTGTCCCACCATGTCTCTGTAATTGCCACCAGGTCATAACCTTTAGACCGCACACAGACCTCTAACTCCTCCTGTTTATTCCCCATACTGCGTGCATTGGTGTACAGGCATTTCAGATAGCAAGCAGAGCGCACTGGTGGGACCCCTGGGAGGCAGGAGGCCTTGTGGTCAGGGCGTAAACATCTATCCCTTCTCTTTAATGATCAAAAATCCTCCCTAGACCACCTTCCTTCAGGCCCTAGCATATTGCTCTTGGGCTTGTCCCTAACAGACCCAGTTCTCTCCCCTTCCCCCTTCACATCTAGTTTAAAGCCCTCTCAATGAGCCCTGCTAACTCCTGCCCCAAAAGCCTTCTCCCCCTCTGGGACAAATGCATTCCACCTGCCACCATCAGGCCAGGTGTCTCATATAGCAGCCCATGATCAAAGAACCCAAAGCCCTGCCTTTGGCACCAGTTACTCATCCATTCATTAATCTGTAAACTCTTCCAGCTTACCTCTTCACCCATTCTTGCAGGAGGTATGGAGGCAAACACTACTTGCACTCCAGACCCCCTAACCAGTTGTCCCAGGGCCCTGAAGTCACTCTTCATTGCCCTTGCACTTCTTGTAATAATTTTGTCACTGCCAACCTGAAAAACCAGCAGTGGATAGTAATCGGAGGGCTTCTTCAGATTTCCTTTTCAGTGGTTATGTCCTCCTTTTTTTCCCCCAACAGTTCTAATACTGACTCAGCCTGAATTAATAGCAGAGCAGAATTTAGCCCTCATGTCATTCATTTTATCTTTTTAATCCTTTTTTGCCAGTCTGGTCTCACTGCCACATTTATTCTGTGAGCTTCTACAGTCTGGATCTGTATAAATTTTGCTCTCCTCACACACATGAAAATCAAATGAACTAGTGGCACCAGCTTTTCATTGCCTTCTACATCCAGTATTTTAAGACATGGCTTCCCTGAAGTTGTTTCCTAAGAGGCAGAGATACATTTTCTTATGCAAACCATGCTTAAGATTATAGTTCAGAAAAGCCAGGAGGTAGATCTAGAAAACTCTGAAGTGAAAAGAAAAGCCTGGCAAACCGTGAGAATTCTATGTTGAGTATGTGTAACCAGAGGTTGATCTGGTTATAAGGCTATTAGGACAAAGCATCTCTAGAACACATTCAACATAATTAGACCAATCTTTTCCAAGCCTCAAATCCAGCAAAGCATTTAAGGCAGGTGCTTAGTTTTGGGCTAATCACAATCTTTTCACCAACTCTACCTGCACACTTTATTTTAAGTGCTTTGCTGGAGTAGACCCTATTGCATAAATGAATACATTACAGATCAACAAAACCAGCTGGCATAACAAGCAGATCAGACTAAAGTAATTCAATGCTGTAAACCAGGATGCTGGCAGACAGAAGTTATTGAACTAGACATGGAGAAAGGTTCTTTGGAATAGGGAACACATTTACATAAACATATGAATATTGCTTAGCACAGTAACCCCATGAACTCAAATGGGACTGCTGGGCATATTGAGGAGGAGGGTGAAGATGGCAAAAATCACCTGGTTGTTAAAGAGGTGGTAAAACAAGCAAGCAGATGGCATTGACAAGAGAGCAGACGGAGAAATTAGACAAAAATGCTGTTAACATGCAATGCCAGGCTAGCTTAAAATTAGAAACATTAAAGTGAGAATGGTTTTATTTTTTCTGAGAAACACTGTACCACTGGTGTAATATATAAAATGTATTATGCCATTGTTTTATCATATCATGAAATACCTTCAGGTCTTAAAGATGCCTCAAAAATTACTTGAATTAATAAATATTTAAAACAAGTCATGATTTTCTCAACTTCTAATAGAAGCATTTATCATGACTCATTGTACTGGGTCTGGCTGAGCCGGAACTGATTTTCCCCTATAGCAGCCCTCATGGTGCTGTGTTTTATGTTGGGAGCTGAAAGGGTGTTGATAACACACTGGTGTTGTGGCTACTGCTGAGTAGTGCTTACACAGCACCAAGGCTCTTTCCAACATTTCCCCCCAGTGGGATGGGGTGGGCAGGATCTTGGGAGGGGACACAAGCAGAACAGCTGACCCAAACTGACCAAAGGGATATTCCATACCATATGACGTCTGCTCAAGTATAAAGCTGGGAAGAAGGAGGAAGGGGGCTGGGGTCACCCTTGGTCCTCCGAGGCAACCGCTACGCGTATCGCAGCCCTGCTTCCTGAGAAGGCCCCACATCGCCTGCTAATGGGAAGTAGAGAATAAATCCGTTTTCTTTTTTTTGCTTCCGCGTGTGGACCTTGCTTTGCTTACATTAAAACTGCTTTTGTTTTACCTACAAGGGTTGTTTTTTTTCTATCTTATTTTCTTTCCCCCTTATTGCCCTGCTGAGAGAAGTGGAGGGGGAAGGGGGGAAGTGATAGAGCAGCTTGGTGGGTACCTGGCCTTTAGCCAAAGTCAAACCACCACACTAATATAAATGTTTTATTATCTTTTTCATTTATTTAGCAAGCAAATTTATTGCTGATGAAAGGTGACAGCTTGACAAGACTGGAGACTGAAGTGCTCTGTCCATATAACAAGGAAGCACTCATTTTGCCATGATAATAGATACACACACACACACAGCTGCCTTCTTAATGAAGCTCAACCCTCTCTACCAGTACACACCTGTGGGCAGCCCCTGCTCCATCACTGCCCTCTGCTGAAACTGCTAGCAAACATGTCAATCACTGCCCAGGGTGATGGATCTTGACAAAAAACAATAACCTGCTAGGATACAGACAGCTGAAAATGCAGACTATGTATGTAACAGCTGCAAGGAACTAGAAACTTTTAGTTTCCAGTGGCTGAATTTTGAGAAGAGCTTCTAACCACTCCTTTTGGCCAACTTAGAAAAGAAACCTCATTTTTAAAAAAACCACAAAATCATACATAAACAAAAACCACACACAAACAACTTGTAAATTAAATATTGAACAGCTACAAGTGAATAATGAACGAACAGGAAAAAAAGCCATGTTAAGAAGGCTTCTAATTGAATTCTGGTGATGCTGCAAGCTGGTGCAGCTTCAGATGCAGGAGAAAAACCTACTAGAACATCTACATATGTCGAAAACAATCTCTTATCTCTGGCACGTGCCACTAATGTTATTTCTATGTTAGTGCCCACTGTTTCTATTGGGCAGAGCTATTTTTATTTCATATTCTACAAATATATTGTAACTCAGTGACATTAACATAAACATTTTTGTTTCCCAGCCATAAAATTAACCCACTAAATAACAATTGCTCTCTGGTTCTGTGTGTGAAGTCAGCAGCATTAAAACAGCACTGCAAAATCCGTCATTAAACATTGGGAAACAAAGTGAGGTATTTGCACCCAGTAACTTCTGAGGCTGCAAGATTCCTAGGAGGTCCGACAGGGCTGCTTGGATGGTCAGAAGAGAAATTAACTCTCCATAGAAAGCAACCTGGCATCCCTGCAGTAGTTCCTGTTGCACATCTCCCTCCATGGACTACAGAAGTTCTAGGGAAAATGACCTCCAACTTGCAGTACCCAAATTAAGTGCCAAACTAAGAGAGGGGTTCCTTCAGAATGGCACAATGCCAGGAGACATGTCTGATCACCTGTGAGGACAACCAAACAAGGGTAAAATTGGGTGTGTGTGTCCCCTCCTTTTAAGGGTTTCCAAGGTATAATACTCCTGGGACCAGGCAATACTCATGGTCTCAAAAATTTTGGGAGCTCTTTGTGTAACATACAGGTGCAGCATGACAATGCCTCATAAATATAAGGGCTAACAAAGTCCCACGACTGCAACACATCAAAAGAAAACAGCAGGAGAGGAGCAGAAGTAATTGCCACCATCTTGCTCACTTCAAAAGTAATGAAAACTCTTAGAAGCATCATGAGCAAGGAAAACCTCATGCAACAACTGCCCCTTCCCATCTGCCCTGGAGGAAAAATCCTTCTTGATCCCAAAACTGCTGATCAGCTTAACACCAAGGACATAAGCAGGGCTCAGCACCAGGCTACTATCATACCAGAATTTCCTGCTAAAACACTTTCAGAAAGAACATGAAGAAAAAAAATTATGAACCATTGTAAGTAACACCTTAGGATCACAAGATTCTTTGTTTAAAGTAGGCTGACATGAAGGATATTTAGTAGGTTAGTCAAATAATCATTAGTGAGATAGTGAAAGGAGTTGGCTTTCACTGGAAAGAATCTCAAAGAACAGTAAAATTCCACAGTGCCACAGCCAGTGGTACTGGAGTAATGTGTCTTTTTGCATGAGTAAAAGTTATTCATAAACCATAAATATCATCCAGATTTTACCAGACAGATTGCACATCTGATCTGATCCTTTCCATGCCATATTTGCACCCACTACTGCTATACAAACTAAGTCACAACATATGCTGATAAAAAAAATGTATGGCTATTTTGAAGCTTTTACCATCTCCAGGCAATTCTTTAGTGAGGGTCCATGAACTGTCACTGAAGGGAACAGAATTATTTAAAACTATGTTTTAAAGTGTAAGTGTGAAGTGCTGGGGTCTGAACCCCGAGCCCTGAATTAAGGTTGACATATGGGTGGTAATGCATTGTCTTGTCAGGGATTAATGGAAGTGCCACTCACATTAAATGCTAATTCTGGTAGCAACTCTGTTACTACACTACAGATGCTACAGCTACTGTTTGCAACTAATGCTTGAAGCAGGCAGTCCACACTGGAGGAGAAGCAGGACATTAAGAAGCCAAAATGAGGAGCACAATGCAGGAATCTATGTAGAATGCAACCTCATGGTCAAGAGGAAAGAGACATTTGAAAAGGAAGACAAGGATGTTGGAAAGAGGAAAAAAAAACATAGATAAACAGTAGAAGAAAAAAAGAGGACTGAAGATGAAAGTAGACAAAACAAAGATCAGGAACTAAATGGGAAGTTAAAACAAAAGGTCCAACACAACAGGGAAAGTGCCTTTTCTTAGTAATCACAGAACCACAGAATGATAGGGGTTGGAAGCGACCTCCGAAGATCATCTAGTCCAACCCCCCTGCCAGAGCAGGATCCTAGAGTAGATCACAGAGGAACATGTCCAGATGGGTTTTACATGTCTCCAGAGATGGAGACTCCAAACCTCTCTGGGCAGCCTGTTCCAGTGCTCAGTCACCCTCAACATAAGAAAACACTTCTTGAGTATAAGATTGAACCTCCTGTGTTCCAGTAATGGCCAATACATCACAACACTGTAAAATCAGCACTAGAAAGGTGCCTCATAACAGGGAAGAGCAGCCGAAACACAAGACAGTGATGCCAGTGAGGGTACATTATTCTACAGTTGGATCTTACCTCATTGTGCACTACAAATCATTATTGCCTTATAAAACTACATATGAATGTTTACTATCTTCAATAGGTACTCAGTTGAGTAGCGATTATTAATGAAAATGAGTTTCAAAACTGACTCCTGGATATCTACTCCAATAGAAATATACCAGGAGAGGTCTGCATAAACACTATAAAAGACAGGCAATTCAGAGATAAGTTTTCAGCTCTCCCCTGGACCCTCTCTTTTTTGTTTAGGTAAGAGATTTCAGATCCAAGACTAATTTGAGATGCTTCCCCAAATGCATAATGTGGACTGAGAAGCACCTAGGTTCAAAAGAGCTTGTGCTACAGCACTTTTGTCACATTTTCCTTCTAGTACTGTGCTCATTTACCATTGTATGTGGCATAGCGGGAGAGAGGATTGGACTTTTTCTGAAAAGTCATGGGAGCATGGGAAATCTTTTGTGTTTAAGAGAAGCTCCTACATATTTACATGGATGACAAATCTAGTTAGATACTCCACAGTCATGAAACAGAAAACTTTCAATAACTAGCATTATCATGTCACTATTTGGTCAAGGGAACATAGGCCTTTCACTCTGCATTTCAGATGAGTTTGCTTATGGGATAAAGGGAAGAGAGGGAAGGAATAGAATGTTCAGAGATGTTTATCAAACCTGAAAAGCCAGACCCTGGCAGCAGATGGCAGACTGCAAACAGGAAAATTTTGGGAAAAACTAGAACAGTTTAAATATAGCGGAAAGAAGGAAAGTGTTATGACAGCAGGAAATACTAAAGTATAACACAAGCAAATACATTTACACTGTCTATTACTCCATTAATAGATAAAAATAGAGCAATAGAATAAATGCAAGGGAAATGAAAAAGCAAGAGCAATCACTAACAAGCTTGTGCAACGACAAGCAGCTTGAGTCCAGGTCTTGAAATAGTATATTAGACCATAAAGTTTTCAAATTTCTTCTGAAATTGAAGAAATTTGAAAACATTGAAGAAATGGGGTTTACTGTTAACTTCTCACAGTTCTCCAGTACTTTATTTCAAGAAGCTGTGGTCATGGTAAAAAGCAGATTAACTATTAAACAAGAAAACTACCTCAGGGTCACAAAGTCAATGAGCTGTAAATAAGAGTTGGGTACACCAGGAAATTAAAACTGTATACTTCTGCCATTCTTGTGCTCTCATTTGTCAGGGGATCCACTGCTATCAGACACTAGGAATGGACTAGACGGGCTAGATATATTTTTGGTCTGACATGTTTTTCCATTTTTGTCTTTACAACTTTCTTTACTAAGAAAAGACACATCAATAAAACAGAAGAGAATTTATTAATGACAGTATGTTTGACAGACACTATACTGGAATAAAAAGATCTTGGCTGGAGCCAAGGACAATGTAGATTGATACCTAACTAGTCACACCACACTCCAAGTGAACATACTTCAGTGACACTTCCAGGCTCAGACCTGCTTACATCTCCATTTGCAACAGTCCTTACTATTTCCCATCTGGAACTTCTTTAAATAATACTTATTGTATTTTCCAGAAATTTTGCTGATTGTACAAATTGAATGCCAGAAGGAAACGGATATTTTTTTTTGTGGTCAAAAAAAAAAAAAATTTCCTGATTCAGAGCTACATGATGAACTTTCTCCTCTCAGTTAGTGTCTCCTCTTCCCCCCTCCCCCCCCCCCCATTCCTTGTGCAACTCTGCCAGTGCATTTGCAGTATGCCTCTGTATTTCTGTACTAATGCAACCATACTTTAATGTACTCTAGAGGGATATTTATACCTCCCAGCTCTAAGCACCTAAGTTGGTCAAGTTATTAACCAGCTAGTCACCGCAAACTCCCTCTTCAGTCCATACGGAAAGATCAGATCCTTTAGTCTCCTTCAGAGCAAGCATATTACAATAACCTGCAACTCTTGCTACTCAGGCCATGAGATTTTTACATGTAAAATCTCCTAGCTGCACTAAATTCCATACCGTGCTACCAAACTGACTTTAGTGGTAACACAAGATAACGTGGGTTCCAACCTTTAAAGCATAATACACTCCTCTGCTACAAAGCTGCTGTCCTATAAGAGTCATAATATCAAAAAAAACTATACCATATATTGTCCTTTAAGCCCACATAATTTTCCACAGGTGAAGCCCTATGCAGTTGTGTGAATAAATTGCAAACACTTCAACAGTTCCATATGATTGAGCAAGATTCATTTTACAAGTAACTCAACACAGGCTTAACTTCTGCCAGCCCCAACTAAATGAACAAGCACTTGATGTCTAGGGGTGAACAACATTTGAGCAACATCAAAGTTTCATTTTTTATGAAGAAATTTTTCTCCACCACTCCTGTGTTAAATCACTGCTTACTAGCTAGACTTTAGTCTCATTTTTAATATGCTATTAATATCTATAAAACAGATCTTACCTTGATCTTCTGAAGAGACTGGTGACCTGGAATAAAACAAAGTCCAGTCAATCTTTTTGTATGAAAAAGACCACAAATAAGGTTCAGTGTCACTGTGAAGAATGGGATATGGAGGAATTTGAGGGTTTTATTCATAAGTTTTATTATTTACTCCTTAGAAGAGAGGGCTAGAAAGCATCTGACAAGAAAAGAGCAGAAAGAGCAGAGACCTACTCTAGTAGCAGGTTCTGCAGACCAGAGTGGCCATATGGAATCATGTCTATAAGGCAACTGTCAACTACACTGTTAAGCACTTATGCCAGGAGTTTCTGCAGGTACTTGACAAAAAAAACTATTACTGTTAGTGCTGGAAATAGCTGACATTACTGTTGAGAAAGTCCTGGTCCTCCAGAGATTATTGAAGGAACCATAATTAAGCGCAGGCCAGGAGAAAGCCTCACAACTAGGGGTTGAAGAAATTACAGCTTCACAGGAACTCACAGCCATTAAGGTGGCCATTTTTCTTACTACAAGTGTTTTATGCTGGCCACTACATTGACTAGTCATAATTAATAACCATACCATCTTCACAAAAGCAACATAAACAGACAAAAAAAAAAAAAAGGTCTGGACAGATCTAAGTACAGTAAAAAGCAACATAACAGCAGCAACACAAGAGTTACAGGATACCCTAACCAGTGGCTTAAGCCTCTGATAATACTCCAAGAAAGTGAGGGGTTATAAAACACAAAGGAACTCTCAAGTGTCCCTGCTGATGAACAGAAGGACCCTACTGAATTTCACCGCAGGAGCTGTGACACAAATCCCTGAATGGGGCAACCCAAGCTTCCTTTCCAAGATATATTTAATTTTGCACCAATGTACAAAAATAGCAAATTACTAAAGATTTCAAATTGTTAATGTTGCCAGCAAACAGATCAAAGCTGATTAAGAAAAGCAGCCACATAGAGGTAAAGGGAAAAGGAACAAAGGGGAAAAGAGCACATACGTATTTGAGTCAACAGGGACTGAGGGTTGGAGGGGGTGGAAAGAAAGGTTAGAAACCCTGGATTTAGAGGAACAAAGATGCTGAGGCAGGAGTCATGATCTCATTCCATAACAGGGGTCTGAAAATGAAGGTTGAGGAATTATAGGACATCAGAAGCAGATATGCAAATATGTAGATGCAAACAGGAAAGAAAAGAAGGAAACTTTCATAATGAGGTATGCAATTTTTTAGTTTTAAAAAAAGAGAGAAATTTGCAACGAAAGAGAAGAAAGAGTTACAGCACAGCTGGAGCAATGGTCACTGTGAAAGAAAAAAAGTGTGATTGCCTAATTAAGATTCTGACTGTGCAAGAAGCCAATGTGTCTGTATGGATCAGAATTAATTAATCCCCTACTCCCCATTAAATCCTCTGATTGCTGCTGAACATCCTAGACATGTATCCTGCTCTGCTGCCAACCAGGCCAGCTCTGCCCTTGCACTTCAGCCACATCTGTGGAAATACAGTAGGAATGCAGGCATCACTAGGACTCTGTCCCACTGCTTTGACCAGTTAGTTACAGGCCTTCCTCCACAACCTCCAGCAGAAACCCTTCTGAAGGTCAAAACTCAACACAGTGTTTCCTGCAAGGTTAAACTGTACAGAATGGGCCATACCAAGAGGTGCAAGTTTTTAGATACTTTAAAATATTTTTTACATACAGGAGTCATGCCAGGTTCCCTAGCTCACATATCCTGACTCTACACCCATTGCTAATGCAGTATCCCACAGCATCAGTAGAAATTATTCCTTTGTTTCGTTTCTTAATTGCCCAGTTTCATCATCTTTCAGGTCTTTATTTGAAACAATAAACAGTACAGATTATCCTGTAATTTGGTTCTTCTTTATGCCTGGTAAAACAGATGTCATTAGTTCCTTAAGGCATCAACAACAGGAGAGACACTATTACAATATACTGCCTTCTCAACTAAACATTGACAGGAAGGGAGGAAAATATGTTTGTGCATATTTAGTGTGCCCAAAACTAGTATGTATTTTTCAAAACACTACTGCCATGTACTTTGTTGCACACCTTGAACACAGTGGTTGAACAGTAAGAAATCTAACAGGTACTACTGTTGCTACTAGCAGTGTTTTCATTTGAAAGGCTTCAATCAAGCATCTATTGGATTTGTGTAGCCTGGTATCCTGAGAAAATAAGGTTTATATAATCTTAGCATCTTGATGTGTACATATGCACCTCTCTGCCTCACCCTAATAACATTTGAGCTTGTTGGCTCATCTCATCCATTTTTAACAGAGGGGTTAGAAAGCCAATTCCTTCTTTCACAAGGAAATGCAATAGCATAAGCTCAAATCTTCTGATGTAGCTGCAAAGCCACAAAGAGAGGTTTTGAATATCTCAGCCATAGAAAAGCCTCAGTGAGAACTTCCACCATTGGATATACCAAAGGTTCAACCACAATAAACTAGGCTTCCTTTGTTTCACCGCTGACAAAATATTTTGGCAAGGACTGGAGAGGACTTTCAACATTCTTTTACAATTTCAGACCACACAATTTAGCACAGGAGAGGGTTTCCAAACCATTCAAGTACTGGCCTAACTACACCAAGGGGAGCCTTGTTTGTAACTATAGTGTAAGGAAGTGAGGCTGCTGAGAAGTCCACACTAGTAGTATTGGGTATTTTATGCATTGTCTGGTCTACCCCATGCTTATGACAGGCTCTAAGGGAGGAAAGAAAGTCTAATGACCTGCTCTAAACCACATACACTCACACCACAGCCATAGGAGGCTTTCCTGACAGCAAAAAAAAAAAAATCCAGTGGATGCTCATATTTCTGGTCACACATCTTTCTCTCGGGTCTGCAAGAAATGTGAGGGATATACTGTGGCAGCACTGGTCACTAGATGGGTGTCTGGAGAAGGGAAGATTCTCAGCTGCTAACATCCACACAATAACCATCCATCCAGAGCCTGTCAGCTGCCCTCCTAGTATGATATGTAATCGACTGTCATAAAGAAGCAAGTTATCACTCTCACAACCTCCATGCCTTAAAAAAAAGTAGAGATAAGTCAGAGAGATATTTCAGAAGAATATGCTGTCAGGATCTGTGATCCCACCTAGGTCTTTGAGATTTTCATTTCGTTAAACAACAAATCAAGCTCCCAAAACCTTCAGGAAAAAGTTCAGGCACTGCAATATCCTGTTCTTGTCCATTTCAGAGTGGAATAGCTTATTTTTCATATCAACTGTTATTTTTTTTTCTGTTTTTATCTTGGTGTAAAATGAACTTGTAAAAAGAAAGGCTCATCACTGTCCCACCTCCCAGGAGAGTAAAGATGGGTCAAGATTGTCTATGACTGGCTACATTTCCAGAATTACAAGATTAAATTAGTTCTTCTACCAACAGTGCTCTTTCCCATGCATAAATGTGAAGGGAAGCCCAATACAAAATATTTTCAGAGGCATTAATCTGACTTTTCTGCTTTGACAGATGCTTTATGAAGAGGTATTGCCATAGTGACTAGTTAAAGACAAATATTACTACGATGATAAGGAACGAGATCAGAAGGGAGGAAGAACGAAAGTATGTTATCACCTCTGTTTGCTTTCCGTGCAGTTTGTACTCCTCCTCTCACTATAGGTCCTGCAGTACTGTTCTCCTACTGTTGCAGAGCAGCAAGCTCTACTCAAAAGAGGTAACAGCACTTGCAAGTCTCAGTCTGCAAGGGGAAGCTGCACATTGCTTGTTCCACCATTCCCTATGCAAGCAAAGCAGTACCTTTTGCACTTAACATAAAACACACAGCGATCTCCAAGGAAATGAGGTACATATATCTAGATATGCATAATAAAAGCCTGACTAATAATGTAAAAAGCCCCTAATCATACATTCACTAGATGCTTCCAGCAAATTGGAAGACTTACGATAGTGAAGACATGAGACATACCCACCTAAAACAGCACTGTGCTTCAGAGTTAATGGTCTGATCCAAAGCTCACTGGAATTTTTCCACTCACTCTTACAGGCTTTGGATCAATTGCTGGCAAAAATCTAAACCCCAGTATAGCCAAGACAGCCTTCGGTGACATACAAGCCTTCCCCAAACAGCGAAACACTCACAACTGTTTCCAAGTGCACTCTCCAATGTGCAAGCACTAGATTTACTCAGCACTGGAAGCATGGAAGAGGGAATATTAATTTCTAAGGAGGGAAGGGCAGGGACTGTCACAATTTTGAACTTAGTCAACTGAGGCTTAGGAACCTAGAGAAATACAGCCAGCCTCCAGCAGATGAATTCTAACAAGATTTCAGCAAATGGGTACATTATTTATGAAGACAAAAGCCTCCAGAGAAACAAACCCGGAGCTAATGTAAAGCAGCTATTTTAATCAACAAACCTGTAGCAGAAACATCTGCATCAGGCCTATTTAAAGCCAGCCATTTACAATTTAAAGGCCAAATAACAATCTGCATGCAGAAATTCTTCTGGTTTTTATGACCATTCCCCTTTTCCCTGCTTAATCAATGTATTTCTGCAAACTTTCTAATTCAGTCTGACAACAGCTGCCTGTGATGAGGGGAGGGGAAGAGCTTTCAGATTAAACCCATTTCTTCATATTTTGCATATACATCTCTTCAGAATTGAAAGTGGCATCCCTGTTGGGATTTATTCACATATTCCCTGATTGTAATTGAAGAAAATTTTCAGCACACTATTTTTAAAACAAAAGTGAGGAAATCCCCTCATTCAGCAATCTGTATCAACACCTGTTTTGCCAATTACTAGGCCTAGCACAAAGGACACAGCCAGCAGTAGAACAAACCAGCAATAAGTTTCTATTGTATACAACAAAGTCAGCATATGGGTGAATGCTGGGGGTACAAACAAGAAAATCAGATTACACGTAACAGACATCAACCCCAGGAATGATACAACACCAGCCAACAAACCATGGAACAAAGCAACAAAGTCTCCCATGGCAGAGATGGGAGCCAGCCAAGCCAATAGGCTGATAATATAGGAGAGAGGTAGCCACATGTTGTTCTCACAAAGCCCGTGTTCACAAGCACCAAACCTGACCAGGGCCCAGTTGCAGGGAGAGTCAGGAGGGCCTTCCCCAACAGGGAAACTCTGCCAAGTGCATCCACCTCACAAACAGACACTCCACCCTTCCTGCAAGTGGTCCCAGCTTTTATGCCCAAAGCAGGACATCTGGCTCTCATTTACCCAATGTGGGGCACCTGGGGCTTGTTTACCCAAGGGCTTTCCTTACAAGGCCAGCCACACCTTGGAGAAAAGCCAAAAGGCAAACTCATCCCCTCCTTTTAAAGGACCATGGGAACCACCCATATGTCAACCTTAATTCAGGGCTTGGGGTTCAGACTCCAGCACTTCAATGCCTCTGGGTCTGTGAGTCCCCTGCAGCACCAGCTGCAGACAGTGCCTCATATCTTAATGGTAGAAAGGCAGAACTGCTTCCTTTCCTGGTCCCTCAGCATCTCCTACTTGGAGGTGCCCAATAACAGTTAAAGATAATGCTCAGCCTGGGCTTTGCCATTTTCTGCATGGCACTTGACGAAAGATAAAAGCCTAAGAATTACTGAGATCTTCTCACACTTCCACTTTGACCCTATACATGCCCAATTCAGAGTGGCCTTGACAGGCTGGAGAAGCAGGCTAGCAGCAACCTAGCAAGTTCAAAGGCAAGTGGAAAGCCCTGCACCTCAGGAGGAATAAACCCATACACAACAAGACAGGGAGTCTAACAGATGGAAAACATCTTTGCAGAAAAGGATGCAGGGTGTTAGAGTACAAGTTGAATGTCAGTCAGCAGATCTCCCTGTGACAGCAGAAGCCAATGGCATACTGGTCTGTATTTGCAAAAGCACAGCCGTAAGGTAGATGGAAGCGATTTTTATTCTCAAGTCTCACAATTACTGAGTAGAGGGTAAGACAGACATTGCCCAAACAGGACTGAGGTCCACAAAGGGCTGCAGAGATGGTGAGGGCATATGAGGAGAGGCTGAGTGAACTGGGTTTGTTTAGTAAAATAAGGCTCAGGGAAAATCTTCTTGCAGATTTCAACTACCTAATGGAAAGGTATAAAGAAGACACAGCCAGAGTCTGCTTGAAGAAAGAGGAGGAGAAGCAACACTCACAAGCTGGGATATGGGAAATTCAGAATGGATATTAGGAAAAAAATTTTCACCATGTGGATGATCAAACAGAGGAACAGGTTGTGCAGAGAGATTGTTGAATCTCCAACTTTGCAGATATTCGTAACTCATTTGGGAAAGGCTCTGAACAACTTCATCTGACTGCACCTATTTTGAGCAGGGGATTTTATCAGATGACCTTCAGAGGTCCTTCCCAACTGAAATTTTTCTGCAATTCTATGAGTCTCTCTACAAAGCTTCCTGGTTTTACTAACTCAGCTTTCCTATCATTCTTTCTTCTCAAACATTTCTTATAGACAATGGCCATACTGTCTCACACACGTGGGAAAATGCTGATCAGCAACACTGCCTGAATCTAAAAAATGCCATTCAAGTTATTTATTATTCTGCAGAAATCCATTCAAATGTGTCCTGTTAATCAGTAACAACAGTCTGGAGAGCCTAATTTTTTTCTAATTCTGCTAAAGACAAAGATTGGTACTTTTTCTAGTATCTCTGTAACTTCCTTGGGCAGCCTCAGTCTTTACCTGCACGTAAACCATTGCCTTGGGCTGTTCACAAGCAGTCCAACATACAAGAATGTAGCCTGGTGCTTCTTAGGAAAACAAGGGCAGCTCAGATGTATTCCTTGCTGTGTCTCATGCATGTCTGTGTCCCTTATATTGTTCCATATCTTTTCTCATTACTTTTTATCTCTTACCATTTCTCTGTCCACTGAAGAATGCTTTGAATGAAGGCTTGGAACGCATAGCTGAAGTTGTACTGACACCCAGAGGAAGTACCTGGGAATTGCTGCTTAACAGGAATAAAGATTTTGTTGCTAAATCAGATGTAAATGAAAACATGCTTAACCTTGATTTTAAAAGAAGAAGGAGAGAGAAATGTTCTAACACATTCATCTTGAAAAAGATAATTCTACCTTGGAAACAAGGTCAAAACATGACTTAAGAAAGCTGGATTGTTATTTACCGGAAAAAGAAGATACGACCAGCAAGATCATGGGTTGTTTGTTGTATTTTTTTAAAAATACTTGGGCCCTCTTTCATCACCACATGACACCAAAGTATCTCGGGGAAATTCTCAATTTGAAGAGGGCCTGATCTAAGCTTCTTTGAAATGCTATTCTTCCATTTCCACATTTGAATTACTTTTTCAAAATATTCACTGACCTACCTGTCAATTACTTGATAAATTTGGGGGTCAAAAGGCAAAGGAAAGGCAGTAGCTCTTGTGGCTCTAACCCTAAAAGAAATAAAGCGAGACTATGTAATACTTTGGCAAAACAACAGACTGGATGTCAAGGGACTCAATGCTGTTTGAAACAGCTCTTTATTAAGAAGACCTGGAACAGGAACTAAAGGGGCTAGGTACATGCACTTCCTTAACATTCTACATGAAAGTAAAAATAATATGTTCGGTGCAGTTAGGTAACAAATCATTTGGCCTCTTTTCTCAACAATAGATCTGTGTGCTTTTACTTTTTCCAAGAAAAGATTAACCTAGAGGTCATTTTGCTGTGACTTTAACTTTTATTTAACACAGAGAAAGGAATTATTTTGGTAACCACAAAGCCATGGCAGTCACACTGCAAGCATATCAGATATACTCTAATTCAGAAGACACGTCCCCACTTGGCCCTCAGGCTAGATGGAGATGAAGCACATTATCTCCTTGGCATCTTAAGATACCACCCAACTAATCTTCATAGAATCACAGAATCATCTAGGTCGGAAAAGACCTTGAAGATCTCAGGCCAGTTTGAGTTTCTAAACAAACTAGAAGCTACCCTAAGTGGTGTGATTGTTACCACAAAGCAAACCTGTCACTCCTGATAAATAGCCTTTAGTGGTTTAGGGACAAGAGAGACTGAAACACAGAAAACCCTCAAAAACAGATTCTTGAAATTATGTTCACAAATAACTGACCTGATTTTCACAAGTGCTAAACACTAAGCAACCATCACTTGCTTGCCATCTTTAAAAAAAAAAAAAAAGATAAACAATCACCTCAGTTAATGTGCATAACACACAGGTCCTAGGCAGAGAATTGCTGACCCCTGTACACTTCTGTTATAGAGTAATTAAAAGAGAATAAAACCTGTAATGGGAGTTTCAGATATGGTTTTGTTCTTCACTTTTAGATGCCTGGCAGAGAAACAAGAATCTAGGAGTCAGGGTTGCACTGGCTCCAAGCCACCTTTGGCTCACTGATTTCAGCTCTTGGTAAAATTTAGCCAGGTCCATCTGTCCCTGCTTGCCCATGGGCATCAACACTGCCAGGAACCTTAGCAAGGCTATGTGTTATGGCCCTGCTCCTCATGTATTTCCCTCCCCTGCACACACCTCTGTGCCAGCACTGCTAAACGTTTGCTCAATCTCAGCTACCAAGACAAAGCTGTGGGATTTAGTGCTCCTTTCCCAGAACAGAGGAGAAGCAGGCAAGCAGGGACAACTTTTCTCCTTCCCCATTTGAATGCTTTTAAGCTTTTAGAACTTTTTCCTCTCACCTGAGAAATGTTTTGGTAGGCATTTTAAGAATAGACAGTACCTCCTACACCCTGACATATAAGCCCACAGCCAGGGGACTAGGAGACACATCCTAGACGTGGAAGAGCAAGGACAGCTCCCTACAGAGTAGCCATGCTAAGACGCACAACCTGGGGAACATACTCCCTGTCCCTCAGCAGTTCCCAGGTGAACCAGAGAATCTCTTCCCAACCCAAGCACACTAAACCTAGCCCACGTTCACAGGTGCTTTCTGTTTCAAGCAACATTTTCCAGAAGAAATAAACCTCTTTCATGCACACCTCTACCAAGCAAAAACAGCTCACCTGTATATTTTTCAAGCAGCCCTAGTGAAAAGCCCCACTTTTCTTTCAGTGAGTCAAGTGAAGGCTCATGTCAAAATATTGCTCCCAGTTTCATCCAAACATTCTGAACTTTGTAGGTCTAAATTACTAAATTGCAAACCTCAAAAGATGGCTTATTTTCACATGACTACGCTTTGTCTCTAGCTTTTTGTTGTATGGTATTTTTGACACTTTCCAGTTTCCAGCCACAGCTGAAATCTGAACATGCAGATATCTGAAGAATTAGAGAAAGTTAGCAAAGGTTTGACTTTTGGGAGTTTAACAATGTCAACTCAGGCAAAGTAGTACTTCTGTGTGATAAACATAGTTTAGTAAAATAACTTCTCTAGTCTCTATTCTCTATGCAAGCCTGTTAAACTTAGAACATAGAAATATAAACAGGGTATCAATAAATACAGTCTGAATGCATATTATGAGATGTTCTAGTGTGAAAGCTTAGATACACTATATGTTCCAATGTGTGTATTACATATGTACAGGACTGTGTTTTGCATCCATGCCCTGAAGCTTATTAGTTTTGGCTTTGATAAGGCAGCTTGGTACTGAGTGAAAGCACATTAAGAACCAGTCTCCTCTCCAAGCAGATGGCAGCTCCTTATGGCAGGGACAGAGCACAGATACAGGGTTGCTGTTCCTGTGCAATACTCAGAAAACTAGGACTGGGATGGTTTTAGTATTTTTCTTACTTCAACTCTTATAAATAAGTAACAAGTATACACAAATACAGACATACATATTACCTAAAACTACAAGGTTCACTTCTTTTCCAATTTTTATTTGACTGGAAGCCTGCCGTGCTAGAAGATAGTCATCCTGTATTTATAACAGTGCTTAAAGCAAGTCCAGAAGAATACAGTTTCTTTCAGTCGTTCATCCTGTATCACCCCAGTAAACCCACCTAGCCCCTCTTCCAGTGCCTTCAACATCACTGGGGGCCATAGGTCTGCTGTTTCCACTCCATAAAGTTGAAGAGAGGGATATTCATATTCTACAGTGGCATCATCGGCTCCACTCTCTCCTCTTGCCAGGTGCAGTTGCCACATGCCTAATGCTTGCAGGAAAGCAGTAGGCCCTAAAGATCAAATTATCAAATATCATTTTGTTGTACCCAGCCAAATGGAAAACAAGGGTACAAGAAGTGTCTGTCTTGATATGATCCCCTGCCTTCTTTGCTGTAGCGCTGCTCTACTTCTTAGCACAGATTCTGCTTCTCAATCCAAGGGCTAAAGTAAGCAAGCAAGGATGGAAGCAAAGGGGTGGGGAAGAATAAATAAAGAGATGTAACAAGAAAAGAGAAAAAAGAAGGAATTCTACTGCTTCAGCCTTGGCTATCAGCCAGAGAATGGAAAGCAGATTTACAGCTGTTATGCTAAACCACTTAAAGTAAACTAAGGCATCCAGCTATCTGTACTCTGTCAACATCAATATTATCTTTTAAACACACTCCAACAAAAAGAAAAAACTTACATTCCATGTAGAAAACTTTTTTCATCCCCTTATCTACTGGAACTATTCAGAAAATATTTTCAAGGTAGGTGATAGTTGAATTTTTCAACATCCAGGTCCCTTTGGCAAGCACACGCATATTCTGTTGCTTGAAATCACCCCAAGAAGAAGAGGAGAGCTGGACTGCTTGCGTTTCCCTTTTGGAAAGCAGAATGCCAGTCAAGAATCAAGATCTCTCTAAAGAAGCCAACTTGTAGTCTCAGTGTGTGGGAGTGTTTTGAATGTCACTGTCTGCCAAAATAATTTGTCAGCAGGGTGAATTTCCTCAGCTGTGCATCAGGTGCTGAGATGCTACAAAAATTGTTAAGAGCCCTCAGAATGAGGGCTCAGGGGCAGGTGGGTGGAAAAAGAGGAAGCTAAAATCTACCCCCAATCCACTTCAGGGAGCTACATTCTGTATAATAAAACTATTTGGTATTAAGTACTGATGAGAAAAGGATGTAGTACAGGATGCGCCTACTGTTGTTAAAACCCCTTAGCAATTCGGCACCTCAGCAGTAAAGGCTGGAGGCTTAATTCTGGAAGAAAACAAACACTATTTGCATTGCACTCACATACACAAATATGGCCATACACATGCAAATCTAAACCAAATTCTGATTTCTTCCTTCTACAATTGCCCATTAACGAGAGCAGAAGCAAAAGATGGTGTCTTAAAGCTCAGTATTACTGGAAGAGGGGTTGTCAGGATGATGTGCAAGTACCAGATACTAATGACTGTTGCAGAAATTGTATTAAGTAAAAAACTTGATTTTTCTGCACCTCAGTTCTCTGTAGATAAAGCCAAACTTTGGCAGAAGTGACATAAGAGTTCTATTAATTAACAGGGGAAGAGGTGATTAAATAAGATTTTTCATGTATTCAGTCACTGAAAGGTGACACCAGAAGTTGCTGAAAGTTTGTGTTAAACAGTTTCCAGAACCATCTGATTTTCACTGTTTGCAAAGGTCCTTCAGGTCTAGTGGGTGCAATCACCACAGAGCCACGGCTTATCCCAGACAAAGCAGGGACTGTTTTAACTCTCCATCCCCTGTGAATTTAGCATTGTTTTTCTCTCTAAACTGTGGGGGTTTTTTGTTTGGTTTTTTTTTTTTTTTGAAGCTTAGTCAAGGTATGTCTACTAATCAGACAAGTCCAGGAGTCCCTTCTCCTGGCTATGATGGATGAACATCACTAAAACTAGAGACATTGCTTAGGGAAATTGGACATGGATTAAGTGCCAACATGGCAGAGACTCAAAATTAACTTCTGAATTTATGTTTGTCCAGGTAAAAGTCTTATTTCCAGTTTCATGACAAATCATTTAACAAATTCATAGACATTCTGTACCTACAGCTGTACTTGAGCTTGCTGTATAAGCAGCTCCAGAAGGAAAAAGAAAACTTCTTCTAGAAAAATTGTAAAAGCTGGACACCCAAATTAGCTTCCAAATAGTATAAGATGCCAGCAGCAGTAGCTGTCCTTAAAGAAACTTTTGAAATCCCACAGTCTGCAAAGCAGCACAGGGCACTAAGCAAGATTTTTCTTTGCTGTCAATATGGAAAGATTATGAATTTCACTGGGAAATATTTCTGACTGCAGTGCTACAATATCCAGATTGTTCTTGTATTGAATGATCGTACCACAAAATAAAAATAACCATCCTGTTTTTGATTACTGTACGGAATTGACTATACAGAGAAAATAAGAGATTCAAACTATTTCTGGAAGGGTTTGTTTTTAAAGACATAGGAGTCTCACAGAGAACACACACTGCTTTTTGTCAGTCAAATTCCACCATTTTTAATAGCCTTCCTATTATTTGTCAGGCCAAAATATTTTTTTCTGGACAGCAAGAAATGAAGCTTCAAGACAAATTATTCAAGCAATGCCAAAATTCTGTTAGATTTTAATTGTTACATTGTAAGTTTTTAAGGGAATGAGAAAAGGCAAAAATATATCTTTTCAGAACTGCAGGCACATATCTCCAAGGTAGAATTCCAAAGGAAATCAATAACTACTTCTTCTTTCCTACTGAAAACCTCCAAAAACACTGAAGGCAGCTAAAATCTTGAAGTATATGAAGAGAATTAATATGCACAACAGAAGCATAAAGTACATAAAATTCATTATTTACCACACCTGGGCACTAGAGAGTAAAAAATTAACAGGTGCCTTCTTAGTCAACCAAGTCTCCAGAAATGGGGGTAGGGGAAGATTTACAGCAGCAACTGAAGAAAGATTTCCTAACGGTGGATAAATCATAGCCTCTATCTGAAATGTGCACAAGATGAAGTATTGTGACTGCATCACGCTGACAATAGCAAGAGCTTCCAAAATACAGGACCAGATCCCCAATGAGATGCATCACTTTTTCCCCACTCAGTCTCACTCAGGGAACTTGCTTTCCCTCAAAACAATTTCTTATCCATTTGTTATATTTTATTTTTTTTTCCCTATATTCAAAGTACTTTCCCTATTTAACCCATGTTTACCTTACCCTGAATCATTTTCAGTTCTCTGAACACTGCATTTCGTTATGTTCTATTATGAGGACTACACAGTACAGTGAAGGTGAGATAGTGATTTAAGCCTTCACTGAAATTCGTTTGAAAACAATCAGTACTCATGGAGCCTCATCTGGGATTCTAAACAACAGAAAATAATTTGTACAAGTGTGCAAACAGCCGGTTAAAACATATGCACTTCACTCTTGTGACTTAACACTATAAATGCAGCTTGAACTAAATCTGAACCAGAACACTAATTCAGATTTTGCTATGAAAACACACCAGGGCAGACCATTCTGCCTATTTAAGAGTCAACGCTGAGTTATCCAGTGTAAAAGTTCTGGGGAAACACTTGAATTTTTCAAGTCTTCACCAACCTTTGCAATGTTAAACATTAACTATCACTAGGCAGCTGCTGCCTAGCATGTTCAAATCCTAAGTGACCACTTTATATTTTCATAACTTACACTACATGAGCATTCCTTCTCCTTTCTACATGCAAACTGGCATCCCTGAAGCTCTTCTCACCTTGTACCATACAAAGGTTTCTCTTAAAAAAAACACCCAACACCACCTTGTAACATCTGGACTGTCACACCGATTTCCTGAGCAATGATCCAATTCTTGTGGATGAGTTACAATACTTGGCATTTAGCCTTTTCATAGAATCATAGAATAATTATGGTTGGAAGGGATCTCCAGGGCCATCAAGTCCAACCTTTATCTCATCATATTCCTAACCATTAAACCATTAGACCATGGCCTCAAGTGCCTCATCAACCCGTTTTTTAAACACCCCCAGGGACGGCGACTCCACCACCTCCCTGGGCAGCCTGTTCCAGTGCCTAACCACCCTCTCAGTAAAGAACTTCTTCCTAATATCCAACCTAAACTTCCCCTGACGCAACTTGAGGCCATTTCCTCTCGTCCTATCATTAGTAAATTGGGAGAAGAGACCAACACCAGCCTCACTACAACCTCCTTTTAGGTAGTTGTAGAGGGCAATGAGGTCTCCTCTCAGTCTCCTCTTCTCCGGGCCAAACAACCCCAGTTCCCTCAGTCAGTCTCCATAAGGCCTGTTTTCCAGACCTCTCACCAGTCTCGTTGCCCTTCTCTGGACTCACTCCAGCACCTCAACGTCCTCCCCATACTGTGGTGCCCAGAACTGGACACAGCACTCAAGGTGTGGTCTCACGAGTGCTGAGTACAGGGGGCACGATCATCTCCCTACTCCTGCTGGTCACACTGTTTCTGATACAGGCCAGGATGCCATTGGCCTTCTTGGCTACCTGGGCACACTGCTGGCTCGTGTTCAGTCGGCTGTCAACCAACACCCCCAGGTCCTTTTCCACCAGGCAGCTTTCCAGCCACTCTTCCCCAAGCCTGTAGCGCTGCATGGGGTTGTTGTGGCCAAAGTGCATGACCCGGCACTTACCCTTGTTAAACCTCATGCAATTGGCCTCAGCTCATTGCTCCAGCCTGTCCAAATCCCGCTGCAGAGCCTCCCTCGAACCCCTCACCCAGGTCACTGATAAAGACATTAAAGAAGACTGGACTCAAGACCGAGCCCTGAGGGACAGCTTGTGAGGACACCGCTTGTGACCGGTCTCCATCTGGATTTAACTCCATTCACCACAACTCTCTGGGCTCGGCCATCCAGCCAGTTTTTAACCCAGCGAAGAGTCCACCTGACTAGACCATGAGCTGCCAGCCTCTGCAGCAGAATGCTGTGGGAAACAGTGTCAAATGCTTTACTAAAGACCAGGTAGACAACATCTACCGCTTTTCCCTCATCCACTAGGCGGGTCACCTGATCATAGAAGGAGATCGGGTTGGTTAAACAGGACTTGCCCTTCATGAACCCATGCTGGCTGGACCTGATCCCCCTGTTGTCCTGCACTTGCTGTCTGATCTCCCCCAAGATGAACTGTTCCATAATCATCCCTGGCAACGAGGTCAGGCTGACAGGCCTGTAGTTCCCCAGATGCTCCTTCCGGCCCTTCTTGTAGATGGGCATCACATTGGCAAGTTTCCAGTCATCTGGGACCTCCCCCAATAACCAGGACTGCTGATATATGATGGAGAGCGGCTTGGCAAGTTCCTCCGCCAGCTCCCTCAGCACTCTCGGGTGGATCTCATCCGGCCCCATAGACTTATGGGTGTCTAATTAACTCAGCAGGTCCTTCACTACTATTTCCTGGATTACGAGGGGTTTATTCTGATCTCCACCCCAATCTTCCAGCTCAGGGAACTGAACACCATGAGGTGAACTTGTCTGGCTGTTAAAGACCGAAGCAAAGAAGGCATTAAGTACCTCAGCCTTTTCCTCGTCCTTGCTAACAGTGTTCCCCCTCACATCCAATAAGGGATAGAGATTCTCCCTGCATTTTTTTTATTGTTAATGTATTTGCAAAAACTCTTTCTCAACCAGTGTTCTAAACAGGTTGAAGTCTGCCCTTCGGAAGTCCACAGTGAAAGTTTTGCTGCCCACCCTCCTAACTGGGCTAAGGATCAAGAACTGGATCATTTCATGATCGCTCAGCCCAAGACGGTCTCTGACCACTACATCCCCTACCAATCCTTCCCTGTTCGTGAACAACAGGTCTAACAAGGCACCTTCCCTGGTGGGCTCACTTACCAGCTGAGTCAGGAAGTTATCTTCCACACACTCTAGGAACTTCTTGGATTGTTTTCTCTCTGCTGTGTTATATTTCCAGCAGATGTCTGGTAAGTTGAAGTCCCCCACAAGAACAAGGGCTTGCGACTTTGCAGCTTCTGCCAGTTGTCTACGGAACAGTTCATCGACCTCTCCTTTTTCTTCTTCCTTCTCAGGAACTGCATTATTATTGCCTCATAAAGCACTAGCTGGGTGGTTTTACTAGCTACTTAATGTCTATTTAGTGTAAAGGACTGCAGCCACCTTCCAGCCTCTACAGGCGTTTTCTTCTTACTCTCCCAGTCAGTACTAGAGAGCATTCTGGCCAACCTTCACAAGCCATGTACTCGATTCAGTCAGTGCAGCTAGCAGCTTTGGAAATACTTTACCATCACAGCTGGACAGATGCTAGAAAAGTGGTTGCTACTGGCCCGAACAATGGGAAAATTAATGACCTCAATTAAAAGATGTAGATTAAACTTCTACCAAGGTATAGTCACCTTTTCATTTTTGTATGCTGTTGTGGGTTTTATTTTATTTAGTTGTCCAGCTTTTATCCCATAACAGGGTGAATAGAAATACATGGCCAACAAAGAATGCTTACAGCAGGCTATATGGGAATGGTCATCCCCATCTCACCGCACCAATTGATCATAGGATAAATCAGGATGACAAACCCACTCATGTTCAATTACATGTTCCACTGGAGTGTTTTGCCAGTCACTAGGCCTAACACAAAGGACACAGTCAGCAGCAAAACAATCCAGTAACCAGATTCTATTGTATGTAGAAAAGTCAGTATATGGGGGATCACTGGGGGTACAAACAAGTCAAACAGATCACACATAATAGACACCAACCCCAGGAATGACACAGCACGACCAATAATAGGTGGAATAAACAAAGAAACAAAGGCTCCCATAGAAGAGATGGGAGACAACCAAGTCAATAGGCTGATCATATAAGATAGAAGCAGCCCCATATTGTTCCCCCACGAAGCCCACATTTGCAAATGCCAAACCTGTTTGGGGCCCAGTTGCAGGGAGAGTCAGCAGGTCCTTCCCTAACAGGAAACTCTGCAAAGCACATCCACCTCACAGAAAAACACACCACCCTTTCTGCAAGTGGTCCCAGCTTTTATCCCCAAAGCAGGACACCAGGCACTCGTTTACCCAATGTGGGGCACCTGGGGTTGTTTACCCAAGGGCTTTCCTTACAAGGCTGGCAGCACCTTGGAGGAAAGCCAAAAGGCAAACTCATCCCCTCCTTTTAAAGGACCATAGGAACCACCCATATGTCAACCTTAATTCAGGGCTTGAGGTTCAGACCCCAGCACTTCATGGAGTCAGACCAGAATACTTAGCTTTTTTCAAGATCAGGCACCAGTAGTCCAAGTAATACTCGTCCCATTGGTTTTTTTGTACACACCATTCACACTAATTTGATGTTCTTATTAAGCTACGATCTGCCCCAGTTCCTGGTTACTGCATCAAGATGCTGTTTCATGTCCTACCCACTCCACACATCAGTCACACATCAAAGAGCAGTCAGAAATGGAGCAAAACATGAAATACCATTAATTAAAAGCCACCTGAAAATTAACTAACATGAAGCTCACTTAATTAAAAACAAAAGCATAAATGATTTTCAGTCAGAAAGACCCCTGCCTCAAAACCATTACATTCACTCTTTACCCCGACAGCTTGTGATCAAAAGCAAGACCAAACATCATAATTATTTTTAGATCACATATTCTCTTCTCTAATTTCATTGATGGAAGTAACTTAAGGGATCTCTCTATTTACATATTTTGTCATTTTAGCTACACTCCTCACTTGTTAGGAATAATTATTTCATCTTAAAGAGGTTATATGTATTTGTATGTATACACACACACACACACACACACACACATATATATGTATATATAGCAATGCCAGAGATACTCTAAGCACGTGCAGCCATACTATGACTTGCTGTGGTCTCATCTGCTCCTAACATCTGAGAAGGGTCACTCCCAAACCCAGTGTGGGAGAAAAATGACCACTGAGAAAACAGCCCCAGTGGGTCAACTGATGACACTATCTCTCACAGCAAGTCCCTTGTCACTTGCCCTAGTGACATGCTATAGGATATTGCACTTTGAGCTGGAATTGCTATACAGTATTTCGGACTAGATGTAGGACATTGGACACTGATGACTCTTAAAAGATCCACAGGAATTCCATGTACAGAAGGAATTGTCCCCTCTGTGCTCTGCCATATTCCTTTCTCAGAATTTTACTAAAATCCTTTCTGCAAGTTTTAGCTGAAAAATAATTTCTGAAGGGATAAGCCTCTGTAAAGAACCTATGAGCTATTTCAGCTGCCAAAATATAGTAGTGCTTTCTAAGTTTTTCTTTAAAGTGCCAGGCTAGAAAGATTTTTTTAGGTTGCAAAGTCAAGCATCCAGAAGCTGGGAAATGCCAGAGCTCATGTTATCTGAGCATCATACTCCAGCCCTGTTGCACTCAAGCATTTTGACAACCTTTAATCACATTGCCACCCGCTACTTTCTTCTACTGGATTCTTGCCTCTGTTTAAGTATAGACCTGCTTGATATCCTTTTTTATTTTGTATATGCAGTGCACAGCCTCAAGATTTATTTATTCCACACTACCAAAACTGTGCACTGAATGTAAAATTATTAATTTTCTCCTAAGAGTCTCCTCATAGTATCCAAGTTTCTTGTGACCATGAAATTCTCCCTCACCGTGCTCCTCTAAGGTGAGGTTGCAATATTATCTGTTCTGCAGCTGGGAAAATGAGAGACAGGAATAACGCAGGCACAAACTTTCCATTAATTTTAGTAATACAACCTGAGACACACAGAAAGCCTATTTCTCAGTTTCCAGCCCTTGACTCTCTTTCAAAGTCTCCTTGTAATGGCCTCTCAGAACCCAGTCTGCTTCACAGTGGACATGCAAGGAATGAGGAGCATATTGTAACTGGCCATCTGTGAAAAGCTGGTTATAAATCTGCATAATTCAGAAATTCTGTAGGGGAAACGGAGGGGACAAGCCAGTCCTCCAGAGAAGCATTCAGTTGCTGTAACTGTAATAATACCTTGCTTTCTCCACTGCAATCCCCTGCCTCATATCTACCTTCCAGCTTGACAGCAAATGAGGCAGTGTCTAAACATACTTCAGAGCTTGCCCTCTGGTACAATGAATAATCTGCATCACCCAGAACTCCAGACTATGGAGCAAAACAGGCACAGACTCTTTCCCTCATGCCCTTAACCTGTCTCACTCATCTCTTACCTATCTGCACCCCATGTCCTCCTCCTTTTCATCATTCCCATTCTGATTTCCCAGACATCTATATGTCTGTGCTCCTAGTAGCCAGCTCCCACCCTCTAACCCTGCTCTCCAAGTTCCTGCCCACATGCCCTTTTTGCTTCTACCCTTTCACCTCTTGCAACCTCTTTTCCCTGTTCCTCTATACACTTTTCCTGACACATCTCCATTTGATCATCACTGCTGCTTCCCTTTTCTCCTTGCTACTGGAGATAAGCTGGTGAGCAAATCAGCCTCCCTTCCCTGAGCCCAGTGGGCAAGCCTGCAACTAGAGTTAAGCACAGAGAGCCATAACTCCTCTGTGAGCATGGGCAGACAGAAACTTTCGAAAGCAGAGGTCTTGATACTGAGGTGTCTCCAACGTGCATGGACAATCTTATCATTAGGACAAGCTTAGGAGTGCTTTTCCAAAAACAGCAAAAGGCATCTCCCCTGTATAATGGTGACACATGATTAAATATCAAGCCTCCAAAATTTCACAGAATCACAGAATCACAGGGGTTGGAAGGGACCTCGAAAGATCATCTAGTCCAATCCACCTGCCAGAGCAGGGTCACCTAGAATACATCACACAGGAACGCATCCAGGCGGGTTTTGAATGTCTCCAGAGAAGGAGACTCCACAACTTCTCTGGGCAGCCTGTTCCAGTGCTCTGTCATTCTCACAGTAAAGAAGTTCTTCCGGATATTCACATGGAACCTCCGGTGCTCCAGTTTGCATCCATTGCCCATTGTCCTATCATCGGTCATCACTGAAAAAAGCTTGGCTCCATCGTCCTGACACTCACCCTTTACATATTTATAAACATTAATAAGGTCACCCCTCAGTCTCCTCTTCTCCAAGCTAAAGAGACCCAGCTCCCTCAGCCTTTCCTCATAAGGGAGATGTTCCACTCCCTTAATCATCTTTGTGGCTCTGCGCTGGACTCTCTCAAGTAGTTCCCTGTCCTTCTTGAACTGGGGGGCCCAGAACGGGACACAATACTCCAGATGTGGCCTCACCAAGGCAGAATAGAGGGGAAGGAGAACCACTCTCCACCTACTAACCACACCCCTTCTAATATACCCCAGGATGCCATTGGCCTTCTTGGCCACAAGGGCACATTGCTGGCTCATGGTCATCCTGCTGTCCACCAGGACCCCCAGGTCCCTTTCTCCTACACTGCTCTCCAGCAGGTCAGCCCCCAACCTGTACTGGTACATGGGGTCGTTCTTCCCCAGACGCAAAACTCTACACTTGCCCTTGTTGAATTTCATTAAGTTTCTCCCCGCCCAACTCTCCAGCCTATCAAGGTCTCGTTGAATGGCAGCACAACCCTCTGGTGTGTCAGCCACTCCTCCTAGCTTGGTGTCATCAGCAAACTTGCTGAGGATACATTCTGTACCCTCATCCAGGTCGTTGATGAAGATATTGAACAACACTGGTCCCAGTACCGACCCCTGAGGGACTCCACTAGTCACAGACCTCCAACTAGATTCTGTCCCATTGACTACAACTCTCTGACTTCTTCCCTTTAACCAGTTCACAATCCACCTCACTACCTGATCACCAAGCCTATACTTTATCAGCTTATCTACGAGGATGCTGTGGGAGACAGTGTCAAATGCTTTACTGAAATCAAGATAAACCACATCTACCGCTCTACCATCATCTATCCACCTACTTATTTCCTCATAGAAGGCTATAAGGTTGGTCAAACATGACTTACCCTTGGTAAAACCATGTTGACTGCTCTTAATGACCCCCTCATCCTTGATATGCCTAGAGATAGTGCCAAGAACAAGCTGTTCCATCACCTTTCCAGGGATGGAGGTGAGGCTGACCCGTCTATAGTTACCCGGGTCCTCCTTCTTGCCCTTCTTATAGATTGGAGTGACATTTGCTATCCTCCAGTCCTCAGGCACCTCTCCTGTTGTCCATGACTTACCAAAGATGATGGAGAGTGGCCTAGCAATGACCTCTGCCAGCTCCCTCAGCACCCTTGGGTGCATTCCATCTGGTCCCATCAATTTATGGATGTCCAGATTGCTCAACTGATCCCTAACCCAATCCTCATCGATCAAGGCAAACTCCTCCTTTATCCTGACTTCTTCTGGGGCTACAGGGATCAGGGGCTCCTGGGGAAAGCCTGCAGGAGTAAAGACAGAGGCAAAGAAGGCATTCAGCACCTCTGCCTTCTTTATATCCTCTGTCTCTAGGGCACCCACCTCATTCATCAGTGGGCCTATATTGCCTCTAGTGTTTGTTTTATTAGCTATGTATTTGAAAAAGCCCTTTCTATTATCCTTGACCTGACTTGCAAGGTTAAGTTCCAAGGAGGCCTTAGCTTTCCTAATTGCCTCTCTACATCCTCTGACAACTGTCCTATATTCCTCCCAAGTGACCAGCCCCTCTTTCCATGATCCATAAATTCTTTTTTTCCACCTGAGTTTGCCCAGCAGTTCCTTGTTTAACCATGCTGGTCTACTAGCTCCCTTACTTGATTTCATACCCATTGGGATGCTCTGATCCTGAGCTTGCAAGAAGTGGTCCTTGAATGTTGACCAACTATCTTGAGCCCCTTTACCATCTAGCACCCTGTCCCATGGGACTTCCCTTAACAATTGATTGAGGAGGCTAAAGTTGGCCCTGCGGAAGTCCAGGGTTCTGGTCTTGCTAGGTACTCTATTCCTCCCACACAGGATCCTGAACTCCACCATCTCATGATCACTGCAGCCAAGGCTGCCATCGACCATCACTGCTTCAACAAGACCCTCCTTGTTGGTGAGTACAAGATCCAGCAGCGCTCCTCTCCTAGTCGGCTTATCCACCATTTGCATTAAGTAGTTGTCATCAATGCACTGGAGCAACCTCCTAGACTGTGAATGGCTGGCTGTGTAAGTCTTCCAGCAGATTCATTCCCGTGAAGCTCATTCCACTACCAGCTCTAAAACAGCTCAGGAAACAACTGCTAGTTTTATTGATTTTAAGGGCGGTAATTTAAAGCAGCACATTTCCCACATATCTTGTCTTCAGAAAGAACTGACTTTTCTGCTAAATTTTTAACTAAAAGAAAAAGAGAAAGAATCAGTCAAAGACTGGGTCTTACCATGAAAAATTTTAGACAAAACAATTAGTTTAGAGAAGCTATAAAGAAAATTTCCTATAGTCAGCAGTGACAGGTACACTTTACTCTGGGCAGTGCTTCTGACTTTGCTTGTAATTAATAAATCTACCACATAAACATAATTGTTCCAGCTAAGCAAACAACTCCAGTCACACTTATGTAAAGAACATCATTCCTCTTAACAATTAGAAGTTAGTGCACATGTCACCAACTCTCCACACTGCCTAGAAGTGTCTAAGCATCATTTTTCTCCCAGATTTGCCAGCCCCAAATTTCAGGCCCTGCCATTCCAGTCTGTGGAAAACTGAACCCGAATTCACCATCCTTTGCATTGCAAAGAGCAAAAAACCAAGAACTAATCCAGAATCCATCAGGATAATGGGAGAAAACCAGTTGAGTGTTCCCTGGCAATGCTTCCTGGATTTCCCTTTCTTCCCATGACACTTCCTTCTCTTGCCAGCAGTTTCCAGTTTGCTGGAAAGTTTCCAGTTTGCAGCCTCCCATCCACACTGAATCTGCCCTGGAGCAGTACCTGGCAGGCACCTTTCAGTCTCCTTCCACACACATGGGAGACAAAGACAAACTGAAAAAAAGACCACACGGTCACTATTTCTAATTTTTCTGTACCATTTTAAGACCCGTCCACAGGGATCCAGATATAGTAGAACTAGAACAGAAAGAAGTAGTGTACACAATTATACATTATGTACTTAGGGAGGAAAAACCAACTCCAAAACTCTTGAATTTTTCCAAGCCAGCAACAGAGTTCAGACAGTTTCAGCCTCCCATCTAAACTTCAGTAGCGATCTACTGCTGGTTTTGAAAATCGAAAGTGAAAGGACCAAAAAGCTGAGAATCACTTCTAAAACAAGCAAGAAGAATAAGAGGTGCTCTTAAGCAAACCTGAACACAGCAAACAGGATTGCTGTGGTAAAAATCTCTTACACGGGGGAATTATTAGCAACAAAACCACTGTTTAGTCAAACTACAGTGACAATAGTATCTCTAGCTCAAGATTATATGAAAACTATTGCCTACATCTTTGAAAGTAAGCAGCAATTGTAGAGGTTTCTGCTTTGTCACATTGCATCAGAGCTACCTTAAGGGTAAGTGCTTCAGTCTTTGTCAAAACCAGTTGCAGGGAAGGTTTCCGTAGGTGGAACTTCAGGCATTCAAAATAATGTATTTACTTTTGAAAGCTTGGACCTAGGTTTATCAAGAGTGCAGGGTGCCACAGAGAAAAAATAAAGGCAAGAACATATAATAATGGAGAAAGAGGAAGAAACAGAAGGGAGGAACAAAAGAGAAGAAGCAAAAGGACTTCTGTAATTTCAGCACATCAGCACAATTCATTAAGCTTAAAGGAGCCACCAGGCATTGACTGCGGTGATGGTGACAGTGCATCATCAAGCAGAGAAAAGCAGAGGGCTCTTACGGCAGCATATGTATCTGGCTGGTGTCCTTTTGTTTGTCAGGTACCTCATAGTGTGGGGAAATCTTGCCGAGGCCGCTGTCACTCAGCATCCTCTTTCGAATCGCAGGGTTCCACCGATCTGATATTCTAGGGAGGGAAGAAGGAAGAGGAAGGCATTCACCCCTCAGAAATTACCTCACGTGCTTTACTTTGAAGCTGTTTTATGCTTACCGGTTCCCAGAATTATTCAGCTCATAGCAAGTTAAATTCACAGAATCACAGAATGTTAGGGATTGGAAGGGACCTCAAAAGATCATCTAGTCCAATCCCCCTGCCAGAGCAGGAACACCTAGGTCAGGTCACACAGGAACATGTCCAGGTGGGTTTTGAATGTCTCCAGAGAAGGAGACTCCACAACCTCTCTGGGCAGCCTGTTCCAGTGTTCTGTTACCCTCACTGTGAAGAAGTTCTTCCTCACATTTATGTGGAACCTCCTATGTTCCAGCTTGCACCCATTGCCCCTTGTCCTATCATTGGATGTCACTGAGAAGAGCCTGGCTCCATCCTCATGACACTCACCCTTTACATATTTATAAACATTAATAAGGTCACCCCTCAGTCTCCTCTTCTCCAAGCTAAAGAGACCCAGCTCCCTCAGCCTTTCCTCATAAGGGAGATGTTCCACTCCCTTAATCATCTTTGTGGCTCTGCGCTGGACTCTCTCAAGTAGTTCCCTGTCCTTCTTGAACTGGGGGGCCCAGAACGGGACACAATACTCCAGATGTGGCCTCACCAAGGCAGAATAGAGGAGAAGGAGAACCTCTGTTGACCTACTAACCACCCCTTTTCTAATACACCCCAGGATGCCATTGGCCTTCTTGGCCACAAGGGCACATTGCTGGCTCATGGTCATCCTGCTGTCCACCAGGACCCCCAGGTCCCTTTCCCCTACACTGCTCTCCAGCAGGTCAGCCCCCAACCTGTACTGGTACATGGGGTTGTTCTTCCCCAGATGCAAAACTCTACACTTGCCCTTGTTGAAATTCATTAAGTTTTTCCCTGCCCAACTCTCCAGCCTATCGAGGTCTCGTTGAATGGCAGCACAACCCTCTGGTGTGTCAGCCACTCCTCCTAGTTTGGTGTCATCAGCGAACTTGCTGAGGATACATTCTGTACCCTCATCCAGGTCGCTGAGGAAGATATTGAACAACACCGGTCCCAGTACCGACCCCTGAGGGACTCCACTAGTCACAGGCCTCCAACTAGATTCTGTCCCATTGACTACAACTCTCTGACTTCTTCCCTTTAACCAGTTCACAATCCACCTCACTACCTGATCACCAAGCCCATACTTTATCAGCTTATCTACGAGGATGCTGTGGGAGACAGTGTCAAATGCTTTACTGAAATCAAGATAAACCACATCCACTGCTCTACCATCATCTATCCACCTACTTACTTCCTCATAGAAGGCTATAAGGTTGCTCAAACATGACTTACCCTTGGTAAACCCATGTTGACTGCTCTTAATGACCCCCTCATCCTTGATATGCCTAGAGATAGTGCCAAGAACAAGCTGTTCCATCACCTTTCCAGGGATGGAGGTGAGGCTGACCGGTCTATAGTTACCCGGGTCCTCCTTCTTGCCCTTCTTATAGATTGGAGTGACATTTACTATCCTCCAGTCCTCAGGCACCTCTCCTGTTGTCCATGACTTACCGAAGATGATGGAGAGTGGCCTAGCAATGACCTCTGCCAGCTCCCTCAGCACCCTTGGGTGCACTCCATCCGGTCCCATCAATTTATGGATATCCAGATTGCTCAACTGATCCCTAACCCAATCCTCATCTACCGAGGCAAACTCCTCCTTTATCCTGACTCCTTCTGGGGCTACAGGGATCAGGGGCTCCTGGGGAAAGCCTGCAGGAGTAAAGACAGAGGCAAAGAAGGCATTCAGCACCTCTGCCTTCTTTACATCCTCTGTCTCTAGGGCACCCACCTCATTCATCAGTGGGCCTATATTGCCTCTAGTGTTAGTTTTATTAGCTATGTATTTGAAAAAGCCCTTTCTATTATCCTTGACCTGGCTTGCAAGGTTAAGTTCCAAGGAGGCCTTAGCTTTCCTAATTGCCTCTCTACATCCTCTGACAACTGTCCTATATTCCTCCCAAGTGACTAGCCCCTCTTTCCATGATCCATAGATTCTTTTTTTCCACCTGAGTTTGCCCAGCATTTCCTTGTTTAACCATGCTGTTCTCCTAATTCACTTAATTCATTATAAGTTCACAGCCATTTCTAAAGATGAATAGGAGCATTTCTGGTCTGCCCACAGAAGAGAAGAAACAGATACTTTGCCATCATTCTTAGGCACAAAGTTCTTCAAGGCCTTATACAGTGGTATCAGAGCCCTGACCACACAGAAAAGGGGTTTGTAACTCTATTGGTACTGATTTATGTATAGTCAGGGGGTGTGAGGAGGTTGAAAGGTGACAAAGTCCATTAGTCCTGCTCTGTGCTCCAGGATGTTTAATCGAGTAGATGTTATTTCACTCTCCTTCTGTCATTACCATGGCTGCACCTGATCCTGTCTCCAGCTCCCCACCTAAAATGTGCTCTCCCACAGCTCCCAACCCTTCAGAAAAGAAATGCCCAGCTCTAATACAGCTTCTGAAGGCCAGATCCCAGCACCACTCACCCAGAGGCCTGTTCCACTACCAGATCAGGCATTCCTGGTGTCGTCCCCACCTGCTGTGACATTACCAGCTCTGGGTCCAGAATAAAAATCTCGTCCTGAGAAATTTCCGTCACAAAGTGCAAATGTTCCTGTTGGAGTGATACAAGGAATGAATAATGAACCTGCAGCATCACTGGTCTCTCAGAGCACCCAAGTGGCTATAGGAAAGCTGGGTGCACATCAGGGTCTCTGAAGAGCATTCATGAGACTCTTGTGTATTTATTTAAGCGCACACACATATACACTCACTGAAATCAATGCCACTGAAGTCACCAAAATTTCAAGCCAAACAAGACTCCCAACCAGCAAGCTACACACACAGAGCAATGCTTATAAGACTGCTAGGATCAAAACCTCTGGCGACTAAAAGCATCAGTGAAAAGATAAACTCAAATACTCTGGTGCCACACAGATGCCCTTAGTGAGAGACTTGATAAAGATGAGAAATGTAGAAAATTCTGATCTTTACATCAGATTGGTAGTAAAAAGAATGGCAGATGGCCAGCAGATACAAAACTTCGGTGAAACTATATAAATTACATCAACTAAATCATGGCCCATAATTTTTTCTCTACTTTTCATGAGACATCAGTGGCATTTTAGAATACACAGAAGGAATGACAGATAATTAATTTTAAGATGCATTTGACATAGCTTTAAAAAAATCTGTAGAAACGGTAGTGAATAAAGATTTACCTGAGATCTATCAATGTGGTAAAAATGATCAGCAGAAGTTGCTGCAAGACAGAGAAACAACAGAGCTGCAATAAAGAAAATGATCTGAGCAGAGCTGCATGGATAAGATGAGCTGAGCTAACATCACCACCACATAAGACAATCTCTGTGTCAGTGAAGTCACAGTGGTTTCACACAAACATAATCTGCTTCATTCATTATGTCCACATTCCTATCCCATTAAATGATGAATTTAAAGGTGAGGCTTAACGAAATAATATTCACTGAAATTATTAACTTGAAGTAGATACTTAAAAAAACATATAAAATGGATTTCAGACTTATAAGAAGAATTGATTACATTAAAATATGTGACAGAAAAAGCTGCATTGTTCCGATGGAAGTATAGCAAGCATATAATGAAATTGATGGGTCTAATAGGATTAATTCAAATTTTGAATATAAAGAACAATAACATGCTTAGGAGCTCTTTGTAAATCAAATGCATGGCAAAGATTCACCCTCAATTACCAATACACTCAGGGAAAACTTATGCTACTCATGAAAAACACATGAAAATAGGGAATATTCACTAAAAAAAAGCACCTAGTATGAATCTTGTCACTGCTAAATAATTTATATTACTAAACCCAGAAGTATTTTATCATCTACAATGTGCTTCATCAGATGCATTTTTTTTTTTTTTCTGCTTTGCATTTAGTTTGGCCAGAGCAATTGGACTCATTCATCCTGGAGGTTTGACACAAGATCACAGTGAAGTAGCATTGTAGGTTTTGGCACTGCAAGGGAATATCAAATCCTTGAAAACAAAAACTGAATGCATCTACCCACCCAGCTTTCTCCAAAACCCAAACAGATTTTCAATGTTTTTTATCAGTTTACCTCATGAGAGACAAGGAAGAGTGATTATAAGTTGCCAAGGAGAAATAGTTTTTGTTTAGAAAAATAAGAATTTCAGTCCTCACATACTGAAGCTTTTGCAAAAGCAGATTCCATCCACTTTAGCTGCTAATTCCAGTGCTCTGGAGCCTGATGTACAGTCCAGATAAGTTGCCTGCTTTTACAAAGTCTGGGTCAAATACAAGTGCAGCTCTCCAGGGAGTTACATGAAGTGCAGTCTTACAGGGAAAGGGAGGTAAGTTTCTGTCACCTAAACACTATAGCACCTAAAGACTATATTACTTAAAGAGAAACCAGAGTGAAGAAGACAGCCTTACCAGCAGCAGCATGTTGCCACAACCAGCTGTGCTGTGAGTCCAGGCACTGCCATGCAGCAAGTGCTGCTCGTTACAGCAGAGATGTTAATAAACCAAATCTCTAACCACCCTTAGTAGAACATGCCTCCTTGGGGTGACAGTGCTACAGCAAACATTTTGATTACTAGATGAAGGGCCTGTTTTATTTTTCAGAGGGAAAAAAGGGGCACTCAGATCCTTTTTTACCTGCTCAGTGTTAACAGGAAGGAACAGTTACCCCTCCATGGTCATACTCTCAGATGTACTATCCTTCACACGCACATCAGAAGCAAGCAGCATGCTAGGCACAAGAGAAGGGAGGTGCACTTACCGTCTAGGAAGCACCATCTAGGAGATAGCCTCTGAACAGAAAGTACTCTGGGGAAAGAGCTTTCTTGGTCCTGGATAGGGCAGGGAAATGTCATAAAAAAATAACAAACTTTTTTCTCTAAAAGGACTACTTTCTAGTCTGCAATTTTCATTTTGCTCTACTGACACTGCACAGTGTGTAAAACCTATATAGCCCAAACCCACTGGATTTGCTCCTCACTGACATCAGGTTTTGACTGTAATATAGAAGAGAGTAAACTGACAGAGTCAGCTTCAGCCACATCCTCGGCTGTATCCTTCCCTTCAGCTCAGCAGTACCAAAAAGCTTTACATCAAAACCAGCTTTCGCAGTTGTCTACAGCCCCCCTTATTTGTAGGGACACAGGAATAGAGAGAGGTGAAAGAGGTCAAAAAGATACACAAGTACACAAGTTTGATACAGCCATAAACTCCAATTACTATGTTTGTTTCTTGCGCACCTGTCACCTTTCTTTTTTCTAGCTCTGTATTTTTATGCTCTTTCTCACCTGTACTGATCTACGACTCAAAGCAATTGTTCACTTTTCTTGTCCCTGGCATGTCCCAAATGCATATCAGGGTAAAAAATGTTATTCTCTACACTCAGAATACAGAGAGCACAGATCTGGGGACCACCGCTGGCCAAGTAAACAGACATCCTACATCAACATCTTCCCATTCTGGCTAAAAAGACAGGCTCGTTGGGAGGCAATGAATGTTATTTCAGGAGCCAAACCAAATGACTGGGAAGGAATGAAGGCCTTCCTGACCTGTATTCACCAAGGAGTCAAACAGGCTACCCCAGCTTTTTCAGCTCTCACTGAGCTGGAGACACAAAAGGGATCTCAGAAAGCAGAGGGGAGTCATAGCTCTGCTCCATACTGCCATTGGATGGCCAGCCAACTCCCTAAAGCACTGGAACACAACATTTAAACACAAATAGATTTGCACAGGGCAAAACACAACAGCATGGATCTCAGACACGCACCCAAAACTTGTATAGAGCCAGATTCTGTCCTTGTTTACATCTTAAGCAGTAAAATCAGCACATCTGCAAATGATGTAAATTCAGGCACATACATACTGACTCAAGGTTAAACTTTATGCCTCCTTCAGACACGAGACTACAGAGTGGTATACCAAATAACAAGGTGAGAAAAGAAACAGCAGAAGCAATAGGGAGAAAAGGTACCTTTGATAAAAGTATTGCTGTGCATGGAAAGCACAGAATGTGAATAATGTATATGTACATATATTCACAACATGGGCATATATTGGAGAAAACAGAGCAGAATACAATGATATCTCACTTGGTCTTCTCAGAATATCACACAGGAGCCCAGCAACTTTACTGACAGCAGGATGCAGGACAAACTATTTTCATATTGGAAATTACAGCTATATCAGGTGAGCAGTTGTTTGAACATTCAACACCAGAAAGTAAAGGCTGACTGAAAGAGTGAGTTCCAAGAAGATATTTCAAACAATCATGGGTTTTCAGCCAGAAGGGACCACAGGGCTGTGAATGCTTAACCCCTAGCATAACAAAGAAATCTACCACTCCAGCCTGAGCTACAGCAGACCTTTTAGAAATGCACCCAGCCTAAGTGAGAGACTCCAAGGGACACAAAAGCCACCATTCCCTCAGGCAGCTGGTACCATGTTTGAAGGAGGAAAGTGAGTCTGCTTTGTATACAAGAAGTGGAAAAGTACAGAAACACCAACATATAAATGAAAGTTTACTGTGTATGAAACGTGTCCAACACATCTGGAACATTCATACAGATTCTCAAAGATTCACAGTTTCCCATTTATTTTCCTCTGCTTTTACTGCCTTGTGTTTATATCATTAAGAAAACCTAGAAGTAATAGCTATTTCTCAGCAATTTATCTTACTCTTTTGCAAATCTGACATATTTTTAAAATACTTTTAATCTGGGTATCCATGTTTAAGAAAAAGTTAAGAATAAAATAAAGAATGTATCAACAGAAAAATGGAAGTTTCATCAGTTCAGTTCCTCAGACTGCCCAGGCATGTGTCAGTAAGACTCTGGGGAAGAAGCAGTTTGCTTTCTTCAATCTTGGGAAAAATCTCAAAGAATGCTGAAGGGAGTTGTCATTTCAGTCTGACTGGGTAAAACAATTTCCAAATTGATTACAAAGCAAATCATGCCCTCATATGTTAAGAGTAGGGCATTGCTCTTCAATTTACATAAAGACATCTGACACTTTTTCAGCCAACTGAGGAAAAATGAGGTCTTGCTGATGTTGTACAGATATGCACAAGTTCTTGGTTTCCCCACCTTACTGGTCAGCTGTTGTTTTCAAGCAGCTATGATGATTATTTCATTTTGATGGACACTCATTTCTCAGCCAGGTGAACGCATATCAGTGCCTGGCATGATGCTGCTACGAAATGTTATTAATTTTCTTTCAATCAGTATCATGACAGCTTTTGCAAGATTCATCTTATTAATTTCTGCCTCTGGGATTGACTGGAACCATCTATTATTGCCTTTCCTTTCTGGTTATCCAGGACAGAAAATCAAAGATGGCTCCAGACAACTCATCTGTTGTCTCCTCAGTGCCCTAGAGTTTGGCTATAGTCCTGGCAACAGATCTTGTCTGAAATGTTACTGCCACAACTTACAGTCTTTGCTTGTCTTCTGATGCATGATACCTGCATCTATAGCCACCCTGCCAAAAAAAAAAATAGCCTCAATTCTCTCCCATATTCAGACAAGGACAGAGGAAGAAAACATCCATAGATAACAGTGCATACTAAAAAGGTAGATGATACAAAGAGGTGGCATGAGTAAAAATTCATAGACCTAGCAGAGTACATAATGTTGGGAAAATTAAGATAGGGATAATGATGGTAAATCTCAATTCAAGTCACAAATTGCATATTGTGATATGCTCTTTCCAAAACTTCATTACAGTACAACTACAGAACTAGCTTGAGAAATCTCAGGCCAATGAGAATGATATTTTGTAAGCATTCAACTCATTAGAGAAACAGAACAGAATGAAAACCAACTCTAGCTTCATTTTTCTTATTTGGACCTGGGCTTGCTGATCATGTTTCTGCTGACTCCCCATGTTTTGAGCTGCAGAGAAATCAGGCAAGAGAACTGCATTTATGAGACCTAAAAGTACCCATGATACCTTATTTGTGAGGTAAGAAGACAGTTCCATCAGCTGAAGTACCTTATTCATGCCCTTCATTCCCTGATTTTTCCACTTTTTGTTATATGTAGAGGGATACCAACAAACATGGAACAAACCTCAAATTAACCTGACAACAAGATGGTTTGTAGAAATGACCCACAGAGAATAAACTGATGTTTGAAGAATCCAGGATAAACAAATACTGAAGATGAAACACAGAGGGAGGTGCATTCAAAATGTAGCATCGTAAAAGATTGATAGCATATTAGAGATTTCACACTGATATGCACTGGAGGAGATAGATAGGCAATTAATTTATATACTGTTATAACTGCAGAGGATAGAGCCAAACACGGGGCTGATTTCTGACATTTCATACTCTCTTTTGGCCATCCCCATACACACAGATTTAGTTCTTCATTTTACCTCAGGCAGTTTCCTACACATGGATCAGTCAGCAACCACTTAGGTTAATTTATAATGAGTGGAACAGAATAATACATGCTGGATTTTTAGCCAATTTGATAGATACTAGCACTGCTCTAAAACTCAGTTCCAGGGCAATGATTGATACAGATGTCAAAAATACAAGGTTAAAATTGGACAGGGAAATGCAGAAACAAACCATGAACTGGTATGAAGGTGGCAACTCCAGGAAAGCACACCAAATTGCATTTTCTCATAGTGTATTCTTGCATTCAGCACATTTACAGGCTTTCTTGCCAAACTGGAATTCTGTATCACCCAGGTAATCATTAAGCCCCAAGAAATTATCTACAATTTCACTGCAATGGGTTCCCATCAGCTAGATCTCTGTATGCTTTCTCAGTGAACTCATTCCTGCTTATCCCAACAAGACTTGCATTGTTAAATCTAGGAAAAGGCTATCAACACTGTGCAAACTTGTCTTGTGATCCCAGGCGCTGTGTCAATTGACCATTGTTTGTGTCAAGTCTCTGCGCTAATGTCAGATCAGCTCAGGAGTCAGTACGGTTAGTCCGAATTAGTTTATTCCCAATTTAAGCACTGTGCAGCGCAATATTTCACTGAGAGAAATATGCATTCTTGCACAACACTTCTAACTGCAAAGGCAAGTTCTGTATTGAATAATTTGTACAATAAATTGGTAAAATGCACATTTTAAAAACTAGCCACCAAAAAAATAGAACCTGTCACATGCAAAAGACATATTTGTGCCCCAGATGGATTAAAAAACTACTCTGAAGATTATGTTAAACTCTAAGTAGATGACTGGTACACAGAATTATTAAGAGGTTAGGCCTGCTAGCATGCCTTTATTTTCTCAGTGATAGACTTTAGTACTACAGCTATGCAATATAACATGTTATTGTTCAGTTTCTCAGACAGAGAAACAATTTTATTTTTGTCATTTGTCCTACAGCACACATTCTGTTATTCTCTTCAATACGCAAGGCACTGCTATTGCAATACCACTCACACCATCATACTGTGCAAATATTAAAGATGATTCCATAAGGTTTGCAAGGAAAAGTATTGTCCCAGGGAAAGCAGAATGAACCTCCAGCGTTTGAGGGTAAATGATAATCAGAAATTCATCTAACATACAGGTATCTAACATAAGAAAATCTAGGTTCAAATGTAAAGTGTGCAGTCCACATTGTTAAGCCTTCTTTTGTTCTGATACTAAAAGGAAAGCTTATCTTACCTGGTAATGAACTCTCTGCGTAGTAGAAGTTGCCGACTGTAAGTCCTAGTAGGAGGATGAAAGACATGCCAATGGTGAAAAAAATTAAAGCAACAAGAGCTGCTTGCACTTCTACTACCCAAAGTGTTTGGACAAACACAAATAATTTTGCAAGTATTTCTCACTAGTTTTAAGTATATTAAACAAACACTACAAAATAATCATGAAAAGCTCACTTAAAATTTAGATTTGCATGCATTTGGTCAAAAAGATGGTTTTTAAAATATAGATATTATGTTAATGGATCTTTACCATATCACAGTCCTATTTGTTTCATGAAAACTATCTAAATTTAGATATCAGCAATAAAATGAAAGAAAATATCTTTAAAACCATAAATCCTTTTTGCAAATATTTCTGCATAATTAATGAAATAAATAAAACCACTGGCAGTTCTTGTTTTAAGACAATCTCATGTCAGGGAGGTTATATCAGAATGACCCTAGTATTTAGCAGGGTTCAGGCTTCTAATTTATTTTAATAGAGATTTTTTCAAATAGTTTTATCTCATGACAGACTTCCAAGAAGCCTATCCTACAGATCATAGCTCCCCAGTTGGCATGCAAATTGGCAGAGTGCAGAAAGCCTTGGCACCTCTATTCCTAAAAATTAGTCTGAGCCAAATCATGCACATGAAAAAAAGTAGCACAAACTCTGCAAAACGTTGGAGAAACACAGTTCTTCCACAAACGCTATGGGCAATTCAACCAGAACTTCTAGCTGTGCTTCTTCCAGGGCTGTACAATTACTCACTACCTAATACTGGCCATATTAAGTTGACTAAGCTCAGTCTAAGATCACATTTGTAATCTACGGAGAACATCATCACAATTATTTTATTGTAATTTTTCATCAGCAGATACCTCAAATATGCAGCACCTTATAATAAGGTTTTATTAATAATAATAATAGCCACACTTCAGGTCTGAATGTTCGGAAATGTATTTGATTAAGGGAATCCTGGCTGAAATGCGACAAAGTGAAAGCCTGAAGTGAGATATTAAGGCCCATATTCAAGCTGCAAGTGCAACGTTTCAAAACCACAGGGGAATCGGTGGCTCCCAAAGAGTTCAGTGGGAGGGATGACCTTCATAGTTCCTATGTAAAATGGATCATGTATTTAGAAACATACATAATGTACTCACACATGTAAACGTTGTTGAAAGATACCAGTAAAAGATTTAAAAAGTCAGATGCAGTATATTAATGAAAATCCATTATCTTTATCACTAAATACATACACACCTAAAGGTATTCAGTTAATGGGGAATTTGGAGTCTCTATTACCCAGACTGTATTGTAAAATGAACTCTTGCGAGGCAAGATGTTCAAGACGATAACAACAACATTATTATTAGCTGCATGAGCATACATTTCTGTGTATTTGGAAATATCTAGTTGATATTTGTAGCATTGATTGGTGTCTCACATTACTCCATGACAGTAAGAGAGAATGACATTTGCATAATTAGACCCACTTGAATACCATAATGTTTGTCCTTACGTAACACACTTCCTAATCACTAATTTGTGTAACTTCAGCAAGGTATGTGGAGAGTCTAGTTATTCCATTCCAATTCAAGAAGAAGTAAACACACTTATCCATGTAAATTCTGTTATAATTTTAAATAAGTCAGTATGAATTTTCATTTCCTGTTTAGAAAATATTTTTCAGTGGTACTCCTGTGTTGCAGAATGTTGGAGAAGGCGAGGGAAGCAGGACGCAACTCAGTATGAGTTATAAGCAAGCTTCAACTTTATTCGAGTTCTGCTATGCCTTTTATACACTGGAGGTTAATTATGCCTACTTATGTTAAATTATGCCTACATATCTATATTTGATTGGCTAAGCATAAAGCTACATTTGCATATTCCAGCCTCTTGCGGTTATCTTCTTCTGGATTCTTCCCGCAGGTTCTACCTTGGAACTTTCCACCAGATTCGAGCTTATTCTGACCTGGAGCTTTCCACAAGCTTCCAGGTCAGAGTGACCCTGGGAAGCTACAGCTATCAGCAGTACAGCTCCCCTTATCAGTACTGCTCGCTCACAGCCGTTACATTCGGCCCTGTGCTCACAGTTGTTACATTCGGCCCTGTTCAGCAAGCCATTCCTCCACACTCCTGCTTTTATTATTGTATAATAACTCTAAAGTTAAAGCGGTAGGCAAACTGCAATACTCTTAATACATAGTTGTTGCAACTATGAGACGTCTGCACTCAGAACTGAAAGAAGCGTAACATAAATTAATGCATGATTCCTGAATTCACAAAAACCTCACCTCTTGTAGACGATCAATGTACATACGACAGGTCTCCAAATCACAATCTCCTCGTACAACTATAATTCCTAAGGGAATGGCTGGAAAATCAAAAACAAAGGAAAACCCCTTTAACTGAAGTCTCTTGAACTTTAAAACATTTGCAATATGATTCGGGTATTATTTTTTTATAATGTCTCCATAACAGCTTTCTGCTATGTAAATATTAACAGTTATTTAAAAGCAATAAGGTATTATTCATCATTAGTTTCACCCATTTATAATTATAAAATATTCTGATTTTTCAACTGTTTTTCATACCAAAGAAGCTAAACCTGATTCAGTAAAATTGTGTACTTCATCATCTTAGGTCAACATCAATTATTAACTGCAAAGAAAGGAATATACCCCAGAAAAAGTTTAGGGAGGTGCTCTTATACATTGAAATAAGAGTGATATTTCATTTTCAGTACTCTTAAAAGTATACAAAAATGATTTAAAATAATGGAAGTCACAGCCTGATTTCAGAGAAAACTGTTCAGCACCATGTTATTTTGATGTAAGGCTGCTTGCAAATCAAAACAGACATTATTCCATCTACACAAAAAATCGACATATCATCTCCATATTTTCTCAGAGAAAAAAAGAAAACTTGTAAAAATACAGCAAATAATTCCCCTTAGCTGAGGGGTAGCACTTTTAATAACAGGGGATTTATGTTTCCACAACCATTCTGTTCTTGCAGCCAAAAAAAACCCCAAAACAAACCCTCAAACAGAATAAAAGAGAAAAAAAAAAAAGTATATGTGAGTCCACAAGGAAGGTACCAAGACAGCTACCTACTAAAATCTCATTAAATAAAAAGAAAACAAGTGAACACTCCCAAGTACTTGATTTTCTAAAACTGAATCTCTGAATCAAGTTCTTTTTTCTCCCTGGAGGGTCTTTAATCAAACAGTGGCCCAATGAAGTAGACAAGCAGCAGAAAAGTGATTTAAATCCTCATCTGAAGTATTCCAGGAGGAGAGCAAAATATCAACGCATAAAAAGATTTGGTAACTGGATAACAAGAAGCAACATAAAGTCACTGATAGTTCTGAAATAAATAGAAAAAAACAACTGTGCTATAGCCCCTCTTGCCAGTCAAAAGAAGTTGATTAAGAGGGAGAGATGTTTATCTACTGAGACACTATGCTCTGATAACAGAACAAGACAGCGCTAAAAGGTAACAGGGAATGTGGCTTACATTTTTGTGGCCCACCAAGGCTAGAAACACAAAGAGAAGCTCAGTGGTCTCAGGGAGGAGCACCTAGGGAAGTCAGAGGCCAGTGCAGGGCTCTGGGGACACATCAACAATGCTGCCAGCACTGTGTTTGGAAAGCAATTTGAAGAGAACATCTAAGAATCCAGGAAAACCAGAAGCAGGGAAAAAAAGGCTGGAGGGAGAAACAAGAAAATAAAGAAGGGATAGACAGGAAGACCAAGGAGGAAGGGAAGAGATCACACTTCTCCTGAAGCAACACTGACCTGCTCATTTTCAGAAAGACCAGAAGGAAACAAATGCCCATTGCGACCTCCCAGATTTTTTTGTTACAAAAAAGAGAGTGAGATACAAGTGAGTGGAACAAGAGTCAATCGTAAAGTTTGTTTTATGCACTCTGATGCTTTGGTTTACAGACTGATTCTCTTTTCTTAGTGTTTATTATTGTTTAACCTGCTCTGACAGGAAACCCTTAAGCACTTTGTAGAGAGTACTCAATGGCTACCTAGTTTCAATTCAGCAGATCCCTCTGCAGCCCTAGCTGCATTGGTTTATGTTCATTTATAGTACTAAATGTTTATGGGTTAAGTTGAGGAAGGCCAACGAGACAGATATCCTGCTGGGAGTCTACTACAGGCCACCTGACGAGGATGAAGAGGTCAATGAACTATCCTGTAGACAACTGGCTGAAGCTGCAAAGTCGCAAGCCCTTGTTCTTGTGGGGGACTTCAACTTACCAGACATCTGCTGGAAATATAAACATGGCAGAGAGAAAACAATCCAAGAAGTTCCTAGAGTGCGTGGAAGATAACTTCCTGACTCAGCTGGTAAGTGAGCCCACCAGGGAAGGTGCCTTGTTAGACCTGTTGTTCACGAACAGGGAAGGACTGGTAGGCGATGTGGTGGTCAGAGGCCGTCTTGGGCTGAGCGATCATGAAATGATCCAGTTCTCGATCCTTAGCCCAGTTAGGAGGGGGGCAGCAAAACTTTCACTGTGGACTTCCGAAGGGCAGACTTCAACCTCTTTAAAACACTGGATGAGAAAGTCCCTTGGGGAACAGTCCTAGAGGGCAAAGGGGTTCAGGAAGGATGGACTCTTTTCAAGAAAAAACTGTTAGAGATGCAGGAGCAGGCTGTCCCCAGGTGTCGTAAGACAAACTGGCGGGGAAAGTGACCGGCATGGCTGAACAGGGAGCTTCTGCTGGGACTTAGGAGAAAGAAGAGAGTCTACCACCTCTGGAAGAAGGGGCAGGCTACTCGGGAAGAGTATGGGGATTTAGTTAGGTCGTGTAGGAAGAATATTAGGGAGGCAAAAGCTCAGCTAGAACTCAGCCTGGCCACTGCTGCAAGAGATAATAAGGAGAGTTTTTAAAAATATATTAACAATAAAAAAAGATGCAGGGAGAATCTCCATCCCTTATTGGATGCGAGGGGGAACACTGTTAGCAAGGACGAGGAAAAGGCTGAGGTACTTCATGCCTTCTTTGCTTCGGTCTTTAACAGCCAGACAAGTTCACCACACGGTATTCAGTTCCCTGAGCTGGAAGACTGGGATGGAGATCAGAATAAAACCCTCGTAATCCAGGTAATAGTAGTGAAGGACCTGCTGAGTTAATTAGACACCCATAAGTCTATGGGGCCAGATGAGATCCACCCGAGAGTGCTCAGGGAGCTGGTAGAGGAACTTGCCAAGCCGCTCTCCATCATCTATCAGCAGTCTTGGTTATCGGGTGACGTTCCGGATGACTGGAAACTTGCCAATGTGATGCCCATCTACAAGAAGGGCAGGAAGGAGGATCCGGGGAACTACAGGCCTGTCAGCCTGACCTTGGTACTGGGGAAGATTATGGAAAGGTTCATCTTGGGGAAGATCACGCGGCAAGTGCAGGACAACAGGGGGATCAGGTCCACCCAGCATGTGTTTACAAAGGGCAAGTCCTGTTTAACCAACCTAATCTCCTTCTATGATCAGGTGACCCGCCTAGTGGATGAGGGAAAAGCAGTGGATGTTGTCTACCTGGACTTCAGGAAGGCATTTGACACTGTTTCCCACAGCATTCTGCTGAGAGAAGCTGGCAGCTCATGGTCTAGACAGGTGGACTCTTCGCTGGGTTAAAAACTGGCTGGATGGCCGAGCCCAGAGAGTTGTGGTGAATGGAGTTAAATCCAGATGGAGACCGGTCACAAGCGGTGTCCCTCAGGGCTCGGTCTTGGGGCCAGTCTTGTTTAATGTCTTTATCAATGACCTGGATGAGGGGATCGAATGCACCCTCAGTAACTTTGCAGATGACACGAAACTGAGTGGGAGTGTCGATCTGCCTGAGGGTAGGGAGGCTCTGCAGCGGGATTTGGACAGGCTGGAGCAATGGGCTGAGGCCAATTGCATGAGGTTTAACAAGGGTAAGTGCCGGGTCATGCACTTTGGCCACAACAACCCCATGCAACGCTACAGGCTTGGGGAAGAGTGGCTGGAAAGCTGCCTGGCGGAAAAGGACCTGGGGGTGTTGGTTGACAGCCGACTGAACACGAGCCAGCAGTGTGCCCAGGTGGCCAAGAAGGCCAACGGCACCCTGGCCTGTATCAGAAATGGTGTGACCAGCAGGAGTAGGGAGGTGATCGTGCCCCTGTACTTGGCACTCGTGTGACCGCACCTCGAGTACTGTGTCCAGTTCTGGGCACCGCAGTATGGGAAGGACATTGAGGTGCTGGAGCGAGTCCAGAGAAGGACAATGAGGCTGTTGAGAGGTCTGGAAAACAGGCCTTATGGAGACTGACTGAGGGAACTGGGGTTGTTTAGTCTGGAGAAGAGGAGACTGAGAGGAGACCTCATTGCCCTCTACAACTACCTAAAAGGAGGTTGTAGTGAGGTTGGTGTTGGCTTCTTCTCCCAAATTACTAATGATAGGACAAGAGGAAATGGCCTCATGTTGCATGAGGGGAAGTTTAGGTTGGATATTAGGAAGAAGTTGTTTACTGAGAGGGTGGTTAGGCACTGGGACAGGCTGCCCAGGGAGGTGGTGGAGTCGCCGTCCCTGGGGGTGTTCAAAAAATGGGTTGATGAGGCACTTGAGGCCACGGTCTAATGGTTTAATGGTTAGGAATATGATGGGATAAAGGTTGGACTTGTTGACCCTGGAGATTCCTTCCAACCGTAATGATTCTATGATTCTATTGAGCAAACTAAGATTAGTTCTCAATGGCTAGAGCGTACAGAACAAGTTAAGGGCAGTAGGAACTGGCATGTAATATTTTAAAAAAAAACAATACCAAACAAAACAAACACCTGTGCAGTTACTGCTGATGGTGAGCTATTTTGAGGCTCCATATTCATGGTGCAAATCTACAATAGTGTTGGCAGGAAGGAATAAGAAAGACTGAAGACCACTTGGCCACTAACTAGTTTTTGGTTGGTTTGTTTGTTGTTGGGGTTTTTTTTTTATATTATTAATCTCTGCATGTACCTCCATTATCTGGAATTTCTTAGTAACATTTGAAAAAGGAAAGTAGGGTTTCATAAAAGAGAAAGATTTTGCTATTTTAAAATTTGTTTCCCGACAATGCTTCTTTTGATCATACTTCCCTGCAATAACAGGAAACCAGAGAGAGTGCACAGAAGATATGCAGGTAAGAGAGACAGAATTAAGTTCTATCCATCTAGAGACATCAATCCAACTCTCTGCTTGAATATGATAGTCTTGGTTACGGGCATGTAATGTGCAACAATTATATTGGGCAGAAGGTGGTGAAGCTGGTGACTAGGTTGACAAGTGCTTGGGACATGCCTAAGGAGGTTTTAGAGAAGACAGCTATATTTGCAGTGAAGAACATTAAAACATAACTAAAATGCCAATGTTTATCCCTTTCTTAAAAGAGTGCATGGAAGCATTCCCCCCTCCTCTCTGAAGGATCAATAAGCATCCTCTGTACCATCATCAGTCATCCCACAGACAATACTGAGATGCTGACAAAAGAAAGAATGAAGGAGAAAAGAAGGAGCATGAGAAAGAAAGGGACAATTCAGAAACAGCATCTTGGTTAAATGCCAGCTGCAGTGACAAGGAAAGTAGGAGAATGGGCTAAGAATTGTCATGCCCTTCAGAGGATAAAATGACATTCTTTAATTGCTCAGGAGGTTTTTAAAATGAGGTGTCTACCTCCAGCAGAGCAAAGATTAATCTTCACGGAACAGTTTGTATGATGAGTTGTTATATGTTGGGAAGTGCAATTTTAGGTGAAGTAGTTGATAGAATCAAATCAGTATTTCAAGCAAATAAGGGAAGCAAAATGTATTTACTGTGTGTTAAAATGATCCAGATTGTTACGCTGATGTCAGAACATTCAAAACTCTATTATGGAGACATGTAACAGGCAAAAAACCATAATAGCTTCTTTTCTATTTTTCCTTCAGGGATAACAGCATGACTCATTAATAACTGGCTTCCTTTTCCTATTCACAGAATCACAGAATCACAGAATGTTAGGGATTGGAAGGGACCTCAAAAGATCATCTAGTCCAATCCCCCTGCCAGAGCAGGAACACCTAGGTCAGGTCACACAGGAACATGTCCAGGTGGGTTTTGAATGTCTACAGAGAAGGAGACTCCACAACCTCTCTGGGCAGCCTGTTCCAGTGTTCTGTTACCCTCACTGTGAAGAAGTTCTTCCTCACATTTATGTGGAACCTCCTATGTTCCAGCTTGCACCCATTGCCCCTTGTCCTATCATTGGATGTCACTGAGAAGAGCCTGGCTCCATCCTCATGACACTCACCCTTTACATATTTATAAACATTAATGAGGTCACGCCTCAGTCTCCTCTTCTCCAAGCTAAAGAGACCCAGCTCCCTCAGCCTTTCCTCATAAGGGAGATGTTCCACTCCCTTAATCATCTTTGTGGTTCTGCGCTGGACTCTCTCAAGTAGCTCCCTGTCCTTCTTGAACTGGGGGGCCCAGAACTGGACACAATACTCCAGATGTGGCCTCACCAAGGCAGAATAGAGGGGAAGGAGAACCTCTCTTGACCTACTAACCACCCCCTTTCTAATGCACCCCAGGATGCCATTGGCCTTCTTGGCCACAAGGGCACATTGCTGGCTCATGGTCATCCTGCTGTCCACCAGGACCCCCAGGTCCCTTTCCCCTACACTGCTCTCCAGCAGGTCAGCCCCCAACCTGTACTGGTACATGGGGTTGTTCTTCCCCAGATGCAAAACTCTACACTTGCCCTTGTTGAATTTCATTAAGTTTCTCCCCGCCCAACTCTCCAGCCTATCAAGGTCTCGTTGAATGGCAGCACAACCCTCTGGTGTGTCAGCCACTCCTCCCAGTTTAGTGTCATCAGCAAACTTGCTGAGGATACATTCTGTACCCTCATCCAGGTCATTGATGAAGATATTGAACAACACCGGTCCCAGTACCGACCCCTGAGGGACTCCACTAGTCACAGGCCTCCAACTAGACTCCATCCCATTGACCACAACTCTCTGGCTTCTTTCCTTCAGCCAGTTCACAATCCACCTCACTACCTGATCACCAAACCCATACTTTATCAGCTTATCTACAAGGATGCTGTGGGAGACAGTGTCAAATGCTTTACTGAAATCAAGATAAACCACATCTACCGCTCTACCATCATCTATCCACCTACTTATTTCCTCATAGAAGGCTATAAGGTTGGTCAAACATGACTTACCCTTGGTAAACCCATGTTGACTGCTCTTAATGACCCCCTCATCCTTGATGTGCCTAGAGATAGTGCCAAGAACAAGCTGTTCCATCACCTTTCCGGGGATGGAGGTGAGGCTGACCGGTCTATAGTTACCCGGGTCCTCCTTCTTGCCCTTCTTATAGATTGGAGTGACATTTGCTATCCTCCAGTCCTCAGGCACCTCTCCTGTTGCCCATGACTTACCAAAGATGATGGAGAGTGGCCTAGCAATGACCTCTGCCAGCTCCCTCAGCACCCTTGGGTGCATTCCATCTGGTCCCATCGATTTATTCAGATTGCTGCGAGATACTGGTTTGGTTTTCAAATGATTTAGGGAGGTAAAAGTGGTTTTAATCCTTGTGGGTAGGGAATGTATGGTAAATACAGTATTCTGGAATTAAGCTGTAGGTATTCTGACAAAGCCTAGGCAAACATGTAAATTGAGTCTCTTGCAAGTGTCTAGCAGGACGTACATGCACCTGAGAGCTACAGTCATGCTGAAGGAAGCTAACCCCACTGACAGGAACCAGCCCACCATTGTAGAAACAGGTCCAAATACAAGTGCTCTTATATTTTGCTTGTGCACAAGTATTATCTGCATTTAAATTTTTAATTCCGACTGACAAAACTTCTGTTATTCATCTGCCATGGAAATTTATTTATTTCCACTCCCTTCCCCCCATAATCACTTTTTTTGGTAAAGGAAGGAGAGGCTCTTCTCCCACAGTACTCCCCTCCTCCCCCTTTAGCCAAGTAACTTTTAGTGGCAGTGCTCCATAATACGATTTGCTGATGAGGATGTAGTCAGTACACTTGTTTCATATAAATGTTTTGCATATGACAGAGTGAGGCAGGCAGGAATCCATGATTTTCCACCAGAAAACCATTTAAAATTTATCCAATTAGCTATGTCAGAAATGCAATTAAAATGGCTCCTCTTAAAAGGAAGATTTATATGATTTTCTGGCTTCCTTCCTCATAAAAACTTGAGTTACGTAGTCCTCTAGTGTAACTGTGCCACTTGAAGACTGGCTATGCCTCAGTTTCCAGAAGAGATGCAAATATCTTGCAGTAAGTCACAGGAAAACTGGGACATTAGGTCTGTGCTCAGTGAATCACAGGGATTTTCCATTTTTTACTTCATGGAACTCAAGGAGCTGGCTAGAATATTTAAAACGGTTTAGTTTCTGACTGCTTAGAGAACACTTCTTTTCCCATAAATAATTTCCTTCAGTCATAATTAGCATCGCCCAGAAGCCCTCAAATCAAGATCAGCTTCCTGAAAACTAAAGGCTGGACAATTCTGATAGGAGACATCTAAGCTATATGTCCAGGGAAGTAGGCTAATGACCATCAATGAAAGTTACATGTTCTTACATAGAACATTCCCAATAACTGCAAAAGGTAAGGTGAGGCATCTTTTCTGATTTATTTTAGGTTGATGGGGATATTATTTGCTTTTTCATACTTGAATGTAAAAACAGTAATGCACAAGTATTACTGAGACAACTAAAGGAGGACAGATAAGAATCACAGAATCACAGAATCACAGAATGTTAGGGATTGGAAGGGACCTATAGCTTAATGAAAAACATCTGGGGAGAATACTCCAGTCCAACTATATATCAAGCTGGCCATGCAGCAACTTGAGAAAAAAAAAGGGTCTTAGTGCAAATAGCCTGCTAATGCCTGAAAGCAATCATTTTAACTTTTGATGGACAAGCACCTACTTTTGGAATGAAAACCTCTTAAGCACACATCTAGCAAGTGATCAAATGTGTGTGTAATCTAAAAGCAAATCTCAGAGGTTCTAGATCATTCCCTGGAGTTTTTTCATGATGTTGTCATTATGGGCTTTGGCAGGTGACAAGTAACGTAAATACTCACTTACAACTGCAGTGACAATGTAAAAAGTTGTATTTTTTGTGTCGGAACACCTAAACGGTTCATAAGGACTACATAATATATACTAAATACACACACACAAAGTTTACGTCCATAGTGAGGATGGGTGAGGATAGTTCTTTGCCGATGGGAAGCCATAGGATGAACTATCAAATCAACCAGATGATTGTTTCTGACAGGGCTGGATAGATGTGGGTTCAATATGGCCTGAAGTCTACTTGAGGTCAAACTCTCAATTTAAACAAAACAACTCTCAATTGAAGCAAATTCCTCTCCAGTGAGCCACAATCCTCATCCTGTGAAAATTCCTTTCAGTCCAGTGGTGAAGGTTTGATTGCTTTAATTATGACCAAAATCCACTAACAGAAGCTTCAGAAAAGGCTGTCATGACCTACAGCGAAATTTAAGCCATTTCAGTTCTTTTGCTGGAAGGAGAGCTTGTGAACTGGGGCAATAAGGAAGGGTGGGATGAGAGGAATGAAAGTGAAACAGTTTAACTATCTTCCAACAGTAAGATAAGCAAACCAATTAAAAGGTTTGTCATCCTGTAATTACTAGAGCGCTCTGTATTACAGAGGGAGCTGAAGTTTTGTTGCACAACAAACAGTCATGCTTGTAATTTAATATGAATAATGAGCCAGATGCATGAACAAGACTATTAAATTGTTATCAGAAGCAGCCACGTCCCTCACTGATTAATGACGCCGTGTGTCACCAAGGAAAGGAACTCCATTTTTATGTATGGATCATCATCATCAACGTTGCCAAAGCAACCGGCTGTCTGCTTGTGACTTACCCCTGAATGTGGCAATTAAACCATTATATGAGGAAACAAAACAGTGATTATACTCTGTGGAAAACTGAAGGCTGTTAAAGAATAAGGGACTGGGGAAAACCAGATTTGTTTTCCAAGGTAAATGCACCTGTGCAAGAACCATGTTCAAGGTCAGAGCACATTCTCAATATGATATTAATCATGGTCCCCCCACTCAGTTTCAAAGTTGATGCTAATCATAAAATCTTGAATAGTTTCATACACTAGTAGAAAACCAGCAGAACCAACAGAAAGACATGAATAAAAAAACAGGTGTGGAAAACACTTATTTTACAGTAAATAAAATCAACTTGCAGAAATCAGAGTTAAGTAAGAAAACAGGTGAATTATGAAAAGGTATGATTGACCTCATTTTGAGGTTTTTTGTTAATGTAAGACTTACACAGAATGTTCTACCAAAAGCAGCTACAATCTGTCTTCTTCCAACTTACAAGCCTCACGGAGTTTTTCCTTGTCATAATGTAGCCCCTCATATTCTTGTAAATTAATCCTGTTCACTCTGATCTGCAGGCGATCTGGGATGGAATGAGGACTGCAAGAGAAGAATAAAGCTTCTTAGATGAAGTGTTCCATGGAAGAACAAAATTAAAATAGGATATGAAGTGACTTTAATCTTCTCTGAAAGAAGAAAAAGAGAAAGCCTCTTCAAAACTGGGCCAGCTCCTCCCAGGCCCATCACTGTGTTTAAAATTATGACTACCCACTGCACAACACCACAGAAATTAGACTGTAAATGACAAGCAAGATCATGAACCCCATTTGCTGGCTGTGTGGTCTGGAATTACAGAGGGTTTTTCAAGTTCTCTGTATAGCTATCCCTCCTCTCTGCAGTTTGCCTTTTTGTACATCCCTAGGGCCCTACCACAGACAGTAGATCTGCCAAGCTGTGTTTCAGGACAGAGCCACTTTCTTGGGAATCCTCTCAGGACAATCATTCCTCTGCCCATGAGAACATCCACCCTCCTATCCCTGAAGGCTCCTCATTCAGCATCTCTGCTCTGGGGAACAGGCAACAGAAATGTGGCTAAGAAATGGATTTCCACAGTAGTGAGTACAACACACAGAACCCAGGAGGATTTTCAGAAACAAGTAGCAGCACAGGAACCTAATTTCTACAGATTTCAGCCAGATTTAGGGGCCTCAAACGTCTATATAATTTTGAAACACTCAGTGTGTCCCTATCCATAAATTTAAGTGTCCATATATTGACAGAAAGTTTTCTTGAAAAGCTTTGTTTTGATTTTGTGCTGTCTTCCACCTTACTGTAACCTATCACTTGATTTTGTAAGTTTAGCTGAATGCCATGTAAATTAACTTGGCCACATTTGCATTTTCCACTTTTAAAGAAAGATAGATAACCTGTGTATTATAATGCATATATCAAATATCTGTCCTGCAAGGACTTGACCCTGGCTCAGTTAAAAGTAGATTCTTCATCCTGTGCTTCCATCAAAAGACCATTTATTTTCTCTGTTTTAGTCTAGTTAGTAACATAACTCTGCCAGTGATATGACCACCAAATACACACTGCCTTTTAAGAGCTGAAATACTGTGCACTGTCAAAAACATACAGGCTTACTTTTTTCTTTGTCTCAATTTCAAGATATTTGATCCACAGCATTTGGACTGCTAGTTTAAATGTCAATCAGGACAAGGCACATGTCAAAAATGTAAAGTTTTTCTTTCTTTGTAAACAAGTGAGCAATTTTCTTTATGACCAGAAAATACTGCAGACCTAACAAAACACAAAGTTTGTATTGAGAGTGCCTCCAAAACTGGAGTGTAAGACAACATGCTAGGACCAGCTGCACTGAAGAAATTCACGTTCTGAATGGGAGCTTCTATATTAATGATGAAAATAAACCTAAAATACATGAAGAATAGCTTAGAAGAAATCATAAATACTTAACAGTGGCAGCAAGACTGACACTCAGAAATATATAGGCTGACTAAAGATTTTCCTGTGCTAAATGACAGGGACTATTACATCAAAGTGCCCCAAGATATCAGCAAACTGTCCATATTTAAGATAAGCTTTTGCAGTTTGATAACAGACACCTGCAATGGTAACTTCTAGCACAGTTTCAGGGGGCAGCTTTGTAACTCAGGAGCCCTTATGTCATCCTGCAGAACAGCACTCTCCACCTGCTAGCTCAGCAACCCAGAGAAGATGCAAATAGAGGGGAAAGGTGCATAGATGGAACAGGAACATAAATGCAGCACTGAGTCTGACACTTTCTTTTCTTTTTAAGACAAGTTTAAATGTCACCTCACTGGCTGAGAAATGAACATAGTCTGAGGAACTATTTTCCCTTCTAAATTCTATAAAATGCAAGTTCAAAAATGAAAATCATAGATTTTATTTTTAGCCAAGAAAAGATAAGAAAACATTTAAATCAGAAAACATAGGAATTTAACTACATAGTCTTTGTCTGAGAGGAGAAAATAAATAATTCACTGCATGTAGTAGGCTTCATGAAAATGACAGACTGACAGCTCTGCAAAGTGAAGTCTTTTATGCACTGATGCAATACGGGAAGAAGCTACATTGCTTTTCCCATAATGTTCTGCCACTGCACCACATTATGTTGAAAGTAGCTCAGTCTTCCAGCCGACCAGTTCACAACCTGGGAGTTCTTGGTAGGTGCAGGGACGCAACTGCATGTGAATTATCTCTACTTCTTTGAACTCAGCTGCGAGGAAATAGGTTGGGGAGACAGGAGAATTCAGCAACTTATTTCTGTTGTAACACTTGACCATGCTACAAAGACAGCTATCCTTGCTATGTGCTGAATTAAGCCAAGTGTAAACCCAACCCAAAAACCTGTCTCAGTTGTTTCTCCTAAAACCAGAACAAAATCTGTACTGTTTTGTTGAAATCTTTGAGCAATCCAAGCTGGAACTCTATAAAAAAATATGCTTTCTAATCCACAATTCAAAATAACCACTTGACCAAAAAACAGATACTCCTGCACAGGATTAACTCAGCCCAGTGCAAGGGATGTTTGCCTTCCAAACTGACACAGGGGCAAAAGAGTTAATAGAAATAGTTTAATTAAAGAAGTATGCAGCTCTTGCTTGGGGAGTATGTAATCTTGCCTCTCTTGCATGGGAACCTTGCCTGCTAGACAAAACAGGTGCTACAGGCCACTGATTAGAAGAAGACCGCTGAGAAAGGGAGGACAGCTCCTGCTCCTGATAAGAGGAAGGTCGGTTCCTGTGGAGGAATGGCTTGCTGAACAGGGCCGAATGTAACAGCTGTGAGCGAGCAGTACTGATAACAGGAGCTGTACTGCTGACAGCTGTAGCTTCCCAGGGTCACTCTGACCTGGAAGCTTGTGGAAAGCTCCAGGTCAGAATAAGCCCGAATCTGGTGGAAAGTTCCAAGGTAGAACCTGCGGGAAGAATCCAGAAGAAGATAACCGCAAGAGGCTGGAATATGCAAATGTAGCTTTATGCTTAGCCAATCAAATATAGATATGTAGGCATAATTTAACATAAGTAGGCATAATTAACCTCCAGTGTATAAAAGGCATAGCAGAACTCGAATAAAGTTGAAGCCTGCTTATAACTCATACTGAGTTGCGTCCTGCTTCCCTCGCCTTCTCCAACATTCTGCAACAGGTTCCCACCATCTCAGCATTTGAGCTGGTGGGAACCGACGCCGCGGCCTGGAGAAGAGCCAGAGGCCCACAGAGCATGCGCAGCCAACTGAGGAAGACTCGGAGCCTTCCTCCCGAGACCCCGGAAGAGGACCACCAGGGAGCACTGCGCAGGCGCAACCAGGCGAAGCAAGAGGCGTGGAATATTATAATGACCTGATACAATGATGTAATGTTTATGATACACTCCTCATGAATATGTATTACTTAGTGCCATAAAAGAAACACGCTTTGGCCCCCCAGGTGTGCAAGTTCGGAGGAGCGATCCCCCTTGCACCCGGCGCTGAATAAACATACCTACTTCATAACTTTACGAGAGTTATAGAGTCTTTCCCGCGCGTCAAAACCAGAACCACAACGTAACTGGCCCCTAATTGCTCTTTTCCATTTCTTCCTTGCTACAAAACTCATCCATGTATGATGCTCATACCCTCCCCTTCCACTCTGTGACCCTGTGCTGTGGTGCCCCATGCTGCTCTCCATACTAGAGGGAAAAAAGTCTAGTACAGGAACTTTGCATCTTCCCAAGGTAAGCTGTAATTTTAACTCCTAATAGAAGATCACCAACTCCCATTTTCTCCTTGATTTGTCCTTTTAGGTCTTCCATAGCAGACATCTGAGTGATACTCATCTTTCAACCATCCATTGCATCCCATCAGTCTGGCTTCCCCAACAACCTAATGGTGTTCTTCAGTGAATAAGAGATGAATTTATGTATTATTGTACCTCTACACTGTCTGTGCTACTGTAGCTGTGATATCTTTAGTACTTCCCACTCAGTTTCACTTCCTCTCCTTTCACACACTGGACTTTCTCATGTTTCTTAGTGCATGGCAGGACCTAAGCGTGCCTAATACATGCAGCTGGAGACAAACGATGCTCTGTTGTGGGAAACTCTAGGAACAGGGCAGGTGATTCTCTCCCCATCTTCCATGCCTCCCTATAAGCTTGTCTCAGTCATGCAATTGTTTCCATTTCCAGATGCTGAGATGAAACAACTCAAGCAAGCCTGAGGTCACTAAAAACACCGAAACTGTTAATGAATGTTTTTTTTTGTCTGATCCAGAACAACCACCATTGAATCAGAAGTGATTTTGAAAGTTATTTCAATATTTCTGTTTGGTACTTATATGGAACTATCATGTTTGCCTTTTCAGAAATGTTAATTTTTTCTATCATCCCTGGTTTAGATAAGAAAGAAGAAGGGAAAAAAAAAAAAAAAGAGGAGTGACATAGTCAAGTTCACACACCTAATCTTTTATGAGGGCAAGAATTCAATAGAACTTTTCAGCCCAAAATTCAATACCTTATTCCCAAGGCCATCTACCCATTCTTCTCCAAGGCTACCTTCATTAGGGTAAAAGTTCAGTTTTCAATAACAGTATAGTGATTTTTTTTGTGTCGCATTTTTCTACCCCCAGAGTCCCAACAAGATTTTTTACTTGTACCTGAAAATGAAATGCCTGAAAACATTTGGATGACTGTTCAAATAGTTGTTATTGTTATAAATAATTCTAATAATGCTCTATATTCTTTACTAAGATTTATAAAAATTATCATCCAGACCCAAGACTTTTTAGTTTTCTGGGAAGATAATGTAAGAAAAATCAGCAGAACTATCTTCCTTTTATAGTGCGTTGCTTGTAACAACTCATTTGGCATAAAAATACCAGGAAAGCTGTGTAAAAGCAGTTATAGTAGTGCTTTTTGCTTCTCAGTGTCTAAGCACTAGATCAGACGTGAACTTTCTTGGTAATCATTATCAATGAATTAGTGGTAGACTTATGTCTTACCACACAACTGGCCTCATTTCAAACACATCATCACAATGGATAATCTGGATATCTCATGAAAGGGCAAGAGGAAAGGAAGACAGGGAAACAGAACAGCTTCTCCAAGTGTATATTTGAAGCCTTTATATCAAGGTGATGGGAGGGTCACATTGACCCTATAATCAGCACTCAAGACCACCTGCAAAAAGTGGAGGGGAGGATGTTAAGCCTCATGCCAACATCTGCCAATCCTTAGTTAATTACCATCTGTCTCCCTGCTACCTCCTTGTGAGGACAGGATAGTGTTTGGATGCCAAGGGGAGAGAGAGACAACATTGACTTCTGTAGTTATGCTGACTCACTACCTAATGCCATGTAAGAAAGGAAAACGTGCACCTTCTCTTTACAAATCTTATTTCCTGGCTTGAAGCCAGTGGCAACCTATTGTATCTCCAGCATCACCTTCTTGAGTCAAATTAGTCCTTTCATCTGAAAAGAAGTGCACAAGCCCTTATTTGCTTGGAACTGGAGGAGGAAAAAAATCTAAAATCAACAGCAATTCTAAAATATTTTTGTTGCTCCAGGAGCCACATGCACTCTCCAAAAGTACCTTTTAACTAGAAAATATTTAAGAGGATACTTCCCATGCTTTTGTAAAAAGTTTAATTTTTTGGTACCTCAGTGCACTGTATATCTCCAAATTTGCTTTTACAGAAAGAACAAACACATCATCTTAAAAGGTAATTTATTACCAGAGAAATAGTTTCTTTCCAGGTCAAGTGTGGGAAGGTAGTTAGCTGGCAAGTGTCAGTTTCCTGTTCTCCTATTTCTCCTCCTGTTCACCCCTTTTTTTACAAAGACATGGATCTACTACTACATAAGCAAGCTGTGTCTGCTAAAACATACAACTGGAGAGAAACAGGACTTGCCATTCTGCCTATTTGAAAGTTTAGCTATCTTAATCATAAAAATGTAACTTTGAAAACAGAAGCTTTCTATAGAAAATAAACTATTATCAGAAATATGAATGCTAAGAGGTCCTTTCTACAGGGTAGAGATTTTATACACTTACTAAGACCAGTCACAGGTAATATATTCATAACTCACATATATGCATGTGCAAAAATACACCTATACATATGCATATATACACAAAAACCCACATTTATTCAGTGACTCAAATTTGATGATTTAGTTCATGATTTATTTGCTCTGTCAGAATACGCTTGACACTATATTAAAGTCTCACTAAATTTTATTACCTACTGTCCTGGTTCGGCTAGGATGGGGTTAATTTTCCCCAGCAGTTGGGAGGGAGCTACAGCCGGGCTATTCCATCCCATGCTGACGTCATGTCCGTCATGTCCGGGTGCCCAGGCGCGGACAGTGCAGGAATGGCTTTTGTCCAGGTCTGGCCCTCGAGCTGTGTCCGTGCAGTATATCTCTTGTTCTGTACATTATCATCACTGTTATTGTTGTTGTTACACTGTTGTATTAAATCTTCCTTATCTCAACCCCGGGGTTTGTATTTCACTCCCTGTCCCATCCCCGTCCGAGGGTGGGGAGGGGCAGCGGCAACGTTGTCTCCGGTCCCGGCAGGGTCTAAACCACCACACCTATTCAATATAGCTTTGGCTCTAAAATTCACAATGAGAATATTAAGTCTTTGTGCTATCAGACTGGCAATTGACACCAGGGAATACTGTCCTCATCATCCAACCAACATATTCACTCAAAACTCATGACCTCCATACAGAGTTCTATTTAATGCAGCTGAGGAAAACACTTCCACCATCAGTACTTCTCTAGTCTTCACAGATACTAAAATAATCCATATTATTACACAAATTGAACAACTTATCTTGTTCAGACAAACTTGGTGTATTCAGAAACCACAAAGCTTAAGTACAGAAGCATATCCATGTGGAGAGGCTGAGGGCAACAAGGGAGTGTGTGAGGGAGGTAGACTGGTGAAGTGCTGGGGTCTGAACCCCAAGCCCTGAATTAAGGTTGACATATGGGTGGTCCCCATGGCCCTTTAAGAGGAGGGGATGAGTTTGCCTTTTGGCTTTCCTCCAAGGTGCAGCAAGCCTTGTAGGGAAAGCCCTTGGGTAAACAAGCCCCAGGTGCCCCACATTTTGGTAACGAGTGCCAGGTGTCCTGCTTTGGGGATAAAAGCTGGGCCCACTTGCAGAAAGAGTTGGAGAGTCTGTCTGTGGAGTGGATGCACTTTACAGAGTTTCCTGTTGGGGAAGAACCTCCTGACTCTTCATGCATCTGGATCACAGTCAGGTCTGGCACCTGCAAATGTGGGCTTTGCGGGGAGACAACATGGGGCTATTTCTATCGTATGTGATCACCCTATTGACTTGGTTGTCTCCCATTTTTTCTATGGGATACCCTGTGTCTTTGTTTATTCCATCCATTCTTGGATGTGCTGTGTCCTTTATACTAGGCCTAGTAATTGGCAAAACAACTGGTGGAGTCAGGCCATACCATCCTTGAGGACAGGGCAGTGGGTGGAGGCTCCCCTAGAAAGAGAGGATCCCCCCCTCTTCCTGTACCCAATGGCAAGGGAGATCTAAGAGGTGAGGGGGAATGGAAACAGGTCCCTGCTCGGCCAGGCAGGCGAATCCCCTCCCGGCCTCCGTCCCCTTCCCGGCTACCCTTGCAGAACAGGTATGGGGCTCTCGAAATGGAGGGGCAAACAGACAAAAATGGAGAGGAGGGTCCATCAGAGGGGTCACCCAAGGTAACTCGGTCTCCCCCACGAGTTAGGACCAGCTCTAACAAGAAGAAAAGGGTAACTGTAGTTGGTGACTCCCTTCTGAGAGGAACAGAGGCTCCCATGTGCCGGCCGGATCCACTCCACAGGGAAGTCTGCTGCCTCCCTGGGGCCAGGGTCAGGAATATCACTAAGAAACTCCCCAGACTGGTACGGCCAACAGATTACTATCCACTACTAGTTATCCAGGCTGGTAGTGATGATGCTTGTGAGAGGAGCCTGAAGACAATTAAAAAAGACTTCAGGGCTATGGGGAGATCACTTGAGGGATCAGGAGCCCAGGTGGTGTTCTCCTCAATTCCTTTGGTGGAAGAGAAGAATACTGTTAAAGGAAGGAAGACCCACCTGATAAACATGTGGCTAAGAGACTGGTGCCACAAACAAAATTTTGGGTTTTTTGCATATGGGGAGCTTTTATGCTATGAGGGGTCTGCAGTCGACAGATGCAGCTAATCTGTGTCAGAAGGGAAAAAGAATCCTGGCAAATGAGCTGGCTGGCCTCACTGAAAGGGCTTTAAACTAGGTTTGAAGGGGGAAGGGGACAAAATTGGGTCTGCTAGAGTTAAATCCAAAGGTGGCAGTCCACAGTTGGTAAGGAAGTCGTCAGCCCTGCTCAAGTGCTTCTACTCTACTGCACGCAGCATGGGCAACAAACAGGAGGAGCTGCAAGCCATCATGCAGCATGACAGCTATGATGTAGTTGCCATCACAGAAACGTGGTGGGACGACTCTCATGAGTGGAGTGCTGCAATGGATGGCTATAAGCTCTACAGGAGGAATAGGCAGAGTAGAAAGGGTGGTGGGGTGGCGCTCTATATTAGGGAGTGTTTTGACTGTATGGAGATAGATAAGCGTGATGAGCCAGTCAAATGTTTATGGGTTAAGTTGAGGAAGGCCAACGAGACAGATATCCTGCTGGGAGTCTACTACAGGCCACCTGACCAGGATGAAGAGGTCGATGAACTGTTCTGTAGACAACTGGCTGAAGCTGCAAAGTCACAAGCCCCTGTTCTTGTGGGGGACTTCAACTTACCAGACATCTGCTGGAAATATAACACAGCAGAGAGAAAACAATCCAAGAAGTTCCTAGAGTGCGTGGAAGATAACTTCTTGACTCAGCTGGTAAGTGAGCCCACCAGAGAAGGTGCCTTGTTAGACCTGTTGTTCATGAACAGGGAAGGACTGGTAGGTGATGTGGTTGTCGGAGGCCGTCTTGGGCTAAGCGATCATGCAATGATCCAGTTCTCAATCCTTAGCCCAGTTAGGAGGGGGGGGCAGCAAAACTTTCGCCATGAACTTCTGAAGGGCAGACTTCAACCTGTTTAGAACACTGGATGAGAAAGTCCCTTCGGGAACAGTCCTAGAGGGCAAAGGGGTTCAGGAAGGATGGACTCTTTTCAAGGAGAAACTGTTAGAGATGCAGGAGCAGGCTGTCCCCAGGTGTCATAAGACAAACTGGCAGGGAAAGCGACTGGCATGGCTGAACAGGGAGCTTCTGCTGGGACTTAGGAGAAAGAAGAGAGTCTACCACCTCTGGAAGAAGGGGCAGGCTACTCGGGAAGAGTACAGGGATTTAGTTAGGCTGTGCAGGAAGAACATTAGGGAGGCGAAAGCCCAGCTTGAACTCAGCCTGGCCACTGCTGCAAGAGATGATAATAATAAGAGTTTTTACAAAAATATTAACAATAAAAAAAGATGCAGGGAGAATTTCCATTCCTTATTGGATGTGAGAGTGAACATTGTTACTAAGGATGAGGAAAAGGCTGAGGTACTTCATGCCTTCTTTGCTTTGGTCTTTAACAGCCAGACCACTTATCCTCATGGTATTCAGTTCCCTGAGCTGGAAGATTGGGATGGAGATGAGAATAAAACCCTCGTAATCCAGGTAATAGTAGTAAAGGACCTGCTGAGTCATTTAGACACCCATAAGTCTATGGGGCCAGATGAGATCCACCCGAGAGTGCTCAGGGAGCTGGCGGAGGAACTTGCCAAGCCACTCTCCATCATCTATCAGCAGTCCTGGTTATCAGTTGAGGTCCCAGACAACTGGAAACTTGCCAATGTGACGCCCATCTACAAGAAGGGCAGGAAGGAGGATCTGGAGAACTACAGGCCTGTCAGCCTGACCTTGGTACTGGGGAAGATTATGGAAAGGTTCGTCTTGGGGAAGATCACGCGGCAAGTGCAGGACAACAGGGGGATCAGGTCCACCCAGCATGTGTTTACAAAGGGCAAGTCCTGTTTAACCAACCTAATCTCCTTCTATGATTAGGTGACCCGCCTAGTGGATGAGGGAAAAGCAGTGGATGTTGTCTACCTGGACTTCAGGAAGGCATTTGACACTGTTTCCCACAGCATTCTGCTGCAGAAGCTGGCAGCTCATGGTCTAGACAGGTAGACTCTTCGCTGGGTTAAAAACTGGCTGGATGGCCGAGCCCAGAGAGTTGTGGTGAATGGAGTTAAATCCAGATGGAGACCGGTCACAAGCGGTGTCCCTCAGGGCTCGGTCTTGGGGCCAGTCTTGTTTAATGTCTTTATCAATGACCTGGATGAGGGGATCGAATGCACCCTCAGTAACTTTGCAGATGACACGAAACTGAGTGGGAGTGTCGATCTGCCTGAGGGTAGGGAGGCTCTGCAGCGGGATTTGGACAGGCTGGAGCAATGGGCTGAGGCCAATTGCATGAGGTTTAACAAGGGTAAGTGCCGGGTCATGCACTTTGGCCACAACAACCCCATGCAACGCTACAGGCTTGGGGAAGAGTGGCTGGAAAGCTGCCTGGCGGAAAAGGATCTGGGGGTGTTGGTTGACAGCTGACTGAACACGAGCCAGAAGTGTGCCCAGGTGGCCAAGAAGGCCAACGGCACCCTGGCCTGTATCAGAAATGGTGTGACCAGCAGGAGTAGGGAGGTGATCGTGCCCCTGTACTTGGCACTCGTGAGACCGCACCTCGAGTACTGTGTCCAGTTCTGGGCACTGCAGTATGGGAAGGACATTGAGGTGCTGGAGCGAGTCCAGAGAAGGGCAATGAGGCTGGTGAGAGGTCTGGAAAACAGGCCTTATGGAGACTGACTGAGGGAACTGGGGTTGCTTAGTCTGGAGAAGAGGAGACTGAGAGGAGACCTCATTGCCCTCTACAACTGCCTAAAAGGAGGTTGTAGTGAGGCTGGTGTTGGTCTCTTCTCCCAAATTACTAATGATAGGACGAGAGGAAATGGCCTCAAGTTGCGTCAGGGGAAGTTTAGGTTGGATATTAGGAAGAAGTTGTTTACTGAGAGGGTGGTTAGGCACTGGAACAGGCTGCCCAGGGAGGTGGTGGAGTCGCCGTCCCTGGGGGTGTTCAAAAAATGGGTTGATGAGGCACTTGAGGCCATGGTCTAGTGGTTTAATGGTTAGGAATATGATGGGATAAAGGTTGGACTTAATGACCTTGGAGATTTCTTCCAACCATAGTGATTCTATGATTCTATTCTAAAAGCTAATAAGGGGGTGATGAATGTCACTGAAAGCAAACATTAGTATAATATAAATAGAAATTGATGTTTCTAAACATTGTATAAAACAGCTTGCTCAACTCTAAGGATAGGAAGAAAAGCTTTCCAGATACAGCATTAGACTATTAATAAACTGGGGGAATTGCTGCACTGCAATTCAGCCTAAAATATTTATATTTCTTACACCTGTTATTCTTCAAAATGGTGTGCTACATTGTCAATGAGAAGTAATTTAAAGTACAGATGAATTAATTCCATTACCTCCTAAAGAATCTAATTAAGAACCTCATTCCCCAAACACATCAGTCCACAGAATCACATCCTAAAGGTCATGCCCCCCATGGGACCATAAACACAGATTCAGGTCAACTGAAATGTTCTGTTCATTCTTGTTAACTGTAACAGTTTCATTTAAACACAAACTTAAGTATCAATCTTCTCAAATTGGGAGCATAAATAGGCTAGTTTACCATACTGAATTTAATCTCATGGACTAATGATTAGTATGGACCAGAAGTGCACATTCAGGGCATTATTAAATAACAATCCAAATGAACCTTGTAGAAAAGCTATGCACGTTATTTAGTTGGAACAAACTATGAAAGATTTTACAGAGATTTTATGAGGTACTCTCAATTATTCTACTTGCATCAAAAAAAAATATGTAGTTTCAGTAATAGAGAATTACTTTCTTCCCTTTTTTAGCTGCAATATTGCTTAGCAGTACAAGGAAACTGTATTACTTTCTATCAAACAGCATTTGACTTTTCCACAAGAATACAGAAGATCACCTAGATACTGAATAATTCCTGTTCTAAGGAAAAGGGCATACTTTCTGGAAATTCTTAAAACATGTAGACATTCATTAGCATAAATAGGTAATTTTTTTTTTCTGGTTTTTAAGTCTACCCTTTTGTGAGAGGCTATCCATCCCATGGTACACCACATTACACATCAGAATCAGAACCACTCTTTTTGAAGGGATAGATCTTTGAAAGCCTACATCATGACAGTTAAGCTGTTTATAAGATGAAGTCATTTTTAACACCACCCACCCTATTGCTGGAAGTTGCTTACCAAAGAAAAGGTATGCATTTGTTTCCCTCCTGTGCCTGAACTATATCATTTCTGGGATTCTAGAAGTGATACCAACACCACTGCCCCCTATCCCAGAAGAAAAACCAAAACAAACACACACAAAAACCCACCAAACCATAAAACAACCACAAGAGCACACCCCAAAAAATACCCCAACCAAACAACAAGATCTAAAATCTAAAACCAAAATTTTGATGGGAAAGAATGAGAAGGGCTTATTTTTAAAAAAAAAAAAAAATCCTTTTCATTCCACCACTTGTTCAAACCCACAGAAGCAATGGCACCTATTCTGAGACCACCAGCAGAACCTGATCTACTTCATAGACCAGGAAAACACAATCAGCTTTTGATGAAATTGTGACTTCCTCCTTTCACCCCTATTAATCCTCCAGCAACAGGCAAGAGGATTCCAGCCAACTCACTTAGAGCACAGCTGGTTTTCCCAAGAAACGTGCTCCTGCCTCCAGTCACCCAGGGAAGAAAACAGGCAGAATGAGCTTTAGTCCTGCCCTTGGCACTCCTGCACAGCAACCCGATAACACTTCTGCCATGCCACCAGGTTGATTCAACTGGGAAGACAGATTTTTAAAATTATATATGCCCTAATCCCTATATCAATTACTCATGAACCCTGTGAACCATTTTTTATGCTTTGTGTCTGCATAGAGAAAGGAAGTTTTAATAATAAACAATCCAACAATACTACAGAATCTAGTGACAAATTTCTGACAGATCTTCCAGAACACAGCCCACACCAGCCTACACACACACAGATTTTAATATGATTCCGTAAACAGAAAAGGAAAAGTAAGTCTTCTACTGCCCTTTCCTTGCAAAAAGTAAACTTTAGAAAAAAATCACACTCCTCTGGGGCACGTTTGCAGTGACAGATTAATGAATTACCTATCTCCCAGAGAAGAAATAAACATGCAAAATTAATTCAATGTTTAGAACAATTGGAAAAAGGAAAGCAGAAACCAGAGGAGAAAAATAAATCAAATTTACTTTTGAGATCTCATTGGAAGAGCTTGGAAATGATACATTAAAAATAAGTAGGTTTTTCACAGCATTTATATACCTAAAAATGTAAGAACTGCTACATGAAAGCAGAATCATTCAACCTTTTCAGACGGACAAATTTCAGTGCTTCACACAACTCAACTGCTATTTTAAGGCAAAGCTCTTGCTAAGCTCTTTACCTAAAAAAATGCCCCTAAATATATAAGCTCCAACACAGGTTTTTTCTTCCATTTGACGAGTGTTATCCCAGATAAACCAGGTTAAACCAACTATACCAAGCCCTTTTGTACTTTCTTACCTCACACTTGCTTCAGCAAGGGCTTGAGCATTTTGCTGTACGAAGGCTAGACCCACACATACACTTAAACATGTCAAAGTGCCAGACAGAATCCTGGTCTTCGTTTTACTTCTCCTTCACCATGCTAGTTGTAGTTCTCTCACACTTTACACTTCCAAGCACAAGAGATTCTCCAATAGTAATGATCCCACTAAACAGAAGCCCACAGGCTAAACAGGAAAAACTCACAAAGAAAATGAGAGACTCAATTCCCTATAACACATGCAATGGAGAAAAGGGAGAAGATATCTATAAGCATTTTCATCCTTAACTATGCATTTGGAGAATAGCTCACTCTAATGCTTTCTCCCTTATGTCTTGTCTCCTACTACTCTTTATTAAGACTCTCCTCCTGTATATTGTCCTATAGATAACACCTATATTCAACATAGCCCACAAAACTTATTCAGTTAGGCATTTGTATCTCTAAAAGCAAAACATTATTTCCTATTACTTCTTTGCTACTCACGCAGGTTTTATATGCATACCTTGCTGCGCTCTTTACCCTGTAAACTCTATAAAAGAGTATAAACTATTTACTAATAAGATGAAACTTCTATTTTCATTTATCCAGATTTTGTAATTAAAAAAAAAAATCACTGCATATCCACAATGCTTATTTCACTTATAAAAGCACAGTAAGAGCTACGTAAGTCAATTATGTTTTATTTTTCAAACAGTAATTTTTTTCAGAACTCCTTTGCATCAACCACACAATGCAAATGTACACTCACATGTGCCTCCTTCTCATCTCAACTGAACATTCAGCTGGAAAATGCAAGTCTTTACCTTCCATTTAATAGCACCTCAATTAAAAATACAACACTTATGCACCCTGTATAAACATTTAAAACAGATCACGCTACAGTTCTACTGTCTCTGCAACAAAGACCATATGTGCCTAATAATTTTGACTGCCCCAAATTCTCATGTATATCCTGCTGCAGAAAACCTGAAATGTATCTAAGACCGGCTGTATTCATCACAAGGTCTCAGCAGAATCTGCCCTTCTGTTCAGTACTAACTGGAACTCAGGCTCTTTCTATGTTCAACAACAACAACAAAAAAAGGAACATTTGAATCTCAAAGCCATCACAATCCAAATGAAATTTCCCTAATACCTCATGGGTTCTTATTTTAATTTGCCAGACACATTAATTGGCAGCCACAGTGCAGCAGCATGTTTAATCTATTTTTACAGATTTTAAGATACAGAACATCTTTGACTTACAGATTAGTTTCGGGCTCACAAGTCTGTCTCTTCCTGCTGTATCCTGACAGCTGATATCAAATGAGACATTCAAATGAACTGTATCAAAACTTAGAGGTCATTTTCCAAGGGATATTCCTCAACTTGGAAGCAACACACATTTTCCCAGACCCACAGCTTACTTAATGTTCTGTGTAAGCAATAAGGCTTATCTCAACTTTTTTCTAGAGGCTTGCTTAGATCCTAGATCAGTGAGACAAGTTATTTGCATTACTGTTTGTTCCTCAAAGTACAGCAAATATAACCCAGGGATAATGCACACTGCATTGAAAATCTTTCCTTGTTTGCAAAATAACAATGAGGAACTTGCAGTTTTCTGAAATTTCACAGAATGATTGAATTTGAAAGAGACCTCTGGAGGTCATCTGGTCCAGCCCCCTGCTCAAGTGGGGCCACCTCGAGCAGGCTGCCCAGGACCATGTCTAGGCAGCTTTTGAGTATCTCCAAAGATGGAACTCCCCAACCACTCTGGGCAACCTGTGCCAGTGCTCAGTCATCCTTACAGTGAAAACATTTTTCCTGATGTTCAGAGGGAACCTCCTGTGTTTCAGTTTGTGCCCATTGCCTCTTGTGCTGTCACTGGACACCACTGAAAAGAGCCTGGCTCAGTCTTCTTTAGACCCTTCCTTGAGATACCTATAGACATTGATGAAATCACACCTGAGCCTTCTCTTCACCAGGCTAAACAGACCCAGCTCTCTCAACCTTTCCTCATAGGAGGAATGCTCCTGATTTACCTTCATTGCTCTTCACCAAGCTCTCTCCAGCAACTCCATCTCTCACTTGTACTGGGGAACCAACAACTGCTCACAGCAACCCCAGATATGGTCTCAGCAGTGCTTAGTAAAGAGTAAGGATCACCTCCTTCGACCTGCTGGCAACACTCCTAATGCAGCCCAGGATACCATTAGCCTTTGCCACAAGTGCATGTTGCTGGCTCCTGGTCAACTGGGTATCCACCAGGAGCCCCAGGTCCTGTTCCATAAAGCTGAAATTTGCTCTCAAAATCGTTCAGTTTTCCCAAATAGCTCTTGGTTTGTTGAACATTTTATTTTGCACATGCTCAGTCTTTAGAACAGAGAAGTACTAGTGGGTTTTCTTTCAGCATGTTCTATTGACTTTCTTTTATGATAGAATAAGAAACATTATTGGAATCATGTTTCTGTTCTGAATTTCTGGATTTATAGCTCTGAAATTTGTTATTTGTCAACGTGTATTTCAAATTAGTTTCTTTGATAGTCCTACCCTGTTTGAAAATATGTCTGTCATAAGAGTGGCAAAGCAAGAAGACAAAAGGGATGTCAACACAAAGCAAGACACGTATTTTTTGACTGAAAAAAGCATTTCTGAAAACAAACTACACTGCCTGAGTTGACATACAGGTTTTGGTTTTTTGTTTGGGTTTTGGCAGAGGGTTGGTTGGGGTGGTTTGAGGGTGATTTTTTGCTTGTGTTGATGTGTTTGTTGTTTGTTTGTTGTTTTGTGGGGTTTTTTTAATTGTGGACACAGAGGTTTTAATGATATGGCATGTTTCCATAAATGGGATGAATTAGAAGATACCAACATACAATGGTACAAGTGGTTTTAAGTGCCAATTCACTAGATTTTTAAAAAGATGTTAGGCTCTTGAATAATTTAGCTACTATCTAGCAAGTTAGTACAGTGGAGTTGCTGACAAGATATTGCCAAGGTGGGGGGTCTACACCTTCAATGCAGCTGCAGCTGATGTCACAACACTCCTCTAGGGAACTAGTTTCTTGTTTTGATCAGCTCTATCTGGAGATATAGCTTATGGATGAGTTTGTTCACACTATGTTTTTGATTAAAACCAAAGGATGGAAAACTCTCACCTCAACTGTTTTCAGGGATGATGTCTGGTGCTTAACTTCAGACCATCCTGTTGCTATAGATATGTCTGGTGAGCTGGACTCTTGACTGAACCTGGTCACCATCATCAGCCATATCCTGCTCGACTTACTCTGTTACTGTGGAACTGTGTATTTGCTGGTGAAGCCATTGCCCTATGCCTGCCATGCTGTCACCTGAGCTCCCACTTCCCATTTGTCACTAGATTTTACTGCCCCATCTCCTGGTGGAATGACACACAGGATAACAAAAAAAACAATGGAACTTTGAAAGCAGAAAAAAGCCAGACACTCACACAGTGAAGGAATCAGGGGGAGCTGAGACTCTCCTCAGGTCAGCAGACTGCACTTTATGGATACTAGAGGCAGCAGAAAATGAGTGGCCAGGAGAAAGGCAGCACACAGTGTGGACAGACAAGGAAAAAGGGGGGGGAGGGGAGGAGAGAGAGAAAGGGAGAGAAAGAGAGAGAGAAAAAGAAAGAGAAAGAAAGTGAGAGAAAAAGACATACAACATTTAAACAAAAACAAAAGGAATGTGTCACAAAGTTGAATGAAGAGACATGCAGAGCTCCAAGTTCACACTAGGAAGCCAAGAGCAACAGAAGACATGCAAAAGGAGAAAATCACTGCTACATGGCACACAGGAGCTTTCTAAAGACTTAAGTGATAAAGACCAATGACAAGCTAGGCACATGGCTATACAAAGAAGACGAGGAACCCCAGGGTTTGTTCCACAGGCACTGAAAAATTTCAAGGCAGCACACTTAGGAAGCAGGTCCAGAAATGCAAACAAACATCAAAGTCAAGATCTGAATGGATGAAATTTTCTCCAAAGGTTGGTCAACTTCAGTTAATGTTTAAGAAAAAAAATACCCTTACTAGAGATTTTGTTTTCACAATGACAAATTGCTGTCTCCATTTTTCTTTCATGTACCTTAGGGAAACATGCATTTTATATACAGTGACTCCCAAGAGTGACTCTCTTTTACTGTTTATACACAGATGATCCCTTTGTTTCTCTAAAGTGTACAGGATATGCTTTATCTATAAGCTCTTCCCTCTTCTTTCTCTTCCATTACATGGGACATTCTTCCTCAACCCAAACTAAAAGACAGTGAAAGCAAATTTCCATCTTTTGAGGTTCAGAAAGTGATCATTAACTGAAACTTACTAAGCAGCATACTAAACTGTGCTTTCTAATCAGAAAATGACTCCTGGAAAACTGAATCACAGCTTCTCATTCCACACACACTTTGCTTATAGCTCACAAGAACCACATCCTTGGCTTGATCACAGAAGACCAAGCTATATGTTGTCTCTTTCACATGTTACCATGATCAATAGTGGAGAATAGGAATGAGAAATTAGCCAGCAAGTCTTTTAAGAGAAGGAGGATAAGAACATAACTCAGTTTTTTTGCAGAAAAAATGAGACTGCTGATCTGGCTGTAACAAAAATTTGCTTTTGCTGGTACAATCAGAAAAGGCATATAAGAAGTAAAGAAACCCACTTTTTTTTTCACCACAACCCCACTATCTGTATTGTTTCAATCCATAACCAAGTATGAACAGCATCATCTTATCCTGTATATTCCTTGCACCTAAAAAGCTGCTTCTGGCTTGAAACACTCTACTGGATTGTTACTTACTGTCCCGGTTTCAGCTGGGAGAGCGCTATAGAGCAGGTGGTCCTGCATATGAGTCAGGGCAATCCTAAGCACAAATACAGGCTGAGTGGAGAATGGATAGAGAGCAGCTCTGAGGAGATGGATTTGGGGGTGTTGGTTGATGAAAAACTCAACGTGAGCCACCAGTGTGTGCTTGCAGCCCAGAAAGCCAACCATATCCTCGGCTGCATCAAAAGAAGTGTGACCAAGCAGGTCAAAGGAAGTGATGCTCCCCCTTTACTCTGCTGTTGTGAGACTCCACCTGGAGTACTGCTTACACAGCACCATGGCTCTTTCCAACATTTCCCCCCAGTGGGATGGGGTGGGCAAGATCTTGGGAGGGGACACAACCAGGACAGCTGACCCAAACTGACCAAAGGGATATTCCATACCATATGATGTCTGCTCAAGTATAAAGCTGGGAAGAAGGAGGAAGGGGGGTGGGGTCACCCTTGGTCCTCCAAGGCAACCGCTACGCGTATCGCAGCCCTGCTTCCTGAGAAGGCCCCACATCGCCTGCTAATGGGAAGTAGAGAATAAATCTGTTTTCTTTTTTGCTTCTGTGCACGGACCTTGCTTTGCTTACATTAAAACTGCTTTTGTTTTACCCACAAGGGTTGTTTTTTTCTATCTTACTTTCTTTCCCCCTTTTTGCCCTGCTGAGAGAAAGGGGGGAAAGTGATAGAGCGGCTTGGTGGGTACCTGGAGTTTAGCCAAAGTCAAACCACCACAGTCCTTTTTGTCACCCAACGTGGGGCACGACAATGGCAGTTTTGTATTAAGTGTGCTATAGCTATAGCAGCTATTGTGCTGGTCACGGGTTTGTTGATTGTGCTGCTTATCTTTATTTTGCTAAGCTCGGGAACATGCTGAAAGAAATTGGGAACATCATGGGTGGGTTTATTCTGCAGGCTCCCGAGGTACTTATTCACCCTTATGTGAGCTGTCTGATACTGTTCATTAATACTGTTGGCCTATTGTGGGTTGTGTGGAGCTTGGTATCTTTTTGATGTAAGAGAAGGAAACTTTTGGGTGAGCCAATACCAAAATGTGTCCTGAGGCGACCTGTCCCTGAGTGGCAGGGGGAGTGGAAGGATTTGGGCAGATTCCTAGGATGGTTATCACCTCCCGTAGCCTGAGATCTTACCCCTGAACAGGCAAGCAACCCTGCAAAACTGACACAACACCTGACAGGAGGGTGCCTTGCCTACCCCAGTGAAAGTCAGCAACTTCTAGCGCTGTACTGGGGCCTGGCCTATGCCTATCGAGCTGTAGTTCAGTACTCTCAGAGGACTGTGGTGGAGACGGGGACTCAAACAACAACAACAGCAGAGACTGCCCCAGTAGTAAAAAAGAAACAGTGGACAAGGAGAACAGCAGGCCCATACCCTCGATTAGTAAGGGAGGAGAAAGAAGAGCAAAAGCTTGATCAAGAAGCTGGTCCTTCAACAAAGGGATTGGAAGAGGGGGTAACAGAACTCAAACAGGAGGCGGAAACTACCCAGTCCCTGACCTCATCTGAACTGCGAGGTCTGCGGAAAGACTACAGTCGCCAGCCGGGTGAGCAGATTGCTGCCTGGCTGCTTCGGTGCTGGGATAATGGGGCTGATGCTCAACAACTGGAAGGTAAGAAAGCCCAACAGTTGGGTTCCCTTGCTAGAAATCGAGGAATTGAAAGGAGGATTGGAAAAGAGCCAGCAATTTGTAGTCTGTGAAGACGGCTCCTTTCAAGTGTTAAAGCGAGATATCCTTATAAAGAAGACCTTATAGACAGCTCCCCAGGGAAGTGGACTAATACAGATGAAGGTGTCCAGTACCTGAGAGAATTAGCAGTGCTGGAAGTCATCTATGGTGATCCAGAAAATGATGAAGCCCCTAAAAGTCCAGAGGATGTCCTGTGCACAAGGGCCATGTGGAGGAAGGTGATTAAAGGTGCGCCATCATCATATTCTGCCAGTTTGGCCGCAATGTACTACCCAGAAATGGATGCGGGAGAAGGACTAGGACGTAAACCAACTGTGGAGGCAGTGTCTTCTTGGCTTCAGAACTTTGAAGAGAGTCTTGGTACCTCCTCATCTCTACGGGCGAGCGCCCTGGATGTCAGGAGCACCCCAAGAAATCGGTTCTCTTCCGCCCCAATCAGAAGGAAAGGGAACCTCAGGCGCATGACACGTGTTGAACTTTGGTTCTTCCTACATGACCGGGGGAGGACATGAGGAAGTGGGATGGTCAACCCACCTTTAAGTTAGAAGCTGGCGTACATGAATTGCGAGGAAAGACCCCTGTCAAGAAGAAGACATCCAAGAAGGTTGTTAATGTAGCTGGTGTAAAACCACAAGAAAGTAATCGGCGATCTCCCAGATACAGGAAGACTGAGATCACCTCCCTTGACCCTGATGAAGGAATCTCCAGCCTGGCACGGTGTTTTGCCAATTAGTAGGTCCAGTAAAAAGGACACAGCCAGCAGCAAAACAACAATCCAGTACGTAGGTTCTATTTCACGTAAAGGGGTCAGTATATAGAAGATTGCTGGGGGTACAAACAAGTCAGACAGATCACGAATAACAGACATCAACCCCAGCGACCCCAGGAATGACACAATATCGCTCATAACAGATGGAACAAACAGAGACACGAGATAATCCACAGAGAAGATGGGAGACAACCAGGAGAACAAGGCAGTTACATATGACAGAAGTAACCCCATGTTGCCTCCCCACACAGCCCGCGTTTGTATGTGCCAGACCTGGCTGCGATCCAGTTGCATGAGCGGTCAGGAGGTCCTTCCCCAACAGGAAACTCTGTGAAGTGCGTCCACTCCACAGACAGACTCTCCAACCCTTCCTGCAAGTGGGCCCAGCTTTTATCCCCAAACAGGACACCTGGCACTTGTTATCAAAATGCAGGGCACCTGGGGCTTGTTTACCCAAGGGCTCTCCTTGCAAGGCTGGCCGCACCCTGGAGGAAAGCCAAAAGGTAAACTCATCCCCTCCTCTTAAAGGGCTGTGGGAACCACCCATATGTCAACCTTAATTCAGGGCTGGGGGTTCAGACCCCAGCACTTCACACGGCAAGGGTCAGACAGTGAATACTCCGACCAAGAACGGGAATAGAGGGCTTCTGCCTCCAGGAGGAGGAAAGGGATGATTGAGTATATTGGACAGTGTGGATTCGATGGCCTGGCACATCAAATCCACAGAAGTACCAGGCTTTAGTCGACACCAGGACACAATGTACATTGATACCATCAGGTTATAGAGGGGCAGAACCTATCTGGGTCACAGGAGTGACAGGGGGATGTCAAGAACTGTCAGTACTGAAGGCCGAGGTTAGCTTGACCGGGGACAAGTGGAAGAAACAGCCCATTGTGACTGGCCCAGAAGCCCCTTGTATCTTGGGCATTGACTACCTCAAGAGGGGGTACTTCAAAGACCCAAAGGGATACCGATGGTGTGGCCAGTGTGAACACAGAAAAGGTCAAACAGTTGTCTAATCTGCCTGGCCTCTCAGAAGATCCTTTTGTTGTGGGACTGCCACGAGTTGAAGAACAACAGGTGCCAATTGCTACGAGAACTGTGCATCAACGGCAGTATCGGCAGTATCGCACAGACCGAGACTCTCTGGCTCCCATCCAAGAACTGATTCATCGACTGGAGAGCCAAGATGCCATCAGTAAGACACATTCGCCTTTTCACAGAATCACAGAATCCTAGGGGGTGGAAGGGATCTCGAAAGATCATCTAGTCCAATCCCCCTGCCACAGCAGGGACACCTAGAACACATCACACAGGAACGCATCCAGGTGGGTTTTGAATGTCACCAGCAAAGCAGACTCCACAACCTCTCTGGGCAGCCTGTTACAGTGCTCTGTCACTCTCACAGTAAAGAAGTTCTTCCTGATATTCACATGGAACCTCCTGTGCTCCAGTTTGTATCCATTCCCCTTGTCCTATCATCAGTCATCACTGAGAAAAGCTTGGCTCCATCGTCCTGACACTCACCCTTTACATACTTATAAACATTACTGAGGTCACCCCTCAGTCTCCTCTTCTCCAAGCTAAAGAGACCCAGCTCCCTCAGCCTTTCCTCATAAGGGAGATGTTCCACTCCCTTCATCATCATGGTGGCTCTGCGCTGGACTCTCTCAAGCAGCTCCCTGTCCTTCTTGAACTGGGGGGCCGAGAACTGGACACAATATTCCAGATGTGGCCTCACCAGGGCAGAGTAGAGGGGGAGGAGAACCTCTCTCCACCTACTAACCACACCCCTTCTAATACACCCCAGGATGCCATTGGCCTTCTTGGCCACAAGGGCACATTGCTGGCTCATGGTCATCCTGCTGTCCACCAGGACCCCCAGGTCCCTTTCCCCTACACTGCTCTCCAGCAGGTCAGCCCCCAACTTATATTGGCACATGGGGCTGTTCTTCCCCAGATGCAAGACTCTACACTTGCCCTTGTTATATTTCATTAAATTTCTCCCCACCCAACTCTCCAGCCTATCAAGGTCGCGTTGAATGGCAGCACAACCCTCTGGTGTGTCAGCCACTCCTCCCAGTTTAGTGTCATCAGCAAACTTGCTGAGGATACATTCTGTACCCTCATCCAGGTCATTGATGAAGATATTGAACAACACCGGTCCCAGTACCGACCCCTGAGGGACTCCACTAGTCACAGACCTCCAACTAGACTCCGTCCCATTGACTACAGCTCTCTGGCTTCTTCCCTTTAACCAGTTCACAATCCACCTCACTACCTGATCACCAAACCCATACTTTATCAGCTTATCTACAAGGATGCTGTGGGAGACAGTGTCAAATGTTTTACTGAAATCAAGATAAACCACATCTACCGCTCTACCATCATCTATCCACCTTGTTATTTCTTCATAGAAGGCAATAAGGTTGGTCAAACATGACTTACCCTTGGTAAAACCATGTTGACTGCTCTTAATGACCCCCTCATCCTTGATATGCCTAGAGATAGTGCCAAGAACAAGCTGTTCCATCACCTTTCCAGGGATGGAGGTGAGGCTGACCGGTCTATAGTTACCCGGGTCCTCCTTCTTGCCCTTCTTATAGATTGGAGTGACATTTGCTATCCTCCAGTCCTCAGGCACCTCTCCTGTTGTCCATGACTTACCAAAGATGATGGAGAGTGGCCTAGCAATGACCTCTGCCAGCTCCCTCAGCACCCTTGGGCGCATTCCATCTAGTCCCATCGATTTATGGATATCCAGATTGCTCAACTGATCCCTAACCCAATCCTCATCTACCGTGGCAAACTCCTCCTTTATCCTGACTTCTTCTGGGGCTACAGGGATCAGGGGCTCCTGGGGAAAGTCTGCAGGAGTAAAGACAGAGGCAAAGAAGGCATTCAGCACCTCTGCCTTCTTTATATCCTCTGTCTCTAGGGCACCCCCCTCATTCATCAGTGGGCCTATATTGCCTCTAGTGTTTGTTTTATTAGCTATGTATTTGAAAAAGCCCTTTCTATTATCCTTGACCTGACTTGCAAGGTTAAGTTCCAAGGAGGCCTTAGCTTTCCTAATTGCCTCTCTACATCCTCTGACAACTGTCCTATATTCCTCCCAAGTGACCAGCCCCTCTTTCCATGATCCATAAATTCTTTTTTTCCACCTGAGTTTGCCCAGCAGTTCCTTGTTTAACCATGCTGGTCTACTAGCTCCCTTACTTGATTTCATACCCATTGGGATGCTCTGATCCTGAGCTTGCAAGAAGTGGTCCTTGAATGTTGACCAACTATCTTGAGCCCCTTTACCATCTAGCACCCTGTCCCATGGGACTTCCCTTAACAATTGATTGAGGAGGCTAAAGTTGGCCCTGCGGAAGTCCAGGGTTCTGGTCTTGCTAGGTACTCTATTCCTCCCACACAGGATCCTGAACTCCACCATCTCATGATCACTGCAGCCAAGGCTGCCATCGACCATCACTGCTTCAACAAGACCCTCCTTGTTGGTGAGTACAAGATCCAGCAGCGCTCCTCTCCTAGTCGGCTTATCCACCATTTGCATTAAGTAGTTGTCATCAATGCACTGGAGCAACCTCCTAGACTGTGAATGGCTGGCTGTGTAAGTCTTCCAGCAGATATCGGGGTAGTTAAAATCCCCCATGAGGACCAAGGCCTGTAGTTGCGAGGCTGCTTTCAGCTGCCTGTAGAAAGCCTCATCAACTCCTTCGTCCTGATCAGGAGGTCTGTAATAGACCCCCACAACTGTATCACCCATGCCTGCCTGCCCCTTAATTCTCACCCACAGACTTTCAACTTGCCCCTCATCAGTCCCTGGAGAAAACTCAATACATTCTAGATGCTCTCTCACATAGAGAGCAACTCCACCACCTCACTTCACTGACCGAGCTTTCCTAGAAATGACATAGCCATCCATGACCACATTCCAGTCATGTGAGCTGTCCCACCATGTCTCTGTAATTGCCACCAGGTCATAACCTTTAGACCGCACACAGACCTCGAACTCCTCCTGTTTATTCCCCATACTGCGTGCATTGGTGTACAGGCATTTCAGGTAGCAAGCAGAGCGCACTGGTGGGACCCCTGGGAGGCAGGAGGCCTTGTGGTCAGGGCGTTAACATCTATCCCTTCTCTTCAATGATCGAAAATCCTCCCTAGACCACCTTCCTTCAGGCCCTAGCATATTGCTCTTGGGCTCGTCCCTAACAGACCCAGTTTAATAGCCCCATATGGCCAGTGCGAAAGTCTGATGGAGGGTGGAGGTTAACAGTAGACTATCGTGGCCTGAACAAAGTGACGCCACCCCTGAGTGCTGCTGTACCAGATATGTTAGCGCTCCAATATGAACTGGAGTCAAAGGCAGCCAAGTGGCACACCACAATCGACATTGCCAATGCATTCTTTTCAATTCCTTTGGCAGAAGAGTGCAGGCCACAGTTTGCTTTCATGTGGAGGGGTGTCCAGTATACCTGGAATCGACTGCCCCAGGGGTGGAAGCATAGCTCCACTATTTGCCATGGACTAATTCAAACTGCACTGGAAAAGGCTGATGCCCCTGAACATCTACAGTATATCGATGACATCATTGTGTGGGGCAACAAGGCAGAAGAAGTGTTCGAGAAAGGAAAAAGAGTAATTCAGATTCTTCTGAAAGCTGGGTTTGCCATAAAGAAGAGCAAAGTCAAGGGACCAGCACAAGAGATTCAGTTCTTGGGAATAAAATGGCAGGATGGATGCTATCATGTGCCTATGGATGTCGTCAACAAGATAGCAACCATGTCTCCGCCGACCAACAAGAAGGAAACACAAGCTTTCTTAGGACTTGTGGGATTTTGGAGAATGCATATTCCAGGTTACAGTCAACTTGTGAGCCCTCTCTATCAAGTAACCTGAAAGAAGAACCATTTTGAGTGGGGTCTTGAGCAACAACAAGCCTTTGAGCACATCAAACAGGAGATAGCTGGGGCGGTAGCTCTTGGGCCTGTTCGGACAGAACCAGCTGTGCAAAATGTACTCTACACAGCAACTGGGGAGCATGGCCTCACATGGAGCCTCTGGCAGAAGATACCAGGAGAAACTCGAGGTCGACCATTAGGATTTTGGAGCCGGGGATATCGAGGGTCAGAAGCCCACTACACTCTGACTGAAAAAGAGATACTAGCAGCATATGAGGGGATTCAAGCTGCTTCAGAAGTCATTGGTACAAAAGCACAGCTCCTCTTGGCACCATGATTGCCTGTGCTATATTGGATGTTCAAAGGAAACATCCCTTCTACAAACCATGCAACCAGTGCTACCTGGAGTAAATGGGTAGTGTTAATCACACAACAAGCTCGACTGAGAAAACCCAACCATCCCAGGATCCTGGAAGAGATCATGGACTGGCCAGAAGGTAGAGATTATGGAGCACTGCCTGAAGAGGTGGCTCGTGCCCAAGAGGCACCACCATATAACGAGTTACCAGAAGATGAAAGGCATTATGCTCTGTTTACTGATGGATCCTGTCATGTGGTAGGAAACCATTGGAAGTGGAAAGCTGCTGTGTGGAGTCCCACAAGACAAGTCGTTGAGGCCACTGAAGGAGAGGGTGAGTCAAGTCAGTTTGCAGAAGTAAAAGTGATCCAACTAGCCCTAGAGATTGCTGAACGAGAAAAGTGGCCAGTACTGTATCTCTACGCTGACTCCTGGATGGTGGCTAACGCCCTATGGGGGTGGCTACAGGAGTGGAAGAAGACCAATTGGCAGCACAGAGGTAAACCCATCTGGGCTGCTGTATTGTGGCAGGACATTGCTGCCCGAGTGGAAAACATGGCTCTAAAGGTACGTCATGTAGATGCTCATGTGCCCAAAAGCTGTGCCACCAAAGAACATCAAAACAATGAGCAAGTAGACAAGGCTGCCAAAATTGAAGTAGCTCAGCTGGACTTGGACTGGGAGCGCAAGGGTGAGCTATTTGTAGCTCGATGGGCCTATGAAACATCAGGGCATCTAGAGAGAGATGCAACGTACAGATGGGCTTGTGATCGAGGGGTGGACCTGACCATGGAGGCCATCACACAGGTCACTCATGAATGTGAAACGTGCTGCAATCAAGCGAGCCACACGAGTAAAGTCTCCCTGGAACAGAGGGCGATGGCTGAGGCCTGGCAGGTTGACTATATTGGACCACTGCCACGAACACGCCAAGGCAAGTGCTACATACTCACCATGGTGGAAGCAACTACTAGTTGGCTTGAGCTGTACCCTGTAAATCATGCCACTGCCCAAAACAACATCTTGGCCCTTGAAAGGCAAACTTTATGGCGACATGGTACTCCTGAAAGAATTGAATCAGACAACGGGACTCATTTTCGAAATGATCTTATAAACTCCTGGGCAAAGAAACATGGCATTGAGTGGGTGTATCGCATCCCTTATTACCCACAAGCATCTGGAAAGATTGAAAGATACAATGGACTGTTGAAGACTATGTTGAGAGCATTGGACAATGGGGGATGGAAGCACTGGGATATAAATTTAGCAGAAGCCACTTGGTTAATAACACCAGAGGATTTGTTAACCGTCCTGGTCCTGCCCAAACAAAACCCCTTCATACTGTGGGAGGAGATAAAGTCCCTGTCATACACACAGGGAAATGGCTGGGGAAGGCAGTGTGGATTGCTCCTCCCTTCGTAAAAGGCAAGCCCACTCGTGGGATTGTTTTTGCTCAGGGACCTGGGTGTACTTGGTGGATAATGCGGGAGGATGGGGGTACTCGGTGTGTGCCTGAAGGAGATTTAACCTTGAGGGGAAAATAGATTATTTATATATGGTGTGAGTTGTATGTTGCAGGAAGAGATGGAGGAAGTAGGAACGACAAAGAGTGAATTCCACAAAAAAACAGATGCGCGTAATGATGACCCAAACCTAGCCCGTGCTGGTGTCCAACAGTCAAATATACTGCTCCTGTCCTGAACACCCATCTTGACAGATGGGGGCCAAGTCACTGAACACCTGGAGAAGTGAAGAAAGCCCATGGAATGGAGGAATACTATTTATCTGTTAAAGGACAGGGGATAGTAGTTAATGAGAGTTTATTAATGTGCATGTTGGGTATGAAGATGGTCTAAGTACATCGATTAAGATCTAAGTGTTGGCAAGAAGGAATGTCAGTGGTGAGAACCAAATATGATGGAATGGATAAATGAGTGTTGTGTGGGACCTGGGGATGACGTAAATGGTATGGAATAAGGGGTGGAGACTGTACTGGGTCTGGCTGAGCCAGAATTGATTTTCCCCCTATAGCAGCCCTCATGGTGCTGTGTTTTATGTTGGGAGCTGAAAGGGTGCTGATAACACACTGGTGGTGTGGCTACTGCTGAGTAGTGCTTACACGGCACCAAGGCTCTTTCCAACATTTCCCCCCAGTGGGATGGGGTGGGCTGGATCTTGGGAGGGGACACAACCAGGACAGCTGACCCGAACTGACCAAAGGGATATTCCATACCATATGACGTCTGCTCAAGTATAAAGCTGGGAAGAAGGAGGAAGGGGGGTGGGGTCACCCTTGGTCCTCCAAGGCAACCGCTACGCGTATCGCAGCCCTGCTTCCTGAGAAGGCCCCACATCGCCTGCTAATGGGAAGTAGAGAATAAATCTGTTTTCTTTTTTTTGCTTCTGTGCACGGACCTTGCTTTGCTTACATTAAAACTGCTTTTGTTTTACCCACAAGGGTTGTTTTTTTCTATCTTACTTTCTTTCCCCCTTTTTGCCCTGCTGAGAGACGGGGAGGGGAAGTGATAGAGCGGCTTGGTGGGTACCTGGAGTTTAGCCAAGGTCAAACCACCACACCTTTACCCCTCCAACTCTCTCCCCCATCCCGTGGGGCAGGTAAGGCTGAGCCAGCAGCTGCATGGTGTTTGGCTGCCAGGGCCATTTATCTCCTTTGTAGAACAAGGCATTGTGGCATGAGAAAGAGATTATGCCTGCCTTTTACGTCTGGACAGCCTCCATTAGAAAGAAATTAGAAGCACTGTAACTTTATTCAAAGAGCAATGACTTTCCTTCACTGTGTTTTAACTCAAAATTTTAAAGTTAACAGAAGAGTACAAACTATAAACAGGTCATCCTCACCTACTCAAGAGTACTCATACAATCTGTCACATCAAAACAGCTTAATTTTCCAAAAGGAAATATTAAAAAAAAAAAATAAAATAAAAATGAATGCCTGATGAACAGGAAGAAGCAAGATAACTAGTTGCAGCACCTAGTCCATGAATAGATCGGGACAATTAATATACTGAGAAATTTGTTTCTAGGCAATTCAGCAGTGAAAGATGAAATGACTGCATGAAATATTAATCGCCAGTAACTTGGCCAGCTATGACAAAATGCAGCACATTGTATTTACTTGCTCCCTACCAGCTCTGATGAAGCTTTTTGCACTCCTATCAACAACTAAGGGAGGCTCCTTCAGTTTAAGTAGCCCCACAGAAACACTAGATTTTTATTCCTTAATTTGATTCTATGGCCAACTGCTTTTTCTTTTTTTTTAAGACTAGAAAAGACTAGGAACTGTTACACTGTCAAAAGTGCTGCTGAACTTTTCTCCACACCTTGAAAAAGGCAAATTATTCAATAACAAATAAAACAAGGACTTTCAACATATAGGAGTTTCAACCTTGAAGGTCTGTATAGAACCACGAAGCAGTTTCTGTGAAATCAGAAGGTGCTAGAAGCTCAATAGTGGGAAAATGGAGGGAAAAACAGGCCAAACAAGGTCAGATCCCTTTTTCTCATGTACAAATGTCCTCTCAGAGCATCTAAGGGTTTTGAAGAACAGTTGTAATCAGGAAGATGGTCAACTCTACATTCAGAAGAGAATCATGCTTCTAAAACCCTCCCACTCCCAAGTGAGAGAAGCATGAAATTGCTGTTCTTCTCACTCAGCTACATTACATAGGGGCTCTTCAATTTTAAAACGCTATTATTCCCTGGAAACTCAAGTGCATGCACAAGGCAAACAAACTTACTGTCCTCTCTAAACACCCTCTCCTTAAAGCCTCCAAAACAAAGGAGAAGAAGAAAATATAAACACAGTGTAAGACTTCTTCAAATTAAGTCTTTTTCTACTTGTGATACTGGACTAGCTAAAACTCCAAAGAGCATTCCTACTGCTCTCCTTATCTAGCAATGATATCAAAGCCAACAATAATAGCAACTCTGCATTACTGTGATGTGAGATAAATTTTTAATGACTTTCTGGGCAAGAAACTCAAGAACAACTAACAACTTGCATGATAGCTCCAGACCCACTTACTTAGCTCACACATCTAATATTCAGATGACAGTCATAGGAGAACAAATTATCATGTTCAATCAAATATAAGGTTTTCTTAGAGATTTCAATGGAATATAGTCCAGATACCAAGTTAAGAAAAGTAGATAAGCGTATTTAATTGAAAATTTCCTCTCTTGTGAAATACTGCAAATCAGCATCATATTGAATGAACTTCTTACAATTCTAAATGCTTCCTAGAGTTTAACCTTTAACATGCCATTTACTTTTTATCACGTCAGGAGACTCAACTCCTTGCTCTCATTCCCCTTCAACACCTGAGAGCAAAGTACATACACACACAGATACATAGGTATAGATGTAGGTGTAAATATATACACACACCATTTCTCATACATGAGGCTGAGACTAGAGTCCTTGACAGAGCATTTGTATTTTCCCAAGACAGGTCTGCAGGCAGATATCTCGGCCAAATCAAAGGATTGACAGCAACGTAGTCTATCATAGCACATTGGAACCAAGCTAAACCACGAACAAGATCACCTTGACAACTGGCACAGATTATGAATTTGTATTTCCCTACCACAGTTTAAATCAGGCCTCAAAATCCAAGCCTAATCACGCTAATTATAAAATGAAAATTCCTGGTATTTTCATCTGATATTTGTGTTAGCCTCCCTCAGTATAGAAAAAGATGCCCCAGGATTGCTCTCTGCTCTATTCTAGCTTTTGCAAATGATTGAGTTGTGGATGGATTAAATCAGGCATCACTGCCCACAGGCAAGAGCCTACAGCTCAAGAGAAATGAGTACACCTTATGTATTTTCCAGGCAAAGAGGAATTGCACATTACAGATGTGGGCTTCTACTGAAGCTTAAAGCATTAGTCTCAGTAAGAGAACAGAGAGTGCTAAATTGAACAGGAAGATGCTGAAAGTAATCAGAGAGACTTTGATTACATGAACAGATTGACAATCAGCAGATGACAAGAAGCTCTAAAGGGCTGGAGTTAATGTTTGAAGTGAAGCAATATCTCCCACTAGATGATACAGTTGAAAGACACAGACAACCTTTAGGATACCTGAAGAGAAAAGGTATGCTTGAGACTTTGCCTTTTTCTCCCAGTTATATGACTTAGCCTAATAAAAGATATTACATCTCTTCATAAACCTTTCCCCACCATTACAGCTGCAATGGCAAAATCACCCACCCACCTCCCCAGAAAAATAAAATCCTCAGTACATAGTTGTTTGAATGAAATGTGAAGCCTTGACAACTTTAGGCCTTTAGCTCAGTATCTATGTAGAAGGGACAGACTGTTTTACTTCACTTTAAGAATACTTCATGAAAAACAGTACTGGCACTTACTATATCACTCATTTTAGCAGCAATGAAGGCCTTCCATACAAGTAGTACAATAGTCTGTGGGAGTTTGGCTTGTGAATAACGGACATGGAGTGTTAGAGCAGGTGCACGAACAGGCTACTGTGCAGGCGCTAGCAGCCAAGATTAGGCCTCAAGGACATACTGTCCTTGCAGAGTAGTACAAGAAACTAAGTTACATAAGATAGGGAACTAACAGGCAAGGAGGAGAATATGATAATTAGAGGCTGAAGCATAGGTTAAAAGTTAATGATTGATGTAGAAGTGGTCTAATGAAAACCTAAGAAAAAGATAATAAGATATGCTTAATCGTGGTGATTTGACAGAAGAATGATATATAAGTAAATGTATCTGCGCAATAAATCGAGTTCTGCCGACCTCATATGAGAGTGCAGTCTCCCTCCGTCGATTCCTACAAAGTGGTGACCCCCGACGTGATCCTGTCGGCGTGAAACTACCGAGGAATAAAAATACGGAGTAAAGATCCCAGGTCCCGACTCGCGAATAAGGACGATCAAAGCACCTCGTTGCAGGCGACTACGGTGCCGGATCCCACGGGTGAAATTACACAGTGGCTGGAAGATAACGGTGGGAGCGAAAGGTGAGCAATTGCTGTCGCTAACCACTGGTAATCAAGGTTGTGTAGATTCATACTTTAACTATGCAAAGACAGGCGGCATTGACGCTGCTAACTCAGTTTTTGAAGCAGAGGGGGGTTAAGGAGAAGGAGATAGATTTCAAAAAAGAGTTGCCGGCTTTAATAACTTACGGCATATCTAAAGGAAGGTTTGTGTAGATTCAAATTGTGCAGAGGCAAAAGTAATCAAGGTTTGTGTAGAGGCAAAAAGATTAAGGGAGAGTCGAGTGGAATTTATATGGTGCAGAGGCTTTTTTAAAAAAAAAAAAAAAAAAAAAAAAAAAAAAAAAAAAAAAAGAGCTAGATTTTAAAAAGGAGTTGCCAGGGCTAATAACCTATGGGATAAGCAAGGGTTGTTTTGTTAGTCCTAACACGATACATGAACTTGCAGAATGGCGAAAATTAGGGGATATAATTTGGGATGCCGTATTAGATGATAACAAGACAGCGAAAAAGTTAGGGAAACATTGGAGAATTGTTCATAATGCTCTGTTACAACATTCCATAGAGTTGCGTGCGGCTAAATTAGCTCATGAGGCTACTGCCAAAAATCAATTATACTTACACGATACGGGCATAGAGTGCAATCCACCTAGCTACAGATCATTCACCATGTCTACGGCTGCCGTAGAAGCACCTATCCCCTCAGCTCCACCAGAGGAGGAATTGCCTCCTCCGCCTGAGGACTGGGCAACGAGTTCAGAGCCGGTCCCACCGCCCGTGGGGAAGGTTTCTGACTCGACAGCCCCAAATGAGACCGAAAGTAGCCGAGAAAAACTACGCTGTCAGCTACAGGAATGTGTGCTGGGGTGGAAAAAGCTCGCGGCAGATAGACTGCAAGAGGGTGATAGTGGAGCTGTGGAAGCACTCTCGGAAGTTTTTCCTGTTGTTTTTACACCCTTGGATAATGATAACATTCAAGTCACCTTATCCCCCTTAGATTGGGAATTATTGACACAGTTAAGAGCAACAGTAGCAGAGAGTCAACTTAGTAATCAGTTAAGTGAAGCTGTGCGGCAGGGGCAGGAAAATACAGTGCAGGCTATGGCAGCGCTTGCCCCCCTGTCGTCCTCTCCGTCTTCCAACGACCGTAACGCCACTATAATTTGCTACCGCTGTGGAAATACGGGACATACACGCAGAGAATGCAGGACAAGAAGCATAAGTAAAAAGACTTTGGGCTCCCTATATGCTTGGGGGTATGCCAAAGGACACTTTAAAGACCCTAATACGTTGTTTGATGTAACGGAGTGGAGAAAGTGTGGGAACTCTCTGCGGGACAATGTTATTGACGGTGATAAAACGGCGGAAAAAAAAAAAAAAAAAAAAAAAAAAAAAAATTGCAAAAACCCCATTCCCCCCCCCCGCGCACGCCGCGGCAGCGGCTGGAGCGGCGGCCGTGCCAGGCGCAGCGGAGCGGCACGATCGGCATTCCAACCCCCCCTCTCCCCCGCCCCTCTCCCCCGCGAGCGCTGCGGCAGCAGCCGGAACATCTGCAGCTTCAGGGGCCCCGACCGAATGCCTGTTCCGTCCCCCCCACCTATTCCAGCGGCGAGAGAGAAGTGTCTGGGACAGAAGAAGAGACAATGGACACAGACGAACAATGGCCCATTCCACCGCCGCCTGAACCACACGTTCCTGAAACATCTGACCCACCTCACCTGAGTGCGAGATTTCAAAAGGAGCGTGGTTGGGGGGTGGGCAGGCTGGGACAAGAAATGGAAAGGGAGCCGGGGTAAAGAAAAAAATGTCACTATGATTTAGTCTGACTCAGATTAGGACTAAACTGTGGGTAAAATATCTCAAAATAACTGAAAAAAGAAAAAAAAAAAAAAAGAAAAAAAAAAAAAAAGAAAAGGAAAAAAAAGGGGAAAAAGAAAAAAAAAAAAAAGAAAAGGAAAAAAAAGGGGAAAAAGAAAAAAAAAAAAAGAAAAGGAAAAAAGGGGAAAAAGAAAAAAAAAGAAAAAAGAAAAGGAAAAAAGGGGAAAAAGAAAAAAAAAAGAAAAAAAAAAAAAAAAAGGAAAAATAGTTGTGCATGAGCTGTGAGAAGCATTACTCATGTTTTTAGGTGATAGTTGTGCATGAGCTGCGAGAAGCATTACTCATGTCTTTAGGTGTTGAAAATTCTAACCCAACCTGCAAGCGTATTTTACAGAGTCTGCCTAAAAACTCCAGTATTGCTGAAATGATGGATGCTTGTTCCGGGGTAGGAACACCTGAAGAGCATGCTGGTTTCATGGCCTCAGCTTTTGCTGCGGCTATCCGACCCTTGGTACAACAAGGTAACGGTAATCGAGGCACAAAATGTTGCAGCTGTGGAAAATCTGATCACATTAAGGTACAATGTAAAGCTCCAAAAAAAAAAAAAAAAAAAAAAAAAAAAAAAAAAGGCTATATATGTATTGAACGACATATGGATAGTTCCCATGGTCCTTTAAAAGGAGGGGATGACTTTGCCTTTTGGCTTTCCTCCAAGGTGCGATCGGCCTTATGGGGGGAGCCCTTGGGTAAACAAGCCCCAGGTGCCCCACATTGGATAAATGACTGCCAGGTGTCCTGCTTTGGGGACAGGGCCTGAGTCCATTTGTGGAAAGAGTGGAGTGTCTGTCTGTGAGGTGGACGCACTTTACAGAGTTTTCCTGTTGGGGAAGGACCTCCTGACTCTCCCTGCAACTGGGCCCTGGTCACGTTTGACATTTGCAAATGGGGCTTCATGGGAAAACAATATGGGACTACTTCTACATGATCAGTCTATTAACTTGGTTGTCTCCATCTCTTCTGTGGGTGACTTTGTTTCTTTGTTAATTCCACCTATTATTGAATTCCACCTGTTATTGGTCACTATTGTATTAATGATTGTACTTTGTGTTTTCAAAAAGGCAACAAGCATGATTAAAGATGCCATGAAGAACGTATGGCTGGCTCAAGAAGAAAAAGGGGAAATTGTAGAAATGCATTTAAAAGAGAATGGCCATATAGTGAGCCAGCCATGCGGGATGTTGGCCTAGGCAGGTAGCCACATTCTGGAAGTTGCTTCAAAGGAAGAAAAAATAAGAAAGAGCAATGACTGCTTCACTAGGGAATGCAGGAGTGAACAGATGGGAGTGACCAATTGGACATTGTGTGAGAAGAACTTAAGAACCAACGGGAACTGGACTGAGCTGCATGTTTGCCTTGTACTAGAGACTTTTAGTTAATTAAATAATGCGTGACCGCGTGTAGGGAAAGAAAAATTGTAAAAAAGGGACAGACAGAATTAACAGAAGATTTAGATAGCGTTAGGCATGCTGTGTTGCAAAATAGAGCTGCTGTTGATTTTTTGCTTTTAGCACAAGGCCATGGATGTGAAGATTTTGAAGGGATGTGCTGCTTCAATCTAAGCAATCGTGGGGAATCAATTCACCAACAACTGCAGTGGCTTAAAGAACACACTTAAAAGATTCAAAAGGAGACAAGCTGGTTTGATTCATGGTTACAAAAAATATTTGGCAGTCTGTCCCCATGGTTACTTGGTTTGATCAAAGAAGGCATTCGCTGGGTAATCATAATTGTCTTGTTGTTAATTGGGCTAGGAATAGTATGGAAGCTAATAACAAAACTAGTCACTAGTCTAATGCATAAAGTTCTGTTCGTGCAAAAGAAAAAAGGGGGAATTGTGGGAGTTTGGCTTGTGAATAACGGACATGGAGTGTTAGAGCAGGTGCACGAACAGGCTACTGTGCAGGCGCTAGCAGCCAAGATTAGGCCTCAAGGACATACTGTCCTTGCAGAGTAGTACAAGAAACTAAGTTACATAAGATAGGGAACTAACAGGCAAGGAGGAGAATATGATAATTAGAGGCTGAAGCATAGGTTAAAAGTTAATGATTGATGTAGAAGTGGTCTAATGAAAACCTAAGAAAAAGATAATAAGATATGCTTAATCGTGGTGATTTGACAGAAGAATGATATATAAGTAAATGTATCTGCGCAATAAATCGAGTTCTGCCGACCTCATATGAGAGTGCAGTCTCCCTCCGTCGATTCCTACAATAGTCTGCTCACAAAAAAAAAATAAATTTTATTGGATGGAAATTTTCACAGGTCAAAATTTGACTTTTTTTTTGGTGTTAAAATATCTCCACAGTGCTTACTAATAAGGTTTAATTATGAAAAGGAATGCTAACCCTGTCTTTTCTTCTTCACATGTTCCTGATTTCCAGTTAGCTTTTCTCTATTCATCTTTAGACTACTCATTTCTCATTGGGGTTTTTACACTGAAGCAGGATTCCCTACAAAGTGCAAACAGCCCTTTCTGGACCTCCAGGTCCTTATCCACAGCCCCAGGCAGCATGCTCCCACAAGACAGACTACAAGATGCCCTGAATAATTCTTGATTATAGCAATTTGTTACAGGATCTCCAATGGAGCTTAAAAAGCAGATCAATAAAGTTGAGAAAATTAATCAAAATAACTTCAAAGGCAAATGGCATAGATATAGAACTGTTAGAAGCCAAGAGGCACACTGCTGAGCCTGCACAAACTTCTCTAAATAAATGAAAGATACAACACCTTTCTAAAAGCAAGACAAAGGGTAATCCAGAAGATAAAAGAATAAAAGAAAATCAGGAAGTATTTACAACACAGCAGAAAAGAAGTTCAAAAGGTGCAATTCTTTATTTTAATTTTTTTGCAAATGCGCTGCAAGTCCAGTACATGCAAGATACGTGACTGAATATGCTGCCCCAAACAGGCCTCCTGCCATTAGGACACGCAAATATCCAACTCACTCATTCAGCAAAGGCATGGATGTTCTCCTCTTGCTCTTCTGCACCATGTTGGCTTGGTTCCTTCAGGAGATTCGGATGAGTGAGGGAGCCAATCGACATGGTTCACCATCCACTTGCATGGGAATAGACTTGTATGTTAAAAGTGTCACTTCACGGCACTGATGCAACCTCTCTCCATGACCACCCACGTGGAGAGCAGCCTGGAAGAAAAAAAAACAACACAAAAAAATCCCAACAAACAAAAAACCAAAAACACACAAGCAAGAAAGCCCCCAAAACATTAAGCCATTAAAGACAAAGAAAAGACACTTCAGAACAGAGAGTTGAGGCAGTTAAATTCAAAATGCAGTTTTGCTGACAGTGTCCATTACACACTGTTGTATGAGTAAGGCATTCTAACAAGTCACAGTGAATGTATTTTCTCTTCAAAATTGCGAAGCAGGACTTAAAATTTCACAAGAAAAAGTGGTGAGCAACTGAAGTGCTGGGGTCTGAACCCCAAGCCCTGAATTAAGGTTGACATATGGGTGGGCCCCATGGCCCTTTAAGAGGAGGGGATGAGTTTACCTTTTGGCTTTCCTCCAAGGTGCGGCCAGCCTTGTAGGGAAAGCCCTTGGGTAAACAAGCCCCAGATGCCCTGCATTTTGATAACGAGTGCCAGGTGTCCTGCTTTGGGGATAAAAGCTGGGCCCACTTGCAGAAAGAGTTGGAGAGTCTGTCTGTGGAGTGGACGCACTTCACAGAATTTCCTGTTGGGGAAGGACCTCCTGACTGTTCATACATCTGGATTGCAGTCAGGTCTGGCGCCTGCAAACGCGGGCTTTGTGGGGAGGCAACATGGGGTTACCTCTATCATATGTAAGCACACAGAATCACAGAATGTTAGGGATTGGAAGGGACCTCAAAAGATCATCTAGTCCAATCCCCCTGCCAGAGCAGGAACACCTAGGTCAGGTCACACAGGAACATGTCCAGGCAGGTTTTGAATGTCTCCAGAGAAGGAGACTCCACAACCTCTCTGGGCAGCCTGTTCCAGTGTTCTGTCACCCTCACTGTGAAGAAGTTCTTCCTCATATTTATGCGGAACCTCCTATGTTCCAGCTTGCACCCATTGCCCCTTGTGCTATCATTGGATATCACTGAGAAGAGCCTGGCTCCATCCTCATGACACTCACCCTTTACATATTTATAAACATTAATAAGGTCACCCCTCAGTCTCCTCTTCTCCAAGCTAAAGAGACCCAGCTCCCTCAGCCTTTCCTCATAAGGGAGATGTTCCACTCCCTTAATCATCTTTGTGGCTCTGCGCTGGACTCTCTCAAGTAGTTCCCTGTCCTTCTTGAACTGGGGGGCCCAGAACTGGACACAATACTCCAGATGTGGCCGCACCAAGGCAGAATAGAGGAGAAGGAGAACCTCTCTTGACCTACTAACCACCCCCTTTCTAATACACCCCAGGATGCCATTGGCCTTCTTGGCCACAAGGGCACATTGCTGGCTCATGGTCATCCTGCTGTCCACCAGGACCCCCAGGTCCTTTTCCCCTACACTGCTCTCCAGCAGGTCAGCCCCCAACCTGTACTGGTACATCACCTTATTGTCTTGGTTGTCTCCCATCTTCTCCGTGGGTTACCTTGTGTCTCTGTTTGTTTCATCTATTGCGGGTCATGCTATGTCATTTCTGGGGTCGCTGGGGTTGATGTCTATTATTTGTGATCTGTCCGACTTGTTTGTACCCCCAGCGATCCTCCATATACTGACCCCTTTGCACGAAATCAAATCCACTTACTGGATTGTTTTTCTGCTGTTGGCTGTGTCCTTTATACTGGGCCTACTAATTGGCAAAACAGCAACAGGCAGATACCTCATCATACGCATTTCACGTCTCATCATCTTGGTATATCAAGCAAATTAGAGACACAAATATGTACATACACATAAGTGCATGCACAAATGTATACCTGTGCTTATTCTTAACGTTTTCAATTTGGTTTGGTTGGTTTGTTTTTACACTAACAGTAAATCCACTAATTACTTGCTCTTTAAAACAGGAATCCAAATTGGGCACACCTGCAAGACAGAAAAATGGTTTCCCCTTCCTGAAGAGAATATAGTCCTTAATGTGAATTAGATAAGGATTTTAGATTCATTATGAAGTTTTACCCAGCAACCCAACCTGGAGACTAGACAGGCTGAAAAGAACAAACAGAAGGACGTTGTTAAAAAAAATTAAATATCATTGTTATAGATAAATTTGCAACAAAAGAACCGAATGCAGTTGCTTAAATCCAATTACAAATTTATTAATTACAGCAAGCGTAGTAAAAAGGCAAGCAGCGCTGGGCGACAGGGGAACCACCGCTCCACCAACTGCCGCACAAGTTGAGTCCAGGTTCCTCCTTTTATTTGGTTTGGTTCTCTGTGTACGTGTCCGCTGGCATGTTCACCCTTGTTGCTGGGGTCCGATAGAGCAGGTTCACGCCCACTGGTTTCCTGGAACATACTGCTCAAGATCTTAGGTTTAAAGAATATCACTAACAATGCTAGGGTTAATGAACAAACACATCACTAACAATGCTAGGGTTAATGAACAGACACATCACTAACAAGATTAGGTTTAAAGAATAAACACACTAACAATATCAGGTTTAATGAATAAACACATCACTAACAATACCCCCCTTTTTCTCTTTACGATATTTTGTGTTGTTCATTAAACCGCTTTAGTTCTTGCTTGCTCCATTCCAATTCATTTCCCATTTCTTCATCTTTATTCTCAAAATTTTCATATTGTGCCTTTATTAGTAACAAGTGGGCTGCCTCTAAGCGTCCTTTAACTATTTCAATTACTTTGTTAAATATACAAGGGCCAAAGGTTAACCCTAAAACCAGGAGGATTAGTGGTCCAGCTATAGTTGATAGTAATGTAGTTAACCACGGGGAATGATTAAACCAGCTTTCATACCAGCTTCTATTAGATTCCCTTTCTTTTCTACTTTTTTCTAATCCCTCTCGTAGTTTTGTCATGGTATCTCTAACTACTCCCGTGTGGTCAGCATAAAAGCAACATTCTTCCCCTAAGGCTGCACACAACCCCCCTTGTTGTAAGAAGAGGAGATCCATTCCTCTTCTATTTTGTAGTACTACCTCTGATAGTGAAGTCAGAGATTTTTCTAATGCTGTCATAGATTTTTCTATTCTTTCTAAATCTTCATCTACTGCAGCTCTTAGGGCGTTAATTCCCTGGTTTTGTTGTACTAGAGAGGTAATTCCTGTTCCTGCTCCTACTGCTCCAACCCCTAATAAAGTAGCTATTGTAATAGCAGTTATAGGTTCTCTTTTTACTCTGTGTTGGGTTTCTGTGTCCCAGTAGTCATAAAGGACATTTTCCTGGTGATATAGCACTCTTGGGACAATAGTGACCTGTATGCAATATTCTCGAGAAGCATTAAACACATTTAGAGAGATACAGGGAGTAAGCCCGGTTTTTGAGCAAATCCATCGAGCCTCTTTTTGAGAAATAATCCATTTTTCTGTGATTCTGTTAAAGTTGGTTTTAATATTCCCACAAAGTGATTGCTTAGTTTTTGGTACTTTACCTATACACATTCCGACTCCACTAACATGTTGCATAGTTATTCCCTTTGTTTTTTTTTTCATTCCAGGAGCATTCGGGGGGGCCTAACTTTAGAGCTTAAATTATACGTATTGTTTACTCCAATTGCTTCATAGAAAGGCGGATTAACATCATAGCAAAGCCAGCAGCCTGATGTTAGGTTCGGCTGAGAATAGTTTAAAGTTTGATAAGTGGCTTGTATAATTTTCCACAGGGGATTGGGTTGGCTCCTTCCTCTCAGGGTCCTCTTGGTCATATTTTCTTTATTTATCATTGTATTATTTGAGGTAGTTTTTATTTTAGGGCCCTTGACTATAGAGTTGGGACCTACTGCTACTGGTATAGATTTAACTTCCTTTTTTATTATTTTATTATTATTATTATTAATATTTGTATTCCCCTGCCCATCCCATATTCCCAGAGTTTTGCACCCCAGGTTTTTCCTGTTAACCATTTAGGGTTTTGGGGCTGTAGTACTTTAAGTTCTAAGGACTTGCAAGTACCTCCATCACAAACTATGCTATCCCAGCGATAAGTAGGCTTTCGACAGCCTGTGGGGATCCAATTAACTTGAAGGTATTTGTCTGGAGTCTTTACAGTCCAGGCAGTGGCGATTGTTTCACAACCCCAAGAAGGGCAAAAATAGTGTTTTGGATTGTCACAGTACCTCTTTCCTGGATTTGATCTAGGACACCAGTAGGTAGCTTTGGTAAATACTTCCTTTTCCCACATCTTTCCCATTACTATGTCGAATAAGTTATTATTAACTACATTAAAGGAAGGCGATCCTGCGGTTATATTAAATGCTAGAACCTTAGAGTCTTCCCGTCTGACTAGGGTCCAGTTATAGGGTTGGTGGGAGTCTTCCTTTTCTTGGGCAATTTCTAAAGCCATTTCTAATAAGGATATTATCCACAGATTTATCTTTAGGTTTGAGGAAAGTGGTGTATTTCTATTTTTGGTTTGAGTTTTTAGATATTTATTTTGGTGTTTTATCTTATTTTCTGAGAGGGGTAGAGTATTTTGGAGGAGTCCAGGGGTCTTTTGGTCTGGGGGTTTTAAGTCAAAAGGCCTTTTTTTTTTTGCTTATTCCAGAGGCGGTTCATTAACCTCAATCCCCACCGCAGTACGCCTCTGCCTTTTCCTCTGCCTACTCTGTTGCTTAGAGCAGCAGGGCATACCATCTTCTCGGCAGCAGTCGTATTCTTCAGGGGAACCTCTTTCATTTTTAGCTCACCTTGACTTGTATGCCTCCCAGTTTTTATTCTTTACTTCTGGAACTCCACACGGTATTTTAATCACAATCCCTCTACAGATTATTTGGGCAATTTCAGCTTCTATTATTTTGGGCTCGTTAGAGTGGAAACAATATACTTTGGGGTTTATTTCTCTGGTAAAAATTTTTCACCACTCGTGAGAATTTTTGACAATTTTTCCCATAATTACCCCCACCCTTAGGGCCTGTTCGGTAAGGTTTATAATATTGGTCGCAAATAGGATTAAGAGTAGCCCCGTTCCGGCAGTGAACCCACCACTTTTCTCTGCACCGTTTACACTGAAAGCATACAAAGGGATAACATATACAATTTAGGAGTTGTACAAAATAATGTGTCAAAATTAAAGCTGTTGCTACATCTAGAGATACTCATCCGTTTTTCTCCGAAAAGTCACTTTCAAGGTATTGGATCTCCAGTGGCTTCCAGTGAGAGCTTTTACTCTGCTTGCATGAGTCCACCCTCTCTCAGCAGTTCGGATTGCAGTATCCTCGTCCAGATTGCAGTATCTGTGGTGAGCAAGGCAAGAAAAGGTCCCTTCCAACGGGGAGTTAAAGATGATTCTTTTCAAGTTTTGATAAGCACCTTGTCTCCCGGTTTAATTTTATGTATCGCGATGTCCAGAGGTGGTCTTTATATTATCAGTCCTTGTTTTACTAGCTCTTGCTGTCTTTTTGTTAGTTCTATAATATATTTCTATAATATATTTCTGCAAAAATTTTTCCTCTACTTTTGGATGCTCGATGGGTTTCTCTAAGTTATAAGGCATCCCATATAACATTTCAAAAGGAGAAATTCTAGTGTCTGCTTTGGGTTGCATCCTCACATTTAAGAGGGCTAATGGAAGACACTTTACCCAGCTCATTTTAGTTTCAATCATTAATTTGGTTAGGTGCCTTTTAATTTCACTTTTTTTTTTTTTTTTTTTTTTTTGTATTTACAAACAAATAGAAGGGTCTCCGGATATCAGATAGGCTTAATACTGGAGCATTCACCAAATCGGTTTTTAAATTCTTTAAGCATTCCTCGTCCTCCTTGCTCCAGTTTATTAACCCTTCCCCTACTAATTTTTGATATAGGAATTTTGGTTTATTACTATAACTCTCAATCCACTGTCAGCAGTAACCTAAGAGACCTACTAACTGCCGTATTTGTCTCTTATTTTTAGGGGCTTGGAGGGATAAAATACCATTTACTCACTTGGGGTCTAATCTCTTAGTCCCCTTGCTTAGCCAGTGTCCCAGATATTTTATTTCTTCGTCAGCAAACTGCAATTTAGATTTCGAAACCTTTAGCCCCTTTAAACTTAAAAGGTTTAGTAATTTAATACTTTCACTTCAACAGCTTCTTGGTCTTTTCCTGCTAATAATAGATCGTTTACATACTAAAGTCACTTTTGGGTTTAATTCAAAAGTCTCAAGTACTTGTTCTAGGGCCTGCCCAAATAGATTTGGTAATTCTGTGAACCCTTGCGAGAGCACAGCCCACCGGTGCTGCTGTTTCCAATGGGTCTCGGGGTTTTCCCACTCAAAAGCAAAATAGTCCCTACACTCTTCTTTTAGAGGGCAAGCCCAAAATGCATCTTTTAAATCTGTCACACTATACCATTGCAATTCTGGGGAGAGCTGACTCAACAGGGTGTAAGGGTTGGCTACTACTGGAATCTAGCAATGGTTCTTTTATTTACTTTTCTTAAATCTTGTACCAATCCATAGGACCCGTCTGGTTTCTTTATGGGTAAGATAGGGGTATTATGTGGAGACATGCAAGGTTCTAGTAGCCCTTGCTGCAGCAGTCGGTCTATCACCGGCTGCAGTCCCTGTCGGTCGTCTTGTGATATGGGGTACTGCTTAACTCTAATGGGTACTTCTGGATTAGTAATGATAACTTCAAAAGGAGCCATATCTAATTTCCCCACTGACTGTGGAGTATACCATACCTCAGGGTTAATTTTGGCTTCATCCTCTGTTGTCAGAACACATAATTTTACTGCTATTTCCTTATCTTTTGCTTCTAAACTGATTCCCAATTCAATCATTAAATTCCTCCCCAACAAATTATATTCTGCTTCAGGTACTAGTAAAAAGGACCCCATCCCTAACCGGGACGGAGCTTCTATTTCTACTTCTTTGATTACTGGTACTTGGAAGGGTTCCCCCTTTGCTCCTATTACTCTTAGTTTCTCTGAGGAGGGTGTACATCCCCAGGGTACAACTTGGACAGTAGATCTTTCTGCCCCAGAGTCCACAAGGACTTCTATCTCTTGGTGCTGGGGACCCAGCTTCAATTTTATCAAGGGCTCTGTTCCTTTTGAGGTCCCCAGCAAATAGAGCCCCTGACACCCCTATTCTGCATTAAACACTTTCTCATCTTGCATGCGTCTTCTACAATTCCTCCTCAGACGTCCTTTCTTCTGACAATAAAAGCACTCAACTTCTCTCAAGTCTCTCAGACCAGCTGGTTTTCCCGGAGGTCTGTCTTTCAGCCATGAATTCCCAAAGTCCCCTGCCCAGGGTGGCCTCTCCTTAGGGGGTGCCACTTTCTGTCCTTCCTGGATTGTTGCTACAAGAATCCTTGTCTGCCTTTTCTGAGTTTCTTCTTCCCGTCTAACATACAGTTTCTGAGCTCCTCCAACCCTCTCTCTTGCCAGTACTCCAACCCCTCCAATCTCTTTCCAATATCTGTCCAAGACCTCGCCACAAACCGGGTCCCTAACAAGGCCTGCCCCACCCGAGCAGCCGGGTCCAGCCCCGAACAAAGCTGCAAACCTCTCCGCAACCTTTCCAACCACCCAGTGGGGGCCTCATCCCTCCCCTGATGTTCACCAAACGCTCCACTAATATTTTGTCCCCTGGGAACAGCCCCTCCGATCCCCTGGATAACCACCGTGCACAGATCCGCCACACGGGCTCTATGCTCCGTGCCCCGGCCGTCCCAGGCAGGCCGCTGCAGTGCCCGTCCTATATCCGCGCCGGGACCCCGCCGGCGCCGCCGATCCCAAACTCCCACCCCCGCTGCTCGAATCACCTCCCCCACATTTCCGGAACCCCGGGGGCACCGACACAAAACCCGTTCCGGGCCGGGGACCCCCCATTGCTATTTCCCTTAGAGGATATAGCCCCTCTCCTAATTGCTTCTGTTTTCTGGTTTGACTTCGTGTAACCCTGCAAGTCTCCTCTGGGGAACTGGCAGAGTCTGAGTCTGACTCGGGGTTCGGTGCTGTGGGGAGAGGGGGAGGCGAAGGAGGGGACGGGTTAGGAACAGGAGCGGGGGAGGTGTAAGGAGGTGGAGGTGTGGGAAGGTCTTCAGGTTGTTTACTCTTTTTTTTTTTTTTTTTTTCCTCTTTTTTTAGGTTTCTTTTCACTTAATGCTAACAAGTGAGTTCTCGGGTCCGATCTTAACCACAACTGAGCATATTCACTTTCCTCTACACTAAAAGGTTCCTTGGAATTTACATAAATGTTTAAAGCCTGGCATATCCAATCTTCAAATGATCCAAAAATTGGCCAGAAAACATTCCTTGCAATTTCTTTCCCACCCCATACCAATAATGTATCATCTTAGCCTTATCCATGTTCTTAGTCCCGGGATAATGCTTCCACTCAGCTAACATACAACCTAGCGGACTATCTCTAGGTACAGGTGGGAGTTTTATGGGTGAAGGGAGCTTGCTTTTCCCCTGTCCCATCTTCCGGAATACCTTCTTTTACTCGTGTATGCGTACACTCGCTTCCCCTCTTTCGTGGCCCAGTCCCTCGCGGGATATGGGAACCGCACTACCGGAGGGTCCACACTCGCTTAGAGAACCTGGCTGCCAGTCCTCCTCTCACACACACACACACTTGTTCGTATTCCAGGATACCCAACCCAGCCCGAACGGATCCCCTGCCCAGCAGGCAGTAACTTACGCGTCCTGCGTCCCGCGTCTTCGTCCGGACCTCGAGTGCACCGAGCTTATAGGGTTTTCCTTGCCTTTTTACTACAAATTTAGGTTCGTCGGTAGGAGAAGTGTTTCAGTTTCCAATCCGGAGGCCGCCAAAATAGGATAGGCGGGGCGCCTCCCCCGGCTCGGTCAGTGAATCGATTTTCCTATCCGAGTCACGGCACCAAATTGTTATAGATAAATTTGCAACAAAAGAACCGAATGCAGTTGCTTAAATCCAATTACAAATTTATTAATTACAGCAAGCGTAGTAAAAAGGCAAGCAGCGCTGGGCGACAGGGGAACCACCGCTCCACCAACTGCCGCACAAGTTGAGTCCAGGTTCCTCCTTTTATTTGGTTTGGTTCTCTGTGTACGTGTCCGCTGGCATGTTCACCCTTGTTGCTGGGGTCCGATAGAGCAGGTTCACGCCCACTGGTTTCCTGGAACATACTGCTCAAGATCTTAGGTTTAAAGAATATCACTAACAATGCTAGGGTTAATGAACAAACACATCACTAACAATGCTAGGGTTAATGAACAAACACATCACTAACAAGATTAGGTTTAAAGAATAAACACACTAACAATATCAGGTTTAATGAATAAACACATCACTAACAATCATGTTCAAGGATTCATTTGAAAGAAATGAAACAAGGAGGGCAATAAGCAGATCCTTTAAGTTGAAAGCAGACATGTTCGGACGTGTTTTGCCAATCACTACGTCTAGCACAAAGGACACAGCCAGCAGAAAAGCAAGCCAGTAACCAGATTCTATTGTATGTAGAAAAGTGAGTATATGGGGGATTGCAGGGGGTACAAACAAGTTAAACAGATCACACATAATAGACAGCAACCCCAGCGACCCCAGGAATGACACAGCACGACCAATAATAAGTGGAATAAACAAAGAAACAAAGTCTCTCATAGAAGAGATGGGAGACAACCAAGTCAATAGGCTGACCATATAAGATAGAAGTAGCCACATATTGTTCTCCCATAAAGCCCACATTTGCAAATGCCAAACCTGACTAAGACCAATTGCATGAAGAGCCAGGAGGTCCTTCCCCAACAGGAAACTCTGCCAAGGGCATCCACCTCACATATAGACACTCCACCCTTCCTGCAAGTGGTCCCCGCTTATATGCCCAAAACAGGACACCTGGCACTCATTTACCCAATGCAGGGCACCTGGGGCTTGTTTACCCAAGGGCTTTCCTTACAAGGCTGGCAGCACCTTGGAGGAAAGCCAAAAGGCAAACTCATCCCCTCCTTTTAAAGGACCATGGGAACCACTCATATGTCAACCTTAATTTGGGGTTTGGGGTTCAGACCCCAGCACTTCAGGACAGAAATGTATTTTTTTTTCATTTGTAGTGTAACTATTAATTCTCATCTACCAAATGAAGAAAAAAAATGCTATATTAATGCACTACTAACAGAAAGCAGCCTAAACACATGTCAAGACCTTAATCCTGCCCTGTGCGCTTAATTTTATGGATCACTCATAATATGGTCAATAATATTCATAATAATACTGCTTACAAAGTACTTCTCTTCCAGGGTCTCACAGACTTTCTTGGGTATGACCAAGCACATCTGGGAGACATACAGAGCTAGTTAGGATTATATCAACACAATGTAGGGTTACAACCATTCCTCAGCATCACAACCAATGTAGACTTGTGAAGTGCTGGGGTCTGAACCCCCAGCCCTGAATTAAGGTTGACATATGGGTGGTTCCCACAGCCCTTTAAGAGGAGGGGATGAGTTTACCTTTTGGCTTTCCTCCAGGGTGTAAAAAACGTTCATTCCACAAGATCTACTAGGCTAACAAGGAGATTTCTGATAACTGATAGGTTATTTCCCTAGGCCACTAGATCCATCAAAAAGAGAAATCAAGAAAGAATCCTTAAGCGAGACTTCTAAAGAAGTGATCGCTGATCAAGGTGACCTTTTACTTTTGCTTACTTTGAAGAATTGATTTGTGTGAATTTCTCTTTGAGGAAGCAAACATCATTATTGTGGATATTCACTGAATGTGATATGCACTGAGGGCAGGTCACACAACAAATAAATGTGCAAGTTTAATGAAAACATGCTTATCCATGTTAGTTTTAACCTAGTCCACACAAGACATAGCAGCAACTAAGCCGTAAGAGGATGGACTTAAGCATGACCTAAACAAATGTGCCAGGAAGCCCCGATATGTGCCTTCTGTTGGCCACACTAAGTTCAAGCTGCAGTGCCTTCAGTAAATTAACACTTGCAGAGGTATAATTACCAACTCTGACTGCATGCAATCATCCTCTGAAGAGACTATCACTGTGTTTAACCAGTATGATAGTAGGACACTAGTGTATTTACAGTGAGACTGCTTTTATAATACAGCTTTTGCTCACTTTAAGGACAGCATTGACAGAAAGCGCACTGCCAAGTTCAAACTGTTAGTTGAATTTTCTTTGTCTGGCAGAACAAAACCAGAGATAACATTTGCGCCAAAAATATTACTAAACTTTCCACAGCTAATACTAAACTTCAGTTTTAGTGGGCATATAATTTTATATAGCATTTCGTATTTGTTTCCAGTAGCCAGTTTCACAAAAGAAATTTGAACTTTTATGCCATAGACTGAAATATACAAAAGCTAAAAAGAAACAGCAGTGATTATTTGACCATTGAACATTCCCACAGTAAAAACATCTATGAATGATGTTTTTACTGTAATAATTTTGACGTTTAACTTGGGAACACTGCACATGCAAATTAGCTGCGTTTTGCAAAAAGTACTTTTTATTATTAAATAACACTTCTTTTACTAGAAAACTACAGTGTGTCCCCCTCATTTAAAACCCAATAGCAGAGCATGTTTTGGCCTTAGCTGACTGAATATAAGGAATCATGGTGGTTCTTCAGGAATGAGGACAACTTTGCACTCTGTAGCGCTGCCCACAGAATGTCTGGTAGCACCTACAATATACTCACCAGTGAGGCCATGGTGAACCCAATGACTTCAATGTAGCCATCATCATGGCGCTGAGGCTCAAAGTCTCTGTGATCTCCAGGGTTTCCCCAGGGCATTGTGCCAGCACAATATCTACAGAAAGAGGTTTGGAAAGCAGGCTTTGAGAAAGCAGTTTGCCCTGATGAGTCCCGACTAGTAGCCTGACTATTAGCCTGTTCTGTTGTCCTCCAGAAGTATTCAGATATCCATTGTAAGATTCAATTCAGAGACAATTAAAAGTTATGCTGGCAAGGACTGTACAAAAGGAAAAATCTTTCTTTTGTTTCCAAGATGGCACATCATCCATAAATGTACCCATCGTAATCTTCAACAGGTTCTTTTGTAAGGAAGGAGCAGCACTTTGTTCTCCCCACTTGCTTTACTTTCTGCAGATGAGCTGTTGAGCCAGAAAGCTGCTTAGCCCCTCTGCTAGGCAGGCATGGGGATGCAGCAGAAACTCCAGCCTTGGAGCTCCATTTCCTCTCTCCCTGCTGGCTCAGAAGCTTTGACAGCATAAAGAATTTGAAACGTTTCATAGCTTGAGGAGGCAGGGAGAAATAAGAAGGAGAAACAGATGCAGCTGTAGCATCTATCTTTCCTACCATTAAAGAATAGATGCAAAAGTAATCCAAGAGTGATAGAAGGGGGAAAATTTGTAGAGGTGACACCAAGTAGAAGCTTGCAGTGAGAATAGTGAAGGACTTAGAACTGCAAATGGAGTAAAGTGGTAGGTTGTCTAAAGCAGTGATCTCCAAAGTGGGGTGCATGCACTGCAGGGCACATACAAGAAAAATCCACAACTGACAAGACAGTGTATGTTAAGAAAATATTGTTTGTACTTTTAATAAATAAGAAAAAAAACCACATTAAAACAGTGATTGTTTCATCTTTATCACACCCTTTCTTAATTTCTGTCTTTGTGTATGTTTTATAATGTATCAATTAGTACAGTAGTACATGTAATTTATAAATAAGTAGACATATATTGGGGTGGTTGCTCAAAAATTTTTTTATTGATACAGATGCACAATCAAAAAAAGTTTGGAGACTACTCCTCTAGAGAGCAGGAGATAGAAATATAGCTGTATTCTTAGAAGTTGTCTATTTGGGATACCTTCTAACATGTTAAATAGTACTTCTTTCAACACTTTGGTGTTCCTCTACCAGAAAAATATTAATCCTTTCCCCTCCATCCCCTGCTTCCCCTCTCTCTTTCTTTTTTTTTTTTCCCCACACTGCTTCTAATTAAGTCAAAGACCAGGCATCTGTGTCTTTACTAACTTGTTTGCAGGTTAGGTGCACAACTTGTGAAAGCATGTTTGTTCATAATTTCTACTACCTTTGTATCAGGATATTCAACTTTTTAAAGGACGGTTTAGCTGCACCCTGAACTCAGATCCCATTCCGTATTGCTAATTAACAGTACTATAAGCACCTAGCTTATATCACAGTGGTGATACTCTTCCTGCACATCTACCCAGTCTAGGACAACTTGTAGGCTTTTTGGTTTTGTTTTGTTTTTTAAACTCCCAGCATTTGTCTTGAGCTTACCTGGGTATGTTTAAAAACACTGTACACTGGAACTTCAGCTCCTGGATCTTTGGAGTCAGGTCTGTACCATCACACTACAAAGCCAAAGTGACAGAGCACAGAGAAATTGCTGAATGGAGCCACAGACAAGAGAAGTGTTGCTGCTTTGTAACAACTTTCCCAAGACTTTCCTTGGAATGTGTTGCAAATGTCATGCTCAAAACTGAAAAGTAACAGAGCCATTAAACTTGCACCTCACTCTCTCTCCATTCCCTCCCTCTTCCCACAATACTGTGACACAGTTTCTTATACTTACCACAACTTTAACATGCTTGGATAAATCTCTTGAGCTTCTTTGCAGAAAGTCTGTAAAGGCTGCCTGCAAGAGAAATAAGTGCAGGAATTGTCATTTATGCTTCCTCTCTTCTCTTTTATCATTTCTAATCCCACCAGACCTAATTACCAAAATGCCATCCTTTTGTCAAACCTTTTCTTTCTTGCTCTCAGAAGACTGATTTTTTTTTTATTTTTTTAAATCATGATACTTGTCCTTTTGAGAGGTTAAACAAAGAAGGTCCTTGGGCACCCAAGGACTTCAATGCAAATTCTTGCTCACATATTTCTTTCCAGGTTTAAGGCACATGGGTACAGTGGGAGTCATCATCCAGAAATACACTGTATGTAATGCATTATCAAATTAATGTTTCTCTCTTAATAACTGCATTTTAGAATAAAGCATTGTCCATGTACCTCCTAAACGCAGAAGTGGGTAATTTTGTTTGCATATTCACACATGAAAATGAACCACTCCAAATAGCTCATCTCAGCCCTCCACTGCCCATGACCCTACATCCAAGACTACTCTTCAAAGCTACCAAGATACAGGCTAACACTTGGAAAATTTCTCTAGAAATGTCAGTACCAATGTCCTGCCCAAATCCTGAAAGAAGCAGAGCAGTTTGTTGAAAGGCTTATGAGCCAGAAGCAGGGGGAGCAATACATGACCAGTACTATGTCCAAGGAGCAGCATTTCTCTGACCCACTAAGCACTGTAAAACAATACTGCTTCAGGCACTTTCCAAAAGACGTGCATGGCATTGCCAGAAATGGTACATGTGCACTTTAAACTGCATCAGGCAAATGAACTGGCACGAGCTTCTGATAAGAGAAAGCGAAGTAGAAAGTACTTAAGAAAACATTAAAACAACTAGGTTAGCATAATTCTGTAAGATGAATCACAACTCACCCCTGCATAAAACATTTTATTTCTAAAGCGGCTGTTGAATTTCTCTGGATTTGCTTCTGTGAAAGGATAAAAAGGAAAAATATGAACATCCTAATAAAACAAGTAGCCTCCTTTTTACCTTCACATTCTCTGCTAACACTATAGTGCTTTTAGCACACATCACTCAGTGAAAATATTAACATAAATATAGTTTTTCTGTGTGAGAGTCCCCCATCTGTGCCATTATCTGCTATCAGATTTCAAACATTGATACTGAATTCTTCCCCTTTCGAGTGAAAATATATGGAAACATGAGCAAAGAGGTAACAAGAATACAATCAGTTAATTTAGCACGTCTCAGGCTATTCATCTTATGATCCCCCAGTACCATTTTTGAGATTTCTCTTTCTACCAACGCAGAAGAGACCTCTAAGAATTATTAGAAATCCATGAGAGACCAATCCATGCTTTGAAGCACGAGTAAAGCATTAGTAAATTACAAGATGAAACAGACACTTAAATTCTGATGTGATACAAAGAGGTACTGAGGAATAGACATGTCTACCCAAATGTTCCTGCAGCAAAAAAATAAGTAGTTCCCCTAAAACCTATTTAGAGAGCTGTTTCATTTTTATTAGGCTAAGTGATGGAGAATTTTAATAGTCCAGTAGTAATGCACATCTAATCGTTAATTATTCTCACTGTTAAAATAAATGCGGGGTTTTTTTCCTATCTTGAACTTTTCAGAATTCAACTGCCAACCTCTAAATTTTATTATACTTCTCTGTCAGATTAAAGAGCCCCCAACCATCAGATATCTTCTCATTGATTAAATACTCACAGGCAGTGATTAAATTGCCTCTTAACCTTCTTTCTGATAAGCTAAATGGAGCTCCTTTAATCTCCCAGTATAACGCATGCTTCCCAGAATACAGGTCATGCTCATGCCTCCCTAGGAACTGCTTTCCTAGCCTGTGACATCCAGAGACTTCTGACAGTGTATTTAGTAGTACCACCAACTACCTATCCTTGCTTGGTAATTTGCTAGTGAAAACATCCAAGTATCAAGACAGTCCTTCTGGCTAAATCACACTGGTGTGAACACTTCCAAATTACTTCTCAAATGACCACTTGAAACAACGTTTCTAGTTTTCTTTGAAGTCACTACATCTCACAATATTAGGCTCTGTTTTGTAAGAATGAACTACTTACTCTGTTTCTTGTTTGATTGTTTGCCCAGCTACTGTTATCATCCATTTTGTTGTGTTGCGGGTGAGCCTGGAATGTGCTCAGGGCCACCTCTTTTTAAAACAATTAATTTAACTGTATAAGTAAATCTCACTTATTGAGCTCACATGTCTTTACAGAAAGTCTCAACTTCCCATGCTAAGAAGCAGGAGGCTCTTGTGTGGTAATTCCCCATGACTCCAGGAAGCAGTCACCAGGGCACTGGCTCTTACGCAGTTCTTACGACAAATACTGACCAGAACCAAAGCTCCAGTTTGGAACTGGTTAATCAGAAAAGGAGCTGTTCTGAGGTCAGGGACCTTCAACATACTGAACTGCTCCTACCTCTGACAAAGCAGATGACCGTGAGGGAGGAAGGAGTACTGCAATATAGAATAGAGTCTCCATCCTCACCCTTCTCAAGCCATCAAGGGAGTAGGAAAAGGAAAGTGTGTGTATGTGAGTAGGGGGGGAGGTGTCCTGTAAATGAACAGTCCTGAAGAGCTGAAGGAGCAAACATCATGTCAACAGGGATAAAGTAAATGGCATCTCCTTTTAACCACCAACGCATAAGGATAACAAGGGAAGAAACTGTTGTTCTGGAAAGAGTTGTTACCCAGAATATTTTCTGAAGAAGCAGAGCTAAATACATTAGGCTTGGAGCCAACCCTCGAGGCTCAATCTGATTAGTCACAAGAAAAGTGTAGAGGTTGCCATGGAAAAGGCCACATTCATGTACAGGTTCCTCTGAGACAGTGCAATCACTACTTATTCTAAATATAACAGTTGACCACCCTCTATTGCATAAAATGCCCTGATAGGCTGAGAGTTTAAATCAATTTAACTTATTTTGGTTTGGTGGAGGGGGAAGGAGAAGGGAAAGTGAGGTAACATGGTGTTTATTTGTTTTAATACTATACGTGATTACAGTAGCTCTACATAAGTAACCACATAGCATCATAGAATAATTATGGTTGGAAGGGAACTCCTGGGTCATCAAGTCCAACCTTTATTCCATCATATTCCTAACCATTAAACCACTAGACCATGGCCTCAAGTGCCTCATCAACCCGTTTTTTGAATACCCCCAGGGACGGCGACTCCACCACCTCCCTGGGCAGCCTGTTCCAGTGTCTAACCACCCTCTCAGTAATACAAACACTTATCTTAATGGACTGAGTGCAACAGCCATGAAAGTGTTTTAAGTTCTGCTAAAGTTTTGCTAAGAGTTTCTCTGGATAGTCATCAACTGTAAATGAGATGAGAATCTGTTTTGCACTGCTTAATTCTACATAAAACTGAAGTGCTGGGGTCTGAACCCCCAGCCCTGAATTAAGGTTCACATATGGGTGATTCCCACAGCCCTTTAAGAGGAGGGGATGAGTTTACCTTTTGGCTTTCCTCCAGGGTGCAGCCGGCCTTGCAAGGAGAGCCCTCAGGTAAACAAGCCCCAGGTGCCCTGCATTTTGGTAACAAGTGCCAGGTGTCCTGTTTGGGGATAAAAGCTGGGCCCACTTGCAGGAAGGGTTGGAGAGTCTGTCTGTGGAGTGGATGCACTTCACAGAGTTTTCCTGTTGGGGAAGGACCTCCTGACTCCTCATGCAACTGGATCGCAGTCAGGTCTGGCACGTACAAACGCGGGCTTTGTGGGGAGGCAACATGGGGTTACTTCTATCATATATAACCACCTTATTGTCCTGGTTGTCTCCCATTTTCTCTGTGGGTTACCTTGTGTCTCTGCTTGTTCCATCTATTATGAGTGATTCTATGTCATTCCTGGGGTCGCTGGGGTTGATATCTATTATTTGTGATCTATCTGACTTGTTTGTACCCCCGGCGATCCCCTATATTCTGACTCCTTGACGCAAAATAGAACTTACTCACTGGATTGTTGTTCTGCTGCTGGCTGTGTCTTTTGTACTGGGCCTAGTAATTGGCAAAACAAAAACACAATAAAGCCCACACACCAGCAACACCTGCAAGGCTACAAGCTTTTTGCTCCTAAAACACATAGGACTCATTTGTATATTTTAACATTTGAGAGGGTAAGGAAGAGACTAGAACAGACATTTGTGCTATGAAAATCTCTCCTGGCCACACATACCCTCTCATAGACACACAGCTTGCTCTGCCAAGTATTTTTTCAATCATGTAAATTTTTAATACATTGGCATCTCTGGAATAACATCCATTCTTTATAGGGCTCCATTACTTCATTATTAAGTAATGCTTCCATTAAGTGAGAAAGCAGCCGTGCATTTCATCTATACAGTATATTCACAGTCACATTAGCAATGCATAGTGATATGCATTCGTAAAAAAATGCATACAGCTGTCATTGTTTCATTCCTGTGCCCTTTTGTGGCCTCTCATCATTATTCCTAAAGCCTGAAGCAGTCTTCAACATTATTAAATATGCATTAGCTCATTCCATCATGTATCCTGCTCTTTCTTTAGCATGGCATTAGAGCACTATCTTTTCATCTTGAAATGACACTCTGATAGTATGAAAGATAAGGGAGGCTGTCATTCAGAAAAAATATCTGCATATGAAGCTGAAATTACCAAAAACTGAACACAGTCAATTAAAAAAGATTTGTTTATACAAGCATGCTTGCCTAAACCATATAAACACAGCAGTACACATCAGTCCAAAGCCTATCTGTTAAGCCATATTTGGATCTGCAAGGGGATGGTAAAAGTGCCATCGGCAAGGGGACAAGGTGTTACAACAGCTCAAATTCCTGACAGTTTTGTGGATTTCATTACAACCTTTCACTTGCATAGACACACTATGGGTCTGTACCAAGTCCAATGATACTATGCTATCCTCATCCATAGGTAACAGCTGTTCAGTTTGAGAACACAATTATCTTCCTGCTACCTTGCTGCTTCCACAGCCTCGGAGCTTTTCTCCTCCCTCCACCTTCACACTGGAGAGAAAACTGGCACCTGACTTAAATCTTTTTCTCTTTTTGCTCTTATTCTGAAACTTCTGCATCAGCATAAACTTCCTTTATTTCTGTATTTGGCATCTCCTTTAGAAGATCAAAAACTTTGAAAAGCTCCCCTTTTAGTCCTTTTCCTCCAGTGAATGACTTATTTCCTTGTACTTTTTTCATTTTTAAATGATTAAGTCCCTTGGAAATTCATGATACAATCACTTCCTTCCTACTTGTGTCTGTATCTTACGGTTTTAAGTTCCAGCTTTCCTTCTGGACTACAAGAACAGGATGTTAAATCCAACTCCATTTGTAATTCATAAAATAACTGTCCATTCCGAAGGCTAAGGAAAGAAAAAATTCCTATTACCTCTAGATTCATGGAATTCCAAAGTAACATGTGCATCAAATCCAAGGCTGAAGTAATTATTGAAGACACTGAGTGGAAGCTGTAATTGGATAATAAAAAGACATGTAAAAATAACATGAATTAAACATTCCATGACACACCAGAAATTAACTACTTTAAATCTGGCATCTTAAGAAAACCTAAGAAGAAAGTGAAACATATTGGGGAAACGTATGCAGAAGGTTGCTCTGAAGGTTAGTAATAGCTTGTGGAAGATGACCAGATACAAAAGCCTAAAGAACGCAAACATATCTACAGTGCTATATGATCATATATGTATCTTTGTAAACACATCAGAGGTTTCCCATAATGCAGCTCTACTTCACATGCCAATACAAAGGTTTTCCTAATTGCTGACTCTTCAAGCTCAGCATGGTGAAAGAAACTCAAGCTGTGTTCTTCCTGGTTCGTATATAACCAGGAGCAATGCAAGTCTCGGACAAGAAGCCCTAATTCTGTCAAGGATGCATGAAGCAGGGAAACGCACATCTGATCTCTTCATCATGACAAATGCCTAGCAGGGCTGTGGAGAGAGAACAGTAGCATCTGATAGATAAGCTGGAAATCATAACTGAGAAGAGGAAAACGGTTCACAGAATTATTTTTTTTTAACGTTCGTAACACTTCGAACATCTCCAGTCCAAATGACATATCACGATAAATGTTACTGGCTCACAAAGATTTACCCATTTTTCAACCATCAATATCATACGGAGACACGGACATAAAGAAGTCACATACAAAAATACACCACTCCTTGCTGTAAAGGAGGAAATAGTTGGTGCCTATTAGCAAAATCTGAAGGAATGAAATTCTACATCCTGTTTTCAGATCTATATCTCCAATTTAGTGTCCTGGTTCGGCTGGGATGGGGTTAATTTTCCCCAGCAGTTGGGAGGGAGCTACAGCCGGGCTATTCCATGCCATGCTGACGTCATGTCCGGGTGCCCAGGTGCGGGCAGTGCGGGAACGGCTTTTGTCTGGGTCTGGCCCTCGAGCTGTGTCCGTGCGGTACAGCTCTTGTTCTGTACATTATCATCACTGTTATTGTTGTTGTTCGGGGTGTTACTGTTGTTACACTGTTGTATTAAATCTTCCTTATCTCAATCCCGGGGTTTGTATTTTATTCCCTGTCCCGTCCACGTCCGAGGGCGGGAGAGGGGCAGCGGCAATGTGGTCTCGGGTCCCGGCACGGTCTAAACCACCACAGCCTTTTTGGCGCCCAACGTGGGGCACGGCAGGGTTGAGATAAGGACAAAAAACCTGACCAGGGTGTGTTAAAACAAACTGTTAGGTTCGATTTTCTGTTTATATAACTGTATTGTTTGAATAAGGTATATTTACAATGCTGGCCGATTTGCTCGCGTGGTGGGGCTGGAATAATCTTTATATCCACTGTGGTGTATTTTCAGTAATGATGTTTATTGTTTGTGGAAAATGTGTCAAGAGTCTTGTTTTGCTGTACTGGTGAAGTGCTGGGGTCTGAACCCCAAGCCCTGAATTAAGGTTGACATATGGGTGGGCCCCATGGCCCTTTAAGAGGAGGGGATGAGTTTGCCTTTTGGCTTTCCTCCAAGGTGCTGCCAGCCTTGCAAGGAGAGCCCTTGGGTAAACAAGCCCCAGGTGCCCTGTATTTTGATAACAAGTGCCAGGTGCCCTGCTTTGGGGATAAAAGCTGGGCCCACTTGCAGGAAGAGTTGGGGAGTCTGTCTGTGAAGTGCATCCACTTCAGAGTTTCCTGTTGGGGAAGGACCTCCTGGCTTCTCATGCAACTGGATCGCAGTCAGGTCTGGCACGTACAAACGCGGGCTTTGTGGGGAGGCAACATGGGGTTACCTCTATCATATGTAATCACCTTATTGTCTTGGTTGTCTCCCATCTTCTCCGTGGGTTACCTTGTGTCTCTGTTTGTTCCATCTATTGTGGGTCATGCTGTGTCGTTTCTGGGGTCGCTGGGGTTGATGTCTGTCATTTGTGATCTGTCTTATTTGTACCCCCAGCGATCCTCTATATACTGACCCCTTTATGCGAAATAGAATTCACTTACTGGATTGTTTTTCTGCTGCTGGCTGTCTCTTTTGTACTGGGCCTACTAATTGGCAAAACAACTGGATACTGACTACTTATGATATGGTTGCATCACTGCTTGTGGGGGTGAGCCGGTACCTGTATGTGGCCTGGGCATTTGTTACTGGTCTCACCCCCTCAATGGGTGAGCCAGGGGAAGAGATCTTCACAGTTTTTGAGACTTCTGGCTATGCTTGGAGCATCCAGGCCAGCATGCTCGTGGCACAGTGTTTTCTGCATGTCTGCTATATCCTGTTTAAGGTTATATGGTCCTTCTCCAATAGTAGTATCACCCAGAGACCTGCCCCAAGGCCAGATAGTTATGAGTGGCAAGGTGTGTGGGGAAAAATGGGCGAGTGCCTAGGTCAGTGGTCACCCCCAGTGCTTTGGAATTTCATTCCCGAACAAATGCAGAGTCCTGATAAACTAGTGGAGCATTTAGAAAAGGTGTGTTGCCAATTTGACAAATGCGGGAAGACACAACTCACTGCAATGTGTTGGGGATTTTCCCATGCCTACTGTGTCATCTTTAACACTACTCAGTGCCCTCAAGGGGAAGAAAGGGTCTCAGGACCTGAAAGCGAACCAACTAGTGCAGCAGCTGGGCCAGAGAGACAGACAGTGCCAGTATCAGTCGCCCCTATACAGAAAACAAAATATACCAAAAAATCAGCTTGCATAGTGAGGGATGGAGATGAGCCAGGCCCACCATGAGAACAGGAGGAAGAGCCAGAGGTGATCACCCGATCTCTATCCCTGAGTGAGTTGCGAGATATGCGGAAGGATTTCAGCCGCCTTCCAGGCGAGAAGATTATCACCTGGCTGCTCCGATGCTGGGATAGTGGAGCTGGTGTTTTGGAATTAGAGGGGAAAGAGGCCAGGCAGCTGGGATCCTTGTCCAGGGAAGCTGGAATTGACAAGGTAATAGGGAGACAGGTCCAACCCCTCAGCCTTCCGAGGCAACTCCTGTTCGGTATAAGGGAAAGGTACCCCTTCAAGGATGATATCCTATGTCAGTTAAACAAGTGGACCAACATGGAGAGAGGTATTCAGTATCTCAGGGAATTAGCTGTGTTTGATATGATTTATGGTGATCTGAATGATGAGTGATCACCCATGGACCCAGATCAGGCCCACTGCACACCATGTGGCAGAAGTTCCTGCGAAGTGCACCACAATCACATGCCAATGCATTGGCAGTGGTGTCTTGGAGACACGGCCAGGTTTAAACAGTGGATGAAGCGGCTGGCCAGCTCCAGCAATATGAAGGAAGTCTCCCTTCCTCTCCACATGCCTGTGTTTCAGCTGTGAGGGAACTGTTTCAGAGGCTCCAGAGAATGGAAGAGAACATGTCCTACACTCCACCTGCACGGGCCCATGTCTCGGCCATTAGGAGCAGACGCCTCCCCACCCAAGAGAAAGACAGTGGAAGGTACACACCACGGGGTACCCTGTGGTTCTACCTCCGTGACCATGGAGAAGACATGAGGAGGTGGGATGGAAAAACCACTTCCACCCTGGCTTCACAAGTACAGCAGCTGAAAGGGGAATCGTCCAAGAAAAACATCGCTCCAGTTTCCAGTCAGAAACCCCCCAGAAAGAATAGAATGACCAGTCTTATGCCTGACCCTCTTGAGGGGACCTCTGAGCCATTCCTACAACAACAGTCGTTCGTAGAACAAGTGAGTGATGCTGAGCAGGATTAGAGGGGCCCTGCCTCCAGCCAGGTGGAGGAAAGGGATAATGGGATTTACTGGACGGTGTGGATCTGATGGCCTGGCACATCAGACCCACAAGAATATAAGGCCTTGGTGAATACTGGTGCACAGTGCACCCTGATGCCATCAAGCTATAGTGGGGTTGAGCCCATCTGTATCTCCGGAGTGACAGGGGGATCCCAACAGCTGACCCTATTGGAAGCTGAAGTGAGCCTAACTGGGAAGAACTGGCATAAACACCCCATTGTGACTGGTCCAGATGCCCCGTGCATCCTGGGCATAGATTATCTCAGGAGAGGGTACTTTAAAGACCCGAAAGGGTACCGGTGGGCCTTTGGTATAGCTGCCCTGGAGGAAACTGAACAATTGTCCACCTTACCCGGCCTCTCAGAGAACCCTTCAGTGGTGGGGTTGCTGAAGGTTGAAGAGCAGCAAGTGCCAACTGCTACCAAGAGGATGCACCAGCAGCAGTACCGTACCAACCGAGATTCCCCATCCATCAGCTGATCCGTCAACTAGAGCCAGAAGGTGATTAGCAAAACTCATTCACCCTTCAACAGCCCTATATGGCCAGTGAGAAAGTCTAATGGTGAATGGAGACTAACCATGGACTACCGTGGCCTGAATGAAAATTACGCCAGCATTGAGTGCTGCAGTGCCAGACATGCTAGAGCTCCAGTATGAACTGGAGTCGAAGGCAGCCAAGCGGTAAGCCATGATGGACATCGCTAATGTGTTTTTCTCCATTTCGATAGCACCAGAGTGCAGGCCACAGTTTGCGTTCACTTAGAGGGGCATCCAGTATACCTGGAATCGATTGCCCCAGGGGTGGAACCACAGCTCCACCATTTGCCATGGACTGGTCCATACTGCACTGGAGAAAGGTGGGGCTCCAGAACACCTGCAGTACATTGATGACATCATTGTATGGGGGGACACAGCTGAAGAACTCTTTGAAAAAGGAAAGAAGATAATTGAAATCCTCCTGAAGGCTGGTTTCACCATCAAGCGAAGGAAAGTTAAGGGGCCTGCAAAGGAGATTCAGTTCCTAGGAATAAAATGGCAAGATGGGCGTCGCCACATCCCAATGGAGGTGATAAACAAGATAGCAGCCATGGCCCCACCAACTAGTAAAAAGGAGACTCAGTCTTTCCTGGGCGCTGTGGGGTTCTGGAGGATGCACATCCCAAACTACAGCCTGATTGTGAGCCCTCTCTACCACGTGACCCGTAAGAAGAATGATTTTGAATGGGGCCCTGAGCAACAGCAAGCTTTTGAACAAATTAAACGGGAGATTGCTCAGGCAGTAGCCCTGGGCCAGTCCAGGCAGGACAAGAGGTTAAAAACATGCTCTACACCACAGCCGGGGAGAATGGTCCTACCTGGAGCCTCTGGCAGAGAGCACGAGGGGAAACCCGAGACCGACCTCTAGGCCTTTGGAGCCGGGGGTACAAAGGCTCCGAAGCAAACTATACACCAACTGGAAAGGAGATAACTGGCAGCATAGGAAGGAGTTGGAGCTGCCTCAGAAGTGGTCAGCACTGAAGCACAGCTCCTTCTGGCACCCCGACTGCCGGTGCTGGGCTGGATGTTCAAAGGAAGGGTTTCCTCTACACATCATGCAACAGATGCCGCGTGGAGTAAATGGGTTGCGTTGATAACACAATGGACTCGAATAGGGAGCCCCAGCCACCCAGGAATATTGGAGGTGATCACAAACTGGCCAGAGAGCAAAGATTCTGGGATGTCACCAGAGCAGGAGGTGACACGTGCTGAGGAGGCCCCACCATAGGACGAGCTGCCAGACAAGGAGAAGTGGTATGCCCTGTTCACTGGTGGGTGATTGCAGAGGTCATCCACAGATGTGAAACGTGTGCTGCTATCAAACAAGCCAAGCGGGTAAAGCCCCAGCGGAATGGAGAACCATGGCTGAAATATAAATACGGAGAGGCCTGGCAGATCGACTACATCACACTGCCACAGACCCAAGGCATGCGCCACGTGCTCACAGTGGTGGAAGCAACCACTGGATGGCTGGAAACGTATCCAGTGCCCCACGCCACCACCCGGAACACCATCCTGGGCCTTGAGAAGCAAGTCCTGTGGTGACACAGCACCCCAGAGAGAATTGAGTCGGACAACGGGACTCGCTTCCCAAACAACCTCATAGACACCTGGGCAGAAGAACACGGCATCGTGTGGGTCTACCACATCCCCTACCACGCACCAGCCTCTGGGAAAATTGAACGCTATAATGGACTGCTAAAAACTACATTGAAAGCAATGGGAGGTGGAACCTTCAAACACTGGGACACACATCTGGCAGAGGCCACCTGGTTAGTCCACACAAGAGGATCTGCCAATCGAGCTGGCCTGGCTCAGTCAAAACTTCCACGTATGGTAGATGGGGATAGAGTCCCTGTAGTGCGCATGAGGGACGTATTGGGAAAAATGGTCTGGGTTAGTCCTGCGCCAGGCAAAGGCAAACCCACCCATGGGATTGCTTTTGCTCAAGGACCTGGGTGCACCTGGTGGGTGATGCAGGAGGATGGAGAGGTCCCATGTGTACCACAAGGAGACTTGATTCTGGGTGAGAATATACTGTGAATTATATTGTATTTTTCTTTTGTTAATTGTTAAATGACTGCTGCGTATGACGTAGATGGTATAGAATAAGGGGTGGATTATGTCCTGGTTCGGTTAGGATGGGGTTAATTTTCCCCAGCACTTGGGAGGGAGCTATATCCAGGTTATTTTATGTCATGCTGACGTCATGTCCGGGTGCCCAGGTGCCGGCAGTGCGGAACAGCTTTTGTCCTGCTCTGTCCCCTCGTGCTGTGTCCGTGTGGTATAACTCTTGTTCTGTACATTACTATCACTGTTATTGTTGTTGATGTTGTTTGGTTTGTTGTTGTTATACTGTTGTATTAAATCTTCCTTATCTCAACCCCGGGGTTTGCATTTTACTCCCTGTCCCGTCCCCATCCGAGGGTGGGGGAGGGGCAGTGGCAACGTGGTCTCAGGTCCCGGCAGGGTCTAATCCACCACATTTAGGAATGGATGGTGGTCAGAAAGATGCTTCTCCTGCCACCCCAGGTTAACTAGAGGAAAAAAAAAACAATGACTGTGGAGGATGGACACAGGGAAGTTTCTGCCAAGGATGTCGATATCGCCAAGGACGGCGATATGGACATTATACAGCTGGTTGGATGCAAGCCATGGGAAAGATGAGCACAAGAAGAGAACAAGGAATTGGGAGGAAAGTACAAGGAACTAACCTTGATCAAAGCAGAACGTGCGGACATTGCTTTCATGATAACAGGATTCACAAGACCAGCATGCGATAAGTTTGTGCAAAGAAAGAACAATACCTCATCTGAGAAATATTGCTGCATAGCGCTTTGTGGAACTGGGGCAGGGGTTATAAAAACCAGAGTTGTAGCACAATAAAACGGCACAGACTCCTCATCTGTCATCACAAATGACCTTTCAGATAAGATGACAGGGATTTTTGCCAGGAATTAGTTCTTGAGATAAATGCTCAGTGACTGAGACGTACAAATGACAAATAAATGGCTGATATGCATTACGTTTTACACACCTCTGGAAGCACTGTCAGATGAAAAGGCCAAAAGGAAGAGATGCAACTAGAGAATTAAAAAGTTCTAGAACTTCCCCACTTGTGCATCTTATGGTGTAACCCAATGACGCTCTTAAGCATCCTATAGTCTCCCTGGGAAAAAGAATGCTCTAACCTTACGTGATCCATCCTCCAGCTCATCCTGTGGCAAATCAGGGTTGCGCTCAACCTGGAGATTCCAGCGGTCCAGCTGGACAACAGTCCCATCTTCTACATGGCACAGGATCTTGGACACTGGCTCATCTGTGTAACCCTGACAGCAGAGGGAGTGTCACCAGAGCATCAGCCATGGTTAGTGAAAGCAAAGCAAGTCTCTCATCAATTACCTGACAGACCTCCTTCCTTTCATAGAGGCCAGATCAAATGTTCCTAAGAATGCCTCAAAATATTGCTAAACTTTGATATATCGAGCATTTTAACAAGCTATTTCTCAGGTACACAAGTCTTGGGCAGGCAAAGACCATAAGGAGAGGAACTCAAAGTCTATTTGCCTTGTCTGGAATAACTCCAATGGTGTAGTCAAGAATAAATACAGAGAAATTTAAATTATGCTTAAATTAGAAGCCTGCATAGTGAAGTGCTGGGGTCTGAACCCCCAGCCCTGAATTAAGGTTCACATATGGGTGATTCCCACAGCCCTTTAAGAGGAGGGGATGAGTTTACCTTTTGGCTTTCCTCCAGGGTGCAGCCGGCCTTGCAAGGAGAGCCCTCAGGTAAACAAGCCCCAGGTGCCCTGCATTTTGGTAACAAGTGCCAGGTGTCCTGTTTGGGGATAAAAGCTGGGACCACTTGCAGGAAGGGTTGGAGAGTCTGTCTGTGGAGTGGATGCACTTCACAGAGTTTTCCTGTTGGGGAAGGACCTCCTGACCACCCATGCAACCAGATCGCAGTCAGGTCTGGCACATACAAACGCGGGCTTTGTGGGGAGGCAACATGGGGTTACTTCTGTCATATGTAACTGCTTTGTTCTCCTGGTTGTCTCCCATCTTCTCTGTGGGTTATCTTGTGTCTCTGTTCCATCTATTATGAGCGATATTGTGTCATTCCTGGGGTCGCTGGGGTTGATGTCTGTTATTCGTGATCTATCTGACTTGTTTGTACCCCCAGCAATCCTCTATATACTGACCCCTTTACATGAAATAGAACCTACGTACTGGATTGTTGTTCTACTGCTGGCTGTGTCTTTTGTACTGGGCCTACTAATTGGCAAAACACATAGCCTCCTCATTACTTGGCTGAAAATACCAGACAGATACATTTATGTAAACTTTTATTACAGCAGCTTCTACATTAGTAGTTCAAGATCCGAGACTAGAAATCAAACCAAACAATTGTGCCTAACTGAAACAGACCTTGGACACAGCCCTGCCTACTATTTTAGCCAAAATGAAGTTTCACCCTACTACACAACTAGATTAGACCAGCAAGTTGAGAGCCCACACCTAAGGGTACTACAGTCAATGCTTACCCCACCCCAGCTGAGGGTGCGGGCAAGGTCATTCCCAGTGCCAAGTGGAAGGACAGCCACCGGAGGCAGGGGGCTGAGTTGCAGCTCATCAAGGATGGAGAGGATCCAGCCCACCTATAAAATGGGAAATGCAGAGAACTGGTAGTCAGGAAGATTAAAAGGGATGGAAAAAAAAAAAGGAAAAAGACATATTTTGAGCATATCAAGTAAAACAAAAGGGAGAAGGAAAGATGAGAATATCTGAAATTTAGCTCTACAACTGCCCCATTTGAGGTTTCACCTTTTGGAGAACAGGTACAGCAGGTTTCACAAAGCTCCTGTGCAAGCAGAAGCAGTGGGATGGAAACACTGGCTGTCTTTAACAGCACACAGAGTTACCGAGGAAAGGAAGCACTTAAGTTGCTGTTCTTTAAACAGGAAATGAAAACACATAGAATTACACCTGGCTAAGGCTGCCTAACTATCGCTCTGAAAAATACTGTATGTAAAAATGAGTGAAGAATAACATGGACAATTCAAGATAATTTTTTTAAAGTGCCTTTGTGCTATAAGAAACTAAACCTTTGACAACTGTCATGAAAGAAGATGTGAGACACATTTAAACAGCATGGTATCTCAGAGCATGTCCTGAAGCTGAAAAAGAGGGTCCAGATCAAGTCAAGCATGGATTTGCCCATAGATCTTCCATTCCTCAGACAAAAGATCTTAGTGCTGAATTATTTCACACAGTGCAAAGCATAAAACACATTCTAGTCATACACACACACACATATACAAAAATAGAAGACTAAAAGACTAGAATAAACAACAAACTCTAATGCTCAGGGTTAAAGACTTCGGGTTGGAACAATGAATCTGACTTTTGTATTGCAAACTATTGGTTATCTTAGAGAGCTGTTACTCTCTTCTGTCATATTCTGGACTACTTTAAACTTTTAAATAGAAATCCTACCAGAAGGAACAAATTACTGTAAAATATTTTGTTTTCATTAAATGGTAATCTCCAAGGGGGTAAAGAAGACTTGCTGAAAATGTTCTGAAATTTTATGACTGTAAATCTTGCTACAAGAAAATAGGACTATTTCTTAAACTATTTCTCACCTTTTTTAAAAAAATAAATAAATAATTAAAATCTGTGAAAGAATCTACACTACATTCTTAAATAAGGAATTAAGAAAATAATAAGCATAAGACAAAATTTGGTCTATTTTTTTTTCCTGATGCCAATGTTCAAAGATGCAGTCTCTACTGAAAATGTGAGCTTTTAAATAAGACATAAAACTGAAATCCTGCCTGCAGCTAGACAGGATTTTTCCTCACCAAATTATGGGGGGAGGAAAAATCTCCAACTCCCCATTACTATGATTTCAAATAGATTCTTACCCCAAACTGGGATACAACTGGAGCTTCACAAAAATTACACAGCATAACAGGAGCATTGGGAACCATAGCTGGAATTTGAAGGACTGGAAAGGGCATGGCCTGATAGATATAGCAACCACCACTCTGATATTCTAGGGTTGGTCTTTCTCCAAGTCTCTTGAAGAAATTTGATTAAATATAAATACCATTTATCAGACAGTTATTTATCATAATCAATTATATAATTATTAAAGCATTCATCTGGGATGTGAACCCACATTAGGGCTCATTGTCTGACAACAGTCATCTGAATCACTTACAACTCTCCTGAACTTGGATGTCACCCACAGGTACTTAGGTCTATCATAGGCACCATGTTAGGACTAAGTACAGTCCTTAAGAGATTTTCAGAACTAAGTAATCCTCTACCTTCCAAAAATCTATCCTTCAGTATTGATAACAGGAGACAGAATAAAGAGTCCTGATAACTTTACTGGGGCCAGGACTTCTTAAAGAGTCTTTTGTCATGAGCCCTTTGTCACTGCCACTGATTTAATCTATACATCTGTGTCTGTCTCCCACTGGTGCAGGTAGCATAACAATACCTACCACTTTTGTAAATGCTTTTAACTGATAAACAGAAACTTCAAATTGCTAATTTATAAGTACAACATTTCTATTTAACTTGAGGTCATTTCTAAACCTTGCACATTAGTTTTACAGTGAAGGATGACAAAGACTATCATTTCCCTGTAAACAGACAGCTCCTGACTGCTTTGAAAGCAAAGCTTTCCACTTATGCCCTGGAAAGGAACAACAAACAGCAATGATGGAAAAGTTCCAGTAAGTTCTGATTCACCTCAATAATGCAAGGTAACATCTCATCTCATTGAATATTCACTAAGTCCATTTGAGCCAGATTTTTCATTTCTAGATGTAATGGCTTTAGGAATAACTAGATATTAATTTGCTTCAAACTGCACAGCAGCAAAGGTAACAGCAGAGTGCTGCTTGTACTAATGAGAAGGTGCTGCCACCTGTCGCACTGCTCAGCAAAGGCAAAACGAAAGATGGTCAGACTCAAATGTAATTGCATTCATTTCCATTTTAATATTTTCAGGATCGAGGTTTTTTTTTCCCCCTATTAAATTATTGGCTTCCTCAGATGGAAGCTGCACAGGCTTTCAGAAACAGACTGAAACTCTCTTTTGCACCTATGTCTCCTGCTAAAGCAATGCCTTGCAGGCTTCTTAAGGAACATTCATGATTCAGGAGTATCTTATTGTCCCAGGTACCAGCAAGACAGTAGTAAAATCATGTATTTTCTTCACTCTTGCAGAGGAAGCATTGGTATTAATAACCACTACAGCTGGCATTTTCAAAGGACCCACAGAAGCTGAACAGAAAGTTCTCCCAGAAATTCAAGCAGAGATGGGTTGAAGGTTGGTTCAGCTCACTACAAAAAGGAAAAAAAAAAAAAAGCACCTTCCCATGCCCTAAATACCTACATATATCTATCCTGGCCAGCCACTGCACCTTGCAACCAGTAATGCATATTCCTTACCATACTTATGGTTACAACTATTATCAAGTGCATGTTTGGGGAATTGATCTTCACGGAGATTAAAGTTTTTCAACTGTATTTAGATACTCAGTGGCATAGACTGAGATTTATAATATTCCTAAACCCTGGAAAGAGTAATGCAGTTGTAATGCCTCCATCACCACTCTCGGCCTCCAGGCCCTGTACCACAGAGCCTATCTATCTCCAACTGAAGGTGCCTAAATCCTTTAAAGATCTTACCCTTTTTGATTATCCAAGAACACACAGAAATTCAGTAGCAAAGAAAAACACAGACCCTAGATCTACCAGACACCAGGCTAGTAGTGTGACCAATGCAATATCCCTCCTTACAGATGCTTTGTAAAGAAAGTGGGGAAACTTACATTCTTTAGGGACAGAAAAGACACTATTTGACTGTCCTCAGACACCACGGAGATGAGAGCAGGAAGGAGGAGAAATTAAGATATATATAATGGCCGCCAGACAGTGACTTAACCTACTAGACCCTCAGACCTATGTAAGTACTGAGAGGAGTCCAAAGAAGTTTATTCTTTTAAGCTGTACTGAACCTTTATGCATAAAGCAGATAGGACCTTGGACATTAAGGATCTGGCCCCATCACTACACGGGTCAGGCTACACAGGAAATTTTTAAAAAGTAGTTTTCACAAGTGCAAGGTATGTTATCTGGCTCTGAAGGTATCATGAGGTGGCAAACCCACAACTGCAAGGAATTTCATCTCTTGGCAATGACCACAGGGCTGCCAGGAACCAGCACATACCGTCCCGTCCCCACCACAGGCCAGGATCCGCAGGTTTGGCACTTTTCTGTATAGCTCCAGCCTGGCCAGGGGAAGGAAAGGGGAAAAAGTGGGGGAGAAAAAAAACCCCAAGTCAGAACAATGATGCAGTCACTTTTTATGCATTTTGCCGAGTAACAGTTTAACTGTTGTTTATTGCATTTTCGAATATTCATTACTAAAGGTGTGGGTGGAGACAGAAAATTAAAAAAAATAATAAATCTAGGATGTGAAATTAGGCAGCACCTCCTGAGAAGTATTTGATCAGTTTTGCATGTTCTCATGCTAAATCTGAAAGGCCAGATTCTTATGTTCCCTCTGGAGATGACAGAAATCACCCATTTTTCTCTTATCCTAAAGCAAAAAAATATAAATATTGAGGTTTTTAAACAAAACTTAATGTTCTTCATCAGGATTTGCTGAGCCACCATTTCTGAGGCACATGGAACACGATAGCTCCTTCAGCTGGTAACTATTTCTTGAGCACCACAGAAGGCAATAATATCTTACAGAACTCTTTCTCTGGATATCTGATCCAAGATACCAACAGGGGAGGAAAAAAAAAAAAAAAAAGCATCTGTTAAAGACTTGTTCCTTCAGTTGCATGAAAGAGGTATAATGAAGTATCTCCCAATGGAGGGGGTACATATACACATGAAGAACTGAGTGACCAGAGGACCTAACCCTCCTTTAACTCTATTACACAGCTCTGAAAACTGTACATATACTTTAAAGTTTCTATACATCATGAAAGGAGCAGCAGTGGAGGTGTTTCAGCAGGAAAAAAGGGTTGGGTGCTCTAGAAGTATGAATAGCAAATGTTTGGACAGTTTTTATACAGGTAAATATTTGATTTTACATGATTGCTATATTTTTGTGAAAGTAGAGCTGAACACATAGTTGACTAAAGCAAGTATCCCTATCTCAAATACCACAGAAGGATAGTCTCTTAACTCTTAGTGAGAATCATCCCTTTAAAGGACAGGTCCTCCATCCCCTGGAAGAGGCTCACAACTGTTGCCCAGAGAAGCTGAGTTAGTTACTCTGCAAGCAGAGGCACTTGCCTGGAGGCAGCCTCACCCCATTGCAGTGCTCAGCTGCCAGGGAATGGTCAGGCACTGCAGAATCTGCAGCGAATTTGTCTTGGAGCCACCTAGAACTGGCTATCTGACATGGGTGCAGCTCCTGATCTCTTCTCACAGAAGCCACCACTGCAACCCACCCTCCTACCACTACCAAAACCTGGACACGTAAACCCAATACACAGTCTACCAATCTATCCAAGCTAAACCTTTGACTGCTTTCCTGATAAGAAAAGAATTATGGTCTGCAGCACTGAAGGCTTGAGAACTTACGCATCTCTTGGCCCTTCCTGAGAGAGATCAAAGACCTGGCGTGGATTTAAATACCACATAAACATTTGGAGAACCTTGGTGCCCTAGGAAAAGGGGAAAAAAAACCAAAACAACAAAGGGAAATTATTAATAGCTTTATGATTATTAGAAATAGTAGTGTTCAACATTCACTATATTTAGAATACTTTTCTTCCTCCTGTGCTTTACAAAGCAAACATAAACCAAGAAAGAGACAAGTGAAAGTGGTATAGCAGATGACTACTCTATAGAATAGCAAGGCACCAATCTGGGCAGGGTGCATTTGTATACATATGGACTAAATTTAACAACACAGATCATCAATGGTTCGTAAGTGAAAGCATCCAGTGTCAGACCAAAGGTTCAGCTCCCACAGCAACCTGTTCTCCTACCTCTCACCGCCTGCAACAAGAAGTATATGTTATCTCACACTACCCTCAGCCATCCAGGACAGCAAGAAGTTGAACAAGCTTGTGGGCAAAGTCACCACCACATTGAACAGTGTCCCGCACAACATCCAAGCAATGACATTGCTTTGACCTCCACTGTCACCACCATGAACAGTCATAACTGTAGCCCTCTACCATCTAATGAAGCAGGAGCCAAAGACATTGGGCTACAGCTTCCCCAATGCTCCCTCACTGAATGCAGCATGGCCAGCCCATCACCAAAAGATATAATTTCTGCCTTCTCAAACTCTTACGTTCATATTCCTGACACTCAATTCCCTTCCTTCATGTTCTGCCCAAACACAATGTGGCAGGAACTCTTACTAGAAGAAGAGGCCAAAGAACCCCATGGGGCCAGCTTGTACTTCGAAGTAATTCAAGAATACACTTCAGCCATAGCCTAGGGGGTACAAGTCAGGAATTTTCAATAGATCCCTCTTCTGAGGTATGGCTCTTCTGTCTGACACTTTCCCCTAAATGGAAAACCAAGAATAGTAGTCAAAGTGCCTAGGAAAAGGTATAATAACAGATAAATGTGATATTTGATGTGGGTATTATCCCAGCCTCATCTATTTGCAGTTCACAAAACTATTGAGCCAGAGGGGAATCCAAGGCTTTAGTAGCCTTCAAGGTTTCCCTCTTCCAAAATTCTCCTTCAGCCCATATAAATATTTTGCATCCAAAACATCCTATGGCAAGGAGTTTTGAAGCTGAACTACACACTGTGAAAACGACCAACGTATTTCTTTGTTTTGAATCAGTCTTAGTAGTTTCATTTTATATGCTCCCTAATTCTTCTAACAGAGGAGAAAGAGAGCAGCAGCTATGCTACTCTCCATGCACTATAGGCCTCTGTTATCAACCAATATTTTCTTTTTAACTAGAAGGCCTTGTTTATCAAAAGGCACTGAGATTATTTGCTATTCAAGAAGTTGCAGAACTAATCTGCAAAACTTTCACTTGCATAAATTGCAATTCCAAGAACCCTAAGAAAGAAGTCTGCTGCATGATTATGCTAGTCACTGAAACTTGATTCTATATGGTACAGTATAAGATCACTAATGACTTTTTTTAATTGCCATAGGAAGCTGCCCTTTCACATTCACCAGTTTCACCAGGCTTTCCTAGTAAAATTAAATCACTTTTCAGATAAAAGTCTAAGACTTCATTCATAATCTAAATTTTCTGTGGAAAGGTGAAGTCTTCTGAAAACCTCCAAAGTACTATTTTAGATTTTTTTCAAGAATCTGAAGACAGGAATACAATTGCTCAAATACTCAAGTATCCACTCCACTCATCCAATTCCACTGAAGTGGCAAGGGCATTCAACAGCAAGGACCTTTTCTAAGGAGCACAGTTCAGTTGCATAGAGTTCTTCCTATCTGACTCACCAAAAACTGTTCTCATTTGCAGAAACACTATTGTTAAACTAAAACTTTCTGACCTGGATCCAAAATGATGTTCTTACCTGATTCCCTCCACTTTTTGGATTGACAAAAACCAGCAGTGGTTTCATGAGTGGAGAGGAGATAGGCTTTATCACAAATGGCCAACCTTTGTTATCCTGAGAAACAGAAGGAAGAAACAGTTTTAGTACATGCTATGTATGTTTTCCTGGCACAACATGTGCAGGACACCCAACCTAGCTCTGACAAAACTACCTCAGGTATGGAAACACTACAGCCATGTTAAAAGGGTGCTCAGCTGGGACTAATTTATCCAGCTGAGACAACTGAGTAAGAAGAGGGGAAAAAATTTACTTCAGGCCAACACAATACTACTTTAAAGTTTTACTCAATGTTATTTCCAAAAAAAAACAATTATTCATACAGCCCTAATAATGTGTCAGACAAAATGCTATTTCTAATATGAACAATTTTCCAATGGAAAATAGAATGAGATAAACTACTTGTTTCATTAATTCCATCTAACAGATGAGTTGTATCAGCACTTAGTTGCAGATGATCTGCTCTTGAACTCTTGGCCTTGCCAACCCTCCCACCTTTGAACAAATGTCACAGGTCAAACAAGACATGTCAATGAGGAAGCTATTTGCCTCTCTACTTCCTAGCCCTGCAGGACACCAGAGTGTTCACAAGTGAGGGGACTCAGATACAAATTTTTGGTCTGCAGCTCTCCCACCACCCAAGTCACACAACTCTGGCTATGCAGAGGTGAGTCTCCCTTCACCCCTCCCCACAAGGGTGTTGTTCATCTATATAACTAAACGCTTAAGCAAGGTCTAGAAACAAGGTCTTCTGTAAGCTACATGGTAAATCAAACCATCAGGTCATTGATCTGTTTTCTCTCTCTTTGTGGACCAATGTCAATTTTCACACAAACACGATATTTCCAATATGACATCTCCTGAGGGAGACACCCTCAAACTGGACCAGACAGTTACATCAGTGCACTCACCATGGATTTCACAACCCCTGTTTCATAACCCTGCTCTACCTAGTGGAAACCAAGGGTCTGAGCTGAGTGTCTTACATCCCAAGGGAACAGTTTCATTAGGCTTCTGGTCCTTCTGGGTCTGGTATGTTGTTTCTTGAAAAAATCAACCCAGCAAATAAAATTCTTCATACAAGTTTGCGGTGGTTTAGACCCTGCCAGGACCAGAGACCACATTGCCACTGCCCCTCCCCCACCCTCAGATGGGGACGGGACAGGGAGTGAAATACAAACCCCAGGGTTGAGATAAGGAAGATTTAATACAACAGTGTAACAACAACAAACCGAACAACAACAATAACAGTGATGATAATGTACAGAACAAGAGCTGTACCACACGGACACAGCTCGAGGGCCAGACCAAAAGCCGTTCCCGCACTGCCCGCGCCTGGGCACCCGGACATGATGTCAGCATGGGATGGAATAGCCCCACTGTAGCTCCCCCCCAACTGCTGGGGAAAATTAACCCCATCCTAGCTGAACCAGGACCAAGTTTTATCAAAACTGATCTCTTCTCATAACAAATTCAACACCATGAAATTTTCCAGTGGAAAAAAATATATTAAACAGTGCAGTAAAAAAATTAAACTTTCAAGTCTGCATTTAGACATTTAACTAAAGGGAGCCTGATTTCCAAAGCACATTAATACCTACTTCATTGCCTCTCTTGCTGGCTTTTCTTTTAAAAGACGTTCTCTTCTTTCTCCGTGTTGAAGTCTTTAGTGAGTTCTACATCAAAAGAAAAAAGAATACATGAAAAGCAAAACAAAATTTAGAAGACAGGCCCAGACAGAGCGCCTTGATGAAGCTCTTCCATGCATGTCCATTTGGAGAATGATAAGAGTATCTGGCACATGCTCGAGATTTAAATTACATGCGCTGCATGCTATATACTTCCACACCACCGTTTATGGAGAAAGCCACACATGAAGACCAGACAGGTACTTTGGAACTGGAAACTTTCCCACACTGTGAGGGGGGAAAAAGATCAGATGCTCCCATAGACTCACATAACACCACATGTTGTACCTGCCAACCCTCCCAATAGGGGTAGGAGACACCCGTTTTCCCTTCAGGGCTCCAGTCTCCTGCCCAGTCAGGCTCGTCTCCTGGTATGGAGACCACCTGCATAAAGATGTAATAAAAAACATGATAAATGAGATATTTTTCATGGTTTTTTTTAGGAAAGAAGACAACAAGTTTTAGCTCTGGCAACATTATGACTCAACATAACGTAGGCCACCATGGTGTATGATGCTGGCACTGCCGAGTCAGTTCCAGCCTATCAGGAAACTTGTGTAATAATCTGCCTAGGAACAAACAGAATTAACAACATTTAAGGACTTGGGCAAGGGGGAAGTTTGTGGATTTTTTGTTTACTTTGTTTTTAAATAACAATATCACTTAACCACACGAAAGAAAAACAAACATAAAACTGCCTGTTTGTAGAAACTATTAAAAGAGAACTTGCATCAAAGATATTCTCTGGGCTGGCAATAGCCTGTTCAGTTATACTGAACCAAAAGGTGTTCTGGCATGATAAGAAAAGTCCAAAAAGGGGAAATATTTTTTTTTTAATTATTTTAATTCAGTAACAAGTCATACTTGCAGGAAATCCTAACCCTTTCCATATGATTGAATTTTTGTATTATAGGAAATATGGTAAATATTTTCTCAGTATTTCAGCTTCTAGTCTAGCCATCACCAGGAAACAAAGTAACACAGGGAATTAGAAGAAAGTTTATTGATTTTTTTTTTTCTGGCTTCAAGAGAGGAAGCACAATCCACTCAGCTCATCCAAAAGTCTATTTTTGTCCTGACCTTAATCAAAAGTGTCTGTCCTTAATTATGCTTGCTAACCAACACCAACAAGAATAGCTTCTAGATTCTGTTTAACACCTAACAATCACTTCCAGAATTTCAAGATTTCGGTACGACACACCAGATAGGGAAGTGTCCTGGGTTGCAATGTATTCTATTACCATGAGCCGTTGAAGCCTGGCGCCGGTGTTCCTTGCCCCCCCCCCCTCGGGACTATTCTTCTGTTAATGCGCCCATCAGTGCCTTGCCCCAGGACTCACCATCCCTTTGTGAGATGCTCCGGCCGGGGGGGGTGTGTGTGTGTGTGTGGAGCCAAGCAGCCAAGCATTCCCGCCGGAGATAATTTGGCGGTTTGGAACAGCACGAGCAGCCTTACCCGCTGGGGATCCCAGAGGACAAGGACTACACCACCACCGGATTTTCGGAGGAGGACCAGTTTTCTTTTTCTACAAGATCACCGCTTCAACGGGATCATTTAAAAGAGAACTGCAGCTGCCACCGAAATCGGATTGCTCAGACCTTTTTTTCTACAGACCACCGCTTCATCAGGACCATTTCAAAGAGAACTGCAGCTGCCACTGGATCGGACTGGTACCAGCACCCTGCCCGGCAGGGTGCCAGGTTGTATCCCTGACTCTGTCAGGCTTTAAACCAGTTCCTCTGTATTGTTGTTTTGTTGTATACATTAGTAAAAACTGTTATTCCCATTTCCTCATATCTTTGCCTGAAAGCCCCTTAATTTCAATTTTATAATAATTCGGAGGGAAGGGGGTTGTATTTTTCTGTTCCAAGGGGGGCTCCTGCCTTCCTTAGCAGACACCTGTCTTTCAAACCAAGACAGAAGTTAATGTTTCCACATCTCTGAGCAGTTAAGAAAAACTAACAGCGACCCAATTCAAATACCTCAAGATAATGTCCTTTTCCACCAAGACCAAGAGAAAGTTCCAAGCTTTTTGTCACCTCTCAACAGGATATAGTCATGCCTTGTTGCTTACTGAAAATACTGAAGACAAGATGGCTCTGCAGAGCAATTACAGGACATCTGCTTTTTTAGAGCATATTTTGAGAGATCATCTAAAGAAGCGTTCATACTCTTCCCTACTCTGATACAAAGTGACCTTGAAAGCATGATGAACCACAAAGACTGCACTGACTATGGAAGTGCATCAGCAATATCATCTGCATGGTCTTTCATTGCCCTACCTTAGTCTACAGTCAGTCTGACTACAAAAGTCCTTTTGTCAGTATAAAGGCACAGAACATCATTACTTTCAAAGCTGCCTCCCATGTAAAGGCACAGGACATCACTTTCAAAGCTGCCTTACATGGGAACCTTAGCCTAGTTTCTCAGCCATTCTCTGCTGAAGGATTGTCCCTGGAATGGGGCAAAACACATGACAGAGAGGAAATCTAGTCTATCTACAGTCTTGTCAGTGGCCTGTTGAAAGGTCATGGGCATATCAAGCCTTTTCCCTGTGATTCAGTCTCTCCAGGTGTAAAATAATAATACCAAAAATCTCTCTTTAAGATGGCCAAACTGGCATCCACAAAGGAGAGGTTTCCTCTCTATAGGCAAGTTAGGATTTACATATGGTGCCCATTTAAAGATATGCTCTGATATCAGGTACTTCACTGAATAACACTATACCTTTGTAAAATACGCATCACCTTGTTATGTGGACAAGGTTGTCACCAAACAGGACAAAGAACTTATCAACACCAATGTGATGTAGATAAGCAGACACTTCTTTATTGACGCGCAGAGGATACGGGGGATAACTCCACCTAGCGTATCCTAGGTTACATCACCTTTAGCAAGGTTTTTATATATTTGAGTTCCATTGTATAAGATGTTTAACATAAAACTGCATGTACTGCTCGCTTTCAATTGCTCATTAAGATTAACCTTTACCTTGATTGGCCCCTAATGATTGGTTGGATTACTTCACTTCATGTATATTCATTTCTAATAACAATCATTGGTCACCTATAGTCACGCCATGGTCGCGCTATTGATTGTACCCCCTAATATTCAGATTAGGATGGGGAGGGGGATAAGGGGATCTTTAAACAGCATAAACTGGTCACTGTGACTTTAGCCACTATATGATTAATTACCGTATTGTTTCCACGGTGGTTGCTTAAACATAATATTTTACTTTCTTGACTACATGGTTTCTAGTTACAGACAATGCTGGGCCTTAGCTGCTTGTACCACCTGTTCGCTTCATGTACTTTAGCTGCTGGTACCACCTGTTTGTTCTGTGTGCTTTCTGTGATTACTAAAACAAAACACAGTTACTCCCTCATATGATTCGATTAGGCCTAACTTGATTTTAGCTAAACTAAAATCATAAAATCATCAGAATCTGATCAGTTTGGTAACATTTCCCCCCTTTGAAAGTATTGATAATCATACTCAATACTTTCACTTATTTATAATTAATCATGTTTCAATGTCAGTTTTAAAGTCTCTGGATCTCCAATCACTCTCCAGTTTGAGGATGGTGCTTTCTTCACTCTGGTATAATGGATCCAAGCATCAGATTCGGCGATCTTGATTGTAGTGAACGTAGTTAGCAGCACTTGATAAGGTCCCTTCCAGTTCTCTTGTACAGGCTCTGATGTCCAGGTCTTTATGTAGACATAGTCTCCAGGCTGGAAGTTATGGACAGGATTCTCCAAAGTCAAAGGTCGATTCCACACCACTGTGCTCCGGAGTTTAGCTAGAGTTTTTCCAAGAGAAAGCAAATAGTTATACACATCCTGTTTTCCTTTTATATGCATACTTGGATTGGGTTCAGGCGTTTCATATGGTTTTCCATACATTAATTCATAGGGGCTGACTGACATCCCACTTCTTGGCTGTATTCGAATACGCAATAATGCCAATGGGAGTGCTTGAGGCCATTTCAAATTAGCCTCCTGACAAATTTTGCTAATTTGTCTTTTTAAAGTTTGATTCATTCTTTCTACTTTTCCACTAGACTGAGGCCTCCAAGAGGCATGTAAATCCCAGGTTATTCCCAGAGTTTTACTTATATCTTGTATTACAGTTGCTACAAAATGTGGGCCCCTATCTGATGATATCCCGAGGGGCACCCCAAACCTTGGAATTATTTCTTGTAAAAGCCACTTAACTGTTTCTTTAGCTTGATTTGTACGACAGGGAAAGGCCTCCGGCCATCCAGAAAAAGTATCAACCCCGACCAGAATATACCGATACCCTCTGCATCTGGGTAATTCAGTAAAATCAATTTGCCAGTAATCACCAGGTTCCATCCCAGTTTTTAACTTACCCATTTGAACCTTCCTCTGTATGACTGGATTATTCTTTAGGCATACTTCACACTTAACAGTAACTGATTTAGCCATTTCTAACATCTTTACTGATATTACGTGCCTTTTCAGGAATGTCACCAAGGCTTCCACGCCCCAGTGGCATTCCTGATGTTTTATCTGTAGAATTTCTTTCATAATTAATGGGGGTACTACAACTTGACCTTCAGAAGTTGTCCACCATCCTTCTGGATTTTTCTTTGCATTTACCAGTTGAGCCAATTTCTCATCTTCTTTTGAATACTTTGGAAGTTCTTTAGGGAGTGTTACAGTCCTAGTGGGAATTAATGCCATTTCTAGTACTCGTTTTTGGGCTGCCTTCTTAGCAGCTTGATCAGCCAATCTGTTTCCTTCAGCTACTTTTGTACTTCCAGTTTGATGTGCTTTACAGTGCATGATTGCTACTTGGGCCGGTTCTTGAACCGCCAACAATAATTGTAAGACTTCCTTTTGATGCTTAATATTTGCCCCCTGGGAGGACAAGAGTCCTCTTTCTTTCCACAGGGCTCCATGGACATGGACTACTCCAAAAGCATATTTTGAGTCTGTCCATGTGTTTACTTTCTTTCCTTTACTTAATTCCAGAGCTCTTGTTAAAGCAACCAGTTCTGCTTTCTGAGCTGATGTCGTGTTGGGTAATGCATTTGCTTCTATCACAGAATTTTCAGTTGTTACCGCATATCCAGCGTATCGAGTTCCGTTCTGCACAAAGCTACTGCCATCTGTGAACAGCTCCCACTCAGGGTCCTCGAACGGGACATCCTTTAGGTCTTCTCGGCTGGAGTATGTGTGCTCAATAGTCGTTAAGCAGTCATGCTCGGGTCTCTCTTCTTCCTGTGAAGCACTTAAGAAAACTGCAGGATTCACAAGGTTAGTTGTTTTTAATATCACATCATCCTGTTTGTTAAGGATTACTTGGTATTTCATCATTCTGCTAGGGGAGAGCCAATGCCCTCCTTTTTGTTCCAGCACTGTAATAACCATGTGTGGGACATAAACTGTGATGACTCTCCCCAGAGTGAGCTTGCGAGCTTCTTGTATCAGTATGACTGTTGCTGCTACTGCTCGCAAGCAGGCAGGCCATCCCTTACTCACTGTGTCCAGTTGTTTGGAAAAGTATCCCACCGGCCTTTTCCAGCTTCCCATCCTTTGGGTCAGGACTCCCAGAGCAAGGTGTTGCCTCTCATGGACAAACAACTGAAAGTCTTTGGTTAGGTCAGGCAATCCTAAAGCTGGTGCTGACATTAAAGCTTGCTTAAGGTCTCGAAAGGCCTGTTGTTGCTGGTAACCCCACACAAGAGGGGTAGATTTCTGGGCCTCGTAGAGTGGTTTGGCTCTCAGCCCATAGTTCATAATCCAAAGACGACACCACCCGGTCATTCCCAGAAACGCTCTTAATTCATGCATAGTCCGAGGTTCAGGGATAGCACAAATTGCTTCCTTTCGGTCAGTTCCCAGCTTTCTCTGCCCTTTTGAAATCTCGAAGCCCAAGTATATTACTGTTTGGCTTGCTATTTGGGCTTTCTTTTTAGACACCTTATACCCATTAAGTCCCAGGAAATTTAAAAGTTCAATGGTTACCTGGATACAAGCAGGCTTTTCTTCGGTAGCTATTAGAATATCATCCACATACTGTAGGAGAAGGTGATCTGGTCATGGCGGCGTTGTCTTTTCCTTTGTCCAAATTTCCAATTCTTTTGCCAGCTGGTTACCGAAGATCGTTGGGCTGGTTTTAAATCCTTGGGGTAGCCGTGTCCATGTTAATTGTGTTTTGTGCCCTGTCTGTGGGTCTTCCCACTCAAAAGCAAATAAATTACGGCTTTCCTGGTCCAGGGGTATGCAAAAGAAAGCATCTTTCAAATCAAGCACTGTAAACCACTGATATGTATCTCTGAGGGCAGTTAATAATGTATATGGAGTTGCCACTACTGGATGGATATCTTTTACGATCCGATTTACAGGTCGCAGATCCTGCACCAGTCTAAAATCACCTGAGGGTTTCCGTATTGGTAGGATAGGGGTATTATACTCTGACTCACACTCTTCTAAAATGTTATATTTCAAAAATGTATCAATCAGCTTTTTAATTCCTTGCTTTGCTTCTGGTTTAATTGGATATTGTCTAATCCTTACCGGTTTTGCTCCTTTTTTTAATTCAATTTTCACAGGTTGGGCCAATTTAGATTTTCCTGGGATATCGGTTTCCCATACCATGGGGATTACTGCATTGTTTATTTCTGGGGGAATTTCTTGTACTCTTGGTTTTTCTAGTATCATCAAAATTTCTCCCGTTTTTGATTCAGGTATTTTTAAAAACAACTCCCCGTCTTCAAAGACAATTTGTGCATTTAATTTAGATAGCAAATCTCTTCCCATTAAGGGTATCGGACAATCTGGAACATACAAAAATTCATGTGTTATACTTTCGCCTCCAAATTTCAAATCCAAGGGCTGTAGGAATGGTCGGTTTTCCTCTTTCCCTGTGGCTCCAATAATATTTGCTGGTTTTGTTCCTATTTTCCCTTTTTGTGTATTCAAAACTGAAAATGTTGCTCCCGTATCAACCAAAAATGTAACCTCTTTTTCTCCCAGCTTAATGGTAACCAGAGGCTCAGCTGGGTTCGCCTCCGGTCCCCGTCAATCTGTATATTCTCCCAGAACCATTACTCTTGCTGCTGCTTGCTGACCATTCAGTTTCTTTGGGCATTCCTTTCTCCAGTGCCCCTCCTCTTTACAAAAGGCACATTGATTTATTCCAAGGGGGACTCTATTACCTGTTCTTCCTCTTCCCCCCGCACTCCCCCCTTTGGGTAACCCCTCCCTCTCCCTTGACTTGGGAAATTCTGTGCTCCAGTTAGTGCTGCAAGCAATTGTTTTTGTTTTCGGACTTCATTTTCCTTTTCTCTATTATTGTAAACTTTCCACGCTACCTCTAATAATCTATCCAAATTTCGGATTTCCCTTCCCTCCAATTTTTGAAGCTTCCTTCTTATATCTTCCTGAGATTGTCCCAAAAAGATTAATGCCAATTGTGCTTTGGTTTCTTCTGCTTCAGGCTGCATATCTGTGTACTTACGAACAGCTTCTTTCAATCTTTCTAAAAATGCTGTAGGGGATTCATTTTTCTCTTGTCGAATAACATATAACTTGGACCAATTTATAGCTTTAGGCATAGCGTTTTGGACACCAAATAGGATCCACTGTTGGTATCGTTTTAATCTCCGCACATGCTCTGCTTGGTTTGGATCCCACTGGGGATCACCAGTAGGAAAATTCTGGTCTATAGTGCCGTCTATTGTCTATGTATGGATGTCTTCTTCTGCCAGCATTCTAGCAGTTCTCAGAACCATTTGTTTCTCAGTGGAATCCATAAGGGTGTCCAAAATTACCTGCAGATCATCCCAATCTGGATTCTGAGTTTTAATTATCATTCCCATTACTCTTCCTACCTTACCCGGGTCTTCTCTATAAGGGCCAGCTGATTCCTTCCAAAGAATTAAATCAGAAGGTGAAAAAGGTACTTTTACATATACTGGCCCATTTTGCCCAACCCCTTGTCTCAATGGAGCAATTAAATGTTTCCCGGCCCTTGATCTTAAGGGGGTTATTAAATGAGTACGATGACGGGTTCTCCTGGACACTGGTGAAGAAGGTTCTGTTTTAGACTCCTCGTCCTCAATTCCACTACTGTCTGGACGAGGTTGAACCTCTTCTCTTAAATCAGTGCCCCGGGCAGATTGCTCTGTTTGTTGTCCAGATCTAGGGTCAGGCTCATATTCGGGGAGAGGTAATGCGATAGGGGGATATATAGGAACTACTGGAGCGGTGGGAGCAATGTCTAGTTCAGGACCTGTATCTACCTGTCCCTCTTTTCTGAGTGCTAGATGCTTAAGACACATTTTAGTAGCGGTGCATGCAGGGCAATGTTCCTGGACCTTTTTATCCTTTTTCATAAGAGGCATTATTTGGTCAGTCATCCCACATTCCTTTTGCCACTCAGGTTTTTCCCTTAGATAGAAAAACAAATCCACATATGGAGCTTCATCCCACTTTCCTTCTTGTTTACAAAATAACATTAACTGTAAAATAGTATTATAGTTTAAAGTTCCATTTAAGGGCCATACCTCCTGATCTTCTAGCTTATACATTGGCCACACATGATTACAGTATTCGATAAGTTGATTTTTACGCAACTCACGCAACTCTTTCCAGTGAGCCAAAAGGCAACCCAAAGGAGAGGTCCTTGGTATAGAACCCTCATTTCTCTCCTTAAACAACTTTGGGAGCTTAAATGCCATTGTTATACCACCACAGTATAATATAATATTATTATATAATAATAATATAATTATATAATATAATATAATATTTTTAACACTCGTTTCATCCTTTCGCTTTGCTTATCTCTGGCTGCACCCCTCGCGGGATAACAGAACCGCGGATCAAAGCTCCCTCTCGCTTCGCACGCAATTGTGCGTCTCAGACTCACTCAGTCACACTCCACAGAGCTCCACAGTTATTACAGAAATACCAGATGTGTGCACAACCATTTTCCTGAGAGTACTCAAATTACCCAGATACCAGATACGGCAGGACTCCAACCTGCATACACCGATGCCAACCCTGCGAAACTTTCGTATTCGTCTTACCGGGCGGCGCCCAGGCTTCCACAGATGGGTACCCTCTCAGTCCAACCTTGCGCAGCTTTCGCCGCGTCTGACAGGCAGACTAGGGGACTCGAACCCCTTTCCCCAGACCAGATAATTTTAAGAAGTGTCTTACCAATTCCAGGGGACGTCGTGAAGAGCCTTATGGATCGGGGATTGATGGGTATCCCCGAGAAGTTCCTCGGTGCCGGCTGGAACCGATCAGGTCCCCGACTCCTCCGGTCTCTTTCAACGAGGTCCCATCTGGGTCGCCAAAACTGTCACCAAACAGGACAAAGAACTTATCAACACCAATGTGATGTAGATAAGCAGACACTTCTTTATTGACGCGCAGAGGATACGGGGGATAACTCCACCTAGCGTATCCTAGGTTACATCACCTTTAGCAGGGTTTTTATATATTTGAGTTCCATTGTATAAGATGTTTAACATAAAACTGCATGTACTGCTCGCTTTCAATTGCTCATTAAGATTAACCTTTACCTTGATTGGCCCCTAATGATTGGTTGGATTACTTCACTTCATGTATATTCATTTCTAATAACAGTCATTGGTCACCTATAGTCACGCCATGGTCGCGCTATTGATTGTACCCCCTAATATTCAGATTAGGATGGGGAGGGGGATAAGGGGATCTTTAAACAGCATAAACTGGTCACTGTGACTTTAGCCACTATATGATTAATTACCGTATTGTTTCCACGGTGGTTGCTTAAACATAATATTTTACTTTCTTGACTACATGGTTTCTAGTTACAGACAATGCTGGGCCTTAGCTGCTTGTACCACCTGTTCGCTTCATGTACTTTAGCTGCTGGTACCACCTGTTTGTTCTGTGTGCTTTCTGTGATTACTAAAACAAAACACAGTTACTCCCTCTTATGATTCGATTAGGCCTAACTTGATTTTAGCTAAACTAAAATCATAAAATCATCAGAATCTGATCAGTTTGGTAACAAGGTAATATGCATCCATTTCTTCAGTTTCATGTGCAAAGACTGATGGTTACTATTGGCTGTTACTCTTCTGCATGTTTGCAAAGAGAACCTACATACGTTTAAGCAGCCTTTTTGCCTTTCATCTGCTATGGCAATGCAGTTGTAATCATTGTAGCAAAGCTTTAGGTTCTCTTAACACTATAGGTATAGGCATATTTAAAATAGTGAAATAACATAGTTGTGCAATAACATATTTTGTTGCCTTTTTGAGTGTGGAAATGAAAAATGTTATAACAATGAATGGAGGCTTAGACTAAAATTGTTTCTCTAATATAGTTGTTTGCCTCTTCCCACCCCACCTGTAGGCAAGAAAACAGATATGTTATAATGGGTTTTAATGACAACTACATTTAAACCTTCTTGAAATTACTTTTCTTTTTTAAAATTAGTCAGGATTTTCTAACTGTCTTTACCCTTCCCAGAAGAATTTCACTGGGATTCGGTCCATCCATTGCGTGGGTAGAAAAACAAGTACAGTCCTCCTTCCAGAGCATATCTTTAAATGGGCACCATATGTAAATCCTAACTTGCCTCTAGAGAGGAAACCTCTCCTTTGTGGATGCCAGTTTGGCCATCTTAAAGAGAGATTTTTGGTATTATTGCATGGCCACTATAGTTCTAAGCGAGCTCAGCCAGATGAACAGAAGAATTTGAGTCCTTTTTGTATTGTATTGGGTGGTGTGAGGGCCACAGACTATCTCAAGCAAATCCGATTGAGCCTTTCAACCTTTTTAATTTACAGTATTTCAGACTTCATTTTCAAAGGCTTTTAGCATGCTGGGCTTCAAATTACTTAAATAATGAACAGCCTCTTGGAAAGCCAATCTTGACCATCTTTTGGTTGTTCGCAAACCACAGTCAGACAAGCCAGCTGCACTCAGCAATTGAGGAAACAAAGAAATAAACCCAGGAGTATAAATATTCACTAGCCATTTTTCAAGGTCCTCAAAGGACAAGAAGAAAACACCAGATTTACTCACCTTGACCAGAAAATTGCTTGCAAGAAGCAAAAGCTCCCCATTTAGAATGCAGGTTATCAGTAGAGATTTGTCTTTAACCAATTACACCACAATGTTTCATTACCACAACGTTGCTGCTAATCAGAGGGGGAGTGTTCTCTTTTTTCAATCTCCATATTTGAAAGGTGGTGACCCACATTGTACAAAGTAAGCATGGAAAACCATTTTTGTAGCAATAAAAAGAGAAATAAATTAAAAATCAGGGCAAGGTTTTGCTACAAAAAGCCATCTTATTTGCTTAAAAGAAACAACCAGCAAACAGGATGAAGGCACCACTATAATCAATTTCGTATGAGTAGGGAATTCAGTTCAGGAGTTGCCTGTGACCAATGTGAGTAGTTAATTAGAGCTGAGGAAATAATTTATAACTAAAAGGCTTCTTGCCAAATTTATTTTGATTGTGGAATATGTGAAAAACAGATTTCTGGCTACACATTTATTTACTGTCTGAATTAACAAAAAATTCTATTTTGTTTGTATTCTGTGAATTGAATGCAGTCAATATTTGATAGTGTTTACCAAATGTGCATATAGGGTGAAGAGGGTCATAATACACAGAAGTAGAACTGGCCAGAAACAGCACAAGGGAGAAAATATTTCCTAAAAATAAAAAAAAAATAATAAAAATAAGAAAATACTTCTGCCAACAATCTGAAAATACATCTGAAAGATGCACCAGTATTTTCTACAGCAATAAGCATGCATTCCCCAGAACTACCACTGCAATGGGTGCTGTTAAGAAGTTTCATGGAAATATGCACATTGTTTGTGCTAAATATCACTTTGATCAAATGCTTCAATTACTTAAGATAGAGTTTTTGCATGCTACTGACCTCGAATTTCAAGGACTAAAGACATGGTGAAGAGGGAATATTGGATTGAGATACTTCCTCTCCACTCATGACTCAGGCACACAAAGCTAACATTTTCTTAAAGTGCAACCATTTTAAACATTAAAAAGCATTTTTCCTATGAATTATAATTAACTGGATCAGATTTATTTTTTCAATTGAGCTTTTCTAAAAAATTATAAGTGTCAATTTTATTTTTTTTTTAACTAAAAATTAAATAAGAATTACAAAGAATTTAAAAGTAGGGTCAGACATGGATACATCTATCTTTATTAATGTATTTGCTTTTTATTAAAATTAGTATTTTTGGTTTAATATTCTCTTCCTGATTTTGGTTAAGAGAACGGTGACTGCAGTGTATTGCTGGCTCACAAAAAGGGGTTTCGGTAAGCCAAAAAATGATACAATAAAATCAGTAATATCTTTTTTGGTAAGAAAATATATTCAAAGGCATATGAAAGGGGGTTTGGTTGTTTTTTGGTGTGTTGGGGTTTTTTTAAAATAGTGATTTGAAACAGTTTGAATGATAAATAAATTGGAAATGTGCTGGGTGAAAAAATATTTAATTTCCTTATCAGACCTAGGAAAGGGGTAGCACCTCTGGCCGCAAGAAGCTGATTCTCAGATCAGTTATGTCCCTTCTCCCATGTGTATTGGGTTAGCTGTAGTTAAATGGTTAAGGTACAAGATGCCCAAGGACTCTGGCAGTACCCAGCTTCCAGGTCTGGACTGCAACAGTTAGGAAGTTCTTCCTAGTGGTTCCTAGCCCAAGGATCTCTACCTCATGGATCCACCTTCAGACCACAAAATTCCTAATTCTGTGGCTAATGCCTAAAGCAGAGTTTCCAAGCAGTCTGCTGTGATGTCCAGGGACCAAAAGACTTCAGACTAATGGGCCATACAGTCTTATAGAAAAGGAGCCAGCCTCATTTTTGTGCCAAATACCACACAGGTGCTAAAAATTAAACATTAAAAAATTAAAATTAAAAATTAAAAAGCATCCCACAACAAAAACCACCAAAACAACTTGTTTCAGTGCTTCTGCAATAAAACTTTTACCAGCATTTCTGGCTCCCTGATATGTTCAGCATGTGTTTGTGTCTTTCAGTTCAACCTGGAGTGAAACCAGACTTTCAAAGAACAAAATACATCTTGCATGATGAGAATCCCCTCTTAATTTTTGGCCAGGTCTCTTTTGGATACCTTCTCTCCCAATTGTGTTCACCACATGACAGTATCCTGTCTAAAACATACCACATTCATTACAAAAGCTTCAAGTGGATATTTGTGAACAGTTTTTTCCTGTATTTGCTCAGCTCTATTTAATGAAACATGCTTGACTGCCTACAACACAGGGAATTTCTTGCAGTATGGTCACTGAAGTCACAGTTAGAGGAACAAATCTGAGCTGGATTTGCTCAGAACAAAAGTCACGTTTGTTGTTAATAGTCCCAAACAGGGAAATCTACTGAAGGGCTGGATGGAGGAGCAGGAGGATACATGTTCAAAATCACCATGGATGTATGCTGGGTTTCAGGGATAGAGACAGGGTTGAACAAGCATGCCTTAGGGAAGGAGTACTGAGCAGTGAAGCCAGGCTGGCCCTGCGCAGCCATACAGCTTCAGAAACAGACATCAGCATGCAGTTACCTGAGGTTTCTTCACCTTAATGATCCAGGTGGAAGGCACAATAACAGCAGCGTGAGCCCCCAGGGAACATGGCTCCTCAATGTGATGCAACATGAAACAGGTGACTTTATTATGAAACTGGAAGAGAAGAAAAGAGTATAGTCAAAAAGGAGGCCAAGAAAGATAAAGGGGAAGCATGAAGAGGAAAAAGAGGGTGATGCTACAAAAACTGGAGCAATGATCCCAACTCCACCATCTTCAAGTCCTTCAAATCCTGGAGCTTTCGAAACATAACTAAAGATCATCTTCCCTAGCCATACCTTCTTACCAAAAAACCCCAAAAAACCACAACCACCCCCCTAAAAAAAAACCCAATCACCTTTACTTAAACACAGATCACAGATTGAAAACCACAGCCTAGTTTGATGCAGTTGTGTGTATTGAGAGCCCTTTGGCTCTCAGAGCGAGCGCCGGTCGGGCATTGATGGGAGGTATCCAGTGACTATGTTGGGAAACAAGACTCTTCTCCTAGAGGACTAGGTCAGTCAGGTGAAGTTACAGTATCTTTGAGCAAAAGGAACAGAAATGGCAAAACTGTAATTCAGAGAGGGAACCTTGAGAGCCAGGAGAAATTAAATTGCTTGCAGTGCAGTCAACTCAGTGATGCTGCTACCAGTCTCCCTGAGTATTGTCCACTTACCGCCAGCTTGCACCAGGAACAACTGATGGCCACAATCTCTTTACTATGGAAGGAGAATTTCTGCTGAAAGCCCTAGAATAAGCAAGAAAAAGGATTAAATTCCTCCTGGCTATAAGAAAATTTACACTTTTAACTCTTGCCAGGTGACTGTGCAAGGCTAAAGCAGTTCATTGCAGTCAGTTACACTGGTTCAGCCTCAAAGCTCTTATATACCAAACATTTAGGAGGGTATAAAATAATGACAGGGTTCAGAGAAGGTTCTTCAACTATGACATTTTCACACACACATTTTAACAACATTTCTGCAAATATTTATGCTTTTTCTTAATTTTTGCAGTTAAAAAAGAAGGTAAGAGAGAAGAAGCAGAGAAGGAATGCCTATTTCAATGGATTTCTACAGACCTGAATAAGAGTCAGATTTTTCTCAACAGAACATTCTCTCATTGCAGTTTTTTTTTCTGTTTTGTTTGGTTGGGTTTTTTTCTTTATTTTAAGTACACAGTGGAATCAACTACAATGTCTGTGTGGAAATGCCCTGACTGGGAAATCATTTATTGTTTTATTGAGCTGACTCAGACTAAAATCTTTTTAATAAGTTCCAAAACCCAAGATCGTCTGATTCAAATCAAACAGATGTAAAAGAAAATATTTCTTCATAGTTTGAAAGAAAAAAAAATACCATTACCAGCAAATATGAGATTTTACTCACCCACAGAAAAGTTTGATTTTTGTAGAATGAAATTTGCACATAACACAGGAAACAAATGGTAATTGGAGTTACAGCCTGAAAATTTGTGTTCAGGTAAAGTATATCTTAGCCAGAGAAAAAAATTCACTTGCGTTAGTGGCTGTAGAGATAAAAAGTCCAGAACTCTGTTGAACAGTTTATCATAGTCACTTTCCCTGCTTAGGTTTATTTCAAATTTGCAGTATCGAGATCCTTTATTCTTCGGCTTCTATCAAGCCTCTCTACTACATTAAGCAGCCCATCAACACCCAGAGTTTTCTAATTGAAAGAGTCTCTACCAAGTTATGAATTTGTGAGCCAGTTTTCTTTTTGATAAGCTGAGTTGTACCTAAACCTCCTACACACTGGGCAAGGCCCAAGACCCACTGCAAAGTGTTATAATAATCTGATTTAGTAACATCTAACAGGACATTTCCTCAAAGCTTCTATAATTAAGCTCCTTCTTATTCTAGTTGCTGTGGAAATTAACAGGAAGATGGACACTTGCAGGAAAAATGAGCCTAATAGTGCTCAGTGCAATGACAGTGTCAAGCACACCAAGAAGGAGAATTAGAAAAACAACCAAAAACCCATCCAGAGATGCACTGATCTTATTTAAATGAGAGACTGAGCTACAATCTGTCCATATGTGATAGTTGAGGACAACCCTATTGATACTCTGAAGAGTAGATGGCTATCCCTGTCTGTCCACCATGCAAATGTTGATATTGCAACTACTTCTTCAGGTGTCCCTAGCATGTATTCAGACCACACCACCGACTAAGGCCTACACCTAAAGAGGCTTGTGTTACCTCTGCCTAGATTTTTTTTTTTTTTTTAAATCCTTCCCCTAATGCCTCAAGGTTTCACATTCAGAGAAATTCAGAGAGTAAATTCTACATAATGATGACGATTTGGCATATTCAGATTTAATAATGAAGCACGGTCAAACAGCTTCATAACGACAAGCTGCTCATCTGCTTCTGGCTGGGCAGATCTAGTCTGCCATCCCATGTGGTCACAAGAACAGACAGAGTGACAGTATGATTGTAGGAGTGCTGGAACGGAGGTCTGACACTGGATGAAATGGTCTATTCTTATTCACTTAGACCAGCACTGCTTAATGTTTGTCATACATCTTGTTTTATCTTGTCCCAAAGTATATTAAAAAATTATTTCAACCCCTCACAGGCCTGAAATGTTTTGTTTTGTATGGCTTTGTAATAAGCAAGGGAGAAATTTTTCTCTCCCAAAACCTTCACTAATAAAACCTAAAATTCAGTACATTAATTCCACAACCCATCAGTGGTGTATTTTAAACATATGGACTGAGCAGCTTGTCTGGTTCTGGATGGACCATTTTTCATTTATTCAGTAAGTCATTTGGCTTTTAGGGAGTCATTAGAGAAAATGATACAGCAATAAACACATATTAATGATAAGTAGCAATGAAACACCACTTTTCTTCCTCAAATTGCTTTACAAATGTGAGCTAATTCTTCCTAAGGATATATGTTTGAAGCAAAATAGCAATTATTTGAAAGCTAGCTTTACAAATAAAGGAACTGATGAAATAAAGCAATGCACTACAGGTCACAGTGAGATTTCATAGGGACTATCAGGTTGAAATACTGGAGCCCCCAGTATTTCATGAGAAATCATCTCTTCTGCCTTCTCTCAATGAGAAGGGAAGCTGAAATTCATCTATCTTGTTCCTGGGTATTGTAAGGAGATCCTCTGCACAAATTCAGAAATTTTAGGGTAGAAAATCAATTTCACCTTTGTGAGAATATTGGCCTAACAGCACCTGATTAGCCCTGATTCACTGGCACCCAAACTCCCATGCAACACATGAAATCCCATGCTGTGAGCTGCTCCTGCAGAAATAAACAGTTGTGCATACCAGAGGAAACACATTTGGAGGACAGGAGCACCTGAATCCCCAGCCTGTGTTGGTGATTACAATCTGTCTAAATAATTGGCATCAAAGTCCACATTAATACAGATAACCATGCACACAAACAGAGCACATAGGGATTACTAGATCCAATAGTTTTGGTTATATTTGAAATGTACTTAGAGTATTTTCACATCAGTGTTAGGGCTACTAATTTACTTTTGCACATATCTTCCTATGATATTTATTCCTTTTTTAATGCTCTCAGAGACGTTCCAATGCAGCATTACTGTAGGAGAGCCAGGTATTATTACAACTCAAATGCAGACAGCAAGAGAAACACTTGGATGGTGGTTTCTACTAAAATAGCAAAGATCTAGAACTGCCTTTCAACTACTGGAAATTTCAATTCTCCTGTCATATGAGGGGGAAATACACAGCTCTGCTTCAATCCATACATCTTTAAATGGACCAGTAACAGAAAGAGACAGACACTGTAGCTGCACACTGCATATGTATAATCGTCACACTGCTTTGGACACCACAGAAAGTACAAAGAAATAAAGTGTCTATTTAGCATGATGGTCCAGATGCATTCTTAGTCTCAGAAAATCCCTAAGCCACTGGTAAGTGGAAGTATGTGAAGAAAAGATCACTCCGCATTCATCCTTAAGCTTCTGTTACTGCATACAGTCACAGACTGGATGCAGGGCCACATGGTCTGAATGTTCTTATGTTGTATTATAAAAAGAAAAAAAAAATAAAATCCCAATTTCTTTGATGATCCCAGGTAACAAACAGTTAATTAAAGCTAAAAGCTACAAAAGTAACTTTTTTCCACCTGAAAGAAGAAATGAGTTCTTAAACATCATGAATGGTGTAGAGAATGCAGTTTAGGAGCTTTTATTTACTATCCCTTCCAACACGAGCTACGGAGCATTAGAAAAAACTAGTAAGTGACAGGTTTGAAACAACCAAAATGTGGTTCTTCTCACATCATGTAGTTAAGTTCGGAAATTCCTTGCTAAAGGATGTTGCAAATGCTAAAACTTTACAGGAACTCAAGGAGAGCACCCATCACCCTGGAAAGGTGATGGAACAGCTTGTTCTTGGCACTATCTCTAGGCATATCAAGGATGAGGGGGTCATTAAGAGCAGTCAACATGGTATTACTAAGGGTAAGTCATGTTTGACCAACCTTATTGCCTTCTATGAGGAAATAACTAGGTGGATCGATGATGGTAGAGCGGTAGATGTGGTTTATCTTGATTTCAGTAAAGCATTTGACACTGTCTCCCACAGCATCCTCTTAGATAAGCTGATAAAGTATGGGTTTAGTGATCAGGTAGTGAGGTGGATTATGAACTGGCTGAAGGGAAGAAGCCAGAGAGTTGTGGTTAATGGGACGGAGTCTAGTTGGAGGCCTGTGACTAGTGGAGTCCCTCAGGGGTCGGTACTGGGACCGGTGTTGTTCAATATCTTCATCAACGACTTGGATGAGGGTACAGAATGTATCCTCAGCAAGTTCGCTGATGACACCAAACGAGGAGGAATGGCTGACACACCAGAGGGTTGTGCTGCCATTCAACGAGACCTTGATAGGCTGGAGAGTTGGGCGGGGAGAAACTTAATGAAATTCAACAAGGGCAAGTGTAGAGTTTTGCATCTGGGGAAGAACAACCCCATGTACCAGTACAGGTTGGGGGCTGACCTGCTGGAGAGCAGTGTAGGGGAAAGGGACCTGGGGGTCCTGGTGGACAGCAGGATGACCATGAGCCAGCAATGTGCCCTTGTGGCCAAGAAGGCCAATGGCATCCTGGGGTGTATTAGAAAGGGGGTGGTTAGTAGGTCAAGAGAGGTTCTCCTTCCCCTCTATTCTGCCTTGGTGAGGCCACATCTGGAGTATTTTGTCCAGTTCTGGGCCCCCCAGTTCAAGAAGGACAGGGAACTGCTGGAGGGAGTCCAGCACAGAGCCACAAAAATGATTAAGGGAGTGGAACATCTCCCTTATGAAGAAAGGCTGAGGGAGCTGGGTCTCTTTAGCTTGGAGAAGAGGAGACTGAGGGGTGACCTTATTAATGTTTATAAATATGTAAAGGGTGAGTGTCATGAGGATGGAGCCAGGCTCTTCTCAGTGACAGGACAAGGGGCAATGGGTGCAAGCTGGAACATAGGAGGTTCCACATAAATGTGAGGAAGAACTTCTTCATAGTGAGGGTAACAGAACACTGGAACAGGCTGCCCAGAGAGGTTGTGGAGTCTCCTTCTCTGGAGACATTCAAAACCTGCCTGGACATGTTCCTGTGTGACCTGACCTAGGTGTTCCTGCTCTGGCAGGGGGATTGGACTAGATGATCTTTTGAGGTCCCTTCCAATCCCTAACATTCTGTGATTCTGTGAGAGACTAGATGAGATCACAGAAGAGGAAGTTATCATTGGCTGTTAAATATAAAGGCACCATTCCTGGAAATTCATGAGACAGAAATTCCTAAAGGCCAGAAGACTATTTGGGGATGCATCACTAAACATCTGCCCCTACTTATCCTTTTGCGTAATAAGCCACTGTTGAATACTGGGCTAAATGGTACTTTGTCTTAGAGACATGGCCATCCTTCTATTACAGTCTCCAGATCCCCCCCCAAAAAAAAAAAGGGGGGGGGGGGGGAAATCATCACAGCAAGTAGACAGAAATGGATCATTTGGTTCCACTGCACTCAGTAACATTTTGAACAAGACTTTTCAGCCCCCCTCCCCAGCACAGATTTTTGCGTGTGGTACTTCTGCATTACAGCAGTGAAATCATCCCTGGGAAGGAGAAGAAAACTAAAGTCTGGATGAGACCATTGTTTTGCCAATTAGTAGGCCCAGTAAAAAGGACACAGCCAGCAGCAGACCAACAATCCAGTACGTAGGTTCTATTTCACGTAAAGGGGTCAGTATATAGAGGATTGCTGGGGGTACAAACAAGTCAGATAGATCACGAATAACAGACATCAACCCCAGCGACCCCAGGAATGACACAATATCGCTCATAACAGATGGAACAAACAGAGACACGAGATAACCCACAGAGCAGATGGGAGACAACCAGGAGAACAAGGCAGTTACATATGACAGAAGTAACCCCATGTTGCCTCCCCACAAAGCCCGCGTTTGTATGTGCCAGACCTGACTGGGACCCGGTTCCATGAGGAGTCAGGAGGTCCTTCCCCAACAGGAAAACTCTGTGAAGTGCATCCACTCCACAGACAGACTCTCCAACCCTTCCTGCAAGTGGGCCCAGCTTTTATCCCCAAACAGGACACCTGGCACTTGTTATCAAAATGCAGGGCACCTGGGGCTTGTTTACCTGAGGGCTTTCCTTGCAAGGCCGGCTGCACCCTGGAGGAAAGCCAAAAGGTAAACTCATCCCCTCCTCTTAAAGGGCTGTGGGAACCACCCATATGTCAACCTTAATTCAGGGCTGGGGGTTCAGACCCCAGCTCTTCATTCGGCCCTTTGACATATGGGTGGACCACAGCCTCTATACCGTCCGTAGGTGTACAAGTGTCTCTTCTTTATCTTGAATTAGTCTCAGTCCATTAGATGCAGATGTTGCTGCAGTCATCTCGGTTGTTGCTTCACTGTCGTAGTCTTTTTCATTGGAAGATCAGGTGCAGTCCTATTTCCAGTATGTTGTAGTCTGGAGCAGAGTTCATCTACTTGGCGCAGTTCAGCATTAAGTTATGTTGCAGTTCATGAGGTCAGAGTACTGCTGCCACTCGTGGTTCCTCTCTGGAGCAACAGAGGGCCTGCCACGAGCAGAGGCGGGGTCCTGCTGAGGTTCCAGAGGGGGTGCTGTAGGCTGAGCAGCTCCCGAATCATATGCCTGATAATTTTGCACCTTCCTACGGGGTTTCTGTAACCCTCTCTGTTTATACATCCTCCATAGTTCATTGGTATCAAGACCATCAGTCCTAGTGAGAGGTACACCATCTTTTAGCAAACTTTTAAACATTTGTCCTCGAGACATCCTATATTCGGTAGTTTTACGGCGTCGGGTGTCTCGAGTCCCTGTACTCTCCCAGGGGCCCCGTTGACGTCGGAATTCTCGATACCCCTGACGCTCCCGGGGGCCCCAGTCTCCAAGGTCACCCAGCTGCTGCATTTTCTCAATTACATCTCTAATGGGATTCCCTGTTTCACTAAGTAGGAGAGTCACAAGAACATTCTTATATGCCGGTGGAGCAGTTTTAATGATCGCATTTCTCATGGGCACAGACAATCTAAGCTGCATTAATACTTCAACATGTCCCACATGAATGGCCAGCTTCATGTCTTCTTCCTTTACCCGTTGTATACCATCCCGCAAGAGTATACCACGGTCGGTCAGAGCCTGGCCAGGTATTCTCTAGGGGGTATTTTGCCTTGCAACCTGCGGCAGCTACAGCCAATAGATTGATAGTTTGATCATTATTCCGAAATGCATCCTGCACAAGAGGGTCAAAACTCAGTGTCACAAACTTTTTACAGTCTAAGTCGTCCAGGCTAACCCCTGATCATACAAACGTACCATCCAAGCAAGCAGGGGCTCTCCTGGCCTCTGACTAAGTCGTGCAAGGATATCATTAATTTCTTGTTGTGTAAAATCCTCCATTGTGGGTCTGTTCACCGGCGGCTGGTTTTCGGAAAATTCTATCTTTCTCCTGATGACTGGTCTCGCATCTGCAGAGTCATCTGAGGCACCAGCCCCATTGGACTCCCCAGGGTACCAAATATCATCATCCGAGTCATCAGGATTACAGTGCACATCCACCTCTACAACTTCTGAGTGGACCTTCTTATGATTAGCATGCCCCCTTCTCTTCCCACGTTTACACTGGGCAACTTGCACTGTAGCCTTCTCAGGCACAGCTTGGCAATTGTCCAGCTTGTCAGTAAGGAGCTTATTTAAAGTTTCTAAAGTCATAATCTGATCTCGCATGTGGGAACATTCTACCAGTAACTGTTCTTTCTGCTGGTGCTGTTTCTTATATGCTGTTAACAAAATCCATCCCCGTCTCCCGAAGGTTACAGCATCCCGTGCCTTATTGGAAAACTTTTGAATAGTTTCTAATACATCCTGTGGTTCAGCCTCTGCCAACCGTTTCTCCCACTGTTCACATGGCCCCCCAAATTTAACCCATTCAAGAGCCAGCGAACTGTACACGGGATCTTCCCAACTGGGAACATCAGACGGGGCCATCCTCATTGCCAATTTTGTTTTGCCAATTAGTAGGCCCAGTAAAAAGGACACAGCCAGCAGCAGACCAACAATCCAGTACGTAGGTTCTATTTCACGCAAAGGGGTCAGTATATAGAGGATTGCTGGGGGTACAAACAAGTCAGATAGATCATGAATAACAGACATCAACCCCAGCGACCCCAGGAATGACACAATATTGCTCATAACAGATGGAACAGAGACATGAGATAACCCACAGAGCAGATGGGAGACAACCAGGAGAACAAGGCAGTTACATATGACAGAAGTAACCCCATGTTGCCTCCCCACAAAGTCCGCGTTTGAATGTGCCAGACCTGACTGGGACCCGGTTCCATGAGGAGTCAGGAGGTCCTTCCCCAACAGGAAACTCTGTGAAGTGTGTCCACTCCACAGACAGACTCTCCAACCCTTCCTGCAAATGGGCCCAGCTTTTATCCCCAAACAGGACACCTGGCACTTGTTATCAAAATGCAGGGCACCTTGGGCTTGTTTACCTGAGGGCTTTCCTTGCAAGGCCGGCTGCACCCTGGAGGAAAGCCAAAAGGTAAACTCATCCCCTCCTCTTAAAGGGCTGTGGGAACCACCCATATGTCAACCTTAATTCAGGGCTGGGGGTTCAGACCCCAGTACTTCAGACCATATAAGCTGTATTTGTGATAAGCTCTCTTGGTACTGAATACAGTATTTTCAGAGAATTTTTATTTTTGACTAGATATAGTCTGGTCCTGTGGACTGAATGCCTATTAGTAGCTGCAAAGTTAACTTTCAATTAAGTTTAATCTAAAAGGAATTCAGTTCATTTACTGCTCCACTTGTGAACTGCTGTAAATCATGACAACCAGGAAAATTTCTTCCAAACCGCACTTTGATCTGAGGTGAAACACTGACATGGACACCTCTGTTCTCTAGTTCTCAGGACATGACAACTGTAGCAGAGAAGGCACTCAAAATATAAAGCCACAAAGCCATGCTAAAGGTGTTGGGGAGCATTAATTCCTTTCCACTGGCTTATGACTTGAAATATGAGATGGGTATGTCCTAAATGTTCATTTCTACTTTCTTTACTCGAACTATTATTAATCATCATTAAAATATTTCACCACCCAACTCCAGGCATGAGATAGGACTAATATTACACAACAATGAGATCTACCAGAATCATTAGGTATTCCATGAATAACACTTTCTTTTATTGCTTTACATTTACGGCCATTCTATTTCAATTATAATTCCATTTTTCTTGCATGACAAGAGAGTATAAAAGATGGTTCTCACTTGGAGGTATAAGAAATGTAACAGCAGAGCATAAGACAGACATGTATTTTGCTGTAACAGGAGACTGCTTGGCCAACAAATATAATGGGATTTTTTTCTTGTTAGCATTTTCCCTAATACTTTCTTTTTCTTGACGAATAAGAACTCTACTACAATACACCCATGTTAGACTTAAGTGAATATTTCTTAATTAAGGGGGAAACTGTGATTTCCTTTGAACTTCTCTGTATCAGTCAGGGCTGACAGAAATTTGAGGACAGACTGGTCACATTGCCCAAGTGAATGTACCCAGCATAGGTTTTTATATGACTACAGTGCAATATCCCAGGACACCTGATGGGCTCATTCCTGCAGATGCAGCTGCCTTTTCTCTTCCCAGCTGGGAATCAGGGATGCTACCAGTCAACATATCAGGCTTCTCATTTTCTGCTTAAGAGAGGTCAAGCATTTAGGATAGAAAAACTTCAGTCACTAGAAGGACCCACTGGCTACCCCTGAATTCATAAGTGCCCAGTGTTGTGCTTGTGCTGCACTGGAAATCTTACCTTTCCACACTGCTTACATTTCCCCTCCTGCCTCCTCCTGTGCACCCAGTGGTGCCGGACAGAGTTCTGCAAAAGAAGGACAAAAAAATATATATTATAGGAAGTAGTGACAGCTTGCACTCAAAGGTACCATCTGCGTGAAATTGGTTTACGGACACCAAAGGAAAGAGGTCCCCTCAGCCAATATAATCATTTCTGGAGCAAAATGCAGTACTCCCCATGGGAAACCCAAGACACAACCAAAACTGCCAAAGGAATAAGGACAAGATGGTGTTCTTTATCCACATTGAAACACAGCCAGAACTACTCCCTCAGTACTCTTCCACAAAAAGAAGAAATTTTATTACATGATACAGAGATAATTATCACCTAAATACAGAGCACAGAAGTGCCCAAACACTGCTTTGTCCAGCCACAGTGCAGGGACCTGCTCTGAAATACAGCCTTATAATGCAAAAAATCACCAGTCAATGCAGGAGAAGGGAAGGTGGGGAGGAAGGAGCAGTCATTGAAGCAGTCTTTTATTCTTGTTTGGACTATGTACATCCTGGATAGCAGCAAGTGGTGGGCAAGAGGTGCTCAGGGTGGGTGGATGCACAAGTGGGAGGGTAAGCAGGACTACTGCCCCTCTTTCTGTGCAGGCAAGGGGGTTAGAAGGGGTCTGCCTGCACCATGCTGTTATGCCAGCCAGTGCTGAACCACTGATGTGGCAGGGAATTGAGCTACCTCTAAGAACAAGCTGGCCACTAAATCAACTATAAAAGTTAAGAAGTGTTTTTGAAACACTGGCTTCTAACTGTAAGACATATCTATCTAAATATATCAATAATAACAATAAAAATCATCCAGAACCTTCAAAAGGAGCTGAATTCATACAGTAGCTGGAGGCAAACCATAACGTTTTTAAATGTTTGATTTTTTCACTAAAAAAAAAATCTTAGGACACTAGAGAGACTTCTAGGAAAAAAAGAAAAAGTGAAGGAAAAGGCAAGTGGGAAGAGAGGGGAATAGAGAAAAACAAAACACACTAGTTCAAAGGTCAGGAAGAAAAAAAAAGAAATGCTACCCCAAAAAAGGAAAAAAAACAATAGCTGAATAAGTGGTAAAAGATTAAACAGAAAGATGAAATGGTTTCTGTCAGTGTAAGTAATGGAGTGCTTCAGCTAGAAATCATTTTGCATTTATTCCAGGAAGAAGAACATGCCCCACTGGGAACCAATACTCTAAGACTCCTTTGAATCTAAAAGCACTGCTGCAGCTCCACACCAGGTGGATCAGCACACAAATCAAATGAAAAGTAATCGTCATTTGTCCATTACTTACTTCTCTTGGAGATCTGGAGCCTCCTTCTCGGAAAGTCAGTTTGCAGCAAAAATTAATCTGGCATAAAAATAAAGCTGTTAGAACTGAAAGTGGGCTGAGAGAGAATTTATTCCAATATGTTGATCTAGACCAGACTTCCATAATATTTATTTTCTATTAAAATATTAGCTTTACTGTCTGAACAAAAAGTAACTTACCTGGAAGCCAGAAAATCTCTTTTCATATGCCATAATAATTCTCCCTGCTAGTTCTCTACACAGCCCTCTTCTTCACTAATGCTATTGCTGCCTGCTCAGTTCAACTATTTAACCTGTCTTTCCCCTGCCTAGAAGCTTTATCTGTTTTTTTCTGAAGATCATTTGCAACCAAAGTGGACTTCAGCTGGGTTCTCAAAAGTTAATAGGAGCTGGAAATCTAACTCTGTAAGGCATTTTTGCACATCCCAGCTTGATGTCTTCATAAATAAAATCAGTTGAGAAATCTTCTATGCAAGAACTGTACAAGTTAATCTAAATTTCTACCTTTTGCTTAGATCAGGCTCCTTTTATCCACCCCTCCAACCACAAACCATTTGGGGAGCATTGCGTTGCCTCATGCAGCAGTGTTGCCTCTTTCAGATGGGAGAGGAAAGATAGAAAGAGGACAACAGGAGTTTCCATGGGGGTCCTATGAGAAAAACCCAAAATCTTTTGAGAAAAGAAAATCAATAGAAATAACAGGGGGGGAAATGTAGAGAGGAAAAAAAAATATTTACTGAAGAAGAGGCATGGGAAAAGGCCAAAGGATAAGTAAGGTCAGGATGCAATAAATGAAATAGATTCAAGCTAAGTTGATTATCCTTCAAAGAATAAAATGCTTAAGGATACTGCACAGCTATGCTTTTGTCATGAAGGCAGAAGGACTGAGTTTCCCCAAATTTAAATACAACCCTTCCCATATAAATAAGCTCTTCCCTCATTTAATAATGGCCTTCAAAATAATAGCTCAAGGGAGTGGGAGAAGACAAAAAAAGTAAACAAAATACTTATTACTTAAGAAGAAACAGAAGCCATAGCAATATTAGTCTTCTTCCACTGGTCTTCACCTGGAATTGCAATTCATTGTTTAACTTCTGAGTCGTGGCAGGCTGGAAAGGTTCCCAGCTTTTATTTAATTTACTTACACCTTTGCAGAGAGGGCCAAGCAAAAGACTTATGTGCCGGTTTTAAACTCCACAGACTTCAAGAGGGATGCAGACTTTATAACAACCCTCTGCCAAGAACTGAATTTCACAGGCTCCAGAACAGCACAAACAAGCTGAACAGCATGGGTTTTATTTAAGTGCTCATTTGCTTCAGCTGGCAATGCCACCAGCTCACTGGGCTATAGAGAGTCAGCACTGCTGCTGCTGAAGGAAGTCATGAAAAACTCACTGGTAACATTTTGTGCTGAAAGCATGTGCTAATGCTAATTTCATGGTGGGTAAAAGCATCGGGGGTGGAAATGGTACCTCTCCAACTTGGTATTATGGCAATCACTGTGACATTTGTCAACACAAGTCCAAATACTCGGAAAGGAAAAACTCTTTCCAAAGGGTTACTGCTATAAATGTTATGCATCAATTTCTTTTATGAAGAACAACACTGCAAAACATATAGGAGTGAAATACCTGAAAGGTGCCTATAAGAAAGCAGGGGAGGGACTGCTCACAAAGGCATGTAGCAATAGGAAGAGGGGTAATGGCTTTAAACTAGAAAAGGTTAGATTTAGGTTAGATATAAGGAAAAAGTTTTTCAATATGAGGGTGGTAGATCACTGGAACAGGTTGCCCAGGGAGGTAGTGGAGGCCCCATCCCTGGAGACATTCAAGGTCAGGCTTGATGGGGCTCTGAGCAACCTGATCTAGTAAAGATGTCCCTGCTCACTGCAGGGGGATTGGACTAGATGACCCTTGAGGGTCCCTTCCAACCCAATACATTCTATGATTCTACGATTCCATGAAAACAAAGCTCTAATGAAATCAATGGGGAAATTCCCACTCATATTTCTTTATACCTTTCCCACCAAGAAAGAAAAACAGTGGGGGGAAATCTCTTTAACACATTAACAGTTAGGCATAATGAAGAAGAATCATTGATGAGAACTCAATAATAGATATTCTATAGACATTTGGGGGTAAGGAGGGCTCCTTGAAGAAACTGAGAAACAGGACAGATGCTCGCAGAAATAATGGTACTATAAAGGAAAGGTTTGATGGTTTCCACTTTCAAAACAGGAACTTGATTTCTGAGTTTTTAAGGACAAAACAGTATAGTCTAGTAAACACAGTGAAAAATGTTCATAGTAGCATCTTATGCTACATTTTTCATAATAAATGTAGCTGTCATAAGATGAATGATGCTGGGTTTACTTGAGGAATTTTGAAAGGCCAATTTTATGCATGAAAGGATACTGCATTTTCTAGCTTCAATTTTCAATCTAGAAATAGAAGGAAATTATTTATCTTCATCAACGACCTGGATGAGGGTACAGAATGTATCCTCAGCAAGTTTGCTGATGACACCAAACTAGGAGGAGTGGCTGACACACCAGAGGGTTGTGCTGCCATTCAACGAGACCTTGATAGGCTGGAGAGTTGGGCGGGGAGAAACTTAATGAAATTCAACAAGGGCAAGTGTAGAGTTTTGCATCTGGGGAAGAACAACCCCATGTATCGGTACAGGTTGGGGGCTGACCTGCTGGAGAGCAGTGTAGGGGAAAGGGACCTGGGGGTCCTGGTGGACAGCAGGATGACCATGAGCCAGCAATGTGCCCTTGTGGCCAAGAAGGCCAATGGCATCCTGGGGTGTATTAGAAAGGGGGTGGTTAGTAGGTCAAGAGAGGTTCTCCTTCCCCTCTATTCTGCCTTGGTGAGGCCACATCTGGAGTATTGTGTCCAGTTCTGGGCCCCCCAGTTCAAGAAGGACAGGGAACTACTTGAGAGAGTCCAGTGCAGAGCCACAAAGATGATTAAGGGAGTGGAACATCTCCCTTATGAGGAAAGGCTGAGGGAGCTGGGTCTCTTTAGCTTGGAGAAGAGGAGACTGAGGGGTGACCTTATTAATGTTTATAAATATGTAAAGGGTGAGTGTCATGAGGATGGAGCCAGGCTCTTCTCAGTGACATCCAATGATAGGACAAGGGGCAATGGGTGTAAGCTGGAACATAGGAGGTTCCGCATAAATGTGAGGAAGAACTTCTTCATAGTGAGGGTAACAGAACACTGGAACAGGCTGCCCAGAGAGGTTGTGGAGTCTCCTTCTCTGTAGACATTCAAAACCCGCCTGGACATGTTCCTGTGTGACCTGACCTAGGTGTTCCTGCTCTGGCAGGGGGATTGGACTAGATGATCTTTTGAGATCCCTTCCAATCCCTAACATTCTGTGATTCTGTGATTCTGTGATTTTTTTTATCATAAAAATTGTGAAAGCATTCCATGTTTTTTTGGTGTTGGGTTTTTTTTAATGGTTCAGAGGGTTTGAATAAATATATTTTGAAATATAAGCTGGACTTTTAAGTGAGCCTTTTAAGAAATACATTGTCAAAACAGCTATGAAAACCTACATTGGCATATGGTGTTTTCCGGACTGAAACCTCAGCAAGAGAATTAAATGAGTGTTGTCCGCGTCAGGCTCCAGGAGATGGCAATGTCTTACCTTCTCCAACTGCTCCATGCATGCAGTGTGGACCACAATCTTGCAGGCAGCACACTTCCTCCGCAGAGCAGATTTCTGCAAGAGGAAAGGAAGATGTGTCTGCATAGAGGTGTGCTATTCCCAGGAGAAAAAAAATTAACTGTGAAACAGGATATATTTCTCTCCTTAAGCAAGTCTTCTTTTTTTTTTTTTTTGTCTTCTTTTCTTGTCATGCTCTCAGCTGTTCTGTATATTAAAAAAAGTCTGAAGCTCTTCCAGTTAAGAATTGGACTTTGTGAAAGAGAGAGATGCACAATACTCCAGCTTGTAAACTAGAAGTAAAAGGCTCCCTTTAGGTACCAGATACGGCTGTTACAGTGCTGATCATTGCTCTAAAAGGGAGCAGCCTACAAAGATGATGGGCAGAGCCAGTGAAAAGAAGAGAAAACCCATACATGCAAATCAGAGAACTCAAACCAGTTCGGAAGAGTATGTCATTTCATGCTTATCATATAGTATTTAATTTGACGGGCCTGACCATAGCCTTGCAGAAAAAGACATGGGTCATTTAGCAGAGAATGATAACCTTCTCACAGAATGCTGTTAAATGCTTATGAAATGTTACAGCAGGGATAAAATTCTCAGCTTAATTATAGTTGTTAGTTTTATTAATTTCAGTAGGGCTTTTAAAATAATTTCCATTGAATCCCCTGGGCCAAAGCATATCAAAGCAAGAGAATGCATCCAGGAGAGAGAGAACATATTTACTTTTTTTTTCTTCCGAATACTCAATTTAATAAGCTAGGTACAATTAATTTTCATAGAGGTTTATCCTATAGACCTGTGCTTGAGGGACACAAAATTTAGAAACACGCTGTAAATTAAGATTGATTTGCCTCAGATTTTTTACATTCAATTTATTCATGTTCATTTAAATCTCTAATGAGTTATTTAATTAGAATTTTCAATATATTGTAAATAAACTCAAGATAAAACAGGGAACAATGCTTTGGCTCACATTATAGAATAATTATTACAATTTTACTGAGTCTCATAATTATCTAGATACACCCTAACTATGCATGTTCACATGTATGTGGAGTGTTGTTCCAATGTTTCACCTGAAGAATCATGATACTGTATAACAGACTAAGCTTCCATGTGTTTTGTGACTTGGTAACTTTAAGTATGTTTGCAGTCTCTGTGTTTACCAAGAAGAGTGAGACAAGATAGATGAATTGTTCCCTAGGATGAAAAATTGCAAAAAGCCAACAAAGGTAATGACGTATGAGCAGGTATTTTTTTAATACCTTGCTTAAGTCATTTTCATAATTTTTAAATGCTGGTGTCATTGCAAGTAGTTACAACCATTTACAGTGAGAGACTAGTAAAAATTCAAACTATCTTTTCCATTACTTCTAACTTCTTTGATTTATCATGAAATGACAGCTCCATATTCCAAAGATTACGAGTTCATATTCTGTATAGGCTAACATTTTATGCAAAGTCTGTGCAGCTACAGCTTAATTATTTCTCACCACTTCTTCATTGAAAACATTTGATCTTAAATAGTCTACAGGTAAAAGAGCTAAGTCAAAGGAAAACTAAGACAGGCACAGAAAGATGTAGTGTCTTCAAAAGATTCAAATTGAAAAAGCATTAGCCTTTTGACAGGTCAGGTTAAACTAACCATAACTAAAGTTAACTGGATTTCCATTTCCATCCCTAGTTCTTGAGCTAATGAAGGCCTCATGCACTGTAACATGTTATAAACACAGATACTGCTTTCCCCAAAGGAAACCAATATGCTAGTACCTAAAAGTACCCAGTCAGGTCAAGCAAAGGCCAGGCAATTAAGAACTGAGCAACTTTAAACTCTGCTGCTTCCTAAATATGACTCAACATCTCTAGGCCTATTGGCTGGAAAAGCTTGTCACCTCCTAAAATGTCTCCCAGCTTTCCCAGATAAAAGTGTAAGTCAGTGGGTCTAATTCACCAGCCACTGCAAACAGTCCTTCTAATTTCTAGAGAGATACACCTCGAAAACTAAGACACAGCCTCGCAAATGGTATGCAACATATTATTACATTTCCATGCTACTCTCAATGAGCTAAATCACAAGGAAGTATTTACTCAGTTTTAGAAAGGCAAACTTCTATTAAGAACGTAAGAACAGTCCTACTGGGTCAGACCAAAGGTCCACTCAGCCAAACAAATCCTTTCTCCAGCTTTTGCCAAAACCCAGTGCCTCAGGGCCAGTATAAGTGCAAGGCAACCACACAATGACACTTTCCTTGAGTATTACCCCACAATCAACAGTTTGTTACTGTTGGGACTTTGCTTCAGCACTCTTTATAAGCAATCATAGACTTCCCAGGTTTGGCCTTAATGTTATATGCCTGTTGTGGTTTGAGGCTGGGCTGGCCACTAAACAGACGGCAGATGCTCTCTGTTAACCCCTCTCCCTTCCCGGACAGGGAAAGGGAAAGAAGAAAAGGGAGAGAGACTGAACTGAAAAGTAAAATCACTGAAAGGAAAATTGGCTTTGTTTTAGCCAAACCAGGACAATGCCATAAAGTAAACAATTTGCTTGAGAACTTATGGGGGATGGATATTAAACTTCAGCTACAGAAAGCACTTGTATTTTGGATCAAAGTGCCCTAAAACTTGGGGGTGATTAGTGAATTAAAATGCTTTGATTTGGACCAAATGATATGAGGTTTGGATTGTTGGGTTTTTTTTAAATAAAAGCAAAAAGATGGTATTGCAGAGTCACAGGCAGTACCCACAAACACCCCAGAGAAGATGGACTCCCCTTGCACTTTGCAGTCCAAGGGCCAGGATGCTCCCTTGAGCATTGATTCAAAGCAAGGGCTTGAACACAGAATCCCCACTCTCTCATCAGGTTTCCTTAATACTGAGACAATAGAGTTGTTGGTTTTTTTCTTCTCTTCTGCTGAAGCAGTTTAACTGAAATATTAGGTGAAGAGTTGCTGAAGCAGACTGGAAGCATAACACTGATTCCCCAAAGAAGGGACACACACAGGTTAGATCAATCCAATGAAACTTTCTCATACACAGCAGAAGAGCTTCAATTGAAGAAGGCAAACCTTGAATGTTCTCAAATAAGAGAAAGCAAATACTCAAATATGAGTGCACTCATTGCTGGTGAGTACATTCAAGAGTTTGGAAAATTCAGTTCAAATCCTTACAGTTTTTAAAATCACAAAAATTTGATCAGACCCTACTCTTAGAGACCCCAGAAAGTGGTATAGAATCATAGAATCATTTATAATGGAAAGGACCTCTAAAATCAAGTCCAACCATTAACCTAGCACTGCCACATCCACCACTAAATCATGTCCCTGAGCTCCACATCTTACACGTCTTTTAAATACCTCCAGGGATGGGGACTCCACCACTTCCCTAGGCAGCCTGTTAAAATGCCTGACAACCCTTTCAGTGAAAAATTTTTCCTAATATCCAGTCTAAACCTCCCCTGGTGCAACTTGAGGCCATTTCCTCTCATCCTATCACTTGGTACTTGGGAGAAGAAACCAACCCCCACACCTCTCTGTGGGGAAGCAGGACAAGACCGATCTAGTGGGAAAGTACAAGAACTAGCTATGTGCATAGAGATAAGAGGTAGAAACAATAACAGAACATGAACAAGAAGTAGATAAGTAGCATGTGTTCAATTAGCCTGCAAGATGATAGGAGTATTAAAGGTAAACTACTGAGCTATGGGTATAAATATGAACTATTAATAGTTACAGTATAAATGTGCACCGACCTAATAGCCACTGTAACAGTATAAATTGGAGCTGATGTACTAATAAACTGGCATTCACTTGATCACATTGGTCTCTGTGTGATTGTCCAGGATGATCTCCCGCACCTCTCTATAACCTCCTTTCAGGTAGTTGTAGAGGGTGATGAGGTCTCCCTTCAGCCTCTTCTTCTCCAGGCTAAACAAACCCAGTTCCCTCAGCTGCCCCTCCTAAGACTTGTGCTCCAGACCCTTCACCAGCTTCGCTGCCCTTCTCTGGACATGCTCCAGCAGCTCAATGTCCTTCTTGTAGTGAGGGGCCCAAAACTGAACACAGTATTCAAGATGCAGCCTCATCAGAGCTGAGTACGGGGGGGGCAATCACCTCCCCAGTCCTGCTGGTCACACCATTTCTGATACAGGCCAGGATGCCATTGGCCTTCTTGGCCACCTGGGCACACTGCTGGCTCATATTCAGCCGGCTGTCGATCAGCACCCCCAAGTCTTTTTCCACAAGTCAGCTTTCCAGCCACTCTTCCCCAAGCCTGTAGTGTTGCATGGGGTTGTTGTGACCCACATGCAGGACCCGGCACTTGGCCTTGTTGAACTTCATACACTTGGCCTCAGCCCATCAATTCAGCCTATATATTTGTGTATATAAATAAAATAGGCTACTTCCTTTGAATATTTCTGAAATATCTCTATATTGTAACCTTTTTTCCCTTTACCATGTTAATAAAGGTACTCATTACATCCATTCTCACTGTGTAAATTGAGTCACTCAAAACTATTTGAGGCTTTTTTCCCAAGCAATAAAGTATTTAACCAGCAGCCTTTTGCCTCTTTTTCATTCCTTCTCCCAGGAACACAAGCACCAACAAAAACAGCAAACAATTCAAGCTTCCAAGCATCTGGGCACTGTATCAGTCTGAAGTCAGGATTGTTACCTCAGAAAGAGAGAAGAAAATCTGAAAATAACTCACTGAGAATTTGACTTGGCAGCTTTCCTCTCCTAGGTAGCAGAGGTCCCCAGAAACATTTGTCTCCAGCCACAGATGCTCTCCATTCACAGCATTTTCCTGAGAAAAGATGATTGTTAATCTGGTTTGTGAAATTCAGCTATGTGAGTAAAGAGAAAAAAAAAAAAGATCTGATTTTCACCACAAATGCAGAAAAAGAAAAAAAAAACAGCCAAAGTAAAGACCAACAGCTACACAACCATGTGTTGTGGGTTTTTTTCTACAACACATAATCATAACAGCATTATCCTGGCTGACCACTCCTGCTTAAAGGATGCTGATGATACAATGAATGATGTGTCACCAATCAGAACTGGTAATTATATGTACAGTTCAGTGAAATTTTGCCCATGTTCTTCCCACATGCTGCATAGTTCAACTGGGACTCTGGATTTCATAAGCATGATATGTATACAGAATTTTAAAGAAATGGTAAGACAAGAGAAATGAAATAAAAACATGACTACTGCACTTTCAATTAAAGAAGCCCAAAAAATTGAGAACCGGGCCCAGAAGGGCAAAATTACATGCTGACTATAGCTTTAGGATGATAGGATGGTTTTGACAAGGAAAAATGCTTTCCTTAAAATGGCTGGATCAACACTGTATATTTATGAAAACATCAACAAAACATTAAGTGGCCAAGAGAGACTAGACTTCAATTTTAAACCTGAACAAATGATACACTCAACTGAGAACACTCTCAAAAAAAAAATAATCTACCTAGCACACTGACAGTTAGTAGAGATTAACAGGGTAACATCTGATTTTTCTTCGACAGCCTCATTTGACCAATTCTGTTCCTTAATTCTATAAAAATTCTTGTTCTGAGGAAATTTGGTTGTAAGAAAGACTACAGTTTCACTGGAATGTAATCCTGGCTCGACTAAAAAGCCTAAGAAGTCTACTGCACACTACTTGAACAAAGTGAATAAACAGGATTTCTGTTCAGCCAGAATTAGAGTATGATGGAAAACGCTTTGACAGTCTCTGACATTTGATTCCCAGACTGCAGAAGTCACAAATGATGATGCTTACCAAACAAACAGATGGCATCCTACAGCAAGATGCTCCAAAATAGCCATCTTGGTTAAAATAATTTATTTAAAATACCACTGACAGTTTCAAAGTGATGAAATGAGAAAGCTTTCTCTTGACATGCAGATTTCTTAGGTAATATAAAGAAGCAGAAGTGGCAAAATCCTTTGCCTTCTGGAGTACAAGTGCATCCACAATAGCCAAGGCCTATGCAAGTCTATACGTGGTGCCTACCACAACTATGGTGCTTACTTCAAATAAACCAAGAGGACAACACTGGTTCTTTTCTTGTGAGAGGTCTACCTGTCCACAGGTTTTCTAACTTCATCAGAAATGTTCCCATTGGTGTCAGACACAGTATTATCCCTCAGCACAAGGGGCTGGATGAGAGTGATACTTGGATTCCAGCCTACTGACATTGCACCCTGATTAATCTTCATTTAGTGGCACACTGTTCTATACCTCCATTTCTTCTCATTCTTTTGTCTGCCTGTGCACCTGTACTGTAAACTTCCTGGGACAGAGATTTTCCCAAACTGTACAGTTCAGTGCACGATAGTTTAGGTGAGGTTTTTGAGCACTTTTATAATGAAAAATAGCTTTTAAGGACTTGAACTAGCTTGAAAACTTATTCAAGCCTTACTAAGATGGTAAATTACTCAGATAGTAAATTCTTTCCCTTCAATTTTATTCTTATATTAAAGCAATTTTCTGTGGCAAGAACTATATCAGTTTTACAGCACTTCATGGAAGCCTGGTCACATCATGCTAATAAAATTACTATGCCCACAGTATTGCCCAACATATTAACCCCATCTAGTTGAAGTGCTGGGGTCTGAACCCCCAGCCCTAAATTAAGGTTGACATATGGGTGGTTCCCATGGCCCTTTAAGAGGAGGAGATGAGTTTGCCTTTTGGCTTTCCTCCAAGGTGCTGCCAGCCTTGCAATGAGAGCCCTTGGGTAAACAAGCCCCAGGTGCCCTGCATTTTGATAACGAGTGCCAGGTGTCCTGTTTGGGGATAAAAGCTGGGGCCACTTGCAGGAAGGGTTGGAGTGTTTGTCTGTGGAGTGGACGCACTTCACAGAGTTTTCCTGTTAGGGAAGGACCTCCTGACTCCTCATGCAACTGGATCGCAGTCAGGTCTGGCACGTACAAATGCGGGCTTTGTGGGGAGGCAACATGGGGTTACTTCTATCATATATAACCACCTTATTGTCCTGGTTGTCTCCCATTTTCTCTGTGGGTTACCTTGTGTCTCTGCTTGTTCCATCTATTATGAGTGATTCTATGTCATTCCTGGGGTCGCTGGGGTTGATATCTATTATTTGTGATCTATCTAACTTGTTTGTACCCCCGGCAGTCCCCTATATTCTGAGTCCTTTACGTGAAATAGAACTTACTCGCTGGATTGTTGTTCTGCTGCTGGCTGTGTCTTTTGTACTGGGCCTACTAATTGGCAAAACACTAGTTTATGAGGATCCAAAGAAGAGAACCAAAGCAGGAGGTTATGAGCTCATCAAAGAGTGTTTGACCAGAGCACATTCTCTGTTGATGAAACCATGCAAACTCAACACTATAACCCAGAGCCAAATTTTATAGATTGTAAAAGATGTTTAGGAAGGATCAACTATGAAAGCTAAGTAAGGAAGCACACATCACCTGGGACAATTTTTAAAGCAGGCACAAAAAACATTAAAGAATAGATTAAACACCCTTTCATTCAGCCCATGTCCACATAACTTACCATCCAGGATTTCTAAAGATAACATGGCCTATTTCCATAACCTAGTTTAGACTGATTGAGGTTGTTCTCTGTTGTTCCACTGTATCATATATTCAGATGTCTGACTTGCCGATTTTATTTACACTGTAATGGGAAGTAGTCTACAAGGATGACCTTTGTAACTCACGCCATGATAGAGTTCTGACAAGACTAGATAATAAAAATATAAATAACCTGATCTAAGTGGTACCAGATACCTACTGCCACAAACAATTTCACAGCACTGTGTGTGAAAACTCACAATTTCAGTTCCAGCAAACTGACATTTGAAAAATCTTCTTTCATCTTGAATGAGAGCGAAGAGCTGAGATTTCCCAAGATGAAACACCCTCCCTCAAAATCTTTGCCTGTCTCAGTAAGACTTTGACTTTGACTTTGTCTCAGTAAGATCAAAGGGAATTATTTGAACTTCACTGTTTTAAATTTTACAGGGCACTGTCATTTATATGAGGCACTCTGCGGCTGCTTATGAAAATCAAGATGATCTAGTCGAAGGAAAATGCTTTGACCTTTTCCAAGCCAAATTTTTCATTCAATTCTAATAGGAGATTTTAACAGAAATCAATACATTTCTATGAAGAATTTTGACTTAAGCAAATCAGTATTTTCTACCCCAAAATTGGCACGCAGTATGCCACAATGTGCTGGACAAAAAGAGTACTTCATCTACCAACACATAAGCTGACAGAAGTCACTGGGACCACCTCTAGTAAAAGCCAGTTCAAAACAAAAAAGTATAGTAAAGGCTACATCATCACTTGTACATTTTGACAGAGATTTTTTTCCCCACAGGAGTTTTGAGTTCAGCAACCTTTTCACAAATAATTTGCCAGTTTGCTTTATTTTGCATTTCGCAGAATCACAGAATGTTAGGGATTGGAAGGGACCTCAAAAGATCATCTAGTCCAATCCCCCTGCCAGAGCAGGAATACCTAGATCAGGTCACACAGGAACATGTCCAGGCAGGTTTTGAATGTCTCCAGAGAAGGAGACTCCACAACCTCTCTGGGCAGCCTGTTCCAGTGTTCTGTTACCCTCACTGTGAAGAAATTCTTCCTCACATTTATGCGGAACCTCCTATGTTCCAGCTTACACCCATTGCCCCTTGTCCTATCATTGGATGTCACTGAGAAGAGCCTGGCTCCATCCTCATGACACTCACCCTTTACATATTTATAAACATTAATAAGGTCACCCCTCAGTCTCCTCTTCTCCAAGCTAAAGAGACCCAGCTCCCTCAGCCTTTCCTCATAAGGGAGATGTTCCACTCCCTTAATCATCTTTGTGGCTCTACGCTGGACTCTCTCAAGCAGTTCCCTGTCCTTCTTGAACTGGGGGGCCCAGAACTGGACACAATACTCCAGATGTGGCCTCACCAAGGCAGAATAGAGGGGAAGGAGAACCTCTCTTGACCTACTAACCACTCCCTTTCTAATACACCCCAGGATGCCATTGGCCTTCTTGGCCACAAGGGCACATTGCTGGCTCATGGTCATCCTGCTGTCCACCAGGACCCCCAGGTCCCTTTCCCCTACACTGCTCTCCAGCAGGTCAGCCCCCAACCTGTACTGATACATGGGGTTGTTCTTCCCCAGATGCAAAACTCTACACTTGCCCTTGTTGAATTTCATTAAGTTTCTCCCCGCCCAACTCTCCAGCCTATCAAGGTCTCGTTGAATGGCAGCACAACCCTTTGGTGTGTCAGCCATTCCTCCCAGTTTGGTGTCATCATCAAACTTGCTGAGGATACATTCTGTACCCTCATCCAAGTCGTTGATGAAGATATTGAACAACACCAGTCCCAGTACCGACCCCTGAGGGACTCCACTAGTCACAGGCCTCCAACTAGACTCCGTCCCATTAACCACAACTCTCTGGCTTCTTCCCTTCAGCCAGTTCATAATCCACCTCACTACCTGATCACTAAACCCATACTTTATCAGCTTATCTAAGAGGATGCTGTGGGAGACAGTGTCAAATGCTTTACTGAAATCAAGATAAACCACATCTACCGCTCTACCATCATCTATCCACCTACTTACTTCCTCATAGAAGGCTATAAGGTTGGTCAAACATGACTTACCCTTGGTAAAACCATGTTGACTGCTCTTAATGATCCCCTCATCCTTGATGTGCCTCGAGATCGTGCCAAGAACAAGCTGTTCCATCACCTTTCCAGGGATGGAGGTGAGGCTGACCGGTCTATAGTTACCCGGGTCCTCCTTCTTGCCCTTCTTGTAGATTGGAGTGACATTTGCTATCCTCCAGTCCTCAGGCACCTCTCCTGTTCTCCATGACTTACCAAAGATGATGGAGAGTGGCCTAGCAATGACCTCTGCCAGCTCCCTCAGCACCCTTGGGTGCATTCCATCTGGTCCCATTGATTTATGGATATCCAGATTGCTCAACTGATCCCTAACCCAATCCTCATCTACCGTGGCAAACTCCTCCTTTATCCTGACTTCTTCTGGGGCTACAGGGATCAGGGGCTCCTGGGGAAAGCCTGCAGGAGTAAAGACAGAGGCAAAGAAGGCATTCAGCACCTCTGCCTTCTTTATATCCTCTGTCTCTAGGGCACCCCCCTCATTCATCAGTGGGCCTATATTGCCTCTAGTGTTAGTTTTATTAGCTATGTATTTGAAAAAGCCCTTTCTATTGTCCTTGACCTGGCTTGCAAGGTTAAGTTCTAAGGAGGCCTTAGCTTTCCTAATTGCCTTTCTACATCCTCTGACAACTGTCCTATATTCCTCCCAAGTGACTAGCCCCTCTTTCCATGATCCATAAATTCTTTTTTTCCACCTGAGTTTGCCCAGCAGTTCCTTGTTTAACCATGCTGGTCTCCTAGCTCCCTTACTTGATTTCATACCCATTGGGACGCTCTGATCCTGAGCTTGCAAGAAGTGGTCCTTGAATGTTGACCAACTATCTTGAGCCCCTTTACCATCTAGCACCCTGTCCCATGGGACTTCCCTTAACAATTGATTGAGGAGGCTAAAGTTGGCCCTGCGGAAGTCCAGGGTTCTGGTCTTGCTTGGTACTCTATTCCTCCCACACAGGATCCTGAACTCCACCATCTCATGATCACTGCAGCCAAGGCTGCCATCAACCATCACTGCTTCAACAAGACCCTCCTTGTTGGTGAGTACAAGATCCAGCAGCGCTCCTCTCCTAGTCGGCTTATCCACCATTTGCATTAAGTAGTTGTCATCAATGCACTGGAGGAACCTCCTAGACTGTGAATGGCTGGCTGTGAAAGTCTCCCAGCAGATATCGGGGTAGTTAAAATCCCCCATGAGGACCAAGGCCTGTAGTTGTGAGGCTGCTTTCAGCTGCCTGTAGAAAGCCTCATCAACTCCCTCGTCCTGATCAGGAGGTCTGTAATAGACCCCCACAACTGTATCGCCCATACCTGCCTGCCCCTTAATTCTCACCCACAGACGTTCAACTTGCCCCTCATCAGTCCCTGGAGAAAACTCTATACATTCTAGTTGCTCCCTCACATAAAGAGCAACTCCACCACCTCGCTTCACTGACCGATCTTTCCTAAAAATGACATAGCCATCCATGACCACATTCCAGTCATGTGAGCTGTCCCACCATGTCTCTGTAATTGCCACCAGGTCATAACCTTTAGACCGCACACAGACCTCGAACTCCTCCTGTTTATTCCCCATACTGCGTGCATTGGTGTACAGGCATTTCAGATAGCAAGCAGAGCGCACTGGTGGGACCCCTGGGAAAAAAATACCGATTTTTCAAGAAGGGCACCTTCTGTAAGATCACTGCATTCTCTATACTACTGGGGGAAAAAAATAGAGATAGCCACCATTTTGAAATATGACAGACCTCTGTTTTCCCTTTAAATCCCTCTGGAAAGGATATTAGTTCTCAAACATTGATGAGAAGGAAACAGTAAACTAGGACTACTGATCCTGAACACATTGCTTCAAGTGTCATCTGCACACAAAATTTCAGCAAATTTTAAGTATGCCTGGAGCTTGTGCTCACCACTACTTAAGTGGAACTAAAGCTCCCAGCCCCTCTATATGTTTTTATGTGACTAATGGGATACCCATACTCCAGGGTTCTCCCTTCTCATGTGAGCATCTGATAATGTACATTCCCTTTTCAAATGAATACTCAGTTCCCAATTACAAAACAGTTTGGAAGATACGTCAATGGAAGAGAAATATCATTCAGTGTAAAAGTATAGCTTTTAGGAAATGACGATACAGAAATCAAACTGTTCAGATGGAAAAGAAATATATTTATCTAGATGGGAAATATTTCATCATATGTAGAACACATATTAGTGTATCGACATGCATGTTAATTATGTAAGGTGTAGTATAGTGGACAGTACTACTAAGTAATGTCAAAGAGACAGAGAATGTAATGCAACAGATTCATTGCGAAGTCACATTCACTGATTATAAACCCCTCTCATAGGCCACCCCACTGTCTATTTATCTAGCCCATACTTCATCATTTTGTCTACAATGATGTTATGGAAGATAGTCTTGAAAGCCTTGCATAACAGCCATTTATCTCTCCTCATCTATCAAGTCAGTCATTATAGAAGGCTGTCAGGTTAGTCAGGCATGATTTCCCCTCCATAAATCCATGATGACTACTCTCAATCACTTTCTTATCCTTAATATTTTCAGAAATGGCTTCCAGAAGGACTTGCTCCATCACCTTTCCAGGAATCAAGTAAGGTTGATCAGTGATTAGTTCCCTGGATCCTCTTCCTTGCCCTTCTGGAAGACAGGACTGATTTTTTTGGTTTTGTTGCAGTCCTCAGAAAACTTTGATAATCATGACCTTTCAAAGACAACAGATTGGCCTTGCAATGATATCAGCATGTATCTCATCAGATCCCATGAACTTCTATAAGTTCAGTCTCTTTAAATGTTCCCTAACCTGATCATCCTCTACAAAAGGTAAGTCTTCCTTGCTTCAGCCACTGGTGTCAGGGGCCTGGGATTCCTGAAGGCAGGTCTTATCAGTAAAAATTGAGGTAAAAAAGGAATTGAGCACTTGGATTTTTCCATGTCCTTTATCACTAAGCCCCCTGCCCCATTCAGCAGTCACCTAATGTTTTTCCTAGTGTTCCTACTGCTGCTGCTATGCCTACAGAAACCATTCTTGCTGTGCTTCACATTACTGTCAGATTCAACTCCAGATTGGCTTTGGCTTTCCTTACCCTGTCCCTGTGAAACTGAGTAGTGCCTTCTACAGTCGTCCTAGTTGGCCTGATCCTGCTTCCACCTTTTGCATTGATAGGAGAGGATTCATCTGGTTTTTAGAGAGGAGTAGGGTGTGGAGAAGGTATTGTTGGGTAGGGGTTTTTTGGTTTGGTTTTTGGTTTTGTTTTTTAAATATTTGAGTTTTGTCTGTAGCTCCTTATGCATCCATGCAGGCCTCCTGATTCTTTTCCTTGACTTACTGCATGTGAGGATGGACTGTTCTCAAGCATTGAGGAGGTGATCTTTTAATATCAACTAGCTTTCCCTGGAGCCCTTTTTTCTTCAGAGTCATATCATGTTACTCTTCCAAACAGTTCCTTGAACAGGTCATACTCTGCTCTCGAAGTCCAGGGATATGATCATGCCGTTTGCCTTATTCCCTGCTTTCAGGATCCTCAACTCCACCATCTCATTGTTACTGCAGGCAAGACTGCCCTGACATTTACATTCCCCACTAGTTCTTCTTTGTTCATAAGTATGAGATTCAGCAGAGCACCTGCCCTCACCAGATCCTTAATCACTTTTGTCAGAAAGTTCTCATCAATGCATTCTAGAAACCTCCTGGATTGCTTGTGCCGTGTTGTTCCTTCAGCAGATATCAGGGTGGCCCATGTTGTCCACATGAGTACCAGGACCTGCAAACAGTTGTCTGAAGAGGGCCTCATCTTCTACCTCTTCCTGAAAAAGGCATCTGTGGCAGTCATCCACAACAATGTTGCCTATGTTGGTTTGCCCTCTAATCTTGATCCATAAGCTCTTCACAGGCTCATCATCCATCCCACAGCAGAGCTTCAAGCATTCCTACTTCTCTCATATATGAAGGACAACCCCCCCTCCTCACCATCCTGGCCTTGTTCTTCCTAAGATTTCCATAGCTACCTATTGTGCCATTCCAGTCACATGTGCTATTGCACTACGTCTCTGCGATCCCAGTGAGATCACAGCCCTGCAATCTTCTGACATTTAGTAGAAAATATAAAGAACAACTTTTTCCTGTGTGTTAAAATTTCCAATGCAACTGAATAGACCTTCTGAACCAACTAATTTTATAGAGTCAGGTAAAAGTAAAACCTACAAAACTGGTATTACATATTGCCAAATGTCAGTTTTCAACTTCTACTCAAACACAGTTTTCTAATCTTGTTAAGATTTATAAGATTGTTTGTCTTTAATGCATGTATTTTATAGTATAAGTTTATAATATTCCTCCTCTGAAGAACATTAATCTTGCACCCAGAGAACTCTGTGCATTCACAGAACACAAAGCACAGATCAGTCTCAAGTTTCAAGTTCATTGAACTCCAAGAATGGAAGCTGCATATCTTCAAATGCCTCTTGATGTAGACAGCTAGAGTTCTAAGGCTTGTAGTCATGGGCCATAAGTGTCTGTTAATGAGAAGGCACAAAACTGGCATCAACAGACAAAGGCATGATGGACAAATAAAATAATAAGGTAATTTTGGCCAGTGGGAAGTTCAATACACTAATATCCTAGGTGGCTGTAACAATTTTTGTTGGCACCTAGGAAAGCAAGAGCTAGAAGGCAGTACTTCAAATGAATTTAAAGGGTGACTTTGCACAAAAGCTTTTGTTTATTTTCCCGGGCAACAAACGACCATATGAAAAAATACAAAGAACTAGACCCACAATGGTACACAGGCCCTATATGTGGTGGCTCAGTCCATACTTACTTGAGAATCTGGGCTAGAACTGCCCATTTTATCATTTAATTTGTGGGAGTAATGCCTAAAATGGGGGAGGGTAGGAGAAGAGGCTATGCATAAACATATCACAGGGACAAGCAGTTAAGGTGGTTCCTTTTTGGTAAGGCATATTCTGCATTGCCCTCTGGCTATAACATCATCTACTCCAGATAATGTATTCTGTATGGCCCTGCTGTGAAAAGATAGCATTAAATTAGACAACAAAGCTACAAGTTAACTTGAATTAGGTGTAGCAAATGTGATGAAACTGGTCATTTGTAACTATGTGAGAGAAAAGAAACCTCAGAGATGATAGAGAGTAACAACCTGTGTCTAACCCTTGACATATGTGACTGATCCTTCAGATTCAGCAAGGTATTAAAACACATGCCTGCTTTGAGTTCTCAGTGCTGTTTAGTAGAAATCTGAAGGATCAGTCACATATGTCAAGGGTTAGACACAGGTTAAATTAAACACCTTTCAAAACTGTACTTGGAAAACAACAATAATGAAACCCCAAAACAAAAAACTCAAACCCCAAACCCAGCAACCACAACTTACCCTTCTTCAAAGTCAATTGTCTGCTACTCATTTTACCAGGTGCTTCCTCATGTGAGCCTAATACATAAATACTGCAGGACTTGATATAGGTTGATGAATATTGATTAAATATTGTGAGTTTTAATTGTGTGTGTGGGGAGGGTGTTTTTGCACTTTACGTCCTATCCTGGCTTATGGTTTAGATTTTTTTGATCAGATCAATTTCTCAGCTGTTCCAGCCTCTCAGATTGGTGCTGCTGCTTTACTTCACACTTTGATTGGAAAAGGGAGGCAACCCTGCAGCATGTGGGGAAAGGGGCAGGGTAGTGAGTGGAAGACATCTGCTGCTGGGAGGAGACTGAACTGACCAGCTGTAGTAACTGGTGAATGAGTTTTCCTGAAGGAAAAGATCAAGGTATTCTCCAAAGCTCTTCCAAGAGGATTCTGTGTAAGCTTTCAAACTCATTTTAACACTCTGTATTAAAGTACAGTACTGTAGAAGATCATAGTGATTCTAATCCAGCTTCCCACAGCACAGTCTGAAAAATTTCATCCCCTTAAACTTTAAATGAAACAGCTGGGGTTGAAGCAGAGCATGCCATCTAGAAAGCCATTCAGTCTTGGTATAGAAAACAGAGATAAACATTAATGATATTCATCCAAACATAAGTTATCTTCACCTAAAAGCCACTTGGGTGGCTGATGCCTTGATACTGCAATGTACCGAGTTGTTTACCAATAGCCAAATGTAAGATCTACTATATGCTTTGCTTTAAATGGGACATTTGTGTGACCTGCTGGCTTAAGGCTCAAGGTCTTAGCACATATCAGTGCATAATCACATGGAAGGTGCATGGGAATGATTCAAAGCTGTGTCAGGGGAGGTTCAAACTTGACGTTAGGAAATATTTCTATACAGGGAGAGTGGTCAGACACTGGAAGAGGCTTCCTAGAGAGGTGGTTAATGCCCAAGCCTGTCAGTGATTAAGAGGCATTTGGACAATGCCCTTAATAACATACTTTAACTTTTGGTCAGCCCTGAAGTGGTCAGGCAGTTGGACTAGATGATTGTTGTATGTCTCTTCCAACTGAAATAGTCTATTCTAGACAGTCCTAAACTGGCCCCTTCTGAACCAGCTCAGAAACATAAGAAAGAGAAGCAAGATGGGGAGATGGAAACATGCTCTCTGTGTCTACAACCGAGCTTGGACCCAGAAGAAACTTACCCATACCTACAAAGCATCGTGACCAAAGATTTTTACTACCCACTCTACAGATCCATCCAGCTCGACATGTGTCTTCACCATTAAATCTTGGCCCATCAAGCAGAGGTATAAAACCCTGCTGTGCTAAAATGAGATCACCTTTGGATGGCAGACCTTGTCAAGAAGGCAGTGAGTAAATGTAGCCAGACAGTTCTCAAACTGGAAAATCTAAACCAGCTCTGTCCTACGCTGCTCAAGTCTCCACAAGTTTTTGCATCTCTGTCTTGTACTTCATTTCATAATAGAAGCATGTTCCTAATGACCAGCACTAATTCCAATAGCAACGCAATGTCTTATGTTAAGGATGGAGAGAGCACTAGCCAGAGATACTGCTCAAATTAACTGCCAAAAAAAACCCCAAACACCTACAGTCCACTCTAAGGCTGCCCTTGGTTCCTTCACAGGTCCATTGGAGACTGCAATGTTGAGGGAATGCACAGGAGCCAAGTGCTGGAGGCCTGTCCTGGAGATTGCTTTCCTGCAAAATGAAAAGAAAAAAAAACAAACAAATAAATTGAGTGTATATCCAATATAATTATCCACCCTACTCTTCTCCAGAAAGCAGAAGAGGCAGTACAACATCTAATTTCAGCTTGGGTAAAATGGTGCTTGAATGCCATCTTCTGCTAAAGCAGTTTAGGAAAAGAATAAAGTAATCTGATAACTGAAAATTACTATTTAACGAAGATCAGTTACTCATCTAGCACTAAGCTGAAATATAAACTCCAGTGGACTACACATGGTTCTGTTTGTCAGTTTCAGTAGAGTCCTCATTTGGTACACCTATTCCTTACATACCAGCTGAACCTGCTGAATCAGCTTATGCATAACTCCAAATAGCTTTTACTGGAAGAATGAACTATGAGTTTATACAAAGAGCGCAACATCTGTTGCTTCTACTTTGTTTATAGGCTGGGAAAAGTCATCCATTCAGCATTAGACTACGTAAAACAAGACATGGGGACACCACTTAGTCAGAAAGGGGAGTTATACATTACTACCTTTTTTGATCATATCAGCATCCCTCAAGGTATTACAGCTTTTCACTTATATTTACGTTCTTTATTTTTGGTACAAAGTCACTCTTACAGCTCCTGAGGCATAGATATGGCCTTCAAAAGCCACATAGGGTAAGGAGAAGTATTCCTGGAGCTCCACAAGTGCCAACAACACATCCACTGCCTGTTTCCCAAGCAGCATTCAGCCTTGCCAGACCAGCCTTAAATAGTAAGCTATCAGGTGGGTGGAAGCACAGTACACTGCTAATGCAAAGCTCAGCTACACTTGGACAGTAGGTATCATTACACTTCATAACATTGTGTTATATATTTTAGCACCTGATGGTGGCAGCCAAAGCAATCTAAGCTTCAGCTGCAGTGATTCAGAAGAGGACAAAAACATTTCAAGGAGATATCTCCTTTTGTAAGCCAGATACACTCATCCCTCACAAAGTGAAATGACAGTCTGTGTAAAGTGCATTTTTGTGATACCACTCCCACAGTGCAACAGCTATTTATAGCATCTCCTAATCTTACCACTGTCCCGAGGCAATAAAGGTCAATCGAGCCAGTGATGACAATCCAGGTCAGCCATATCCTTTCATTGTCCTGAAAATATACAGTACAATATATATCCACAGTAAAGGAGCTTGGAAGCCTAACTGTTCACAGTGCACATCCAGAAAAATTTAGTGAATTGAATCAGAATCTCCCAAATTCCCTTTCCCATGGGTAGCATGAACAACTCGGCTCATTAACATCAGCCTCTAATCATCCAGTGCCCCTTTTCCACTTAACATGGGCAAGACATTGACATTAAGATATTTTTTTCCAAAATATTTCGCATTTGACAGAAACCCATTAGAGGGAAGGAGCCCAAGGAAAAGACTTCCACAAGCTGGCAATGTATCAGGAGAGAACAATTTAGCAAGCAAGATTTTATACCATATATGTGAGTACAACATACACTACACATCTTCTCAATGACCAGACTAAGGCCTTAAAGAAATAAACCACAAGAAACTACAATTATTTTTTTTTAATATATTTTTCCAGAATACAGTGTCCAATATTTGGCAGTCTCCTTCCCTGCTGTTTGAGGTATCAATTTAGTTATTAGTGCTTCTTAAAACACAAGAGTACGTTCTTATGTCTATTCATTGTTTATAACACTGCAATTTGTTTTGGTGGAAATGGAGCAATATCACATTTTCCACCCTGCATCACTGACAGTGATAAAGCAAACCTACTTAGCCCTGCCCTCATGACAGAGTAAGGTAGCACCCACGTTGTGCAAAGTAGTACTTAAGCAAAGGTGGTTGAATAATAAGGCGTTAGCAATTAATTATTCTTAGATGCCAACAATTTCAGCCAGCATGGCTCACAGCCTAATACTTGTCAAGCAGTATAGCCTGTAAAGTTGCATGCATCCACTAAACAAATTTACTAAAGCAAAGTCTGTGATGAATGTTCCTAGGAACAAATTTATCTGACCAGTCTGAAGACAAGACTTCCACCTGGAAGGCAAATTCAACAGAGACTGAAAAGTTAAATATGGCTAATGAATGGCTACAGACATCTCAGCGTCAAGCCTTGGATACTGTTTGAAGTCAGAATTGGAGATGTGCAAGCCTCCTGCAGCAGAACCTGAGACTTGGCCCACATTCCTTTAAAAGTGAGCCGAGGCTGATGAGCCTTTTGGGGCAGACTTGGCACAGTTTTGTGCCAACAGCCTGCCCTTCCACTGCATGCCAAGCTGGATTTACAGCTTTGTCTGGAAAGCACACACAACACAGGCATGACAGCAATGCCATTTTTCATGTTTGTTTGAACATAAAAGCCTTAAAATGATCTCAGGGATTCAAATTTTCATGAACCAGACAGAGGTGACTCTTAAGCCCAGGGGCAAGCTAAAAAATGCCTACTTTTACACAGCTTCTTATCAGAACTTTGTCTCAGAACAGATACACAGAGTGTCAAAACAAGCTGCATGCACTGCAGAAGCCTTTCTCATTAAAAAAAAAAAAAAAAAAAAAAGGAGGTCGGGCTAAAAAGCAAACACATGACCTTCTAATAAATGTAAGGCAGATGAGAGACAGGAAAATGGGTGGAAAGGGAAGGTAGCACAAATCTGTTAATAGAGCAGATGCTGAGTATCCAGGTGATCATATCTCATATTACTTTAACTAGCAGATTACACCATTTGGCACTTTTCCAATAGTAAGGTAACACGAGTGGCTTTTAGTTGTCTTTCCCAGCAATTTCGTCTCCAGTGTGCTGAGTACATGAATGAAAACAAACTCGACAGGCAGCCTTTCCCATAGAAGCAAAAGTAATCACTGTTCCCCTGATAAGAGACAGCCAGAAAAAGTGAATCTGTGCTTTCATAATATATTCCATTCTTTAGATTATCAAGTCCATAACTTTGTTAAAATGGGCACGCCAGCCTGCCTGCCGATACAGAAACCAACAGCAAGGAAATGTCGCATCATGTGTAATGAGCTGTATTTTGGTAATTACTTTTTTATATCCAGTAATCTGTAATTTGTAGTAGATGTTATTACCAACTTAGCTAACACACCACCACTGTGAACAAGCATGGCTGTACATATATGTGTGTCAAAGTATACAACAAAAAAAAATCTGATACTAATTCCATAGCTGATACGATTAAGGAAAGTCTTTAACAGAGCAGTTGACTGTCTTGGAAACCAAAAGCAATCAGACATTCAAGATATTCAAGCATAACTCCTGATTTATTTTTTTATTATTATTATTATTTTTAAAAAGCATTACATTTTGCTGAAAAGTCAGGTGAGACTTAACCTACTTATTAGATCAAAGGATACATATTTAATTAGGGGGGATTTGAGTTTATACCCAAGGCTTTGGCTTTACCAAGCCTTTTCCTCCACCTAAGGTATATAAAAATCCTCCAATGAGTTGTTTGAATAGAACAGTCATTCCTGAACTCTCAAAGACCACAAAAGACAATTAGTCAATAGTATGCAGCTCATTTAAGTGTTAAAATAGTCTGTTCGGAAAAGAAAGAATCAATTAGTGCTGCACGTGATTAACAGATTTGAGTGTCATTTTAGTTGTCATTGGTGTTGGAGTTCCTGCCTTTCCAGGCTGGGGTTATTACCCTCCTTTTCACAGGAGCATAAGTTCCCATTTGGGGTAGTCTCTCAGCTGCAAGGTTGAAAGATCATAAAAATGCAGAGACTGTCTTCCACAGATCTTATGGCTAAGACATCTGCCAGGAGAGAGATTTTTGAAAGTCTTTTCTCAAAGTTAATTTAGATATTTACCGAGAAAAGGACACTCATTTGTATAACAATGTTTAAGTTACAAGAGCTCTGTTTTTCTTTGAATATTCAACATAGATAAACCCCATGTCTGCCAGCTCTCAGCTTTGCCAACCACAACTTGAAAATCTCTGTACCAGGCCAGACAGTACATGCACGCGGTATGAACAACTTGTACGTGCCCAAGTTTGTTTAGATGTGATTTTCACTCCTGCAATTTGGTGCTTATGAAAGTCGTGAACTAAATGTACTGGCTAAATTCTGGGATTATTGAAGTTTTCCTCATGTATCTCTGCTGACTGCACAGTGCTCCCACAACCTGCTGTTCCCAAATTGCCTTCCAGGCATGTAATGTTCTCCTTTCGTGCTGACCACAGGGCAATGTCTATTTCACTGCAACGTCAAGAATTTCAAATTTTTTGTATTTGCTATAAAAGGACTCAACTTCAGGCAAATAAAAAAAAATCTGTCTGGTCCAGTATCCCGTTTCTGACAAGAGCCAGTAGCAGGTGTTTAGAGAAGCACTGGCACAAACTGGGTGATCCTTCCACTGACATACTCCAGTCCCAGCTTCCAGTAATCAGTAGTTTAAGGACTTCCTGAGCTGCAGGCTGCATCCAGACCTTTGCACTTAATAGCCTGTAATGGCTCTTTAATCTAGGAATGTGTTGGTCCTTCCTTGAACCCATTTATACTCTTGGTCTCCACAGCAGCCTATGTAATTGAGCTCCACAACTTAATTATAGGCAGTGTAAAATACTTCCTTCTGCCTGTTTTAAAAATTCTGCTTGATAATTCAATTGGTGTATCATATTGTGAGGAACAGCAAGTAATCATTTGCCTCTCTACACCTTCTGTGATTTTATGAATCTCTATTCATATACCTGTTGCCCGGTCCGAAGAAACACAAACAACCGAAATTGTTTATGTGGTGCTTTATTGAGGGCCCGGGAGCCTGAGGACTATTGTCCAAAGTCAGAGCCCCATCTTCCCTTCAAATTGTACAAGTTTATATAGTGTAAGTTTATTTAACAAGATAGAACTACCTCATTAGTCATTGATAATGTTTGACAGATATATTGCTGCCATGATCATACATCAAAGAGATACCTTCAAAGAAATATATCTAGTCATTAATTGCTGCCATGATCATACATCAAAGAGATACCTTCAAAGAAATATATCTAGTCATTAATTGGCATGTTCCAGGCCTCTACCCAGGATACAAGATATCCCCTCCAGGTGCATAAGATAATAGGGGTACATTCTTAGGGATAAGATAAAGAAATACATCTGCATGCACATATTTTAGGTATCTGCTAAGTTACAAAATTTCTTTCCCAAAAGCAGGCCCTAAGAGCCTTAGCATAACTACTACTACTATAAGATACACATAGGTATGGTAACAAGTCCCCCATTTTGAGCATTCTTCAGTCTTCTGCAAGGATGCTCAATTTTAGTCTCTTTAAGTCCTGGATTTTCTCGGCTCACGGCTTCTTCATATTTCGGCGGCAGAAAGGATGTATTCGGTATGCTTGCTCTTGCTATTGCTTTCAGCAGACCTCGATTCCGCCCGGTTTCTCTGGTAATGATACTCAAAATACAACGGTAACATAGCCATCCGATAAAAATCAGGATAAGAAACAACAGTAAATATTGCAGGAGCGATGAAATCCATCCAGAGACCCGAAGCCCCAAGGATTCAAATAGGGCTCCTATCCAATTATGCTGAGCCTCTTTTTCAATTTCTTTTGTTCCTGATTCTACTGATTCCAATTGTGAGATGTCTTTTTCCACCTCTAATGTCATATTTGGGATATGGATACAGCAATGGTCAATTTTGTTATTTAGATACCCACAAACCCCCATGTTCCTTTAGAAGCAACATATCTAATGCCATTCTATTCTGCACAGTCATTCTAGTTGTGGCTTGTAATTGGAGATTTAGATCTTCAAACCCCTTTTTCGTGGCTGCAGCTAGTCGCTCTGTCTGTCCTAAAAGATTATACAACATTTCTCTATTTCTATATGCTGCTACGGGAGCAAAGATTGACTCCAGTGCCCATTCAAATTTGACTCCACTACTAGGTTCATGCCACTGATCCTCTTCTAGCTCATTTAAATCCCTCTTATTCCTCTGGTGCCCTGAATTCAATTTGGATTGTTTCCAAAAAGGGCATAATGTCGGGACCCCTAAGGTGATTTGTTTTACTGGTCCCTGTATGGGAATGTGTGTAGTCCATTGTCCATGGCTCATCACCCATACTAAATTCCCCGGACTTCTAACAGTGGTTTGATCGCATTTAATTGTTTTATCTTCTAGAAATGCATCTCCTGGAATTGTGTGATTAAATTGTCTGCACTCACATCCCCACTTCATAAGTACTCTAACTGGTACTAAACCTATTTGATCCTCTGGAGTGTCACAAGTGAAAACTTGTGTGCAGTTCCAATTTTCTTTTGCTGGTAATTGGTCTCGAGCTGAAGTTTTTATGCGAGATACTCCCTTATGTGTCTGATTCTGACTTCCTGTCCATTGTATACACCAATTGACTTGTCCTAAATAGCTATAATGTTCCAATAGGCTTGGTCCCCAAATAGTTTTCCAATTCTCCCACAAGGACTGTTGGGTACTGTTCTGACACTGTAATTCAAGTCTGGTGTGAGGAACTTGCTTGACTCCTAGTTGTGTCACCTTACAGTGTCCAATGCTTCGGATCCCAGCTGTTAGGGGTGTCCACCCATTATGTCTTATTTGTTGTCTACAATCAGACCAGCTCATTGGGGTACTTAAAGTCTTTTCGCTTACCACCACTGTCTCTGTAACATAATATCTTTTTGTTTTCCATTCACAGCTTTTAGTTGTATTACTGATTGGCATAAAAGGAGTTGGTATCACTCCCCATGGAATAGGTTCTCCCGCTGCCTGTGGTAACGGCAAACATGCTGTAATTCTTGAGACATTCTGCATTTTTCCAAAATCTCTTATCATTCCTACCACTAAATTTTCTTGCTCTGCACTTCTATGTAAGACTGCGCTGACATCTCTGGTTCTGCGCTGCCCACCTCGACTTAACTTTGGTCTGATCCCTTCCTTTTCATGTGGCCAAGCTCTCACTGTTCGAATACCATAGTCTGCAGAGTCCCCATAAATCACCAAGCATAAATATTTTCCTTCAGTGCTTCCCAATAGAGGGTCTGTAATATTTAGCCAACCTATTCCTTTTCCCCATTGTTCCCACCAACTAATTCCAGTTTTCCTTGCCTCCCACAATGATTGACCCATTTTCCACCATTTCACGGTTAGATCTAATCCTGGCCTGTCTCTTAAAGTAAATGAACAATTAATTTTTACTGGGGGTCCATCCCACATATCCTGGAAGGCAAAGGGTAAGTTGACACTCACCTTATCCTGCGATTGATTTTGTTTTTCCCAAGGGGTCACAACTAACCTTAGTTTCTGATGATTGAAACTACTATGCATTAACACAATACAGGTGTAGTTTCCTTGATCATGCTGAGTGACATTCTTTAACTGCAAAATGGTACTTCCTTTTTGCTGATCCTTATCCCAATACATGACAATTTTTCCTCCGGGGTGCTCATGCCCTTTACGCCAATTCGTCTGGATATCCTGGGCTTCGGCTCTCTGGTCATCTGTAAAAAGACAAGTTAAGTTAACATCCATTCCTTCCATCGCTCCTGATATTGGTTCTGGGGTGGTAACCACCACAAAACCTTGAGAAGGGGTTACTTTCAGCAGAACTAAGAACAGAATAATCAAAAATGCTACTTTGCGCGAAAGATCATTCGGGTGGGGGACACCATTTGCGTTTCCCATTGGGCCGGTATCTTCTTGACGCGAGTGTAATGGATCCAAGTCTCGATCCCTGCGACTTTGACGGCGGTGAAGGTTGTCAGGATCACCTGATACGGACCGTCCCATGCTTCCTTCAGTGGATCAGTGAACCAGTTCCTCACATAGACGTGGTCCCCAGGTTGGATGTCATGCACTGGGTTCTCCAAAGGCAGCGGCCGATTCCACTGCAGAGCTCCCCTTAAATCATTAAGAGTTTTATTCAGTGACATTACATAGTTAAATATTATCTGGTCACCCTGAACATGCGGATCTCCTCTCAGAACAGTCGCATGGTATGGTTTTCCATACAGAATTTCAAAAGGACTCACTCCTATCCTTTCCCGAGGTTTAATTCTAACCCTCAGGAGGGCCAATGGCAGAGCTTGTGGCCACTGTATTTTTGCCTCTTGGCAAATTTTCTTTATCTGACCCTTTAGAGTTTGATTCATCCTCTCTACTTGACCACTAGATTGTGGTCGCCAGGGAGTATGTAAATCCCAGGCAATATCTAACATCCTGGCAATGGTTTGCACAATTCCCGCCACAAAATGGGGACCCCTATCTGATGAGAGACCCAGGGGAACCCCGAATCTTGGGATAATCTCTTTTAACAGGGTTTTCACTACTTCTTTAGCTTGGTTAGTTCTACATGGGAACGCTTCCGGCCATCCTGAGAATGTACACACATACACTAACATATATCGGAAACCCTGTGCTTTGGGTAACTCCGAGAAGTCCACCTGCCAGTAATCTCCTGGTTCCGGTCCTATCTGTATTTTTCCTAACTGAATCTGTTTTCTAACAATAGGATTATTCTTTAAGCAAGTCGGACACATAGCATTCACCCGTTTGGCCAAAGTTAACATCTGGTTAGAAATTATTTCTCGTTTTAGAAATTTTACCATTACCTCTGCTCCCCAATGGCATTTGTTATGTTCAGTTTCCAAGATTATCTTCATAATCTTCCCCGGGACCACTATTTGCCCTGTCGAGGTTACGTACCATCCAGTTGCATTTTTCTGTGCTTTAAGCAAATTTGCCAGCTTTTCGTCTTCTGCTGAATATTTTGGTGTTTCTGTTAGAAACGGGGTAACTGGGCTTACCTTAGTAGGTATTAATGCCATTTGAGTCCATACATGTCGGGCTACGTCTCGGGCAGTAGCATCGGCCAGACGATTTCCGTCGTAAATTTTTCCTTCGTCTTTCTGGTGTCCTTTCATATGCATCACCGCCACTTCCTTGGGTTTGTGCACTGCATCCAGTAGCGCCAGTACTTCATTCCGGTGTTTAATAGTTGTTCCTTGAGAATTTAGAAGTCCTTTTTCTTTCCAGAGTGCCCCATGGATATGGATCACTCCGAAGGCATATTTTGAATCAGTCCAGATATTTACTTTCTTTCCTGTACTCAAAAGTAAGGCTCGCACCAGTCCTATCAGCTCAGCTTTTTGTGCTGAGGTACCAGTGGGTAGGGCTTTAGCTTCGATAACAGTACTCACAGTTACAACTGAGTATCCTGCGTATCTGGTACCGTTTTCCACAAAGCTCGATCCATCTGTGAAAAGCTCCCAATCAGGATTTTCCATCGGGACATCCTTCAGGTCCGGGCGACTGGCATAAACCTGCTCAATTACTTCCACACAGTCGTGTCCTAATTCTCCTTCATCCAGCTGGCTGCGAAGAAACTCTGCTGGGTTAATATGGTTAGTTATTCTTAATTCTACATCATCTTGTTCCCTTAATATTGCTTGATATTGTAGCATCCGACTTGATGACAGCCAATGACCCCCCTTTTGTTCCAGGACAGCTATTACCATATGAGGCACAAGCACTTCAATTTTCCTTCCCAAAGTCAGCTTTCTTGCCTCCTGGATGAGGATTACTGTGGCTGCTACTGCCCTTAAACAAGACGGCCACCCCGTACTTACAGTGTCCAGCTGTTTTGAGAAATATCCCACGGGACGTTTCCATGATCCAAGTTTCTGGGTTAGCACTCCCAGGGCAAGTTTTTGTCTTTCATTCACATAGAGTTGAAAATCTTTATTCAGGTCTGGAAGGCCTAAAGCAGGCGCTTCTTTTAGGGCCTGTTTCAATTTCTGGAAAACTGTTTCGCGTTGTTTGTCCCACACTAACTGTTTTTCTTTGAGTGCTTCATATAAGGGTTTAGCTATTAACCCGAAGTCTGGGATCCATAATCTGCACCATCCTACCATTCCCAGGAAGGACCTCAATTCTTGGTGATTTCTCGGAAGAGGAATAGCACAAATAGTTTCAATGCGATTGACACCTAATTTTCTCTGCCCTTTGGTAATCTCACATCCTAAGTATATTACACTGCGTTTTACTAACTGAGCTTTTTCTTTCGAGACTCTGTACCCGGCCTGACCCAGCATATTCAAGAGGGATATAGTTAGGTTTAGGCAGACTTTCTCTTCTTCGGTCGCTAAGAATATGTCATCAGCATATTGCAACACTAGGTAAGAGAAAGGAGATTCCCTTACCTCAGTAGTTTTCCATTCTTCTAATTCTTTTGCCAGTTGATTTCCGAAAATCGTTGGGCTATTCTTAAATCCTTGCGGTAGCCTTGTCCAGGTCAGTTGCCGCTTTCTCCCGGTTTCCGGGCTTTCCCACTCAAAAGCGAAATATTTTCTGCTTTCAAATGCCAGAGGGATGCAGAAGAATGCATCTTTCAGGTCAATCACTGTAAACCATTGAAATCTTTCCGACACAGATGTTAACAAAGTATATGGATTAGCAACCACCGGGTGAAGGTCTTCAATAATATCATTTACAGCTCTCAAATCTTGTACTAATCTATACTTACCATTCGGCTTTTTCACTGGGAGAATAGGAGTATTGTATTCAGATTCACATTCTTGTAATATCCCTAAAGTTAGGAATTGTTTAATCAATGGGGCAACTCCCTTCCTAGCTTCTAATTTGAGGGGATATTGTTTTATCCTTACTGGTTGGGTTCCTTCTTTTGGTTTTATAACCACGGGCTGAGCCACTTTGGATTTTCCTGGGATACCGGTTTCCCATACCCAAGGTATTACCGCATTTTCTATTTCCTTAGGTATTGGGGAGGGTTCTACTTCTTTGATTACAAACAGTTTTGCAATATTTTCTTCTGGGATCTCCAATTTCACTCTCCCATTTTCAAAAATGATTTTGACATTTAAGACAGACAACAAATCTCTCCCTAGCAGCGGATTCGGACAGTTGGGCATGTATAGGAATTGATGATCTAATTCTTTTCCCTTAAATTTTAGATTAAGTGGCTGCAGAAAGGATCTTTCCTCTAACTGTCCGGTAGCCCCAACAACTTGAACAGTGGTATCACTAATTGGCCCCAAACGCTCGTTTAAAACAGAATAGGTTGCTCCGGTATCTACAGTAAATTCCTGTTCCCTGCCCCCTATATCTATCCTTACCTTCAGATCCTGGTCTAGTCAGCTCTGACTGATATTCCCCCAAAACCATTGCCTGAGCGACACCTGCCGGATTTAATGGGTAAGTGGCCGGACCGCTCGCATTTATTCCCCCAGTACCAGCTCTAGCCGGACACTCATTTTTCCAGTGTCCTATTTGACGGCAAAACGCACACTGATTAGGACCCAGCCTTTCCGATTGGTAAGGGTTCGAGTTCATCATCCCTCGGCCACCCGCATTCTGCAAACCCATTCCTCCCCGACCATTTCCTCGATTTCTCCCAAATCCTCTGCCACGTCCTCTGCCTTGCTGTATTACTGCTAAGATATTAGCTTGTTGTTTCCTAGAAGTTTCTTTTTCTCTATTATTATATACTTTCCAGGCCACTTCCAACATTTTATCCAGATTACGGGTGTCCTCTCCCTCCAGCTTTTGTAATTTCTTTCTAATATCCTCTTGGGACTGTCCCATAAATAGCAGGGCTAGCTGCAATTTTCCAGCCTCTTCTTCCACATTCAAATTGGTAAACCTTCTGGCTATTTCTTTTAGTCTTTCCAGAAAGGCAGATGGGGACTCAGTTTTATCTTGTCGTACTGAATACAGTTTTGACCAGTTCAAAGTTTTCGGGATGCCTGTTCTTACTCCTTCCAGGATCAAATTCTGATAATTTCTGATAGCTTGCATACCCCGAATTGTATTAGGGTCCCAATAAGGGTCCTCACTAGGTACCAAATCATTCACAGTGCCGCCGTACAATTGTAACCTCACCCCCTCCCGAGCCTTTTCTTTGGCCGCTCGTAATACCATATCTTTTTCAGTCGAATCCATTAAAGTATCTAATAGCACCTGTATATCATTCCAATCAGGATTTTGAGTTTTCATAATCATTTTAACCACCCGTGCCATTAGTTCGGGGTCCTCCCGGTAATTTCCCGCAGATTGTTTCCAAATTATTAAATCACCTGGGGAGAAGGGAACTTTTACCAACACTTTCTCCCCTTGGGGTCCCATTGCTTCCCGTAAAGGGGCGATTAGCTGTGGTTCCCCGGAATTTTTCCGTCTCTGCCGAGTACGAGCGGCTAGAGGTGTTCTCTGTACTTCTCGGGGAGAGACAGAAGAGGGCGTCGGAGGACGGAGTGAAATCTTTTTGCTAGATCTCCCCACTTCCACCTCCCCGTCATTTTCCTGATCATCACTTTCATATTTTTCCTCCTCATTATCACTCTCGGGGGGTGCACTCGGGGATATCAATAAGGACAAATCTTCCTCTGGCCGGGAGTTTAAAGCCAAGCATTTTGAACAGCCCATTCTCCCTTTACATTCCCCACATTCCGTATTCTGAACCTCTAATAACATTATACCACATTCCCTCTGCCATTCCGGTTTCCTCCCTAAATAACGAAATACATCTAAATACGGTATTTCATCCCATTTTTCATTACGATACAGAAAATGCATTAGTGGAGTAATTACACCGGAGTCGATTGATCCATTTAATGGCCACATCGGACCTTCCCTGTCTGTATACTCAGGCCACCAGTGATTACAAAATTCAATCATTTTTCCTTTTTCTAAGTCCTGATAAAACCCTTCACTTTTCCATCGTTTCAGTATACAACCTAACGGCGTATTACCCGGTATCTTATTGTTAGACTGCAACATTGCTTTCACAGCTTTAAATGGCATCATTTCAATTTCTTATCACACTATTTCAAGCACACTTTTACCACAATCACTCGTTACTCGTTCACAAATAGCAGCAAAATAATAGCAACAAAAATAAACTCACCAACACAGCAAAATAGACTTATTAACAAGACAACGTATAGATACCAGAATAAATACCAAACCAACCAACTTGCCGCTTCTCGTCGCCGCGAGGGGCAAGTGCCGGACTTGCGCAGCTTTCGCCGCGTCTAACAGCCGGCGCCTAGGCTTACCAACCGAGACGTCTTAGCCCAACCTAGCGAGGATCGCCGCCTCGTCTTATAGGCAGGCACCCAATACCAAATAATAAAGCACCCCGGGCTTACCTTTCGCAGTTGTCCGCCAGGCGCGGGGGTCGGGCGCAGACCGATGACTCCCCGAGAATCCCTCGGTGCCGGCACGGAGTGGATCAGAGTGCGAACCGCCCCAGCCGCCTTCGGAGTCCTGCCGCGGTCGCCAGAAAACTGTTGCCCGGTCCGAAGAAACACAAACAACCGAAATTGTTTATGTGGAGGGCCCGGGAGCCTGAGGACTATTGTCCAAAGTCAGAGCCCCATCTTCCCTTCAAATTGTACAAGTTTATATAGTGTAAGTTTATTTAACAAGATAGAACTACCTCATTAGTCATTGATAATGTTTGACAGATATATTGCTGCCATGATCATACATCAAAGAGATACCTTCAAAGAAATATATCTAGTCATTAATTGCTGCCATGATCATACATCAAAGAGATACCTTCAAAGAAATATATCTAGTCATTAATTGGTATGTTCCAGGCCTCTACCCAGGATACAAGATATCCCCTCCAGGTGCATAAGATAATAGGGGTACATTCTTAGGGATAAGATAAAGAAATACATCTGCATGCACATATTTTAGGTATCTGCTAAGTTACAAAATTTCTTTCCCAAAAGCAGGCCCTAAGAGCCTTAGCATAACTACTACTACTATAAGATACACATAGGTATGGTAACATACCCCTTCATTCACTCTTTCCCCCACCAAGTAGAAGTACCCTAGATGGTTTAGGCTCCTGCTGACACTGAAGCTATTCTATCTTTGTCAATGTTTTCTACCTTGATTATATTTTTTTGAGGTAGGATTGCCAGAACTAGAACAAATATACAAGATCTGGCTTCACCACAGGTTTATCAGTGGTGTCACCGTAATTTCTGCATTGTTCTCTTTTTCCCCCTCCCTCATTCTGAGCCTTTTGCTTGCCTTTTTATCACTGTGAACATCGAATTAATCATTTCATAGGAGCACTTGCAATTATCCAAAGAGTGCTCTCCTGAGTACTAAATGCTAATATAAAGTCCAAAATTATTTTTTTTCCCCTTATGTGCATTATTTTGCCTTCATCAATCTCATATTTCAACTGGAATTTGCTGCAGAGTCATTCAGCATCAGATCCTTCTGCAAATTTTCCACAATCAGACTGTGCCCACCCTGACTAATTGTGCATAGCAGAGGGAAGCTTTACACCCCCTCACGCTTTACTCCCTGTGAGCACCACTTCTCCCATCACAGGTGCCCAGTGGTACTTATCAGTGAACTCCTAGGTAAAACTCTGAAAACCACCCACCAATTGCTAACCACCCCACTGCTTCCTACATTTAAACTGTTGTTTAACCATGTGAAGACAATCCCTTTTAACCCTAGTTTCTGTACCAAAAGCTTTTTTCCTACCTCACTGGAAGCTTTCTGGAAGCCCATGTGCACTCCCCCTGGCCAGACCACCCCAGTTCATGAGCCTCAATGCCTCAGTCAGCAATTTCTGCAAGACTCACAGGTCCTGGTGATTATGGAAAAATGCTAACTTAAGCGATTGTGTACAGATTAGTGTATTTGCAGTAGAAAATATATACAGCTAGCAGAAAGAGGCTAATATAGTTTAGAGTTAAAAAACTAACCAGCAAGGATAAAAGTTTGGAGCTGCTAAACAGAAATGCTTAGTAAAATAAGGGAAAAACTGAGAGACTCGTCCTTGAAAGAGGGAGCAGTCAGGCCTGAGTGATCAAACAGTGTTGTTTAAGGGGCCCCAAAGACAATACTCCCTCAGGAAGGAGGGACTGATAAGAACCACAGTGCTAATTAAGGGGTCCTGGAAACCAGAACAGACCGGTCTGGAGGGATGAAGTAAGCAAAGGTAAAAAGGACACTGTGAGGAAGACTTGGAGCCTTCCTCCTGAAGACCCCCGAGGACGACCACCAGGATGCACCACGCAGGCGCAACCGGGCGGAGCCGGAGGCGTGGAATATTATAATGATTTACCTCCCTGTGTAATAAGCGTGCATAATAAATTTGTTGATCAAACCAAACCATTACACCTTTTAGCTCAGTGGGAAATGATGGGCCTTGAAACAGGCCTGGACATGCTTTTTGCAGGACCTGCTTGGATCATGCTGACTTGCAAAACCTGTTTACCCTGCAAAACCTGTTTGCTTAAGTTATAACCACAGTATTCGGCTAAAATGTTTGTCTGATAAGGAAATACGTTGAAGGCGCATATCTCAAGAAACCAGGACATGACTTACGGCGCAGAGGAAGACTACGGCCTTCATCCCACGACCACCTACGACCATCAGAGGGCAGAAAACGACCGCCTAACAACAACACATGCAGCCGTAGAAGATACCGAGTTGTGAAAGCCGCGCCCGGGAACCAAGGACTATAAAGAGGGGACTGGCGGGGAGGGGGGTGTGCGCCATCGGTGGAGCGGAGACTCCCGTGGCCGCCCAGCGCTGTTTTGCCTGTTTACCTTCTTCAATAAAATTACCTTATAATTGGAGAAATCTTTGGCCCTAATTTATAACAAATTTTGGTGCCGTGACTCGGATGAAGGTTAACTCGATTTGGATTCCAAACTCCAGGGAGGCACCCCGTCCCAATTTTTTTTTGACGGCCCTGAAGTGGATGAAAGCCTCTTCTAGACCTTTATCTCCGAACCCCAAATTCGGTAAACAGGCAAAAGAAAACTGCAGCACCCCGTAATTTTTGTGCACAAAGAGCCGGACGAAGACCCCAGGGAGAGGGTAAGTATTTTGCGTGATTCCGTTCGGTCGGGGTGGGTTTCCTGAAGTGCGCATGAACGAGACACTCCCCGAGGGGCGAAGTGAGTGCGGACCCTCTTGTAGTGCGGTTCTCATTGCCCGCGAGGGCGTGAGCCACGAACGAGGGGCGCGCGCATGTGTGTGAAAGTAGGCACTTCAGAAGATGGGGCAGAAGCAGAGCAAGCCTTCTGACTCCATGGGGAGCCCTAAGGGTGGGTTACCCGAGATACCACTAGACAGTCCCCTAGGGTTAATGATTGCCCATTGGGATAGTTGTCTGTCTAGGCGAGGAAAAAGCAGAGACAAAATGGTTCATTACTGTATGGTAGTTTGGGGAGGTAAAGAAATAAGAAGAGATCCTTTGTTTTGGCCAATTTTTGGATCATTTGAAGATTGGATATGCCAGGCTTTAAACATTTATGTAAATTCCAAGGAACCTTTTAGTATAGAGGAAAGTGAATATTCTCAGTTGTGGTTAAGATCGGACCCAAGAACTCACTTGTTAGCATTAAGTGAAAAGAAACCTAAGAAAAAAAGTAAACAACTTGAAGACCTTCCCACACCTCCACCTCCTTACACCTCCCCCGCTCCCGTTCCTAACCCGTCCCCTCCTTCACCTCCCCCTCTCCCCACAGCACCGAACCCCGAGTCAGACTCAGACTCTGCCAGTTCCCCAGAGGAGACCCGCAGGGTTACACGAAGTCAAACCAGAAAACAGAAACAATTAGGAGAGGGGCTATATCCTCTAAGGGAAATAGCAATGGGGGGTCCCCAGCCCGGAACAGGTTTTGTGTCAGTGCCCCTAAATTCCGGAGACGTGAGGGAATTCAAAAAGGAAATGGGGAACCTTTTGGAAGATCCTTTAGGGGTGTCTGAAAGGGTGGACCAGTTTTTGGGTCCCAATGTATACACCTGGGATGAATTGCAAGCGATTCTAGGTATTCTATTTACTGTAGAGGAAAGGGAAATGATTTGAAGAGCAGGAATGAGAATCTGGGATCAGCAGCACCAACAAGGTCCTGGCGCAGATATAAAATGGCCACTACAGCGGCCTACCTGGGACAACCAGAACGCAGAACATAGAACCCATATGGCAGATCTGCGCACAATAATTACCCAGGGGATCAGAGAATCTGTTCCCAGAGGACAAAAAATTAATAAAGCGTTTAGTGAACATCAAAGGAAGGATGAAACCCCCACTGAGTGGTTAGAAAGGTTATGGAAAAGTTTACAGCTTTATTCAGGGCTGGACCCGGCTACTCAGGTGGGGCAAGCCTTGTTGAAAACCCAGTTTGTGGCAAAATCTTGGACAGATATTAGAAAGAAATTAGAAAAGTTGGAAGATTGGCAAGAGAGAGGGTTGGATGAACTATTAAGAGAAGCTCAGAAAGTATGTTAGACGGGAAGAAGAAACCCAGAAAAGGCAGACAAGGATTCTTGTAGCAGCAATCCAGGAAGGACAGAAAGTGGCACCCCCTAAGGAGAGGCCACCCCGGGCAGGGGGCTTTGGGAATTCGTGGCTGAAAGATAGACCTCCGGGAAATCCAGCTGGTCCGAGAGACTTGAGAGAAGTTGAGTGCTTTTATTGTCAGAAGAAAGGACATCTGAGGAGGAATTGTAGAAGACGCATGCAAGACGAGAAAGTGTTTAATGCAGAATAGGGGTGTCAGGGGCTCTATTTGCTGGGGACCTCAAAAGGAACAGAGCCCTTGATAAAATTGAAGCTGGGTCCCCAGCACCAAGAGATAGAGTTCCTTGTGGACTCTGGGGCAGAAAGATCTACTGTCCAAGTTGTACCCTGGGGATGTACACCCTCCTCAGAGAAACTACGAGTAATAGGAGCAAAGGGGGAACCCTTCCAAGTACCGGTAATCAAAGAAGTAGAAATAGAAGCTCCGTCCCGGTTAGGGATGGGGTCCTTTTTACTAGTACCTGAAGCAGAATATAATTTGTTGGGGAGGGATTTAATGATTGAATTGGGAATCAGTTTAGAAGCAAAAGATAAGGAAATAGCAGTAAAATTATGTGTTCTGACAACGGAGGATGAAGCCAAAATTAACCCTGAGGTATGGTATACTCCAGAGTCAGTGGGGAAATTAGATATTGCTCCTTTTGAAGTTACCATTACTGTGAGAAACAAAGTTTTATGCCGAAAAAGTTTGCTCAGGCGAGGATCATGGTGAAGCAGCTCCGTTTATTCGCGAGTGCCATCGCGGGCGTGCCACCCCATGGCCAGAGCAGAAACGCGCAATGTTACAAAGAAAAGGAAGCATTTTTATAGTATTTTATCCCGACGCGGTTTATCCTCTCCTGTTTCTCCATTGGTCGGATACTCCAGGCTCACAACCTATCCGACGCATTCTATTACAATAAGTTTCCATAAGGGGTTTTTCTTTTACCAGCCGGCTGTTTATGCATAGTTGTGCAGTGATGGCAATATTTTCTCAGGTGCACCCTATCTCCTGATCCCTGTAAGACACAACATTCTAAGAAAAAGTTGTTATGTGTAGCTCTTGTCCTTCTCCATTATCTGGTACCAGGATGTACTGAACAAGATGGCCTTTATCCTGGGCTCCTTTCTAGTCTGGTATTTTTGTACAAGGCCATGGTGTTTTTCTTGGTTCTACAAAAATATGATTCTCACAACACTGCAAAAACACAAGTTGTTTCTCACAATTCCCCCATCTTTTCTTTTTACTCTTTTGTGGTTTTTTGCACAATGATTGCCTATTCTAAGGTATTAGAATTGTATTCTTTGTAAGTTATCAAACCTAATGTCTAAAACTATCACTAAGAACATTCCAAAATGTGTATAGGATAGCTGTGTGATCAGATTAAATAGGTGCAGTGTACATAACGTGTACTACTCTAATAGTGAGATTTGCAGATGCAGAGATTAACAGATTAATATGACTGCTAATATTTACAGTGATATCATCTATGATGATGTCTTCATGCAAGCACAACCCTTGCCTGTATACACAAGTAGGGTCTCAGTACTTCCATTTAGATGTATCTCGAAGTGGCACACACCCTGCTCAGTATCAGGACGGATACCCTGAGCTCTGATGGTGTTGCTCACAAATGAATCCTTGCTGTACTTCTGATGTGCATGTCAGCTGTCTGCCATTTCCCAGCCTCATGATAAACCCACACCCTATGTTCCATAGGATTTTCCCTTATGGTTCAGGCCCAAAGCCATTATCAGGTGCATGGGAGACGCTGAGGTCTGGATCATGGTCAATATGATAGCAATGATCACGTCAGTTGGGTCAGTTAATCAACTACTCCACGACTGATACCTTTTTACAGTATCCCAGATAATTCTCCGAATTTCTTCGGGTAGGGAACCTTCCCTTATTATCCAGATTCCACGGTCTACACCCATAGCGTGGCCTGTATGCAGCTTAAGGCCACAGAAATGTTGGTCTGGGTGTGCTGATTGTATCCGCCATCAGTTGATGGTCATTCCTCCCATCGAGGTGACAGGTCCAACACAATTCTTGAAGAGAGAGACAGTGTAAAATTATACCTACAATGTGACACAAAACACTCTGCATCTGTTTGTAAAATCTCCCACGAGGGAGTAAGACTTGGATTCTCTATTAAATTTTATCTCTGTTTTGTATGTAACTAATGTGGCCAGATTTAGTTCCCTATCATAGTTAATAAGAGAGATATTGCCTCCTTCAACCTGAATTTGGTTCATCCAATTGTTACTAGCATTTGAAAAGGACTATAGCAATCCTTTCTTCAGTGCTGAAATTAAACAGCATCCTGCCTTATATTTTTGATGGTTGTTCCAATAAGCCTATTGTTTATAAACAGCAGATTGGTTTACAATTTAGTTTCACTTGTTACATTCTACTGGGTTGCTTATAAGTCCAAAAATACAAAAAAAAAAAAAAAGCTTTTAAAAGGTAATGTACACACAATTAGAATACCCATAACCCCCCCTTTTAAGGATACTTTGCTTTGAAATATGACAGTTCTCCTTTGTCAGGTTCCAGGTCTCAGTCTTTTGATTCTCCGGGGTGAGGACTGTTGATCTTGGTTTTCGGTGAATCGTCTGTCTCCAAGGCATCAGGATCTGTAGAAGTCTTTTAATCGTGTGTAGTGAGTCCACCACTTCTCTGCAGTTCTCACAGCAATCTCAGTGGTTAGCAGTACTTGCAAAGGTCCTTCCCACTTGGGCTGGAGCTTTGACTCCTTCCAGGCACGCACTAGGACCCAGTCTCCCGCCTGGAAGGTGTGTACTGGAAATTCCAGAGGTGGAGTTTGAGCCAGCAGTCCGCGTACCTTAAGGGATGATAAGGAAGAGGACAACCCGAGTACACAGTTCTTAAGGAATTTATCTTTGGTCTCGAGAGTGGGCACCTCGCCATCTCCTCCCAGATACGGCAGCCCGAACAGCGTCTCATACGGTGACACTCCTGGATCCTTTCTAGGAGCAGTTCGGATTCTGAGAAGGGCCAGGGGTAAACACTTCATCCATGGTAGTTTAGTTTCTAAAACCAACTTGGACAAGTGTTTCTTTAACGTTTGATTCATTCTCTCCACTTTTCCAGAAGAGGGGGACTGCCATGGGGTACGAAACACCCACTTTATCCCCAAGGTATTCATTAATTCTTGCAGAATATGTGAAGTGAAATGACTTCCTTTGTCTGAGTCAATATTCTCTACAATCCCATATCTGGAAATTATTTGTTCCAAAATTATTTTCATCACGACATTAGCTGTTGCCGATACTGAGGGAGAAGCCTCTGCCCATTCCAAAAGGTGATCTACTAATATCAACAGGTATTTAAATGTTCCCATCTTGGGCAATTCAGTAAAATCTGCTTGAATGCTGTGAAAAGGTCTGAGTCCTGGCTCTCGTCCACCCCAAGGCTGTTCACACATTGCCTGAACTCCCCAATGACTCCCTTGATGTGAAATAGTTAAGCCATCAGGGAGGATCCATTGCCCATCTGACTCTTTTGTTCCTAATTCCTAGAAAGCTGTTATCTCCTTTTCACTGAACACTTGCTTCTCAGGCAGAGGCCTTATCTCTGGCACTAGAGACATGATCGCCTCTGGCCTTAAAGCGGCCTCCTTCGCTTTTTCATAATTTACAACCAGAAACAACTTCTCCTCTTTTTTCAACTCAGGGCAGTCTCGTTTAAGGTGGCCCTCCTGCCCACAATAAAAACACTTTCCCGGCGTTTGATTTTGGGGATGTTGGGAAGGGACTATCCACAAACTCTCATTTGTATTTTCTTTATTCTGATTCCACCCCCCCATTTGCTTCTCTTGGGTGTCCCATTTTTGTTTGACTACTTGATCCATGGCAGAGATCATAGTCTTTGCCTTCTGTTTCTGTTTTTCCTCCTCCCTTCTAACATACACCTTCTGGGCCTCCTTTAGAAGATTTTCCAGTGGCTTCTCATTCCAATCCTCTATCTTTTGGAGTTTCTTTTTAATGTCAGGCCAAGATTTACTTACAAAGTTAACTTTTAACAACCCTTGTGTTAGCTGATTCTCAGGATCCAGCCCCAAATATCTTTGCATTCTATCCTTAAGCCTCTCCAGGAATTCAGTCGGGGTCTCATCTCTACCCTGTTGAATGTCAAAGGCTTTAGTAAAATTCTGAGGCTGGGATACTGCATCCTTAATTCTGGTAATTATTAGTTCTCGTAGATCATGCATATTTCCTCTATCTACAGCTGAGCTATTATTCCAATTTGGGTCCCTTATTGGATATTTCTGGTCTGCTGGGATAGCCTGTGGTCCTGGGGGGTGCCTCCTCTCCCACTCTCGCATAGCCGCTTGTCTAATCATTTCCCTTTCTTCCCCATTGAACCACCGGCCTAAAATAGACGTCATTTCAGCCCAGATATAGATATTGGGTCCCAGAAATTGATCAACTTGTTTTGCCAGACGAATGGGATCGTCTATCAGGGATTTAATCTCTTTTTTAAAACTGCTTACCTCCCAGCTCTTAAGGGAGGCACTTACATACCCGATAGTTCCCACCCCCATCGGAACGTCCCTAAGGGGGTACATGGCAGTATCAGGGGTAGTACTGCTGGTGTTATTCCCAGGAAAGGGGAATTTTTTAATGCCTCTTTTACACTGTTCCAGTTCTTTTATCAGCCTCTGGAACTTTTTAGTCTCAGATTTGGTGCCATTCATAGGTTCTAATTCAATTAGACTAAGAGATGGGCTAGTGAGGGAGACCGAGGAACCAGTCCCCTCTGGTTCTTCCAGTTCGAGCATATCGTCACACACCCCCCCTTGAGCGGCAGCCGCAGGCACCGTAGCAGGGACCGCAGCCGCTACAGCCGCAGCGGCAGCCCCGGCGGGCCCCGTGCCGGACACTGCAGGTGCCACAACCGGCGATACCGGTGCCGCAGGCGCTGTGGGCACCGCAGGCACTGCGGGGGGCCCCGCGACAGGCGCTGCTGGCATCGTGGCAGCCGCCACAGGTGTAGAAGTTGGATAAAAGGGAGAGCCTGGTAAAAGATGGGGACCCGAGGAAAGAGGGGAACTTGAGAAAGGAAGGAGGTTTGGGTAGAAGGGCGGGCTTGGATAAAGAGAAGGGTGTGGTGGAGAAAAGGGAGGTAAATAATCTAAAGGATCCCAATTTCTTTGTCGTGCCTTTTCTGCCAATTTTTGCTGAGTTAGAAGAAACAGCTTTGTCTCCTGTATCCAGCAGACTGCATAAGCTAATTCCTCATCAGATCGAGGAGTTTTACTACTCACAGCTAGATTTAAAGTCAGACAGACCCAATCTTCATCGGATCCGAATTGTGGCCAAAATAATTTTGTTTCTGGCTTTCTGGACCAAACCTGAACACAATATCGAATCATTTTCTCTTTATCTTTATATCTTGTTTTCGGGTCCTGTTCCCAATTTCTTAACATTCTTCCTAAAGGACTGTCCGCCGGTACTGCCTTGGAGCCCTTACTCCCCATCTCTCCTAGCAACCTTTAGTCGTGCCGCTGCAGAATTCCAGTCTCCCACACACTAAACCCCTGGTTCTAGAGAATGGGGTGTATTGCCAAGCACTTCCCCCGTGCAGGACAATAGCGTAACCCTTACCCCCCCCACTCCTCCTAGCAACCTTTAGTCGTGCCGCTACCGAATTCCAGCCTCCCGCACACTAAACCCCTGGTTCTAGAGAATGAGGTGTACTGTCAAGCACTTCCCCCGTGCAGGACAATATTGTACATAAATAGCCCCAATCCCAGACTCCTTCCATATACACCACAGAAGAGTCTTACCCCCAAGTAATACTTGATCAACCCCCCTTGATTTTTCTTACTTGGTCTGCGCACAGAGTTACCGGGTGGATTTTTCAAGGCCAAAGTACCCCCTCTAGCCCTTCCTGTCCCTACCCAGCTGCTCACCGATCCTGCCGCTTTAAAACAGTCTCGGGTCTCTCGTCGACTCTCCGCAGGGCCACCGTCGCCGGGTCACAGGACGCTGAAGCAGAGCGGGGTGCACCCTCCCGCTGCGCGGCGGCGGGGTCCATCGCAGGTGACTTGGATCCCGGACGAGCCCCCAGTTGTGAGAAACAAAGTTTTATGCCGAAAAAGTTTGCTCAGGCGAGGATCATGGTGAAGCAGCTCCGTTTATTCGCGAGTGCCATCGCGGGCGCGCCACCCCATGGCCGGAGCAGAAACGCGCAATGTTACAAAGAAAAGGAAGCATTTTTATAGTATTTTATCCCGACGCGGTTTATCCTCTCCTGTTTCTCGATTGGTCGGATACTCCAGGCTCACAACCTATCCGACGCATTCTATTACAATAAGTTTCCATAAGGGGTTTTTCTTTTACCAGCCGGCTGTTTATGCATAGTTGTGCAATGATGGCAATATTTTCTCTGGTACACCCTATCTCCTGATCCCTGTAAGACACAACATTCTAAGAAAAAGTTGTTATGCGTAGCTCTTGTCCTTCTCCATTATCTGGTACCAGGAGGTACTGAACAAGACGGCCTTTATCCTGGGCTCCTTTCTAGTCTGGTATTTTTGTACAAGGCCATGGTGTTTTTCTTGGTTCTACAAAAATATGATTCTCACAACACTGCAAAAACACAAGTTGTTTCTCACATTACTAATCCAGAAGTACCCATTAGAGTTAAGCAGTACCCCATATCACAAGACGGCCGACAGGGACTGCAGCCGGTGATTGACCGACTGCTGCAGCAAGGGTTACTAGAACCTTGCATGTCTCCACATAATACCCCTATCTTACCCATAAAGAAACCAGATGGGTCCTATCGATTGGTACAAGATTTAAGAGAAGTGAATAAAAGAACCATTGCTAGATTCCCAGTAGTAGCCAACCCTTATACCCTGTTAAGTCAGCTCTCCCCAGAATTGCAATGGTATAGTGTGATAGATTTAAAAGATGCATTTTGGGCTTGCCCTCTAAAAGAAGAGTATAGGGACTATTTTGCCTTTGAGTGGGAAAACCCCGAGACCCATCGGAAACAGCAGTACCGATGGACTGTGCTCCCACAAGGGTTCACAGAATCACCAAATCTATTTGGGCAGGCCCTAGAGCAAGTACTTGAGACTTTTGAATTAAACCCAGAAGTGACTTTAGTACAGTATGTAGACGATCTGTTATTGGCAGGGAAAGACCAAGAAGCTGTTAGAAGTGAAAGTATTAAATTACTAAACTTTTTGGGTCTAAAGGGGCTAAAAGTCTCAAAATCTAAATTACAGTTTACTGAAGAAGAAATAAAATATCTGGGACACTGGCTAAGCAAGGGGACTAAGAGATTAGACCCCGAGCGAGTAAATGGTATTTTATCCTTCCAAGCCCCTAAAAATAAGAGACAGTTACTAGGTTTTACTAGTTACGGCAGTTACTAGGTCTCTTAGGTTACTACCAACAGTGGATTGAGAGTTATAGTAATAAAACAAAATTCCTATATCAAAAATTAGTAGGGGAAGGATTAATAAAGTGGAGCGAGGAGGACGAGGAATGCTTAGAGAATTTGAAAACCGATTTGGTGAATGCTCCAGTATTAAGCCTACCCGATATCCAGAGACCCTTCTATTTGTTTGTAAATACAGAAGAAGGAACGGCATTTGGAGTACTAACCCAAGAATGGGCTGGGAAAAAGAAACCTATAGGCTATTTTTCAAAACTGTTGGACCCAGTTAGTAGAGGGTGGCCTACCTGCTTGCAAGCCATCGTGGCTACAGCTCTCTTAGTCGAAGAAGCTAGAAAAGTAACCTTGGGAGGGGAGTTAAAGGTATATACACCTCATAATATACGGGGGGTATTGCAGCAAAAAGCTGATAAATGGATTACAGATGCAAGGTTATTGAAATATGAAGGAATTTTAATTCACTCCCCCAAACTAGAACTCGAAACAACTAGTTTGCAAAATCCAGCTCAGTTCCTATATGGGGAACCGAGTGAATGTTTAACCCATGATTGTGTCCAACTAATAGAATATCAAGCTAAAATTAGAGAGGATTTAGAAGAAGAAGAACTACAGAGTGGGGAAAAATTATATGTGGATGGGTCATCACGAATGGTGGAGGGGAAGCGAAAATCTGGATATGCCATCATAGACGGATACACTTTAACGGTAAAGGAATCTGGCCCCCTTAATGCAACCTGGTCAGCTCAAGCCTGTGAATTATATGCAGTATTACGAGCTTTACAAATGTTAAAAGATAAAGTAGGAACTATATTTACGGATTCCAAATACGCCTTCGGAATAGTCCATACCTTTGGAAAAATCTGGGAAGAATGGGGGCTAATAAACTCCCAAGGGAAGAGCTTAGTGCGTGAGGCCCTAATAAAGCAAACTTTAAAGGCTTTAAGGGGGCCCAAACAAATTGCAGTGGTACATGTAAAAGGCCACCAAAGAGGTGTATCGACTCAAATACGGGGAAATAATCTAGCAGATGAAGAAGCTAAAAGGGCTGCCTTACTAATACTAAAAGAGACTGATCCAACAACCGACAAATCAGACCACACTATGAGCTTTACCTCTCAAGAAAAAACGAAACTCAGGGAATTAGGAGTCAAAGAAAAAGAGGGAAAATGGTTGCTCCCTGATGGGAGAGAAGTACTTCCAAAGGGGGCGGCATGGAGGATACTAAGAGAATTTCACAGGCAAACCCACTGGGGAGTACAAGCATTAGTAGACCAGTTTGCAAATAAATATATGTGTATAGGAATATATAATATAGCCAAGAAAATTATTGGGGCGTGCTTAACTTGTCAGAAAGTAAATAAACAACAACTTAGAGAAAAAGTACCTGGAGGGCGTGAATTGGCCAAGAGACCATTTGAGAAATTACAAATTGATTTTACCGAACTTCCCAAGGTAGGCAGATATAAATACCTCTTAGTGCTAGTAGATCATTTAACCCACTTTGTTGAGGCTTTTCCAGTGGCCCGTGCCACTGCAAAAACAGTGGTTAAAATACAGTTAGAAAACATTATACCACGGTACGGAAACATAGCAATAATTGATTCAGATCGGGGACCTCATTTCGTTTCGAAAACTATTAGAGAAACTCTAGATCCCTTGGGAACAAAATGGGAATATCATACTCCGTGGCACCCACAGAGTTCAGGGAAAGTTGAAAGAATGAATGGTGAAATTAAGAAGCACCTGACCAAATTAATGATTGAAACTAAAATGAGCTGGGTGAAATGTCTGCCATTAGCCCTCTTAAATGTGAGGATGCAACCCAGAGCAGACACAGGGATTTCTCCTTTTGAAATGTTATATGGGATGCCTTATAACTTAGAGAAACCAATCAAACACCCAAAAGTAGAGGAAAAATTTTTGCAGGAATATATTGTAGAACTAATGAAAAGAAGGCAAGAGCTAATAAAACGAGGACTGATAGTACAAAGACCACCTCTGGACATCGCGATACATAAAATTAAACCGGGAGACAAGGTGCTTATCAAAACTTGGAAAGAATCATCTTTAACTCCCCGTTGGGAGGGACCTTTTCTTGTCTTGCTCACCACAGATACTGCAATCCGGACTGCTGAGAGAGGGTGGACTCATGCAAGCCGAGTAAAAGGACCAATTCAAAGCTCTCACTGGGAAGCCACTGGAGATCCGAACACCTTGAAAGTGACGTTTCGGAGAAAAACGGATGAGTATCTCTAGAAGTGGCGACAGCTTTGATTTTGACAAATTATTTTGTACAACTCCTAATTGTATATGTTACCCCTTTGTATGTTTTCAGCGTAAAAGGTGCAGAGAAAAGTGGTGGGTTCACTGCTGGAACGGGGCTGCTCTTAATCCTATTTGCAACCAATATTATAAACCTTACCAAACAGGCCCTAAGGGTGGGGGTAATTATGGGAAAAATTGTCAAAAATTCTCACGAGTGGTGAAAAGTTTTTACCAGAGAAATAAACCCCGAGGTATATTGTTTCCACTCTAACGAGCCCAAAATAATAGAAGCTGAAATTGCCCAAATAATCTGTAGAGGGACTGTGATTAAAATACCGTGTGGAGTTCCAGAAGTAAAGAATAAAAACTGGGAGGCATACAAGTCAAGGAGAGCTAAAAATGAAAGAGGTTCCCCTGAAGAATACGACTGCTGCCGAGAAGATGGTATGCCCTGCTGCTCTAAGCAACAGAGTAGGCAGAGGCGTACTGCGGTGGGGATTGAGGTTAATGAACCGCCTCTGGAATAAGCAAAAAAGGCCCTTTGACTTAAAACCCCCAGACCAAAAGACCCCTGGACTCCTCCAAAATACTCTACCCCTCTCAGAAAATAAGATAAAACACCAAAATAAATATCTAAAAACTCAAACCAAAAATAGAAATACACCACCTTTCTCGGACCTAAAGATAAACCTGTGGATAATATGCTTATTAGAAATGGCTTTAGGAATTGCCCAAGGAAAGGAAAACTCCCACCAACCCTATAACTGGACCCTAGTCAGACGGGAAGACTCTAAGGTTCTAGCATTTAATGTAACCGCAGGATCGCCTTCCTTTAATGTAGTTAATAATAACTTATTTGACATAGTAATGGGAAAGATCACAGAATCACAGAATCACAGAATGTTAGGGATTGGAAGGGACCTTAAAAGATCATCTAGTCCAACCCCCCTGCCAGAGCAGGAATACCTAGATCAGGTCACACAGGAACATGTCCAGGCGGGTTTTGAATGTCTCCAGAGAAGGAGACTCCACAACCTCTCTGGGCAGCCTGTTCCAGTGTTCTGTCACCCTCACTGTGAAGAAATTCTTCCTCACATTTATGTGGAACCTCCTATGTTCCAGCTTACACCCATTGCCCCTTGTCCTATCATTGGATGTCACTGAGAAGAGCCTGGCTCCATCCTCATGACACTCACCCTTGACATATTTATAAACATTAATGAGGTCACCCCTCAGTCTCCTCTTCTCCAAGCTAAAGAGACCCAGCTCCCTCAGCCTTTCCTCATAAGGGAGATGTTCCACTCCCTTAATCATCTTTGTGGCTCTACGCTGGACTCTCTCGAGCAGTTCCCTGTCCTTCTTGAACTGGGGGGCCCAGAACTGGACACAATACTCCAGGTGTGGCCTCACCAAGGCAGAATAGAGGGGAAGGAGAACCTCTCTCGACCTACTAACCACTCCCTTTCTAATACACCCCAGGATGCCATTGGCCTTCTTGGCCACAAGGGCACATTGCTGGCTCATGGTCATCCTGCTGTCCACCAGGACCCCCAGGTCCCTTTCCCCTACACTGCTCTCCAGCAGGTCAGCTCCCAACCTGTACCGGTACATGGGGTTGTTCTTCCCCAGATGCAAAACTCTACACTTGCCCTTGTTGAAATTCATTAAGTTTCTCCCCGCCCAACTCTCCAGCCTATCAAGGTCTCGTTGAATGGCAGCACAACCCTCTGGTGTGTCAGCCATTCCTCCTAGTTTGGTATCATCAGCAAACTTGCTGAGGATACATTCTGTACCCTCATCCAAGTCGTTGATGAAGATATTAAACAACACCGGTCCCAGTACCGACCCCTGAGGGACTCCACTAGTCACAGGCCTCCAACTAGACTCCGTCCCATTAACCACAACTCTCTGGCTTCTTCCCTTCAGCCAGTTCATAATCCACCTCACTACCTGATCACTAAACCCATACTTTATCAGCTTATCTACAAGGATGCTGTGGGAGACAGTGTCAAATGCTTTACTGAAATCAAGATAAACCACATCTTCCGCTCTACCATCATCTATCCACCTAGTTATTTCCTCATAGAAGGCAATAAGGTTGGTCAAACATGACTTACCCTTGGTAAAACCATGTTGACTGCTCTTAATGACCCCCTCATCCTTGATGTGCCTCGAGATCGTGCCAAGAACAAGCTGTTCCATCACCTTTCCAGGGATGGAGGTGAGGCTGACCGGTCTATAGTTACCCGGGTCCTCCTTCTTACCCTTCTTATAGATTGGAGTGACATTTGCTATCCTCCAGTCCTCAGGCACCTCTCCTGTTCTCCATGACTTACCAAAGATGATGGAGAGTGGCCTAGCAATGACCTCTGCCAGCTCCCTCAGCACCCTTGGGTGCATTCCATCTGGTCCCATTGATTTATGGATATCCAGATTGCTCAACTGATCCCTAACCCAATCCTCATCTACCAAGGCAAACTCCTCCTTCATCCTGACTTCTTCCGGGGCTACAGGGATCAGGGGCTCCTGGGGAAAGCCTGCAGGAGTAAAGACAGAGGCAAAGAAGGCATTCAGCACCTCTGCCTTCTTTATATCCTCTGTCTCTAGGGCACCCCCCTCATTCATCAGTGGGCCTATATTGCCTCTAGTGTTTGTTTTATTAGCTATGTATTTGAAAAAGCCCTTTCTATTGTCCTTGACCTGGCTTGCAAGGTTAAGTTCTAAGGAGGCCTTAGCTTTCCTAATTGCCTTTCTACATCCTCTGACAACGGTCCTATATTCCTCCCAAGTGACTAGCCCCTCTTTCCATGATCCATAAATTCTTTTTTTCCACCTAAGTTTGCCCAGCAGTTCCTTGTTTAACCACGCTGGTCTCCTAGCTCCCTTACTTGATTTCATACCCATTGGGACACTCTGATCCTGAGCTTGCAAGAAGTGGTCCTTGAATGTTGACCAACTATCTTGAGCCCCTTTACCATCTAGCACCCTGTCCCATGGGACTTCCCTTAACAATTGATTAAGGAGGCTAAAGTTGGCCCTGCGGAAGTCCAGGGTTCTGGTCTTGCTTGGTACTCTATTCCTCCCACACAAGATCCTGAACTCCACCATCTCATGATCACTGCAGCCAAGGCTGCCATCGACCATCACTGCTTCAACAAGACCCTCCTTGTTGGTAAGTACAAGATCCAGCAGCGCTCCTCTCCTAGTCGGCTTATCCACCATTTGCATTAAGTAGTTATCATCAATGCACTGGAGGAACCTCCTAGACTGTGAATGGCTGGCTGTGTAAGTCTTCCAGCAGATATCGGGGTAGTTAAAATCCCCCATGAGGACCAAGGCCTGTAGTTGTGAGGCTTCTTTCAGCTGCCTGTAGAAAGCCTCATCAACTCCCTCGTCCTGATCAGGAGGATGTGGGAAAAGGAAGTATTTACAAAAGCTACCTACTGGTGTCCTAGATCCAATCCAGGAAAGAGGTACTGTGACAATTCAGAACACTATTTTTGTCCTTCTTGGGGTTGTGAAACAATCGCCACTGCCTGGACTGTAAAGACTCCAGACAAATACCTTCAAGTTAATTGGATCCCCACAGGCTGTCGAAAGCCTACTTATCACTGGGATAGCATAGTTCGTGATGGAGGTACTTGCAAGTCCTTAGAACTTAAAGTACTACAGCCCCAAGACCCTGGATGGTTAACAGGAAAAACCTGGGGTGTAAAACTCTGGGAATATGGGATGGGCAGAGTAATACTAATATTAATAATAAAAAAGGAAGTTAAATCTATACCAGTAGCAGTAGGTCCCAACTCTATAGTCAAGGGCCCTAAAATAAAAACTACCTCAAATAATACAATGATAAATAAAGAAAATATGACCAAGAAGACCCTGAGAGGAAGGAGCCAACCCAGTCCTCTGTGGGAAATCATACAAGCCACCTATAAAACTTTAAACTTTTCTAAGCCAAATCTGACATCAGGCTGTTGGCTTTGCTACGATGTTAATCCACCTTTCTATGAAGCAATCGGAGTGAATAACACATATCATTTAAGCTCCGAAATTATGCCTCCTGAATGCTCCTGGGGAGACAGGAAAACAGGAATAACTATGCAACACGTTACGGGAATAGGAACATGTATAGGTAAAATACCAAAAGCTATGCAATCAGTCTGTGGCACTATTAAAAACAACATTAACAAAGCTAAAAGTAAATGGATTATTCCTCAAAGGGAAGCTTGATGGATTTGCTCAAAAACCGGGCTTACTCCCTGTATATCTCTAAATGTGTTTAATCCTTCTCAAGAATATTGTATACAAGTTGCTATTATCCCAAAGGTATTATATCACCAAAACCAGGTCCTTTATGACTATTGGAACACAGAACCACAACACAGAGCAAAAAGAGAACCTATAACTGCTATTACAATAGCTACTCTATTGGGCCTTGGAGCAGTAGGAGCAGGGAAAGGAGTCGCTTCCCTCATCCAACAAAACCGAGAATTTAGCGCCCTAAGAGCTGTGGTAGATGAAGACTTAGAAAGAATAGAAAGATCTATGACAGCATTAGAAAAATCTCTAACTTCATTATCGGAGGTAGTACTGCAAAATAGAAGAGGAATGGATCTTCTCTTCTTACAACAAGGAGGATTGTGTGCAGCCTTAAGGGAAGAATGTTGCTTTTATGCTGACCACACGGGAATAGTCAGAGATAACATGGCAAAACTACGAGAGGAATTAGAAAAAAGAAAGAAAGAAAGAGAAGCCCAACAGAGCTGGTATGAATCATGGTTTACCCAATCCCCATGGTTAACTACCTTATTGTCTACCATAGTAGGACCACTAGCAATAATAATGCTTATTTTAACCTTTGGGCCTTGCATATTAAACCGAATTACCAAGTTAATTAAAGATCGCTTGGAAGCTGCAAACCTTATGTTATTGAAGCAAAACTTAGAAGATAGCACTATAGAACAAGAATCAAATTCTCGTCATCGCAGATGGTCAAATACCTAAGACTCACAGAATGACCCAGAGCAAGAGCAAGCTTTAAAACAACCCAAAATAACAATTTTTTCCTAAAAAATATTTTGAAAGCACACAGGACTGAGAAGTATTGTCTCTCTTTTGAAAAGCAAGTTAGACTTCTGAATACCAAACACAATTTTTACAGAAAGAAGAGAGTCTAGATAACAAAGCAGTGAAGGGAGTTCAGGCTTTGCCTGCATAGTTCTCGGGGGAAACCCCCCCCCCCAAAAAAAAAAAAAAAAGAAAAGAAAAAAAAACCAAAAACACCACACAACCTACATTTACTTTTTATTAGAGTAACACTTGGAAAAGGCAGATAAAAAGTAAAACTATCATTTATCATTTAACAACCAAATAAATTATATTTTCTCTCTACAGAAATAAAGAAAGAAGCCCAGCAACTGAGATAAGACAGAGCTTTTGTCTCCTAGCTTCCCTCCTCAGGGAAGTTCTTGTGTTGGTGTATTATTTTTTTGCTGGAGTCATTTGAAGAGAAATACTAATTTGAAACTAAGTCACTGAACAAGACGACCATGGGATTGAAGGAAAGTTATCTGTTTATGCACTGGTTTTATTATGAAAGTAAAAGACCAGCTTCTGAGGCTTCTTCCTATCAGCGAGCATTAAGACGTGAAGATAACTGACAGCATGGGAGATGCTTTACCACAAAATTACCAGAGCAAAAGGTATCAACCATACAAACACCCTGCCCACTTTGGCCCTGAAGCGCATCACCCAGAAGTAACACTTGTAGCAGTGAGAAAGTAGGTCAATCACCACATCCAATCCAGCTTTGACTGGGTCTTTTCTTGGGCCTTTCAACAAGGAACCCAAGTGTCTTTGTCATCCTGCACACAATAAAAATACACGTCCTCTAAGATTTGGCCTGTGTGGGAGAGCTGCCTCATGTTACAGGGACACACAACTAAATAGTCGTTAAATCATGGTGTTTTCAGTTAGAACTAACTCTTGCTGGATTAAAATCAGCGAAAGAAAGTAGACTGATCACCATGCCTTAAACTGCCACGCTCTCCAGATACAGCATTATTAAAAGAAAAAAATCCAACTCCTCTCAATTAAAACTAATTAGCACTTTTCTTGAAAACTTATTTTATTAGATCAGTCACAACAAAAGCACAGTAAGGTACAGAAATAAACTTATTGTCTTTTTCCCTCCACTTATTTTAACATTGTGTGAGAAACGAAGTTTTACGCCAAAAAAGTTTGCTCAGGCAGGATCATGGTGAAGCAGCTCCGTTTATTCGCGAGTGCAATCGCGGGTGTGCCACCCCATGGCCGAAGTAGAAACGCGCAACGTTACAAAGAAAAGGAAGCATTTTTATAGTATTTTATCCCGACGCGGGTTATCCTCTCCTGTTTCTCCATTGGTTGGATACTCCAGGCTCACAGCCTATCCGACGCATTCTATGACAATCAGTTTCCATAAGAGGTTTTTCTGGTTTCCATAATAGGTTTTTCTTTTACCAGCCAGCTGTTTATGCATAGTTGTGCAATGATGGCAATATTTTCTCAGGTGCACCCTATCTCCTGATCCCTGTAAGACACAACATTCTAAGAAAAAGTTGTTATGCGTAGCTCTTGTCCTTCTACATTATCTGGTACCAGGATGTACTGATACTAGGCTCCTTTCTAGTTTGGTATTTTTGTACAAGGCCTTGGTGTTTTTTTCTCTCTGTAGTGCTGCACAAAAACATCAGTCGGTTCTCACATCCTTCCATGCTATCTGGCACCTGGATGCACAAGGCCGTGGTGTTTTTCTTGGTTCTACAAAAATATGATTCTCACAACACTGCAAAAACACAAGTTATTTCTCACAATTGCATCACCTATTCGAAAAGACACACACACACACAGAGATCATTTCTTTAGACAGTAGCCATCTGATGGATGAAATCACACCTTGACAACAAAATGACCATTGCTATAACAAACAGGAGCAAAAATGTCCCAAGTGCTTTTTGTTGCTGCCAGATACAGAAGATACCAGGCCAGGCTACCCTCTATGAGCTCATTGCATGTGTGTAACTCAGTAGTGATAAAATCTGACCTTTTCTTAGCATGGAAATCCAAACTACTTTAGAACATCTGATGCAGTGATATCCTAATATGTATGTGAAAAACATCCAAGTGCAGGGTAACTAGGTTACTTATAGTTACTTCTTATGTCACTCACTTCTTATGCCAGCACTCAAAAATGCACTGAATCACTAGGTGTTACGATGATTTTGATATTACACCTACTTTAAAAAGAGAAATAAATTCTCCTCCCAAACTACATCCTGTATATCCCCAGAATAAATAGAGCCTTCATAAAATATTAATGGACAGTGAGTAGAGGTGTGAGAAGAAATATATTGAGTAGGGTGCTACTGAAAGAGTAACGTTGCCCTCCTGGTGATATTCCTCAGCAGAGGTAACAGCACAACTCAACTAAACCAACCTGTGTGCCTGGGGACCAGACCCACAGCGTACGAGTCACTGAGGAGGAAGATGATGTGAAGAAGGCTACAAGCACAAACCCCCAGAGTGCTACTGCACCGAGCCGTTCCAGCTTTGTTCCTGTAGCTGCCTTTACCAAAGCAGAAGGACAGAGTGAACACAGTGAAGATGATGAGAGAACATGAACAAATGCCACATAGTAAAAGATAGATAAATAATGAAATTTTAAGGGGAACATGCCTAATTTCTGCTCTAGCTAGGGTTAAAATGTACTTTTTAGTGTTGATTTTTGCTGCCCTTAATGTGAACATAACCAGTCACTGATAATGATAGAAGAGGTACCCACAGAGGAACTGGACTACTAGTACAGACATGTGAACTGCAGACCAGAACCACTAACAGCAGAAGCACAGTGCTGTGTGCATAGCTGACACAGAGTTCACGTACCAACACATCTACATCAGCAATGGGGAGAGAGAGAGGTAGTCCAGTGCTTCCAAATTTTGCAGAGTACCTAGGCGACAAAGTAAATATGACCACAAGTCCCATCCTCACTGGCTGCCCTCATGACAACTCCACAGGAGATGTTTCTTCCCAACAGCTGGGTGGGAAGGGTGGCAGGTCAGGATTCAACTTTCCAAAGTTGAGAAATGCTGCATTAACTGATGAAGACTGTAATTCCATCTGGGGTAACTCGATAAACTTGAGCTTTGTTCTTATGGTCTAGCATGTCACCAGAAACCTTTATTGGAGTTACAGAAGTAGTACATGCAGATGAGAGTTCATTAACTCATCAATAAAATGTTTTGGGAGATTTTCCAGAAGCAGCAACAGAAAAATAAAGAACAATTGAACCTTGAGAGAAACTATTTGTTCTACTTTATGAGTTAATTTATAATGCCAAAATATACCATTAAAGTAACAGATTGTTTGTAGCTTCATTTTAAGCTCATCAGTAACAACAACTTTACAGCACTATAAATTGTGAAATTTCATTTCCATTAAGTTTTTCATCTTGTAGATTTTAAAATGCATTATAAAGCAGGGAGTAAGACAGCACTCCGTAGATACAAACCAAAAGATATCTTCCTCAGCTATAATTTGTTCCCATAGAGCTCTGGATTTCAGAATCAGCTTTGGTCAGAGCAGCTAGGATTTTCATCAGATGCTGAGGATTAGAAGATTCTTTTTTTCTTTTAAAACAGAAATGAAAGGAATTTGCCATCATATCTCATTCAAATTACTGTATACTAAATTTAGAGCAGTATCTTAACCTTCTAATCTATACAAGACCTTGTTCTGGGATTACATTGATTTTAGTGTGTCCATCTTCACCAGCTGGAAATTCAAATAAAAAGGGAAAGCACTAACAATAGTTTTCTGATAAATACTTCTAGGGAATACCTATGGGGAGAAGGGAGGACATTTTTATTCAACACTATCATACACATGATCTCTCTCACTAATATTACCTTCTTCCAAAAGCCACCTGAAAATTAACCTAGCATTGGGCTAATCACCCCTAATTGTAGAGCTTGCCAACCTCATCTCTCACCATAATTTCATGTGTCACAGATGTGCTCAAGAAAATGAGGCCAGAGTCTACAGAAGGAATCAAACTAGTAACTTGCAGGAAAAGTAGGTTGCCTAAAAGTAAGAAATACGTCACAGGTGCCCTGAGCTTCTCCCTGCAATCCCCACATTTAGGAATTTCCTCTGACACACTGAAGATCAAGTGGTAAATCTGGTGCTAGTCCCCCCCAGATGGAATATTTCCACCCCAGACACCTACACACCTCTATCTTCTCATAATTAAGAGCTGCCTGACACTGAAGTAAATGCAAATACGCTTGCCATCTTTGGTTCAACTCCATATGTGATGTCCTACATTCAGGGAGCTCAAAGTGAAATTACATTACTTCTCTTCACTGGCAAGGTTCAGAGAGGCAAAACATGACTTTGTCAAGGTTGCAGTATAAGAGAAGGAATCAAATGGAAACAAAATTAAAGCCACTGTTGAATCCAATGCCACCTCTGTATTCTCATTTTATTATTTATACATGATATGTCATGCAGGTACCTGTTGTAGTCCCCGAGCCACCAGCTGGGATGCCTGGGGGACCAGGGAGCCCAGCAGCTCGGTGGTGGGTGAATTCAGAGATCGGACACCCCCCACAAGCCAGGAACCTCCTCACCTGGTCTTGTGACCTGTGTGAGGAGGGTCCCCCTGGTTGGCCAGCAGCCAGACAGTCACTCTAACCTTGGGTCACATTACATTGGCCCTCAGCTGTGGTCCCTCCCCTGTCTGTGTCCCTTGATAAAGAACCCGGCGGGCAGGGCCCGTCCTCTTGCTACCTGGCCTGGCATGGGAGCTGGTCAGAAATAAACATCGGACACCTAGCAGGGCCTCCTCTGGACTCTTTACTTCTGATATCGCCAGAGCTAGCAAGCTCTGTGTGGGCTTGGCCACGTGCTTCCATCGCACGGGTGAGAGAAAGCTGTACACGAGGTGCTGAGCACCGCCAGGAGTTCCTGAGCCTGGAATTCTTAGGGAAAAGCAACAGCTTTACCACCAGCCAAGCATCACAGCGGCAGGTACCTTGTGACATTTTAGGTTTAATTATCTGCACTGCTCCTTTGACACGCTTGCAAGGGACCTTTATATATGTAAGTTCTCATTATTCCAAACAGGTTTTAATATTTACAGTTGGAGAGTTTTCTGAAGGTTGTGACAGAAATGAACAAAGTTCAGATACAGAATAAACAGGAACAGTTCTTCAAGTGAAGAGAGAAAGAGAGGATGTTTTTTAAAATCGGAACAGGGATTTGACTCGGATGTAGAAACAATTTGGTGATTTGTAAGGGAAAGCAAGGGGATGCATAATGTTAAAAATCTTTGGTTGAAGCAGGCTTCACCTAAGACAACAGGAACATTACCATCAACATAGATTGAATCAGTATTTTACCCCTCAACTTCAGTAACTGTGCTAAAAAAATGTAGTTTCCTGTGCCACTAGTTAAGCCTTTCTGACCATATTCTTTACTTGCCTTTTAAGTATTCCATCTTTTCATGCACTACTCATGGTATAAAGTATATTATAAATAATTTTATTAGTCTTTTGCAGTAAATATACTGTAAATACTTAAAATATAAAATATTTATCAAGCCTGAGCATTCACAATATTCTAATTATATTTAAATATTGTTTATAATGTCATGTGTCACATTGTAAATGGATACCAATATTAACCTACAGGAAAAAAAATGTCTGCACAGTTACTGCCTTCCTTTGACACTAAACAATGCAAAAAACCCCACACCACTAATTTAGACATAAATAAAACTTGAATCAGGAAATCCATGAGCATAACGAATTAGAAAAATGTTTTAGATGCCCTTCATCTAGTAACTGAAGTAAAACTAATACTTCTGATACCCATTCAGGGATTTACCTTGTCTAGCTCCAACTTCCAAGTGATGAGAGTCCTATCACCTGCCCTGGGTATCTAACCCACAGATTACTAGACTTCTGGGGAAAATTCCTGGCTGTTGTAAACTGGTCTAGTTCCATTGGCTTCAGGGTAACTAGGCCGATTTTTAACCAGCTGACATACTGTTATAGGATTACAATGCAGAGAAAAGTTAAAGGTCATTTTTACAACTGTCCAACTCGTTTAAAACAATATTTCTTAAAAGATTTCCCCACCATAGGCTTCATTGTTTTAAATGCTTAAACAGGAGAGAAAATGCTACCAAATAAATAAAGGTCTGAACCCCAGGCCCTGAATTAAGGTTGACATATGGGTGGTTCCCATGGTCCTTTAAAAGGAGGGGATGAGTTTGCCTTTTGGCTTTCCTCCAAGGTGCTGCCAGCCTTGTAAGGAAAGCCCTTGGGCAAACAAGCCCCAGGTGCCCCGCATTTCGGAGTGCCAGGTGTCCTGCATTCGGCATAAAAGCTGGGACTACCTGCAGGAAGGGTGGAGTGTCTGTCTGTGAGGTGGATGCACTTGGCAGTTTCCCTGTTAGGGAAAGACCTCCTGACTCGCCCTGCAACTGGGCCCCAGTCAGATCTGGCATTTGAAAACGTGGGCTTTGTGGGGAAACAATATGGGGCTACTTCTATCCTATATGATCAGCCTATTGACTTGGTTGTCTCCCATCTCTTCTACGGGAGACTTTGTTTCTCTATTTATCCCACCTATTATTGGTCGTGCTGTGTCATTCCTGTGGTTGATGTCTATTATGCGTGATCTGTTTGACTTGTTTATACCCCCAGTGATCACCCATATACTGGCTTTTCTATGTACAATACAATCTGGTTACTAGTTTGTTTTGCTGCTGGCTGCGTCCTTTGTGCTAGGCCTAGTAATTGGCAAAACACGCAGCAAGTGCAGGACAACAGGGGGATCAGGTCCACCCAGCATGGGTTCATGAAGGGCAAGTCCTGTTTAACCAACCTGATCTCCTTCTATGATCAGGTGACCCACCTAGTGGATGAGGGAAAAGCAGTGGATGTTGTCTTCCTGGACTTCAGGAAGGCATTTGACACTGTTTCCCACAGCATTCTGCTGCAGAAGCTGGTGGCTCATGGTCTAGACAGGAGGACTCTTCGCTGGGTTAAAAACTGGCTGGATGGCCGAGCCCAGAGAGTGGTGGTGAATGGAATTAAAACCAGATGGAGTCCAGTCACAAGCGGTGTCCCTCAGGGCTCGGTCTTGGGGCCAGTCTTGTTTAATGTCTTTGTCAATGACCTGGATGAGGGGATCGAATGCACCCTCAGTAAATTTGCAGATGACATGAAATTGAGTGGGAGTGTCGATCTGCCTGAGGGTAGGGAGGCCCTGCCATGGGATTTGGACAGGCTGGAGCAATGGGCTGAGGCCAATTGTATGAGGTTTAACAAGGGTAAGTGCCAGGACATGCACTTTGGCCACAACAACCCCATGCAGCGCTACAGGCTTGGGGAAGAGTGGCTGGAAAGCTGCCTGGTAGAAAAGGACAAGGGGCAATGGGTGCAAGCTGGAACATAGGAGGTTCCACATAAATGTGAGGAAGAATTTCTTCACAGTGAGGGTAACAGAACACTGGAACAGATTGCCCAGAGAGGTTGTGGAGTCTCCTTCTCTGGAGACATTCAAAACCCGCCTGGACATGTTCCTGTGTGACCTGACCTAGGCGTTCCTGCTCTGGCAGGGGGATTGGACTAGATGATCTTTTGAGGTCCCTTCCAATCCCTAACATTCTGTGATTCTGTGACCTGGGGGTGTTGGTTGACAGCCGACTGAACACGAGCCAGCAGTGTGCCCAGGTGGCCAAGAAGGCCAATGGCATCCTGGCGTGTATCAGAAACAGTGTGACCAGCAGGAGTAGGGAGATGATCGTGCCCCTGTACTCAGCACTCGTGAGACCACACCTTGAGTACTGTATCCAGTTCTGGGCACCACAGTATGGGGAGGACATTGAGGTGCTGGAGCGAGTCCAGAGAAGGGCAATGAGGCTGGTGAGAGGTCTGGAAAACAGGCCTTATGAAAACCGGCTGAGGGAACTGGGGTTGTTTATCCTGGAGGAGACCTCATTGCCCTCTACAACTACCTAAAAGGAGGTTGTAGTGAGGCTGGTGTTGGTCTCTTCTCCCAAATTACTAATGATAGGACGAGAGGAAATGGCCTCATGTTGCATGAGGGGAAGTTTAGGTTGGATATTAGGAAGAAGTTCTTTACTGAGAGGGTGGTTAGACATTGGAACAGGCTGCCCAGGGAGGTGGTGGAGTCGCCGTCCCTGGGGGTGTTCAAAAAACGGGTTGATGAGGTACTTGAGGCCATGGTCTAATGGTTAGGAATATGATGGGATAAAGGTTGGACTTGATGACCCTGGAGGTCCCTTTCAACCATAATTATTCTATGATTCTAAAAGAAATACTTTCTATACAAATTTTCCCAAATGCTGCAGTGATTCTACACATTAACCTGGAAACAATTATCATTTTTCAGAATGCATTTATTTACAACATGTTGTATAAAGAACTGGAATTCGGAGAACAAGAATAATTTTCATAGTAACATGCGTTATATATGCATACAGTACTACCTGCAACTGAAAAGCTCTGGCAAAAAAGTAATATTTGAGTGACTCCTTTTACAATTGTGGTGTGTTCCTCCTTTTTATTTGAAATATGGTCATGTCAAAAACCTCCACAGAGGTCCAACCACCAATCTGATTCTGGATCAACCATCATGCAAGTGATCACAGAACCATAGAATGTTTGGGGTTTGACGGGGCCTGAAGCCTAGTCACACTGACAGTAAATTCACTATATGGCATTGAAATTAGATTCTCAAGACACTTTGAATGGAGTAGTGAGTGCAGAGGAAAAGAGCAGTTTATTTATTTTGTTTTAGACCATACTAATTAAAAGCAGCAACACTTTGCCAACTCCGACTCCAAAACTTAGCTTTACATCAAGACCAGGACTAGAAATAACTTAGTATTTTGGGTAAAGTCAGTGAAGATACAAAATGTAAACACTAAACACAGTCTGTGATATTGAATACAGTAAATGTATGAATCATGGTGCAGTATCTATGTGTCAGTATATTTTATACAGGGATTGTCTTTGAAGCTAATGTGCCTGTAAATCAATTAAAATGTAACCAGCTGAGTATAACAATCAACTTACTTGGCTTTTGCTGCATGTAGTATTTCAGCATCCTCTGACATTTACTGATTTTTCTAATAGTGCCACCATGATAGAGTGAAGTGCTGGGGTCTGAACCCCAAGCCCTGAATTAAGGTTGACATATGGGTGGTCCCCATGGTCCTTTAAGAGGAGGGGATGAGTTTGCCTTTTGGCTTTCCTCCAAGGTGCTGCCAGCCTTGTAAGCGTGAGAAACAACTTGTGTTTTTGCAGTGTTGTGAGAATCATATTTTTGTAGAAACAAGAAAAACACCACAGCCTTGTACAAAAATACCAAACTAGAAAGGAGCCCAGGATAAAGACCGTCTTGTTCAGTACATCCTGGTACCAGATAATGGAGAAGGACAAGAGCTACGCATAACAACTTTTTCTTAGACTGTTGTGTCTTACAGGGATCAGGAGATAGGGTGCACCTGAGAAAATATTGCCATCATTCCACAACTATGCATAAACAGCCGGCTGGTAAAAGAAAAACCTCTTATGGAAACCGGAAAAACCTCTTATGGAAACTTATTGTAATAGAATGCGTCGGATAGGTTGTGAGCCTGGAGTATCCAACCAATGGAGAAACAGGAGAGGATAACCCGCGTCGGGATAAAATACTATAAAAATGCTTCCTTTTCTTTGTAACATTGCGCGTTTCTGCTCCGGCCATGGGGTGGCACGCCCGCGATTGCACTCGCAAATAAACGGAGCTGCTTCACCGTGATCTTCGCCTGAGCAAACTTTTTTGGCATAAAACTTCGTTTCTCACATAAGGAAAGCCCTTGGGTAAATGAGACCCAGGCGCCCCGCATTTGGGTAAACGAATGCCAGGTGTCCTGCTTTGGGCATAAAAGCTGGGCCCACTTGCAGGAAGGGTTGGAGAGTCTGTCTGTGAAGTGGATGCACTTGGCAGAGTTTCCTGTTGGGGAAGGACCTCCTGACTCTTCATGCAACTGGATCACAGTCAGGTCTGGCTCTTACAAACGTGGGCTTTGTGGGGAGGCAACATGGGGCTACTTCTATTTTATGTGATCACCCTATTGACTTGGTTGTCTCCCATTTTTTCTATGGGTTACCTTGTATCTTTGTTTATTCCATCGTCGTGCTATGTCATTCTTGGGGTCGCTGGGGTTGATGTCTATTATTTGTGATCTACCTGACTTGTTTGTACTCCCAGCGCTCCCCTATATACTGACTCCTCTACGTGCAATGGAATCTACTTACTGGATTGTTTTTCTGCTGGCTGTGTCCTTTGTACTGGGCCTATTAATTGGCAAAACATAGAGAAACAATAGTATTTTGACTTTCAGAAGTTGGAGTGGAAACAAGATTATACTGGTAGCTTGTTGGACTCCCTGTAAAAACTCAAGAGCACTGAAGGAAATCAAAGCTAGACTCCGAGATCGTTACCTGAAGTCAGAAGACCCACATGTTTTTTTCCACATCTATTACTGCTTGTTGGTAACAGAGCACTGTGCTCACCTGCCAACTTAAGGGAAGCCAATGGATGGTGTTTGCATCCTCTCAAAGCACTACTTGAAGGGAACAAATGGAGAAATTTCACTGAAGCAGGCAAGACCAAGCATAACGTGAAAAGAGATGGAGAGTGGGTGTAAAAACAATTTTGCCTTTCCTGTTCTTTAATTTTTCTCTTCTCTGTGGTTCTCTAAGCATTAATTTTAGTATATACTTAGGGCTCTATTCCAGCACAGGATATCTCCAGAGAGGACTTTAAAACCACATATAGGTAACGAAACAAAAAAAAAAAAAAAAAAATCACCACATCAATTTACTTTTTTTTAAATTAAAAAAAAAAGTAAAATGAACGTTAGTGTAGAACAGTGTACAATCTTTGGGGTAAAAATTAGAAACAGGCAGTCTGTTATGCTACTTAAACAGCACAGTTATGAATGTTGAGGGGTAAAGTAATAAAAAAGACAAGGCTGCTAATGATATTCTTGTCAACTGTGTCTTGGAAGACAGGATTTGAGCTACCAGAGCAAGAGTCCAAATAGCTAAGCAGTAAAGACATTTTTCAAAATAATTTACCCTTCTTTGCATCCAAACTCAGTTTAGCTAACTGGACAAACACCTCTCAAGAATTCAGTTCAAGTCAACACTGCAGAATGCTGTTCCCTATTGAGATGCCAGAGCTTGCTCTGGAGGACATACAGACATGTTAGCATGACACTCTGGCTGCCCTAACCCACCCTGCCAAGTAGCCCAAAGTTACTCTGTGGTAACACAGGTGTGCTGCAGCCTGACCCAGCTGTTTAAGCCTCTGCATCACACTCTGCCACCTGGCATACACACACCACCCACATTGCATCGAGTCTCTGAGTAATCTCAGCACGGCCAGCAGAAACAAGCACTCTGTTTACTGTCCTGTTCCCCAAGAGACAAATCCTTGCTCTGAAGGCAGCTCTCTTGAAAGGTTGCAGAAAATGCCTCCCACCCTGCCCAAGCTCCCTCATGTGCATCTAGCTGGAGAGCAGTGGTGGTAATCAGGAACAGAAATGGGATGCTACAGCATCAGGTGGACCCAAGTTACCTCTTCTGGTTGCTATCTGTGCCACTGTTATAAAATGGCTGAAAAAATTCATTTCAAAATATGTAACTTCAATGACACTAATGTCATGTAAAGAAGACAAAATCAAATCAGGACCCAAAGAGCCATACTGAGAAAACTACATGTTTACTACATTGAACTCAACTTTTCATAGGTCAGACAAAACTTCCCAGTCTAAGACCCTGTTTTCAATTGCATATGGGTTGCACTATCCTTTAAGCATACAGGCTGAATTTTCCTATGACAGATTGCTGCCTCAGGATGCTGAGGTTTGTTTCAATTTTACCAAAAAAATACTTTAGCTGTAACTCAAAACCAGGAAAAAAAATGTTTATTTTGTGTTTAAAACATTCAGGAACCTTCTCTTTGATCTATTTTTTTGCAGCAGTAACTTAAATTCGGCAGAGGACAGGGGAAAGGTAGGGAAAGGCCTGATCAACAGTTGCCAGCCTGGGCTGCTAAATCCAGGTCCAGATGAAATGAAGTTAAGGAGCCTGTCTGCTCTGCTGCCCATAATCCCAGCCACATCCAAACAGCATGAAAGACAAAGACCTTTTATGAAGACATGATGAGATACCAGCTCACATGGGAGAATCGACTTGGGCATACCAAGAACTAAAGCCAGGCAGGAGAGGAGGAAAAACCTAGGACTGGGACTTGAAGTGAGACACTGGGAATGAGGACTATAGCTAATAGAGATAAAGAAATCAGAAACACTTGGTAAGGCTGCTTGTCCACAGCAGACACTTTCTTGTATTCCCAGATCATGTATGAGGCCAGCACAGCACCCAGGGCCACTGCAAAGAGTATTCATGAAACATTGGCAACTTATGCTGTGGTGAGGATGAGCAAGGAAAAAAAAAAAACAAAAAAAAACAAAAAAACCCAAAAAACAAAAAAAAACCAACCAATAAGGCCATCAGTAATTCCTCCCTCATTGCACAGCCTAAATAATGTCAAGAGAAACAATAAGGCGAAAACAAAACATTGAATAGCTTCTCATTCAAACAGCAGTGGACGTTCTGTGCACAGAGGCAAGCAGGAATTCTGTGGAAAAACAGTGTGCAACTATGTAATTAAAGACTGAATCATAATGCATATGCACAAGCAGGTGGGAAAAATCAATGTCCTGGCATTTCCTAACTTTTGCATGTTTGATTTTGCTGTCCTGATAGCACTCATTTTCCATAGGGCATGAACATGTGTCCAGTATGTCAAACACTCAAGGCTGTAATTCAGCATTGCGCTCCCCAAGTCAATCAGTTGCACCCTGCTGAACCACTTCCTTGCAGGTGCAGCCATCAGCTGGTGCACTTGCCTCACAGCAAGGACAGTAGTCACCTGGAGTACTGCTGCTAGGGAAAGTACCCAAACCCAAGCCAGTTTTATCCTCACTCTATAGAAATACCCTGAAACAGAATTATAAGAAGAGGTCCATTACCACAAGTGAAGGATTGACTAGAGACGTAATAAATACAGTGCAAACAGTAAGTATAGCAAAAATAGCCTTTAAAAGATTGTAGCTAGTGCACTCACAAGCAACTTGCAGTAACTCAGAAGGCAACTCAGAGGAGGAAAAGTCAGTCACTAAGGGAATAGGTTCCAACATCAAGCTTTCAAAAGGTTGATGCAGCATCAGTGAGGGGGTGGAAGAAGAAAAAGGAAAAACATCAACAATGCTTCCTTTTAAGGGACTTAAATTGGCTGCAGTCACCTAACCCTGCTCCCAGGCCACACTCCAGTTCAGGCAAGTTCTCCACCTTCCTTCCATAACTCCTGCCTGCATATAAAACATGTGATAATGAATACTTGGATTCTGATGGTCTGGTTTTTGCCACTTGAAGCACTATGTGAGCAGTTCAGAGGCTGTTGATATGCATTGTTTCCTCCTCTTGCAGAGATATACTTTTGGTTTAAATTATTCCACTTCAAAGCCAATACAGTGACTCAAGGATTCCAGGGGCTGACTGTACTGTATTCCCTTCCAGAAGAATGAAAGGAGGAAGGTCACATTTTATATTTGGATTACCTATGGAAAATTTTGCAGTTCTTCCAATTGTTTGATATTAAGCGTTATTGAATAACAAGTGAACAATGAATTTATTATATAGCAAGTTTTGTCATTTTCACCTTCCCTGCCTGTGCATTGAATGCATGTGGAGGAGCAAGGGGGATAGAAAATAGATATCAAGAAATGGAACACCAGCACATCCTAGGAACAGCCACAATTCTGCACCCACTCCCAGCTTCTCATCTCTCTAATGGATCTTCCTCAGGTAGGATGTCTCATGCCCACCCCTCTCAATGACATCCCATCCTCAAACCAAGTCTTGGGGTACAGCACATCACTCAACCATCCCTATCTTGCCAATTCAACTAGCTAGCAGTCTCTCCTTCAGGGAAACTGAGCTGTTGACCACATCAAAGCAAAGCATCAGTTAAGATCAGTCCCAGGAACAAAGCAGAGCAAAAAAGTACTGGGAAAGGGGAAGGGAAATAACACACAACACAATGTCTTGCTAGCATGATCTCTTTACATTGTCATAGGTGGATGTGCTTTAGTATCTAGATATGAGTGTCCGTCTGTTCTCCCCCTGTTGCAGAATGGCGGAGAAGGCGAGGGAAGCAAGACGCAACTCAGTATGAGTTATAAGCAAGCTTCTACTTTATTCGAGTTCTGCTATGCCTTTTATACACTGGAGGTTAATTATGCCTACTTATGTTAAGTTATGCCTACATATCTATGTCTAATTGGCTAAGTACAAATTATGCCTACTCGTCTATATTTGATTAGTTAAGCATAGAGCTACATTTGCATATTCCAGCCTCTTGCGGTTATCTACTTCCGGATTCTTCCCGCAGGTTCTACCTTGCAACTTTCCACTAGCTTTGGACTTGTCAGGACTTGCCTCGGGCTTGTCCTGACTTGGAGCTTTCTGCAAGCTTCCAGGTCAGAGTGACCCTGGGAAGCTACAGCTATCAGCAGTACAGCTCCTGTTATCAGTACTGCTCGCTCACAGCTGCTACATTCAGCCCTGTGCTCACAGCTGTTACATTCGGCCCTGTTCAGCAAGCCATTCCTCCACAATTCCCCCTTTTTCTTTTTGAGCGAGCAGTATCTGGTTGGAAAGTTGAGCTACTTGTTTCATTATGCAGTTATAAGCAATTTTAGCAACAACTACAATAGCAATGCCTATTCCTATCCAGCACAAGCCTTCTTTAACAAGCGAGAGCAGCCATGGTGTTAATCCCCCAAATATAGAAGATAGCCATTTATCAAACGGATTGTTATTAACAGTGATCTTATTGGTGTGTTGCTTTAGCCAGTTTAACTGCTTATGGATGGAATTACTATGATCAGATAGATTAAAGCAACACATACCCTCGAAGTCTTCACAACCATGGCCTTGTGCTAAAAGCAAAAAATCAATAGCGGCGCGATCTTGAAGCAAAGCATGTCGCAAACTATTTTGATCTACTAACAATTCATTAATAATATTTGTGGTAATATTTGATTGCTTAACAGACCAACAAGCTAGCCTTTCGATCTCTTTAAGGCATGGGCAGCTGTTCTGTGACAAGTGCTTGGGCCTGCAGAAGACTCCTGTTTTAGCGGCCACTGCTCGACCCATACTGGTTCGATGGTGAGCCATGTTAACTGGATCGGGAAAGTCCACTGGGCAGTGACCGCCCCTAAAAAGAGTCGTTCGTGAGACGCAGTCCCTGCTGAGAAAGCACATCCCGTTCGATGAGAGTGTCAACTCCGACGGGCAATGACAAAATGTTCACAACTGTGTGGGTTTTTTGTCGTCGATGGTGATGCACACAGGAGAAGCGCTGCATTTTACTGTGGTGGTTCCTCCCACACCTTCGATACCTGTGGCAGCTGGGTGACATGGCCAGTCAGGTGGTCACCGTGTGGAACTAACAATGGTGACATCAGCGTCAGTGTCCATTTGTTCACTCTTATCTGTTCACTCCTGCGTTCCTTAGTGAAGCAGTCATTGCTCTTTTTTTTTTTTTTTTTTTTTTTGAAGTAGCTTCTAGGATTTGGCTACCTGCCTAGGCCAACATCCCGTATGGCTGGTTCACTATTTGGTTATTCTCTTTTAGCCAGCCATACGTTCTTCATGGTATATTTAATCATGCTTGTTACCTTTTCGAAAACATAAAGTACAATCGTTAATACAATAGCAACCAATAATAGGTGGAATTCAATAATAGGTGGAATTAACAAAGAAACAAAGTCTCCCAGTCAATAGGCTCATCATATAGAAGTAGTCCCGTATTGTTTTCCCACAAAGCCCCATTTGCAAATGCCAAACGTGACCAGGGCCCAGTTGCAGGGAGAATCAGGAGGTCCTTCCCCAACAGGAAAACTCTGCAAGGTGCGTCCACCTCACAGACAGACACTGCACCCTTCCTGCAAGTGGCCTCAGCCCCTGTCCCCAAAACAGGACAGCTGGCAGTCATTTATCCAATGTGGGGCACTTGGGGCTTGTTTACCCAAGGGCTCCCCCCGCAAGGCCGATCGCACCTTGGAGGAAAGCCAAAAGGCAAAGTCATCCCCTCCTTTTACATTTTCTCTTTACCCGGATCAAATCCTTTCCCCGCATTTCCCGCCTCTGCCCCCTCCCCTTTTCATTTCTTGTCCCAGCCTGCCCACCCCCAACCACGCTCCTGTTGAAATCTTGCACTTGTTCATATGTGTGGGCACCGCTGGAATGGGGGGGGGGAAAAACGGAACAGGCATTCGGTCGGGGCCCTGAAGCTGCGAATGTTTCGGCTGCTGCCGCAGCGCGCGCGCTCCCTCCCCCCCCGCCTCCACGTCCCTCCAAGCCGCGAATGCTCCGGCTGCTGCCGCAGCGCTCGCGCGGGGGGGGTGGTGGTGTTGGAATGCCGGTCGTGCCGCTCCGCTGCGCCAGGCACGGCCCCGCCGCCGGCCGCCGCTCCAGCCGCCGCCGCGGCGCTCGGGGGGGGGAAAAACGGAGGGGCACCGTTCACCTCCCGCCGCGGTCCCCGCAACTTTTTCGCCGTTTTATCACCGCTAACAACATTGTCCCGCAGAGAGTCCCCACACTTTCTCCACTCCGTTACATCAAACAGCGTATTAGGGTCTTGAAAGTGTCCTCTGGCATACCCCCAAGCATATAGGGAGCCCAAAGTCTTTTTACTTATGTCCAATCCCCGCTTTTCTAAAAAGCATAACAATAAAGCCACAAGCCCCGAAACATGCTTTAGGCTTTCTAACCCCTGCTTTTCTAAAAAGCGTAAAAGCAATTCACAGGCTACCTCACGCTCCATGACCTTTTTGGCTGGTCCAAGCCGTCACTCCTCGAAGCCTCTCTCTGCTTCGGCAAACCAGATAGTGACGGGAGGGTTCCCTCTCAGGGATCTCCCGCTTCAGGATGACCCCCACACCGGGTCTCCCGCTGTGCAGCACGAACACCCCCCTCTCTGGGCGTCGTCCAGAGCGTAGCCTTAAGTGGATAGCGGGTCAAACAGGCTCTGTTCTGTTCCCAGGCGCGGATGCGGAATCCCACTGCATAGCAGATCGCCGATCTTTCGCCCCCCGGTTCGCTGCTAACCGGTGCTCTGTTCCGCTCTCGCCTCCTCGGTCAGAGTTCTAGACCCCTGAGATGTAGAGTGGGGCCCCACATTGGGCGCCAGATGTTGCAGAATGGCGGAGAAGGCGAGGGAAGCAAGACGCAACTCAGTATGAGTTATAAGCAAGCTTCTACTTTATTCGAGTTCTGCTATGCCTTTTATACACTGGAGGTTAATTATGCCTACTTATGTTAAGTTATGCCTACATATCTATGTCTAATTGGCTAAGCACAAATTATGCCTACTCGTCTATATTTGATTAGTTAAGCATAGAGCTACATTTGCATATTCCAGCCTCTTGCGGTTATCTACTTCCGGATTCTTCCCGCAGGTTCTACCTTGCAACTTTCCACTAGCTTTGGACTTGTCAGGACTTGCCTCGGGCTTGTTCTGACTTGGAGCTTTCTGCAAGCTTCCAGGTCAGAGTGACCCTGGGAAGCTACAGCTATCAGCAGTACAGCTCCCCTTATCAGTACTGCTCGCTCACAGCTGCTACATTCAGCCCTGTGCTCACAGTTGTTACATTCGGCCCTGTTCAGCAAGCCATTCCTCCACATCCCCCCTCCCTGCACTTTAAAGCCTGACTTACATCCACCCACAATGCTGCCAAAAACACCCTGCAAAACTCAGCAGAAGGTCACCAGAACAGATGCACCTCTAGGGCTTCAGGTGTACCATGGATACATTTCCTCCTTCCAACATGCACTTTATGACAATCATCTTATTACCATAACACATATACACAGCAATAAGAAATGGAGTTTTGGCTGGGCTATTGCACAATAAATCACAGTCTGTTCTAAATCAATTACACATATTTTGCTCGGAACACTCCTAACTAGTTTTTCCATATCTCATAGTATGCAGCATGAAACTAAGTTTGCAGCTAAAGCTAATCAACTCTTCATACTATAGTAACAAATACAGTGAGCAACAGACTAAGGAATGACAAAATATATCCAGCAAGAATGAGTGTCTCTGTGCTGCAAGTCAATTTTGTCTGAGCTTATCTCAAGAAAAATGTATTTTTTCCTTTGCCACAGGTGCTATCAATTCACATTAGGACATCAATTCTGACACAGCAGTTTGGGTATCCACAGAAATGTGCCTCTATTTCTGGTCCATGTAGACTGCTTCAGAGGAAACAAAGCAGCAGCAATAGTGGATCTGATTCTTTGGGAAAATTCTGATACAGGTAGAAAAATCCCAGCACAACTAGAAAATTCCCATCCCAGTTCCACCCACAAGCCAATATATGTACTCATTGCTGAGATTTCCTTTCCTTTAGCATTAATTCAACCTGCTGCAGTTAGCTGTATTTGGGCTAGTGCCCTCAGTTATATTTATTTGTACAACCACTGTATAGCACTAAAAATTCATGCTAACAGCTGAACTCAATATACAAGTGAATCTGGCAGTCAATGTTACAAAATACTTTCCAGCAATACTTAATCTAGTACCAGTTGGTTTCACTGAGAGAAGTGTGGTCCTACTAGAGCAGAGCCCTGGCAAACAGTTTGGTTCATTTTAAAGTAAAAGACACTATTTTGAATTAAGTGTACAGTACAGTTTTCAAAAATGCCTAATGACTTGAAAACCTAAAAATAGCCTTAGGAATTCAGTACGATCACCACAATTTGGTAGTCAACCCTAGGGTCAGACCTTCAGAATGAGGGCAGAAGCAAGAGACAAGAGTCAAAGAGGGCATGAGCCAAGACAAAGGGAGTCAACAGGGATACACAGGGTGGGAGAGAAGGACAGGCTGTGCCACAGGCTCAAACCTGGCAGTGACCAGACAGCAGTCTGGCCTCATAGCTACTATATGTCCATGTCCTAGAGATCCTGCTCTGGGGACAACTCCTAACAGCTCCCTGCACCTCCACGAACTGCTGCAGGGTGTGCTAGGGAGATGCCAGCTCCTCGCCCATGCCAAGACACTGCATAGGGAGACCAGGTTTTAACAAAGAAAATGAGACCTCTAAAGTCACAGGTATTGGTGGGTTTTTTTAAGCTGATCCTTCTGTCCACCTGGGAAAGCTCCATTCATCTAAAAGTTACAGGAGAATTCACCTCCTGTGTGAAGACCTGTGTTTGGATTTAAAGTGTTTCATTTAAGCCTGACCCTGATCAGTTAAAGCTACACTAAGAAAGTAGTATCAGTAGAAATACTAGCATCCAGACTAATACTGTGACTTAAATTTATCTCAGAAGTTAAAGTGCTACAACCTCCCCTCTTGGCATGATCTTACTTTGCCAAACAATTTGTCTCCTTAATCATCTCTACTTCCTCTGTTCTTTAGATCTTCCAGGGAAAAAAAAAAAGAAAGTCGTCAAAAACTCCCTAATATAAAGCATCCCCTACTGCATTTGGAAAAGAAGAGCAAAGAACACAAGTATTTGCAATGGTAACGTGAATGAGAGAGAAAATATAAGAGCTACTTTGACATGCAAGATCTGTTGGAGCTCTAGCTGGTCTCCTTGGGCTGTTTCTGTCAAAGCCAAATCTATACAGATTCAGTAGGAGGAGGAAGAGGATATTTTCATTGAAGAGATCTGGGATAAATAGAAAGTCTTGGTTTTCCACTTAGGCACTTTGAGCTCTAATGATTTTTTCACACACATGAGAGTACCAAATATAAATATCACATACGAGGTATGAAGTGCATTTCCCCCCCCCACCCCCCCCCCAAAAAAAAAGTTTTTAGTCTTTAAAGGAGACATATGGAATATCCAGGCTATCAAGTTGATTTAAATTGAAATTAAATGCATTATTGACAATAGAATCTTCCTTCTATGTGATGTGTTCTTCCATGTCAAAAGTGAATGACTTAGTTTCCTTATAGGCCTCTTTACCTCTGCTCCCTCCAAAAACACAAGCAACTTGAATATTCCCATTATTTTCATTACTTCACTCTCTGTTATCCACCACAGTGGTCAGTCTGTAACCCCTTAGTTTACTTCCTGCGACAGTTTAAAACATGATTCTCTTCTCTTTTAAATCCCCTACTCTGACAGAGTGACTGCCCCACATCACTTCAGTGAGGCCAGGGTGTCCCAGCTGTCTGTAGGAAACGAGGAATGGCTACACAAATGAGAGAGGAAGTGATGGTGCTCAACAGCCTCTACAGCATGAAACTGGGTTGCTAAGGAAGATCCACAAAGAGACTTAAATTATTTTAGCCCAGTAGTAAGGCTTCATGAGAAGCACTTACAGTGAAGAAGTGAAGTGCTGGGGTCTGAACCCAGAGCCCTGAATTAAGGTTGACATATGGGTGGTCCCCATGGTCTTTTAAGAGGAGGGGATGAGTTTGCCTCAGCTAGCGCTGTTTTTCTAATGTAAGCAGCACAGACATGAAACTTTTCCTGGAAACTGTAAATAGGACATGACTGCAACAAAAGAGATCATCATGCTAAATAAAGCAGCTATAGCTTGGGTACACCTCATACAGAAAGTTCCATGGTTAACCGTATTTGAACTCTACCCCTTTGCAGGGTTGAGGTAAAATTGAAAGAGGTTCAAACGCAAGCTAAATAATTTATAAGAGAACCGAGCCTCACATTGACCAGGACCAAGAAGTGCCAGGCTATAACTGAAGCACAGAACATTTGGATTTGTTCTGTGTTTAGGAACACCGAAATTGATTTCAGCAAAAGCATTTTCAGAAAACTATGTCTTTCCCACATAGGGAATGGCAGAAGAGGACGAAACCCAGAAAAACATAATTATAGACCAAATTCAAGGGTATGACTCTATAATGACAGCAGTTCCATATTTTCCCATAGAATGTATTCCCAAACGGCTCAAGATCCCACTTTGGGTAAGACCCTTTCTGAACTATAGAGAAAATAAGCACATACTTACAGGTTCACCAAAATATTAACTGACCCCTAATGTCTATGAGCTTTTAAGCAGTAAATAGTAGACAACCAATTTTGTTCTGCAACTAACTTGAGGTACATCTTTCATAGAAGTCACATCCCAATGCAAGGCCTGCTGGCACAGGATGATTTATACAAAGGCCCGAGGAGAAAGAAACAAGTCTTAAATAATACCACTATGCTAACCATTTTATATGCTAATTTTCTCACCTAAAACATCCTGCAGATTGCATAGTCCATACTAGGTAAAGCAGAAAGGTCATCTGTCTGCTTTGAAGCAGATCCACCTGGAAACGTACACAGGAGTGTATAGGAAAGTGAACTGAAATAACCCAGGTAGCACATAAATACTGTACTGAGATGGCCTCCTTGTCTGTCAAGAGAAGAGAAACCCCAGGAGCTGCAGTTACATGCATAGACCCAACAGCCTTCCTGAGACAGACTGGTGAATTGCCAATATTGCTAGAGAGACATCAGACCCACCCATTTGAATAACAAGGGCTTCCACAGCTCTCACCTTGCTCACCCCCTGCCTTAACTCACCCCAGCTCACCTAGCCCACCAGAATTAGTTCCCAGCCTTATCTCTTGGGAGGCAAGGCAGACACTGCTCTTATGTAGCATTTTCCCCTTTGGGCAGAGATTTTTGCCATCAGGAACTGCTGAGTGCTTTTAGTACTAATTTCTACCAGTCGCACTCATTTTGACATCACCTGCTGAATATGACTGTGTGAGATATATTCCTGTTGTAAGCAAAATCTCAGACTATACACTCATGGAGAGAAACTAAGTTGTGCATTATCTACTCCACCTCCGTATCACAGTCTTTCCAAAACATCCAGATGCCTGGCTGTTTCTCTCCTGTGAAGGGCCATCAATCTCAACCTATAACTCAGCAGTAAAGGGTTGAATATACCAAATCCCTGTACTTTTTCCATGCCCCCACACCTCCAATGCTTTTTTCCAAGGGCACAATCTTCATTTTTAAAATAATCTTTTCAACCCTGATTTAAAATAGCAGTTTCCCACTCAAACGCTGTTCTCAGTTCTCACGATTGCATGCATATTCACCAGAAAAGAGAGCAGAGAAGTGACAAAATAAAGCCTTTCAGACGCTTTCTTTAAATCAAGATAAATAAAATACCTTTGGCAATAGAGCACTGTGCTCCTCGTAGGAGCTCCTCTCCAGACAAAGGACTCCAGTGATTCATTCACAATTCAGAATGATTAGACCAACATTTTCTACCCTGAAGTTGAGGGAAAACCTTGAGTTAAGGGAATTTCAGTAAATATGGAAACAACTGGCAAGTTGCATTCAAGGTCTGTGCAGTCGAGGCAAGAGTAGGAGTTAGGCAAAAGTTTCCTACCTCAGTGCTGCTTTTGATTAATTACAGTGGAAGTATACTCTTTCATCTACTATTTTAAAGTAGAAGAAGATTATTACAGAAGAGACTGATCCCTGAGAAATAACAGAAGACATGGACAAATGCAGGTACCCATTTAAACACAAATTTCTAGCTTAGCTCCTCTGTGTTCCTCAGAAATCCCCTCCTCTTCTCTTCCCCCTGCCTTTTTTTATTTTCAACTGCAGTAACACTCTGTTTAGATATCTCACTGAAACAGCCACAATGACTTTTATTCCTTGGAGGACCTCACAGCTTCAGGGCACATCACTATATGTGAATTTAGACCATTTTCACCAGCACGCATTACTTGACATGTTGAGAATGTCGCCATGATACATAGTCCCTAGTGCACTGAAATCTACTTGGAAATACTTGTCGTCCTTTACAGTCTCTACTAAATACGTTCTCCTCTCTCTTTTTTCAAATATGAATTTACTGCAAATGAAAACTGCCCTGCTGACAGGCCTATAAAATGCTCTGCTTCTCTGAAGAGCACACAGGCTAGCAAACAGATGGAAATATCTACATTCAGCTTTATCTATGTAAATTGATACCATTATCCAAAGGGATCAACCCCCTAAAGGAAGAGGGTGCTCAGGGTCTAAAGCCCATGGAGTTCTTCATCTCCCTTGTTCAGCTGGATTGCCATTTAACATCAGTGCTGAGCACAGGGGGCTGCAGTGGCATTCAAGAGTTGTGAACTACGCAGCTACCCCTAGACTCCTTTAAAAGAAGCCACAGCACTCTACATACACACGTTTCCATGTGCTTGCAGCATTATGCATGCGCACAAATACTCATGTGGAGTTCTACGAGAACATGTCCTGACCGGGCTTGTCTTTGAGGATTTGGTTGCACTAGGGTATTTTGAGACTATTCAAGCGTTAGGGACATTTGATGAAGCAGCCCATTGCACACAGATCTCCCAGAAATCAAAGAATAAGGATACCCTGATGAGCTATGTTCATCCATTTCCAGGGTGAGATATAAAACATACGTACTGCTTCAGACCAAAACAAACAGGAATTTAAGTACCTATCTAAAATAAGCATTTTGTTGGCATGACAGAGATGAGAGCTGGCAGAAATTATACTCACTAATTGTTATTGTCAGCATTTCATGATACATATTCCAAGTCCTGACACATAACTTATTCAAAGAAAAAGTCTTCTTAAAAACCTACTTACTCAAGTCTATTACACTACACAGTCCTTATTCTGTGTTCATGTGTAATCACACATCTGTGCAACTTCATTCTTACAGTCTAAGAGGTATAAGATCCCTCCTTTCAAATGAAATGGTAATTTGACCCTAGATTTATGCCCAGCTAGCTATTGCACTGTCCGGAGACAGTGCAGATTACAATATTCTGAGATTCTCATTCAGTCCCCCTGCAGCGACAAGGCAGCTTGTCCATCTTCTGGTTTTCAGGACCTCGCTGCTCCATTTTGGAGGTAAATCCCACATTGGTGCTTTGTCAACTTTCATGACTAGCTGCTGATTTTTCAGGATATATCACATGTCCTTATCAGTACCTCTGCTATTTCACACTTTATTCCCCACAGTAACCCAAGATGAGTATCATCCGGTCTAGATGATGTGCCACCCCTCAGGTTCTCAAGTTGCTTAGTATAAACCAGGCACATGCAGATCAAAACCCAGAGTATTAAGTGTAAGTAAGTAATATAAAGTAATGTTTGGGTCCTGATGTAAAAATCTCAAGTTTCCTTACAATGAACATTTCTATGTGAGGTTAACAACTTGATTTTAATCGTATTTGAAAACTGAAGTTAGACTCCACACATGCACACAAATCTGAATGCAAATAGTTGCTGTCTGAAAATTTCAAAATATGAAAATATAATTAAGCTATACTTCTCATAGATTAAAGATTTCCATCAAACTTCCAGCTTCTTCACTGGTATTTCTGCTCACTTCAAGGATTGACATGAGTTTCCAGTGCAATTACTACTATTACCTTCAAGGAGCTATGGCAAATTAGACTTTCAGTTACAGATCAAGTAGAAAAAAACGCCTTCCAATTGCTTATGCAGTTGCAGTTAATAATTTGACCTGTGATATTAGTTTTGTTCAGAGGAGACTAGACTTGTTAAAAATATTCAGCCTAAAAACAATTTATGAATTGTTGACCTTAATTAACATATATATGCATTTTACAGATGAGGAAACAAGAAACATATGCTATATCCACCATTTCCAAAATAGCAGAAATGAAAATATCACTTCCTATTACTTAGATTTTCAAAGTTAATTCAAAGTAAAAAGTTCAGCATATAAACGGACTTGAAAGTGACACCATTTTTAAAAGTGACGATGCACCCAAGCTCAGCAAATCAGCTTGTTGGTCTCAACATGAATACCCCAAATTATTGTGGGTTTTTTTAAGTAAAAAAAAAAAAAAAAAAGCAATACACTCAATTTTAATCTTTATGCACATTCAAAAAACACATTATTTTCACTAATAAAGTCAATAGCAGCAGTGAAGCATTTATCTCTACAGAGAATAGCACATCTAGCTATAGTCATCCAAACAGGTGATACAGGTAATACAGCCAAAATTATTGCAAACTGCCAGACCCAGGAACATGTTCAGCATCCCCGTTGCCCCTTTTCTCCAACAGTTACTCCCAGTGTTGCAAGAGGAGAGGAAGTTTCAGTTCTCTTCTCATTTGTTTGGGCTTTTGTTTTTTCTTAGGGTTTCAGCTTATCAACAGTGCTAGATAAGCTTGACTGCAGTAAGCTGACTAAAGAGTCTTCTGAAAGCATGCATTCGGACAACATTGCTCAGCTTATATGTGTGAAGTATTTCTGGAAACTGAACCCCAAAATGTCTGGATTTGGTTCAAACATTTGTGCTTTTCCAGGAGTTTATGCTGAATTTTTCATGCTTTCGACTGCAAGATCAGTATGCACCTCCCATGAGGGCCTCCTTTCCTCCTGGGCTTCTTGCTGCTTGGCCAAAGACACAAAGGGAATACCTATGCTCAAGGGAATTCCTCATCCCTCCCCTGCATAGGTCTGTCAAAACCTCAAGGGAAGGTTGGCAAAGGTCTAATGCGTATGAAACACAGTCCCCATGCTAAGACAGAATGGTAGAGACACAGACGCAGAGAGATAAAACTGGAAAACAACAAATCACTAAACTTTCTAGTACTGAAGGGACTGCTTCCTAATTCCTTAGAGATGTTTTGGCAGTGAAACTTTTGGTTTTGTCTTAGATAACCAATATATCAGTATTAATTGGTAGCCATTAGAAGATATTTTCTACTTGAAAAAAAACATATTAGGAAAGGGAGGACTTTCTAAATGTGGTACAATTCTAACACACGTAACATTTATTACCATTTTTTCCATTGCCTTCTAGATGCATAATTAACTGAAAAATGACTGAATATTCAAACAACACATGTGACTTCAGAAGTCCAGTTCCTCTACATGCACACTGCTATTTTCCCTACACGGACAAGTACAAAACGCTGTTTTGCCAGTTATTAGGCCCAGTACAAAAGACACAGCCAACAGCAGAAAAACAATCCAGTAAGTGAATTCTATTTTGCGTAAAGGGATCAGTATATGGAGGATCACTGGGGGTACAAACAAGTCGGACAGATCACACATGATAGACATCAACCCCAGCAACCTCAAGAATGACATAGCACGACCCATAATAGATGGAATAAACAAAGATACAAGGTAACCCATAGAAAAAATGGGAGACTGCCACTGTGTGGCCTGGCTGGTGGAGAAAACTGTTGCTTTTCCCTAAGAATTCCTGGCTCAGGAACTCCTGGCGGTGTCCGGGCACCTCGCATACAGCTTCTCTCTCACCCGTGCGATGGAGGCACGCGGCCAAGCCCACACAGAGCTTGCTAGCTCTAGCGGTATCAGAAGTAAAGAGTCCAGAGATGGCTCTTGCGAGGGATCCGGTGTTTATTCTGACCGGCACGCAGGCTGGCCAGGTAGCAAGAGGACGGGCCCCGCCCGCCGACTTCTTTATCAAGGGACACAGACAGGGGAGGGGCAACAGCTGAAGGCCAATGTGGTGTGACCTAAGGTTAGAGTGACTGTCTGGCTGCTGACCAACCAGGGGGACCCTCCTCACACAGGTCACAAGACCAGGTGAGGAGGATCCTGGCCAGCTGACTTGTGGGGGGTGTTAGATCTCTGAATTCACCCACCACCGAGCTGCTGAGCCCCCTGGTTCCCCAGCCATCCCAGCTGGTGGCTCGGGAACTACAACATCTCCCCCTTCTCTGTTTAAAGGAAAGGCCTCCCCCAGTGATTTGGTTAGGCACTTCCTAAGACAGCCAAATAGACTTAATACTAAAACAATTGTCAGGATAATCCACAACCCAGTTTTGATCAAAGAACCCACCCATCCCCCAAGTCCCCGTTGTCCGAAGAGGTTCTCGAACAAGTCAGAGTCTTTTTCTATCTTCAGTTCTTTAACTTGGTCCTTTATCTTCTGTATCGTCACGTGGATGCTCTGGCTATGAGATGACAGGTTAAAACAGCATAGCCCTTCGAATTCCTCACAGCCATGTCCATAAGCCAACAGGAGAAAGTCGATCGCAGCTCTGTTCTGTAGTGTTGCGCGCCTGGTGGTTTTCTCATCCTCCAGTAATTGGGAGAGAGCACTCAATGTAAGGTTAGCATGCTTTCCGAGCCAGCACTCGAGGTGGGTAATTTCGCCTAAGGCCTTTGCTGCTGCTACCCAGGGTAGGAAAAGCGACGCAGCAACCCTTTTAGAGGTTGACCAATTAATAAGTTCGCTATTGCAATTTGGGTCTAATTCCTGTATGTTCCTTTTTTGGCGAGCCAATTGAGTATGGTTTTTCCAATATAAAATTTGAGTCTTGTTGGGTGCTAATACGGAAAGCCTGCCTAGAGTGCAAAGTCCTCCTCGAGCGTGGGATGGGATCCCAGGCCACACCCGATCCCCACAGATCAGGAACATACCTTTAGGAAGTACTTTGGGATAAGTGTGTGTTACTACTGAGATGGGCTGCTTGTCTTGGCACCAATTTTTATTAGAATAATTTTTTCTGATAGGTGTTAAGATCAGGTGTTTTGTCCAGGATGTTTCCACCTCATTCGGTTTGAAGATAAACTGGAGGCAGAGGGCAGCCTGGGAGGACCCCAATAAATCCAATTCCTGGGGTTCCTCATGTGCTGTTGCTAGCATATTCACCCACTTATTCCAAGCATCCCCTGAGTGAGGTACCTGACCTAAGATGGGTAATTCATTTCCATGGAGAGGAATCGCCACCAGACACGAGGAAAGTGGGTCATCTACACTACCCATGGATAGGCACATATGTTCTTGCTGGAGTGCCTTTGCCAGTGTGACCCACACATTTGCTTTTGACTGTGGGACGATCCACGCTGCGGTCTCTGATGGTAGCAGGATCCAGGAAACCAGGAGCAGCGGAGGTAGATCATCACGGGCATGGTGGTAAGTAGGGAATGGGTAGTCCTTTCTGTGGGATTTCAAGCATAATTATTATAGGAAGGTTCTTTTTTCCCCTCTCTCCTCCCCCTTTTTTCTTTTTTTTTTTCTTTTTTTTTTTCTTTTTTTTTTTTTTTTTTTTTTTTTTTTTTTGCATTTGTGAGGAGGGAAATACACAGGTGAGAGGGTTATGGGGTAGGGAAACACATGAGGGTAAGATATAAAGGGGTTCATTAGAGTTTCAGCTTGTGGGAACTGCAGGAGGTAGTATAGTTAGGTGTTCACGTGGACAGCGTCTTGCGTCGCCATCTCCTCCATGCGGCACTTGTTTCTTTTTCTGGCGTTGCTTTGTCACAGTCCGGGGTGTCGTCAGGAGCTGTTGCCGATGGTCCAAGGTAGGGCTTTATATACTTTCCTGGTACCCACTTGGGTCCTGAAGGTGTGGAAAAACAAGCATACCCTCTCCCCCACAAAATTAGTGGGAATGGGCCTCGGATTTGATGGCTTTCTGGATCTTTGATTAATACTGGCGGCTGTTCTTTCAATTGTTGGAAAGATATTGGTTCCCACCTAGGGTTCCCCCTCCCCATTCTGTCGTAAGAGACAGGGGCTACAATAACATTTATCCTAGTTGCCATATCCCAATCCCCTTCCTCTGCGACCTGGTGGCGAATATCGGCCCAAGGGTCTTCCGAATCTGAGAAATCACTTCCTCCCTCCCCCGAAGACGGACAGGGGGCTCTGGCACGGCTCCGCCGGGTTACCTGGGGCAGGTGGGGGGGGAAGGGGGGTGTGCGGGCACGCCGGCGCCGGGAAGCACAAGGAGCTGCGGTTCCCCGCCGCTACCCGCGGGGCGAGGCGCGCCGAGATGAGGCAGGGCCGGCCCCGGCCCCGTACTGGCGGATCCGGAGGTCCAGCACGGGGGAGGGCAGGTCCCGGCACAGCCGCTGCCGGCAGGGTTCAAAGCGGCTGCAGTGGAAGCCGGGGTGGGGGGGGCCATCGGGGAGGCACCCGCGGGGAAGGGGGCGGGGGTAGGGGTAGGGCCCGCGGCCGCAGGGGATGTCCCGGCGGGGAGGGGCGGGGCCGATGGCGTCACGGCCACGGCTGCGGGGGGAGGTTCAGGGGCGGAGAGCGGCGCAGGGGGCGGGGCTAGGGAGTGGCCGGGGGACCCCGTGGGCGCGGGTAGATACAAAGTAGCTTGCGACATGTGTGCCGGGCTGCCGGCCACGCGGTCTGCGCCATCTTGGCTGGCAGCCGGACCCGATACAGAGGGGTATTTCAGGGTGGGGGGGAAGGTTTGGGGGGCTTCTGCGCGGAGGTGATCAGGCTCCAGCCTACAACAGGAGACAACCAAGTCAATAGAGTGATCACATAAAATAGAAGTAGCCCTATGTTGCCTCCCCACAAAGCCCGCATTTGTATGTGCCAGACCTGACTGGGATCCAGTTGCATGAGGAGTCAGGAGGTCCTTCCCCAACAGGAAACTGTGAAGTGCGTCCACCTCACAGACAGACACTCCACCCTTCCTGCAAGTGGTCCCAGCTTTTATGCCCAAATCAGGACACCTGGCACTCCATTTACCCAATGCAGGGCACCTGGGGCTTGTTTACCCAAGGGCTTTCCTTACAAGGTCGGCTGCACCTTGGAGGAAAGCCAAAAGGCAAACTTATCCCCTCCTCTTAAAGGGCTATGGGGACCACCCATATGTCAACCTTAATTCAGGGCCTGGGGTTCAGACCCCAGCACTTCAAACGCAAAGGACAACATCCTCTAAGGAGACCTTCTAGCACCTTCCAGTACCTGAAGGGGCCTTCAAGAAAGCTGAAGAGGGACTTTTTACAAGGGCATGGAGTAACAGGATGAGGGGTAATGGTTTCAAACTAGAAGAGGGTAGATATAGGTTACATATTATGAAGAAATTCTTTACCATGAGAGTAGTGAGGCACTGGAACAGGTTGCCTAGGGAAGTTGTGGACGCACGCTCCTGGGAAATGTCCAAGGCCAGGTTGGATGGGGCCTTGAGCAACCTGGTCGAGTGGGAGATGTCCCTGCCCATGGCAGGGGGCTTGGAACTAGGTAATCGTTAAGGTACCTTCCAACCCAAACCATTCTATGATTCTATGATCACACAGTACTACCAGTTCAACTATTACTTTGTTCTAGAGAATCCATTTTCAAAAATAACCTGAAGCTTGTAAGTGTCTTGTTGCAAACAGGATGCAATCCTACTCAAAAGCTGAAACTAGGGTTGGAAAAAAAGTTCTTTAATCGATTATCTGAAATATTCTGTCTTCGTCAGATCAATCTTCAATTGTTAGCGAAGGGTATAGAATTATTCCCTAGCCTCCTTTAGAATCATACAATAATTATGGTTGGAAGGGATCTCCAGGGTCATCAAGTCCAACCGTTATCCCATCATATTCCTAACCATTAGACCATGGCCTCAAGTACCTAATCAACCTGTTTTCTGAACACCCCCAGGGACGGCGACTCCACCACCTCCCTGGGCAGCCTGTTCCAATGTCTAACCACCCTCTCAGTAAAGAACTTCTTCCTAATATCCAACCTAAACTTCCCCCGACGTAACTTGAGGCCATTTCCTCTCGTCCTATCATTAGCAATTTGGGAGAAGAAACCAATACCAGCCTCACTACAACCTCCTTTTAGGTAGTTGTAGAGGGCAATAAGGTCTCCTCTCAGTCTCCTCCAGACTAAACAACCCCAGTTCCCTGAGCCAGTCTTCATAAGGCCTGTTTTCCAGACCTCTCACCAGCCTCATTGCCCTTCTCTGGACACGCTCCAGCACCTCAACATTCTTATACTGTGGTGCCCAGAACTGGACACAGTATTCAAGGTGCGGTCTCACGAGTGCCGAGTACAGGGGCACGATCACCTCCCTACTCCTGCTGGTCACACCGTTTCTGATACAGGCCAGGATGCCATTGGCCTTCTTGGCCACCTGGGCACACTGCTGGCTCATGTTCAGTTGGCTGTCAACCAACACCTCCAGGTCCTTTTCCGCCAGGCAGCTTTCCAGCCACTCTTCCCCAAGCCTGTAGCGTTGCATGGGGTTGTTGTGACCAAAGCGCATGACGTGGAACTTGCCTTTGTTGAACCTCATAAAACTGGCCTCAGCCCATTGCTCCAGCCTGTCTAAATCCCGCTGCAGAGCCTCCCTACCCTCAGGCAGATAGACACTCCCACTCAGTTTCGTGTCATCTGCAAACTTACTGAGGGTGCACTCGATCCCCTCATCCAGGTCATCGATGAAGAAATTAAACAAGACTGGCCCCAAAACCGAGCCCTGAGGGACACCGCTTGTGACCAGTCTCCATCTGGATTTAACTCTATTCACCACAACTCTCTGGGCTCGGCCATCCAGCCAGTTTTTAACCCAGCGAAGAGTCCACCTGTCTAGACCATGAGCCACCAGCTTCTGCAGCAGAATGCTGTGGGAAACAGGGTCAAATGCCTTCCTGAAGTCCAGGAAGACAACATCCACTGCTTTTCCCTCATCCACTAGGTGGGTTACCTGATCAGAGAAAGAGATCAGGTTGGTTAAACAGGACTTGCCCTTCATGAACCCAATGCTGGGTGGACCTGATCCTCCTATTGTCCTGCACTTGCCACACAATCTCCCTTAAGTGCTGGGGTCTGAACCCCAAGCCCTGAATTTAGGTTGACATATGGGTGGTCCCCATGGTCCTTTAAGAGGAGGGGATGAGTTTGCCTTTTGGCTTTCCTCCAAGTGCTGCCAGCCTTGTAAGGAAAGCCCTTGGGTAAACAAGCCCCAGGTGCCCCACATTGGGTAAATGAGTGCCAGGTGTCCTGCTTTGGGCATAAAAGCTGGGACCACTTGCAGGAAGGGTGGAGTGTCTGTCTGTGAGGTGGATGCACTTCGCAGAGTTTCCCTGTTGGGGAAGGACCTCCTGACTTTTCCTGCAATTGGGCCCCAGTCAGGTTTACTGCTGGTGAACGCGGGCTTTGTTAGAACATGTGGCTATCTTTCTCCTATATTATCTGTCTATTGGCTTGGCTGTCTCCCATCTCTACCACGGGAGACTTCGTTGCTTTGTTTGCCTCACCGATTGTTGGCCATGTTGTATGGTTCCTGGGGTCGCTGGGGTTGATGTCTGCTTTGTTATCTGATTGACTTGTTTGTACCCCCAGCATTCACCCATATACTGACTTTCTTGTGTGCAATAGAATCCAGTTACTGGTTTGTTTTTCTGCTGGCTACGTCCTTTGTGCTAGGCCTAGTAATTGGCGAAACAAAATTGGCGACAAGAATGGCCCCATCTGAAGTTCCCGGTTGGGAAGATCCCATGTACAGTTTGCTGGCTCTTGAATGGGTTAAATTTGGGGAACCATGCAAACAGTGGGAGAAGTGGTTGGCAGAGGCTGAACCGCAGGATGGACTGGAAACTTTTCAAAAGTTCTCGAATAAGGCACGGGATGCCGTAACCTTCAGGAGATGGGGATGGATTTTGTTGACGGCTGTTTTGCCAGGCACTAGGCCTAGCGCAAAGGACAGCCAGCAGCAAAACAATCCAGTAACCAGACTCTATTGTACGTAGAAAAGTCAGTATATGGGTGATCGCTGCTGGTACAAACAAGTCAAACAGATCACACATAACAGCAACCCCAGGAATGACACAGCATGACCAATAATAGGTGGAATAAACAAAGAAACCAAGTCTCCCATAGAAGAGATGGGCTGATCACATACGATAGAAGTAGCCCCATATTGTCTTCCCGCGAAGCCCACGTTTGCAAATGCCAGACCTGACTGGGGCCCAGTTGCAGGGAGAGTCAGGAGGTCTTTCCCCAACAGGAAACTCTGCCAAGTGCATCCACCTCACAGACAGACACTCCACCCTTCCTGCAAGTGGTCCCAGCTTTTATGCCCAAAGCAGGACACCTGGCACTCATTTACCCAATGTGGGGCACCTGGGGCTTGTTTACCCAAGGGCTTTTCCTACAAGGCTGGCCTCACCTTGGAGGAAAGCCAAAAGGCAAACTTATCCCCTCCTTTTAAAGGACCATGGGAACCACCCATATGTCAACCTTAATTCAGGGCCTGGGGTTCAGACCCCAGCACTTCCAACGGCATGTAAGAAACAGCACCAGCAGAAAGAACAATTACTGGTAGAATGTTCCCACATGCAGGATCATATTGTGACTTTAGAATCTTTAAACAAACTCCTTACTGACAAGCTGGACACTTGCCAAACTGTACCTGAGAAGGCTACAGTGCAAGTTGCCCAGTGTAAACGTGGGAAGAGAAGGGGGCAATCTAATCATAAGAAAGTCCACTCAGAAGTTGTAGAGGTGGATGTGCACTGTAATCCTGATGACTCGGATGATGATATTTGGTACCCTGTGGAGTCTAACGGGGCTGGTGCCTCAGATGACTCTGCAGATGCGAGACCAGTCATCAGGAGAAAGACAGAATTTTCTGAAAACCAGCCGCCAGTGAACAGACCCACAATGGAGGATTTTACACAGCAAGAAGTAAATGATATTCTTGCATGATTTAGTCAGAGACCAGGAGAGCCCCTGCTTGCTTGGATGGTACGTTTGTATGATCAGGGAGCATCAGGGGTTAGCCTGCATGACTTGGACTGTAAAAAGTTTGTAACACTGAGTTTTGACCCTCTTGTGCAGGATGCATTTCAAAATAACGATCAGAGTACCAATCTATTGGCTGTAGCTGCTGCAGGGTGCAAGGCAAAATACCCCCTGGAGAATAGCTGGCCAGGCTCTGACCGACCATGGTATACTCTGCGGGATGGTATACAATGGGTAAAGGAAGAAGGAATGAAACTGGCCATTATTGTGGGACATGTTGAGGTATTAGTGCAGCTTAGATTGTCTGTGCCCATGAGAAATGCGATCATTAAAACCGCTCCACCGACATATAAGAATGTTCTTGTGACTCTCCTACTTAGTGAAACAGGGAATCCCATTAGAGATGTAATTGAGAAAATGCAGCAGTTGGGTGACCTTGAAGAATGGGGCCCCTAGGAGCATCAGGGGTATCAAGAATTCCGACATCAATGGGGCCCCTGGGAGAGTAGAGGGAATCAAGACACCTGACGCCATAAAAACACCAAATATAGGATGTCTTGAGGACAAATGTTTAGAAGTTTGCTGAAAGATGGTGTACCTCTCACTAGGGTTGATGGTCTTGATACCAGTGAATTATGGAAGATGTATAAACAGAGAGGGTTACAGAAACCCTGTAGGAAAGTGCAAAATGATCAGGCACATAATTCAGGAGCTGTTCAGCCTATAGCACCCCCTTTGGAACCTCAGCAGGACCCCACCTCTGCTCGTGGTGGGCCCTCTGTTGCTCCAGAGAGGAACCACGAGTGGCAGCGGTACTCTGACCTATATCCCTCACAAGAAACTAGGCATTATAACTCCTTCTGAAACGCTGGCCAAGCTCCGGTACACTGGGCGTGGGAGGACCAGCAACCTCATGTGGAGCTACAGATATTCTGGAAAAAACGGTCCTCTCAAATAGTAAAAGCCTTAGTGGATACCGGAGCGGAGGCCTCCTTAATCTATGGGAACCCTAAGAAATTTAAAGGGCAGTCCGTGATTATTACAGGGTTTGGCGGAAAGCAAATTGAGGCAGTACAAACCCAAATTGATATGAAAATTGGAAACCTTCCAAAATGACAATATACAGTCATGATTGTTCCGATCCCAGAGTATATAATCGGAATAGATATTCTAAAGGGACTTACTTTGAATCTCCCTGATGGTCGGTATCAATTTGGGGTAAGGAGTTTTGTCACTAACCAGGCAATTCTAGTAGGAAAGATAAAGATGCCTCCCGTTCAAATTCCAACTGCGACCAAGGTAGTAACCATGAAACAGTACAGGATTCCAGGCGGTCATGAAGAAATTTCCCAACAATCAAAGATTTACTGGCTGCAGGAGTTTTAAAACCGACTACCACCATGTGGAATAGTCCAATCTGGCCAGTTAAGAAGGCCGATGGATCCTAGTTTAAAGCCCTTTCAGTGAGGCCAGCCAGCTCATCTGCCAGGATTCTTTTTCCCCTCTGAGACAGATTAGCTCTATCTGTCGCCCGCAGAGCCCTTGTGCCATAAAGCTCCCCATGTGTAAAGAACCCAAAATTTTGTCAGTGGCACCAGTCTCTTAGCCATATGTTTATCAGGTGGGTCTTCCTTCCTTCCATAGTATTATTCTCTTCCACCAAAGGAATTGAGGAGAACACCACCTGGGTTCCCGATCCCTCAAGTGATCTCCCCATGGCCCTGAAGTCTTTTTTAATTGTGTTGAGGCTCCTCTCACAAAAGTGACAAATGAAAGCAATTTTCTGTGGTGGTAAAGAGAAAGAAGTTTTCAGGTGTTATCAATACAGGTCAATATGGTATAAACCTCTCTTTGAATATCTCCACAAGTAATCTCGAAGAGTCAAAAAGTTGTTTTTCTGTTACAAGAATAAAATGCACTTGGCAAAGAACATTGATTAACTAGATTTTGTACAGAAATCTATCTCAAATTAATATGATACAATTCCTTTGCTTTACTAATTATTGAGCATGATTCAGTATAAAAAAATTTTTTGTTTTTATTTTGTTTAAAGTGTGATTGATGAAATCAAGTGCAACTGAACAGCAAGATTCCTCTGGCCCGTACTCAGTATAATGCAGAAACTGTTGTGAAGGTCACATGGGCAAATAACCTCCTGCCATTAGTGTGTACCTAGAAAATGAGTGAGAGGGTCTACATAGACAGATGGAAGGGGGAAAAAAATCCAACCACAAAGCTAAGCAGAACATCACAGGAACCAGCGAGAGCTATAATTGAACCTGATCTAAAGCCCCCTGCAGACGACAGCAGTCTTTCCAGATTCATCAGGAAGCTCTGTCTCAAACCTTCTGCATTACATGGCAGAACTCTGCTTGGCTTTAGAGCCTGCAACCAGCACACGACTTGAATTCCTCATCTCTTGTTTGGCAGAGGCAGGGATGTTTTTCCAAAGACTGGGTTAACTTTTGAAGGGAGACCTATTCCTTCCCTTCTCAGCCAGGAAAGACACCCAATTTTTGCAATGAAGACTCAAACGGGGAGGAAAGGGTTATCAGTGGGCACCCAGAAGAAAGAATTCACAATGCTCAGGGGTGTGAGAACCATCTACTGTTTTCCAGAAGCTAATTCAAACATGCATTACCATAGACCAGTAAAAGGGCATAACTGATGACTACAAGCAAAACCACTGGCATTTCTGAATGCATGCTGTACCATCACCCCATGCTTCTCTTCTCTCCCCATCTCAGTTCTCATGCCATTTTCCATAGCACTGCATGTGTGCAGCACTGAATGCCATGAGCAAACATGTTGCAGCACAATCAGTGAACTGTGTTGAAAACGGTGCATTGAAAAACACCAGCAGATACAGCACCAGGCATGATAACTGTCATTCTTCAGAGGATGGAGATAAAGAAAGCTTGAAACACATTCAGTGCTTGCAGACAGCAGTCAAACAAGACTGGAGATTTTGTCACTGAAAAGCCTAAAATTCAACAGTTCCTGCAAGAGCCCACTTACCAGCTATCCAAGGAGCCTGGCACAGACAATTTACACCTGTTCTTTTTCCTGTTGCTTTTGCAAAAGAAATCCATGCATCCCACACTCAACTTCCAGGAAAAGTAAAAATTCTGAAATTCCAGCTCCTCGGAGAGCCAGGCTAGGTAGGAAAACAAAGAGGTGTTCAATTTTCAAGGAAATCCTCTTCAGTTTCAACTCATAAGCCCCTTCCCCTGCCTCCCACTACAGTATGTCAAACTGAATCAGGGAAATCTAAAGCAGGAAAAAGAAAAAAAGAAGCAAATGCCAATTCTTGTAAGAGAAATCGGGCTTGCGATCTAGTCAGTCTGCTGAAATGATGTACGGCTACGTGGGGAGCATGTATGTGCACACACGTCAGATCCTTCCTTGGAAGTGGATTAGGTGGCAGATGGTGTTAGAACCTGAGCTGCTGTCAAAAGCAGAGTTCACATTGTCCTGCTCCCCTGCGCTTAGAGAAAAAAAGCGGCAAAGAAAAAAAAAAAGATAAGAGACTGATAAATAACTGACAATCAACTTTGCCGTTTGCAACAAGTGAAACGACACCCCTTCACTTGCTCCCTTCTCCCCCCAGAGTCCTTACACACAAAATCGTCTCCGAAATGGAGACAAAAGAGGAAACATACGTAGACATGCAATCTCCAAGACTGAGAAAAAACAGAGGCTCGGTTTTTCACAGAGAAACTAGAACCTGCTATTACCAACCCAAATACCAGAACCCGGGACAGAGAATGAGGAGGACACACAGCTTAAGGTCTATTAAAAGCAAAGGAGGAAAAAAAAAAAAAAAAAAAAAAAAAAAAAAACCCACAAAAAAAAAACCAAAAAAACCCAAACCAAACACACCCACACGAAAAACCCACTGCCTTTGATTGCCAACATAATGAAAATAAATGAGGGAAGTAACATTTGGGAGGGACATACCAGCTGAAAGCAGTCACAGTGACTTTGTGCAGGCACTCCATTATTAATAATTATTACAGATAATAAGGGTTTTCAGGCTGAGCAAAATAATCTCTTTCAGTTCCTAAAACCTCACCTCTCCCTGTCCTGTCACCTAACACACACCCACACCCCCCCCCCTTTTCTCTCTCCTCTGAGCACCTGCTTTACATAGCTTTCACTGCATTACCATTAGTTTCATGGATAATTGATAGCTGAGCTCATCCAACTGATGCTAAGAAAAGAACAAAAAGGTGGTTAGACACACGCTTACTATAAATAGACACACAACATGGCCAGCATTTGTCAACATCTGATCATGCCTTCCCTCCTGTGTCCTAAAGTCGGCTAGTTTCTGAAAGTCAGGGAAGCAAAAGGAGAGCAAGGTAAAATGCTTTCAATTAATTTTGCAGAGATTGAAGGGATAAAAATAAGAGTGGGGCTTTATATTTTTCTGACATGCTAAAAATACCCACTTTATGAAACCTTCGGCACAGTTTTTAAAGCACAGTTTAAAAGTCTTTACTTTTTTTTTTTATTTTAGCAGCAACTGTGAAGCTCAAAATATTTAGCTGGTACAGGGGTCTTTGCTGGTGGGACTGAGAAGGGTCACAAGAAGATCTCTTTGCTGAGCACAGCCTGCAGGAGCCAGACAGAGAATAAAGTAAAACCCACAATTGTGCTAAGCCCCAAGGTACCTCCGCAAAGCCTAAGTGCTCATGCTCAGGAGCTCAGAGGGAGAAGGCTGTCAGTCAGCAAGTGCAGGGGAATCACAGCTGCGTCTGCATGGCTGGCAGGAGGCACAGGCTGCTACGGGCACTGAGTCAGCAGCAAAACCTCCAGCCTCATCACTGGTTGGTTCTGGACACTTCTGGGGCAACCTCCTGACCTGTCCTTGATGGGATATTCCCGTCTTACTTGGCTCCTACACCGAAGGCTATTCCACCATGCAGTCACCTTTCGCCTACACCTTCTTGCTGATCACCCTCCCCATTACCCCTTTTAAGTCCCGCAGTACAGAAATTACTTTTGCCAGATTCACCCAGACTCTCCAGCACACTCATCCTACTACACAGCTCACCTCACCTCTTGACTCAGTCTGCAGAGCATGCAAAGAACAACCTGCCTTTCAGGAGCCAGGTGGTATTTTCTGCCTTTGATCGGGGAAAGAAGGGCTATTAGAAAGGATCCCTAGAGCACTTCTACCTCTGGCTGTGGAAGTCAGTCACAAGCACACACAACTCTCGGCACATTTTGTCTTCCTTTTACAAAAAGCTACCCCAACATGGTGTAGGCTCCAAAATTACTTGCTCCTGGATTAGGGAAAATGTTATCTCTTTTTGTTTCAGCATTGTGTCCAGTTGTACTTTGCAGATCATGAATTTTTTTTTTTAACAAAAAAAAAAATCAATTAATGCAAAATGCTTTTTTCTGGAAATTCTTAGTGCCTTCCCTCTACAAACACTAACATCAGTTGTTTCTCTTTGCCAGGTCTCACTCACCAACAGCCAACTAAGCTTTATCAGTACAAATAAGACAAACAGCAGTTCAAAAATCATCCTGCTTAAGGAAAGCACCTGCAGTTCAGTATTTGCCCCAGCACATGCTGAGGTATCAGCACTGGTTTTGTCCTTGCAGTAGCTGTCTCCCTTTTCAGAGCTGATGATCTCACACACGCACATGCACTCAGGTCTTTCTCATTTTCTTTCTTGGTGGTAATCTCAGTCTGAAAGCCATTTTAGACTGCAGGAGTAGAGCCATAGGACAAAGTTTTTTATTTTCACAATTCTCGAATACTGAGGTGGAGAAATATTCGGCACTTCCAATAGGAGAAACCATTTGTCTCTCACAGTTTACCACAGCAGAGCTGTCATAAGACACAGGCAGAGCCCAGTCATGACTAGAGCATTATCTCAAACCACAGGGAAGGGGAAAAAGAAGAGAACCTAAGCCAAGCCTCCATGCAGCTCTGTGACAGGCAGCAGGCACGCAGCAGGAACAGTGGTATAAAGCCATGCAAGTTTGAGGAGCTGAAAGATAACTTTTTCTTAAGAATGCTCCAGAGATCTGCATAAGGTGGAGGTTTCATCTTGAGAAACTTGTAACTCGAAGCTACCAAAAAAAGCTGTGTCAGAAGCAAAAATAAAAAGCCTCCCTTTTATAAAATTGCTTATTTAGCCAGTGCTGGAGGGCAAGCACACTACAGAGGAAACAAAGAACAACAGCATTCAAACACTTTTTCCTCTCACCAGCCAAAAAATACACACCAAAATGGAAGCTTTAAATATTTAATGTCCAAAACAAACAAGAGGATTTCCCAAAACAAGACTGCTGGTTCAACACAAACCAGAAGCACTCACAGTTAAGTGACAAAGGTTTTATACACAACTGCACTAATGCCAGTTAGGGAAGGTAAAACCCATTTAGAGATGAAAAGATGCAGGTTCACTTTACAGTGGCAGAGAGCCAGGGATCAGGTGGAGAATGACTGACCTTCCCTGTCTTTCTTACACTTGCACAAAACGGTTAATGCCACCACAAGAGTGGAAGGCAGTTTAGCAGGGATGAGTGCTAGGAGTCTCAATAGATTATGCTATTATTTTGAGATTCTGCAAGAGAACAAATTAACCTTCTTTATAACTCTTGGCTTACTTTAATAGATTTAATGGATGTCATAGGCTGGAAATACTGTCTTGCATTTCTTTCCTCCTTACAATGGAAATACACTACTGGAGACTTTGAGAGGGGGAGCACTGGTGCCGTTAACCACACGGTCAACCTCTCAGCCTCTTAACTGGTGTCTTGCTCATACACCCATGACTGAAGCAATCACCACCCTGGGATCAGGAACACCTCTCCCACATGTTCAGACCAGCAGAAGCCACTGGGATTTTTCCATCTTTCCTTACAGCAGATGGCATTATGCATTTCCCTAGGGTCATCTGGGTATTTTCACCTCCAGATTCCCACTCCTGCAGGGCCCCAAGAGGCTGGTAATGTCTAACATCTCTCTTGATGGCTCCTTGTGGCACAGAACAGTTTTTCAAACGTGCTAAAGGGCTTAATCTTGCTACAGGGATATAAGAGTTCCTTAAAATTTGTGATACAAGAAAATTTATAAAATTTTTCCTCTACAAACCCAGACTGTTTAACTGTTATATGGTTACCTGCAATCACAGGGACAGAACCCAATGGTCAGCACAGTCCCATCCAAGCCTTTACTCCTCCCAACTTTTTTTTGGTTTTAAATCTCTACTGTTTTCCCTACCATCCTTTAAAAAACTTTTAAAAGGGTTTTTGACAGACACAAAAGCCTGTACACCTCACACAAGCAGAAAGGCATTTTTTTCTATAGATTAGCTAAAGGTGCAACTCGTGTTCAGCCCACCACTGAAATTCTGTATTTCAGATGCAGCTCTAATATAACACCTTATTTTACTTCAAATAGGGCTAAACACCCCAGAAGTTACTACTGATGCAGAATCCCAGAGTATACAGAGGAAAAAAGAGTGGAAGGTTTCCAGATGAAGGGGAAAAGTCATTTCCCAATGAAAGGGTAAGTCAGAGGAGCGATGCACTGAAACGTGCTCCTGACGGTGACAACTACAAAAAGAAATCTTCTAACTGGAGATCAGAATGGGCAAGGTCAGAGCTCAGGTAGGCTGAAACCAAGCCTGGGAAAGCCTGGCTTAGAAACATAGTCCTGCCAGTATTAGACTCTGCACAAACAGCTCAGTCTGCCAGACTCTGGCTGAAGACTCCAAAGGCCTCACCCCATCCACTACTTATTCTGTCAGCTCAATCTTGACTATAAATGCTATAAATGGGAAAGTTATAAAAGGTCTGGTAGGCAGAGGGGTTGAATGGCTGCAACCCCCTCTAGAAGAATTCCTTCGTGGTGCTTACAAACCAGAGCATGTGTTTGGCACTTCTCTCTGACAGAGTTTAGCCATAAGTGAGTGCCTAGGGTAGGTATTGTAGCTTTCCTTAATACGCTGTTTTGCAGGCAGACCAGAACAAGGGAGAAATAACATGCTGCAGGCTGTACTCGTGAATTGATTCGGAGTGCAAGATGCAGTGAGGTTGGGCATAAAGGGTGCCACTTCTAGGCACATCACTGCTGCTGCAATAACTCTTCTGGATTTGCAGAAGTATCCCATACATCCTCCTCCTGGTTTTTGCCATTATTGGCTGGGCAGCTTTAGGTAACAGGCATTTCCCTATAGCTCTGTCTGCCACAACTTGTCATGGCTGCCCCAGTCCAGCCAAGAGAAGCAAAAGAGAATGACAACAGACTTCATCCCAAGACAGTTTGGGCATTGGTCACAGGAAAAGTTTGGAGTGTTATAGGGTCACGTACTGTGTGGTTCAGTCTGTCAGCCACTCAAGATACAGAGATTCACATCTGCTTCTTGAAGGCAGTATCAGCTCCTACCACCAAATTCAAGTCTTTAAAGTCAGGCCTTGGTACAAATTACTCAAAAACATGCATACTACTCAGCCCTATGTACACTAAAGGTATTCTCAGAACAGCAGGAAGGCATTAGAGACTGAAATTAGTGTGCCCTGACACTGAATTTAAGTAGCAAATGTACAGGCAGAGGCATTTTTTTCAGCTTGTCAAGACAGGCATATGCTGTAGCTGTGGAGATTTCATTTCCTTCAGGAAAGGTATTTGTGCCCTGGCTGCCTAATTCCATGAAGATGGGGCTTTGTACAGGTTCAAGGGGAATACAAAGATAAGCTGATATGGGAACTCACAGGAACATGCCTATCTGAGGAGCTCCTGATGGCACAGTGCCTGCAAAGTAACATACGGTCAACCTTGGCTTTTGTTTCTTTTTCTTCCTTTCTCCTTTTATTTTCCCACTTTTTTTTTTTTTTCTTTTATAGCTCTATTTTTTTTCCTGAGGCTTCTGATGTCCACAGCACTCTCCAATTAACCCTTGGTTCCCCCCATTCCCTTTAAAATGAATGCTATGTCTCTCTAAAAACCTTTGCTTTCCCCAGGTAATAGGACATTTTCTCCTCTTTTCCCTGCCCCCACCTTTTGGTATCCTCCCCACACGCCTCTCTAATTCAGTATTCTCATTAGACTTATTTACTTTGCCTACCTTCCTTCTTCCACCCTCTCTATTAAACCCCCTCCCTCCCCTTGCCTTACAAATCTCTCCCTTTCTTACCCCGTTCATTTTCTCCACTAACCATTCCCCCCTTCCCCTTTTATCCTATTCAGTTCCTACTCCCTCATTTCATTCCTACCCACACAGCATGCATTGTGCCTTTCTCCCCCCCGCCCCAAACATCCTCGTTTTATTTCATTTTCCTGAATTCTATTCAGGTTCTTATATCAGCCTTCTCGAGGCTCAAATGCTCCCTTCATCATGTTAATGCATATTTCTCATCTCCTACCCTTTTTCCTTCCCTGTTTATTCCCCATCCATCCTCTCCACTTTTAACTATAGTAGGCTAGGTCCTCTTATTAACAGCTATGACCTATTGAAATTTTGGACATAAGTTTTTCTCATAAGGAATAAAGCCCCAGCATCCCCCTGTGCTATTGATGTGTCTATGAGCTCCACACATGCCTCAGTCCTGCTACATGCAGACTTCTCCTGTCACTCACTCTCCATGTGCTTTCCTAACCTGGGATGGACAATATAGTTTAACCCTAGACAGCCAATGCTCATGAAACCAGGCACACATTACATCCCACAACTCAAACTCAACATCTCTTTCTGGCGGGACAAGCTTGCAACTCGCTATTTACTCCATGAATACCAAAATCAGCCTGATTTCAGATTTCACTAGCAGACTGATTGACAGACACTCTTTCCCATCCTTGCCAACAGGAGAGGGTGTGTGTCTCTGTGTGCATACCCAGAATGAACAGGGACTTGCATCCTATATGTCCACTCCTCAGCAGTAACATGAGCTCTAATGGAACCTACGCCAGCCACCATATATCAAAGAACAAATGCAATTCCTTCTCAGCATGAGGTGTGTTTTTTTCCAGTAGACAGAAGGGTATGATTATAATGAGATATAAAAAAAAAAAAAAAAAAAAGTCAAGAAAGTGAGATCAACAAACAGAACCCAATTAAGGAAATCACTCAATCAACCTCCCAGGGCTGGGGTTGAATCAGGGAGCCCTTCAGTAGGACCTCCAATATATAGCTTTGAGGCTATACAAAGGTGGTTATTTTCCATGCTGTGCTGATTTAAACAAAAGCTATACTTAACCTCCTTCAACCTCCTCTCACTCCCAGAATCAAATGACTACATGCTTTGGCATTTTTAACTCCAAATGGAAAAAACACAATACCTGGTGAAAGATGTTGTTCTCGGCAGGAGGGCTGGTGTTGAGCAAAGAACACACACAAGCACCGAGCACCCAGGCTCTTTGAACTACTACAGCACTGTAACAAAAAAACCAAACCAAACAAACAAAAAAAAACCCACAAAAAAACCAACAAAATTGACATCTTAAGCGTTCTGCTGAAAGAGAAAGCTTGTTGTCTACGTTTAGCCAGTATCTGGGACTAAACTGTAGCAGTTCTACCACCCAATGCTCCCTCCCCAACTGAGAAGGAGAATTGGGGAAAAAGGGAAAAGCCCTGTGAGTTGAAGTAGAAACAGATTTAATGAAATAACAAAACTGATACAACCACCAACATTAAGTATACAAGGTTCTACTCAGCCCAGTCCTTGATGTTGACAGCAGGAACAGAAGACCATAAGAGAAAAGCCCCAGGAAGAGAAAACTCCACCCTCACTGAGCTCCCTCCTTTTATAATGAGCATGATGAAGTGGTATGGGATACACCTGTGAGTCAGCTGCCTTGATTGGATCTCCCAGCTGACTCAGGGCTACTCATGGCCTGCCTGCATGGCTGGCCCATGGGTCTGTGCCTGGGGAACCAGGACACTTGCACATACACTTATCCCCCCTGATTTTGAGATGGGATGGTTTGAAGGCCAGAGAAGAAAGCTTCTCTCCAGGCTTCATCAGATCTGGGAGAAGGAGCCATGGCTCCTAGGACCTCCCAGAGTAGGGGTGACAACCAGGCATCATATCCACAAGCCTTAACTAATCCCCCTTCCACACTTACCACACAGCTTCTAATGTCCTTCCATCTCCCCCTCACCATCTGCCATCTCCCACTCCTCTCCTTCAAACCACACTAAAAAGGAACATAATTGAGGACCATCTCTAAAATACTCTGCCTCATGACTTTAAGGCCTAGCTATACCAAAATGGAGAACTCATCCTCTGCCTTTGGCACCAGTTACAGAGAGGTGTCATCCTTCAGCAAAGGAGCTGATGCTGCTGCAGCTGGAAAGAGGTCTTTCTGATCCAAAATGTTGGGGTGTTGTGCTAAACCATTTAATCATCTCCCCCTCCTCCCCAAATCCTTGAGGTGCTTTCTGCTGGTAGCCAGTTGCCATAGGAACCCTAATCTTCATCTGTTTTGCTTGTTAAATAAACGGGCATTAGTACTCTCCTTCAGGGGCTGCTCAGTCCCTCTCCTCCCTTTAACCCTCCCTCCCACAAAAAGAGATAAAAAAAAGTTGAGAATGTGTTTGACAACCCTTCTCTCCCCTCCCCTTCTCCACAGCTCCTATGAGCTTTTGAAGGCCAAAATCCAGAATTTAGCAGAAGCAGCCACCATGATGCAGAGGGGTGCACTAGGCATATATTCTCTGAATTCAGCAAATCGGAGAAGAATTAGAGCCAAGACAGAGAGCACCAGGTAAGATAACACAGCGTAAGAGCCAAACGCTACAATGACAGACACCCCTAATCTCCAATTATTTTAGATGAAAGCTTTCCAACACTTTCCATGACATCTCCCACCTCCTGCAGTCTCCAACATCAGCCTTGTCCTATCTCACTACATTTAAGCAGTGCAATTTTAATGCCATTAGTGAGCGGACAGCCCTTAAAAGATGTTTCAAAGCTGAAAATGGAAAGCAAAGAAAGCTAAACATTCAAGAAACACCAAGAAGACAAGGTGTCTGCAGCAGTCCAGAGCTTCTCAACATGAAGCAGGTTTTTTCCCTTCTATAGACCAGAGATCTAGGCCAGAATTATGTAGGTCACAAGCAAAACTTGTTTCAGCTGGTCTTAAGCCAATCTTTAGAAGGTGATAACTCCCACTCAGAGACACCTTCCCCCCACCCCCCATGTATTTGCTTGAAAGTGAGACAAAGAACTGAAACAGCAAGGGATACTGGGTGTAGGAAAAAAGCCATCTGGCTTTATGTGCACGTGCAATAGTCTAACCATGCTTTCCATCTCAGCAGGCATAAATACATGCTAAATGCAGATATTTTGAAGCTGTTCTTCCCCTCATAATGCTTTCTAGTGCAACAAATATCCTGATAAAGAGTGATCCTATCTCGTTTGTTTGCATGGAAGAAAAGACCTAAAAAATTAATAGCGTCAAGATAGGAAAGAACAGGCAGAGGGGAACCTCAAAAGGATGAACTCCCACTGCATGCAACACTGCAGCAGGCTAGCAAACCAGGGTCCTATTTACCTGAAACAACTAGGTAATCCTTTGTTCACATCACAAAAAAAAAAAACCACCAAAACAAACTCACATCGTAGTAGAGGCATCAGTTTCAGGATACCCATCTGATCTTCAGCAGCTGTTCACTGGCATATGAATCATGGTCCTCACGGAAGACTTCGCAATGCTCAGCCTGCCTCCAGAAGATAAAAACACAACTCTGAAAGCAGCTGGACTGCTGATTTCTAGCTAAATTGAGACTTGGGCTGGCCTGTGTTTAGCTGAAAGATCCAGCAGCTCCAGCAAGTCAGCGCCAGAGAAACAGCTGCTGTTACAGTGAGTTTTACAATTGCTTGCCCTATTGCTGCGCTTTGCACATAGGTCCCCTGCTTGTCCAGCATGCATGAATGCTCTTACATCTCTATTTAGCAGGACTGCAGCTAGGCTTCCCCCTGCTCTTTTAGAAATATACCTTCTTAAATTAGCAGCCCTTTAAGTTCAGAGTTGAGAAATAATTCGGGTGAAGACTCAAATAACCAGCTCTACTAATGCAAACTTTACCCACACTAGTCCATACTCTACACCAAACTAATCTCTTAGGGTCTGGACCCTCCTGACATTGCTACTACCTCTCACTCCCAGGAGGTTGGAAAGAATACTCAAGCGGCCCTTTCTGGGGATATTTATGCATGTGGGGTCAGGCCCACAAATAGCAAGAAGAGACAAGTGAATAAAATAATATTAAGTAAAAGTTCAGCTAAGGTTCATTTGTATTCTGGATGACGATGTTGCAGAGTCATACTTTAAATGAATTTATCCTCTGTCAGAACTCTCTTATTTGATAAAGATGGTACTTGTTCTTCAAGAAAGCAATTTTTAAATTCAACTTAAGTTTCCTCTCCCCCTCTACTGTGCTTTTTCCATTTCTCTGCAAGGGCTGCTTTTTTGAAGAGGTGCACACAGGAATGCTGAGTGGCTTTGCAACCCCCTTTCTATAATGTATATTCCAGGCTGACAGAGTGTACAAATCAGCAGTAAAACATTGTGAGGGTTATTTCTTCTGCTTCAATCCCCATGAACCTCCCACCTCCAGTTTTGCTCAGAGATTCATAGCTGAACAACCTTGAAAAGAAATTCAGTTAAAACAATCAAGCTTTCTCTGAGTTTGTATCTGAACTAGAAAGAGGTGGCCAGAGACTGAGGGGAAAATTGTGCAAGATTTATCCAGTAAGCATTAATCATTTGCTGTTTATTTGAAATTAGACTTCCAGTCACTCAGATTCATGTGCTTTATTTTCACAAATTTGATGAGGCAAGTACCATAATAAGTGGGCATTGCAAAGAGCTTGAGGGCTTCTTCATGAGAGCTTGGCACAGCAGTTTTCATTGCTTTGTCCTCCATGCAAAAATTTTCACAGGGTCCTCTTCAGTTTATGTATCCCTGCTGTGTTAAGACTTCTCTGCCACCAGCCACACACTCCCACACATACGTAAAATCCTCCCCCTGCCACCCTGTTTTGCCAATTACTAGGCCTAGCACAAAGGACACAGCCAGCAGCAAAACAATCCAATAAGTAGATTCTATTGTACGTAGAAAAGTCAGTATATGGGGGATTGCTGGGGGTACAAACAAGTCAAACAGATCACAAATGACAGACATCAACCCCAGCAACCCCAGGAATGACATAGCATGACCAATAATAGGTGGAATAAACAAAGACACAAAGGTTCCCATAGAAAAAATGGGAGACAACCAAGTCAACAGGCTGATCATATACGACAGAAGTAGCCCCATATTGTCTCCCCACAAAGCCCACGTTTGCAAATGCCAGACCTGACTGGGGCCCAGTTGCATGGAGAGTCAGCAGGTCCTTCCCCAACAGGAAACTCTGCAAAGTGCGTCCAACTCACAGACAGACACTCCACCCTTCCTGCAAGTGGTCCCAGCTTTTATGCCCAAAGCAGGACACCTGGCACTCATTTACCCAATGTGGGGCACCTGGGGCTTGTTTACCCAAGGGCTTTTCCTACAAGGCTGGCCTCACCTTAGAGGAAAGCCAAAAGGCAAACTTATCCCCTCCTTTTAAAGGACCATGGGGACCACCCATATGTCAACCTTAATTCAGGGCTCAGGGTTCAGACCCCAGCACTTCACACCCTCTCTCATGCAACTGTCCTCCTACTGTTCTTGCACTCCACCCTCCTGAGATGACAGAGACAGTCAGAACCCACTCAAATGAGCTCAACCTTTACTTGTGGTCCTGGCTTCTCTCAGGCATCTCATTGTGAGCTGGTACTTGTAAGACACCAGGACAAACGGATCTTGGGTAGGAGTATAGATCTCTTCCCTCAGCACAACTTTCAGCAAAGTCAAGGCTAGTCACATACAGAAGACCAGCCATGTGGCGGAGAGAGGCCACAGCACTGCAGCTAGGTTATGTGCTACATAGGAGGTCTAGGTCTGACCTTTAGGCTGTGTGCAAACCACAGTCATGGTGTGCTATGGACTGCTTTTGGAACCTACTGGCTCCTTAACATAGCAAATCTTTGTCCCATGCAAGAAGAGGGATTTGTATATCACTATTTACCCCTGCTTCGAGAGGTTTCAGGCAACAAAAGCTTCTCATCAGGTGTCAGGACAAGTACCCAATTTCCTGCCTACACAGCATTCATAGTCTGGTGGAAGTGCTTGGGTGATCACCATAGATAACCAGAGACTGAGGCAAGACAAGAAGAGAGCATTTCCAGCCCCTGGGTCCCATTGCCTGTGCTGGCAATAGAAAGACTACAAGCTGCAAAGAAACTCTGGTACTAAAAGGAAAAAACAGGCTTTTGTCAAAGCCAGGGATTTGCCCATATTAACATCTCTGATGCTGTACAAGGCTCTGCACACATACTTCTGCTTGGTTTTGTTCCTGCTCTTCCATGATCAGCAACAGGTGGGAAGGAGTGGGATGTGCATGAGGAAAGAGGACAGGGCAGGAACAGAGAACATGTTCCTGACATTCAGGGATACGCATAGGAAGAATTGTCTGCCTGGATCAGAAAGGGCCTCAGAACTGGGGAGGCAGAGGACTTGCTGAGCCATGGGTCAGGAAGGAACAGGGACAGGCCGCATCAGGTAGGAGTAGGGAAAACAGCTGAGGAGATGGTTGAAGCAGGAGTGTACAGATCAGATTTAAAGAGGGAATCTGCATCCTTTGCATCAAATGTAGCCACTCTTAAAATCATCTTCTGTCACGCTTTTGTACTGATTAAGAGACAGTGTTCACTTCTGAAGCATACTTCTGTGCATCTTCATTTCATAAGCACTGGCAAACTGCTGGAAACACCTGGAGCAAGGCAAAGAGCTTCACTTTGTGTGCAAATAGTTTTGCTGTTTCCCTGAACTGTACAGGTGTATTTGACATGTACCACTTCTACTCCAACATGAAGGTCTTCCCTGAGCAAAGACTTCCAGATCTAACCCATTTGTGATATGCATAAGCAAGTGACTCTGCTGGAGACCTAACAGAGAATTTGAACTGTGGCCATCTCAGGTGAAAGATCCTTCATTAAGTGCACTGTAGCCCTTTTAACCACCTTCTCCAGTTGAACAGGTTTCTGATTTTTCCTGCGCTAGTCTGCTTTCTGGAAAACAGGAGTTTAATTTACTTTGTTTCTCAGAGACAGAGACACAGCCTATGTCATTTTCTCAGTGTTCAAATGTGCAGCATAATCCTCACACATAAGACACTAGAGGGAAACATAGCTAGGGAGAAGAGACAGGAGAAAGGATGCCCTCTTCACTACTTCAGTCTTTGTGGCATATTTCACAATCTGGAAAGTTGTTAGATTACTTTGCTCAAAGTGGTGTTTAATCACTATAATTATAGGTCCTGATAACTGGACAGGAGAACTGCACAGTCACTTTTCAGAGAGGCAGCAGCTAAGACGATACCTCATCTTTCAGCCTGACAACATCATTCCTGTGAGAGAAGGAGAGATCAACATCTGGACACATACTAACCTGGGCCTCTGTCTGTGATGAGCTGCCAATAAGTGCTTCAGCTCCCGTTAATTACGGTGGCATTTCTACAATGATGAGATGACTTCTCTGTAGAGAAGAGCTCTCATCAGGAAATTGATTCTATTGCAATTAACATCTGAATATGCAAATTTAACATCCTCCTTGAGCCTTCTCCCTTATTTCAGGAAGTTTGTGATCAATCAAGTCCTGAAATAGAACTGGAGATCTGGGATTCAGAGAGTGAGGAGGAGTTGTATGTCTGGAGGCATAAGGGTTAAGTACACAACAGTTTCAAAATCAGCTAGCTGATATCTCAAGCAGCATTTCAACCTCCCATCCTCATACGCATTATTTCTGAGAAAGCTATTATCACCAATATCACCGCTATTTAAAGTCACAGAATCGTTTCAGCTGGAAGAGACCTTCAAGATCATCAAGTCCAACCTTAGTGCTGATGCTAGGGCTAGGAATAAACCATGTCCCTAAGCACAACATCTACCTGTCTAACACTTCCAGGGATGGTGACTCCACTACCTCCCTGGGCAGGTTGTTCCAATGCCTGACTACCCTTTCAGTAAAGAAATTCTTCCTAATATCCAGCCTGAACCTCCCCTGGTTCGACTTCAGGCCATTTCCTCTTGTTCTATCGCTTGTCACTAGGGAAAAAAGACTAACTCCCGCCTCGCTACAACTTCCTTTCAGGTAGTTGTAGAGAGCAATAAGGTCTCCCATCAGCCTTCTTTTCTCAAGGCTAAACAGCCCCAGATCCTTCAGCCTTCCCTCATATGAGATATGCTCCAAACCCTTTACTAGCTTGGTAGCCCGCCTCTGTACCCTCTCTAGCACCTCAACGTCCTTCTTGTAGAGAGGGGCCCAAAAGTGGACACAGTATTTGAGGTGCAGCCTCACCAAAGCCGAATACAGGGGAATGATCACCTCCCTGCTCCTACTGACTACACTGTTCCTGATACAGGCCAGGATGCCGTTGGCCTTCTCGGCCACCTGGGCACGCTGCTGGCTCATGTTCAGTCGGCTGTCAATCAACACTCCCAGGTCCTTCTCTGCCTGGCAGCTTTTCAGCCACTCCTCCCCAAGCCTGTAGCGCTACTGGGGGTTGTTGTGGCCGGCATTTGGCCTTATTGAAACTCATGGAATTGGCCTTGGCCCAACAATCCAGCCTATCTAGATCTCTCTGTAGAGCTTCCCTACCCTCAAGCAGATAGACACTTCCACCCAGCTTGGTGTCATCTGCAAACTTACTAAGGGTGCATTCTATCCCCTCATCCAAGTCGTTGATGAGCCCTGGGGGACATCCCTTGTGACTGGCTGCCAACTGGATTTAACTCCATTGACCATAACTCTTTGGACTCAACCATCTAACCAGTTTTTCACCTAGGAAAGCATATGTCCATCCAAGCCAAGAGCAGTCAATTTCTCTAATAGAACACTGTGGGAAACAGTGTCAAATGCCTTACTAAAGTCAAGACAGAACATCCACAGCCTTACCTTCATCCAACAAGCAAGTCACCCTGTCATAGAAGGAGATCAGGTTTGTTAAACAGGACCTGCCCTTCATAAACCCATGTTGACTGGGCCTGATCACCTGGTTGTCCTGCATGTGCTGCATAATGGAACCCAGGATCATCTGCTCCATCAGCTTCCTTGGTACTGAAGCCAAACTGACAAGCCTGTAGTTGCCCGGATCATCCTTCCGTCCCTTCTTATATATGGGCATTATATTGGCTGACCTCCAGTCCGCTGGCACCTCCCCAGTCAGCCAGGACTGCTGATAAATGATGGACAGTGGCCTGGTGAGCACCCCTACCAATTCTCTCAGCACTCTAGGATGTAACCCATCCGACCCCACAGATTTATGTACATTGATGTTGAGCAGCAGGTCATGGACCATCTCCTCCTGAATTGTAGGGGGGACATTGTGTTCCTGGCCCCTGTCTCTTGGCTTGGGGGAGTGACTTTCCCCGATGCAAGTGCTTCCATTACTAAAGACTGAGGCAAAGAAGGCATTAAGCACCTCAGCCTTCTCCTCATCTTTTATTACCATATTTCCTTCTGAATCTAGTAGGGGATGGAGGCCCTCCCTGGCCTTTCTTTTATTGTTAATGTATTTATAGAAATTTTTCTTGTTGCTCTTTACCTCTAAAGCCAGATTAACTTCAAGTAGAGCTTTTGACCTTCTAATTATTTCTCTGCATGACCTAACAACATTCTTATACTCATAAGTCATCCATCTGGCCCTTCTTCCAGAGGCGATAAACCCTCCTTTTTTCCCTGATTTTAAGCCAAACCTCCCTATTCAGCCAGACCAGTCTTCCATTCCTTTGCCTTAGTCCTGTCTTCACGTTCAGCTATCGAGCAGGATCCGAGACAGAAACAGCCAAAAATCACAAACATCACCTCCCACACAACATACATGCGTGCCATATAACATACCTTTCCTCTTCCCCCCCCACCCCACCAAAAGACAACCGCATCAATTTTCACTTTCTAAGGCTCTCTATCACTCCATCAGTCCCCACCTACTGCAGCTCCTCATAGAGGTGAGGGGAGCACAAGCAGATATCAAAAGAGAAAAAAACAGCAACCCATCTTGCTGGTCTTGCACTGGACCACATTGCACCTGAAACATCCAGTACTTCCAGTAGCAGCCCTGCCATAACCTAACTCACCGGAAGAGGACAAGTAAATATTTCCAATATATATATAGCTGCTGGGATGAGGAAAAACAGGTTTTCTATCCCAGGCACGCTTGAAAGAAAAGCATATAGATCTAGCCAAAGTAGTTTTCCTCATGTTCTACCACATCAAGAAATCTGAACACTAGATGTACTTTATATCACTATGAACAACTGGGGAAAAAGCCATACACAGAAAGGATTTAGAAAAAACTACACAGCTAGCTAGCTATTAAATTTTAAAAATAAAATTCACAGCCAATGCCATCAGAAGGCTAAATTTTATGGCTCTTGCGTCATAACCATGAAATGGGATTATTTTTTTAATGGTATGAGAAAGACCAAAACCAACTTTCTCTGTATTATATTCAATTATATAAAATTTTCTTTCCTGCTAGATGGTATTAGACCTTTCACAACTTTAAAAACCCAACACTGAGTACTTATATACTTAGCTAAACAAATCACTAAGTTGGAGAAATGCTACATTCAGTGAAGTTAAAATAAAACATTACACCACTTTAGGTTCTACACTGTCATCTCTTGTCATAAATGTCAAAAAAAGGCAAAAAAATTTCAGTGAAACTTGAAAAAATAAGTATAAGAGGCACATGAATAAGGTGCAGAGTCTTGAACAGCAGCTACAGCTGCTCAAGCTACCTACACCTATTCAAGTCAAGAAAGTAAGCTTCAAAATCACAGTTGGGCAGTAGAGGCCAGTGCAGCGACATCGGGAATGACTGGGAGTCAGCCTGTTCTAATGGATACAAGATCAGATGTGATATAAGCGCAAAACTGAATAAATTAGTCATACAGGCTTTTAAACTGAGTCAATCTTTCTTATCAGTGGGAGATGCTGCTGAGACAGAGACTGGAAGAGACGGATAAAGGCCTGTTCAAAGAAATCTAAGAGGTAGAAGAGAAGTGAGAACTAGTGAGCTGACAGGTTTAAAAAACCTACTGCACAGCATGAGGGCTTAATAGCTGAGAATATAGGGCAGAGGGGGCTTGTGATGTTCATTCAATACCTGCCTGTGAGGGGGCCTTCAGGCAACAGAAAAGCATAGTCAAACCTTCTGCAGGACTGCACCTTTGAACTGAGCAGGTGAGAGAAGACAATGAAGTTATCAACTAAATAACATTTATGAAGAGCTATACCAAATATTGTGACTCATTAGTCAAAGTTAGGAACTAATAATTGGAGTTCCCTTATCCATCATTATTCTGCATTTAATACCCTCTGTACAGTGGCTGTTGCAAACTCATCACCCTGTCTTCCAACTCACTGTGATTTGTCTGTATTCACAGTGAAAAACATCTTGACCATGAGGAGCTACAAATAAAATTGAAGGGCTCTGAATTTTAGAGCTCTCAAAACCAGGTTCATTTCAATAAAGTAAGGAGGATAACAGGAAAGCCAGCTCTAGGAAACTCCATAAAAATTCCATCCACTGGTTGTTTTGCCAATTACTAGACCTAGTACAAAGGACACAGCCAGCAGAAAAACAATCCAATAAGTAGATTCTATTGCACATAGAAGTACGATAGAAGTAGCCTCATGTTGCCTCCCCACAAAGCCCGCATTTTTAAGTGCCAGACCTGACTGGGGCCCAGTTGCAGGGAGAGTCAGCAGGTCCTTCCCCAACAGGAAACTGTGCCAAGTGCATCCACCTCACAGGCAGACACTCCACCCTTCCTGCAAGTGGTCCCAGCTTTTTATGCCCAAAGCAGGACACCTGGCACTCATTTACCCAATGTGGGGCACCTGGGGCTTGTTTACCCAAGGGCTTTCCTTACAAGGCTGGCAGCACTTGGAGGAAAGCCAAAAGGCAAACTCATCCCCTCCTCTTAAAGGACCATGGAGCCCACCCATATGTCAACCTTAATTCACGGCTTGGGGTTCAGACCCCAGCACTTCACTGGTGGAAACCAAATGAGGAATAACCATCAGACATGAGCGCTCGATCTATCCACTCAGGTAACCAGAGAGGCAAGCAGAAGAAAGGTTGCTTCAGTGCATTGGTAGTCTGAAGACAGCCCAACTTTCCATGCCTGCTGCCAGTGGGTCAGCAGCAGAGAGCTCCTGCCACATTCAGAACATCACACCCTAACTGCAGGAGGAATGAGAACTGCAGAGATCACAAGCATTAAACTTCAGTCTCAGGGCAGGTCAAATGTGGGTCCTCTCACCCTTGATAAAATTACTCTAAAATTTTTGCACTTCAAGGCATAAATTCACAAGAGGTTATTAAAAGCACAACATTGTTCAGAGTCTGTGAAGTCCTCCATCACAGCCCAGCACTTCTAGTGTTACATACCACCCACCTAAAGCCACTTAGTCCTCAGTGACATTTAAAGAGAAAATCCCCCTTTAGCTCCTCACTCAAATTGCCATGATGGAAACCAACAGGGTGAACCCTTTAACCTTAAACAGCATCTTTGTTTCTCTACTACATTAAGCTCTGTTATTGTACACCTATAGATAACATGCTGACACATACATTACAACAACACGGACCATGTAGGTGGTCCACATACATAGATATATACACATAACAACTTGGGCTACAGATATATACAAGCAAACATATATAAGTTTCCAACCTCCGTGTATTCCAAGGATGCTTTTCTTTCCACCGGTCCCACATCCCTGAGAAGTTCTGCTGGCTCCTGCACCTTCTGCCCCCAGCACACAGTGCTCACCTCTCTTGCCAACTGCATGAGCTACCCGGCAGGATGGCAGGAGTGCAGTAGACCAGGGAGGCTTGAGGAGTGCCCTGTGACTGCCCCGGTGTACTTGAGCGGGAAATAGATGGAGGGGGGGAAGAAGCAGTTCCAGTGACATTTCAGGAACCACCATCATATCAGTATGCTCCACTTCCCATTTTTTTCTATTAAGGTCAAAACATGAGTAGTTACTTATAAAAGGAAAAAACCCCAAAAACAACCTCCTTGGCTTATTTTTTCCATGGAGGACCTGATAATGTTTGAACATAAGGACAGCAAGTAAAAACAGAGCAAGTAAAGGCCATACAATTTCCAGAGCCTCCTGAAATCTTTAAATCCAAGGACCATGAGCATCAAGAGTTAGAGTAGGAAATAAATCCCTTGCCTTTGCCTCAAACAGATAAACAACCACTGTGGCTTTGTCAAAAGCTCTGAGTGTTCTAGCCTTTCATAATGAGTAACAAAGTCAGGCAAAGCACATAATAACACTTACCTTTGTAACACAGTATAATAATACAGTACCAGTTTGCTGGTATATCTTTACGTGAGTAGGAAGAAGCTACTATATTCATCTTAGAAACATTAGGAGCTTTGCTTACAGCAACAGAAAAAGTCAGAGTGGATTCAGGAATAAATTTACTTAATTTACAGTGCACAGTAATAGTCCTTCCCATGCTAATGGCAACTCTTCTGCTTTTTGTCAACATGTTCTTTCTGTTGGGAATTTGGATGGCTGTTTAGCTAGTTCATTTGCTATTTTATGTCACACATCATCAGCTTTTCTCTGCTGCCGTTTTCCAGCTTTATAACTGAGATTTATCCCTTTGGTCTGGTCACCCTTTTTGCAAAAAGGTAATGCTGTGAAATATGGAAAGCAGGTAAAACAAATCTGGACAGGAAAAACCTTCTATAGAGGTTTACCAACTGTTTAATCTTTCTGTTTCCTAAATGCACACTTCCCCTTAACATCTACTAACCTCCTATCAAAATGGCTGAGCTTCAGTGCACATAAAAAGAAGTCTCCTCCCCATGAGGTGGTCACAGCATCCTACCTTCTGCAGCTCATGCAGGCTTCACCACCCAACGGGCAATACCAAGCCCCCATGGTCTTAACTCTCAAGCCCAGCTCCAAAGGCCATTAAGCCAGCTCAGACAGGTAGCAGTTCAGTCTTCCTCCTTCTTAGGACATCTCATCATCAGCCAGATTTTTCTGACACCTCTGCCTAGTAAATCAAGAGACTCACTGACCTGGGCTTGCACCACTGACCTTCACCTTGAAGAACTGCTGCTTCTGCTATAAGTGACCAGCCCAGGATGCTGGGCATGACACACACAACCACCTTCAATTTAGAGTGATTTCATCATTACTACTACTTTTAAAGCTTGCTATCATTTCTGCATGGAGATAAATAAATCCCCATCTTCTCTCAGAGACTGAAAGACTCTTTCAAAATATTTCCATTCAGCATTTTTTCCAAACAGCTTCTCTAAAATGTCTTTTTTTTCAAACCAAAGCTAACTCACCCTCTAATGTATGATAGTCTGACTCACATTTAACACTTTGATCTCCATGGCTCATTTTGGTCAGCAACTGGCTTAGCCATATTCTTATACTACATATAAGGGGAAAGAAAGAAGAAAGTAAAAAATACTTTAAACATTCATTCAGTTCCAGACCATTGAGAAATGCCCAGGATAAATCTGCACAGAAAGGAAAATTGTTTCAGCACCCAGAGACCTATTACAAATTAGAACAGAAATGAAATTTTTCAGCAAGAGACAGATTTGCACTTTCATGTTCCCAGATTTAGATGAAAAGGGGGCTCTGTACAAGAGAGATTTTGCTAGAAGGGTTTCTTTTTCTCATTTAGCTTCATCAAAATCCTCATGATAAAACTGAACAGCACCACTTCAGAAATGAAATAACAATCCAGAAATAATTTCCCATTTACACATAACTTGCAGTGGAATTTATTACTTAATACTGCTAAAGTATCTAAAAAGGGAAGCCCTTAAAGTTGAGGACCAAATTTGGGTTCAATATAAACTGCTACCATTTCACCCTTGGGAAATCCCCAGTTCAAACAGCAAGGGCAGCATCAACGTCCCTGTTAGAGCCGCACAACCCTGACCCAGGGAAGGTTCCTGGGAGGTGGATAAGGTTAAACTATCTGCAGTGATTTTTCAGAGGAATCCAAGAAGCTGGGGAGCAAATCCCGTCAAAATTAACAGGAGATGCTTGTCTTAAACTTTCTTTGAAAGATCGCCGGGTTAGGATCGCCTGGCCTTCACCTTGGTCTGGAGACCACTAACAAAACCAAAACAAGGTCTTTTCCCAGTTGGGTGCAGACTGGTATATCCTACACACAGGCTTTTGGGTAACTTACAAGCAGTAACAGACTTCAGTCCCAACTAAAGCAAATTTGGCAGTGTAAGGTTTACGGTTGAACTCTATCTTATAAGTCTTTTCCAAGCTAAATGATTCTATGAAACAAATTTAAACTTCTGATCTAGAACTGAAGAAGTTGTTTACTTGTGAAGAAGTTGTTCCCCTTGCTTCATGTACTTCCTCTCTGCTCTGGCAGATGTTAGCACCCAGACCCACTGCACCCATGTTTTTGAGTTCAGTATGTTTAACGTCTCATTAGATCAAAGACCAGCACTTTCAGTGGATGCTTTTGCAGGCCAAGCAGGCAGGATGGGTCTCTAGAAAACCCCCTGCCTGGAGGCAAAAAGCACTGCTGGTGCCCATCCCTGCAGCATCTGAGTTCTGCACAGACTGAGCAAGGTGACTTTGAGAAAAGTTGTGCTAACCTGCTGTTTTGCCAATTATTAGGCCCAGTACAAAAGACACAGCCAACAGCAGAAAAACAATCCAGTAAGTGAATTCTATTTCACGTAAAGGGGTCAGTATATGGAGGATCGCTGGGGGTACAAACAAGTCAAACAGATCACAAATGACAGACATCAACCCCAGCGACCCCAGAAACGACACAGCATGACCCGCAATAGATGGAACAAACCAAGACACAAGGTAACCCACGGAGAAAATGGGAGACAACCAAGACAATAGGGTGATCACATATGACAGATGTAACCCCATGTTGCCTCCCCACAAAGCCCACGTTTGCAGGTGCCAGACCTGACTGCGATCCAGTTGCATGAAGAGTCAGGAGGTCCTTCCCCAACAGGAAACTCTGCCAAGTGCATCCACCTCACAGGCAGACACTCCACCCTTCCTGCAAGTGGTCCCAGCTTTTATGCCCAAAGCAGGACACCTGGCACTCATTTACCCAATGTGGGGCACCTGGGGCTTGTTTGCCCAAGGGCTTTCCTTACAAGGCCGGCCACACCTTGGAGGAAAGCCAAAAGGCAAACTCATCCCCTCCTTTTAAAGGACCATGGGGACCACCCATATGTCAACCTTAATTCAGGGCTTGGGGTTCAGACCCCAGCACTTCACCTGCAAATGTATTTCACATCCCATTGGAAAGGAGTCACAGCCTTATCCTGTTCCTCACCCACAGTGGAGGCACATCATAAGCTCTTCTGTCATGAAGGGCACATTCATCACCAGCCCCAGCAGCAGACCAAGTGCTCAGTGGAGAGCCAGGCTCAGTTTTTCTCTGGTATGAGGTAGTCAAAGATCTACTTTATCATATGCCTCCACAGTTTGTCAGCTGCATGTGATCACTCGTGAATAATGTTCTCCTGCTCAGCTCAGAAGCACATACCCATGCCGTCTCACTGACCGCATGTCATACACAGATAGGCACACATCTCCAAGCTGCAACCAAGATACACTTATCCAGTGCTTTACACACACAGCAGCTACAGTTAATGTGTACAAAGAGATACATATCAGACCAGTTAACCCTCTTTATCTCAGGAATACTAACATGCTGCCTCCTTAACCCACATCATCAGGAAGACTCTGCATAAGACATCTGCCAGGTGACAAAGGAGCAAACCCAGGCAAAAGACCTGCCACCAGGATAACATTACTGTCCATCCCACCCTGCTCTCACTGGGACGCTTTTCCTTCCAGCTGCGCACCTTGCCTTTGCTGTAACCAAAAAGGGAGGAATGTGGTGCGCCCTGTTCAAAAGAAGCAAACAAAATCCCTCTGATTTCACACAGGCAAGGTCTCTAAAACACATAGGATTTAAGGGAAAAAACTGCATCTGAGAAGAAGCCAGGGCAGAGCTTGCTCCCAGATGTACCCCCTGAGATCCCAGCAGGTCCTCATTAGCAGACATCACTGCAAAGGCAGCACCAGGTCCCTGGCATATATCTCAGGGAAGCCTAGCACCAAGCTGAGGTGTTCCTGGGACAACCACAGCCCCACACCTCCATATCTTACAGGCCTCTGGACAAGCATAGATGGGTTGGGGGTAGAAGGAAGAATAGTTCCTTGGGCATCACAGTTTCCAGTTAATTGGAGTTACCCAACTGTGGGCATGTGGGAGTTTGGCTTGTGAGTAATGGACATGGAGTGTTAGAGCAGGTGCACGAACAGGCTACTGTGCAGGCGCTAGCAGCCAAGATTAGGCCTCAAGGACGTACTGTCCTTGCAGAGTAGTACAAGAAACTAAGTTACATAAGATAGGGAACTAACAGGCAAGGCGGAGAATATGATAATTAGAAGCTGAAGCATAGGTTAAAAGTTAATGATTGATGTAGAAGTGGTCTAATGAAAACCTAAGAAAAAGATAATAAGATATGCTTAGTCGTGGTGATTTGACAGAAGAATGATATATAAGTAAATGTATCTGCGCAATAAATCGAGTTCTGCCGACCTCATATGAGAGTGCAGTCTCCCTCCGTCGATTCCTACATGGGCACACCTCCTCGATCTGGAGGAGTTGATAAAATTGTTAGTGCCTTCCTACCTATTCCCCAAGAAATTACTATTGTGATCTGGTGAGAGACTCAACTAGATCATCTTTTTCTGAAGAGAACCACCCAGGTCTACACAGCAGAGTGTTTTAGATCCCTGTTGAAGCCCAGGCTGTAGCACTCTGCTGGCACCAGCCATATGCCCTGCTCTGGGCTTGTTATGCCACCCTGTCCTCCACTTACCGCTCTGGGATTTGGGAACACAGAGCTCCCCAATCTGCCTGCACAGCTCAGAGCAACAGTGTTCCTACTTTATGAAATACCTACTTTAGTGGGTAGGACTAGCTGGAGCACAGCTCATGCCACTTATGAACTCCTCTTCCCAAAGCACTGCACAATAGCAGGGTAGGATCCTTGGCAAGCAAATCCTTTGCCTGGGGGCACAAGGGCAGATTGAGGCAAAATGCTATAAATGGGGCTGCTTCAACCAGGAGGAATGAAGGTCAAGGGCTTTGGGAGAGAAAAGACAGATGAAAAACTGTACTAGGAAGGCAGCAGTCAGTGAAAGAACACCCAAACCTGCCTGTACTATACCCACTGAAATACTCTATAACACTAGAAAGATCCTCAGCCTGGCTAAGAATCAGAGAAAGTCTTAGGTGACCCAAGCTCATGTGTCCCCAAGCAGGTATCCAAAAGAGCTATTTACACCTCCAGCAAACATTCAGGAAATTCATAGTTTAGCCTTTATTCCTGAATTTCATCTCCTGCAGTAAGAAGACAACAGCTTGCCCTCTGCCATCCCAGTGGTGCTGTAGGGATTAACATATTTTTGTACAGGGTTTTGAAAACCGCTTTAGAAGTCTCCAGAATTTGTCAGTCTTCCCAGAAAATGCTCTGGAGAGAAGCTTGTGCTCAGCACACTGGGGCCAAGAGCAGGGCCAAGGCCATGAAGACCCAGTCTCAGCTGCCACCAGCACCCCAAGGCAGAGGTGACTGCAACACATTGCAGAGATACTTGGCATGCAGGTCACTGCAAGCCAGCACACTCTGGTAACAATTCCCACACTGTAACAGTGGGTGCAAGAGTAGCTATGCTCAAACACTTGGCAGCATTAACCAGATGGTGCTGTTCTCACTCTTCAAAAGTCACAGCAAGGACTATCATTGTGACCATGAGCAAGACAGTTGGATCCCAAAAAAACCATCAGGAGCCCTGTGTTTATGCACCCATGCGGGCAGAAACACACATTCATCTCCAGTTCATAAAAGAAGCACCAAGAAGAGCGAGAAGGGAGACAAAAAGTTAAGCAAATGTCACAAGAGCAAGAGACAAAACAAAAGCACTGACACCCACACAAGCCCTCAGGCAGTTTCTTGCCATAGTTACCCATAGCTACCCATACTACTTTCTGTCCCGTTATGTATTAATAATTCTTGTCAGTGGCCCTTCTGCTAACACATTACTGCCAGAACAGTTTGGGTCAGAGCAGTAAACAGCAGCAAGAACAGTCAAGCCAAGCAGAGCTTGCCTGGCTCAGAGGGAACATGCAAGAGCACCTGAGAGGGCAAAGCAGCCAGCACAGACATTAATGCTGCAGAAGTAACTTGGCATTTTTCAAAACTCTGTTTTATAGACTGCATAGAGTCAGCAGCATGGAAAAAGCCTGGCCACTCTGTATCAGTAGACCATCCCAGCAAAGAAAAGCCATTACAGGGTTAGTGAAATTGTATGAACTGACAGTACAGTAGTTCAGATACCATCTGCTTGGGCACAAGAACCCTATATGACTGATTTAGTTTGCTCCCTGTTAAGTAGCCCTCATAGCTTTCATAGCACAGGCAAAAGTTAAAGTAGATCACAGAATCGTAGGGGTTGGAAGGGACCTCCAAAGATTATCTAGTCCAACGTCCCTGCTAGAGCAGGATCCTAGAGTAGATCACCCATCCTGAAATATTCTAACTCCAGGAAACCAGATTTTCCTGACACAAGCAATTCCAACCAGACAAGCCACTAAAATTTGGAGCACCCTCACAAGGGAATCAGTTAAGTTGCTCTAAAATTCGTTTAATCTTATATTTCACTACCATCATGTTTTCCATATTTATTTTTTAAACCAGCTACAGTGGAACATTAACCCAAATTGTACATAGTTTTCCATGCTTAAAAACCCAACAAAAAAAGATTCACGGAATGAAAAAAGTGTGGCTTCACACCTGGAAAAGTCCACATGAGACAGGAGATCTGTTGCTTGTTCTAGCATCTTTCCTTATAATGAGATTTCCTTTACACCGCAACATCGTGATAGACCCCAGAAGCTTACAGCAATACCCTTTTGAATGCATAACTGTTCCTTCAGTGCATATTTACTGACTTTCTTCCAGCCCATCATTCTTTATTTGGAACTATATTTTTATGCACAAAACAGTAGCTTTCAGAGGAGCTAGGAGTTAAAAAGTTCATCTGTTCCAGCTGCTTATTCCTCACTTATACTCATCATTAATCCTCTTTTTATGACAGCAAAATTGTCCCTACGGCAACCAATTATGATGTCACAATCAAGATAAGAATTTTAGATAGAACAGGATTAGCTTCTTCGTTATTTGTTTAGGTCCCTAGCGGCTTTCATGCCTGATCAAACCACTGGCCCGTGAGTTCAAGAACTCGTTCTTTGATACCCCAATATCTGGGATTTTAAAGAAAGGCAGCCAGAAACACAATCAGCGACATGTGTCCAAAGAAGGATAGAAAGTGGTATTACACAGAGAATCCCTTTCCAGCTCCTGCAGGTGATTCTCTTGCTCCCTGAAGCAAGAAAGCATTGGCAACTCGGGTGACACTGTGAGTATACTCAGAAGTCAGGCTTGCCATGAATACGATTTGTTTTCATACAAAAGCCTAATCCTTCTTTGGACCCTACTAAATATTTCCCTTCAATGATTTGCTGCATCAGTGAAGTCCCTATTAAATACACACAAAACAGTCATGTATGGCAAGTAAAGGCAAAGCCCCTGAGCTCACTTATTTTATAATATTTTCTTGTAGGCAAACTAAATAACCACAGTCTATCATCTCTTTTCCTACATAATAATAACAAATACACTTGAACGCCTGAAATAATTTACATTTCTCTAGACTTTTTTCATTCTATCTGTACTTTTTCAAACTCCCAACAAACCAAAAATAAAAAAAAAAAAAGGAAATACAACAAAGATGTCAAATATCAACCACCCAGGTACCATTCAGCACACCAACAACTGGAGGTGTTGCATATTCAAGATAAAGATGCCTTATACCCATTCCTCCACCTGCAGGGAGGAAAGAAAAATGTTCCCATGTTTTGTTTTTTAATTCGGAAACATTTGTCAAACACTAACAAGCACATACCTCTACTCATCCTACTCGTAGGAAGGGTCCACAAAAAAAAAAAATAATCTTAGCTTTGTAAGACTGCTCTCCACTGACTGTCTGCAATCAATAGAGATGGGATCTTCCAGAGGAAAATTTGGAGCCAGAGCCTGAATTAGGCTGGCAAAATGGTCCTCTGTAGAGGACTATCTCACTTACTAATGACTGTTGAAGACATCAAGGGAAGGTAGCCCAAAATTATCCTTAAAGAATATTTCCTTCCCTCCTCATATTGACTTCATCACACGTATTAGCACTTCTATTTCTTCTAGAGCCAAAAAGTGACACCCATCATAGAATCACAGAATAATTAAGGTTGGAAGGGACCTCCAGGGTCATCAAGTCCAACCTTTAACCCATCATATTCCTAACCATTAGACCATGGCCTCAAGTGCTTCATCAACCCGTTTTTTGAACACCCCCAGGGACGGCGACTCCACCACCTCCCTGGGCAGCCTGTACCAGTGTCTAACCACCCTCTCAGTAAAGAACTTCTTCCTAATATCCAACCTAAACTTCCCCTGACATAACTTGAGGCCATTTCCGCTCGTCCTATCATTAGTAATTTGGGAGAAGAGACCAACACCAGCCTCACTACAACCTCCTTTTAGGTAGTTGTAGAGGGCAATGAGGTCTCCTCTCCTCCAGGCTAAACAACCCCAGTTCCCTCAGCCGGTCTTCATAAGGCCTGTTTTCCAGACCTCTCACCAGCCTCGTTGCCCTTCTCTGGACTCGCTCCAGCACCTCAAGGCCCTTCCCATACTGTGGTGCCCAGAACTGGACACAGTATTCAACGTGTGGTATCACGAGTGTCAAGTACAGGGGCAGGATCACCTCCCTACTCCTGCTGGTCACACTGTTTCTGATACAGGCCAGGATGCCATTGGCCTTCTTGGCCACCTGGGCACACTGCTGGCTCGTGTTCAGTCAGCTGTCAACCAACACCCCCAGGTCCTTTTCCACCAGGCAGCTTTCCAGCCACTCTTCCCCAAGCCTGTAGCGTTGCATGGGGTTGTTGTGGCCAAAGTGCATGACCCAGCACTTACCCTTGTTAAACCTCATCCAATTAGCCTCAGCCCATCGCTCCAGCTTGTCCAAATCCCGCGGCAGGGCCTCTCTACCCTCAGGCAGATCGACACTCCCACTCAAATTCCTGTCATCTGCAAATTTACTGAGGGTGCATTCAATCCCCTCATCCAGGTCATCGATGAAGAAATTAAACAAGACTGGCCCCAAAGCCGAGCCCTGAGGGACACCGCTTGTGACCAGTCTCCATCTGGATTTAACTCCATTCACCACAACTCTCTGGGCTCGGCCATCCAGCCAGTTTTTAACCCAGCGAAGAGTCCACCTGTCTAGACCACGAGCCACCAGCTTCTGCAGCAGAATGCTGTGGGAAACAGTGTCAAATGCCTTACTGAAGTCCAGGAAGACAACATCCACTGCTTTTCCCTCATCCACTAGGTGGGTCACCTGATCATAGAAGGAGATCAGGTTGGTTAAACAAGACTTGCCCTTCGTGAACCCATGCTGGGTGGACCTGATCCCCCTGTTGTCCTGCACTTGCCGCGTGATCTCCCACAAGATGAACCATTCCATAATCTTCCCCAGCACCGAGATAAGGCTGACAGGCCTGTAGTTCCCTGGATCCTCTTTCCTGCCCTTCTTGTAGATGGGCGTCACATTGGCAAGTTTCCACTCGTCCGGAACATCACCCGATAACCAAGACTGCTGATAGATGATGGAGAGCGGCTTGGCAAGTTCCTCTGCCAGCTCCCTCAGCACTCTTGGGTGAATCTCATCCTGTCCCATAGACTTATGGGTGTCTAATTGACTCAGCAGGTCCTTTACTATTTCCTGGATTACGAGGGTTTTATTCTGATCTCCATCCCAAACTTCCAGCTCAGGGAACTGAATACCATGAGGATAACTGGTCTGGCCATTAAAGACCGAAGCAAAGAAGGCGTTAAGTACCTCAGCCTTTTCCTCATCCTTGGTAACAATGTTCCCCCTCACATCCAATAAGGGATGGAGATTCTCCCTGCATCTTTTTTTATTGTTAATATATTTGTAAAAACTCTTCTTATTATCTCTTGCAGCAGTGGCCAGGCTGAGTTCAAGCTGGGCTTTCGCCTCCCTAATGTTCTTCCTACACGACCTAACTAAATCCCTATACTCGTCCCGAGTAGCCTGCCCCTTCTTCCAAAGGTGGTAGACTCTCTTCTTTCTCCTAAGTCCCAGCAGAAGCTCCCTGTTCAGCCAGGCCAGTCGCTTTCCCCGCCAGTTTGTCTTATGACACCTGGGGACAGCCTGCTCCTGCATCTCTAACAGTTTTTTCTTGAAAAGAGTCCATCCTTCCTGAACCCCTTTGCCCTCTAGGACTGTTCCTCAAGGGACTTTCTCATCCAGTGTTTTAAAGAGGTTGAAGTCTGCCCTTCAGAAGTCCATGGCGAAAGTTTTGCTGCCCCCCCTCCTAACTGGGCTAAGGATCGAGAACTGGATCATTTCGTGATCGCTTAGCTCAAGACGGCCTCCGACCACCACATTCCCTACCAGTCCTTCCCTGTTCGTGAGCAACAGGTCTAACAAGGCACCTTCCCTGGTGGGCTCACTTACCAGCTGAGTCAGGAAGTTATCTTCCACGCACTCTAGGAACTTCTTGGATTGTTTCCTCTCTGCTGTGTTATATTTCCAGCAGATGTCTGGTAAGTTGAAGTCCCCCACAAGAACAAGGGCCTGGGACTTTGCAGCTTCAGCCAGTTGTTTACAGAACAGTTCATCGACCTCTTCATCCTGGTCAGGTGGCCTGTAGTCGACTCCCAGCAGGATATCCACCTCGTTGGCCTTCCTCAACTTTACCCATAAACATTCACCTGGCTCATCACGCTTATTGATCTCCATTCAGTCAAAACACTCCTTAATATAGAGTGCCACCCCACCGCCCTTTCTACCTTGCATATTCCTCCTGTCGCGCTTATAGCCATCCATTGCAGCACTCCACTCAGGAGAGTCATCCCACCCCGTTTCCGCGATGGCAACAACATCGTAGCTGTCGTGCTGCACAATGGCTTCCAGCTCCTCCTGTTTGTTGCCCATGCTGCGTGCATCATCAAGGCATGCATATGGGGACTGATTCATCACAGCAGAGCCATTAGAAGGAAACGCATTAGTCTTAATGGCAAGAACTGCACACTCACATGATCTCTTCGCCAGAAAGTTCTTAAATCCTGTGGGAGTGAGATGTCAGGAACAGCAAAACCAGTACAAGCAGACACTGTTCTTTGACTGATAAGTCCGCAATCAGTTGCCCAGACATAATTTACCATAACACACACTGTCTAGCTGTTTTGCCCATCATTTAATTTCCTTTTAGGGCTGTTGTTACCAACAACCTTCAGCATTGAATAGGAGATGGTCATTAACCCTCCATGTGTAGCTATTAAAAATATGGTGGGTCCCTCTTTCTCCACTGTCCAGATTAGTTGGATAGAAGCTCCTCAGTCCAGTGAGCCAAATCTCTCAGAAAACTGACTATTACAGAACTCTTGCCCAGTTGACTGAAACACACTGAGGCGCAAGCCCAACGACAAAAGCCTGGTGGGAGAGACAACCATGCAGTCAAGATCCACCACCATGGTACCCCTCCCAGAGAGAGTGTAAATGCTGATCTGACTGTTCCCCGGTCAGAAAGGAGCAGCAGAAACGGCTAAAGAGCAGGCCAATACTTTCCGAGGGCTGAAACCTTTTCAGCCCTAACATCAGAGATTGCTTTCATTCTCTCTATATCACAAGAGTTGGTGACAAATAAGCAATGAATCACAGAATGTTAGGGATTGGAAGGGACCTCAAAAGATCATCTAGTCCAATCCCCCTGCCAGAGCAGGAATACCTACATCAGGTCACACAGAAACGCATCCAGGCGGGTTTCAAATGTCTCAAGAGAAGGAGACGCCACAACCTCTCTGGGCAGCCTGTTCCAGTGCTCTGTCACCCTCACTGTGAAGAAATTCTTCCTCACATTTATGCGGAACCTCCTATGTTCCAGCTTGTACCCGTTGCCCCTTGTCCTATCATTGGATGTCACTGAGAAGAGCCTGGCTCCATCCTCATGACACTCACCCTTTACATATTTATAAACATTAATGAGGTCACCCCTCAGTCTCCTCTTCTCCAAGCTAAAGAGACCCAGCTCCCTCAGCCTTTCCTCATAAGGGAGATGTTCCACTCCCTTAATCATCTTTGTGGCTCTGCACGGGACTCTCTCAAGTAGCTCCCTGTCCTTCTTGAACTGGGGGGCCCAGAACTGGACACAATACTCCAGATGTGGCCTCACCAAGGCAGAATAGAGGGGGAGGAGAACCTCTCTCCACCTACTAACCACATCCCTTCTAATATACCCCAGGGTGCCATTGGCCTTCTTGGCCAGAAGGGCACATTGCTGGCTCATGGTCATCCTGCTGTCCACCAGGACCCCCAGGTCCCTTTCCCCTACACTGCTCTCCAGCAGGTCAGTCCCCAACCTGTACTGGTACATAGGGTTGTTCTTCCCCAGATGCAAAACTCTACACTTGCCCTTGTTATATTTCATTAAATTTCTCCCCGCCCAACTCTCCAGCCTGTCTAGGTCTCTCTGAATGGCAGCACAGCCTTCTGGTATGTCAGCCACTCCTCCCAGTTTTGTGTCATCAGCAAACTTGCTGACAGAGCACTCTATTCCCTCATCCAAATCATTGATGAATATATTGAATAGCACTGGTCCCAGTACTGACCCCTGAGGGACTCCACTAGATACAGGCCTCCAACTAGACCCTGCCCCATTGACCACAATTCTCTGGCTTCTTTCTTTCAACCAGTTCACAATCCACCTCACTATCCAATCATCCAGACCACACTTACTCAGTTTAGCTGCGAGGATGCTGTGGGAGACTGTGTCAAATGCTTTACTGAAATCAAGATAGACCACATCCACTGCTTGAACGTCTCTAGAACTGATGAAGTCCTGCCCTGCTGCTGGCAATTTCACCACTGACAAAAAAGGGGGACTTCTCAGGCTTTCCCATGTTAGCACTTCAGAGCCTAACCAGCTCATGTGGACAATCTCACTGCACCAAGATGTGCTCCAGGTTTACCCTGCCGAGTTTCTGTTCCACATCCACTGCTTGCCATCATCTGTCCACTGGGTTATGTCCTCATAAAAGGCTATCAGGTTGGTCAAGCATGATTTCCCCTTGGTGAAGCCATGCTGGCTGCCCCTAATGACCCTCTTATCCTTGATATGCCTAGAGACAGCACCAAGGATATGTTGTTCCATCACCTTTCCAGGGATGGAGGTGAGGCTGACCGGTCTATAGTTACCCAGGTCTTCCTTCTTGCCCTTTTTGAAGACCAGAGTGACATATGCTTTCCTCCAGTCCTCAGGCACTTCTCCCATTCCCCACAACTTAACAAAGATGATGGAGAGTGGCCTAGCAATGACATCCACCAGCTCCCTCAGCACCCACGGGTGCATCCCATCAGGACCCGTGGATTTATGTATGTTCAGGTTGCTTAACTGATCCCTAACCCAGTCCTCATCAACCAGGACAAACCCTTCCTCTATCCTGACTTCCTCTGGAGCCTCAGGGATCCCGGGCTCCTCAGGACAGCCTGCAGCAGTATAGACAGAGGCAAAGTAGGCATTTAGTAACTCTGCCTTCTTTTTATCCTCTGTCACCAGGGCACCCACCTCATTCACCAGTGGGCCTACATTGCCTCTAGTGTTAGTTTTATCTGCAATGTATTTGAAGAAGCCCTTTCTGTTGTCCTTGACCTTTCTTGCAAGGTTTGATTCCAAGGAGGCCCTGGCTTTCCTAGTTGCCTCCCTGCATCCTCTGACAACAGACTTATATTCCTCCCAAGTGGCCAGCCCCTCCTTCCATGATCTGTACATTCTCTTCTTCCACTTGAGTTTGCTCACCAGTTCCCTGTTTAACCATGCAGGTCTCCTGACACCCTTTCTTGACTTCCTACCTGTTGGGATGCACTGATCTTGAGCTTAGAAGAGGTCCTTGATCGCTAACCAACTATCTTGGGCCCCTTTACCTTCAAGTACCCTGTCCCATGGGATTTCCCCTAGCAATTGCTTGAAAAGGCAAATGTTGGCCCTACTGAAGTCCAGGGTTGTAGTTTTGCTAGGTATTCTGTTCCTGCCACACGAGATCCTGAACTCCACCACCTCATGGTCACTGCAACCAAGGCTACCCTCGACCTTCAGCGCTTCACTCAGACCCTCCTTGTTTGTGAGAATAAGATCCAGCAGCGCTCCTCTCCTAGTTGGCTCATCCATCATTCGCATCAGGAAGTTTTTATCAATGCACTGGAGGAACCTCCTGGACTGTGGATGGCTGGCTGAGTAGGCCTCCCAGCTAATATCAGGGTAGTTCAAGTCCCCCATGACAACCAGGGCCTGCATTTGTGAGACTGCTATCAGCTGCCTGTAGAAAGCTTCATCAACCTCCTCACCGTGATCCGGTGGCCTGTAATAGACCCCCACAACAGTATCACCCATGCCAGCCTGCCCCTTAATTCGCACCCACAAGCTCTCAACTCGCTCCTGATCTGCCCCTGGACAGAACTCAATACACCCTAGTTGCTCCCTCACGTAAAGAGCAACTCCACCACCTCACCTCACTGGCCTATCTTTCCTGAAAAGGACATAGCCATCCATGACCACATTCCAGTCATGCGAGCTGTCCCACCAAGTCTCTGTAATCGCCACTAGATCATAACCCCCTGACCGAACACGGATTTCTAACTCCTCCTGTTTATTCCCCATGCTGCGTGCATTGGTGCACAGGCATTTCAGAGAGCGAGCTGAGCACACCGATTTCACCCTAGGGGGGTGGGAAGGCCTCCTGGTCTTCATCAATACCAGAGCACTGCCCCAGTGGTGCAAGGCCAGCTACAACCCCATCCCCCTTCAAATCTAGTTGAAAGCCCTCTGAATGAGCCCTGCTAATACCTGTCCCAGGACCCTTTTGCCCCTGTGAGATAAACCTTCCCCATGTATTACTGTCAGGTCTCTTGTCTTATAAAACCAGCCATTATCAAATAACCCAAAGCCCTGCCTGTAGCACCAGTCTCATAGCCAGGCACTTATGCAATGAATCCTCCTATTCCATCCCATGTCATCACCTGAAAATGGAAGGAGGGAGGAGGAAATAACCTGCGCCCCAGACTCTTTCACCAACCGTCCCAAGGCCTTGAAGTCTTTCTTCATCCCCCTCAGACTACAGGATGCAGCTTCCTCCCCCCATCTGGAAGATCAGTAGTGGGTAGTAGTCTGTCGACTGCACCAGGTTGGGGAGTTTCCGGACAATATCCCTGATGCGGGCTCCAGGCAGACTGCAGACCTCCCTGTGATGAGGGTCAGCTCTGCATATTGGGCCCTCAGTTCCCTTTAGGAGCGATTCCCCAACAACTAGAACTCTTCTTTTCCTCCTTGTGGAAGAGGTGGTTATATTTCTGTGAGGTTTTCCTGTCTGTGGTGAGACCTCTGATGTAGGTTGCCTATGCACCACATCCTGATTAGTCTGGCTGTATTCCACCAGGGCCTCATATCTATTTCTCAGAGGCACCTGGGGAGGCAAGGTAGGCAAGGAGGGCGCTCGCCTTCTGCCATGGCCATAAACTTGCCTCCACTCACCCCTTTCATTTAGGATTCTGTCATCCTCCTGAGAGGGGCAGAGTACAGGGGCCCCACGATCTTGGTTTTTTTCTGGTGGGTGCTCCCATTTCTGTTGCAGGGAGGGCAGAGCCTGGCTCCACTAGTCTGTCTCCATTTCAGCCTCCCTGATGCTCCTAAGCCTTTCCACTTAGGCTTGAAGCCTTTCAAGCAGATCTTGCAGTTGTGCCGCTCGGCTGAGCAGATCATCTACCTGCTCACAGCACACACAGCCCCCCCCCCCCCATTACCAGGGGGATGCTGTGGCATTCCCCGCAGCCTACACAACTGCATCCTTCCGTGGGAGCTCTGCCTGAGTTTCCACATCCAATTTGGTCTTCCTCTGCCTGGTGGAGACCATTGTTCTTTCAGTGGTAAGTGTCCCCAGGAGTTGATCTCTGCAACAATCAGTTGTTAGCACCTCAGCTCCTCGCTCCCCTCCCTAGTTCACGGCTCCTTAGCCCTTTCCCCGTGCGCCCTGCTCGTGGGAACTGCCCTGTGCAAACTGCCGTGTCCCACCTTACAGACGTGCCACGCTCCGGGTCACTCGCCCTCCCCAGGGGCGTTTACAAACCTCCCACGCGGCTCGGGGCCACGCCTCTGCCGCCCCTGATTGGCTGCCGCGGACTTCCTGGAACCGTTGGGGCTCGGGCTGCGAATGGGGGAGGTCCCTGGCTCAGGAATCCCTCTGCACAACCGATCAACCCTCACCGCCTCGGCCTTAGCTCAGTCTTGTCGCTGCTGCCGCTGCCTCACTGACTGACTGACTTAGGTTTCAATTAACCAGGTGTATTCTGCCAGTAGCTGCAGAGGCAGACTCCCAGGCACTGAATATTCTCACGAAGAGAAGGAAAAAAACAACCCACTCCCATTAACTATACACCTGATGTACATTCAGCTTTCAGACATCTCTGGAGAATGACCTCCCTGGTTAGCTATGAAAATGTGGATGGCCATCCAATACCCAGTATTATCCTGTAATCATGACATGAAGCAGCTCCTGCTAGCAGTCAGAGGACACTTCATCTTCTGTGTTCACTCAGCCTCTGGTCCTTCAGAAGAGGCTAAGTATCACAGGGCTCATTAACACTATATGTGGTTATTACAATACATTTCTACCACGGAAAATTAATCATGACCAAGACAGTTTCACAGATGCTACCAAATAACTTTGGCTTGCCAGAACTCAGCATTTCCATTCTTTGGGAAATTCTCATATTTCAAGTCAAAACAAAACAACTTTTCTCTTCTGAATCAGAGTGAAAAAAAAGAACTCAACATGAAGAAAATCCAAGGAATTATAATATCAACTGTTCTATATTTCAGTTATGATGCGTTGCTCTTTTTTTTTTTTTTTTTTTTTTTTCTTCTCCAGAAGATTTCAGTTGAAAAATATTATGTCAAAATTCTATTAAAAAAAATGTCCCACAGGAAATTTTTCAGCCACCCTTCTCCTCTATAGAAGATCTGAATTACAAGCAAATGCGTATGTTATGGTACCTTCACAAATATTACCTCATGCCAAATTTTATCTTAATTTAGAATGTGTGAGAGGTCACTTTATTTTAAGGAGTAATCATGTTTTCCCATTGCTGCTCTGTTTGAGCAGACCCTTCACAGAATCACACAGAATCACAGAATGTTAGGGATTGGAAGGGACCTCAAAAGATTATCTAGTCCAATCCCCCTGCCAGAGCAGGAACACCTAGGTCAGATCACACCCTTCACAGAATGTCTTTGAAGTCTTCCTCGTGTTTTTGCCTGCACCCACAGCTCAGCCTCCCCAGGCACAAGCCCTCCAGGTGTACCTGCTTGTTCCCATCACTGCCTTGTTTGTGCACCTGTCACTTGAGTCAGATACTGACACACACTGTTGTGCCTGAGACCACCTAACATTAAGATGTTCTCACTGTTTCACATCTATCCTCCTATTATTTGTGTTTTCACACATAATAGAAGCCGCTTTGTCTGCCTGCGTAGTAAATTCACCTCATTGTCTTACAACCTTGCTGCAAAAAGCTGTTCAGATTGATTCACAATAGGGCCAACATTTCCATCAAGCAAATATCACTCTCAGCACCTGACAAATTGTGATGCCGTTTGCAAAGCAGCTGAATCAGAAACAAAAAGCTCCTGCTAGATGCTCAGGTGGGGGGGGGGCTGGGGAAGTGGCTACCGTGTAGGGAGTGTGGGCAACTGCCTGAGCAGGGCTCAGCTGCAGCAAGACCCAGGAGACACCCATGTTTTCTGGCCATGATCCCCAGGTTGCCAGCAGGAATGGGCAGGAGAAATTACTTGCCAGGGAACAGCCTTGTGAGACAGCAGTCTGGTTCTCCAACTGGAGGGGGGTTCACATCTTTCTCTTTTTTTAGCTTTCGGATAGATTTTCCATCCCAGATTATTTCTTCCTCCTTTGCTTTCTCCGTTTCACATCCCTAATGGCCTCTTTCAAGCTTGAAAAAAATTACTGTTATAAAGCACCCTAAGCACAACTTCCCACCCTCCCTTCCTGTCCTCATCTTATAATTGCTCATGGCCCACTGGAAATGCCTATCTTTGGCTAGCTGAAGGGTCCAAAAGCCTGACTGGGGTTGAAATGCAGCTCCAAACACAAGCAGATGGGAGAAGCAGGCATACTTCAGAGCTTCCAGAACCAACTGTAGGCCCACATCCTCCAGGAGGCAGTCAGCTGCAGTTTTCCTTTAGTAAGATGCACAGCTGCAGACAGCAAAATAAGGTCATTGGTGGAAGAAAGGCAAGGGTATCTGGTAACTTGGCACTTCACATGTGAAAGAGGATGATCTGATTTTCAGGAAGCAAGAGACATGAGTAATCTCAGGATAAAGGCCAAAGACTGAAAAGAAAGTGAATTACCTTCTTTTTCTGCTAAGTCAGGAGAGAGGCATAACCAGTGTGTGATGAAAGCTTTCCCTGCTGCTGCCTCTGCTGCAACTCTCCCTGAACAAACAACAGCCTTTCGCCATTAGGAAGCGAGGAGGAATGAACCCAGCACTTCCACAGCCACAGGTCAGCTCACCTCTTCCTTCCATCTCCCTCACAAAATTAGTTGTCTCATATCTTCTGTTCCCACAGAGAGACAGCAGGAGCTGTGAAAAGAGAAAAGCTGCCACACCGGGGTTCAGCAGCTATGGTTCACTCTTCTGTATTCACTTTGTATGCTTGTTTCACTTGAATTCAGTAAAAGACCGAGCACTAATATGAACACCAAACTCCAAGTCTTCCTTCAAAAAACAGGGAAGTGTAACTAGTTATTGTATGGACAGGTTGAGGATATTTTCACAGTCTCAGAGCTGATGGCAGAATTACATTTGATTGCTTTCCTATCAGCACTAAGGCAGTAGGGGAAAGGAGAGAAGAATATGGAGTATTGCACAATCCAGGGATTAGGGAGAAAAGACCATATTGTCCAACCAAGGGATTAGAGGAGGCTTTTCTTTTAAATTCCCTGTTATCTGATCTCTCACATTTTCACCAGATGTGAGGTGAAAGTTGGGAAGAATTAATTCCTTGATCTTGAATAGGTGACTACATATGAGAAAATTGAAAATATTTATGTCGTACTAAAGATCTCTTCCAGTTACAGCTTAGCTTTGTGTCTTTCATTAAAAAAAAAAAAAAAAAAAAAACAAAACACACACAACAAAAAAACACAGATCATCACATATGAGGCATTTCTGAAACACACTCATTAAGGGGAGAGCTCACACATGCGCTCCCTTTATCCATCCTGCCCTGGAGAGCATTTCTCAGAGCGCTTCCAGCTTGAAACTGCCCACTGGCTTGAATGAACATGCATAATGCTTGGTTTATGTTGTTGATGGCTATCTCATTCCCAAGAGGTGTCTGGACAGAAGTTTGCTGTGGGCTGGGAGAGCCCAAGCTGTCCCCAGAAGGAAAGACATGCATCCTCTCTGGGAAACAGAAAAGCTGTGCTCCAGCCAGCCCTCCCTTTGGAAGGCACTAGTCTTCCAGGCCAGACTGTCCTCAGCCATCCCTGCTAAAGGTGATGATTTTTCTCCCTTTCAAATGGATTAAGGTTTAATTGATAAGGGGATGTTTTGGATAAGACCCCAGGTCACTTGTCCAAATACCGCCAGGTTAGCAGTTTCTAAAAACCACGTAAAAGCTTTGTGAGGGGGCATCTTAACTGCTATATCGGTCTCAGTACAGTTTGTAACTGCTCCAGCATAACAGCCAACATTAGTCATCCCTCCCACTATCTGCTGAAAGAAGAGAAACGAAGAGCTGACAAGACAGACCAAATAACCCAGCACTCAGTAACTTTGCTGTTCACCCTGGATCATAGCACATTTATCAAACAATGACATGGCCCACATCAGACTCAAGGAAATGAAAAACACTGTTTTGCCATTTGCCATCCAGTTTGAATCAACATTCACAAGGCCAAGAGAATTCACACAAGCATCACAACACTACCCTGTATCCAAGCCACTGTGACTCTACCCAAGCTCTGTTTGTCATGCACCTGCAGGGTTTGTTGAGCACTTTTTAGCATTCTTTCAATATCTGAAAAAGCTGGAAAAAAAGCTGAAAAGCTGAAAGCGGCAATTGGTGCCTTCTCCTTTTTGCCATAGGTTTGCATTACATTGTCAGAGAGAAGTCCAAAACCAGTCTCTATATCCAACTGCACATAAAACATGTACATGACCACTTTGCAACCACTGCAACATGGTCTACCACCGCAGGGCTTGAAAAACTCCAGTACAGCAAATCTAAAGGGGAAAGGAAGCAGCTTATTGTGAGCATCTTGATAGTAAAGAATCAGAGATGCAGCACTGGACTATAAAGCTCACACTAGCCTTGGAGGCAGAAAAAAACCCTGTTGGAGCGAGCTCAATAACTTAAATCTAACCTTGTAGAATGTGAATCCCAGTGTTTATGGATGTGTGTGTTCTTCATTCATTGTATCACACAGCCACAGGTACGTAAACCCACACAGCACACTGGTGACTTGACAGGAAGGTAGGGGGACAAAGGCAAATTACAGAATGAAAAGGGAGAGAGAGAGCAACTCAAAAAAGAAGAAATACAGAAATTCTATCACAGTAAAAAACAACCAGGGACAAAATAAAGAAACTGCCTACTCTAAAGCCAAATATAGTGCCCTGCAAAAGAAACCACAGCTGCAATAGAAATGCTGGCTACCTGCAGAGACAAAAACGGAAAGTAAAGAAAAGCTTAAGTTCTTCTCACTAATGGAAGGCCACCCACAACCAAACATGCCAGCTGCATCAGTACTGCTGCTAATTCCTTCTTCAATGTCATTTTAAAAATCAGGCTAAAACCTGGAGGTGACTATAGTGTCAACACCAAAGGATCCTACAAGCATAAGCAGCTGGCAAGATGCTGGTACTGGATATCCCTTGAGGTAATAGCATCAAAGGCACTTTTGTTTCTTATCTACACGGGTTTTTAACATGTGGATTCTGTCAGATTCTCTCAGCTTACAACTAATCTCAAAACTCATAATGAAACTTTATTCACATCTTTGGCATTTCACTTACTTTCACAGGAGAGTCCATTGCCCTCTAGGGCATCATCTCGAAACCATAAATCAGGCTAACATCAGCAATTAATAATCAAGGAAATAGCCTAGCAAACACCTACACATGGCATTTCATTCCCTTCAGAGAACCTATAGGATGCAGTTGTCTCGACCCGGTTCTGGCCAAGGGAGATTTGTTTTGATCCCAGAGGTGAAATTAAGACACAGACAAGGTCAAATGTCACAGACTCTCTATGGTTTATTATAAAGTTGTGTGCACTTGAAAATTAAAGAGCGATAGGAAAGAAGGGGGTATAAGAATAAGCAGTATTACGAGAGATAGAGCAGAGAAGGGGGGTTACCACCACGGATCCAGCGAGGTCTTGCAAGTCCAGTTGTTGATTGGTGGGGAAGATCTTCTTCCAATTAGTTGTGAGCTGTTGTTGCTAGATATAGTCTCTTTCTCCACCCACTGACAATGGGTGGGCGTTTCTGCCACACGCTGCTTTGCATAGGTCCGGCCTACCAGTGCAGGCACCAGGTATCACTCCAGGGGTCGTTCGAGGATCGTTAGGAGCGATCTCCATCCCTCCTTTGTTTTCCTCTTGAAGGCCTCCTTGTTGCTGGAGCATGGCACTGATACATCCTGTTGGTAGTATCCGTGTGAATTGTCCTGCTGTTATAAACGAAGTGCGGAGGCCAATTTAGTCAAATTATAATTGTTTATTATCTGGAATACAGCAAGCAAGCAGCGCTGGGTGCGCCGGGGAGTCACCGCTCCACCAACGACACACACCTAGGAGCAAAAGCGTGCCCCTTTTATAGCATAAAGGATTGCACCAGAAAATATTATCAGGCGAAGCAGGAACAGTCCTTCCTCTTGTCAGAAGAAGCAAGAAGTACACCGTTGGTCTTCGATCTCGATTCCCCAGTTTTTCGTCGGTTCTTTCGTTAGTCCCCGCCCGGCCCTGCTGGGCCCCGATAAGCCCCCGGCGCTATCACCCCACGCAGGCGCCCACTGTTGCTAGGTGGTCTTTCACTGCCTCCTGGTGATCTCGGGTATGAAGGCTCCTCCTCGGCGACCGCGGGATAATCTTATATATGCGCGTGCGTTCTTTAGCTCATCTTATGCAATCTTAGTGCTGCAGCTAAAACTACACCCTGTACTCTTCGTGCCATACCTCACTGGGCCAAGTTTAATTTATGACTCATAAATGCAGTTCTCTGTTCCCACTGTTTCTAAAGCCATCTTACAGGTACTACACTTACACATCTGACAATTAGCTCTCTGGCACGAATTACACCTGCATTCCTCACACTGCTTTATCTCCCTTCAGATGAGGAATGGAGATACTGAGCCTAGCGGTTTCCCACAATAGTCCATCTCCAGCTGCAGGAAAGGGGGGTGCCAGGCACAGACAATGTTGAGACATATCACTGAGTGTTGAGACATCCTGGCAATGCTGACATATCTTTCTCCCAGATGGTCGATTACTCACAGCAGTGCTCGAGTTGGAATGAAACTCGATGTGTTTTCACAACAAAAGAGTATACTCCTGGGATCATTCACTAATTGGATAAAAGCATAAGAACTACCCCATTACCATCCCTAGAGGAAACTCATTAGCAACCTAATAAAATAAAGTGATGACAGGAAGGTATTTTTCTTATCATCTTTTAATGCTAACAGGCTTCAAAGACATTTTTCTTCCTCACCATCTCCTATGGTGCCCAGAAACCCCATGGCATCTCTCAGAGCATCACAGGCAGTCCCCTCTCCTGCATATTACACAGTATCAGGAAGCAGTTTCAGAGCACAGAGGGATTCTAAGATGTTCAACTCATCATCATTTATGAATCTGTGCAATTGAAGCTTAATCCCTGCTCCACTTGGAAAGTGTTCCCCAGTAGGTCCAGCTTCCTGATGAGTCATACAATTTAGAAGGCATATAGTCTGGCTATTAGGGGCTCTGCTGCTTGCCAAACTCAGAAATATTTGAGAGAAATTAGAAATATTGAAAGAAATTTTACAATTTTGAAGTTAATGAAATGACAAATATTAAGGATAGTGCTTAAAATTTTATCTAGATTAAATTGAGATTTTCTGTTTCACCTCCTGTAAAAAGTATCAGCTCATACCCCCAAACACTCACTTATCATATAGCAAACAGACATACTTGATATCTACATATTAAACACACATTCCTCAGCAATGGTTAGGGAGAAATGGATTATTTTGTATCTGTGAGAAAAAGCACACAGGTTATTAATTTTGCTTTCTCAAATAAAAGAAATTGCTTGCTTGTATAACTATTAAATTTGATAAGCTTGAAAGTAATGAAACATGCAATTTTATATCCTTCTTTGTAACTTTGTATTTTTCTACTGAAACATGTAAGTTTGTATCCCTTCTGTTATTTTCTACTGCAGCTAGTTTGCTAATACATGTATAAATCTCCTTTGTAGTTTGCTAATGAATTGTGTAAGCTTTGATTGTGTTACCAATCTGATCAGATTTTGATGATTTTAGTTTAGCTAAAATCAAGTTAGGCCTAATTGAATCATATGAGGGAGTGACTGTGTTTTACTTCAGTAGTCACAGAAAGCACACAGAACAAAGAGGTGGTACCAGCAGCTAAAGTACATGAAGTGAACAGGTGGTACAAGCAGCTGAGGCCCAGCATTGTCTGTAACTAGAAACTGTACAGTCAAAAAAGCAAGATATTATGTTGAAGCAACCACCGTGGAAAGAATAATACAATAATTAATCATATAGTGGCTAGAGTCATAGTGACCAGTTATGCTGCTTGAAGATCCCATTATCCTCCCCATCCTAATCTGAATATTAGAGGGTACAATCAATAAAGCTACTATGGCGTGACTATAGGTGACCAATGATTGTTATTAGAAATGAATATACATGAAGTGACGTAATCTGACAGATCATTAGGGGCCAATCAAGGTAAAGGTTAATTTTAATGAGTAATTGAAAGCGAGCAGTATATGCAGTTTTATGTTAAATAGCTTATACAATGGAAATCAAATATATAAAAACCCTGTAAAGGTGGTGTAACCCAGGATACGCTGGGTGGAGTTCTCTCTCTCCCCCCCCCCCCATCAATCCCCACATCAATAAAGAAGTGTCTGCTTATCTAACATCACATTGGTGTTGATGAGTTCATTGTCCTGTTCGGTGACAACTGCAGAAGTGTGAAAACGAGACTCTGGTCTTATCTTTATGGCTGCTTTGGGTGATTGATGTAAACCTGTCAGCAGGGAGGCTCCGGCCAAAATCCCAGCTGTGGCTGGCACCTCCTGAAGGATTCAGATAAATATACAAATACCAGTTGAGACCAAGATAAGAAACTGGTGACCTTTAACAACCAGAAAGATGAGCTAAGACAAGACCATATATGGAAGAGGGGGCCCAGAGTTCGTGGAAAGGACACTCAGAGACATCTCTCCAACAACTGCAAGAGTGAAAAGCTTTTATAGCGAGGAAGACCACCCCCCCCTTCCCAGAATTGTAATGAATATGTATTAGCCTAAGGCAACAAGTGTATAAGTATCTAGTCAACCTTGTAGACAGCGCGCCTCTGACTTTTGTCATGCGCCCAGCGCTGTTCTTTTGCTCCACCAACTTTGTCCCCAAATAAATTTTATAAAAATTTTGTGAGCGTGTTTCTCACAGTATCTATCTGAAGAGGACAACAAAAAGCAAGACAAGGTATTCACCCACCACATTTCCACTATCGGCACCTACATCTCTCACCACTAAAGATCTTCCTCCAAGTACCTGGACATTCAAGAAGAGTCCACATTTCCCCATCAGTGGCTCTTACATACAGTCAAACAGCCAAATTCATTAATATTATTTCTCTCTGCCATGCATCTATAGCCTGGCTAAGGCTACAGGACAGTCAGCAGCACGGATCCCCAATGCCAATGAGTAAACTCATTGGTGATGGCATATACCTCATTGGCAGCCCTAGAGAGTAGCATCCTACATCTTGTCATATCTCATGTTTATCCACAAAGGTACACAAGAGGAGCAATGATGTGTTAAGTTAGTGTGCCTCAAACTTAAATACAAATAGACACCTCCTCCGTTCTCTCTGACTGCGACAATGGGGATTAGTTTCAGGCAGTCTGTAGGGCCAGTGAGCTGGAAAACTCTCTAGGTAGAATTTGAAGCCATAACCCCTCAAAAAAGGTTAGATGGACCAGATGATAAAATAGCAGTTTCCCATTATGAACAGTAAATTTTTAAGTTAGCTAAGCCTTCAAACAGCTGTTAAATAGAAGGGAATTCTGACAGTGCCATTCAGAGCTGCATTTGAAGGGCAATCCAGGACTGAAAGGTTCAGGACCTCATTATCAAGCCTTTTTCTAGCATAAGTGTTTCAAATCACCAAGCTTCCTCAAAAATGCAGTATAGAAAGTATTGGGGAACTACCAGACTCAGTCCCAGAATAAAGACAGGCTCAGTCTCTCACCAGCTTACTTTGCCAAGAGTGCAGTAGTTAGTGACCATTAGTTTCTCAGAACCAGCTAATAAATCTTTCCCTTCCCTTCAGTCGCTTCCCCACCTTTATGCTGAACCATTTCAATAAGGTAGTTGAAGGTGCCACAACATTCAGAAGAACCACTTATTGCCCTGTGGCAGCCTCAGGTTACCCATAGCTCTCTAAAAAGCAAACCTTACCATTTGCCCAACACACAAATAATTCAAAGGCAAAACTTGGGTGTACTGTACTCTAAACAAGATCAAATTATAATATTCATGCACAGCTGTCCTCTGCCTCTCCCCCAACTTTTTGCTTTTCTCTGAAAGTTGCAGTTCCGATTCTCTTCTATTCCCCTCTCCTTTTAACCTGGATGAGAGGCCTTGCAATGAAAGCTTGGGAACAGATCCTCGTACCTCTTTGTCACACAGACTCCAACTGCCATCTTAAATGTATCACTATCTTCCTTTGTCTCTGTTTGTCAAAGAGGATTTACAAATAATCAGGTCCTACAATGCCTGCGTTAGGTAGATATTATCACTTACAGATTATAGCCTTACAGATGGGAAAAGCTGAGACAAAGTATGATGGACAAGTATTAGACTTTGTTTGGTGTCAAAAAAACAAATAGCCCTTCCTGAACACTACACTGCCTCCTACTCTATTTGTGGGTCTCCTCTGCAGACCAAGATAGGGGGCTGAGGTCTTTTGTAACTGAGAAACAATTCTAGTGAAATTTAAGGTGAAAAATCCCACTTTTCTTCCCAACCACAGTCATTTCAAACCCAGAGGAGGATTCAGGCACAGTGTAGACAGAGAAGGCTGTGCAGGATCATGGCCAACCTGTGGCACATGGCATCCAGCACACATTGGTCAAGGTGGTGCTGGTGTGAGGGCCACATGCACCTTAATCTTCACCAACAAAATCCTCCCTGAATTCATTTAGAAGCAGTTATAGTCACAGGTCAGCACCTCCACACCGAGAGAAGAAGGAAAATAGAAAGAAAAAGTGCAGTATAAACAGAAATGAGAAGTGAAGCCAGAGAGATATGGTGGCTTTAGATGGGCTCACAAACCTCGGACTCCGCTCTTGGCACAGCACTTTTCATCAGACCTAAGGCCTTCAACAATGAGCAAACATATTACTATTTTATATATGCAAATACATATTACCTCCAAGGAAAGGGCAGTTAAATAAAGGGAGAAAAACTGCACACCATACACTGGAATTAGCAACATAATGACATCCCTTCATCTTACATTCCTGGGCGTTTACACAGAGCAGGCACAGAAGCTCCCGAACACACAGCCCACCCTGGTACACTGTCCTCAGCCCACAGAAGGTCCAGCAATTATTTAGTAGAAAGCACAGATGGTTTCCCCACATAGCTGCAACCTGCAAAACACAGCAGAGTCCTCCATTCCCATGTCCTGTCATACACCTTCCTTGACCCTGAAGTTACTCAACACAATGTCACCTTACCCATACACAGCCATCAAACACCCAGCACTAACCCACATAGAGGCTCCTATAGACTATAAACATCCATATGCACATACAGTCCTCTCCATGTACTCTTACTGTTTTGGTTTTTTCCATATATGCCCAGTCCCACACAGCTTTTCTCTGTTAAGAGCAACAAATGGTCAAATCATTCAAAAACCAAAAGGTAGGGAAGGGGGAAAGCTCAAACATCAGCAGCATGCAGGTGAACAGTATAACTGAGTTAACACATCACTTCCACATACAAAGATTTTTAAAAAACAATATAACTTTGTAGAGAGTGAGACTCAAAAAGGAGCTCTGTGGAGGAATGGGTGTTGGGTGTTTTCATTTTTTACAAATGTCATTCATCTTTAATTATTTATAATGCTTCATAGTACACTTGTAAATGCTGTCATATTTCATAAAATAATTAAGTCTTAGTAATACGAGACACCTCTATCATCCTGTCTCTATTTAATATTCACTGAGAAGTGATGTGCGCTTTATGATCATTATCATATCTGTAAACAAATGAAGTAAAAAATGAGGATGTTTCCTATCCTTAAATTTCTATTTTGGTCTAAGGCCCTATCTGCAGTCCCAGGTACTTACATTCTCATCAACAGTGATAAGGCTCGTGTCATCAAGGATTTCCTAGGATTTCTCTGACATAACTTTTTCCCCTTCAAACACAGTAACAAAACCCACTCTAAGTGTAACTCCAGATACTTTTTGCCACAACTGATAAGCAACTATTGCTGATGGTGTGGGAGGAGAGGGCAGCTTGTGTCTTGGCTTCTGCTTGCAGTGGATGCGTTGAGAAAACACAAGGCACAGCCCAAACAGATTCATTCGGCAAGTCAGAAAGAAACATCAGGCAAGGAAAGTCAAACCACCTATTTTCGACACCGACATTTCTGAGTGGAGCTGGATGGCCAGTGGACACAGTGAGTTAAAAAAAAAACCAAAAGAAAAAACCAAAAGAAAAAAAACAAAAGAAAAAAAACACAAAAGAAAAAAAAACACAAAAGAAAAAAAACCACAAAAGGAAAAAAAAAAAAAAAAACACAAAAGAAAAAGAACCAAAAGAAAAAGAAAAACACACAAGAGAAAAACACACAAGAGAAAAACACACAAGAGAAAAAAGCGCGAAAGAAAGAAAAAAGCGCGAAAGAAAGAAAAAAGCGCGAAAGAAAGAAAAAAGCGCGAAAGAAAGAAAAAAGCGCGAAAGAAAGAAAAAACAAAAAAAAACCAAAAAAAACCCAAAAAACCAACAACAAAAAAAAAAACAAAATAAGCAAAAAAACCCCAAAACCCCCCCAAAAAACCCCCAAAAAACCAAAAACCAAAAAAAAACCCAAAAAACCCAAAACACACAAAAAACCCCACAAAATACACCAGAAAACACAAAAAAAACCCGAAAAAAACCCAACCCCCCCCCCAAAACCCCCCAACCCCCCCCCCAAAAAAACCCCCAAAAAACCCAAAAAAAACAAAAAAAAAAACCCCAAAAAAACCCAAAAAACCCCCAAAAAACCCACCAAAAAAACCCAAAAAAACCACCAAAAAAGAAAAAAACAAAAAAAACCCCAAAACCAAACAAAAATATAAAACAAAAAAAACCAAAAAAACCCAAAAAAACCCCAAAAAACCAACAACAAAAAAAAACCAAAAAAAGCAAAAAAACCCAAAAAACCCCCAAAAAAACCCCAAAAAAACCCAAAACACACAAAAAACCCCACAAAATACACCAGAAAACACAAAAAAAACCCGAAAAAAAAACCCCCAAAAAAACCCCAAAACCCCCAAACCCCCCCCCAGAAAACCCCCCCAAAAACCCCAAAAAACAAAAAAACCCCCCCCAAAAAATCCAAAAAACCCCAAAAAAAAACCCCAAAAACCCCACCAAAAACCCCCCCAAAAACCACCAAAAAACCCAAAAAAAACCACCAAAAAAAGCAAAAAACCAAAAAAAACCCAAAACCAAACAAAAATATAAAACAAAAAAACAAAAAAACCCAAAAAAAAACAAAAAAAACCAACAACAAAAAAAAACCAAAAAAAGCAAAAAAACCCAAAAAAACCCAAAAAAAACCCCAAAAAAACCCAAAACACACAAAAAAAACCCACAAAATACACCAGAAAACACAAAAAAACCCGAAAAAAACCCCAAAAAAAACCCCCAAAACCCCCAAAAAGCCCCCCCAAAAAACCCCCCAAAAAAACCCAAAAAACCAAAAAAAAAACCCCAAAAAAACCAAAAAACCCCCCCAAAAAAACCCAAAAAAACCACCAAAAAAACCCAAAAAAACCACCAAAAAACCCCCAAAAAACCACCAAAACCCCCCCAAAAAAAAAAAAAAACCCAAAACCAAACAAAAATATAAAACAAAAAAGCAAAAAAACCACAAAAAAAAACCAAAAAAACCCACAAAAACACCCCAAAAAAAACCCCAAAAAAACCAAAAAAAAAAAAAAAGACAAAAAAACCCCCCCAAAACCCCCCCCCAAAAAAAACCCAACCCCCCCCAAAAAACCCCCCAAAAAAACCCCCCAAAACCCCCCCCCCCAAAAAAACCCCCCAAAACCCCCCCCAAAAAAAAACCCCCCCAAACCCCCCCAAACCCCCCCCCCCCAAAAAAAAAAACCCCCAAAAAAAAACCCCCCACCCCCCCCCCCCAAAAAAGCCCCCCCCAAAAAAACCCCCCCAAACCCCCCCCCCCCCAAACCCCCCCCCCCCCCAAAAAAAACCCCCCCCCCAAAAAAAACCCCCCCCCAAAAAAACTCAGGGTTTCCTGCTGGGGCACAGTTCGTTATGGCCCCGCTTTTGGAAATCCTTAAGCCATGTACAAGCAAGAATCCTAAAGCCTTCCACCCCGGCATCGAGTAGGGTTTCTCCACTTGGTCAAAATAAGATAACATTTCTCTAGATAAACTATTACACAGAATCACAGAATGTTAGGGATTGGAAGGGACCTCAAAAGATCATCTTGTCCAATCCCCCTGCCAGAGCAGGAACACCTAGGTCAGGTCACACAGGAACATGTCCAGGCGGGTTTTGAATGTCTCCAGAGAAGGAGACTCCACAACCTCTCTGGGCAGCCTGTTCCAGTGCTCTGTTACCCTCACTGTGAAGAAGTTCTTCCTCACATTTATGCGGAACCTCCTATGTTCCAGCTTGCACCCATTGCCCCTTGTCCTATCATTGGATGTCACTGAGAAGAGCCTGGCTCCATCCTCATGACACTCACCCTTTACATATTCATAAACATTAATGAGGTCACCCCTCAGTCTCCTCTTCTCCAAGCTAAAGAGACCCAGCTCCCTCAGCCTTT